>JAFFJZ010000004.1:40000000-42400000 GCA_018340375.1 Gonatopus flavifemur
TTTACGAGGGTGGATTGATAAGTTTCCGGCCTGACCAAGAGATGGCGCCACAAGGCCTACCTTTGTGGGCGCTAGCTTGGTCACGCGGTTGCATTTGACGCATGAAATGCGGACGCACCCCAAGTCTAGTAACTTTCTTGACTAAGCTGAACACGACGCTCCACGGAAATACAGAACCGTTCCAGCACTTGTCTCGGCAACACCTCGACTAATATTTCTCCCTCGAGATATCACGTACACGATATTGCGGCTTTATATTCGATTCTAATTCTCTACTGCATATCATGCTACAAGTTATCGCTAAGAAACGTAGTTATCCGGTGATGATTTATTTTATTGTGCCGAATTAATAAATAAATACACTCTTACGTTTTAAATCTTGTGCATCAGTGACTCTTATCCAGTTCTATCATTACTCGGTTATTGGCATGTAGGACAATAATCAGGACACGCAATTCCAGAGGATTACAGTTAACGATTATCCAACGCATATCAATCATCTATTGAATAAAGTTCAATAGTCTATTCAAATCCCTACATAATTGGTGACCCCGACGTGATCGTTGGATTTTCCAAGTGAATCAACCCGCTCAAATATCGATACTTTGGTAATTCGCGAGTGCATCAAAATCAATTGGTGACTCTGTACATTCATCGAAACGGTGAATCCCATTTTTTCTGGATGTCTGAGTGCAAAGTGTCAATTTATTCCAATGACTAAAGGCAACAAGCAATTCTGCGAACAAGCCAACAGTCGAATTACGAGGTAACGAGAGTGCTGAACATCTCGTAAAATGTACGACACACAAACAGTCGTAATCACGGAGGAACTTGGACATTTCTCCAATCCATAAAGCGCCGAGAGGTCCTGAAAGTCATAAAGGTGTAAAAAAGGAAGATTGACGCCATTGTCCGCCATTTTGGACGCCATCCAGTACGCGTCTCACGTTGTTGCCGAGGGACGGCCATCTTGGACGCGTTACTTTCTCCTCGCTGTTACCATGCAGCCAATTCAAGCGACGCCATATTGATGACGTCACATACATCGTTTTCACGTAAACGATATTTCGAACCTTGCAAGGAAGCCACCGAGCCGACGTCACACACCGGCACTACCGATACGCATTTTGGGGCATCATCAACGTTGAGCCACACTCTGACTGCGCCAAATACTCGCGTGTAACCGATGTATAATTCAACTTCAAGGTTTGACGCAAAACTATTTTTGAAACGATAATATATTGTAACTGTGATTTTATTCATTTCTTTTCTTATTTTTATGTTCTTTTTAATTAATGTGTCAGAGTGCATCTTTCGGGTTTATAATGAATCATTCTGTTGTATAATAGATTTTCGATCAAAATAACGATATTCACATGTTGACAAAGATTCGACATTGAACTCTTGACTTATGTATACCTTTTTCTTATGTTGTGCGAATCATTGACATTCAGTTTTTTTTTTTTTTTTTTTTTTTCTTTTCACTCGAACGCGTTAGATACTTTATAATGTTTGAGTTGACATGTGTCTCGGTTTATTCTTCTACGTTCAACATACGGTGAATTACGAGACAAATCGTTTGTAATCGACGACACGTCACACGTCCATGATTTAGTTCACAAATCGTACATTTAAAGAGGTGATATACATTTCAACTCATGCATTGGCACAGATTGTAAATTTAATAATATGTTTATTAATTTATGATTGCTTTCCAATGAAACATTTGATATATCCATGGTTTCAAGTACATGTCTGGTGATTTTTCGGTCGAGACTTGCGAGGTTGCCATCTCGTCAGGAAAAAGAAAAAAACTTTTTTTTGTTTTCTTTTTCTTCTCTTTTAATCTTGACCAACGGTGTGCACATCCAAGAGACTTTTGGTTCATGGTACGACCCGAAATAAATGTCGACACTTATTGAGTTCATTTTAATTATTCTAAATTTGATCGTCGCGTACATTTTGATCCAATTCTTTTGCGGTTGTGTTTTTGCTCCTTCTCGGACGGTTTTTGCCATCGATAAGATGAGTCAGAGTGATGCGAATCCGTCGGGGAGCCAACCGGCCCCAAACCCTCAAATAGCCGCATACCATGCACCGAAAATCCCACCATTCATTAGGGAAGACCCAGTTTTGTGGTTTGCTCAAGTCGATCGAACTTTGGCGAACGCAAGAATCGTGCAAGAGGCAACCAAGGCTGATTTTCTAATAGAAAAATTAGACCATGAATTACTGACTGCCATCAGGGATTTGGTGTTATTAAATCCCCCACCTAATGATATTTATACGCAGATAAAAGCTCGATTGATTGATCGATTCGCGTCGTCTCCCGAAGTTACTTTGCGTCAACTTCTAAAAGGAGAAGTGTTAACTGACGGAAAGCCTTCTTTGATTCTTAACCGTTTACAAGCGTTGAACGACGGTAGGTGTAACGACGACGTAATCCGAACAATATTTTTAGAACACTTGCCAAATCATATTCGTAGCTTTGTCGCCATTCCGGAAGTTCAGGGTTTACAGGCGTTGGCCGCACTCGCTGATCGAGCCGCGGAATACGCGCGTCCTTCCGGCTTCTCATCTTTTCCAGTATCATCTGCAAATCACTTACCACGTGACGAAAGCAGGCAGCCCTCACTCGAAGTAGCCGCGACTCACGTACCTCGTTCTTCCGATGCTCCAAATACGGTACCGTCACCATTCGAAACAGAGATGTTGAAATCAATGAAATTATTGACCCAGCATATTCTGAGCCAACAAAACCATAATTCTCGGGAAAGATCCTCTCATCCAAACCCATCGGGCCATAATCGTAATAGATCAAAATCTCCCGATCCAAACCGATATTGTAAATACCATAAAAAATATGGCAAGAAAGCGCGCAACTGTATTAAACCTTGCGCATGGAAATCAGGAAACGATTCGGTAAACTAGCAACACCGGTCCAGACGGAGACTCTCGGATCGGTGCCGAGAACTTCGAAACGTCTCCATATTAACGATCAACATACTGGAGAAATTTTTCTCATCGACACGGGATCAGACGTATCCTTACTCCCTGTAAATGGAAAAAACCCCCCTCCACCAACTGACCTTCCGTTATTCGCCGCGAACAACTCACGCGTTACTACATTCGGTGAAAAACGCCGTACATTAAACTTAGGTTTGCGTAGAAATATAACGTGGAACTTCATCGTAGCCGCAGTTCCAACTCCAATCATCGGAGCAGATCTATTGGCTCACTATCAATTGGTACCAGTATTACATCGTCAATGCTTAGTCGATTCCACTACCGGATTAAAAGCTGACGGTTTTCTCGGGCGCGCCAAACTCATCGGCATTAGCTCGATAAATCGGTCGTCTACTTACTCGGAAATTATCGCGAAATTTCCGGAAATCACTGGTGCTTCTAAAATCACGAACGTTCCAGTTGACCCGGTACAACACGTGATACAAACAACAGGGCCCCCAGTAGCGAATCGTGCACGACGCTTGGCACCTGACAAATTCGCAGCTGCCAAAGCTCAGTTCAAACAAATGTGTGACGACGGGATCTGCCGTCTTTCAAAAAGCCCCTGGGCATCGCCTATTCATATGACGTTGAAAAAGGATAAGGAGTGGCGCATTTGCGGCGATTATAGACGCCTCAATGCAGTCACTGTACACGACAGTTATCCCCTACCACATCTACATGATTTCAACTCTAATCTGGCGGGTGGACAAATTTTTTCAAAATTAGATTTACACAAGGCGTACAATCAGATCCCGGTCGCACCGGCTGATGTCCCGAAAACAGCCGTGATAACACCATTCGGCCTATTCGAGTTTACGCGGATGACCTTTGGGTTACGTAACGCTGGGCAAACGTTCCAACGTTATATACATCGGGCTCTCGGGGACTTGGATTTTGCATTCGCGTATGTCGATGACATCCTCGTAGCTTCCTCAAGTTCAGAGGAGCACGAGGAGCATCTAAAAATCGTTTTCGAACGATTAAAATCATATTTTTTGCGCCTTAATCTCACCAAATGCGAATTTGGTAAAAAGGAAATCGAATTCCTCGGCTACAAAATCAACTCTGAAGGGCTAAAGCCCACCGAAGAGAAGGTTAAAGCAATCACTGATTTTCCTAAACCTAAGACCATCAAGGAACTTAGACGTTTCTTGGGTATTGTAAATTTCTATCGCCGAAACCTCCCTAACGCAGCGTCAATTCTGACCCCACTGGACTCATTTTTATCTGGTTCCAAGAAGAATGACCAACGGCCAGTCAATTGGACCGATGAATCGGAGCAAGCTTTCGCTAAAGCCAAATTTGACCTTGCCAACGCGACTCTCCTCATACATCCAGTGGGCAACGCCAAGGCTCGTTTGGTAACCGATGCATCCGATACAGGCATGGGTGCGGCTCTTGAACAAAACGTTTCGGGAAATTGGAAACCTCTAGCGTTCTTCTCCCGACGTTTTACACCTTCACAACGTGCGTACAGCACATATGATAGGGAACTTACCGCGATTTTCGAGGCAATCCGGTATTTCAAGTATTTTTTGGAAGGTCAAGACTTCACGATCGTTACCGATCATAAACCTCTTCAATACGCTTTCAAACAGAGTTCGGAAAAGGCTCCTCCACGTAGGCTCAGGCAACTTGCTTACATTTCCGAATTCACTACCAAAATCGAACATGTTCCGGGTGAGTCGAACGTCGTAGCTGATTCTTTCTCGCGCGTCGAATCTCTACGATTACCAACGGAGTGGAGTTTAATAGAACTCGCTCAGTTCCAAAAAGACGACGAGGAAATCAAAGACCTCCTACAAAACCCGGATTCCTCGCTCAACTTACGAAAAATTCAATGGGGACCAGACCATTCTACCATTGTTTGCGACCTAACTGGTGAATCTTTGCGTCCGATAGTTCCGAGGGTCCTGCGCGAGCGTGTTTTCCACCTGTTTCATGATCCCGCACACCCTAGCGCGAAAGTTACGGATAGGGTAATTCGAAATAGGTACGTTTGGCCAAGAATGCATTCGGACATCGCGGAATGGTGTAGAAATTGTTTGGGCTGCCAGCAGTCGAAGGTTACTCGCCATAACCATTTAAAACCAGCTCAGTTCACCGCACCTGATGGCCGATTTAAACATGTTCATTTAGATATTGTCGGACGCCTCAGAGTCTCCGAGGGATACGAGTACTGTTTGACTATGATAGACCGATTTTCACGGTGGCCAGAAGCTATCCCTTTGAAAGACATCGAGGCTCAAACAGTATGTCGAGCATTTTTCGATCATTGGATCTCTCGATATGGAGCACCGGAGACCGTGACTACGGACCAAGGCTCTCAATTTGAATCCCAACTTTTCACCGCGTTATTAAAACTAACCGGCTGTAACCGCATTCGAACCACGCCATACCACCCTGCTTCGAACGGCATGATAGAGCGATGGCACCGATCGTTGAAAGCTGCAATAATGTGTCATGCGGACCAGCAATGGACACGCTCGTTATCCACTGTTCTCTTAGGGTTGCGTTCGAATGTTTTAGACATTGGTTCAGCTCCCGCTGAACTTGTATTCGGTACAGTTCTCCGCGTACCCGGTGAACTTATCTTACCTGACGATGACAATCCCAATCCGCAAATATTTCTCGAAGAGTTCAGAGAATATATGCGATTGGTCAGACCTGTTCCGGTGGAGCAGAAATACAAGCGGAAAGCATTCCTATTTAAGGACTTAAGTACATGCACCCATGTATTTCTCCGTGTATGTAGGGTCAAGAAGTCTCTTGAACGACCGTACACCGGCCCACATAAGGTTATTCGACGAGTATCCGATCGCGTATTCGAAATCGACATCGATGGTACACCACGACAGATCTCGGTCGAAAATATCAAACCTGCGTATTTCCTACGAGACGACCTTCAGTCGCACGCAAACACCGATGTTAATGTACCTCAGATACGGACGTATCAGAGGCAGAAAAAGACTGTTCAAATTATTGACCAAAGACAGCCTTATACATAGTTTGATTTTCTTTTCTTCTTTTTACTATATAGATTAAAATAGATATATAAACATTGTATTCAAAGAAAAACATGCAATATTGTAAAACCAAATCAATGTATCTTATGTAAAACCACGATATGTAACCAAACCAAATCGTCATCACCGGATATCGAACGAACATTTTTTTTTTTTTTTTTTTCTTCTTTTTTACTCCACATTGTAAATCTCGCTCCTAGTAAGTCGCTAGGGGGGGAGTAATGTGGGCGCTAGCTTGGTCACGCGGTTGCATTTGACGCATGAAATGCGGACGCACCCCAAGTCTAGTAACTTTCTTGACTAAGCTGAACACGACGCTCCACGGAAATACAGAACCGTTCCAGCACTTGTCTCGGCAACACCTCGACCAATATTTCTCCCTCGAGATATCACGTACACGATATTGCGGCTTTATATTCGATTCTAATTCTCTACTGCATATCATGCTACAAGTTATCGCTAAGAAACGTAGTTATCCGGTGATGATTTATTTTATTGTGTCGAATTAATAAATAAATACACTCTTACGTTTTAAATCTTGTGCATCAGTGACTCTTATCCAGTTCTATCATTACTCGGTTATTGGCATGTAGGACAATAATCAGGACACGCAATTCCAGAGGATTACAGTTAACGATTATCCAACGCATATCAATCATCTATTGAATAAAGTTCAATAGTCTATTCAAATCCCTACACCTTGAGGTGGCGTTCTATAGTACCATCCTTAGATAGCTTGTAGCTATAGTTTCAGTCCGATTGCCATGTTAGTTTAGTTTTGAGAGCACGCTGACCAAGACGCCTCTGTGTTTTTCGTAAAAATGGAAAAGCTGGAAAATCGTGCTGTCATCAAATACTTTTATTTGAAGGGGTTAACGCCGAAGGAAATTAAAGAAGAGATGGACTCAACACTGGGGACATCCTCCCCATCATATTCAACCGTTAAGCAGTGGGTTTCCGAGTTTAAAAAGGGTCGTGTGAGCACCTCTGATGAGCCTCGCTCAGGACGCCCCATTGAGGTCACAACTCCAGATATGATCGAAAAAATCCATCAAATAGTGCTGAAAGATCGCAGATTAAAAGTTCGTGAGATAGCTGAGACCCGTAAGATGTCATATGAACGTGTACAAAATATTTTGCACCAACATTTGTATATGGAAAAGCTCTGTGCAAGATGGGTGCCGCGTTTGCTAACAGTCGACCAAAAATTGATTCGAAAGAACATTTCTACCGCCAATTTGGCGTTGTATAAGCGTAATCCAAGCGAATTTTTGCGTCGATTCGTAACCGTTGACGAAACTTGGGTCCACCACTACACTCCTGAAACCAAAGAACAGTCTAAACAGTGGATTGGACCAGGGGAACCAACTCCAAAGAAGGCGAAAACAATTTTTTCGGCGAACAAGGTTATGGCTACTGTTTTTTGGGATGCAACAGGTATTATATACATTGATTACCTTGAAAAGGGTAAAACTATCACTGGTCAATACTACGCAGACTTATTGCAACGTTTGAGCCACGAAGTGAAAATTAAACGACCTCATCTGGCGAAGGAAAAAATCTTGTTTCATCACGATAACGCACCAGCGCACACGTCAATCGTTGCGATGGCTAAAATCAACGATCTGAAGTTTGAATTAATGCCGCACCCTCCCTACTCTCCAGACCTAGCCCCGAGTGACTATTATCTGTTTCCTAACCTCAAAAAATGGCTTGGCGGTAAGAGATTTGCGGACAATGAAGAAGTAATCGAAGCTGTAAATGGGTATTTTGAGGAGCTTGACGAATCAGTCTATAGAGATGGCATTACTAGACTAGAACACCGCTATGAGAAATGTATCAGCCTTGGAGGAGATTATGTTGAGAAATAAAAAAAAAAAATTCTCAAGAACGTTGTTTTTCTTGGTCAGGCCGGAAACTTATCAATCCACCCTCGTACATGTGGTATAAATTGTGAGTCATTTAGAACTGATTTCTGATCGATTTTGATATAGATCGAGATGTAATCATGGTGCCATTCTAGTGGCATTGCAAGATAGACGGGACGGGATTACAGTTAAATTTGGGAGTAAAAAATTCACAAATACGCCCATGGGATTGGTTTTCACCGCAAATCACGGTGGGATCCGATCCGCTAGAGAATAGACGATCCTCGGTTCATTCCGGGAAAAATTCTTCCTTTTTTTCGTCGGTTTTAGCAACGATGATTCTCTTTTCTTCTCGTACTTTGAGCACCAGAAGCGAATACAATGAAAAATTTAAGAAACCAGAACACTAGGAGAAATGAGAGTTGGTAAGCAGATGGCATAGCGAGAACGAAGAATGGAAAAATGAGAGAAATAATTGAGCTAGAAGTTGGAAGCGTAGAATAAACGCGAGATAGGAAATGGTATATCACACCTGAGTACAGATTAAGTTACGTTGAATAGTAATGAGAAATGAAAAAGAGGAAATGAGTATTTTGAAACGATAGCATGAAAATTGTATGGAAAGATGTGGTGGTTGAAGAGTGATAAAAACACGAAGTAATCGGGAGACTTGAGGTGAACGAACCTATAGGATGTCTTTGAATAATATATTGTACGTGATACGTAAAATAAGAACAGAGTCGTTAGACCCATCACTCTCCTTTCTATCAGTTATGTTATTTTGCATGTTCCGAAGTTTCTCTTATTCTTGGTAGCGAATTTTGTAAACCTAATAAACATTCCTTGTCTGAAAGATATTTCACGATAGAAGTCTGAATCGCAATTTTAGAGGTCCAGAGAGTTCTGTTGTATAGATTTCTATGCATATATATGTCTCCTCATACCCTCAGCTTGACAATGGAAAAAGGAAATGAGATTGAGAACAGTTCCCGTCCCGACTATGAACTAAGATAGATCGCTACTCTCTGATCCTATACAAAATTTCATACTACGTTCTACGTGTACGATATTGCCAACGACCAATTTGCAAGTGTCGAGTAGTCGGAATTGTTTCGAGATAGAATGGTAAGTCGATATCCCCGCTGCCTCTCTACCATCACAGAAATATGTTACATAAAAATCATAAAATTCTATAATGAAAATTCAAATGAAGCTGAATAATATTGGAAGGGAGAGATACACGATGTACCAGTTTTTTTTATGAATGTTGTCTGAAGAGAACTTGTGATCCTAGCAAAACCTGAGTTATAACTACCGCAACTGTAATAAATTCAACGTATTAATTTTGACCCACCAATGTTTTGGACTTCACTGTAATCCATCTTCGGAGAACTATGAATTTTTAATTAGAGACCTGAATTCATGGGTTCTTGAAGATGAACTGTAGTTCGAGTTGAGATTATATTTGCATTGAATTTGTAATACCGAACGTGTTGCAGTTTATACTTGAAATATTATAAAATCTTACGTGGAGAGATATTTTAAAGTTTAATGAAGTTCCTTTAACGAAATCAATTATCAAATAATTTGGCGCGATAACGAGCAACGAGGTGACTGAAGAGCTGCGAAGATTTAACGAAGATGCAACAACGGAAGAGAATATTTCTGGATCGTTGAGTTTTATGTACGATCAGAGAATAATGCTGCAACAGATTTTGAATTCCGTCGGAGTACGGAGGACGTAGTACCTAATGAAGCGTTTAAAGAAACAACCGATAGGTGTTGGAGTGTGCTCCGCGACTAGCGTTATTTCAGAGTTCCAGAGGGGAATAAAGTCGATGAAAGGTAATGTATGGTGAATAGTAAATTGGTTTATGTAATTACAATTGCGATACTTTTTACGAAGAGGACAGCGCAATATGTCAAGTCTTTACGAAGAATAGCAAGGTGCGCAGTGCAGGTATCTACAAGGGAATACGAATTGTATTAGTATTCGTGACAGAGCTGCTTTGCGATTTTTCGTTGACAGTCCATGAATGGTACTGGTCTCCGTGAGATTCTGTAGACTATTCTGCGAATTATTCTTCTTGATGGATCATTCATGAAGTAATACATCTCGTTCGTTGTTATTTCGCTCCTAGTCATATTATTGATACTGTAGCGTACTTCATACTATAAATCTCTGAAAGGTATCGGTTTAGTTACAACAGTCCAAAGCTGAACGTCAAATTGCACTGTGAAAAATAAGTGGAATTTTCTCCCGGCAGCAAATTTCCCTCACGTGGGGGGAATTAATTTCCTCTATATTTTGGCGGAATTCTCCTCCATTTGCAAGAAAATTCTTTCTCTTTTAAGGGAATTTCTTTTCAAATGAAGAAAAATTCCCCCAAAACATAGGGAAATAAATTTCCCTCACGTGAGGGATCTTTGCTGCCATCAAATTCGGGTCAGAATTCCACCATAACTTCTTACAGTGTAGTAGATGTGACCTGAACAGCACGCGGTACGCTCTTACATGTTACTTTACGTTAATTACATTCATCATAGTTCTATAGTTTTTGATGATTTGAAACGATAGTTCTACTGATATTACCCGGCTGAGACTCCCCGACTGAAAATTGGGTCATCCAAGGCTCTGTCTGGGCGCAGACCACTCTAACTTGTGCCTAAAGGGTGTCTGGAGAGGGCCGATTCTCATCCCTACCCGGATTGGGGCAAAATATACAGAATGATCCCTCAAAATGAAATGATTGGTGGTGGATCATTCTCTAGATCTCATTAGAGCCTGGCGGTTTTGTGAGAGGATGATGAGGTCTCTACAGGTCTTCTGAGGTCCTAGTCAGGCACTGAAAAGTGCTAGGGAATGCATAAATAATTTTTCACGGGATTGGGATCATTTCATATACTTGTTTCCGACTGACAAAAACACCGAAGCAAAGATAGATCACAACAATCATCACCTCCGAATTTTCGACCAGGACCAAAACAGCATAATGGAACATTTATGGAAGGTTTATAGAATGTAGGGGACACGTTCAGGAAACGTCCCAGAGACACATCGTCCTGATCATCATTCCACTGTTTTTTCAGAAAATGTTGACACCATTGCATGGAATTTAAAACGTTCACTGTAAAAAGCTAACGTGGAATTTTTTCCCGATTTGGTTGCAGCAAAAATTCCCCACATGTGGTGAATTCATTCCAATTATATATATAATATATATAGGAATTTTTTTTCTTTTGGAGAGAAATTCCCTTCAGGAAGAAATACACTGTGAAAAAACTTTGTTGAATTCCAAACAAAAATGCTTGGAAATTTCCAAACTTGGTTTGGAAAAATAATTTCCGAACCTTTTTTGTAAATTGCCGAACAAAAGTTTGTGAATTCTCAAAAATCTTCGTGAAATCACAAAATTTTTTGAATGTTTACAAACTTTTGTTTGGTAATTTACAAAAAAAGTTTGTGTAAAAAACTGTCAAACTTCTTTGGCAGTTTAGGAAGTATATTTTTTACAGTGTAATTTACTTCCAAAAGGAGGAAAATTCCTCCAAATCTGCATTTTTCCTGCTTCAAGAAATTTTGAACCAAGAACTTTACTTTGCTCTGAATTTCCCTGAAGTTCTCTGCGTCTTTCTGAAAAATTCAAGGCACAATTTTCTCCAATTCACTTTTTTTTTAATCTCTCTGAAACTCCCTAAATGCTCCTGAAGTTTTGAACCAAAATTTTTATTGATTGTATTTTTCTTCGAATTTAGCTGGATTCAGTTAACACATCACACACAGCATATACATCTCCCAGCGACGTTTTAAGAGGACCCTCGGAATATTGCAATGTCCTCAGAATATCCCGAGGAGGTCACGAGGAGATATGGACTGTGTGGGAATTCCTTCGCATCTCTCTGAATTCCTCTAAATTCTTGTGAAAAATTCAACGCACAATTTTTTTCAATCAAACCATCCCTGAATTCTCCCGAATCTTCTCGCATTACGCTTAATTTCCTCGAATCCCTGTCAATCTTTCTGAATTTTTTCTGCAACATGAAATTTTCAGAGAGATTCATAGAAATACTTTTACCAGAGATAGTACTTATCAGAATTTGATACTTCGATAAGAAGCGTGCCAAAAGTTTCCGGGATTGGCGGAATGTGGATTAGAACTTTTTCAATTGTGTGTCATGTTGATCAGAAGTACTCGGATTCAGGGCAGTGCTGACCAGAATTTTCCGAAATCGGTGGAATGCAGACCAGGACTTTTTGGATTTCATGTCATCCCATACAGGAGGATGCCCAGTCATGGAACACCTCCGATAACTAGCTAATATGTGGCTTGTGTTGGACGTGTTGGAATGATTGAATTTCCAGTGCTGGACGAGATATAACCCATCACTGGCTGACAAGGTATCTAAACATTAAAACCCTAGATAATCGGCCTCATTATTGGGCCAATTATCAATTCTATCATTGACTGTTCACTTTTTGCATTGCTGGGCCCAAGTTATCATTCAGCAGTCAACCATTGATGGGTGCTATTACCGTACGATTAATTCCGACTATGGCCCATTGATGAGCCATTATTTGGTCGATCGTGAAACCCTGTTAGGGATGCTGGTTGAAAATATTCGGAATTGATGTGATGATCATCAGAACTGACTGAATTTCGTGCAATGCTGGTCAAAAGTTTCAAAAATCCATGCAGTGTCCCACAGAACATTATGAATTTCATGCAATTGCGATTAAAACTCCTCGGAATCGGTGCAATACTGATTAGTGATATCCGAATCCCATTTGTTATTTCAAAATATTTTTCCAAAAGGTTATTCCAAAATATTTGCAGCCGGTCCAGAGCTTATCAGAACGTTTCGAATGCAATACTAGTCAGAACTCTCCGGAATTGAAGGAATGCTGATTAGAAATTTCCGAATTCCAAGCGATTTAACACAATGCGAATCTAAACTATTCGAATCCTTCTTAGTACCAGTCAGAACTCTCCGAAATTCATCACTAACAGCACCACTTCCTTTGGACATTGTTGAAGCGTTGTTAGGGATGCTCGCAATTATTTCAATACTGTACAATCTGGTCAAAATTATGCAAATTCCATGGGATGTTGCTCAGAACTTTCCGGAACTGACAGCACACTACTCGGCACTATTCAATTTCTATGCAACCCGATTCCCTAACAGCACAGTGTATCTCTGGGACGTTTTCGGACCGTTCAGAAAACCTCCTCTACGTTCTATAAACCCTCCATAAACGTTCCTGTGACACGTTGTGTTGACCGGGTCATAAATACTTGGCATTGGTGTAATGCTGATCAGAACTACCTGAATTCCTTGTAAGGCTACTCGAAACTACTCCTTATGTTCTTTTGAATTTCTTCAGATTGCTTGGGACTTCTCTCACTCAGATATCAGAGTTTTTTTTCTCAATTTTTCTTCATTTTCCTGAATTGATAGAAGCTAACAAAACAATCATTTCGTGGTGTATGAAGAAAGCTCAACCGATTGATACATACTGATTTTTATGAATGTTGTTTATCCCATGAAGATCCAAATTTTAACAAGCATACATAATTATCTTTCTACAATTCAAAGTATCGCTGCGGAAACTAAATTTCAACTAGACTGTAAAAAATGTGGGGAGTTTTTGTTGACACTGTTGGTGGATTTCGTCCCCTCATCGTGAGGGATTTTTCCACCACTTTGAGGGATTCCAAGTCGAAATTTTGCCCCTGCTTCGTCGATCCAGTCACTGAAATTGCTCCTCCTTCCACGCTACAGAACCTACTTGGTCCTACTTCCCCGCTCCGAATATTTTTTGATTCTATTTCCCTACTCCACATTCTACTGCTCCTACATAGAACCTGATTCTTCTACACTGGGAGAAAAAACTCTTGGGAACATTAAAATCTTCACTTGAATACTCGTAATGAAATGATTAGTTAATTTGAATGGAATTTCGTTGAATCGATCAAGTATCCATTTTCATTGACCAAATATTTTGTACAATATTAAATATTTGTTTGATCGAATGAATAGTTTGTTGATTCAATGAAACTTTATTCGAACTAATATTTTGTTGCGACTATTCAATTAAATATTTGATTGTTCCCGAAAATCTCTTCTCTCAGCGTATGTGTTGGATTTTTTGAATAATAATATTACATAAAGTGCATTTTCTAGTAATTCGAAAATTTAATTGGAAAAACAATTTCAATTCAATTCAAATTATGTCGGTCAAACCAATAAATTTTCCATTCGAATACGAATCTAATATTTCACTTGATTGAAATGAAATATGCATTTCATTTAAATGAACACTCATTCATTTCATGGAATGAAATATTTTTAGAATCAAATGAAATTTTTTTACCCAAATGAATATCTATCAGGTTTCTTTTTTGAATGAATGATTCATTTGAGTGTATAAAAAATAGGGCACCCAACTCAGATTATAAGAGGAAATTCACAACAAAATTATCAAATTACTCAAGTTATTTTTTATTGACTGGCACTGGCACATAAGCTTGATTATCAAAATGCATGTAAGTACAAGTGGTAAGAAGAGTTTCGACGAGAACAGCTTTACATTATCAGATTCATGACATTTGTACAAAAAATTGACACTGCTATCAGCAGTCTGATTACCGGCTGCAATAAAGATACTGTCACATACTACTTCTCTGACTATTGCATAGTGTTTTTTTTCACAATTACAGAGAGGTTGTTTACAATTGCAAGTTTTTAATTTTATGAAGCAGTATATCAAACCAAATTGTGTCTGATCAGCATCCAAATATTGTACGATTGAAGATTGAGTTTTTAATGCCCGACCATACATTTTAGATACATATAAATTACCATTTTGAAACAACCGAAAATACTGATGCAAAGAAGCGTCATTCAGTAATATACCACTATTAATAATAGCATTTCTGATAATATCTGGCACTTCTAGTAATATGCTGTAGGTACCAACACTGTAACAATGTCTTTGCATTTGCTCATTGATTTTAACTTGTTTTTTCTTTTTTAAACAAAAATTTCGAATATTATCGTTTGGTACTGATTCAATTATTCTAATCATTTTTATGAATTGATTTTGTGATCTAGCAATTTGTGTATCTATCTGATTGGTACCATGTATCAGTTTCAAGAACTGAGAGAAGTGGAATGCAATGATTACCATGTACAAATAGTAATTGGAGGACAGCTCCGCGATTATAGTTTCGGATACTATGGAGAATCATAGCAATGTTCATGCACATGGGAATAGTTACCATTTACATGAAGATGGATACCAAATAACGTAGTCACCATCAACTTAGAGATTCTGTATTTCCACTACCATTTTCGCATGGTAATAGTTACAGTTCACTTTTCTCAGTGTAAGCCCATAATGGCCCTAAGTATCTCACACAATCCACGTGATGTAATAATCGATGTATATTTATTGTACAAAACTGAATTCCATACAATAGTTGAAATGCTCTGACAAATCTATATAATAAGTCTCTAGCTCTTTCCATCATTTGCGAAGTTATTTGTTCAGAGCTTAGAATTTTGAATGCTAAAACTAAACGTAATTTATGCTTAAAATAATCTAAGCGCATAATCTCTTCAAAAATAGGAATGGAATAGTAGAAGAAAAAATGTTTGAATTCCGATGTTTTCCAATGAGCCGAATCTATGACTGTTCGAGGCATGCGGTGGATAAATTTTGGAGGTTTTATAGTTATTAATCGAGAATTTATAATATCGATCACATTATGTAGTGAAGATGGGGCATTTCTATGCTTTGATTCGAAAAATAACATCATTTTCTTGAAAACACCCCCATCAACACCATGCATACGATCAATACCAATACCTTTAACGAAATCTGGCATTAATTTTGGAAATTTTGGATAACCTTTTACTCCCATCACGGGGTGATTTGTAGTCGCTGTTTCCGCATACTCGATACTTTGCCGAGAAGTTCTTAGCAATAATTGTTCGACGTATGGATAGACGTGGGTAAAACCCTCGGGTTGCAACTGAATATTTTCGCCTTTGCATAGATACATACTGCACCCATAGTTACCATTGAATCATTTTATAAATATTCCTATTCCTAGTTTACTGAAAGAATGAAAAAAATGCATATTTTCATGCTGGGGTCAAACTAGGAGGTAAACCTTGCACCTGCTTTGCTCCTACAAGTGGTGAAATAAGAAATTTCTACCACTTTGAGGGGCAAAGTAGGAGATGATATCTCATTGAAACAGCTCCTACTTTCCTATCTGATGCTCCTACTGAAAAGAGGATTATTAGCAGCGAAATAGAGGCAATATTTCGACTCGGGGTAATTTTTTTTTGGGTATTGAATCCTCCACGAATGTAGGCAGAATCCACCAAATGATGGTGAAAAATCCCCCATCTGTGGAGCAACTTTGTTGCCACCATTTTTTGGGAGAAAATTTCACAATCATTTATCACAGTGTACCATAGAAATGAATCCTGCCACCAGAGCTAAATTTTAGCTATCCAAATATCAACGAAATAATATTTCCTCGTATTTCGCAGCGTTAGCAGGCTTTTAAACGGAGTCCATTCATTTATCTATATTGTTCCGGAGAGTAAGTACTATCCCCTAAAGGTGAAATAGATATTTTATACAATCAAACAATCGATATACAACACACACCCCCACACACATAACTGTTTGTTCCGTACACAGGGAATAATAGTTGCGCGTGGATAATGGCATGAAAAAAAACGGATTACTCGAACAATGGGAATGTCGCGCAATCCGCCACTCCGGTTCTCATCGCAGTACGTCATATCTTCTATTCGAGGTGATCATTAATAATCATCACCGCGAACTGCACAATGCATCGTGCCCGGGGTTAATAATAAGCATCCTCTCTTTCTGTCCTATATGTATATGTGTATATGGGCCCGCGAGAATTCACTTACATTTGATATCCAAATTCAGAGGATTGCTCTCGCCGTCGCCTTCTTGATTGCTGCCGATGCACGTGTAGATCCCCGCTCGACTGCGCGTCACACTCTGCAGCACCAGGCTCTGATTACTTATTATCGTCCCAGTAGTCGCATTGTGGTACAGCGGATTGCCCTGTAAATGCAAATTCACGGTCGCATGAATTGTTCTCGGAATCTCATTCTGTTTCTGCGATACAATATGTCTGTCTGTTTGTCTATATACCTTGTCGAGCTTTAGTATGAGAAATCATCGCGATTGATAATTTCCGTTATTCTCCCGTCAGTTCATCGTATTTATTCGATTTTGAATCGATACGATTTCATTTAAAGAGAAAATGAATAGTTATATATGTTGAGTATATATTTATACACCCGGAAGGAAGAAAACACTACTGGTTACTGTGAATGACAGCGATCGGTTGAAAAATAAATGAAAACACGCTTGGATAATGAGGATTAGCGTGATCACAGTGATGAGTATTGTAATAAAATGCCTCAACGCTGACTGGACAGTAATGAGGACTGAGAAACGCAGTACTGCATAGAATGAATTTGAGTTTCAATGTATTTTTGTGATTCACAGTAATCATTGCTGTTTTCTTTTTTCCGTGCACGCGTTCACGAGAGTTCCAATTCAATGGAGATATGAGCTTTATGTCAATGAAATAATGTATTACGCGGTTGCGTGATACACGTATGATTTGAATCAAAGAGGGAATGAAACAGTGGTATTTCCGAACAAATGAGATTTATCGAAGACTCGTGAGAGGAATCATAATGCTGGGAGCATTTAAGAATAATTGTTGAAAATCTGCTCCCCACTCGTATAGTATCATATCATTTCATTTCATCCTGGAAACTAAAAACCAGAGTTATAGAGTTTCATCATTCTGTTCTAACGGTCGATTCGAAGCGATGTGTTGGTCAGATATTGAAATTTTAAATCAAATCCAATCCATAATCGTAAGAGTGGATGGAAAACTTACCAAGTTTTCCATTCATCCCTAATTAATTGGATTCTCTATCCCCGTCTACCACCACCGTTTGCGATGGAGGAAAAAAAGTAGTGCATGAATTTTTTTAATCCCACGATTTCCATGATCCTCTCAATCGTTAAGCGATCACATTTAATGTGAACGATAATTGATCGTCAAGATTTGGATCGTAATACTAACTTTTAGACGAGAGTTCTAACAAAGTTCGATATCGAACTTGTTTTATCTGGTTATCATCGTGCGGTAATCAATTTGAAGAAGGGCATCGTGATGAAAATGAATATTCTTGGAGAATTTTAGAGGAGTTAGATATAAATCTCCCTTTGTGTTTGTGTGCCGTCTGTTGTTGTAGGGGCTTCAAACATACGCTAACGGTATTAAGTCATTGAAACTCAACTTGATGTATGATGAGATTGTTTACGTATGGTAGAAGTAAGGGTTTGTATACGTTACTCACGTTATGCCGCCAGGACACCTTGTAGACCCAGGGATTGGACTTGATGTTGCATTCGAAGTAAACATCGATTCCCTCGCGTATAGCGCTCGAGTTCAAGTTGCTTCCCAGATCGAGGGTAACCACGGGTGCGTCTGTAATGTTAATTAAGTAATTAAAGCTACACAGGATCGTGTATATAGGATAATAGAATCTCTTCGACGATGGGTTATAAAGAATTTGTATATTCTTCCAGGATGGAAGTCAGTCTTTTACATATTCGGAGAAGATTTTTCTCATCGAACCCTTTCTTTACCGAAATTTCCTTCATTTTCGGCGTTTTTTCTTTTTTGACTAATTTTGTAAGAAACCTTACTCTCAAATGTTACCATAAAGTATATTATCTGCAATTTTTCACACGACTGCTCCTTCTTAGGCCTAGAATTGAATCTGTTACCAAAGGCACATCAAGTTATTAAGAATCCTCTGAGATGGGTTATCGAAATATTTGAAATGAGTTCTGATAGACTTCCTATAGAATCTGTACTCTGAAGCTGTTGGGTGTTGCAAAACCCTGGTGATAAACCCGGATAGGACTTTCCGGGACTTCAGCCGGTTCTATCCGGATCCTATCCGGATTTGAATACTAGATATTTTTCGGAATCCCACATAAAGTTTGGATGAAACTCATTCAGTTTTCCGTTAGAGTTCCATTTAGGATTTCAAAAAATATCCAGTCCAAAAATCCGGATAGGGTCTGGATGGAATCACCGCAGAATCCGTATTGGAACACGGGTACACCCGGATGGAATCCCGGAAAGTTCCACCCGGATTTGATTAGGATTATCATCTGGGTTTCATCTGGATCATTATCCGGTTTTCTTCCGATTCTCTATCCGGTTTTTTCACCAGGGAACTAATCGATCCTCATAACTTGCATAACTGCGTTTGCAATCTTGAACGCTCTGGATTAGCAGTTCAGCTTCCTACTAGCTCCGCTGTGAGGATTTGATTTTGATCAAACGCACACGTAAGTTCAGAGAGAATGATCTTCCGAGATATCAGGTATTCTTCTTTGCAAGAATCTTTCTGGTCAAAAGCCTAGAGGATGATTTTTCAAACTACTATCCATCAAGATGGCTAATAGTATTTGTCACAATCAACATGCAGCTTCGACTTGCCAATAACTTCACTAAAAACCATGATATTGCTGATATAATTTATGCTTTTGTCTCTGCTCAAACGTTTGCTGTTTGAGATTCAAGCGTCAACGAATTTATAGGTCACGTCTTGTGTCACACTGTCCAACTTATGCACCCGCGAGAGAACATTTATTCAAATCTCTCGGAGTCGATTGGTGTTGTGAGATGGTGTGGATTTCCCTGAAACTGGGTATCTTCAGAGCTGCTTGGAGGACATTTGGAGAACTTGAATGTTAGGCAACTTTGAAGGTATTTTTAGAAACTTCGAGGAAATTTGGAAACTAAAAGTACGGTTAAGCGAGAGTAGCGGGGCATGGGTCACAGTGGATGATGGGGCACAGTGGATCAGCGTGCGTATTCAGTTCATAAAACGACTGTACACGCTAGTAGTATCACCTTTTAGGTACCCTTTCTAGGCACTCATCGGTATACCCAGCACGGAGTGCCTATTGCACCCGCTATCGTACCCTCTGACCGTATCTTATAAAATATTTGAGTAATCCAATTGGGAGTTGGATAGTTTTCCATTTCATTGAATGCTGATTGATAATCCGTGGTGTTGTCTGTCTGTCTCTCTGTCTGTCTGTGTTTGGGATAACTCTGGCCCGGGTGGACCAAATTGGTTGAAATTGATAGGGAACCTTCCTCGCACCCCTCCCGAGAAATCATCCGATTTTTATCATAATCGGACAAGTCCTCCTATTTTTTGTTCATTCTTCTCTCGGAAAACGGTGATCTCGGAGAAAATTTTCTCCGCTGTCTTTGAATATTTGTTATTTTTGCTTGAATCGATGGATTATTATGAAACTTGGGTTCTAGGGGTTTTCGAGGGTGAGGAATCCAGATCTGACGGCAAAAAACGAATTAAAGATGGCGGATCAATATGGCGGACGTGAATTCAGTCGTTTTGGCATTTATGGCTGGACTCATATGAAACACGGATTCTATTTGTATTTGTACACAATTTATATGAAACATGGGTTCTAGAGGTTTTCGAGGGTGCTAGATGCAAATCTGCCGTCGAAAAATGAATTCAAGATGACCAATCCAGTATGGTAGACGTGAATTCAAATCTGGGATCAAATGTTCAAAAAGAACAAGAGTTTCAATCTTTCCTTGTGAGTTTTCTTGTATCCGAAAACTCTTCAAAAGCTGGTTGACGTCATGACAACTCCACCCCAGTGAGAATCCAAAAGTGAAGAAAGTAGTTATTGAAAGAGATCAAGGAGGTTCTCATCTAGCAACCCCAAAATGAGGTGATTTTCTCGAATTTTTTTCTCATGGAACGAAGTGAATGAAGAACTTGGGGGTTTTCGCACTTGTTGATTGAGTCTTTAAGTACATAAAAACATTTTTTTCAATAAAAAATAATGCCATGGGAATCGTCGATACGTGTTGAAACATAACCACCTAAAAAAAAACAGTGATAAATCCGGCGCTTACAAAATAAAAAAAATCCACTATAGCACTTACAAAAATGATCAGAAATCAAAAATCCTGATATTTTAATGAGACATATTATATTTATTGGAGGTTGTACCAATAAAACCAATGAAAAGCTCAAAATTACAAAAATGACAAACATGCAAACTTTTGGTAGCGTTTTTTCACCTCTTTTTCGCTCTTTGAAGTGCTATAAAAAGAAAAAAAGGCAAACGTCATCTTCATTGAGTTTTATTCTTCGATGAATTCAATCAGCTTCGAAATGAAAAAAAGCGATCCGTTCAGTAGTTTTTGAGATATCGTAGAGCCATACTTGAAAACCATGATTTCAAGAAAAAACGCTTTTAAAGTTTTGGGATACGAATCCTTTGACTTAAGAAAATTTTTCTCATGTACTTTAAGACCCATTTAATGAGTCTCAAATAACTCGAGTTCTTAATTTACTTCCTTCTGAAGAAGAAAAATTCGAGAAAATCACCTTATTCCTGAATTCGCTAGATCAGAACCTCCCCTTAATGAATTGAATGAGGAAAATCAATCCTATATTCAATTTGGAAGATTTTTGCATTCAAAAAACTTCAAAATTCATTGAGTGGCATTGCATCAGGTGAATGAAATTATCAAAAAAATTGAATGCAACATCCTAGGGATAGCAGCGTAATAATTTATGACAACTCGTATTGAATAAATTGATTGCGACCTAGATGCCGAATAGAGATTAAATTTCAATGGGAGAGTTGAAAATTTTCATCTCTTCGACTTTTAAAAAGTCTTCCATGATTTGAGTTCAGATCAGCGTGAGCCTATAAGGATTCTATAAGGATTTTATATATCAAATAATTTTTCAAATATGATGAATTTTTCAATCAATTTTCATTACTTTGGCAGATTAGTGCTTTAAATTTACAAGTTAATTATATAACATGGTTTTACAGGTTGTGATATCTTCGAATTCAATAAAACATGATGAATTTATGTAAGAATTACATTGTTGGGGATTTTGTTTATCAAGATCAAGGAATTCTGGCAACACTAGTGTCGATTCACCTATAAATATGGACATAATGATACGTATCCTGGATTTGAAAATGAATATTTTGAGCTGTCACTATGAGGAAGTTACTATTTTTGAGGTACCAAATTTTACCGCAACAAGAAAGAAAATTGAAAATTAAAAAAATTAATTATGACTATTTTTAGAATATTAAAAAATCTTGAGTGACTACCTGAAAAATTTCTCTCCGTCCGAGCTGGAATAGATCTCTTGAAACATAAAAACTAACATATTTTCATACGAGACACGAAAACAAAAATTGTTAGTTTTTGTGCACCACCTACTCTGAGAAAAAAGGAGTTGTAAAATTTACATCTTGCGGAGTCAATATTTGGGCGATTTCAAAAATACTTCAAGCTACCACAATACAAGTTGATTTCACAACAACAAATGTGAGATATACGCTACAGCTGGTGTATGTCTCACATTCCCTGCTGTGAAATCAACTAAAATTGTGGCAGTTCAAACTCTTCTTTGGAATCGTTCAAATATTAACTTCACATACATCTTACAACTTTTTTTTCTCAGTGTGAATGAACATGCTCCAACTTTTAATCCTTTCCCATGAGAAAATAATATAACGAGTAGCGTTGATAACTCTCGGCAACCCCTTAAAGACATATCAACTAAGAACTCTTCTAAATATTTTTAAAAATAATTTGCGATGTGGGATCGAGTCCCATCGATAATGTTACTGCAAAGCAACTATAAACTTTCCGTAAAATCATATAAGCTCAGTGTGACGTATCAACCAACGAATCGCTCCGGCAATAATTTGGTAAAATAGCAAAAATATCCTTGTAACATTACGATAACGACGTCTATTTTAAGTCAATCTGAATTGTGTATACGTCAAAAAAAGAAACAATCATTCATCTTACGATGTACCTCCTACACAATAATGGAAATGAAACTAACAATAATACGCTACGCTTTCCATAATTGTTTATCAATTCTATCCTCCATCGAATGCAAGCTTGAAAAATTCAACAACCTGGATTTAGAATCGTCAGAGAAAATGTAATCTCAGATTGATGGATGCACACACCGGATCTCAAAGTGTTTGAGCGTATTCCGATGATAGCCTGTAATTATCCTCAAATGGCCGTAGTTTCATCAAGCCGACTGTTTGACGACCAAATTGTACGTTCTCTAATTGTACTTTATTAATTGAATGCACGAACAATCGTACCACGATACCACGATGAAGCTCTAAACAAGCGCACCTGTATTCGTTAATTGCGGTGGTTCTGAATTCTTGAATTTTCCACTTCTGATTTTATTTGCATCTCCAAGGAATGATTGATGTTCAAAGACCTGCTCAAAACCTGCTCTTCTCAAAAAATATAAATATATATGTATCTCCAGTCCAAGCTGCGGTTTCGTTTGTGATTGAAGAGTATAGGGGGTTTTGTAGTTTATGGAGAGAACTAGTGAAAAAGATGTTGGCTGCGAAGAGGATGAATGCAATTGAAGAAGGTGAGACAAAGTATCGACTTGATCATGCGGATACAGAAGGAAGTAATGGTACTTTCTTGCTCCCTCGTGTGGTATAATGTTCTAAGTTGGATAGTTAGAAATACGATCGATCGATACATAACAAAAAGCAGTTTTCCGTGGGTTCCGTGGGTTGGGTAGGAAAAGGAGGTCACGTAGAATGAAAAATAAAAAATACCAACTCGCAATACCAAAGACCTTTACGTACAGGTTCATAAACATCCTAATGTAATATCGATAGAACGTTCACCAATTCCAAGTATCCTCTCTGAATACATTTGTGCCTAATAGATGGGAAAATGATTGGAAATAAGGATGAAAAATCTCAATTTTTCAATTTCCAAATGTAGCCTTGTTCCCTCTCTCTCTTTAGAAATATATTGGATTACGTTGATTTGATTGAGATTTTACTTTTACAGAAAATTTCTAACGATTCCATCTTTCCCTCTGTCCTTGAGAGGTTAAATGAAAATGATAATGAAGATTGCTCCTTGACAAAGAACGACAGAACAGAGGAAGAACGTGGAAAATATTTAGCGGATAACATCAAAGATTTTGTTGCCCGTTGCCCCCAGGCTTTTAGACGGGTTCGGAAAGAGAAGGTTGATTTTGTTTGAGTGTACCTGGTCATGCGGGTATCCACGGTAATGAGATAGCTGATGGCTCAAGAGGAAGGAATTCGACATCTTCGAGTCCTTTTTTCTACCCACAAGGAGTAACAGTGGTTATTAATTATATTATTCTTCACATTCGAATCGATGATAATAGCAAAGAATAGTTCGTCAAAGCAAAACCCCAGACATACAATAATGCGCGACAACGGAGGAGCTAATAAATTCTCTGTAAATATCAATTATACCGCTCGTCAAAATCCGCAACATGCATCGAATCGAAAGATTCCTACGGAATAGTATACAATATTATAAACGTGTGTCGATAATCAATAATGGCACCCGCATGAAGAATGTCCCTTTATTGTTTGCTAATTGTGAAAAAGAATACCCATCGACGAATTTGTGAGCGGTAAATGCATACGCGAATTTGGAGAATAACATGAATATATTTAAATTGCAAATCGTTGTTAGCGCGTACCAAATCAATCGGGGGACGACAGTTTGCGGCGATTGTTTGATTTCAAACTGATTTGAAGATTCTTTTTATCCACGCAAGAGATTTCATAGTTTGTTTCCTATGAAACCATAATTTTGGTACCCTCTCAAACCAGAAAACTTTTCAGCAAGTCCTGTTGGAAGGGTACAAGAATTTGAGATTGTGCGTTGCAGATGTATAACTTCGATACTCACAGTAAAAAGTAAAACTTAAAGTGATCCCGAATATCAGCTTAAAAATGCAGCCAAAAGTAGCGCCTATTCCAACTAAAAGTAAGCAATGAAAAAGACTGAATTTCAGTTAGTTCCATCTTACTCTGGAATTGAGATAAAATTCCATCTTAATTTAGTCATTAATAAATTCAGTCTTTTTCATTGCTTACTTTTAGTTGGAATAGGCGCTACTTTTGGCTGCATTTTTAAGCTGATATTCGGGATCACTTTAAGTTTTACTTTTTGCTGTGCTCCTTTCGAGAAGTGTTATTTTTCCCCCAGTTCCTTCACTCGGTGGAAAAGTATCGATCGATACTTATGATGCGATTCATAATCTTCTCGCCTCTCTAGTATAGCAGCATACGTATGTACGTATATACCATCGTACAAATCCGATAATTCCGCGGCAGGATTCGCGCCGCAATAACGGGGCTGAATTTCTCACCAGCTTTTACTCGACTCTCCTCGTTCTTTACCTCTGAAAATTACCAACCACCCAATAGACGTGGCCAATGGAAAAAAAGACGAAGAAAATATAAGGCACCTGGGGAAAGGGGAATGGGGTTTTCAAAGCATTCGAGTCCCGACAGGTACAAAAAAAAAGAGTACGACGGGAAAGGGAAAAAAAACAATAGAAAGACACAGATATAGAATGGGAAATGAGATAATGACAGAGAGAGAATGGGAGAACGGTGGTGGATCTTTGAACGTGAATCGGCATGTACCTTAATTTCCGTAAAACTCCAACGATCCGTCGACGCAGAAAACTTTTATATTGGACAGTGGAATCACGATTGCGTTAATCTACGTCAGTTCGACGAGAAGCCGTAGGATGCTCGGATAGCGATGTATGGAAAGGAGAATTATTTTTATAGTAGGATTTTTATAGACGACGTTATGTACACCTCGTGTACTTTTGCTTGTGTTTTTTCATCCAAATTCTCATCCTCGTTTCCTTGATTCTTCCCAAAACGCGGCAAATGAATATTCATTTCCATTGTGTATATGTGTGTACATATCGAGTTTCATCTAAGTTGTTCTCCTCCGTTTTGTCACTTTTATATAGCAGAGGACAAAACTACTCACGATATATATCGAGTTTCCATCCGTCCTCCATTTCCGAATCAGGTATATCCAGCACGCTACCGCGACAGGAAAGTATCTTTCCGGCGTCTTCAATGCTTGGCACGAATGTGAGGATGCTGGTCGTCATGTTGCCGTCCGGACTCACCTATGATGAATTTTTATGAATTGAGAACGATTTATATTTCACCATTTCTACATGTTTCTACACACATACATGGTTCGTCATTCTGACAGAATTGTTACTGCATTTCAGAGAGCGTTTATTGATATCGATTTATTCGTTTACGAATAAAACGGGGTCGTCGTATCTCAGTTTGCCTCGCCTCAAATCGTAAAGAAGATTGAATATCGGATATAAAATATATACATACAATTTTTTATATAACCTGCTCTTCTTTTTAATTGAATTTAACGATTATAAGAAGGAAAAAATAAAACGGGAGAACCTATATAAATTTTTTTATTATCGCGCATAATTGCTTTTTTGAAACACAAATAGAAGGGATGGTTACAAATGGAAGCGAAAAAATCGTCGAAATGTTGTGAATGGATAACAAAGAGTCGACTCCAGAAATAAATACGGATCGGTTGAGTTCAACAATTCGACGTCAAGTTTACCAAAGTCTCGGTGTTTTTCCTTTTCTATGTATTTTCGATTCAACGATTGACGGATCGATTAAACGTCGAGTGTTTGCCACCCTGTGCTACGACAGGAATACAAGACACGAGCGATCGTGGCGATAGATCTTCTGCGGGAAATTTCTGGGAGAAAACATGTCAAAAGAGAAGAGAAGAGAAGAGAAAAGAAGAAAGAGGAAGAAGCCCATCATAATTTTTATGTTAGAGAAATATTTGTGATAAATGATACGTGTTGTACGGAAGTAGTTTGGATTTTTCAGAATTTATTGGAATGGTATTGCAAAATAAATATGTCCACGCGTAAATGAGATGAATTTGATTTATGGAATTGAATTATTTGTAGACGAGACGGTATGAAAAATATGATCAATGAATTGAAATTCAGAATTGTAGGGTACTGATATTTGGAACAAGTTTTGAAAGAATACAGTTTGTACTCACCGTTTGTCTCGCGTTACGCAATACGATGTTAGCTTTGGACCAAACAATTTTAGGAGTGGGCCTAGCTCCTACTACCTCACAGCCTATTTCGTATGTAGTGCCAGCGCTGAATGGACGATTCTTCCCTTGCAATCGGACCCAAAGTGGTTTCACTGCAATCGAATGGTTACATTTTTGATTAATCGTTTTTCGCTCGTTTTTGATCGATAAAATGGTTTTATTGTATTTTTTCTCGTTGTTTCCCTTGAGGAATATTTTCCTAGACTTTTTCTCAGATGAAATCCAAAACTTTTGTCAAGGATAAGAAATATATAAACACATATATGGTGTTCCCACCTCAAAAAAACCAATCGTATATGGTTTTTCTATCTTAAAAAATCAGTGCTGATTTGCTATATGATGTAATTTGAGGGGAAACATTCTTATTGCCCATCGGATATCTCTACCACGTGGTCAAATGATGAACAAGAAAGTTGACTAGGGAGTTATAGCTCATTTAAGGGACGCCCCGCTGAGAATGCCAGGCAAAACTGGACAAAAAATTGTTGTCAGGCTTTAAGATCCTTCCTCGCAGAGTAGATCGACAAAGTTGACAACATCTGTCGGTCCCTTTCATTGAGTACAGAAATTTCTATGATCACAATATTATTGCATTTGTTCAATTTCCATCAAGTTAATAATGAATAGTCTGCTTACTAATTCACCAGTGCATCTGTAGAGTACAAAAGTGAAAAATATAAGCTTTATACGTTTTTATTGTATCTGAAATTTTGGAATTCATGAGGCATATAGTTAATTATGATTCCCATTTACAGATTCTGTGCAGGCTGAAGTATAGCAGATATTCTACAATTTTCAGTGTAGATTGCATTGCTGTTGATGTTCTCATTATGATTTGCAGACAAGAGCAAAGCAGATTGTATAGAGTCTTCATGAGGAAAATTAAATGCATGGAACACTATTCTCTTCGTAGAAATGAGTCAAGATTAATTATATTTCAGTCTAACTGAAGTGACGACTTACGTTAAAATAACCTGAATACATCATTCTGTGTAAAATAACACAATTGCATCTTAACTCTGAGTACATTATGACTTGCAGCCTTGATTTTGGATATACATAACATTAATTTGAAGTAGCAGTCCACAAATCATCAGTTCAATACAATCACAAATCACTTTGAATACAATTCAAACAAACTGAAGTTACAATATACAAGAAATCGTTCACATACCATTTGGATAACCGGATGTACTTGGCAGCTCATATTGATTTCACATCTTTTTTTTCAGATGAAGCATATCCTGTTGGATCTGATCGAAATTCTGATTGTAGGAAAATTTTCGTTTGAATGTTTTTTTAGATTTTTTTTTAGGATTGACCGCATTTTCATGTACTTGGCGTTATGTTTTTACTTTTTTGAAGTTTTTTGTATTCTCATGTGTGTATGGACCAATGGCCCAATGATGAACCTAGTCTGGCGTAAGACCTGTCGAGACTTGTCTTGAACAATTCACCAACTTGGCCTAGGCTTGGGAATGATAAGATCAGGACAAGCTTGGGCTAGTGGTTTGCCAGGCCCGGTCCAATTCATTTACCAAGCATCAACCAATGCTTCTTTGATCGTAGATATGGATGAAAAAAGTAATTGATTCATACTTCAGTTCACGACTTCTCCCTCAGAATACCGTACATGAATTATCTTAAGGTACAGTCAAAACTAGCCCTGTTTTAACTGACTGTGAGCATCGAAAACAAAAGCCGAAAAAATGAAAGACTGAACTTCAGTCAACTTTTTTACAGTATGGAAATAGTCACAAAACTTTTCACAGAATTAGGACAGTTTCTTTACCTGCACATACGTCTAGAAACGGGCAGGAATTTTGTCTCAGTTTTCAACTATGTGTTCAAATTGACTATATCAAGTAGATCCGTTTTTAGTGAAAACATTTTCTAATTATTTTGAATCGGTATTTTCTATCATGACAAATGGCTGTTGGATGCGGTTAAATACCAAGCAAACAAATGATCATGCTTCTCATTGTACGTGAGCACTTGAATTTTATGAGTCTTGTTGAATAGGTCCTGTAATACGTTTTCCTCTCAAATATCAGACTTTCCAAATTCAGTGTAGAATTCCCTGCAAAAGTTTGTGCACGTCTAAAAGAAATTCATCCTCCACATAGAAGTGGGGATTTTCACATATTTTTGTCCATGAAAATTTCGATTTTCTGTTTCAAATGAATGTTACTTTTTGATAAAGAAGATTTTTCTCCTATAAATATGAATATGTTATGTATGAGAACATCAACATTATAGAAAATGAAAATTTTGTGTGCTGTTATGTAATAATTATCAAAATATTTATTATTACAACATTTTCCTGTCAAAACTTTGGTTCTAGTATCTTGATGAAGAAAACGTCTCAGAACGAGAATCTTCGTTTGACGGAAATGATGAGCACAATGTTTCTCACCGATTGAAAGGAATGTTAGAAGAAGATTTTTTTAAAACCATCGAAATACCATTACGGGTAAGCAAAGGAGATATTTTGGTAATGGTATTGAAATTCGCGATCCATCAACGACTTCCTCAAGGTGGAGTCATGGAATTGATAGAAATGATCAATTGTATGTTCGCCACTTCAATATTACCTCAAACGTGGTACATGATTGATCAATTCTTTAATCCAAAAAACGTAATAAAATTTCATGCAGTTTGTGATTCATGCGATTCATATATTAAAGAAATTAATTCTTCGAAAATCGATCTCACATGCCCTATTTGTAAAGCTGTGAATAATCACTCATGTATGAATTATTTTATCACTCGTGAATTTTCAAACGAGATTCAAAATACATTAGAGCATAACGATGAATATTACAATTATGTCATGAATGAAAGGGTAGATGAAACTGGAGTCTTCAGAGACATCTATGACGAAAATGAGTGTAAGAAATTTCGTAAAAGCCTATCTGCGGAGAATCGTAATCGTTATGCCACTGTTATTTTCAATACCGATGGTTCTGCACTTCTCGAAAGTGGCGTTCTATCAATCCGGCCGATTCAGTTAATATTGAATGAAATACCTGTAGAGATTCGGTTGAAGAATACCATATTGTGTGGTTTATGGTTCGATCAAAAGAAGCCTAATATGAACACATTTTTGTCGCCTTTCGTTCATGATTTGAATAAACTGGCAAATGAAGACATTGAATGTCAAATTTTAGGCAAACATTGTAACATTCGAGTATTTGGTTTGTGTTGTTGCGTGGACTCGGTAGCTTGGACTCCAGTACAAGGATTACATCGATTTAATGGTGAATATGGATGTAATTGGTGTTTACATCCAGGAGAATGGTCTGCTGAATTCCATACTATGGAGTATCCATTAATGAGGGATCCACCTGAAGAAAGAACTGAATCTACATCTGTTAGTCATATTCAAGAAGCAATTCAACTTGAGCGTCCTTCTCACGGTTTTAGAAATGCCTCAGTTTCACTTACGTTATTGTCTTACAATTTAATTACTGGCTTCACGGTAGATTACATGCACAATGTTCCGTTACTCTCTAAATTCCTTGGAGTAAGAATTCACTCTTGCCCAGTGAAAATACTGCAACTCCGAAAGAGTGAATTTTCACTCTATAAGAGTGGAAATCAACTCTGGTGTTTGGAGTGAAAAACTCACCCTCAGGAAAAAGAGTGAATATTGACTCTTAAAGAGTGAAATTTCACTCTTCAAGAGTTGAGCTCCCATTCCGTTCTAGAGTTGCAGTATTTTAACTCTTTGAAGAGTGAATATTCACTCCAAAGAATTTACAGAGTAGGATTGGCATGACAATTCGCCCATTATTTGTTTGATCTGAGAGGTAGACCTTACTCATTGCGTTCTCAACAAATAGAAAATTGATCGTATGTTGATGAATGTCAAACCTCACTATCAAGTGAGGAGGTTATCACGCTCAATTTGTCATAAGAAGTATTGGAAAACCCGTGAATGGGAAAACTGGATACTATACTACAGTGTAATTACCATGAAATCTTTCTTACCAAAAAAGTGTTTATATCACTGGTTGAAATTAGTAGAGACTTTATACATACTATTACAAGAAAGTATAACGATCAACGAGATCAATCATGCAAATAAATTATTGCATATTTTTGTAACTGGTACACAAAATCTGTATGGAATGATGGCAATGTCATTCAACACACACCAGTTACTCCATTTGGCAAAAAGTGTACATGATTGGAGCCCATTATGGACACACAATGGGTTTCCCTTGGAAAGTGGGAATGGTGATTTGGTACGAATCATTCATGTAGCTAACGAACTTGAAAACCAAATTTGTCGGTACGTGGGATTCCAAAAATTTCTGCCACATGTCTGAATTCACTAGTGAATACATCCAAAAGAGGAATAACAATATAACTAAAACTTCTTTCAAATTCAATCAATTATATCAGATTTGTCGTTGCTGCAAAATTATTAGGTGTACAAATAAGTTTCCGCTGTTTGTCAAAAGATGGCCCCACCAGAAGGTTATGGAGAAATTGTCAGATGTAAAACGTAATATCCCAAGTTTAGTCATCTGGCAACACCATAACCTTAAAGTACTAGTGATTCCGTATCAGCATCACGTAATTTTTTTCGTGCAAAAATGTCAAGTTTTATTCCGAATAAGCATCATTTGCGGGAACTTTTGATTTACTTCTTTAGTGTGAAAAAATCTGCAGCTGAGGCGCATCGATTGCTTCTAGAAGCATATGGTGAAGCTGCTTTAAGTGAGAGAAGTTGTCAGGAATGGTTTCAAAAGTTTAAGAACGGTGAGTTTGACGTTAAAGACAAAGAACGCAGTGGAAGGCCGAAAGTGTACGAAGACATGGAATTAGAAGTACTATTGGAGGAAGATTCGTCCCAAACGCAAAAAGAACTTGCACTTACTCTACAAGTGACTCAACAAGCAATTTCACATCGTTTAAAATCGTTAGGAATGATTCAAAAACAAGGAAATTGGGTTCCATATGAACTAAAGCCAAAAGACGTTGAACGCCGATTATGCATGAGTGAAATGCTGCTTGCCAGGAATAAAAAAAAGAGTTTTTTGCATCGTATAGTCACTGGTGACGAAAAATGGATTCACTACGATAATCCAAAGAAGAGAAAGTCATGGGTTAAGCCCGGCGAACCATCAACATCGACAGCTAAGCCGAATATTCATGGAAAAAAACTCATGCTGTGGATTTGGTGGGATCAGCTTGGTGTCGTGTATTATGAATTGCTGAAACCAAGCGAAACCATTACTGGAGCTCTCTACCGAACACAATTGATGAGATTGAGTCGGGCACTTAAGGAAAAACGCGCCCATTACTACTCCAGACACGACAAAATTATTCTTTTACACGATAATGCTCGTCCACATGTTGCGGCGCCGGTAAAAACATACTTGGAAACACTCAACTGGGAAGTTTTACCCCACCCGCCGTATTCACCAGACTTAGCCCCTTCTGATTATCACCTGTTCCGGTCGATGGCACATGGTCTGTCTGAGCAGCGCTTCACATCATATGAAGACACCAAAAATTGGGTAGATTTGTGGATAGCGTCAAAAGATGAAGAGTTTTTTCGACGGGGTATCCGAATGTTGCCAGAAAGATGGGGAGTAGTGGCAAATGATGGAAAATACTTTGAATAAAACGTAATGTACTTTTCCTTTACAATAAATTCCTAATTTTTTATAAAAAACCGCGGAAACTTATTCGTACACCTAATATAATTTATCACTTACTCAATCAGAGACATATAATCGCATGATCAAGAATAAATGTATATACACGATCGCTAATAAACAAAATGAACGGTCTGATAATTCATGTGCTGTTTTGAAAACTGGTAACTACGTACAGATTCAATTATTCATTATAGATGAAGAGAATAAAACAGAATTAACCTTAGTTAAATCTGCGCACACCCGAAATACGTTTAGCGTTTATAAGCAATTGCAAACAATTGTATCCATAGATGATCAATTGAATTGTATAAAAACTGACGAAATTCATCAACCCTGCACTGTCATCATGGTTATCGAGGATGTAAAATGCGTTTGCACTTTTCCTAATTGTCTGTACATGTGCAATTATTTTAAGATATTTGTGTAAATTCATTGTCGACCATCAGAACCCAATATGCATTTATTAAAAAAAAGATGATAATAATAACGTAGTTTCTAAAATTTAATTTTGAAACCTATCACATATTTTGAAGATATTTTTTTACCATCACATTTTTACTTGATACTATATGAGCAGATATGCATTTTGCTATTATGCATTCACAGATTTCTTGGTTTTATTGTTGGCAAGAACAAATTGAACGACATTTTTGCATACTTTCCCTGATGTTTGAAATTCTCTAATCACGTGAAAACATTTGATGTTCCAGAAAATACTAATTTCGGTACTCCAGGCATGCAGTATGGAATAGTTTATGTAACAATTCAAATCATAATACGAATAATGCCTTGCTAGAAGCGAAGAAACATATTTACATCGATCAATGAAAATAATCGATGCGTGTGTTACTGAACAGCAAATTTAAACACACGAGCGGATCCATGTCTCTAATAACCACAACTCCTTACTCAGAGTATGTGGTTAGAAGGAAAGAGATGAACTTTTTGCAAATATCTCGAAACGTGTCAAATAATTATTCTTTCTCATGACGAGTGAGCGGTACGATACGTACAAACCAAACTCATCGTTAAAGAGAGAATATGGACTCGTTTCAAGATTCAAACATTAAAGTTTCACATGAACTGAAAAATGAATTAAATCTTGAAAAAGAAATCGCCATGGCCAGGAGTCGAACCTGGAACTACCCATAGGTACTGGGGTGCGTTAACCAATGACGCCACCATGACCCCTGACGACCCCTTTTTCAAGATTTAATTCATTTTTCAGTTCATGTGAAACTTTAATGTTTGAATCTTGAAACGAGTCCATATTCTCTCTTTAACGATGAGTTTGGTTTGTACGTATCGTACCGCTCACTCGTCATGAGAAAGAATAATTATTTGACACGTTTCGAGATATTTGCAAAAAGTTCATCTCTTTCCTCCTAACCACATACTCTGAGTAAGGAGTTGTGGTTATTAGAGACATGGATCCGCTCGTGTGTTGAATTTGCTGTATCAGTAACACACGCATCGATTATTTTCATTGATCGATGCACAAAAAAAAAACTATCTCGTATCAAGAAAATATTGTTTTCGTTATATATGAAACACGGATTGTCTCAGTTCACTGTAATTTGCTTTGAATCAAGAATTTAGTTTTTTCCTGTGTTTGATTCAAAGCAAATTGCATTGAACTGAGACCATCCGTGTTTCATATATAACGAAAACAATATTGTCTTGATACAAGATAGTTTTTTTTTCTGTGTGTAAATATGTTTCTCCGCTTCTAGCAAGGCATTATTCGTATTATGATTTGAATTATCGACCGAAGCGACTACACTTGATCTATTTTATGTAACAATTATTACATGAAATGATACTGAATCATTTCCTTAAAATTCGTCACCTTTGAAAGAGTGTTTGGAACCTGGATTCAAATGCTTTCATTCGAGCATGTTTTCGTGAACTGGCAGATACAAAATATAGTCCCGATACCAATAGTTCTTCAATCCATGTTTCATGAATAATTATCCCACTTCTGCAAGTCACTTTATCTAGCATTTTAAGTAAATACTAGGAGGATGATTTCAAGGATGCCACATTTAAGAATCCACAAAAATACTTGAATCAAATTAAAATACTTCTTTGCACAGCACTCCTTTCATTTTCTAATGATGCTGTATAATAAGATATTTCAATTTCCTTCAAGCATTTTGGGCTCATATATAAGAATTCGCTGAAGTCACCGCACCTTTAAGGGGATACCAGTACCGGTCAATTAGCCAAATTCATTCTGACGTTTTATTAAAAAATTACATGAACATCTTTATTTATTGATTGAAGAAGGTCTGTACACAGCGATATTTTTATTAAATTGCTTAATTTTTTAATAAAATGTCAGAATAAATTTCGCTAATTTGCGGGCGCTGGTATCTTCTTGAGAGAACACTATACTCACGGAATGTTCACTGAATGCCCTTCTAGGCTCATGAGCATTCGTTGAACGCTACCCAATCCTTGCCTTCCCTTACAGTTGATTTCTATATACATCAAGAGTAGATTGATGCTCGCTATTCAAAAACATGGCGTGGAAAATGACGTAAATAATCATATAGAAAATAGCATAGTTTTCAACGTTGTAAATCACGTTGTTTTCCACGTGGTTTTTTTTCTATTTGCCAGAACCATTTTACCATGTTATACCACGTGGTTTTTTGGTATTGTTTTCCACGTTGTTTTCAACGTGGTTTGTTTCCCCTGGGTGATTATTACTTGAGAATTACGGAGGTTGTAAAACATTAAAATCGTGTCTAGTAACCACTTTCATTGAGTAGTTAGCGTTCATGATTGATCACTTATTCCGGTGTATTTAGTTCCGGTGATGAATAACATCTAGTAATCAATTTGTAATCGAAAGTTGAAGTTTGCCCAGGATGAAAGTGAGGTTAGGGCAGTCAAATAATCCTTCGTCAATAACTACATACTGACTAGACAGTTAGTAAAAATTATAAAAGTTACTTTGCTCTCACAAATATACCATCAAGTGAGCACAAAGAGGCTACCCAGTGAATATTAATAACAGATGAAACGTGCAATCGTGTTACGTCTTTGAATAAAAATTCTCAAATTATGCAAACGGTATAGTTTTTTTTTGTGTTCGCACAGTTTACTTGATTTTAATCCGTATTGATAGTGGAAATGTCATTTCATCTGGAGAATATACGTACTAAATAGGAAATTCTACTCTGATACATGTCAAGGCGGAGTTGGCTAAGTGGACAGCGTATCTGACTCATCATCCGAGGGACCCGGGATCGAAACTCATCGTCGAGTAAGCGTTTTTTCAGGAATACTTGGTATATTTCAATCCATCTGCGACTATCAAAATCCTTGAGGAGCCACATACTCTGATGTCTCTATTGGTGGCAATAGGTGGAAATAAAATTTTAAGTTTTTAAAATTCAATATCATCAAAACTTTTTCACAGCTGTGCATATTTTTCTATCCAGCTTCTGGACAGTTAATCTGAGCCAGGCACTGGCAGATGTAAGCGTTACATTACTACCCCTCTACTATCTAAAATTACTAGTCAGTGGTGAGATAGTACCAAAATCAACCAACCCATAACTAGACAGTGATGAGTTTCAATTTCCACTCGGACAATTCGGTCATTTCAGACAAAGCCTGGTAGAAATTTTATCAGTTTCTGCCTGGATTACCTACGAAAGAAACCTTCAAAAACCCCATAACAATGTTCATCCGATCTTGTCTGGCATTTTCAACAGGGTGCTCTACACAGAATTATACCTGAATTTTCAAAAAACCAGACTTGGATGTCCCATCATAACAATGCACAGCTCACACGTTGCTTTTTACACGTGCCTATCTAGCAAAACATTACACTCCCGTTGTATCGTATTCACACGGAAAAGAGTGATCAGCTGTGAGATGGACAGCTATTTCTTCAGCTTCTATAGCTAAATTTCAGCTGCTGCTGCAAAATCTTCGACTTCATCGGCTAAAATATTGAGCTGAAATTTAATTTTCACAGCTAATAATTTTTTTCCATGCACTGTTTTCTCCGGACCTACCCCTAGCAGACTTTTTCTGGTTTCCCCAACTTGCGCGTTTTAGGAAGCTTTCCAGAAATGAAATTTAACGTCAGGATCAATATATTGCCATACGCGGGTATGACTGGACCCTTTTCTCCTTTTTCAGATGAAACGTGCTTTTTAATTGTCTCTTGTTTGCTACGACTATTTGAAATTCCTCGGGTTCCACGTCGAATGGCACCCAAAACAACATTTGTTCGTGCACTTCGTAAACAGAGGGAGTGAACTCTTTGTTGCAGAACTTATGGATGAAAGTAGGAATACTTACAGTTCATATTGAGCGTGACAGAACTGGATATCGGAGCAACCATATTGTTGTTGGCAGCTTGGCAAGTCAATACGGCATGCAAATGTTCACGACTCAGTTTTTCTAATCGCAAAACGTTGCGTACTCTCTTCGCGCCCACACTCTCATAAGTGTCGTCCAAAAGAGCGTTCTCCTGCCACCAAGTGACTCGAGGCTGAGGTCGACCTGGAAAATTATTGAATTCACAATTATTCAACAGGATAAATGAAATCTGAGTGAGGTATATATTTTATTTCCACTTCCAGTGTCTTTAAAAAATGTTCCCTGTGGTGAAAAAACAACGTTTGTCGAGTGCGACAATAATAGTATTCACTGAAGCACGGATAAAACGAAAGTCGCTGGAACGAAGGATTTTTTATCTGCTGAGATAGCCAAGTTTTCAGTAGTATTATATATAAAATGATGAAGACATTTAGCTGAAGGAGTCAACATTTTTTGATACCAAGATCACAATTTTATCGAATAGGTTGCTGCCACAACAAAAAATTTGTTTTCCCAGCAAAAGGTACCCTGTGACATTGAACTTCGCTGTCATAGCGAATTTTGTTCTTCATGAATGAGATAATGACTCTGGTTATTCTCTAAGCCTCGCAAGGCCTCACCAGGCTCTTGTAAGGGACTTGCTGGGTGAGCCTGGTAAGGTTTCGCAATAGACTAGAATAGTACTAATGTCTCGTCAAAAATATTAGGAATTGGATTTAATTCGCAGCGTGTTTGTAATGAGAAAAAATGATTAATTTCGAATGAACATCAGAGAATACATTAATCGAAGTATTGTCCATTGCTTTCTACTATTTTCGACCATCTGTCGGGCAGGGAACGAATACCGTGTCGGAAGAACGCGTCATCTTTGGATGCAATCCATGAATCGATCCATTTCAATTAATCTTCGTGAGAAATGAACTCCTGATCAGACAAGCTATGAGCCATCGAACGGAGCAAATGGTAATCGAATGGAGCAATATCTGAAGAATACGGTGGATGGGGTAGAACTTCCCATCCGAGTGTTTCCAGGTATGTTTTCACCGGTTTTACGACACGCGGACGAGCATTGTCGTGCAGCAAAATGACTTTGTCGTGTCTTTTGGAGTATTTCAATGTAATCTTTCAATGCACGGCTCAAGCGCATCAATTGTAGTCGGTAACGATCCCCAGTTATGGTTTCATTCGGTTTCAGCAGTTAATAATGAATCACACCTATCCGATCCCACCGAATACAGAGCAGGAGCTTTAGACCCATGGATATTCGGCTTTGTCACTGCTTGTGATGGTTGGCTGGGCTTAACCCATGACTGTCTGCGCTTTGGATTATCGTAGTAGACCCATTCCTCATCACTAGTAACAATTCGATGCAAGAAACCTTCTCTTTTCTGTCGTTGAAGCAGCAGTTCACACGTCAAAAAATGCCTCTCGATGTCCCTTGGTTTCAATTCATATGGGATTCAACGTCCTTCCTTCTGGATCACGCCTAAACTTTTCAGACCTTCTCCTACCGTTAATAAGTCAACTCCCAATGATGTCGACAATCCTTGAAGGGTTTGACATGAGTCTTCATTGAGCAATGTTTCCAAATCATTATCCTCAAATTTTTTGGCTGGCCAGGTCGCTCTTTATCACCCAAGTCGAAATCACCAGCTTTAAAACGTACAAACCACTTCCGAAACGTTTGTTCAAGTAGACTATATTCACCATACACTCCAACCAAAATACGATGGGCTTCAACAGCACTTTTATTCATATTGAAGTAATGAAGTAAAATTTCCAGTAGAAACACTTTATTCGGTATGAATTTTGACATGTTCGATACATTATAAAGTGTTGTTATTTACGATTCAAAGAAAGTTTATGTGAAACAAATGACGTCCAATAATAGCTGACGTACAATGAATTGATTACTGTAGGTAACAACAGAATACTTTGCTACCTATGCCAACTTTCGTAAAACGCTACGAATTGATTCCAACACCTCATACTTGACGCGCTTCTCCTACATACTACTGTGGGCAAAAAGTAAGGTGAATTTGTTTGTAAAATGAAAAGTCTTCATTTATTCTTCTACACCAATTTCATCCCCTTCAAAGTAATCCCCTCTCGATGAAATACACTTATGCCAACGTTTTTTCCAATCATCGAAACATGCTAAATAGTCCCTTTCCGGTATAGCCATCAGCGCCTTCTTCGATTCAGCTTTTATCTCCTCAATCGACTCGAAACGCTTTCCCCGGAGTGGTCTCTTGAGTTTTGGGAATAGCCAGAAGTCACACGGAGCCAAATCAGGCGAATACGGTGGTTGCGGAACGATATGCGTCGAATTTTTGGCGAAATGGTCACGAAGAACGAGTGCAGTATGAGACGGTGTATTATCGTGATGCCAAAACCCAGAGTTGTTGGCCCACAATTCTGGTTTTCACAGATTCTTCTGATATTCCGATCATATCAGTAAGGTCTCTAACAGTCAACCGACGATTTTTGAGCACTAATTCCTTCACTCCATCGACGTGTTGGTCATCTGTTGACGTCGATGGTCGTCCGGAGTGCTCCAAGTCATCAACACGTTCTCGACCCTCTTTGAAGTCTTTGTACCACTTATAAACATTTTTCTGCGACATAGTAGAATCACCAAAGGCCTTCCGCAACATCCTTAAAGTTTCCGCAACCGAAATTTCATTCCGCAAACAAAATTTGATTGCACTCCTCTGCTCAATTAAATCAGACAGTAAAAATCGAAAAATGCACTTTTGGTCGTTTGGTAAACACAAGCGTAAATGTATTACTGATAAAGACATTGACATGAAATTTGGCACAGATGTCATTAACAGTCCTGCCGACTTAAGAAAAAAAGAACTAGCCTGAAATGTCAAGCCCGCGAAGTTTAAATTAAAAATTCACCTTACTTTTTGCCCACAGTAGTACATGAATTAGATTACGATCGATACACACTTATCAAACTCTTCGTATTTATTGAATTTGACTTCACAAGCACTTCTCCTGCACACTCAGGCGCTCGTTTCATTTTCACCACAATTGACTTGAAATCATGACACATTTGATCTGATGAAATTACGCGGAATGAGATGTAGATATAAGCCAACAAGCGTCTGCAACTGGCATATTTTGTTCCCTCGTAGTCAAGAAACTCTCAAAGCAAAACATAATCTTTTCGCGGAGACCTCGATACAACCTCGCGGTACAAAATACTTTAAAAAACTAAGACGCCAAGCATCCCCATTCACTCGACAAATAAACATCATTGTGACGGAAAGCATGGTGCGAGAAAACATCGAGTTCAATATTTACCTGAAATGAAACAAGAAAAAACAACTAACGGCAAGATGAAACGGATGGAGATATGCTAGGACAGCTTAAGAAAAACAAACAAGGAAAATAAGGATTTTATGATCCCGTAAGAAGACTTCTGGTACCGCAATAAACGGTTGTATAATTAAACATCCCCAGATGAAAACAGAATTTCCACAATCAACATTGTGGAAATTTAGAGTGTGTTTCACGAATCATAGGAGCAAAAAAGAAATATATATATATATTACCCAACCTTTAATGGCGAAATAATCCAAGTTAATAATAGTCGACGTTCAACGAACGCAATGAGTTTTAAGTTTTTTTTGTCACGATTCAATCAGCATTATCTCATTAGGGCATTTCTTTTCCAGATCTTTTTCCCCTTACAGAATAAATTTCAGCTCTTGACGTGTTTTTCTCTGTTCGATATTCCGTACGGTGTCACAACTGCGTCATTAAAAATACACCAACTGGGTCTCAAAATTGTCATGGATCATTCGTTATTTGAGGAAAAATATATCTACACGGGCTTGTGTCAGTTGTGTCATGGAAAGTTTCATACCTTGGACAGATGTTCGCTCCGTTGAATTCGTGAGATGGGATCGAAAACATGCGTTTCGGTTTTCTCTTTGCATCATTTTTCCATTTACTATTTGTGATTTGTCAGTCATCATTAATTTTGTTTTGATGGAAGAAATAGTCAACTTTGCTATCGCAGCTGAAAAATCATTGTCCTAGCTAACAAGATTTACTTGAACGAATCATCTCGTTCATGATCAAAATGGTCGATGTTTTTATGGAAAATAGATCCATCGATCGACGGCTAGGTGTCTGAAGGTACGAAAGAGGTACTTCATTTTACAAGTCAATTCTTTTCAATCGTGAACAAAAGAGGGGGAAAAATTTGACATCTCGATATATTCCAGGAGAAGTTTTCAAATTTCATTAATGCGGTCTATTGTGTATCGTACAAAATACTCAATCAAATGTGAATACAATCTCGATACTGGACTATCGAACTGAAAATTCATGTGGAACGAATAAATGTAAAATATGCCCGATCATTAATTTCAATAGAAATTCATCAGGCTCTACGAATTCACGTACGGATTTGAAAAATAAACACGTTCCATGGTGATCAACTTTCACAGAATGCAGAAGAATAATAATGTGAGGTATCGTATTTTGAAAATATTGCAAATCAGCTCTCTCTTATGCTTATTTGATGTTCAACACGCGTTCCGACTCATGCTTTTCTTTCAACTCATATCGTTGGGGGATGAGTTTAATGTTGAGACATAATGCGTTATTTCAATGTATTTTCGAGTGGCTGGTATGAAAAGGTTCTACGCTATCATCATTTTGAATACAATATTTCGACTTTAAATTCATAATTAGTCACTCGAAGACCAGAAAACCATGGCATAAACGATCCGTAAAATGTGTGTGGGTTAAATGCAGATCATGGAGATAAATCCTACGTATGTATAGGGCGTATCGGATCTGTGTATCTTGTTTTACAGGTGTATTTTCTGGACGGGGACTAACTACACTGAGAACCCAATTTCTTAGACTCGAAGAAAATTTCTTTGTCCTCATTCTGATAAATCTTGTTTCCGATGAAAAAAATAATTCATTTCAATGACAAAATTTTCATTAAATCGAAACCACATCCTTCGAATTCAAGAAGGAATATATTTCTGTTTTAATCTGAGAATTTTTCGTTTCAATCTGATGAAAACTTTTTCCATCTGACTGAGTTTTTTTCCCTTGAAAGAAAGATTTATTAGAATGAGGGCAAAGAAAATTTTCATTCAGTTTAAGAAATTGGGTTCTCAGTGTATTTGTTCTTTAAATAAAATTTTCTTGGAGGCCAAATTCAAGGGACAAAAATATTTGACAGCGCGATTGAAGTTGCTGAATCCTGATTGGCTAAAAGCTAAAGAATTTCAAATCGCTATAGCTCCGGAACTATCAATGATAAGATAGTTTAATTTTTTTCCCCAGATCCGCCGTTTTCCAACTTAGCGAATAGTACTGAGCCCAAGTATGTAGCATACAGTGCCTTTGAATGATTTAGATTTGAACAAAAATCTAAAAATGCTCATATCTCCAAAACTAAGCGTCAACAAAATTTTTTTCAAACGGGAAATTATTGCATCTTGGCTGCAGAATACACCTGTGAAATCTGGTCCGCGAATTCTGGGACACCCTGTATTTGCTGTATCAGCTAAAATTTACCGGAAAGAACTAATTTGAAGACTCCCTATGCCTGTGTAGGATTCTCAGTTCTGCAATCCCGACTGGAAATTGTCATCAGGTTAACCCAACATATGATGAGGACCTGACAAGGTCATCCGAAATAAGGAATACCCGTTACGGTCCTGATCGGGATTAGGTGTGGATGACTCACGTATGGATGACCTCATTTGGTCCTAGTCAGGATTTCCTCAAATTATCCTGAAAAGGTCGAAGTAGGTTTTCCTCGCTGTATCCGCATCAGGACCTCGTTCGGTCATCCTAAGATCATGGACATAGTTTGATAAACTGAATACAAGAATGTACAGACTTGATTTCAGATTGTACACTCTTTGATTAAACAAATTTTCCTTCAATAAGAAGAACATGTTTGAACGATTTTCAACTGTGCCTGTTTTTAAATTTAATCCCTTCATTCCGAACACATTACCTACTTCTGAAAACTGTTGAACAATTTGTTCAATCTATTCTCAATGTGAATTGAAAACTAACTATTTGGGTTTTAATTAGGCGGAACTTATGAAAATTTCACAAGATTTTCCACGTTATGCATACAGCGAAAAAAACTTAGCAAACGTTCAACCATCACCAGCGAAATAAGTATTTCATTTAACTTATCACAATTCTCATAAGGTTGATTTATTGACTATTCAGCATCATTTTTCTTTCCTACGCATCACATCTTCTGAGTATTATTCAAAGAGTATATATGAACTGAATGAATATGTGTTTCGTCATAATCAAATATAACCCAGAAAACAAAGTGGTTCAATGATTGTACAATCATGGACACTTTGAAGTCGTTCACGATTTTTCAATTAACTATATGATAAGTTAACACATTATTGACCAATGATGCATGCATTGAAGACTACTGCAACTGTTGTGCATCAATGATTGTACAATAATTGATAGTATTCACGCATTACCCATTCTGATAGTACAACCATTGGTCAATTGTTGATGCATCATTATGTCCATCAGATTGAGCGATCGTGGACTCGTTCGTTTTGTTTTCTGGGAAGTTTCGAACAAGTACTCTTCTTTCGTTATTTCTTGATTAATACGCATAAAAAAATCTGTTATTGAGTGCAAAATGAATTATTGAATCAGTTATCACTGCTGTAATATGTAAAAAATCATAAGTTGCTGATGTGGTGACAATTAATTCTATTCAAATATACGATAATATCAACAACGACAATATCTATATCAATATTAATTCACATCAGTATTTCTCGGAAAAAACTCAGAAATCCCAATCATTTTGTAATAATAAAGGTCATGAAGAACTCATTCGATCAAAAATATTTCAAGCGAATTATTCACTTTCAGCTCGACGGATGGTTTTACTTTTCAAATTAAAGAGTACCCTTGAAGTTGAAATTTGTTAATTTCAGAAAAAAGCCTCATTTTCTGAGTTGAATTTGTTGTTAGGGTGATGATAAACTTGTAAGAAGAGTTTGAAAGCTGAGTGGAATCTATATTGATCAGGAAAGTCCAAATCGTGTGGCAGAAGTTAGAAAATCTGTCAACTTAGCTCACGGCGCATGGGCTTTTCTTCACTAAAACAAATGCTGGCAGAAGAAATTCATCAAAATATAGTGGATTCAAAGTGATGTGAAGTAAGAGAGGACCAAAATATTCATTAGATTTTATTCGTTCTTATAAACGTTCTAAAAAATAAGAAAAGACTATAGAAGATCCAAAGTGTCGTCTTCCCATATTTTTGTTCCAATAATGTTGTGTCATGTTCCTACAAATAAATGTTATTATATGTATGAAACAGGTTCAATACACATGTTTTCTCAACCTAACACTAGTTACTGGTGGAAAGATACGAAAATGCACACTCAAAAATGCAAATCATTGAAACAAAAATATTGAGAGACGATACATTGAGTTATACATAGCCTTACCATATTTATCAACATTTTTATAATAACTAATAAAATTCAATGGATGTATCTGTCCTCTCTTACTTCACATCACTTTGAATCCACTATATTTTGATGAATTTCTCCTGCCAGCATTTGGTTTAGTAAAGAAAAGCTGATGGAATACCCATGCGCTGTCAGCTAAGTTGACAGATTTTCTAACTTTTGCCACACGATTTGAACTTTCCTGATCAATATAGATTCCACTCAACTTTCAAACTCTTCCTACAAGTTCATTGTCACCCTAACAACAAATTCAACTCAGAAGATAAGGCTTCTTTCTCAAATTTGAAAATTTCAACTTCAAGAGTGCTCTTCGATTTGAAAAATAAAACCATCCGACGAGCTGCAAGTGAATAATTCAAGTTTTTTGTTATTCATTTTGAACATTCTTTTGACATACTTTTGATCAAATGAGTTCTTCATGACTCATATTTCTTACAAAATCAATATGATCTCTGAGTTTTTGCCTAGAAGTGCTGATGTAAGTATTTGAAGAAAATTCATTTTCACTGCATCAACAAATTACGATTTTTTGACACGTTACAACAGCTATGACTGATTTACTTAATCATTTTGCACTTACTAACAGACTTTTTGATACACATTATTCAAGAAATAACCACCACACATTTCACAAAAATAATTCGTCCATTTGTTGATCACATAAATTTAACCTCACATCTGTCAACCGAACTGCAATTTTCACACAGGCTCATAGATTAGTTTTGATTTATTTTTGAGGTTTTAGTAAGGAATTCCTCACAAAATCCTAATTAGTCTTTCCTGATGGGGTCCTCATAATAGTGCAGCGTGACATGACTTGTTAGGTCCTGATGAGGTTGCCTTATCAGGACCTGATCTGGATCAAGGTTTACCTGATCTGGTCCATGGGGTAAATTTCTAGTCGGGATTGTGCTAATTTGAAGTCTTTCCAATTATCCACGCAGCACAAATGTCTCGGTGATATCTCCAGGATATTCTGACAATATCACAATGCCTCCAGAAGGTTCCAGAATATTCTGAAGATATTACTGAGACATTACACGGAAAAAAAATAATTCGCTATGGTAGCTAGGAATTAGCTGTGGTAGTTATTTCGTGTATTTGATATTTGGAGAGCAATTGCTGCAAAAGCTAAATTTCAGCTCCTGTAACAATAATTTTTGTTACCACAGCTAATTTTCAAGTATCGATCGTGAACAAAGTATCGATTTTTGGGAATCGTAGAATCGTAAATGTCCGATCCGACTTTTCCGAGACATCGTAACGAGAGAATCGAATTTCATGAATAGATTTGCGTTAAAAATGAGGAAAATCAAACTTCTGGTATTCTCCATTTTGTGTTCAAATCCACTGAATTTTTCTTCTAAATGACATAAAAAATAGACGGATAGAAAATCAAAGTTTTTCTCTGAATTCGAAGAAAAATTTTGGAATGAACAAGATGCTCGAATGAGTTTTTTTCAAATAGAGTACACAAGTCCTCTTAACGAGCGGTGGTGCCAATTTATTGTAGCAGCCCGACGTTTCGCCTAGTTTCTAGGCATTCTCTCATCTTGTACTGGCATCTTGTTCATTCTCAATGTTTTCACCCTATCCGCGTGGGCAATAAGGGTCTATGATGGAAACAACGTCTTTTTCACTCATACGATTGTTGTAACCTTGAAAATGCCTAGAAACTAGGCGAAACGTCGGGCTGCTACCACAAATTGGCACCACTGCTCGTTAAGAGGACTTGTATACTCTAAACATTTTGGCTTTGAAGATTTTCAATTGAGGAACGAAAAAATTTTCGGTCCCTCGGAACGATCACAAAGCATTCCTCTAGCGAGGAAGCAACATGATTACCATAGTGACACGGCTCTCATTTACACCAGAAAAATTCACTGACAGCGGAATCTGATTTTCCTGAGTGTCTTTTGTTGGAACAGCAAAGGAGGGTGGGTGAAAAAGGGTGGATTTTTGTTCCAAGTGCGGGAAGAGAATAGAGAACGGTTTTCTATGTCTCCCAGTGCGCTGAATCGGAATATGAACATTAGAATGCCGGAAACCAATAGAATCATCCCAAAAACGAGGCACGAAGGTAAAAAAACGAAACGTTTCTCGTATGACTATGAAGTTTACTGGATGGGAATCTTGATGTGGGGTTTGTTTGGATATTTCGATAGTTTGAACCAAGAAAACCCACTAATCCAAAATTAGATGCATCATGACCTCGCATAAGTTGAAATACTTCGGAGGAATATGAGAAAAAACTCGGTTTTCGGATAAAACAAATATATGGGGCATTCTCTGTCAAATCTGATAACCTTTGTTCAAATTTTAGGGCAATTCAAAAATATGATCTAGGTGCCAAATGAAAGCTTAGGTAGGGGTCTAGTTTACTTTGAATACTGGCATTTTTGAGAATCCAAAATGTCGGACCTAGCATGACATTAAATGTTATCGGCGAACGGGTACGAAAAAATCAAATAGTGCATTATCGGATCGAAGATCCACACGATTTTGAAGTGGGCCAATATCACAGGGTTTTTTTCAACACTGATTAAGAATATGGAAGGAGATTTTGGGAATTAAAAATGTTGGATTGGATATGGTGACAGAAAAATTCAAATCATAACATAGTTAATCGGGGGTTTTCAAGGTTGCTGAATCCGAATCTGAGGTCGACGATCTCACACGATGTACTCCCTCCCTCGAATCATTATTTTCCTAGTATACATCAAATCAGGGAGTGACCAGGCCTCACGACACCCCGTTCACTGTCTGATTGGATTTCTACTAGGGTTTGGAGATAAACTCATTTTCAATTCCTCTCTATCGGGGATTTAGGGAACCGTGTTGAAATTTGTCCGGACATCCCGGATTAAATACAGGGCCTGTATAGGTCCCTTTATTATCAAGGTATCCTTTGTAGTGGGTTACCTAATTACAGTCTGAATAGGGTCCGGGCTAGTATTATTGAGGCATAATTTTGGTTCATTTTTTCATTATACGGACAAATAAATTGTTGAAAGTGGATATTTGTGTCCCAGTCCTATGTTGTGGCGTTCCTAAGTATGACCAATATTGGCTCCGATCCGTTTGCCACAATTCGACCCAAATAGTGCCTTTTGATAGTCTCCAATGACAACGAATATATTATATTTCAATTCAAAATGTAGTAATTATATAAAACCATACCTAGTAGAAATTTCGGACGGGAAAATACCAGGGCCTGACGAGGGATGCCTGATTTCCTATCAGGTCCTCATCAGGTTCCGTTATGGTTTTCCCCATTTCGCTCGATTTTATGGAAATCTCATCCAAACCCTATTAAAAATAGGGAATACCTGATCAAATTTCTACTAGGGTAGTGATTAAAAGTGACAGTTGCAATTATTTTAGCTACAGCTGTGACAAAAGGGTGCTGAAAAAGTGAGTAATTGCCACAGCTATGTCCTCTTTTTCCGTGTGTGAAAATTGTTGCCCAAGTAACATGAAAGTGCTCGTAAAGTACTGTGAAAATGCCATTTGATTATATTCATTAGGTACAGCTGAAAACATTCCATGGCATGTTTATAGAACACACAGAAAAAAAAACTATCTTGTATCAAGAAAATATTGTTTTCGTTATATATGAAACACGGATTGTCTCAGTTCAATGCAATTTGCTTTGAATCAAGAATTTAGTTTTTTCCTGTGTTTGATTCAAAGCAAATTGCATTGAACTGAGACAATCCGTGTTTCATATATAACGAAAACAATATTTTCTTGATACAAGATAGTTTTTTTTTCTGTGCATTTATTTTCGTGACCGTACTATGGAGATACTTTGAACGTATTTAGCTGTACTAAATGCATGTAATAAGAAGATTCTATGACTTTTTTTGTGAACGTGGTTGTGCTGCTTGGGTGACCAATTTTCCATGCATCTACAAATCTTTCCGCTGTAGGAAACGAATATAATTTATTGAGGTTCTCAACCATCCTTACTGGGGCCTAAACATTAATGTGGAAAATTAATCAGGGCCCGATTATTGCCTGAAAAGAATCTCCACACTGGAATATGATATCCAAGGGTCCTCAAGATATTGGAGAGGCTACACCTTTCATTCCTCTTTTGGAGGTGAAATCGTTATTCCCACAGGAAAACTGATCTTGTAATTTTTCACGATGGTCAACTTGGGAATTGAAATCGCTTGAAGATCATTCTCGGAAGAGTCTTAGAATATCGGAAAATCGAGACCTTCTACGACCAACTCTAAGCCCCGCTATGGGAGTGGAATCATTGTTTTCAAGATATATTCCCTTCTCATTGTTCTTTATAGAAAATTTAAGGATCCGAACCACTCCAAATATTATATTCCAGCGTCCCTCAATACATCTGAAAAGCTGGATCTTCCACTATCAACCCTTCACGCATATATGGGGGCGTGATCGTTATTTTTATTTAAGAAAAACTGGTGCCATATTTTTTTCAATGGGGGACTTGAGAATCAGAACTGCCTGGAGATTAGAGTTCGAAGCACCTTGGTTTCCAACCATTCCAAGGGACCTCTGAATATGAGCTTCGAGGCGTTTCGATTCCCAATTTGAACATTGTAAAAAGATACAGGGTCAGTTATTATTGAAAATAACAGTTATACCTCTAGTTTCCAGCGAATCAAGTTGATTTGAATTTTCCAGTCACCATATTGAATCTACTATTTTTGATTTCCAAAATCTGCCTGCATATTCTTATTCAGCGACCAAAGAAGCGTTATCATATTCACCCATTCCAAAATCGTGCTGCTCTTCGGTCGGATAATGCATTATTTGATTTTTTTTGCAACCGTTCACCGAGAAGGTTTGATGGTATACTGGGTATACTGGGTCCGACATATTGGATTCTCAAAAATACCAATGTTCAAAGTAAACTAGACCCTAAGCTTTCATTTGACACGTTGATCATATTTTTAGATTGCTCTAAAATTTAGACAGGGAGTATCAGATTTGACAGAGAATGCCTCATATATCTTTTTTATTCGAGAATCAAGTGTTTTCTTATATTCCTCCAACGTATTCTAACTTATGAGAGTTCGTGATGGACCTAATGTTGTATTGGGAAGTTTTCTTGGTTCGGACTATAAGAATATCCAACCAAACCACACTTTTATTTTTTTCTCCGTGCATGTAACATTGGTACCAACGTGAACTTGATCCCAATTGCATTTATCTGAGCGGTGAGTCAAATTAACAACAATAAATGCAGAATTTACATGAGATTCTGTGCCGTGTTTCATTCTTACTATTTTCCAATTACAAAACAAATGTTCATGCTCCTTTTTTACAGTCAATTCACTGCTGTTATTTAAATTTGAGTTTATGGAACAGCAAATATTCTCTATTCAAACCAACAGATATGTTTTGAATAAACAGATGGATGGTAACAATTTGCTCAATTCGCGGATGTGTATTTCTATCAAACTCTGTTACTTATATTATAATTATTTACTGATAATTTGATTTAATATCAATTTTCTTACGGGAAAGTCGAATTGTTTAATTACTAATAAGCTTATTTGAAGAACTTCATTCTTGTTGAACTAAATTAATTCTAAATTTTTTCCAATTCACACCGATAAATTATGAAATAATGAATTCATCTCCAAAATTATCCCTTAAAATATGAAGAATTAATATTCAAATTCAAATTTCAAACTTATAATTTTCCAAATACAATGTATTCATCGAACAAACTAGACATCAAAAACTTTTAATTGCATTTCATTATATGAACTATGAATTTTCTCATCATTTTTCAACACTAATTAATATTCATGATTAACGCGTTTTGTTTCCAGAAATTGAATTCGATAATTTCTCACACAAGATGTACATTCAATCTGAATCTCTGTTCAAAAAATTTTATTAATAATCCCATCCCATATGATTTGTAATTGTTCCTTACTTTTCACTCAAAATTGTGAATGTGAGTTATTTTGATGATGAAAAATTAATTACAACAAATTATTCGTCAAACTTTGAATGTAATTCTGAAAAGACTTCCCAGTATTTTTACATGATTACGATTTCATCCAGTTATTTCAATGAAATTGCCGGGCAATTTGTATATATTTCAGATCACATATATTCAAATTGAACAATTCGATACATTTGCTTTTGAATCCGCCTTCAAAAAAATTGTTTCTAATTCTTATCCTCAACTCGGATTTTATATAATTCAATTAAATCTCAATTATAATTTGTATATTGATGTAAATTCAATTCTATTGAAACTTTTTCAATTATTTTGAGAAATTCATCGCATGAATGACAATACTAATAATCATCGAATAAGTTGAGCTTATCGTGCACCAACAATTATTCATCCAATTTTTTTAATGAATTGAAATACCGCCAAAATTTTTCATCGCAAAAATATCTATATTTAAGAATCATTCAGAATAATTCTTCAAAAAGAAAAGTTCACGTATCAGACTTCTGAAAATAAAAAATAACTTATCAAAATAAGCGTATCCGTTCAAATCCTCCTTTTCCCTATCTTCCCACGATGTTGCCTCCATTCTGTCCCATAAATCTAAGTTACCAGTCAATTCAAGAAACTTACGAACTCGCAGCAACCAATTATATTTTTCATCGCTTGAGAAAATATTCGCTAGCTCGTATAACCTAATCAGACAGCACTTAGGATATCGATTCTGTTCCATTTCCAGAACTCTAATGATCTACTTCCACGTAGCTTTCCAGACCTTATGAGCTATTGGTGGCAGATCTAGCTCTAACCTTAAAGCGTAGCCTGGGGTACTCCCAGGGAGTGCCAGTAAGTTTGTAAAAAACTCCACTTGCGTGGTTTCCATTTCGCTTAGGTATCTCAAACCCCAGATGGGAGCACCATACATCAGTACCGATTCAATCATAGAGCTGTATAGTTTAAGTCTGGTTTCCCATGAGTCTGATTTACTGGCAGCTAAAATTGACAAGACCCCGCCAGACGCTTTTCTAGCTTTCTTACTCGCCATTTTAGTGGCTCCTATACCCAGACTAGAACTTTTATACTGAACGCCACGATATTCAAGCTCGTTTACCACCTGTAATTTTTCTGAGTCATACATGAATATATGTTTCCTTGCAGTGCTAATGTTGCCCGTTCTGCAGAATGGTAAAATTTTTGTTTCAGTGGGATTTACCGTTAAATTATTCAAATCACAATACCCCTTCAATATTCTCAGTTTTCTTTTCAAGTCTATAAGAGAACTAGCAAAGATGAGGAGGTCATCTGCATATAGAAGCACCAAAATATCCGTTTTCCCAACAAATAATCCTTCACAGTTCCGTTCTCTGAGAAAGTTTTCGATATCCGATATAAATAAGTTGAATAATAAAGGGCTCAATGATTCACCTTGTAAAACTCCTTCTGTAATGGAAAACGAGTCAGATAAAATACCATTCTGTAAAACTTGTGCAACAGCGCAGTCATAAAGCTTTTTCATAATTCTAACATACTTTGCACTGATCCCTAACCTTAACAGTTTTTGCCAAAGTAATCTGTGATTCACTGAATCGAATGCCTTTTTGAAATCTACCACCAAGGCATACACTGTATTTCCCTTTGGTCTGAGCTGTGTTTGTATAAGTGTCAAGAAGGTGAACAAATTTTCGTAACATCCCCTTCCTTTCCCGAATCCAGATTGACATTCAAGAATTAGGCTTATCTCCTCTGTCTACTTTATGAGTCGGTTTCTGAGAAGTGCCGTGAAGAGTTTTACTATATTGCAAATTAATGACATATCCCTATAGTTTCTGGGGTCACCAAGATCCTCTTTTTTATGGATCATGGTTAATAATGAATGGGACCAAGAATCTGGGATGTGTTCTCTCCTCAAAATTATGTTAAACAGCGTAAGACAGTATAGTTTCCAGTTGTTCGGGATAAATTTATAACATTCGTTCAGGATTTCATCTACACCTGGTGCTTCACAGTTTTTCAAATTATCGAACACATACTGAAGTTTGAGTTCAGTAAAGTCCTCATCTAAAAATGGATGGGTCACTCCGTAGAATACGTTCTCAATCTGTTCCCTGGGTGGGAAGATATTATTATAGAATTCCGTTCACGTATCTAAAGAAACAGTCGCGAGCCTTGGTGTCTTACGTTTATATGTCTTAATCGCTGACCAGAATTCACCTGCGTTCTGTACATTTGCTATCCTATCTTTGAGTCGAGTCAGGTGGGCATTTTTCTCCTTGATTGTGGTATTTCTATAATGCTTTCTGGCCTCTTCCATTTTATCTAGATGGGATTTGCAATCAAGACTTTTTTCTTTTTCATATGTTTTAAGAGCTTTTTTATAACTGTTTTTAGCTATGTGACATTCTTCGTCGAACCATGGGGAAGCATTATATGAACTTAATTTTTTAACCTGTCTGTCATTGTACATGTCAGTGGATTTACAAGCTTCTATAATTGCCAGTTCTAGATTTTCAGCATACGAGTCAATATTCGTCAAAGCAGAGTTTATTTCAAGATGAATTAAAGAACGGGACGGCCTCGCTGATTAAGAACTCTGTCACAAGATAAGCGCACTGCCTCCAATGCAGTTTGCTCGACCAATTCGAAAGATACGTCTTTTTCATCGGAAATTCTCGCATTAAAATCTCCATTAAGAATCATCATATCATCAGGATATTTACTGAATGTTTCAGTAACTATCAGTTGTAGTGAATCTAGGATCTGCGATATATCTAAGTTTGGTTTGAAATAATAAACTCCTAGAATTAAATATTTTTTCTTCAGTTCAACCCTAACAATAATCCACCAAGGTGAAATGTCGAGAATTTCCGGCGTTCTTATTTCCTTAGTTACAAGAAGCAAAAGATCACCGCTGGCTCTTCCCAAGCTTTTTTCTTTCATGGCAGGGGACCAAATACAGTGAAATTTATTTATAATATCTATGTTGAGATTACACGGCTTGACCTGCCAGGTCTCTACTATACCTACGAGGGTGGATTGATAAGTTTCCGGCCTGCCCAAGAAAAACAACGTTTTTAAGAATTTTTTTTTTTTATTTCTCAACCTAATCTCCTCCAAGGCTGATACATTTCTCATAGCGGTGTTCTAGTCTAGTAATGCTATCTCTATAGACTGATTCGTCGAGCTCCTCAAAATACCCATTTACAGCTTCGATTACTTCTTCATTGTCCGCAAATCTCTTACCGCCAAGCCATTTTTTGAGGTTAGGAAACAGATAATAGTCACTCGGGGCTAGGTCTGGAGAGTAGGGAGGGTGTGGCATTAATTCAAACTTCAGATCGTTGATTTTAGCCATCGCAACGATTGACGTGTGCGCTGGTGCGTTATCGTGATGAAACAAGATTTTTTTCTTCGTCAGATGAGGTCGTTTAATTTTCACTTCGTGGCTCAAACGTTGCAATAAGTCTGCGTAGTATTGACCAGTGATAGCTTTACCCTTTTCAAGGTAATCAATGTATATAATACCTCTTGCATCCCAAAAAACAGTAGCCATAACCTTGTTCGCCGAAAAAATTGTTTTTGCCTTCTTTGGATTGGTTCCCCTGGTCCAATCCACTGTTTAGACTGTTCTTTGGTTTCAGGAGTGTAGTGGTGGACCCAAGTTTCGTCAACGGTTACGAATCGACGCAAAAATTCGCTTGGATTACGCTTATACAACGCCAAATTGGCGGTAGAAATGTTCTTTCGAATCAATTTTTGGTCGACTGTTAGCAAACGCGGCACCCATCTTGCACAGAGCTTTTCCATATACAAATGTTGGTGCAAAATATTTTGTACACGTTCATATGACATCTTACAGGTCTCAGCTATCTCACGAACTTTTAATCTGCGATCTTTCAGCACTATTTGATAGATTTTTTCGATCATATCTGGAGTTGTGACCTCAATGGGGCGTCCTGAGCGAGGCTCATCAGAGGTGCTCACACGACCCTTTTTAAACTCGGAAACCCACTGCTTAACGGTTGAATATGATGGGGAGGATGTCCCCAGTGTTGAGTCCATCTCTTCTTCAATTTCCTTAGGCGTTAACCCCTTCAAATAAAAGTATTTGATGACAGCACGATTTTCCAGCTTTTCCATTTTTACGAAAAACACAGAGGCGTCTTGGTCAGCGTGCTCTCAAAACTAAACTAACATGGCGATCGGACTGAAACTATAGCTACAAGCTATCTAAGGATGGTACTATAGAACGCCACCTCAAGGTAGGCCTAGTGGCGCCATCTCTTGGTTAGGCCGGAAACTTATCAATCCACCCTCGTATAATATCCGCGTCTGTAGCTTCCCATAGGTCCCTCAAATTCCTTATTCCAGTGCAGTTCCAAGTGATCAGTCTCAGACCAGTGTAGATTTCAGAGGCAGGAAGTTCCAGTCGATGAGTATTTTGAAGCGCGATGTGTTGTGTTAAATTTCCATTTGTTGAGCTTAAGTTTGGGAGAAGTTCGATCCTCGAGGACTCTGGACGTTTTTTGGAGCATTTTCATTTTTGGGGCTTGAATGGCTAAGCTTTGTTTTCTATTTCAAATTTCTCCATTGATTAGTTTGACGTGGTTTGAGTTTTCCGTCGTCTGGAATGAAGTCCTGAAGTGAGTCGTTCCAAATTTTCAGCTCGCCGTTCACGATAACTTTTTTCCCGATAGCTTTTGCTTGTCCGCCTTTTCTAACTACGTCCCGAGCTAAACAGCGTGTGTGGTAAGCTATTCTTCGCTCCTTTTCAGTGAGGTCGTTTCCCAGATGAATATTAGTTCCTGCTAGTTTTTCTCGTTTTTTTGAGAAGATTTCTCTTTTCTTTTGTATCGACGAAAATCTTATGGCTATGTAATTTATTTTGTGTTGATTAGGAATGAAGGCATTTATTACGGCATTACTTATTCCAAATTTATCAAAAAGGAACTTGCTACCTCTTCAACACCACCAGTCGGAGCAATATCGAGACCTGCTAAATAACCATTGAATTTTCTCAATTCCTTGTCGTGCTCCTCTATCATGATGTCTCTGCTTCTTCCTCGCTCCAGTAGCAGCTGATTTGTTTTCCTGAGATCAGCATTTTCAGCCTCTAGATTAGCTATCCTTATCCCCATATCATCCTTTAATTCGCGTATTGGTTTTGTAAAGGTTTCAGTTATCTCTTTTTTGTGTTTATCTATTTCAACATTGAGATCGGCAATACTTTGTTTTTGGTCTATCGTATTTTCCATGTTGTCCCCTGTGTATAATTCGTTTGTGTTTAGTGGATTACTTTTCGTGTATGTGGCGATTTTCCTTTTCTTCTCATTCTTCAAGTATTCAGACTTGTTTATATTGCCTTCACCTGTTACTGTTAAATCGAGTGAGATATCACTTTCCGATAATGATTTGTCTAGGTCTCGTTTCCTCTTAGAAGAGAAGTATTCAACAATGGATCCGTCGTTATTCGGTCTATTAAGTCGCCATGCAGATGCCTTGGGCGGTCTTCCCCGAGTTGTTCTTTGATGTAATTGGGTTTCCCGTTTAGAGGCTGCGACTTTGACATCGAACTTACACCCGTTATCAGTTTCTTTCAATAACCCAGGCCGAGCATTTGTATAATCATCATTTAGTGAGTTATCAGTCATGTGCCGTCAGGTGCTGCCCTCTAACGGCATCGATAAGAATTTCTTTCGTTACGAGTTTTGCGCACTGCAGAAGGAAAAAAAGCTCTGATAAAGGAACAGCTATTAGTTGAGACTAGACGAAACGGCATCAATTTATTGTTTCGATTTTGAAACTTCACTTTGGACTTCTGTAAGGTCTGAGTATGTCCAACGATGACCAAGACCTTATTCTTCACTAGGTGGTATGAAATCCGTATTTTGAGACACTAAACACCGTTTAAAACACTATTCAATTAGCACACGTTCGATATACAGCCTCTCGCCAACAGGCTACACAACCGCCCCCCCCCCCCCCCCAAATGAATATAAATTGCAAACAATGGAAATGGAATTCAAACTCATCATAATATCTATTGTTCATCACCGATAATTGAGTTATCGATTGAAATTATAATTTTCTTATTTTCATTTCATTTTTCCTTTTATTCTTTTCACTTTACTCCATTTTTCACTCTGATTTCACTTTATTTTCTATTTTTTTGAATTTAATTTCCTTCAATCGCAGAAGAATGTTCCTCATAAGAACCAAAATCTTTCATTTTTTCCCCATTGTTTCCCTGACAAATGAAGAAATTTCTGACTCATAAATCAAATGAAAAATCGAAACAAAAAGGTCGATTATAAATAATCGATACGAAGATTCGAAAAATCGGAGGAAAAAATCGATCTTGTGTATATCGAACTGAAATTGCCCATCTCAATTTCCAATTCCAGCCTCAGACCTATGTCAAACACACGGAGAAGAAAAATTTGCTGACGCAATTGAGAATTGATTTGCATCCAGAATAGCAAATCTTTCTGCTAACCCAGATGAAAATTCGCTGTTACGGCTAACTGGATTGCTAAGCGAGCAACATGATTAAGTTAAGCGACAAATTTTTCGCTAGACTGACAAAATTTTCAGTATTATTTACAGAATAGCGAACAAATTTTGCTGTGACAGAAAAAAACTTGCTGCTCCAGCAAAAGGGACCCAGACCAAACTTGGATTTCGCTGTCACAGCCAATTTCCTTCTTCTCCGTGCAGGAACCCGACTGTTTCCAAGTGGACATCTGAGTCAGCGTGTGTAATTCAGATCTATACCTTGGTAGAAAAACCGGATAGAGACCGGATAAAGACCGGATAGGACCCGGACTAGCCCCGGAACGGAATGGTATCCGGATATATACGGATTTTACACGGGGAAGGTTTTCCGTTTCGGGTATATATACGGGTCTATACGGGTGCAGTACCGGGACTGCGAAGTGGGATTCGGACATGAATCCGGATTCATTCGGGTCCTATTTGGGAAAATTTTCAGGAATAGGGTTTGTATACGGATCTATTCGGGTAGTAGCCGGAAACTACGGAGCTGAAAATGAATGTGTATCCGGGATCATCCGGGAGTAATACGTGAATTTGTCACCGAAATTAATTCAAAAGTTTCAATCGGGATTCATTCCGGATTAATCCAGGTCCTATCTGGGAAAATTTACAGAATTGCGTTTCGTGTTCGGGTCTATCCCGGTAGTAGCCGAGAACTGCGAAGCTGAAAACGGATATGTATTCGGGATCATCCGGGAGGAATACGGGAATTTTTCACCGAAATTCATTAATGAGTTTCAATGGAGATTCATTCAGGATTAATCCGGGTCTTATCCGGGAAACTTTTCGGAAATACGTGTCGTGTTCGGGTCTATTCGGGTAGTAGCCGGGAACTGTGAAGCTGGAAACGGCTATGTATCCTGTTTCATCCGGGAGTAATACGGGAATTTGTCACCGAAATGAATTAATTAATAAGTTTCAATCGAGATCCCTGGTAAAAAAACCGGGTAAAGACCGGATAGCATCCGGACTGGGCCCGGAATGGAATGGTATCCGGGTGCATACGGGTTCTGTACAGGGTTTTTTTTTCGTTTTGGATACACATATGGGTTTACACGGTGCAGTACCGGGACTCCGAAGTGGGAATCGGACATTTATCCGGATTTATTCGGGTCCGATCTGGGAAAATTTCCGAGAATAGGTTTTGTATACGGGTATATCTTGGTAGTGACCGGCAGCTTTGAAGTTTAAGACGGATACGTATCCGGGTTCATCCGGGAGTGATACGGGAATGATTCACCGAAATTCATTCGTAAGTCTCAATCGAGATCCGTTCCGGGTCTTTCCGGGTTCTATCTGGGGCAGTCTCAGACACATGGTTTTTTGTACAGGTCTATGGTTGTGCCCGGGAACCTTGGAGCTCAAAACGAATACGTATCCGGGTTCATTTGGGAATTGATAACCGAAATTAATTTATAAGTTTCAATCGGGTTTCGTTCCTGGTTACACGGGTTCTATCTGGAGCAGTTCCAGAAATATGGTTTTCTATACGGGTCCATCCGGATTGTGCACGGGAGCTTTGAAGCTCACAGCGGATACGTATCCGGGTTCGTCCGGGAGTGATACGAGAATACATCTTGAGTTCTCCAGATGGAATCCGGAAAAAGCCGAGCATATATCCGCTCTACACGCAGAAAAGTGCCTCTTTGGAAGAAAGCAGAGTTCACTATTTCATATCGCAATGAATGTTTTTAATATATTCTCAGCAGAATGAGCTACATAATTTACTGATTATGTGATGCGAAGGATTAAAAAGTGTAATCTCACGTAGTATTTTTGTGCATCACTATGAGGATTAGCAAGTTCTGTGATTTCCATCCCTGGATTTAAATTTTATGTGCCTACAAATCAAAATGCGACGTGACATAATTTACTATTCCAGATATCGGGGGCGACTGTGCTACGTATGACAGCGAACTTTACTATTTTTCGATCTCTTTTCTCAGTGTAGTTAACGAGTAGCAGCCCGGATAAATCTGTATATGAAACCATTCTCCAAAAACTTTTTCAGATCGCATCTAGATGAATCTGGAATGAATGCCAATTGAAACTTCTGAATGAATTTTTGTGTTACTCCCGGATGAACCCGAATACGTATCCATCTTAAGCCTCAAAGTTCCCAGCCACTACCCGGATACACCCATATCTAAAACCTATTCCCGAACATTTTCCCCGATAGGACCCGAATGGATCCGGATACATGTCCGATTCCCATTTCGCAGTCCCGATACTGCACCCGTATAGAACCACATATATACCCGAAACGAAGAACCTTTCTCGTATAATACCCGTGTGCACCGGGATATCACTCCGTTCGGGTCCTATCTGGTCTTTATCCGGTTTTTCTCACCAGGGTATAATGAAAGATCTCGGAGATCCGCTGATAGTATGGAGGCTTTGTCTCTCACTCGCAGGAGCCGGGTTCAATCCTCGCTGAACGAACTTCCAACAATTCAATTGTAAGTTGATTTTCATCGGTAATTAGAATAAGAAACATCGTCTGCAACGCATATAAGATCGAATTATCACGAAGAAATTTTTTTCTCCTCAATAATATAGATCGAAATTTTTTAGATAGATCCGAATAAGACCCGGATAGAACCCGAATACAAAAACCCGATTGATTCCCGGATAAACCCGGATAAAGTTCCGCCTGTTATTTGGGTCTTATTCGGGTCTCAACTTCAATTCGTGGGAAAAATCCCGAAGGAGTCCCGGGTGAAACCAGGACACAAAAACCATATAAATCACCGTATAGACCCGGATAAGGTTGCGATGCCTATACGAGTCCTATCCGGGTTCCGAATGAAAATCTTGAAATGAATCCCGAGTCAGACCCAGAACGGACCTGATAAGAACCCGAACACGAAAACCCGATCATTGCCCGGATGAACCCGTATAAAGTTCCGACACCTATACGGGTCCTTCACGGGTCTCAACTCTAATTTTTGGGAAAATTCCCGACCGAGTCCCGGATAGTCCCGGACGAGACTAACCGGATAAGTCGCCGTATAGACCCGGATGAAGTTCCGATGCATATTCGGGTTCTATTCGGGTTCTATCCGGTTTTTCAAGCAGGGTATAGCACAAAAAATATCATTTTCTTTTTATTCGTGTAGTTTGGATTACTGCAGTAAAATAATCACTTTGAAATGATTTGTGTAATCAGAGTTTCGTGTACTTCAGATTCAAGAGAACAAACAAACACCACGTCGATTGTTGAACAAAAAAAGAACTGCCCGAGGAATCAAATTACTCTTTAGTCGACTAAGAATCAATGTTCGATACAAAATACCCCTGAAAACTGATTTGGATGAGAAGGAAAGTGTACTACGACTTCATTGCCACTCTTTTTCCTCTACACGAACTGAATCGAGAGGGAAATCGTAAAAATTTTTCCTTTTATTATATGAACCGATTTCCACGAAGATGAAGAAGATAAACATAAATAACGATATGAGAGTTTTATTAAAAATCTAGGGTAGATCCGATATAACTCAAGGTAATCTTACATTTATTTGTACATACGAAACGGGACTGTGAATTGTTTTCTCTAACGGTGAGCCGAAGTAACTCCCAAGGGTTCAAACGGAATCCCCGATCGTTTGTATTTGTCTACTTTTCTTTTACGAGAAAACGTTTCCATGCTTGTTATATGCCATACATACACGGTTTATGTGCCCGAACAGTATACATGTAACGATGTAACGGTTATTGACTTGGCGTAAAAACATCGTGGCGTGTGTATGTTATGAACTTAAAATGTGTCTATACTCCATTAACATTTTTGTCGATGCACGTGATTCTTGTATCCTTCGATTCAGGGGAAATATATAACCTGATGTTCCTTTCTTCTCATATTTCTTTTGAAAGAACCTTCCTTCGTGATCCGAATCAATTTCAAACCATCACGTGGAAGAGTTTTGTGGAGGCAGTTAATGGAGGTACACCTAAACGATATGTAACGAACTTTCAACTGAGATTTTAATTAAATCTTCATTATCTAACTTTTAACTTAAAAGTTTCGTGTATGAGATTCTTCGGTGGATACAAAAAGAAGATTTCAACGTATAAAGTACTTCGCTGAGAGAAAAATTTTTTTTATTTTCTAATTTGTAAATTATATGTTTATGTTATTCCAATGAATAATTCGACGCAACAAAGAATCATAAAAGAATTCTCATTAACAGTTAGTTGGCTCAAACGTTCTGGAAATTATTAAAATTGTTGCAGGCTAATCTTCTTCTTCACCGGGAACTCAGCTTGGGTATTCAACAGTAATTCTCGTGTTTCCTCTAAATTAGGGAAAGGAAGCAAAAGCTGGGTTTAACATGAGACGTCGTGTACCAACTGGAAAGCTTATGAGCTTTCAACTTGGCAAAAGACTCATCTTAGTCTTGGTTCCTTTACGTTTAGAAGAACATATCGCTGTTTCGTAATCTTTGATATTGCTCAAGTCAAAATTTAAAATACGAGAGAAGTATGAAGGGAGGAGAATTTTCAATCTATCTGGGTTACGTATTACAATACGTTTCTACTTATATTTTCTGTATTTTCAAGTGTAACGTTCATGAGAAGGAATGTATAAACATAAATCGCTCTTCTCGGTTCTTTTCCTCTTTTGAATCCGAACTTTTGTTCAACTTTTTTTTCATGTACAAAAAAAACCGGGCAAGAGAAACTTTTACTTGCATTATTTACAAGAATGCATATAAATACAAATATCCGTGTTCGTGTACGCGCAGAAAGATGTTTTGACTGTAATTAGATTTTTTCCATTCGCACATTGTGTTATACATGTAGCGTCGAGCTGGAATTACACGACTACGCAGGTTTTACATGGAATTAGGAGATGTAGATCCAAGGAGGAACACGCACGATAGATAGATAGCTAGATCATAATCAAAGCAATCGTTGAAGACTGTTCGACAAGCGAGAGTGTGTATTTTAAGCGTATATTAATAGGTATTCATAAATGCATGCACACGGAGTAAATTATCGAAGATAGTAGGTAGAGCTGATACTACTTACCACCAGCGGCAACGCAAGTGATATTGAGAGATGCGCCCTCGGTGTACGGACCAAGGATGTAATGGGGAATATGAGATCCTCCATCTTCGTCCAATATGCTAAGTTGTTCCGGTGGTACTGTAATCATTTTCACAATAAAAGCATTCTCGTTTCCCTCTTTCTGTATCTCTTGTCTTCTCAACTACTACGTCTCGACAGACAAAAGGCGAACGAAATAAAATGAATTGAAAAGGAGCAGGGAAGAAGGGAAAAAAGGGAAAGAAAAGAGGTAAAGAATTGAGACTCGAGATCGATAATGCGAAAGAAGATATATACTTATGGATAATAGATGTGCATTAAATATTCATTCGTAAGATCAATCCATCATTCTTTTGTAAGGAAACCACGTTATTGTTTTGTTTCTTCCTGTCAGCAATGAACTCTGGGAGGATGTCAGAGAGATTATTTATCGTATTCGAATTGAAATGTGAATAATAGTAAAACATGGCATGAATAATAGTAATGATCTCGTTGTGTGATACACGAATTTCAGCGTAATCAGTATTCAAATTGAGAGATAATATTAATTTGTTTGGATATGTGCGTACGTATCTCGTGATACTATTGTTGCTGTAGGAGCTATATTAAATTGTGGTTTCGTGGAACTATCCGTTTTTGAGGCCGAAGGGTGGAAAGGGGTATGATAATGTGGAGAAGTGTGAATTTACAAATGTATTCTCTCTCGACTCTGTTATTGAAGAGAATAAATCGATGTAATATTTTTGGAAATTAATGAATTGATATTCAGAAAAAGAACTGTGGGCAAATTTTGAGTTAATTTGGAGCTGACGTATTTAACAATTTTGTTCTTTCATTTTAGACATGAAAGTATATTTTCCCTAGTGACGAGGAGAATTGTTCTTTCAATGCATGAAATTCCTCTATGTGACATCTGTGAATTCCATGATTCCTCCTGAATTAAAATTTATTATCGCCTGAGTTAACCTCTCGAATACTCACATCAGTTTCTTAATTCTCGTTTTGATTCCCTTCACACTCTGATCCCAACACGGAGAAAAAAGATATTCGCTGTGATAGCGAAACATGTAATTTTACTGGGTTCCTTTTGCCGGAAAAGCAAATTTGTTGCTGTGACAGTGAATTGTTCGTTATTACAGCGATTTTTTAGCTGTGGCAGTGAAAAAACGTTTGCTCCTTGAACAAACTTTGTTTACTATTGTGTATATTCCACCAAATACACACGGAGAAAAAAAAGATCATGAAATGATCACTAGGAAAGATAGTAAACTGGTGACAACTACGAATTTATGTACACAGTCGCTAACAGAGACGAGTAATGGTTCCTATTTTGGTATACTAAAATACAATATAGTATACCAAAATAGGAACCATTACTCGTCTCTGTTAGCGACTGTGTACATAAATTCGTGGTTGTCACCAGTTTACTATCTTTTCTAGTGATCATTCCATGATCTTTTTTCTCCGTGCAGTTATTTTTACGAAGCAATCCCCTCCGATTTTGTCTGAACTTTGTGGAGATATTTTCTACTTGGAAAGAAAAAATCCCTGAAAAATTGAGTTCCTAATATGCAACTATTTCGGAGTTATGATTTTTTTAATTTTGGAAATTTTGTTTTTTTCTAATTTTTTGGAAGGAGAACAATTTTTTATCAAAATGATAGAATCACAGTTTTTGACAGAAGAAAATCTCAGCTTCTCGACTGGAATATTCATTTTTCCATCATTAGTAACAAGGAATCCTTTAAAATTCGATTAAAGTAGAAAACCCGACTTTTCTGACTGTGCGGCGTATGATATTGCAAATTTGATATTTTTCTTGGAATCTGAGACTTCGTCCTATACAATGTATTGTACATATAATTTTCACGATATACATATATATATATATATATATATTTGAATACAATTGACAATTTTTTGAACACTTGTCATTGTTTGTATAATTCTCCTGAAAGGTAGATTAATTCTATAATCATTTTTAAATTTTCAACATCTGAATTTGCCACTAAAAGATGATATCATATACAATCTTGAACAATTTAGATGGTGTAATTTACTTTAATTGTTTTCGAATTTTTCGTTAAGTGTTTTCTTTATATGATTATTCCACCAAAATGAATCAATAATTGCTCTAAATTTGAATGATCATTGTACTTTTGTGAATTTCTCATCAATAAAAGTGAACGCATGAGACTTACACCAAAATGTTTCAAACCATTCAATGAGCCAAACGAGAAGCTATTCTCACATGAGTGAATGAATTTGAGCACGAATAGTCATTTTCGAATAAGGAACTGAGAGAAACTGAGTCATCATTCAACAGAAGGAGTCACACAGGCATCACTTGGGAGTTATTGGAGCCTTCCGAAGTAGCTGATCTAGATGATCAGATCAGCTCCTCAACCAATGAAAAAGGTTGAAAAGTGATCCGGATCACCTACATCAGCTACTTCGGAAGGCTCCACTTACGAGTCTAACTTCCAAGTGATTTCTACTGAGTTCTAAGTGATGCCTATTGCTTAATCATTAGGAGTCACTCTTTAATACAGAGAATTATATCGAACGAAATTACATTACTTCGATGCATTAATTTTATGACTCACAGTGAACAACTCCTCGAAGTCACGTGAGTGAATAATGTGATTTATTATTCATGACTTCTTTGTATTATCAATTTAATGACAGATTGTATGTCAACTAATATTTGTAGATATCGAAGATACAAAATGTTCAGGGTAACTGATGAGGAATTCACAAGTTCGAAGATAATTCAAATTTGGCGTAATTATTTATTCATTTTGATGAGGATAATTGTATACAGAAAACATTAGACAAATAAGCGGAGAAGAAAATCAAAGAAGAATGGCAACACTATCCAAATTAACACATGGGCTGAAAAGTCCCGGGCCCAACAATGAAAACACGGTTTTTTTTGTTCAAAATTAGCTTTATTCATCAACGTAATCTCCATCAGGAACAACGCAATCGGTCCAGCACTGCCCTAACATTTCAATACCACTTTTGTAGAACGATTTATCTTTTGCCTCAAAATAGGCCTCAGTTTTAGCAATAACCTCTTCATTCGAGCGAAATTTCTTACCGGTTTGGAGTTGAAGTTACAAGTTGAAGAAGATAAAGTTTCAAAAATTCAAAACACTGTCACTTTGAAATAGATGCATATTGAAAGCTCAAATTCTCAGGCGAATTCTATTCCCGTATAGAAAGCACCTCTACTAAGTTTGAACAAAATCAGCGCGGGACGCCCCGTAAAAATGACTATACTTGGTGGAATGACTTATAGGTGTGATACTGAAAATTTTGCTAGTGTAACAAAAAATTTGCTGTTTCAGTCAAACATGTTGCTATCTCAGCAATCCGATAAGCTGTAGCAGCGAATTTTTAGCTAGTTTATAAAAAAAAACTTGCTATTCTGTATGTAATATCCCGATTTGCTGCGTCAATAAACTCTTTCCTCCGTGAAGGAGTGAATTTGCAAAATTATGCTCCATTCCCAAAATACTCATGTAATTTTGTTGATTCTTATTCCAAATTTCCTCCCCAGCCAAACTCAAAGCGTGGGGTTTCTGAATTCTCTTTTAGATTTTTCAGGAGCTCTCGATTCACTGTAAAAAATTTTTATGGGAAACTTCACATAAATATTTGGGAGTTACCAAACACATAAATGCGTTAGAAATTCTCCGTATTTCACCGGAAATTTACTGAAAAATAATAGTGAAAATCCCACAAAGTTTGGGATTTCCAATTGAATTCTTAAGAAATTTCATATACTAATACAGGAATTTGATTCCCTATCCCACTATGGGAATTTCCCGGTTGCTGGGTATAGGAAAATTCCCATTATTTTTCACAGTGTACTTTCGAGTTCTAATGTGCTCATTGTTCTCATTAAATTTCGTCCCCAGTGCTGTGAAGATTCTGAATCTACGAGTTCCATTGGAATCCTGCTCAATTAGAAATCATTCTAGGCTCTAGGCCCTCCATCGCTTCTCACCTGGCGCTATCGAAGCGGACTAGGCGTATCCCTGGCCCTGATATGGGCCAGTGAACTCCCCATATGATTTCTACCACGGTATTTTTGCTCATTTGTTGAATACCAAGTTGATATACTTTATTTTCCATCTCGACCCAGAGTTGAGAAGACTTGAATAAAAAAAAAAATTAATAAATTATATACTCACTGATGACGGTGAGATTGACTTTACTGTTTCGAGTTGGTGATTTTTTGAAGTCAACTCTACATCTGTAAACCGCAGCGTCGCTCTCTCGTACATTCTGGATGTTGAGTTTTGCGGGTTCTTCCGCGTGAAAGAAGAAGAATCGATTCTCTAGACTTTGGTCCTGCCAGTGTTTACCTTGATCCGGATTCATCTGACTCCTGGTATCAAAACTATGACAAAAATACAACAAATTCTCCGTAAACAAAACAATAGTCGAAACTTCAAATCAAGTTTTGGGTACCAAACGATATTTATCCAACGTACAGCGCAGGGTTGTGGAATAAGGAATTTTAGAACACTCTTAACAGGAAGCGTTTTGCAGTGTACTTTCAATTCGGTTAAGTGGTGCTTGGAAGTAAGAATTGGAGACAAATCAGATTACGGGAAAAGACAATCCATTGGAGGAGATTGAGGTAAAGTAACGAATCCCATCGTCTCTTATCTCTCTTTCGAAATGAAGAACCAAAGGAATGAAGTTTATGTTTCTCGAATGAAGATTTGGAAAAGACAACTCTGAATGGAATCGAATATACAATACTCTTACATTCTTACACGATTAGAATTTTTTATTGATTCTTGATACACAACTTTATTCATTTATTGAATGAAACGTAAAGATTTTCCGGAAAAGTTCCTCTTTTAACAAAGCAATCGATGAATGTTTTTTTCTTTGTTATTCTTGATATAATTTTTAATCTGAGAAGATATAACATCGGATACAAGATATCGCATACAAGAGCGGAAAAAAAGAATCTTTTCCCTCTATTTTTTTTTTTTTGGGAAGAGTTTCGACCTCGATCATCTCTTCTCGTATCTTATTTGATCCAATGTTTCTCTCCTCGAAAGTTGGATAAAATTGATATGGTGGTCTTTTTTCCTTACGACTCACCGGGGATCTGAACCCTGGTCATTCAAAATAGAAGCAGATGATACCTTACCGGATGAGTGCACGATGAGATCACGTTGAACAGAATATTTTCGGAACCCGAGCCTCTATGAATCTCAATAACGATATTCGATGATGCTCTTCTCGTATGTTTTTCATATTACTTTAATTCGATCAAAGATTGTTTTTGCGATAGGGGAGGGAACATAGTTCGGGATTAAGATACATGATCGGATCAATCATTCGGAATGATGGATTATCGAAAGTTCATTGTGAATATATGTATTCTGAATTAAAAGGCACAAGCAGGGGAGTTTTGATGAATTTTGCATACCATCTGAATTTTTTGTTCTTACACGGAATGTCCAGGAATTTTTCAGAGCAAAAAATTACAGTTCCGAAGATAAGGGAAAAATCAATGGGAGTTGGTACGAAGTTTGCTTTACTCACGTGTGAAAAAGTGATATCAGTGCTCGGGAAAATGGATCGCGTATTGGTAGAGGTCGGTTCGCACATTTTTCATCTGGAAATTTTTCCAAAGTGAAAAAGATCAAGTCTCCCCGATCGCGTGTCGAGCTTCGTCCTCTGGTATGCTTCTTGTACATTACACGTACTTCCCCGTACTTCATTCAATTTCGCGATTAATCCGGCGATTTAGAGATATGAGTTTCAAATGAAATCGTTCTCCACTTATTTGATATCCCGTCGCTTTTACATTCTCAAATCTTCGAGTACTTTTCGCAAAAATAAATAATTTTAAATTCATATAAAATATCTTTTTTAGAAAGAGAGCACAAATGAGTATTATCGATTCGCAGGATTTCCATTTATTTTCAAGGATTTCGATCAAGATAAGATGAACCCAAAGAAACGAGTTGCCCGAACTATTGAAGTAATATATATATATATATTATACGATCTCGACATCGATGTCATTTTTTCTTCCTCGTTTCAAGCTCGACTGCCACTGGACAATAACAACAACTCTATTCATCTGTCCCAACCCAGGGACCGGCTAACGGAGGAGCTAACAAAACACGCACCCCTCCTCTAATAATTTAAACTTTTTTATCCACAGTTGTTCATTTTCTCCATTTTTAGAGTCCAAGAGGAAGGGGATTTCGAGAGCGGCTGTACCGTTAACACTGCTGTTGCCTCTCACGTTTACCCCAAGATATACGACTTGATCTCTTAGAAAAACGAAACGAGAAGAAACAAAGGAGAAGAAAAAGGAGTAAATAAACTGCGGTGGGTAGAGGGAAGGAAAGTGGCGATACATCGAATAGAGTAATACCGTGTGATGAATCTGACAGATAAAATATGAAAGAGTAAGGATAAATTGGCCTAAGCATCGTAGAGAACGAACGAGCACATATATATATATATATACATATACATATACGTATAAGTCACAGTATTCGACTCCAAAAAGTTTCGATTTAATAAAACCGTGCGGTTTAAATTGCTCGTCGTCTTACCAAACGGAGTTCCGCCAAACCGAGCATCGGTTATGTGAACAGTGGAGGTACAAGTAAAGGCACGAGCAAAAGAGCGCCCTGAACGTGGAAGAAATGATATCGTATCCATAATTTCACCAGGACACATATATACGGATATATAATACATTTCTATATATCTATGTATATATGTATCTCTGAAAAGGCATGTTTATGTATATATACATATCGAGATGGAGAGGCAATTCTCTCTATGAACTACTGGCGCGAGGGAATTAGGAAATACATGGTACCAAAAGATATATACATATATATATATATATATATATATCCATCCGTAATGCATATACTCACTGTAGGGAGTATGAAGAAGAAGAAAAAGAAAGAGAAGAAGGGAGTGGAAGATATAGGGTATGAGGACTTCACAATCTTCCACAACCACCGGAAAAGATGGGATTTCTGCTACTCTTCCTCGTTTCTATGCATAAACCGCGCGACCGACCGTGCGGTATCAACTTGAAGTAAAGGAAATAACTGCTCTGTATGCTCGCGAGTTAGCTCGCGGCTGTTCTTCCTCCGTGGGACAACCGAGTAAAGAAGAAGAGAAAGGAGGGAGAAAAAAGGGTGATCCGATATCTACACGGTATATAAATAATACTTACACATATATTGAATGGAAATTTTTATTCGTGAATCAATCACGGGCGAAATATCGGCGTGATATCGATACGAGAAAACTGTGTACAACCAAATTCAAGAGTCTCGAAAAATATGATCGTAATAACAGAGATTTATGATCAAACGTTGTGTTTGAACAAATAGATTGGGATTATGTGCATGTGAAAAGAATGTACGCGCGTGAGGTGTTTCCCGAGTTTTGTTTTTAAAACATCCTCAAAAATTTTACAGGGTATCTCGACATTCACTTCGAAGCGATCAATGTTTTTCGTACCATTCACAATCGTGAGAATGAAAATTTCACGATTTCATTGTGTTCAAATTGAATAGGGAATCCATCCAATTTTAGAGAGATTTTTTTTCAAATAAAAATTGAGGTGAGTATGAAATTTCAAGTTCAAACTGTAGATTCCCTATCTAAAGGAGTGAAAATTCTATTTGAAGTCGAAACAGGTTTCCTTCTGGTTGCATAAAGAGTGGAATTTCGCCCCCAAAAGCAGAATTTGAAACACGTTTCATTGATTATTTGGATCGGAAAACGATATTTTTGAGTTAAATTGGTACATCACAGCCTACGGTTAGATTTAGTGTAGAATCTCATGTGGAAATTGCTGAAGTCGACAAATGGTCTGGTACTGGCAAAGTTATATACACCAAACTTTGGCGGGAACAATTGTTTCTATCCAGGGTCATTATTATTTTTGTCATTATTATGTATTTAAATTTGCTGTATCAGTAACACGCGCATCGATTATTTTCATTGATCGATGGAAATATCTTTTCTTCGCTTCTAGCAAGGCATTAATCGTATCATGATTTGAATTATCGACCGAAGCGACTACACTTGATCTATTCTATTATTATTTTTAATTGGCACTGCCCATTCGACGAATTTCAAACAGTATTGATTCGAGTAGGCGGACAGTCTTGGGCCAGTATTAAATCGATACTGTTTGGACAAGGTTGGATATCTTGCCAGTTTTGATAGCTTTGGTAGCTTTGGATCTGCCAGTACTGGCAACTCTGATAGCAGTACTGAGCGAGTATTGGCTCGTGTTTTATTAGGTGTACAAATAAGTTTCCGCGGTTTTTTATAAAAAATTAGGAATTTATTGTAAAGGAAAAGTACATTACGTTTTATTCAAAGTATTTTCCATCATTTGCCACTACTTTTCCCCATCTTTCTGGCAACATTCGGATACCCCGTCGAAAAAACTCTTCATCTTTTGACGCTATCCACAAATCTACCCAATTTTTGGTGTCTTCATATGATGTGAAGCGCTGCTCAGACAGACCATGTGCCATCGACCGGAACAGGTGATAATCAGAAGGGGCTAAGTCTGGTGAATACGGCGGGTGGGGTAAAACTTCCCAGTTGAGTGTTTCCAAGTATGTTTTTACCGGCGCCGCAACATGTGGACGAGCATTATCGTGTAAAAGAATAATTTTGTCGTGTCTGGAGTAGTAATGGGCGCGTTTTTCCTTAAGTGCCCGACTCAATCTCATCAATTGTGTTCTGTAGAGAGCTCCAGTAATGGTTTCGCTTGGTTTCAGCAATTCATAATACACGACACCAAGCTGATCCCACCAAATACACAGCATGAGTTTTTTTCCATGAATATTCGGCTTAGCTGTCGATGTTGATGGTTCGCCGGGCTTAACCCATGACTTTCTCTGCTTTGGATTATCGTAGTGAATCCATTTTTCGTCACCAGTGACTATACGATGCAAAAAACTCTTTTTTTTATTCCTGGCAAGCAGCATTTCACTCATGCATAATCGGCGTTCAACGGCTCTCGGCTTTAGTTCATATGGAACCCAATTCCCTTGTTTTTGAATCATTCCTAACGATTTTAAACGATGTGAAATTGCTTGTTGAGTCACTTGTAGAGTAAGTGCAAGTTCTTTTTGCGTTTGGGACGAATCTTCCTCCAATAGTACTTCTAATTCCATGTCTTCGTACACTTTCGGCCTTCCACTGCGTTCTTTGTCTTTAACGTCAAACTCACCGTTCTTAAACTTTTGAAACCATTCCTGACAACTTCTCTCACTTAAAGCAGCTTCACCATATGCTTCTAGAAGCAATCGATGCGCCTCAGCTGCAGATGTTTTCACATTAAAGAAGTAAATCAAAAGTCCCCGCAAATGATGCTTATTCGGAATAAAACTTGACATTTTTGCACGAAAAAAATTACGTGATGCTGATACGGAATCACTAGTACTTTAAGGTTATGGTGTTGCCAGATGACTAAACTTGGGATATTACGTTTTACATCTGACAATTTCTCCATAACCTTCTGGTGGGGCCATCTTTTGACAAACCGCGGAAACTTATTTGTACACCTAATACTTTTCCCTTGGGATGTTGATCCTATTATTGTTGTATGTCAGATACAACGGAAATAAGGTAAACAATCAGTTGGATACAATCGAAAATCAATAAATCAATTATTGGATTGAATATAATATGAAGCGATAGTTTTGATTTATTCCAGTTGGATGCGATGAAAAAGTTCAGTATAATCTGCTCTAGTTCTGCCCTAGTCTGGTGATGCGAATTTAGCAAAATATACGAATCCAAGGGAAAAGTTTATAAATGTTAGTTTAAGACAGGACGTATGCTGGTTTTAGATCTAACGGGGACGGAATCGTTTTGATTGAGGGGTAACATCACTCTAAAATTTTAAAAAGATCCATTTTTTCTTGGACTGAACTGTACTTTAGGGTCATAAAAATAATATACAATTCCTATAGTGAACAAAAGTTTTGAGGGTTCCAAGGGGTATGAACACTGTAAAATTTACTTATACACTCAAGGAAATGTACTACTGTGCCCAAAAAATAAGGTGACATAGCATTTATTCTCGAAAATCTTTATTTATTCTCTCAAATCAAGTTCATCACCTTCAATGTAATCCCCCCGGATACAATGCACTTATGCCAGCGCATTTTTCAATCTTCGCAACAGTTGTTGAAGTCGGTTTCCGGGATGGCCTTCAGTTCTCTCTTCGATTCGGCTTGGATCTCCTCTATCGACTTAAAACGGTGTCCCCGGAGCGGTGTTTTCAGTTTGTTGAATAGCCAGAAGTCGCACGGTGCCAAATTTCAACTGATCCTGGCGGGGAAATCTCACTGATTCAATCAGTGAGGACTTTCAACTACATAACCAGTAACTAATCACTGATTGTCCAGTGAAATCTCACTGATTTTATTCAGTACTCAACTGTCACCTGCCAAAATGGCGAGATTTCACTGATGTGAATTTAGGGAGTAATTTTACCGGGGCCCTTTTGTTGGAGCAGCGAATTTTTTGCTGTAACAGCTGTGGTAGCAACAAACGTTTGCTCCTCCAGCAAAATGTGTTTGATATTTTGTATGTGATCTTGAAAATTTTGCTGCTTCAATTAATCATGTTGTTCTCTCAATAATCTGTTTGGCTGTGGTAGTGAATTTTTAACTAGGTTAGCAGAAAGATTTGTTGTTCTACATAAATCATACCTCGTCTTCCTGTACCTGCAAATTTTTCTCCTCCATTTATAAATATGCACAAAGGAAAAACAAAACGCCGTGACAGCGAAATCTGATTTGCCTGGGCGCCCTTTGCTGGAGTAACAAATTTTTGCTGTGACAGCAATCTGTTTTCTATCACAGCCATTTTGGTGGGTATGACAATAATTTTTTAGCTGTAGCAGCAGAAAATGTCGACTCCTCCAGCAAAATTTTTTGGCTATTCTATACCTGTATAACATTGAAAATGCTACTAGTCCAGCGGAAAATTTGCTGTATTAGTTGCTTGTTGTACTTCCTCAGCAATCCAAGTTAACTATGGCAGCGAATTTTTCGATAGGTTAGCAAAAAGTTTTGCTATTCTATATATAGATCCCCTGGTTTGCTGCGTCAGCAAATTTTTCTTTCCCGTGTAACTATCTTCTTGTTTTACAGTTGAAACAATAAACCATACGAATGATAAAACACCAGTGTATAAAAGACAAAAATCCCGAAAGGGGAAGTACGTATTCCAACTTCTGAAGATCGAACATTTTGAAGCAGCAACCGTTGAATCGTGTTGAACTCCAAAAACCAACCATCGAGAACCTTGGCACGTTAGCTGAAAAATCACCAGCTTTTCATTCAGATGACTTTGAAGTAAACGAAGGTTTTGGTACGTTCTTGAAATTTGAATCGTCTATAGAAACGAACCGAAAATTCAAACTCACAAAATCTGACGAATCATCGTCATTTATACACAACAGCGGGTGTGAGATATACCACCGCTCATCACTGTTAAAAAAATCTGCCTGCAACTTCATAAGAATATTATGAAGTTTTTTACATAAACAGTTTATAATAAAATGTTGAATCCGACAATATAATTATTAATGTTAAGAATTTCCTTTCTTCATGATGAGAATTTTCTTGTGAATTTTCATAACATATTTGTGAAATTTAATAAACAATTGTTACATTTGAGGAGAGAAATTTTTGAATTTCATGATGATTATCAAGTTTAAGAACTATTATTGAATTCAATATGGAAATATGATATTTCACAAAAAATTTCGTATTAAATTCAAAAATTTTTCTAATAGTGATGTGAATCCTACATTCCCAGCTGTAGAATCAGCTAAAATTGTAGCAGCTCGAAGCATTTTTTAAAATCGTCCAAATATTGACTCGACAAGATGTAAATTTTACACATTTTTTTCTGGATGGACTTGAACCAAGGTTTTGTTGTTTCAACGCAGATATTTTGCTATTAAATTTTCAACAGAATTATTTTGTACTCAATATCAAGAGTTTCAGATGCTCTAACGGAGTGTTTTGTTGAAAATTTGATAGAAAAATAATTTTGTTGGAACAACAAAAACTTAGTTGAAGTACGAAAGTCTTTGGTTGTTCACATATTACCCAAAATATTTCGTGGTATCAGCAAACAAATTTTCCCTGATTTGGATCGGATATACCAATCCTATCATGAGATTTTAAATAATTCCATTTGATAAAGGGAAAATGGTGGAAATTGACCAAGTCTTATCAGTGACGGTAAACAGACTTTTAACACCCTCATCCCAGTCCAGACATTCAGATACGAGATTCCAACTGATTTTTCAACAATCAACCTGGAAGATTTTCTACATGCTAACAACTGCTAATAAATTATTTTCGCTAATTTTTTATCATCAAATCTTCACAAACATCTCATGCACATTCTGAATATTTCCACTCAGATATTTTCTAGATCGTAAAAAAAAATATTTGGAAGATCCCCTAAAACATCTTTCAGGAAAACAAACTTCGGATGATTTCAATGTTACAGAGGGCACTTCAAACTTGTATGAAGATATCTTCAAGATACTATGTGAGGTATTGGTGATTCAGTGCTGGCAAAGAGGAACTGTTTTTTTGGCATGGCATTTATAAATTGCCGGAAAGGTGAGAAAAATTTATCAACAGCAATGAAGATTATTTCGAATAAAATATTTCTCATCATTTTCAAACAATAAACGTGTGATTTTTACAAAAAAATTCCGGTTTCACACTTTCACACCTGGTATACCACCGAACTCCTATTGTGGTGTTAATTCAAATAATGTATTGTATTCACATCATACAATGTGAATATTATGTTTTTTCGGTATCATGTTACCGATTCTGGTCCGATACTGGCGCAGGTTTGTTTGGCTAGACTGAATATTGATTCAATACTGCCCTAAGACTGTTGATCCATCATTGGCAAACCAATTGAATCTCCCAGATACCGTTCCGACCATAAATTGGCAAACCAAACCTTGCGAATGGTAAACTATTCGTCAACTGTAACAATTTCCACATAAGCAAAAAAATGCAATCTTATTTACATTACCATCAACGCCTCTGTACTCACACCCCCAAGATAACGATAATGAACTTTTTTCTTCAAGATAAATAATATTCTGGTATTAAGAAATCAATGAGAATGACCTGAATTTCGATGTTCCATATTCTACCCGTGTTGCAGTAGCGTTGAAAGGTGTTAGAAGCAAAACCGTGTTGGAACTAACATTACAACACACCATCTCGTTCCTCGAAATCCTCATAATCGCAACGAAAAATGAGTTTTCATTTGAAAATCCCGAAAGATTGATCTATGCGGAATCGATGCATTGTCGAAAATAGCCAGATAAGAGAAAGGAAAAAGTGAACTCATGCAATCACATGATTATCAATATCGCAGAGTATCACATCCAAACGCTATCACACAATATTAATTGATCGAAATGATATATTTCGACCAAACGCGTATTCATAGATCGTTGCATGAAATAATATAAATTTCAAAATTCACGTACGCGTCATCTATATCACAAGTAATATTCTGACAAATATTTATTGAATGAAAATGTCTACCAATCAAATACGGGTTGGGTATTGATAAATTTGATCAACGTTATACTGCAATCGCCAACGCCAGCGAATAGAATTATCATCATTCTCTCGTTCATGGCATAAAAATGTTACATAATATCACGATGTTTCCACGATTCAATGATCAAATGAGAGAAATGAAGTGTATTGTCGTGCACATTTTCACAAATACGACGCAAATCATTCGTTCCACAAAATAATGATTCAATTAACCTCAATTGCAATGATAACTAGCTTCTTTGATCAATATTAACAACGAGACGAAGAATAGGTTAGTGGAACAATAAAAAAATGGAATAAATCATCAGGACAGTTCATATTATGTGCATCATGGAAAATGATTCTGAGATTTTCTCTTGAAAAATGGCGGAAGCAAATTTTTGAAGAATTCAATATCTCAGATGCGGAATAACTTGAGAAAAAGTGGTTGGCAAATACAGTGGATTTCACAACTAATTCGTACACCGAGGAAAAAAATTTACTAACGCAGCAAATCGAGATATTGTATATGAAATAGCAAATATTTTTGCTGACCTAGCTAAAAATTTTCTACCACAGCTAACTGAATTGCTGACAGAGCAACATGATTTACTAAAACAGCAAATTTTTCGCTGGATCGACGAAATTTTTGATGCAACAACTTTTGTATTTGGCAAACTTTTTTTTGAGGCCTAGTTTTCGAGATATAAGCATTTTTTGCAACTTAGCCAATGGCCCCAACCTCAAGTACGTAGCATATCGTGCTTTTGAGTGATTTGAATTTGAAAAAAAATCTAAAAATGCTTATATCTCGAAAACTAAGCCTCAAAAAAAATTTTTCCAACCACAAAAGTTGTTGCATTTCGGCTGCAGAATATGCTCCCCAAATATAATTTATCTGACTTGGGTCACCCTGTATAGAAGAGCAAAGAAAATTTTTCTGGGGAAGCAAAAATTTTTTGCTGTTGTAACTATCACAGCGAAAAATTTGCTGCTCCAGCAAAAGATGCCCAGTGAAATCAGGTTTCGTTGTGATAGCGAATTCTTTTTTCTCTGTGTACAATCATTTGATGACGGAATCAAAGATATGAAGTTGATTCAATGCAGGAATTGTGGAATTGTAAAGGAAATACAAGCAACCGGTTGTATCTCTCGACTATGATCATCTACAAAAGAAATTTTCAATTCAAAAGCATTCACACGGAGACAAAATCCGATGTGACAGGGAAATCTATTTTTTGCTAGGTACCCATGCAGGTATTGCCAAGACTGAAAAAAACCCAAGCTTGTCCCAAGGTTGGCACATGTGTCAGAAACAAACCTCCGTGAAGAACAATTGGCCCAATATTGTTCCATGATTGTCCCGTTGTTCCCAATGGATGGTCAGTCATGTTACATTTGTTAATATTTTTGAAATGGTCAGTACATTTGGTACAAGCTTGGCACAAGTGTAAAAATCGAGCATTCGTTGAGAACAATTGTGCCAATATTTCCCACATGAATGGCACAATGTTTATAAATATTGACTGAATTTTGAATTTACAATGGCTGAAGACTTGGGGATAACTATCGGGCCAGGGCTGGCCCGATCTTCCTGCCATAATTAATCCTACATACTAGTTTTACACACCAAGCTAGATTTTGTTGATCTAAGTAAGGATAGAACTTCACTCAATAGTAGTAGGGTACTTTTAAATGTAGGGTAAGGCGGGGTAATATGCCAGTGTGGGTAAAACGCCACTTGGGTGATCTTTTCCAAAATTACCGCAGATGGCAATCATATGTTCTCCTGAATCAATGGACTAACTGATTCCGAAGAACATATGACTAAGCTATGACTGCTATCTGTGGTAATTTTGGAAAATATCACCCAAGTGGCATTTTACCCACACTGGCATATTACCCCGCCTTACCCTAATCATACACGGAGATCTACTGATTTTGAAGAACTCTTCACAGAATTTTAGGAGGTCTAACTCATTTTGAAGACCATCAATTTTGATCGATTTTTGAAAAAACGCAAATTTTCCAGTGATCATACAAGCTTGTCCCGGTCTTGTCACATTTTTTCTATCGTTTTAAGATAATCCATGTACGGTATTCTGAGGGAGGCAGTTATGAACTGAAATATGAATCAATTACTTTTTTCATCCATATCTACGATCCAAGAATCATTGGATGATGCTTGGTAACTGAATTGAACCGGGCCTGGCAAAACCACTGGCCCAAGCCAGTCCTGATCTCATCATTCCCAAGCCTGGGCCAAGTTTGGTTAATTGTTTAAGACAAGTCTCGGCAGGTCTTGTGCCAGGCATGGTCCATCATTGGGCCATTGGTCCATACACACATGGGTACTTCTTGCTAGAGTAGCAAATTGTGTCTTATTACAACAATCTATTTGCTATCACAGCAATCTTATTAGCTATCACAGCGACTTTTAGCTAACTAAAAAAATGTTGACTCCTCCAGCAAAATTGGTTCGATATTATGAATATAATGCTAAAAAGTTGCTCGAGGAGCAAACAAATTTCGCTGCCGTAGCTAAAAACCGCGGTCGCGGTTACACTGAAGAAGATGTTTTGTTGTGGCAACAAAATTTTTTGTGTTTCAACAAAAGGTTTTTTCAAAATCTCCTAGACCAAAATGTTTTTTAAAATGTGATCAACAACCAAAATTTTCTTCAGTCCACAAAAATTTGGTTATCATGACCAAATATTTTGATAATAGTAACAAAACTATATGATTGATGACGTTTTCTGAAAATTTTTTTCAGTATAACAAGATTGCTATAGGAGCGAACAGTAAAAAATTTCTTGCTCCAGTAAAAGAGATCCAGCAAAATTAAATTTCGCTGCCACAGCGAATTTCTTCTTTCTCCGTATACACTTTATTGGAACAAATATGAGGGAACTCAAGGAGAAAATGAAAATACTACACAATGTGATGAGACGAATTTCAGATTTATGATTAATTCACGTTTATTACAAGCAACTGTAATCAACGCCCAGCTTATTTTCCGTTAGTGCACGAGTTTTGCTGAAGATGGAATAGAAGTGTTCAATATTCATTCAAAATCGCCCGGTCTTGCCCCACCTTCGCTTTCTGCCTTTGCTAATTATTTGAATACCAATAATCACTTATCCAAAGCCAGTGAATTCAATGGAGATGAAGTTAATGAAATGCACTTCAATTCCACGTCACAGTGAACTCGATCGAGTTGAATTAAACTGCTGATTCAACACGGTTTGAAACCAGGAACAAAATAAGGGTATAATGAGTTTTTCGAATTTGGATTTTGAATAGCTTTGATGAACGAATAAATAACTTTGGAAACTCCATGATTTTAAGAATTCATTAATTGATTTCTGACAGTTGTTTGTTGTAAAGTCATTGTAGGTGACTTGCCTGGGCCTTTCCTAGATTCTCAAAATGAGTAGAACAAATTCCCATAATTTTTGCAGAGTGTGTGATGCAATTCATGCCAAAAAATTGTTTTTCGTCAGTGATTATACGAGGTGTGTTCAAAAAGTAAGGTGACTTTGTATTTTTAAGAAAAAATATTTATTTATTTATCAATATTCATGTTGTCCCCTTCAAAGTAATCCCCCTCAGATACAAAACACTTATGCCAACGGTTTTTCCAATCCTCAAAGCACTTCTCATAAGCACTTTTCGGTATAGCCTTGAGCTCTTCCAGCGATGCAGTCTTTATCTCTTCAATCGTTGCAAATCTCCGTCCTTTCATAGGTCTCTTTAGTTTTGGGAACAAGAAAAAGTCACATGGAGCCAAATCCGGTGAATATGGTGGCTGAGGCATGATTGTGGTGTTGTTTTTGGCCAAAAAATGTCTCACAAGCAAAGATGAGTGAGCAGGGGCATTATCGTGATGCAAAAGCCATTAATTATTTTTCCACAATTCTGGACGTTTTCTTCGTATTGCTTCTCGCAAACGGCGCATAACTTCAAGATAATACTGTTTATTGACCGTACGACCATACGGTAAGAACTCCTGATGCACCACGCCATGGTAATCGAAGAAAACAGTGAGCAAAACTTTGACATTTGATCGAACTTGGCGTGCTTTTTTCGGTCTTGGCTCATCTGGGGTCTTCCATTGGGACGATTGGACTTTGGTTTCGACATCATAACCATATACCCATGATTCGTCACCAGTTATGACCCTTTTGAGTAAATCTGGGTCGTCGTTGACGTCATTCAACAGTTCTTGAGCGATGCTCATGCGACGGTTCTTTTGGTCAAAATTTAGCAATTTCGGAACAAACTTCGCTGACACACGTCTCATGCCCAAAACGTTAGAAAAAATTTCATGGCACGAGCCAAGCAATAAACCAACATCCTCAGCAACTTCTCTGATAGTGATTCGACGATTTTCCAAAACAATTTTCTTCACTGCTTGAACGTTTTCATCAGTTGTTGACGTACTTGGGCGTCCAGAGCGAGGCTCGTCATTGGCATCTTCCCGGCCATCTTGGAAGAGTTTGTACCACTTGTAAACATTTTTTTTACTCAGAACAGTTTCACCGTATGCTACTGTCAACATTTTAGGTGTTTCGGAGCACTTTATTTTATTTTTTACACAAAATTTGATGCAAATCCTTTGATCCATATTTTTCGATAGCAAGAAATCGCCGAGCACGCAAAACACTTATAACCTTTACGCCTCTCACAACCAAACAAAAAATGCTATACAGTTGAAACTTGGTACAGATGTTCGGGAAGAGTGTGCCAACATAACAAAACAAAAAAATCGATAATCGAAAGTACGTTGCCCGTGAAATTTGAAAAGTCACCTTACTTTTTGAACACACCTCGTATATGACCTGGCCTACGAAAAGGGGGCTTAGGTGTGAAAAAATCATTGTTCACTTTTCTGGCGATTTGGATGGAGTAAAATATGCTCTTTCGAGTGGCGCAAACCAGAAGTTTCTAACTGGTATGGAAGTTTGCTAAAAATGTACAAAAAGAAGAGCAGAAATGATTGAAAATGAAAAAAATTTGGAGAGTAAATTATAAAATAATAGACATCATTTCATATGTTAAAAAATTTTATTTCAAGGCAAAACCACGTCATTTTACATAAAAATTCACACATTTACAATTAGAACATTGAAACGTTAGAAGCGAACAACTAAAGCGAAACTGATAAAATGACTTGTTTATCTTTAACAGCTGTTCTCTCGGAAACTTGTTTCCACACCTAAGTGCCCTTTTCGTAGACCAGGTCACATATATCTTTCAGTTGATCAAACAAGTTCAAAATATTTCAAAACACCATGGATTCATACACAAATCCTGATTTTTACTGGCCATAGAATCCACGAAACCTGTTAAACACATCATTTCTGCTTCGCCGCACGTGACGGAATAAAAAAAAGGTACTGTATTCCAACAATTTTCCCCCTCAGGGATCTTAATTGCTCATCAATGCTCTCATCACGTCAAACGATATTAACACCATGCCGGTGAGCGACTCCCTTTGAACTGACTCCGCTGATCATAATTCGAAAGAGAAACAAGTCAGCATGAACTCCAGAGCGATTCGTGATTCTTGATTCATGATGTGACGTTGGATGTACGACAAACCAACTAACCAGTCAACCAGTCATTCCAGATTCGTACGTTTCATCAATCGGAGCGAACGAAGAATCAAATTGAATCTCGTTCGGTTGGTCGGTTAGTCGCATCCACCTTTGTATGCATACATACATATGGACACACGTAGTTGGTTATCGCGGTGCACCTGCAGGTGTCATGGGAATTGTAGAGGTGGGGTATTCCCCCTTCGCTCTTCCATTCTCCTACAACGTACGCGCGTAGGTATGCATATGGAGATGTGTGTACCATGGCAAATGGGAGATGCGAATAATACACGCGTGGTTGACTGGTTGGTCGTTTGTGGCGTCGTGACCAGGGATGCAGAGGAGGAACAGTTTTGCGAAACCGGTCCATTGAGAAACGTTTGTGTACTTTCAATACATGAGAAACACGAACTCATCGTAGATATTCCCTGTTATTCGATACATACTCAAAGAGGATGCTAGGATTTCTTCCCAATAAATAATTTTTTCCTCCCTTTCTCCTCAAGTGCTGCAACCGTGTATGCCTATTCACGGCCCACAGAATAGTACGAATATGAAAATACCTCAAACTTTCCACACTTCTTCCTCTTTTCCTCTTCCCAGATTTCATATGTATTCATACGAAATATGTATTCATTTCATACTCATACCTAACACGTATCGTACGCGTGTATACGTATTTTCGAGTCTAGCTAGAATCTGAGGAGAGAGATATCGTTTTACAATTTCGCGTGGAATGCGTCTATACGTATTCATCCTCATACACGTGCCCGAGCTGGAATATATTCAAAAGAGATATGTTTTTCACGAAAAGTGGAGACGTGTGACGGGAATTTCGTTCTCAATGCATGCGGAAAATGTCATCCTATAATCTCGTCCTGTACGTCCTGTACTTTTCACTACGTGTTTTGAAAAACATCCTTGTAATAGGAATAACGATGAGCTTTTTCTTATGAATTTTTGCATATTCGATGAGGTCGATGAATCTTTCGAGAATCGCCATGTATTTCTTCCATGTGGATGTAAGGTGGAGACGAGTCTACTGTACAACTTTGTACGACTCTTTGTGTTCAGTTTAATTCGTTTATAACTTCTTTTTTGTCTCCCTCTCTCGTTCTTTCTTCCTTTTTTCTTCTGCAACAAAGTATCACGTTCGGAAGAAGAGGAAGAAGAAGAACAAGAACAAGAGAGGAGGAAAAAGGGGATGATTTAGATTGCAACGGGATAGGAGCGAGAATAAGGAATGTTGGTGCTGAGCGTGGCTACATTACCTGTATATCGGTGTGTCAGACTCGTCCTTGTACCAAATAACTATATGTAGCTTGTCCCCGGAGATCGGTGGTTCCACGTCGCATGGTAACTTGGCAATTCCACCTGCCACTGCCTCCGCATCTGTCATTGTCCCTGTAATGACAAGGAGAGGGGTCTAGAGTTAGAACGGAACATCATAACGGAAACAGGCAAAAATAACAAGGAGAAGAAGAAGAAGAAGAATGAAATTACGTGATCGGAATGTAATAGCTGAATTAATCATTTTTCTTGGATAATTCTGGGACTTATAATTCAAGTTTCATATTTTCTGATATATTATATTGTTTATGAGACTACATGATTGAACATTGGATCATCCTTTGGCTAATATTGGCTGTGCTAAACTTGGCATTCTAGGCTCAGTTTGACTTCCTAAACCTTGCGCCAGCCCGACGACACTCAGAGGTATCTTCAATGATTGTTCTCCTAGGACTGTTTTAGGAATTCCCAGTTGTTCACAACAACAGTCCATTTGAAAACTGTTTCCCGTGAGAATGACAAATCCAAGATAATCCTTTAATACGAAAGAACAAAAGTGCGTTTAAAATACGGAGGAATTGTGCGGAATGTATTACATCTATTCAAACAAATATGCGAAAGTATTTGAACTTCGAACCGTACTTTAATCCGCGGTACTTCACATCTCTCAACTTAAATTACAATTTTAGAAATGTTTTAGCAAAATCTACCGTAGTTGGAAAACAGAATGTACAGAGCAATTAGAACAATTTGTTTACACGATGAAATTTCCATGAAGACGAGGAAGAACAAGAATAAGAAGAATAAGAAGGAGTAGAAAAGAGTCAAGTTCACATTTTTGCAATCGCGGTATGGATCGAAGTTATAATACGAGTTCTTTTCAATTATCCATCACTTCTTTGTACTTTCTCATCCAACGAACTTGATATCCCATCGTTCATAATGTTCTGACGCTGAAACGCTAATGGATATTCACTTTTTTTGTCGAGGCTGATGGATTTAATAATAAGAACGAACGGAGAACACAAAACTTCTCTAACAATGTTTATTCGCGTCACACAGAGAATCGAGGAAGGCCAAAATGAAAGTACCAGTGAAATTCACTTAGCGCATCATACGGATGAAAAGAGACTCGAATGAAAATGGTTGTTCCCGGTGGTAAAAGTTGCTGAAAGTTGCTTTTCACTCATGAGGTAACATTTGGATTTGCTCGGAATACTGTCAGTACGTTGTGTTGTATGATAAGAGAGGAAAGGAGGGAAAACTTGTGAGGTTCTGGTTCACATGCTACATGACATCAGTGATATCTCTATACCTACGTTTGTACGTACGTACTCTTTTTGTTAGCACTTTCATCATTTTTTTTCTGTTCTTCCCCCTCGGAAAACTCGATATCGAAAAGACGTTTTTGTACTTGACGTATCCACGCATCCACGTATCCGTGTCACGGACGTGTCAAGTACTAAATAATAATGTAATTTTATTTCGAGTTTTTCTTGGGAAACATCGAGGTAAAGTTTTCAAAGAATTATTCAAGAATCGTGCGCCTGTCCGATAAAAGCATACGTTATCGGGTCACAGTTTGCACAGTGCATGTGCTATATATCATGTGCTATCTAGGCATTCATTAAATTAACTATCGACAGGACGGTATAAAACAGAGTAACAGAGTAACAGAAGCGTAATCAACGATGTTACTTTAATTATTCTATCCCCTGTATATACGGTAACGGAGGAACCACCGCATGCTTCCGTGGCACCCAATACGTCAAACTCAATCGCAAATCGTGTGAAACTCATTAAATCTATTACGTGTGCAGAAATTGAAATCGTATGGGTTTAAGACCAACTTCTCTTCCTTCTCCTCTTCCCCTTCTTGTACAATTATCGCTCGTTTCTAATCGAACAGTGCTGAATCGAAGTTGGATCGACAAATACATTTCAATCCCAGACTCATTTGAGTTGATCGAAACTTTCCTTGATTCACAAATGAATTCATACATTGACGTGAAATAGACAGAGTGACCCTGATGTTCTGTTCGGGAAAATTTTTTCTCTCGGAATTTTCAGGACAGTCTTTAGATCTCATCTAATCTCGAGATCTTAACGAGCATTCCAACTAATCGTACTTAAGAGAGGGTCATTCATCATTCGGATATCAGTATTTAATCACAAATCTATTTAGTTCGACTATTAGCATAAATATGCTGATCCATTACGGATACAAAATAGGTTGGGGTAGACATTATGTTAATGCGACTGAAGATTTGCTTGGCATTGAATTTTAATGTTATGCTCTGTTTGTCTGTACCCTGTTCTACTTATGGATAACCGATTGCTGAGTTGACGTGACGAGAGGATAAATATTTTCTTCAGAACGATTGATTTGTTTATATTCGTCAGACAAGCTGATGATGAATTAAAAACCGATGTTAACCTTGTACTTGTGAAATTTGATTTATTCACAATTATATAGAATTTGAAAAAAAATATTTATGATTTATTTTAAAAAATTTTTTATATTATCATGTTATATTATCATGAAATATTTCCATGTTTGGTTTTAAAAAGTCTGAAAACTCAACAAATAATCAATAAAAATGTTGATAACATTATGAGATAATTACATTAATGTTTTTAATAAATTTTTATTTTTCTTCATATTCGATTTTTTTTTACATTTTTCATATTTATAGACATGGGTCATCCCACCGATTTTGTCCAAACTTTGTGGAGGTGCTTTTTATATGGAAAGAGATAGCCCCTGAAAATTTTAGCCCTTGATATGCAATTATTTCGAATTTATGATTTTTTTTAATTTTGGAAATATTTTCTCTTGGAACTTTTTTGTTAATTTTTTGGGGGTGGAAAAATTTTTCATGAAAATGAGAGGAATTCTTATGGAAAGAATTCTCAGTTTTCCGATGAGAATATTAATTTTTTATTATAAATCACAAAAAAATGTTTTAAAATTATGATTTCTAAATGGGTGGTGCGTGATATCGTGAATTTGATATTTTTTTTCTGGAAGCTGAGACTTCTTCCCACAAAATGTGCGATTTTCACGATGTGCATATTTTTTGTTTGAACACAATTAATAATTGTTTAAATACTCGGCATTGTTTGTATAATGTTTCTAGAGTGACATGATTTTATGTTATTTCTTCAATTTTTAACATTTGAAATTTCCATTAAAAAATTCATATTATATAAAATCTTCTATAATCCGGATGGTGCTGCCATTTACGGTAATTTTTTCCAGCTTTTCCGTCAACCATTTTCTTCATACGATTATTTACTCAAAATAAATCAATAATTGCTCCGAATTTGAATCATCATTGTATTTTTGTGGATTTGTTATCAATATCACTAAATGCATGAGATTTACGCCAACATGTTTTGAACCATTTAAGGTGCTACAAGCCACGTGAGTAAATTATGTGATATAACATCAATAACCGCTTTGTAAAATCGATTAAATGACAGATTTTTTCCCAACTAATGTTCTCAGATAGGAAAGATACAAAATGTTCACGCAATTTGATGAGAAATGCACAAGTACGACCATAATTCAAATTCGGAGTAATTAATTACTCATTCTAATCAAGTTAATTGTATACCGAAATCAATGAACGGAAAGAAAAATAACAGTGAAATGGCAGCACCATCCAGATTGTATAAGATAGTACATAACGTTAATTTTTTAGTGCCTAATTCAGATGTTGAAAATTCAAAAACTATCATAGAATTATTTCACTGTTAAAAAAAATGATGAAACTAATGACAATTATTCAAACAATTATCAATTATATTCGATCCAAAGATGTCCACATCATGAAAATGACTCATTCCATGGGAGAATTTCTCAGGCTCTAGAAAAAAATGATCAAATTTACAATTCCACGAGCTGGACAGTCATAAAAATCGGGTATTCTATTTCAATCGAATTTGGAAGGGTTTTCTGTTACCTATATTGAAAAATGGATGTTCTCATCGAAAAGCTGAGAAGTTTTGCCACAGAAAATGGTAATTCTTCTTTTTTTATGAAAAATTTGTCCGCTTTCAAAACAATGAAGAGAAAGTTGAAAGAAAATGCTAAAATTTATAACACTAAAAACAAGTATTTAAACACTCATGGATCATATTCAAAAAAAAAACTTCCACATCATGAAAATGACTCATTTCTTGGGAAAAATTCTCATTTTCAAAGAAAAAACATCAAATTCGCAGTACCACACGCCGGACAGTCAGAAAAATTGCTCCTACCTTAATCGAGTGTCAAAGGATCTTCTGTTGCTTGGATTGAAAAATGAATATTTTCATCAAACAGCTGAGAATTTTTCCCATAAAAAACTGCTAAATTTTCCTGCTTCTAAAAAATTGACAAAAAACTTGGAAAAAAATGTTTCCAATAAAAAATTGATGCATATTCAGAGCTCAAATATCGAGGAGATTTTCATGTTCATGTAAAGAATACCTCCACAAAGTTTGAACAAAGTCGGCAAGAGTTTTCTCGTAAAAATAATTCCATTTGATGGAATGACCAATATATATTTTTCTTTGGGTTCATTATTCATCATTTATTCTTTTGTTTTGTTTTTTGATATGTGTCATATTTGATTCCATGAATTCAAACGGAATTGGTGAATAATAAATGCAACAAAAACTTTTAATAAATTTAATTAAAAATAAATTACTGCTTTTAATAAATTGAAATAATTCTTGATTTAAGGGGTGTTTATAGTTAAGAGTTTGAAGAAAAAATTTTTTTTCAAACATTTATTGCTCATAGAAAAAATTGAGATATCGTTTTGAGAATTTCTAAGGATGTTAATTGAACATCAAATATTACAAAAAATGGTTTTCAGATTGAAAAAAACTTGTTTCCTCGTTATACTAATTCACACACAGAAACACTAACAACTGACGGTGGGAGTGATTTGGGGCGACCGGATAATCTAAAAACAATGGCAAATCATTGCTCTTTGAAATACCTATCGCATTGCCTAGGATATTTTTTCCATCAAAAAATAAAAAAATGGCGGTCATTTTGCGAAAAAATCGAATTTTAAATTGGAAAATCGGATGCAAATCGGACAATTTTTGACCCATCAAGAAGATCCCAAAGAACTAGTTCATGCGATGACCATTTCAATACGGAATAATTTGCCATTTTGTTTATTTTTCAGATCATCCGGTCGTCTCGAATCACTTCCACCGTCATTTTTGTGTGTCTTTTGTCGTTTGAATTAGTTCAACGGAAAAAAATTTGTTTAAATCCGAGAAACAATTTTTCGTGATATTTAAGGTCCAATAAACATACCCACGAATTTTCAAAACGATATCTCAATTCTTTCTATGGAAAAAAAATTTTTCTTCGAAAATATTCACAAAACAGGCCCCTTAAGAATCCTGATCTTTTTTAAACTGGACTTTTACCTTATTATTAACACAAGATTATCGATAGATATTACATTCAGTTAATCTGCCCTTATCTTGATAACTTGATTGATTATCCTGGTGTATTCAATCATATACCCACGAATAACTCAAAATCAATACCTCATCGTATTCATAAGGCTAATTATTGACACCTATTGATTGGAAATAAGTAATAATATCGAAGCATTATTAGAAAACTAATTGAGTTAATCATGTATCACCTGACGTCCATTTATTATTGTTACGAATAATGAATACTTGCACAGCATGATGCAATAATAATTTGACATCATCCCTATTGATAATTCAATATCATTACTAATTAGTGAAAATAATATCATTAAATAATATTATTATGTGATCATAGATGACATTGAATTAGTAAATCATTGATCATGCATCAGTTTTGAAGGTTCCTCATATTAGTCTAGTTACCATTAATCCTGAATGATTGGAAATCAGTCATGATATCAAAGTTTAACAAGTCATTCAATCAGTTAATGAAGTATAACCTTGCCTCAATTTAATATTGTTAGTAATAATGAATACTTAGATAACAAAATACAACAATAATTTGACATCATCCATATTAATGAATTGAAATTATTTTTATTTCATTCCTTCCATTTTCATGAAATTCTCTTATTCATTTAATTATTATCCTTATCATTTCATTATTATTATTATTATTTTATTTCATCCGAAGAGATCAGCAGAAGAGAATTTTGTTTCTCCATTTTTGGTATTTTTACCCGTTACCTAAATAGTGGATAATTTTTCCAAGTCCATGATCCATTATCTAAGTACTGGGTGATCAAAATCCGTATATTGTCCATTTCTTGAGAAATGAATAATGAACTGATAGATAAATATGATCATTCGGAAAATGGATAATATAAGGATCATCTTCCCATTTTTTGGTTTTTTTTCAGATCATTCGGTCGTCCCAAATCACTCCCACCGTAATTTTTTAGTGTTCTTTGTTGTTGAAAATAGTATGACGGAAAAAAATTTGTTCAAATCTGAAAGAAATGTTGTATAATATTTCAGGTCTAACAAGCATACCTACAAATTTTTAAAACGATATCTGAATTTCTCTGTGAGAAAAGAAAATGTTTGAAAAAAAAAACATTTTTCTCGAAAATCTTAACCAGAAAGACCCCTTAATTCGTTGTATTCAGTTTTTCATAATCTTTTCATTCCCATAAATATTCTTCAGGATGAATTATCGATTATTTGTCTTTTCAATTCAATTTCATTTTTTTGGGTTTGTTGATATAATTATTGTATGGTTTTTTTTAGAATTGTCAATTCACAGGTGTGAAATTTATTGGTTACAGCCTTTAGTTGTGACATTGAAATAAATGAAGTCTCTTATTAATGGCTAGTTTATATTCAAACGCCTGGCAATAACAGCCCATTATTTTTCTCCACACATTGAAATGGATTGCTCAATATAATATTACAGTTAACATCAATGCCAAAGTGCAGTAATTTCAAAAAAAGGAATGGCTTACGGGGATGTGTATTTCCAGTGAATATTTGTGGTTGCAATAAAGTTAAATCCGACATCCAGCGTTCTATGTTCCGAATAGATATTTCCCGATTGAAAAATACTCATCAATTCAATGTTGAAGGATCAAATCTGTTCAATTGGTCTGATTTAATGGGAAGAAACCAAAGATGTTTTAACCAGTTGAACAATTTTACTAGAGTGCCCCTCATTTTTATGCGAGACTCTCACATAACGGTACTAGAATTTCTAAATATCAGTATAATACCCTTGTTCCTGGCAATTGTTTGCCAAATACGTCAGTCCACAAAGTGTTGAAATTCTGTCTGTTCATTAATTAACCACGCACGGTATATCTCCGAGGGAACTTCAATTTTATTCATGAACAAATTCGCATGATTCATATTCGTGGAACGATATTGGTGGCGGCCAAAGAAGCGCTCACACGTGGAGTCATCGCAGAAACGAGAAATAAACAGAGTGTGAAAGAACAAGAACAATCAGGAACGAGAGAACGAGATGTATAGAGACGTGTGTGTATATATATATATACAATAGAGCAGCCGTACATTAATTACTAGGATGTTATATGCATGTTGATAGAATACATATGTATGAGAGGAGCAGCACTCGCAAGTAAGTTGCAGCACAGCGCGGTTGAATGAGGAAATCCAGTGATATATCCTGGGGTATATATATACTCTCTATATTAATGCACTATATATGCGCATAAAGAGAGCCGGATAGGACCGAGTAAAACGAGCGATACGTTATCGAATCATCGAATTAAGATCTCTTCTCGTAGGTGTGTTATTGTTTTAACTCATCAACCCTCCACGCGCTTGAGGAAAGATTCTCTATCCTCAACGTGTGGGGTTCGTTGAGGACGCGATAATGAATTTTGGGTAGACCTTTTAATGTTGGATACACCTTTCAACTTTCCTACGTACACATCCCACTTTAATTTTCAAATTGAATAAAATAAAAATCCAGTGCGCTTTTGTATTTCCATTTCCATATTTCTGTATTGAAAAAAATGCTATATCAACTTGACATCATCTGGTAATAAAAGAAGTCTGAGGATGAAAGCGCGATACGTTCGTTCGCGCATACATAAACGAACGATGCTGGATGTAGATTTAAACTTTGTTTTTACATCTTCTTTCAATCAGAAAGATCTTTCAACTGTACGAAGAGGAACGATGGAAAAAAAGAGTGCTAGGTAAATGCATTTTTCATGCCTGGTTAACTCTTTTCAGTTGTCTCGATGTCATATTTTTCACGTCGTACCGAACATCATAAATTATGAAATTTTTAGGCTTTGCTTCGTCCTCGTCGTCATCGTCGTGCCATGCGCGTAGCGTGAATATTTTGTTTTGTCTCGTCTGATTTTTTTTTTTTCATGGTTCGCAAGAATCAGATTCAGAAAGGCATGCAAAAATCTTTGAATTTAAACAATTTTATACACGTTTGTCGCGTGATATCAAAGTATTCAATGCGCGTGGTGTCAAGGGGATGAGAGAGCGAGTCCCTGGATTGGAGTTTGCGGACACGTTTGTGGAATTGATGATCTTTGAAGAATGAAATTGATATATTGTTTCTTTTGAGGCTCGAACAATGTTATTCGCGAACAAAAACAATAATGCGGTTGGTGAATATTGGAATTATAAAAAGTTTATGAAAATAGGAGGTCGATTGAATTCGGAGAGAGTGTTAAAACAGTATCGTTCTATTGGAGCACGGAATCGGAGGGAATCATAAATTTTAAATCCTCAATGAAATTAAGAGCCTTTAAAAATTGCAATTCTCGATTCTTCATACGGCGGAAAGTGATATGTTGCGATAAATGGAAAATATATCACGATATTTGGTGGCCATTCGATTCGAAAATCACATAAACGAATTCAATAATAGCGAAGGTAAGCGAAATGACGGATTTCAGGTTGTCTGAATTTTATGACTGTTCCAAGAGGTGCCTCGTACGAGAAACACACGGAGAGATTTACACCTCCCATCTTCATAATATATTCCATCCCAGAGTTCATATCGACATGAGGGTTATTGATACGTGATATGGGAAATGGAAATAATTCTGATATCTGTAATCATGAGATTTGAATTTCATTCGCTAATTTGATTTGATTCGATTTTGCTACATGTTTTTGTACAAAGAGAATGTATACCTCATATTTATGGCATCAAGAAATTATTAGAATAGCGAGGAAAAGTTTCATAAACTTGTGACATCGATATGACGTTCGTACGATGCATGTAATATACCTTGATATTGTATATCACTTTCAACAAAGTCACTTTGTAACAATTGAATTTTGGAATATGGTACCGTGAGATCCGTATACTCGTACTTAGATTTTACTTTTCGTTGTCTATACTGGCTTATGAAATTTTCAAGCGAAATGATACTGATAAAATCATCGTCTTGGAACAACATTCAATTACGTTCGAACATTTCCTATCTCTTTTGGACTAATTTGACTGAAATGACATTTTAGATTGACTTAGTATTGATAATATACTAATTTGATGTAATAAATACACAGGAAGAAGTTTTTTTTTCAATCTAAGAAATTATTATTCGAATAGGTTCAAATAAATATTTATCATTATTATTAGATCTTCCTCTCAAATAACAAATTTATTTATATGAAAAGAACATTCATGTTCTGACAAAAATTAGTTATTTGGACCTATTCAAATACCAATTCCTGAGATGTTCAGAAATTCTTTTCTTAGAAATAATATTAAAAAATAAAATAATATTATTGATATCAATAATATTAAGTCAATTAAGGGAATTATGTCAAATTATAATTATATTATGCTGTATAAGTATTCATTATTACTGACAATATCAAATGAACGCACCAGGGTAACACACTGTGCAAAATAAAACTTACTTTCATTCTGAATATTAGCTGATTTTGAGATGCAGTCAAAACTAGCCCTGCTTCAACTGAAACTGAACAGCGAAAGCAAATGCCGACACTATGGAAAAGACTGAATTTCAGTCAAGTTTCCAAGTAAGATGCATTCACATTCAGTCCGAATTAATACTGTGTACTTCATTAACTCAATTAATAACTTGTTGATGCTTCGATATTACTCCTTATTCCTCAATTATTGAGGATCAATGACTAGACTGATATTGAGTATATGGGTAATTCTTTTACAAACCGTACAGATTTTGATAAAAATTGACCGACACATCTCCAACTCGGCTGAAACTTTTTTCATGGATTCTATATCGAAAAATAAGAGATACATTTCCGAGGATTTTTTTGTCCCACATATTTTCGATGATACAAATGATCGAAAATTGGAGAATAGCGAGTTTTTTTGGCTTGGACACTCATTTTCGAAAATTCATAGCTCCGGTTCTATTCAAGCTACAAACTTCTTGTTTTTTTCTCATTTCAAAACTAAAGGACTGAATTTTGAGCAAAAAATATTTTCAATAAAAATGATCAACAAATTCATATTGTTACTAATAATTTAATTGTTCAAATCAATTTTCAACAATTGCCCCCGCCCCGTACCAAGTTTTGAATATCTTTATTGTATTTTCCGTTGAATTTTATATGAAAAAAATATTTTCAAAAGATAGTATGTATTTTATTGCTATTGTTAAGACATTCATTTATACAGCGCGACACGTCAAAAAAAGTTGAATATACAGGGTGGGGCATTTAAAGTGTCGCGGGCGTTTTTTCCAAAAATAAAATGAGATACGAGAAAATTTTTCGGACAAAAATTGTAGGGTATCGAGGGGGACATCCGATGGTGGCCTTGGCTTTGACCTCAAATCTCATCTTCAAGGGCATTCTGAGGTCAACTCTTGTTTTTTAAATAGCATCTCATATTTTTTACTGCAGATTTGGATTCTAGGTCAAAAACCAAGAAACTTTTGTCTGAACCATTTTTCTGAAATCCGCAAAGATGGCGCTCTAATCGATATTGTTCCATACTGAATCTGACATTAGAATAACTCGAAAACGAAGGGTCTTGGAGGAGAATGTTTCGGACAAAAGTTGTCTGATTCCAAGGGGGACCCCTTGAACTGAAACGGAGGTGATGGGGTATAACAGACAAAACACAACACATTTCAATCGTCTACATCACTTGGATAATTTTAATGCAGTAGATGCTCAAAATGATGGCCTTCGACTTCAATACACATTTCAAAACGTTTTACAAAAGATTGCTGAACTCGTGCTAAAATATCTTCATTGATGCTCGCGCATGCATTGATGATTCGTTGACGCATATTCTCAGGTGTAGTCGGTGCTTGTTGATAAACTGTATCTTTTATGTATCCCCATAAAAAAAAATCTGGAGAAGTAAGATCCGGAGAACGGGCAGGCCAATGAACTGATCCACGACGTCCTATCCATCGTCCAGGATAATCTCTGTCCAATATTTCTCGAGCTGTGACTACATAATGGGATGGACAACCATCGTGTTGATACTACATATTCAATCGTTCCTGAATAGGTATGTCTTCAAGTAATGTTGGAAGTACTTGATCTAAGAAATGTCTGTACTTCTCTCCATTTAGCGTATCTGCAATGAAGTACGGTCCAATTACTCGAGATCGAAAAATACCACACCAAACATTCACAGCCCATTGTCTTTGATGCTCTACTTGACGTAACCATCTTGGATTTTCTGTCGCCCAGTAATGCATATTATGTCGATTTACTTGACCATGATTGGTGAACATCGACTCATCAGAAAATAATATGTTGATGAAGTTGTGATTGTGCATTTGCGCTAGACCCCATCGACAAAACTGTACACGATTTTCGAAATCATCACTGTGAAGGTCTTAATGCAAACAAATGTGATACGGATGGAATTTGTGACGTTTCAGTATTCGAAGAACACTTCTTCGAGAAATTCCCGAATGGAGTTCAATTTCACGAGAGCTCACGTGTGGATTATTGGCTACTGCAGCTAGTACATTAACTTCCGCATTTTCTCCGCTAACAGTTCTCATTCGATGTCGTTTTTCCCTTGTAACACTTCCCGTTTCTGAGAATAATTTTGTAATGTGTTGAAAATACCTAATGGATGGCGTTGTTCTTTCAGGAAATCGTTCTGCATACAAGTCATATGCTTGTCTGGGGTTCTTATGCACTTCACCGTAAATGTAGATCATATCGATCTTTTCAGAAACCATGTATCGGATATCCATGATTTTCAATTTGTCATAAACCAAGTAATAATCAAATGTAACTGACAAACTGACTTTCAAAATCGTGAATTTTCACTGAACCCCGTCGTTTGTTTACATCGCGTGAGCTCTGAATGGTGGTAATGTAGACGATTGAAATGTGTTGTGTATTGACAACTTTTGTACGAAACATTCTTTTGCAAGACCCTTCGTTTTCGAGTTATTCGAATGTCAGATTCAAAATGGAACAATATCGATTAGAGCGCCATTTTTGCGGATTTCAGGAAAATGGTTCAGACAAAAGTTTCTTGGTTTTTGACCTAGAATCCAAATCTGCAATAAAAAATATGAGATGCTATTTAAAAAACAAGAGTTGATCTCAGAATGCCCTTGAAGATGAGATTTGAGGTCAAAGCCAAGGCCACCATCGGATGTCCCCCTCGGTACCCTACAACTTTTGTCCGAAAAATTTTCTCGTATCTCACTTTATTTTTGGAAAAAACGCCCGCGACACTTTAAATGCCCCACCCTGTATAAGTTGTAAGTAATAAAAAGATCTGCAATTGTTGTCTGAACTATTTCCCCACATGACCTCAAACTTTTCGAATAAAATGGAACAAAATGTTGAAAATCACCTTTTTTAAAACATTATTTATTGATAAAAAGAACACAAGAAATTCGAAAAAGGAATGAACATATCATTTTTGTGTTCCTAATATGGTTCTTAACTAACCATTGATTGGGATCGATCTGAGCCTAAAGCTATGGATCTCTTGCTTTACCGGGTGGGAGTAGATTCACACCAAATAAAGGTGTAGACACACAAGCTAATTTCTTCTTATCCGCTCAGATACTTTTCTATCATTTATTGATTCATGTTTTTTTGATCGTATTGATCGCTCATAAATATTATTGGTTTGAAGAAACATAACAATTACTCATATGAAAAACAGAAACGACATGAGGCAAAAAATGTGGCAAACACATTTGGAAAAAGTGATTTTTAACATTTCTTTTCCAATTCATTCGAAAAGTTTGAGATTATGTCGGGAAATAGTTCAGACAAAAATTAAAGGACTTTTTATTACCCACAACTTTTATATCCAACTTTTTTTTATCCAAGCCACAATTTTTCTTTTTATCAATACGACACTGTTGTTTTTGATGTGTCGCGCTATATAAATGAATATCTTAATAATAGCAATAAAATACATACCATATTTTGGGAACATGTTTTTTATGTAAAATCTGAGGAAGAATACGATAAAAATACTCAAAACTTGGTACGAAGTGGGGGCAAATGTTAAGAATTTAGTTAAACAATTAGATTGTTAGTAACAATATGAATTTGTTGATCATTTTCATTTAAAATATTTTTTTCTCGAAATTCAGTCTTTTAGCTTTGAAATGAGAAAAAACAAAAACTTTGTAGCTTGAATAGAACCGGAGTTATGAATTTGCGAAAATGAGTCTCCAAGCCAAAAAACTCGCTATTCTGAAATTTTCGATCACTTGTGTTATCGAAAATATGCAGAACAAAAGAATCTTTGAACACTGACAACGTTAATACAAATTCCATTCGCATTCAAAACAAACTACTACATAATTTCCAAAACTAGTTCAATTTGGAGAACATTACGTATTTTTAAACTGTCATTTTGCCGAATACGACATCGGCAGTTGGTAATGTGTTGTTGGCCGCACCTCTTGAACCTCCAATTCTCGGGAATTTGTTTTTTGTTTCTTTGATATGGATATTTTTAGTTTCTTAGATAAACTAGAAACTTTAGCCAGAATAATAAAAATCCTTAGAGTTAGAAATAAATGGACTGTGATGATTTCATCACTACCTTCATCGAATTAAGTTTAAGATTTTCACCAGTGATACATAACAGTGTGCTCGTAAGATTTGAGTAATACTGAAAAGGTGAAAATAACTGTAACTCTTGAGTTCCTAATTTATGCATTTATTTTTATTGATTCGAACGAAAATAATTGGAAAATTTTCTACAACAAAAAACAAATTAAACTTCTGAAGTTCTGTTAAACAAAGTTTTAACGTTAAATTATGTCCCTTTATAATTAAGAAAAATAGGAATAACCTTCATATGAATCTGAATAAATGAAATAAATCTTAAGTAGTTTTCATTTTCTTGAATATTGTAGAATTATGTCAATACAAACAAATCCAACTTAGAAAAAAACCTTAGAAACCTTAGAACTTGGAAATTAATAGAACAAGAACGAAACAATATTTAATTAATATGATACAAAACATATTTGTTAAATATTTCAGGAAACAGTGACTTAGATTTCGTTTAATATTGTGTTAGTCTTATAGAGTTCTCATATTTACTTCCATTGAATGAATCTCTCTCATATAATAAAAAAACAGAATAAACAGTCACATAATAATCAAACTTATAAGTTCAATTATTATATTATTGTTTATTGTTTCTTTTGAATAAATTCAGTGCATATTTTATTTTCACAAATAAGTTTTTGAAGACGATTTTGCAATAACTAAATATGAAAAACACAAAAATCGTGAAAAAATTTTTTTTCGCAATCCCGTCGATCCCGGGATTGAGATACAGTAATCCCGGGATTACTAGGTACCCAAAAGTGACCGGAACCCCGAATCCCGGGATTGAGAACCCTACTCAATACCGATGCTTATGGAAACTACTGAAATTGAGGAAGACACTATTAGGCTGTTCGAAATGAATCATAGAAATGTCAAAAGAAACTATGGTAGTGCGAATCTAATTCATTTTCTAAGATGACTTACACTTGGTCAATCTACCCCATGCCCGGCGTTGGTTGACCATACGCTTGGGAAATTGATAAATATATACGGAAAGACCGACTTTATTAATATTTCGAAGAATGACTGTCAATTCAAGGAAGTGGAACATCACTGAAGAATTCACTGTGAAAAATAACCATGAAACTATCACCTTTTAGTATTTTTGGTAGAATCACTAGGAAAATTTTTCAGTGATGCTCTTTTTCCTTAAATTCATACACTGAGAGGAAAAATTTCCGGGAACAATGAAATATTTAGTTGAATAGTTGCCATAAAATACTTAATTGACTTGAATAAGCTTTCATTGAGTCGATTAAATATTCATTCAATCAAACAAATATTTAATATGCTATGAAATATTTAATCAATTGAAACAGTTATTTAATTTAGTCAATGAAAGTTGATTCAAATCAATTAAGTATTTCATGGCGACTATTCAACTAAATGTTTTATTGCTCCCGGAAATTTTTTCTCTCAGTGTAGTTATGTTTCGTAATGTTAGTAAACCCGGTCTTTCCGTGTAGTAATTAGTGTGAGATCACGGGGTAACCACTTATCCAGCCCTGAAACGGGTAGTTAGTCGACTGGCCCCAAACGTCATTTTTGTGTTTGATCACATATAAAACCTAACTTACAATAGTGACTCGAGAATAATGTTATGTCATATGAAGAACAGGTATAAAATCCACACCTGGATCAATAGGAAAGTAATTAACGACAAATTTGTCTACTTCACAACAAAGCAAGTACGGGAGATGAATTTTACTCACATGGTTCATAAACTGAAAATTTGTTACTGCTCCCCAACAATACGCGACAGTGACTTTGCGTCCCTTGAACACTGAACCGGTTAATGAGGACAATCATTCAGCTGTAGTTGAAAAACGCGACATTTCCGTCTTCACCGAGATTTCCGCCGTTAGTCTACTTACCCCTATAGTCAACTACACAAAAAAAAAACTATCTTGTATCAAGAAAATATTGTTTTCGTTATATATGAAACACGGATTGTCTCAGTTCAATGCAATTTGCTTTGAATCAAGAATTTTGTTTTTTCCTGTGCTTGGTTCAAAGCAAATTGCATTGAGCTGAGACAATCCGTGTTTCATATATAACGAAAACAATATTTTCTTGATACAAGATGGTTTTTTTTTCTGTGTATCCCCGGTCTCCCCTAGTCCATGAATATTTTGCATCACTCTAATGATTATTAATAAAAGAATAATAATTTTTTATAACGCCAATGATGAACAATGAATAGAGAAAGATTTTCCACTACTCCAAAGATTACTAATGAAGGAGTATGAATTTTCCATGACTCCAATAATGAATAATGGAGGAGTAAGATTTTGCCAACACTCCAACAGTGAATAATGGAGGAATTAGAATTTGTCATCATTCCAATAATGAACAATGAGTTCGATATACATTACTTATTGTTTAACAAATGACTCAATAAACAACCCACGTCTAACAATACTTTTATACAAGTTTGAGGTGTACTACTTAGCAACTTGAGATGAGTTTGAAGTTGAAACTTATCGGCAAAAGAAATTTTGATTTTACGATTTTTTATTTTTCGGCGATACTCAATTAACATACACATATTATCCATTTCCCGAATAATCATATTTATCTATCCGTTCCTCATTTATTTCTCAAGAAATGGGCGAAATACGGATTTTGATGACTCAGATTTGAGTAATGGATCATGTACTTGGAAAAATTATCCACTATTTAGGTAACGGGTAAAAATACAAAAAATGGAGGAATAAAATTCTCTTCTGCTGATCTCTTCGGATGAAATAAAATAATAATAATAATAATGAAATGATAAGGATAATAATTAAATGAATAAGAGAATTTCATGAAAATGGAAGGAATGAAATAAAAATAATTTCAATTCATTAATATGGATGATGTCAAATTATTATTGCATCATGCTGTGCAAGTATTCATTATTCGTAACAATAATAAATGGACGTCAGGTGATACATGATTAACTCAATTAGTTATCTAATAATGCTTCGATATTATTACTCATTTCCAATCAATAGGTATCAATAATTAGCCTTATGAATGCGACGAGGTATCGATTTTGAGTTATTCATGGATATATGATTGAATACACCAGGATAATCGATCAAGTTATCAAGATAAGGGCAGATTAACTGAATATAATATCTATCGATAATCTGATGTTGATAATAAAGTAGAAGTTCAGCTTATAAAAGATCAGGATTTTTAAGGGATCTTTCTGGTTCAGATTTCAAAAAACATTGAGATATCGTTTTGAAAATTTGTAGGTATGTTTATTAGACCTTAAATATTATAAAAAATTGGTTGTCAGATTTAAACAAATTGTTCTTTCTGTGCACGGACAGAAAATGTACTATGATTCCCATAAAAATCATGAAATTCAAATAGAACTTTTCTACATCAATCATTACTCAACGAATATTATTTGTGAATCAAAATAAAAGCAATGAACGTTTGAGATTCAATAATATTCATTATATCTCATAATTCAAATATTGTATTATGCGATATGAGAATTTGAGTATCATGCATATAACCAGTAAGAATAAATTCAAAATATGTGAATAGAGATGCTCAAACGATTGTATTAAGCAAGGCCATTGTCATGGTTTATCAAATTTTGAAAATTATCGTAATGGTAAATTTTGTTAGTAGCACCCAGGAGTCCTATATAAGCAGCGCCTCAAGTGCCAAGAGTCATTCGGTGTTCCCTCTCGGTAGCGATAAGAGCTCCAGTGTGGTCGCGAAATCATAACAAAGCACTGTAAAAAGTTGTTGATGATTTAAGAAGTTAACAGTTGTTTTTGATAAACAAACTTTATCAAATTTTATAAGTCTTGAAAGTGATTCACAAAGTTATTTATTTTCCCTTTCTTTCTCTAAGTTTAAGTGTAGTTCAGATAAGATCGGTGTCTCATGTCTAACAGGCTTCCTGAATAATATTGTTTCAATTGATTTGGAGTCAATAGGTTTGCTTGTTTCCCCAAAAAACAAGCTGGCGACTGTGGAAACCATTCTTCGTGGGTGTGGCTGGGTTTCAGCAGAGTGTTGTGTAGCGGTAGGGGGTCTTTTTGCCGAAAAAGTTTATCGCCGAATAAACTTAATTCGACAATCGCTAGTCATTTCTAGGGATCACTACGAAATCTCCTAGTGATTTCTAAAGATGACTATCGATTGTCAAATTACAGTGTATTCGGCGAAAAACGTTTCCAGCAAAAAGACCCCCTACCTTGTGTAGCATTTTCGGATTGAAGTCTTTGTTTTTTAATATTATCGAATCTAGCGAATCTGCAAATATTGGGTTGGCAACTAAGTAATTGCGGATTTTTGTTAGAAAATCAAAGACACTTTTTTCATGGAACTAAATAACTTTATTCTGTAATGTATTGCCCATTTTTATCAATGACCTTTTGCCATCTTTCAGGCAGCATCATAATCCCACGTTCATAAAACTTCTGGTTTTTATTAGCAAAGAACTGAATCAGGTACGATTTGACATCATCATCATTACTGAAATTTTTACCATTCAAGGAGTTTTGGAAAGATCGAAAAAAAAGTAATCAGATGGTGCAAGGTCAGGACTATATGGTGGATGTGGCAAAACATCCCAACCAAGCTCCAATAATTTTTGTCGAGTGACCAAAGATGTGTGTGGCCTTGCATTGTCATGATGGAATACAACACCTCTTCGATTTGTCCATTCGGGCTGCTTTTCTTCAACTGCATTGTTTAATTTCGTTAGTTGTTCAATGTAGACATTAGAATTGGGCGTTCGGTTGGGTGGTAAGAGTTCAAAGTAGACAATTCCTTTGTAATCCCACCAAACTGATAACAAAACCTTCTTTTGATGAATATCAGCTTTTGCTGTTGTTCAAGTTAGTTCACCTGGCCTGCTCCACGATCTTTTCCGCTTGATATTGTTGTGCACAACCCATTTTTCATCGCCAGTTATCAGTCGTTTTAAAAATGGATCATTTTCATTACGTTTCTTTAGCAAATCGCAGATGTTAATGCGTTGCGTTAAATGCGTTTCTTTCAGTTCATGAGGAACCCATGTATCGAGTTTTTGAACATAGCCAAGTTGTTTTAAGTGATTTTCAATGCATGTATGTGATACATGAAGTTTCTCTGCAATCTCACGTGTTGTACTGTGACGATCCGAATCGATTATTGCTTTGATTAGGGCGTCATTAACGTCAACTGGACGACCAGAGCGTTTGTCATCTTTGAGTGAAAAATCACCAGAACGAAATTTGGCAAACCAATTTTGACACTGCCGTTCTTTTAAGGCTTCGTCACCATAAACAGCACATAACTTTTCATGAGCTCGCGATGCGTTTTTCCCTTTGCGGAAATAAAAAAGCAAAAAAGTAAAATATGACGAAAATGTTCCTTTTGATTTTCCATTTCTCAACGAATGCCAAACGAAAACTACGCGAACGATCAAAAAACTTTTCTTACTGATCGACAGCTGAATTGCCAAATATCAAATAACAAGATGTGTTTTACTCTTGTACTACGTGTGCAAACCTAAAAATTCAACTGACACCATCTATGAGTGAAATGCGCAATTACTTAGTTGTCAACCTGATACCACGCGAAATTATTCGAACATAATTTCGCAACGCACGGTATAGCTATATTTCGTTATACTAATTTAAACAACAAAAAACACTAAAAAATGGCGGTGAGAGTGGTTTCGGACGACCGGATGATCTGAAAAGAACAAAAAAGAGGTGGCGAATTATTCCTTATCGAAGTGGTTATCGCATGAACTAGGATCTTTTTGATTGATTAAAGGTTGTCCGATTTGCATCCGATTTTCCAATTTCAAAAATCGGTTTTTTGGAAAATGGCCGCCATTTTGTGATTCTATAATTGACCTTTTTTTTATACTATACGGTCGCCCCAAATCACTCCCACCGCACGGAAAGAAAAAATTTGCTGACGCAGCATATCGAGGTATTATATATAGAATAGCAAAATTTTTTGCTGACCTAGCTAAAAATTTGCTATAACAGCAATAGTGTTAGCTACGACAACAATTTTTTAGCTGTGGTAGCAAAAAATGTTTGCTCCGCCAGCAAATTTTCAGTGTTATATACAGAATAGCAAACCAATTTTGCTGGGATAGCAAACATTTTTTGCTGCCACAGCTAAAAATTTGCTGCTCTGGCAAAAGGAACCCAGCAAAAGTAGATTTCGCTGCCTCAGCGAATTCCTTTTTCTCCGTGCGGCATTTTTAAGCACTCATCGGTATACGTAGTATACTCAGCACAGAGTGCCTATTGCACCCGCTCTCGCACCCTTTGACCGTATCTTTTGAAATATTTCAAGAATCCAATTGGGAGTTTCACAGTTTTTGATTTCATGCAATACTGATTAATATATCGTAGGGTTGTCTGTGTGTCTGTCTGTCTGGCGGGCTGGCTGTCTGTCTGTACCAGGGATAACTCAGGACGGAGTAGACCGAATCGGTTGAAATTCATAGGGGACCTTCCTGGAACCCTTCCCCAGGGGCCATTTTTTTATGTGAATCGGACGAGTCCTTCTATTTTTTTGGTAAAAAATAGGTGATCGCGGAGAAAATTTTCTCCGCTGTATACATATATATATATCACTCATTTTCTCCGCGGTCTTGAAATATTTGTTATTCCGGCTTCCATGGACGGATTTTGATGAAACATGGGTCCTGGGGGTTTTCGGGGGCGCTGAACCCGAATTTGGGGTCAAAATGGGAATCCAAGATGGCGGGGTCAGGGAACCGGAAGTGAATTTGGCCACTTTGGTATTTATGGACAGATTGCAATGACACAAGGGTCCTAGGGGTTTTCGAGGCCGCTGAATCAAAATCTGAGGTCAAAATTGAAACCCAGGATGGCGGAGTCAGGGAACTGGAAGTGAATTTTGCCACTTTGGTATTTATGAACGGATTCCAATGAAACATGGGTCTTAGAGGTTTTCGAGGCCGCTGATTCAAAATCTGAGGTCAAAATTGAAATCCAAGATGGCGGAGTCAGGGAACCGGAAGTCAATTTGGCCAGGTTGGTATTTATGGACAAATTCAAATGGAACATGGGTCCTAGGGGTCTCCGAGGCCGCTGAATCCAAATCAGAGGTCAAAATTGAAATCCAAGAAGGCAGAGTCAAGAAACTGAAAGTGAATTCAGCCGCTTTGGTATTTTTTTTCATCGCAATCGGACAAGTCCTTCTATTTTTTTTTATTTTTTTCTGAAAAAATAGGTCATCTCGGAGAAAATTTTCTCCGCTGTATACATATATATATATATACCTCATTTTCTCTGCAGTCTTTGAAAATTCGCTATCTTGCCTCGGATCGATGAATTATCATGAAACATGGGTCCTAGGGTCAATCATTTGGAAGCCTTGTATAGAGGAAACGATGATACAGCACTTTTAGAGAAGGAGGAGGATGTAGATGGGGAAGAATTTGGAGATTCGATATTGAGATCAGAATTCGACAAGGCTTTGAAAGAATTGAAACATAATAAAGCGCCAGGCATAGATGGCATAAGTGCGGACCCTATAAAAGCCTCCAGTGAAGTAACTCATGACGCACTGTTTGAATTGATTAGAGATATGTACGAAAAAGGAGAAGTACCGGAAGATTTCCAAAAAAATAAAATTGTCGCTATCCCGAAAAAACAATGGGCAGACAAATGCGAACTACAGAACTACAGAACGATCAGTTTAACTTCACATGCTCCGAAAATACTGACCAAAATTATATACAGGAGGATGGAAAATAAAATAGAGAGTAGATTGGCAGAAGAAGTTTTAGAAAAAGTAGGAGAACGCGAGAAGCAATTTTAGCACTTAGGGCAGTAATAGAGAAAAGGATAGCGCTGGAGAAATCTGTGTACATAGGTTTTGTAGATATACAAAAGGCTTTCGAAAAAGTGGACTGGGAGAAGATGTTTGCGATCCTGAAGAAGGTGGAAATAAATGATAAAGATAGAAGAATAATATACGAATTATACTGGGTGAGTCGAAATCGCCGTACACTTTTCTGAGAGCAGATTCTTAATGAAATTCTGAAAAGATTTTGGTCCGGAATATTCAGACCTGATCCTTAGATCCGGAGATATGAACATTTTTTAATTTTTTGAAAAATCCAAATACCTCGGAAGTACCATATGTCTGACTTTCGAATCCAACACCATTCTCAAAGTCAGATCACGGGGTGTCAGTGGAAAAAAATCAATCTAATTCAGCTTCCTTCGTTGTGGAGTTATAGCGATTTAAAGTTGTTGAATTCTGATTGGCTGGAATACAAAGAATTTCAAACCCCTATAATTCCACAACGAAGGAAGCTAAATGAGATTAATTTTTTTATATTTTATTTACCCCGTGATCTGACTTAGAGAATGGGGTTGGATTCAAAAGTCAGAAATATGGTAATTCTGAGGTATTTGGATTTTTCAAAAAATTAAAAAATATCCATGTCTCCGGATCTGAGGATCAAATCCAAATATTCCAGAACAAAATCTTTTCAGAATTCCATCAAGAATCTGCTCTCAAAAAAGTGTACGGCAATTTTGAATCACCCAGTATAAGAATCGAAGTGCAATCATAGATATAGAGGGTCAGGAAGGGGAAGCACAAATAAGAAGAGGGGTGAGACAAGGATGCTCATTATCGCCACTAATTTTCAATTTATGTATAGAAGAAGCAATGAATGAAGTGAAGGAGGAAATTCAATCGAAATTACAGATTCAGGGAGAAAATATAAGTATGTTGAGATTCGGGGATGACATAGCTATACTTGCCACGAGTAGTACTGAGTTAGAAAATATTCTCAACACTATGAGAACAATATTATTGGAAAACTATTGTATGAATATAAATAAAGACAAAACAAAATTCATGATGTGTATAGCAGCGAAAACAGCTAGAAGAACGAAAATCAAAATAGATACCGAGACAATTGAACAGGTGAAAGAATTCAAATATCTAGGAAGCATAATTACAGAAAACGGCAAAAGCGGAAGAGATATAAGAGCAAGAATATCACAAGGGAAACAGGCTTTTTACCAAAAGAAACAGTTATTATGCTCAAAAAATATAAGCTTGGAAGTAAGGAAGAAATTCTTGAAAAGTTATGTTTGGAGCACAGCACTATATGGTTGCGAAACTTGGACAATGGGGAAAACTGATCAACGAAGACTTGAAGCTTTTGGAATGTGGTGTTATAGGAGGATGCTCAGAATAAAATGGATAGACAAAGTCAAAAATGAAGAAGTACTCGAGCAGATAAATGAAGAAAGAAATCTTTTGAAACACATCGTGAAAAGGAGAAGCAATCTTATAGGACACACAGTACGGCATGAGAGTTTATTGAAGACAATATTGGAAGGGAAAATGAATGGTAAAACTGGTAAAGGTAGACCTAGAGCAAGTTATATGAAGCAAATCGTACCTTACACTGACAACGTTGTCAATAACAAGCCAAAAACAATCGAATGACAAGTGTGACAGGGTTATGACAAGCCTACATGTTATCTGGGTGTTAGGCAATAAGTTCCAGGCTTTCTGAACATTACATTTACAAAGTTTCTCAATTGAGGGAAAAACCGATGAGTGCCTTTCTATATATCCCCGGATATCTGAATTGTTCAAAATGTGAGCGAAGCGAGCATATGTGGGCTACGATCTATTCAAAATGAGTGAAGCGAATTTTGAAGGGGGTCGGACTGCTGAGCGAAGCGAAGCAGTCAGGGGACGGAGCCCTCTGGTTTAGTGTTTTTTTGTGTAAATTAGTACAACGGAAACATTTTTTTTGTAATATTCAAGGTCTCTCAAACATACTCAACAATTTTCAAAGCGATACTTCAAATTTTTCTATGAGAAAAAAATGTTTGAAAAAAAAATTTTTTTCGAAAATCTTAACCAGAAAGCCTCTTTCATAACACAACTTAGGACGGATTTCTACACTGTCAAGGAGTAATTGTGGAATTCTCCCGTAAAAAGTGGTGACGGGAAAGTTCCTCCATATATGGGGAATTCTTCACCATAATTTGATGGACTGTTCGTTTGTGTGTAGAGAATTGAACACCCAACAAACAGAATAATCCCTCAAAGTAGTGGAGAAATTCCTCATACTTTATGGAAAAACAATTCTCTCACGACGGAGGGACGTAATTTATCAATAGTCCAAGGAAAAACTCCCCACATTTTTTTACAGTTTACTACCCAAGTAGCACAAGAACTTTTCAAATATGCTATGGTGACTCTATGAATGTGAAAGGGATGTGCGAATGAGACTACTTCGGATAAATTCGTTAAGATATTCTATGGAGGTGCATAGCCCATAATTATTCAAAACAGTCTCATTTAGAGGTTCTACGCATGTTCGTAGGATTTTCCAAACACGCTCTTAGCATTTCTAGCCTCTTCTGCTGCTTGGGTAATGATCAACACAATGGATCCTTCCAATTGCAAAAGCCCTTAGTCCCAGGGGCGATGAATTAGCCAATAGTAATTCCTTCCTCGAGTTCCCGGAGGCTTGAATTCCTGCAATTGGGAGTAGTGATGTAAAATGACCGGTCATAACGAATTCAGTCACTTCATGGTCATTATTACCGTCATTTGACCGTCGTTGACGGTCAGGTTTCTCATAGTTTGTAAGTAAAAATGACAATGAAATAATCATCTGACTGGTCATGACCAGTCGATTAATAATTCTTATCAAACTTTTTGAATATAAACTTTGAATATTTTTAATTGCAAATCACTTTTTTCCAAAGTACTGTGTGGGATCAAGAGGATTGTACCATAACGTTGATTGGTGAATTTTTAACTCTCATGAAAACGCTGATCATATTTTTGCCAATTGAAAAATGGTTGATGAGCTTATGAATTTGGGAACACATATACTTCCATACATCTTCCCTATATCAACTAGGTTGAGGTGCCTTCATGGTTTTCAAGAAACGCGGTACTATTTTGAAGTTTCTGATAATAATGAATGATAAATACCAAATTCTAAGTGATTTGTTTTGTTGAAAGAACTTGGAAAAAATTTTAATAATACCCAGATGTTTGATGATAAAAAATTATTCTGACTGGTCATTGTGACCTGACCGTCAAAACCTGACCAAAATTTTTCTCGTCAAGTGACAGCCATGACCGTCACATGACCAGTCATTTGACTGTCTTACATCACTGATCGGGACCGTCCAATATCATCTGGATGGGATGACTCAATATTTCATATGATTTCAAAATCAATATGTTTGGTTAACTCCATTGAATCCTATAAACTGTATGCAAATTCTAATGCGGAAATTTAGGAATGATCCGTTAGGCTGAATGTTTTGAACAATAATTCAACATTTTACTAGTCCTTTCTGCAATCGATGTATGGAATTAAAATCTTATAATTTTAAATTTCCTCCTAATCTTCAATTCTAAAATCAATTCCAATCCCAAATTTAAAACGGTAAAGAGAAAAACTTGATTTCAGTTAAAATACAAGCTGAATTCAAGATGCAGCTGAAAGAAGACTCATCAGACTTAAAGTCAGCCACTGGAAAACCTTTTCAATCTCAAACAAGAATACAGCTTACATTAATCCCTGTTGAACTGAAATTAAGACTGATTTCTAACTGAAATTCAAAGCGAATTGTTCCTGATAAATGGGTTCGTCCATTGTTTTTTGTTTTGTTCTACTCAACATAGCATTACCTATCGACGATGAGGAAGTTGTTTGTGTTTATTCGGAGGATGCAAAAAAAAGTTCTCTGTTGTGTGAATTTATTCACTTCACTTGTTGACTGTTCAATTAAATTGTGATCGTAGTTTTTGAAGATTGAACATCTTTAATCCTCATCGGGAGATTTGAACCCACGTTGTTGCTGGAATAACCTCTCCTAGTCCTTTGCGTTTAACCACTTCACCACGGTAGGGGAGACCGGGTACGGTTGGAACACAGGACGGTTGGAACACGAGAAATATTTTGCTAATTGTTTGCGTAATAAGTGAACCATGCAGCCTGTGATGAACGATGAGCCACTGAAATCCGTGTTCGGACTTAGGTTTCACTTCATTTTTCCCTAGATCCTTTTTCCCATCGCCAAGAATTGGCGAGATATTTGTTCTGTTCCAACTGTCCTGTGTTCCAATCGTACCCGGTCTACCCTACCGTTTCGATCGACGTATGTGGTAAATAATTTCATAATGCAAGAAAAAAAAACTATCTTGTATCAAGAAAATATTGTTTTCGTTATATATGAAACACGGATTGTCTCAGTTCAATGCAATTTGCTTTGAATCAAGAATTTTGTTTTTTCCTGTGTTTGATTCAAAGCAAATTGCATTGAACTGAGACAATCCGTGTCTCATATATAACGAAAACAATATTGTCTTGATAAAAGATGGTTTTTTTTCTGTGTAGTAGAATTTGATAGTATGTGTAGTGTGAAGTCGGAGATAAATTTGGGAAACATTTTACGGGAACTGAGGATTAGTGCAAATGTGAATACCCCCAAAAGTTTGAATTAATTCCAATTTGTGTTGTAATGTTGAAGTGAAAGTGTCGAAATAAAAATCCATTGATAGTCCGGAAAATCCAATAACAAGCTTTCACGAAAGTGATATTACAAACTGTTACCGCACCTTGTTAGGCACCTGGAGTAATTAATAAAAAATTTGAAATAATTTAACTGAATTGAAACTGTAATTAATTATATGTGACCTGGCCTACGAAAAGGGGGCTTAGGTGTGGAAAAATCATTTGTCACTTCTTTGGCGATTTGGATGGAGTAAAATATGCTCTTTTGAATGGCGCAAACCAGAAGTTTCTAACTGGTAGGGAAGTTTGCTGAAAATGTAGAAAAAGTAGAGCAGAAATGATTGAAAATGAAAAAAATTTGGAGATTAAATTATAGAATAATAGACATCATTTCATATGTTAAAAAATTTTATTTCAAGGCAAAACCACGTCATTTTACATAAAAATTCACACATTTACGATTAGAATATTAGAACATTAGAAGCGAACAACTAAAGCGAAACTGATAAAATGACTTGTTTATCTTTAACAACTGTTTTCTCGAAAACTTGTTTTCACACCTAGGCCCCCTTTCCGTAGACCAGGTCACATATGTACATATATATGTGTACGTATAAACAATTGTAACACTGTAGATGAAAGAATTTCAATCTTTTTTTCAGATATTTTTGACTGAATTATCCATCAAACTCTACATGGCTGCCTATTAGGGGTGTGCGGGTACTCGAGTCATCGGGTTTTTATCGGGTCGGGTGGGGTCGGGTACCCGTCGGGTCGGGTTTTTCAATTACCCGAGTTTTTCGGGTACCCGATTACATTCGGGTAATTCAAATATAGCAAACGTTTTCCTCAGCAGGAAATATTGTGACAGCAACTCGATCAAGATTGCTGACAAAACATGTGGAAGAGTTGTGCTTCCTCCATTCAAATTTAAAAATATGAAAAAAAAATGATATTTATAAGAAGAATATTTATTTTCATTGATGTTCAAGATTCTATATTGTGGTTACTAAATACGAAAATGGATAATATATTATTTATGAGATATAAATGTGATTATATTTTTTAATTGAATTAAAAAATAAATATAAACATTCCATGAAGCAATTTGGAGATTTCTTAATGCGCTGCATAATCAATTACATGGAGTAACAACCCTAATAGACTTGTAGTGAATATGGCATTCTTCATATTAGAATTGAATTCATATGAAATCCCCTTATTCCTACAATCGCTCAAGACAATTTGTCCTCACAAGATCAACGGCAATGGCAACTTCGAATAGAAGTTGAAAATATTAAATTCAAGCGAGTTTATTATATTCGGGTACACGACTTGGAAAACCCGATTTAATTGGGTACCCGACCCGACCCGACCCGAAAAGAAATACAAATACCCGAACCCGACCCGACCCGATAAAAAGTGCTACCCGCACACCCCTACTGCCTATAAGATATGCATTGCTGATAATCAGCACATTATCCGATTTAATTGAATTTAATACGGCCATAACTCTTTTTCATCCTATATTACGACTGAAATCGTAACATTGCTGATTTTAAGCCTCATCTGGAAATCAGTCGATCATAGAATTAAGATTTACTTTTTACTGTGAACCAAAATCACATGAAGAGGGTTCACATTTTCTTCCTATCCTCCATCGGTGTCATGAATAACACATAACACACATAACCGTTCAAATTAATAGTGACCAATATTCATTAATCATGGTTATCACATCAATTTGATAACATCACACCTCATCCCCTGATTCCTCCACAAGAAAAGACGTCGAAAATGGAGAATCCGAGGTACCCTACACCACGTTCACACGCGCGCTTCGTTATCGTTCAGGATTATCGTAGGAGATTATCGTTCACACTAATGAATAAGCACCTCAAATGGTCATGAAAACAATGAACTCTGGTATTTTCAACGATAATTTCTCTTTTTTGTCATATTTTCTCTTTGTTTTTTTTTCACATTCACCTACGGTAGGTAGAGGTGAAGCGTGGTCCTTTGGGAGAATCGGGACAAAGTAGTCTCATTGTCTGTCAGTCTTGATTGCTTTTGTAGGTGCTATGACTCTTTTTGATGATTTTTATTCATTCTCTCTCGCTCTCTTCTTCCTTCACCCTTTCTTCTTTCATTTTAACAACTATCTAGGACCATTGTCATGTCTATCTATCGTTTTTTCGAGTACGTACGCATATGGTGTACACGTACGATCATGTACGGTAACACGACGCGTCTGTCAAAAAAATGCGAAAAAAAATTATTCAAAGTACGAACAAAAAAGCAGTGGTAACAACAACAAAAACAACACACCAGCGGTGACGGTAGTGGCAGCGTAGGAGAATAAATCGGTTTTACGCACACGCCCGATCATTTTACGTAAAATTTTTCAACGCGAAACTGCGTGCCATATGTCATTAATTTGCGCCCCATTCATCAGCATCACCCCAGGTGTGTGTACGTTGGTGCGTCATACGTTCTCGTACGCTTTAAACACCGATTGCAATAGAATTGTTCTCACAGCGGCTTGTAGTATCGTAACGACATGTATTTTCATATACGCGGTACGCGTACGTTGAATCCTCTGCTGCGCTACCATTTAAGCCACACGTCGACAACGATACAGGAACATGGGAATAAAAAAAGAGTATTACTATAGACTTCAAGCACATCAGCGGAGGAGCAGATAGTACATCACCTTCGTGTATCAATGGTTGTTTATTTATTTTTTTTTGGTAAAAACAGAATATCGTTCGAATACCCTTCTCTCTTACTTTCAGATTGACCGAACCCGATCGATTCACTTCTCTATTGTTAGGTGTGAAGGCATAACGTGGACAGTTTCGTTGCAGATTTTAATTCAATCTTACGATTCAACTGGTTGGAAAAAGAAAAAAGAAATGATTCTCTGTTAGAATCGATTAGCAACGTTACAAACGTTATGAGCGTTATAAACATCGGAACGAAGGGGAGAAAGAAATTCTAAGAGTGGAAGAAAAATTCTACTCGCCGCCTCGAGGGAAGTAGTTACCACCAACCAAGAGACCATTCTCCACTTTGTCTCTCCCGCTTTATCTCTCTGCGGCCTCGGTGAGACAGTATTTCCGTTGAAATACTGCCTCACAGAGAGCGGTCACCAACTCTCTGTGTATTCGCGTCAACTACCCCGCCGAGATATTGCCTGGCGGGGTTGCGATCATCCGAGTCTCTAGTAGAAATTTTCTCTAGCAAATGATGAGGCATTGATCAGTTTTCCATTTTACTGATCAGGGACTGATCAGGAAACTTAAAAGTTTCCGACAAGGGGTGTAATACTTTGACTAATGAGAAACTGAGTAGATATGAGCGAGTAACTAATGAGGAACTGATCACTAGTTGATGAGTTATTTGTGAGTAACTAACGAAGCATTCATCACCCACAAAAATGCAGGTTATGTCGATGAAGATGTGAAATTATAACAATAAATTGATGATTCTTCACTCAAATAATAATTTATGTTTTTGTTTAAGATGTTTTCAAGGATTAGAAAGTAAATTTTCAGCAAAACACGTACACTGAAAAAAAGGTATGGCTCTCACAGCTCTACTATTTATGTGCTCTTGCTGTCAGGAGGTATAAGGATGCCAGTATAGCTCCCACAGCCGAACGCGTCGCTATCATAGCCATTTGTTGCCATTTGATACCATACTGGCATCCTTATACCTCCTGACAGCAAGAACACATAAATAGTAGAGCTGTGAGAGCCATACCTTTTTTTCAGTTCAGGAAAAATTTTCCTAGACTTTTTCTTAGATAAGATGTAGGAGTTTTTGCCAAGGACAAAAAATATATCAAATCATATGTATGGTATTTCCACCTCAATCATGAGATATCATGGGATAATATTCAAGTCACTACTATACTTACTCATAATAAATAACAAAACTATATTATTTCACAACAAGAAAGAATATATACATATTACACCTCATCTCCTTTTATACCATAACCATACAAAATCTGACGATTTCCAAGGTATAGCTTTGTTATGTGCATATACTCTTTATAATTATTGAGGTTAGGTTTCATCGATTTTATACAGCGAACCCAGGATCAAATAATTCGAAACAATTCGATTCAATTTCTTCAAGATACTTCGAATTTTGGTTAAGACGTATATCTACCAGGTGTGTAAGTATGAAACCGGAATTTCTGTACAGAAAAAACACGTTTATTGTAATGATATGATACAAAGTAACTTAAGTTTGTCATACAGCAAAATCACCTTGTGTTGTCTTTGTTGGTATTCTGGTCGTTTTTCACGCAAAACTCCCCTTGTAAAAATGAATCATATATGCGGCATATATGACCACACATGGTACATATATGATTTCACAGATTCGTATATGACCTCTATATAATTCATATATGGGCCATATATGATTTCAGACATTCATATATGGGCCATATACATTTCATATATGGCGTTATGTTCCCTATATATGGTTCATGTTTGGTCCTGATATGGATTGAACAATCGTATATGAATTTTATATGGTCATATATGCCACATATATGAATCACATATGATTGATATATGACCATATATGATTCGTACCAAGTCCATATATGAATCAAATAAAGTTTATATATGGGCCATATATGGATCATTTTTACAAGGGTCGATCCAAATCGATCATTTGTTGTCGGTAGCGTTGAGTATTGACAGTTTCCCCAGGTTTCAGCAGCTCGTAGTAGATTACGCCCTTCTGATCCCACCAAACACACAGCATTGTCTTCCGTCCGTAGCGGTTTGGTCTTGCCGTCAATGTTGATGGTTCACCCGGAGTAACCCACGACTTTTTGCGCTTAGGATTCTCGAAATATATCCACTTTTCATCGCCAGTCACAATTCGATGGAGAAATGACTTTCCTTGGAACCTGGCGAGCAGCATTTCGCATGATGTTTTGCGGTTTTCCTGCTGTCTTTCGTTGAGTTCATGTGGAACCCATTTCCCCACCTTTTGTATCTTTCCCATGGCTTCCAACCGAAGGGAGATGGCTTCTCGGGTCACCTTTAACTGATCCGCCAGTTGTTGTGTTTGAGCATCGTTTTCGTGCAACAAGGCTTGCAGGTCAGCGTCTTCAAACTTTTTCGGTGGTCTTCCACGTTCTTCGTTCCTGACGTCAAAATCGCCACTTTTGAACCGTTTGAACCACTCGAAATACTGTGTTTTACCGAGAGCATGCTCACTAAACGCCTCCACAAGCATTCGATGCGATTCGGCTGCGGTTTGCTTCAGATGAAAACAGAAAAGTAGTGCTGTCCGCAAATCTTAATTTGTTGGCACAAAACTCGACACGTTTATCTCTAATAAACTAATGCTACTGAATGAAACTCGTGTTATTGTGAGTTGGAAATCCTTGTCGGATATCAATACAATAACAAGACACCGCTGACAAGATGTGTCGGTAACTGCATCGACATCTAGCGCCACCTATGGGCAAATTCCGGTTTCATACTTACACACCTGGTAAAATAGGTGTACTTTTGCAATTGAAATATATCACTTCAATAACAATCACACCGAGAAAATTCTATATTCGGATTTATTTGGATTAACTAAATTTGTTTAAATCAACTGAATTTCTATCTAAATATGAACCTACTAAAGTTTCAGTTGAGTCAAATGAACAATTTACTTCATTCAAATAAATTTTTATTCATTTCAAATAAAATTTACTTGAATCGAGTAAAATTTTATTGGATGCAATGAAATGTCTAGTAGGTTCATAGTCAAGTCAACCATTTTTCTTGGTGCAATATGTTCTTTGAACCGAATATTTTTTATAAACATTTACGCTATTAATATTTCTTGCGAATAAAGGCAATAACTCGTCAGAATTTTATCAGTTTTATATGAATTTTAATAATCATATTAGACAAATCAGTTCCCAACAAGTTAGTGATCAGTTTTTCCTGATTAGTTTTTCCTCATCAGTCCCTCATCGGTAATAGGAAAAACTGGTTATATTTCTACTAGGGACGTGGAGCACGTCAGTTACATTTAAGGACTATAATACAATTACTATTATGATGTATGTGGTGTTTCTTTGAAACTTTAATTACCTCTCAATATGTTATTTCAGTGTTGAAATTCAGTTTAAAAATTTCAAAATAATCGGAGGGCAACTCTCGATGAACTGTTTGAACCCAACAAAAACGTGAGGTACGTTGGAGAATACGTGAATTCCAAAGTCTGAATAGTTTGTACTTCAAATTCCCTAATCCACGTTGTTACTGGCTTAGATCAGTTATTTCTAGCTTGAATGTGTACATATATATTCGTACATCGAAATTCTCATAACTCTCCAACTAATTTCACAATTCTGATGGAAATAATCCGGTTGCCTTCACACAATTACTGTTCAACTCAAAACTCTCCCTTAATTCGTCAAACACTCTAGGTGATGGGCTTTGACCTCCCTGTATCAGAATTCAGACTCTTCATATAAATTCTCAACGAAGAACATTTTCAGCTTATATAAACTTCCTCTGGAACATTCTTTGTCACTCAAGTATTATGTGCGAAGCTGCTTGAAAACTTTCAATCCCATCCTTGTGCGAATGTACGAATCAGATGTGTCTCCAAAATAATATCATGTTCTTTTATCATCATCATCATCATCATCGTCATCATCATCATCATCATTATTAAATTCAAAAATGGCACATCTTGTGGTGGAATTTTGCTTCCTCGTTAAGAGGAAGCTTAGTGATCGTTTCGGAGGGTCGAAAAATTTTTTGTCTCCAAAACGAAAATTTCTTACACCAAAATGCTTTTCAGAACTCAAGGAGCAACTTTGGTTTCGTGTCCGTAGGGTGTTTATCTGTACGTACGTACGAGCGTACGGAATTGCAGTTCTATCTATCCGATCATTATGAAATTTTTACCACAGTTACGTGCGGGGTCGGTAATAGTGTCGTATGGGTTTCAACCTGACTCTCACTGAAGAATGAGGGAGGTGAGAAAAATATTATGAAAAACCGTGATCCCGCGCCCGCGCATATCTCCGCTCTTTATCATCCGATTCCAATAGAACTTATATCAAGTTCTAGTTAGTCATCCCTAATAAGTTTCATCCCAATCGGTTGGAAACTTTAGAAATTTTTTGTTTGTGATCTACATTGTTGGACAATATTTTGAAACTACGCCTTTCCTATGTTCTTATCATCCAAATGCCGTGGAACTCTGAGAATATTCAGTTCACGAGAAGTTTGTTGTATGATCTCAATTTCAAGCAAATCGGAAGTGAGGGAAGAAAAAGGTAACTATATAACTTCGAAACGGAATTGAAAAATTTTGTAAATATCGTTATCATGCGGATATTTCTGTTCCCATCATCCGATCGTCATGAAATTTCGACCACAGTTTTATGCAGTGTCGATGGTGATTTCATGTAAGTTTCAACTAGATCCTTACAGGAGAACGGGAGGGAGAGAGGGAACGTGTTATCGAACATTGTGATTTTGCGACCGCGCAGATCTTCGGTTCCTGTTATCCGACTGCAATGAAACTTATACCACGTTTCAGTTCAAACGAGGGAGCCATGTGCCAATTGGCAGAGTTTTTTTTATGATGCTTGAGTGAAGTTTTGCATTAGTAAGGCGATCAATATTGAACAAACGTTGGTATTAATAATCATTTGAGGGATTACATGGGTTCCGAAGGCTGAAAAAAAACATATTTTTACGAGATTTTTTTTAATATATCAAATGAAATATTTTATGCAAAAATTAGGCATATCAAAGATACATATTTGACAAGGATATTGTGAAATTTTCATCTGAAAATTTTGAATATCCAGTCATTGAGACCTTTATTTTCCTTGACCTCTCAGAAAAACGCGTTATCAGGATAACTCATTACACCGCGGATAAAATTTTCGGGACCAACAAAATATTTGGTTGAATAACCGCCATGAAATACTGAATTGATTTGAAATGAACTCCCATTGACTGAATTAAATAACTGTTTCCATTGATGAAATATTTCATAGCGTATTAAATACTTGTTTGATTGAATAAATATTTAATCGGGTCAATGAAAGTTTATTCGAATCAATTAAGTATTTCATGGCGACTACTTAACTACATATTTTATTGCTCCTGGATATTTTTCCTCTCAGTGAGGGATGTACCGGATATCCGGTCCTCATCCGGTATCTGGCTTATCCGGCACGATTGCCCGATCCGGCCGGATCACCGGATCAGATGCATATCCGGTCGGATACAGGATCGAATATGTGTAAAATTCATATTGTTCTGAAAAAACGTTTTCGAAGATGAATCTCTTGTTCAATATTATTAAAATAATTTTGAATAATTAATATTCAATGTAACTTTTCTGTTTTTGAAAATTGTTATAGGTCATTTCAATTTTATTAGTGAAAATTTCTGCATCTCGTATGAAATTCGATTTCAATTTCAATGGATTTATGTGAATGCAGTCTTCAAATGATCTCAACCTTTTTCTAAAAAATTGATAATGAAAACCATCAACAGTCTAAAATATGATCAGGTCACAGACTCCCACGTAATAAACTAGACGAATGCATTGAATTGCACGGTTGAAAGCATTGGATCGGATTATAATCCAAATATTAAATCTCCTATTACGAATAACAAGTGATGGATAGAAATGATGAATTAGGTTCGAGTTTACACTGTAAGAAAAGCGATGTCAGAATTAATAACGCGCGGATTCTATGAAAATCCACCCCGAAATTGGGTGTTAAAATAATTCCAAATGGTGTTAGAATGACACTATACGGTGTCAAAAGAACACCGCCAGGTGTTGAAACAGCGCCATTCGGTGTGGAATTTTGTTAACACCGGCAAATTTTTCACAGTGTACGGAACTTTTATTTTGAGAAAGAAGAGATTGTTAATGTAAATTTTCAATTCATTTCAATTCATCCCAATTAATTCCAAAAAATATACTGAGAACAAAGATTGTGGAACCAACTACATGTGTAGTTGAATATGGCAAACTACAGTATCATTCACTTTAATCATATTTTATAGAGTCTGCCACATACCGTTGTTCGCCATATATAACTACACATCCCACGTAGAAATTCCGGTACTGAGCCAATGGTGACGAACGGATCGGTACTGCAAAGGTATGGGCCACCAACGGTTGTCTGCCGATTGCGGATCGGTACTTAACCGACTTTATTTTAAATTCGTATCGGTACGGGTTCGATATTTGAACCAACCATTATTGACCACTTTTCCACCAATGTTGGATTAACAACGGCATAATTTTAATACGCAAGCGTTGGCCTCCAACGTTGATTCGGCACCGAACCAATGTGAATAAATATCTCGTATACTTTGAGAGAAGACTTGATTGACCACACTGAAAAAAAGGCAGGTCACGGTTATCAAATGATATTCTTGAATATGGCCAATCAAATATTCGATAACATTAATTAAATATCAATAATATCTATTAAATATTCGATAATTATAAACATTATTGAATATTCGATTAATGTTATAGAATATTTGATTGGTCATATTCAAAAATATCATTTGATGACTGTTCCCAGCCTTTTTTTCAGTGCACGTAGAAATTGACAAATGGTCCAATACCGGCTTGATACAGGCTGCTAGTTTGCAACCGTTGGCGGTAATCCTATGATCCAATAGTAAATTTCACTCTAAATTCCCCCTACTGCAGAAATTTTGGTAATGCATCCAAAACCTTCCAAAGTTACAATAGCGCAAATAACGGTTGAGTAACAGTCGTTGGTACTTGAATACAGATCAATACTAGTAGTATTAGTTCTCAATGTCGGAACTACACTGATTTCCAGTACTGAATTGATGTTGGTAATCGGTACCGGATCAGAGTCATTTGGCGTTATCATTCCGTAGTCCGGCCGACACCGGCCGCCAACGGTTGCACACTGGCAGCCTGTATTGAGCCGGTACTGGGCCATCCATCAATTTCTGCGTGGGATGTAATTAGCTCCATAATCTTTTTTCTCGGTGTATTTGATATCCGGTGACCGGATATTTTATCGGATCATCCGGTATTCGGCAACGATCTTGAGGCCGGATATCCAGTATGCGGCAAAAACCCGATCCGGTGCATCTCTATAACTCATGACAGATTCATGTGACATCAAGAAACCAAATATTTTCCGTTAGTAGACATCTATAGCTCGTGCTTGAACGGAGGATTTTGGTTCCTCATCACAACTAATTTTATAAGGTAATATGTGGTTCAAAATTGTACCAAAACAGAATGGGATTTTTAGTTCGCAATCTAAAATTCAAATTTTTATTTTCACTTCGATTAAACACGAGCTACACACATCTACTCACAGAAAATATTTGTTTTCTTCATTCCAGCTAAATCTTTCATGAGTTATCCTGATAACGCGTTTTTCTGAGGGACCGCGGAAAATGAGGTCTCAAAAATATTGCCCTAGTATACTACTCGTCTCTCTCTCCCCATCAAAAACCATGATTTGTAACTATTGATCAATATCATCGATGTTGATCAGTAAAATAAATGGATTCAAAAACTTATCAGAATTCGAAATCATTTAAAATCAAAATTGGAATCAAATTGTTGGTAGAGATTGTGTTGAGTTATGAGTGTCCGGGGAAAAATTTAGATCTGACCAGATCTGAACAGTTTCCTTCAGACCTGAAAAACTGCAATTTTAGCTTGTATTTGTCAACACACATGTTCAAATTTGAATCCATACATGGGAAAATATCAGAAAATTTTTGGTAATTGGAACATTAATTGCTCATCAAAATTAAATGTGATTCTCAATTCAGATCTAACGAAATCTACACAGACCTAACCAGGTCTGTCAAGATCTAGTCAGATCTATTAAGATCTGGATAGATCTGAATCTGATCTTGTGAGCCAAATTTCGGATCTGATGAGATCTAAATAGATCTAAACTTTGTTCTCCGGGTGTACTCCCTAACGGAAAAGTTTTATTGAATTTCAATGAAATTTTTGTTGAGAAAGATCTGATGAGTCACTAATTAAAATGAAACTGCACAATAGTGACAGTTTATAAACATTGAAAATCTTAGCGACATCTGTCGGTAAACACAGGTGCGTGAAGAGATATCAGTGGCGCCCTCCGCCAGTGGTTGCGTAACTGTCACTTTCCGCGCGATACGTATGGGCAGGTGCATCATCCGTACTTCCATTAAGGTTTAGCTACACAAGCACATGAACGCAGTGATGCCAGGAAAGACGGTGTGGACTAAAGAGCCTCAAGGGAGAGAGTGGACATCAGAGGTTTGCTGTGATTGGCCAAGGCCTTAAGAAGCCATATTGATGGAGTATTCCTATTATGATTATGATTATAGGCCAAATATAATCATAATCATAATGGGAATACTCCATCAATATGGCTTCTTAAGGCCTTGGCCAATCACAGCAAACCTCCGATGTTCACTCTCTCCCTTGAGGCTCTCTAGTGTGGACTGAAAAATCAGCCCCTCTACCGTGCACACGATGAAACTTTCGTATACATGTGAGTCACACGTATGTGAACATGTCATTGTGTGAACAATGGAGGGGCTGATTTTGCGGTCCGCACCGTTTGTCCTGGAATCTCTGCATGAGCGTGAACGTAAGAAACGGGAGGGTGCGCAGAAACCGTATGCGATATTTGCGCAGCCTTCCGTTCTAGGGTTCCTTTCAAGGTCTAACTACACAAGCTACGTAAACATGAACGTGAGGAACGGAAGGCTGCGCAAATTTTGCATACGGTTTCTGCGCATCCGTTCTCACGTTTATATAGCTTGCGTGCCTAGGCTTGTAGTGCCAACCTAAATCATGGTACGTACCACTGCCGCTGGGCCGAATTGTGTTTTGCGTCGCTTCTCGACGCGAGAAACAACTCTCTCCAGATATAAGTATACCCTATAGGGGTGCTTCGGCAGGGAGTTGTCAGATTGGGCGAGATATCGCCAATTGGGCGATAATCGCTATTCTGAACGGCGACTTTTAGGCGATTTTTCCAAGGACCAAAAATTCTGAGAAAAGGAACAGAATCCGAAAATCGGATTCAGTGATGCCAGCATTTGGTCGACCGAGTCGATTTTCCCCCTCCATCACGCTGTATACAATCAAATTCCTTTTGTCGGAGGTTTAATTGTGTGTGTGTGACATTTCTATACAGGCAGATGTGATGGAGAGGGAAAATCGACTCGGTCAACCAAATGCTGGCATCACTGATCGGATTGGTTTGCTAAGATTATCTAACTGAAATACACTAAAAATCCCTTAGAGATTCCATTTGATGGAAGAAAAGTTGAATTGATGCCACGATATACGAACCCACTTCCCACTTGTGCAAAAACTCCACACTTGTTCCTTTCATTCTAATATATCGATGCTCCAAACAACCCCTGCTTAAAAAATCTTATTGAAACCGATTTACAAAATTTAATCGGAATCTATCCAAATTTTGCAGCAGAATTTTCTTATCAACCCAATTCTTATTCAACACTACCTGATTTCTTATTCCAGGGGCATGTTTATTCAGATATTTCCGAACCAATCCGATGTATTCCTATTGGTTCTCATTCATCGTGAATAAGATAGGATTGTGGATTCGCATCGGAATTGAATCGGTTCATATAGGTTTCAATAAGAACTTCGAAGCAGGGATAATACACTGAATAATCTCAATACAGAAAGGGTTAAGGTGTAATTTCATACGAGCATCTAGCGTCGAGCGATTTTTACAAGTTCTAGATTTCAGCGTCAAAGCTAAACACTGTTTCTCTGTGAAATTGGAGCAATTCAAGACGCGCAGAAAGAACGACGCCCTTGATTTATATGTGTTATTTGATCAAATATTTCAAGAAGAAATTTTCGAAAGTGGGTACCGCAATCCAGACAGTCATATTTCTGCGACTGGGTTCAAAACTTGAACCAGATTCAAATCCAAAATTCAGAATTCACGACATTTCAACAAAACTTAGCATTGATGAAAACATCGAACACCAATTAATAATGTTGGAAAGGTTGAAATTTCTTGGATTTTATTGTATATTTCATCCATTTTTGTTGAAAACAATGTCCCAAAATTGTATCAAAATTCAATGAAATATATCAACGAATTTCCATGAAATTTCACAATTTTTCCTCCAGGGCAAAATTCATCCTTTGTAAATATTTTTTGTTGATCATAATCCACCGTAGTACTGATTATTAATTATTATTTTAATCAATCATTATAAATATGATTTGATATCCATATTGAGTTCATAATGGATATCATAACGCAGCGCTATCTTGTAGATCGGGTCCGTAATGAATAACGACTATATGCCTTGATCGTAATGTCGATTTTATTATAATAAGACAGATTTTCTCGATTCTATCGTGTGAGACGTGACTGTTCTTTGTGCGTGCCCACGCGCTAACAATCTAGAAAAAAAAACGAACGAGGTGAAGCTATAGCGAAAATCCCCGAGCACCCACGAAAGGCCCTGGACTGTCCCGAAAATCGCCGATGCAGGCGCGGCTCACACGCAGAATGGATGTTTTGAATACAACGTGATTTCAATTTTGAATACAAATTCACCAGGATATTCTGAATTAAATAGTAACGATGATTGATGAAAATGATTGAAATTAAGAAACATCAAGTGAAGCAAAACTCAATTTTAACTTGATGATATTATTGATAATGTAAACATAAAAAAGTACAACTCATAGGAAGTCAGCTTTTTGTTTGAGACGACTGCGCATAAATATTTATGATTGAGCTTCAGAAAATTTGACAAATAATCATAGAAATAATATGAAAAATCTTCAATGAAGAAATGAGATGTTTTTTATGAAAATAATACCACGTTCTTTCATTCTGTTGTGCTCGCTGAGCAAAATTGTGACACGATGAATATAAAAAAATATCGAATAGTGATATGAAATTCTATATAGAATCTAAAATTAAAATTCTCAGTAACCTCTTGGAACAATCTCTCGCATAATTGGAAATCATTATGCAAATAATTTCATCATAAAACTTTTAACGAGTGGATTCTCCGTAAACCCCACAATTTATTGGATAATTCAGGCGTACGATTTGATGTGCACTTTAGCGTATAATATATTCAATTTAATATCCCTATTTTCATTCAAACATTGCACCAACAGGATCATTACGATCGCTTCGTTCTTATTGTAAGTTGATGATTAGTATTAATCGAACTTACGATAAACAGGTGTTAAATAAATATTCAAACCACGTTCCATTGTCGCACTGAATTATTGAAATGAAAATTGAATTTCATGGAAACCCATATCCATCACCATAGAATTTCTCAAAGGTTCGTTCAATGATACACCCCCAACTGTGTATTCTTCTTCCTTTCACTGTATTTTTGAATCATTTCAAAATGACTTTTCATTCTCTTGTATTTGTTCCGTCGACAACACGTCGAATCAAAAGCTTCATTCATGACGTTCGGAAAGGAAAATTCCAATTTTTGTACAACTATCCCAGGTATTGAAACGATACAATATGGTTCTGCACCCTGTACGTAGATACTGGCGAGCGTGTGTACAAGAATGCAATAGAAACTCACGCAGACCGTACAACGAACTTGTATCAACGGCGACTACCGTACTGTACAGAGCTACATTTACTGGATATTTCGATATTACATATCCACTCTAAAACCTGCTGGCTGGCCAAAAACACACGTATCAGTATTTCGTAGCAGTACGAGAGCAGTATTTCGTCGAGTACCTATGAATTTAATACCTCTTCTTTTTATCAGAACTGTTGGTTCCAAATTCGAAATAAAAAGACGAAAAAAAACACACAAAGTTGTTGTATTTCTACTGATATAATCAAAACATGGTTTCCTCCAGGTTTTTTCTCGAATCGATTATTGAATTCCCTCCTCCCTTCTCTCGTGCGAATCACATTGGATAAAAAAAACGTAGAGTATCAAGTGGGATGCAAAAATCTACACATTTTTGAAGACATAATTCGTTGAGCAGCTTACGAGGGATACATTGCATCTCGTGGAAACGCGCGTATTTCAAATACATTCAAAAAATATGGAAAAACGAATCCTATGACGATCAAAATCACCCATCCTAACGTCATTATTTCGAGAGATTAACAACGAGATGGAGGGGGACCGAAAGGTTCGAAAAGCATTGCATCCGTATCAAATTTTCAAACTCCATTTGTTGATTTCATTAAATAATATATCACGAATTCGATGATTCAAAAGAGCTTTTCACCCACCGATATATAACACCCGATATATACACCGATGATTTGTGAATCGTTTGGAAACAGTATTAAGGTTAATGTATCATTATTCGAGCGATTTCATCATTTCAACTCGCGAGTATTCGTGGATGTTTATTTTTTCATGGCATCGATTTTCATATGAAATTTCAGAGAGTGAGTTCAGGTTCGTCGCTATGAGTGGCGATATTTTATTCTGACAATAAACATTCTGATCGGACGAGGGATAATCAATATCCGATAGATACTCTGCAAACTTGAGGCGAGGTGATAAGAGCGTCGACGACGACTACTACCACTACTTCATCTCTGTTCTCCCGAGGCATTCAATAATTCATTGAAAAACTTGGTCCACGCGTTAAGTACTTCATCAGGATGCACAACTAGATCGCATTCCTTGTGCTTCGCCATACCGAATCGTGCCTGGAATGGCTGGAGGTTTTCCCTCCTACAACCTGCGAATACATCTTTCTCCTCGTTGCGCATACAAATTCGTGGGTTTTTGTTAAAAAGAGCTCTCCTTTCTTCCACGTTTCAATACTTTTTGCATAAATTGTATGAACCAATTCTTCGATACAATACATCGGAACGAGGAAGATCAAGAGAATTAAATGAAGAGCAAAGTTATAGCTGAATTTGTAATGATGATGAAAAGGGAGAGACGAAAGTGTATACGTGTTACATACGAGCGAGGGTAGACAGGAAGAGAAACTTTGACAGAAGCGGACTATGAGTGAGAAATGGGAAGTAAAGAGCGTAAAGTTATGTGTTTGTGCGCGCACACGTATGTACAGTACGTATATACAGTTATGAGGTACGGTGAAACCATAGAGGGTAAAATGAATTCGTATTTGCGAAAGGGTACATGCATATGCGAGCTTCAAGGGGATGTTCGTCATACTGCGGGGACGATAGTCATACATAAATATACGTTACGTAAACATACACTGGGTGTTTCTCCGAAAAGCTAGCTTGAACAGCAGCGCCAACGGGTTCCGAATATCAAGAGATACACGAAGGATTATATAAAGTGAGAGAGACACCATGTTTGAGGGACTTTTCGAATCCTTTTTAGTTAAAACGTGATATCCCGTTCTTGTGGGAGAATTTGTATATTCCAAATTTTCTGGGTTTTCCAAACATACTTCAGGAGGTGATCAATTTATGAGCAACCATGTTCACAGATATTCGATCGAGTAAACTCTTCATCTATGTATATTTCATATAAGCTCCCTCGTTTCACATTCATTAACTAAATGATGCGGTTATTTCACCAAGTTCTTATCGCTCGAACTCTACTTTCTCAACTAAGATACGTTACTCGGGTGTACACGTGTACAGGCATTGAAAACTATTCAGTCAATATGTATTCTGTTCAAAGTACGATAGGGAATGCATCTCGTTCCTTCATCGCTATTCTTAGTACTGGAGTTGTTGAAGTTGCACCCAACATCCAACGCGATATACTGCACGGCTTCGTGGCGAGTAGCAACTTTGTGATAAACGGTTTCTCAGACCAATTATTATGAGCATTGGTATCAATTGACTGGAGAGTAAAGTCATATGGAGACTGTTTAGCTCTTCGACGAAACAATGTCATTATTCACTACCGTATTAGGAAAAAACCTCAGCAGAGCTAAACATTGAGAGAATAAATTCAAAAATCATTAAAAAATCTAAAATTCCTGGCATAACTCAATTTCAATTAATTTGAGAAAATATTAATGAAATTGATTTCAACGTTCCTTCAACGACTCCCTCGCGTACATAATACAACAAAGATTCTTGAATCTATATTATCTGATTAACATCAATTGTTATCACTAACGTCACGCATGAAACACACAGAATGGAGCTCAACTCATTGGTTAACGTTCACTTGGTATCTCTTTGTTCTTTATCCTCCATTATCCGTTGAGAGGATTAAGTTAATTAGATTGGTGATACTTGAATGTCATAATTAGGAATTATCTTCAATAGGATTAAAATATTACAACAATGCGTATATTCCTTCCAACGATTCATTTAAAATTGTACTGAAAGTATTTCAAATATTTGACATTTCTAAATTTCCTCCCCCACGAATCGATGGAAATGAAGAAATTTTACAATCGAAACAGAATCATCGATTCAACGAACTTATTATTCTGTGTCCCACATTTTATTTTCCTGTGGTTTTTGAGAGAACAATGATGATAAAGAACTTTATGATTGTAAATACCTGCCCTGGCGCGATACAGAAGTTTGAACCTCGAATTGAATAGAAATAAACAACTACAATTATTAAAATACGTAACAAAATGTAAAACTCCACCTCAATTACTACCAATGTTTCAATAATAATCATTGAAATATCAAGGAATAAATGTGTACAAAAGGATTAAACTTTCGAACAAGTCACTTGACCCACTTCGATTTCTCTACTCGAAACACAATTGGGAGGGAGGGAAAAAAGCTTGGGATACCCAAAGAAACGATACGAATCGCTGGCGATAATCGCGGAATAGAATAGCAAACATTTGCATGGGAGTTTCCGGTTTCTGCTTTTGCTAGAACTGCTAGAACCGATGAAGAATAGTATCTTAATTAGCTGTGATATTGCAAAACCTTTTCTTCCCTTTTTTCTTTGCTTGTATTATTTCTCTTGAATGCTTGGTTGCAGTTGAGGGTCCGGATGCAAGAACCGACGATACGCTCGAACTGCGGGATAAGTATTGTCCAAGCCGTGACGTCAGGGGTCGAAAAAAAAAATCGGAATTCCAAAAATCTGAAAATACTGGGTGATAGGGCTTGGAAAATCAATGCAAGCCTTCGTTTACAATTTTTTCCTATGATCAATAGTTTTTGAGGAAAAAAATGAAAACTACCTATTTTTTGCAACCAAAATCAATGTTTTTCAATATTGAACTCGTCATAACTCGGTCATTTTTTTATGTATCTTAGTGAATCTTACAGATTCTGATTCGTAAGACTTCCCCGATGACGAAAATGTTGAACAAATTTGTAAAAATTCATTTACAAATTTATAATTTTTTAATCCGAAGTGAAAAGCATGTTTTCTATGCTTTGGAATCAAAAAGTGGTGGGGGAAATGTGAGGTACAAAAAACTTCCAGCGACAAAGTTGTTCGTTAGTATATGGACAAACTTTTTGGGAAGTTTCAGATCGATCGGATTATTAGTTTGCAAAATCCAGCGATTTTTTCATGAGCGCGCAACGGTTATTTTGCATTCCTCTACGATGTGTACCGGTTAAATATCAGAGTCCGCGGGGAAAATTGTATTCGTTCGATTTTTCAATGTGGATTTATGTTTTTTGAGTCATAAGATTCGAATATCGAATTATATTTGCTAGATTCGAAATCCTCTTTTTTTTATCAACAATTTCATTGTTTATAACGTTTTTATGGTCAAACTATTGACTTTGAAGAAAAATTGACCCACCTAATGAAGTTTCTTACCCTTGTAAGGAAGAAGTTTTAAATCCGGGAATCAAACTATTTTGGCAAGGTTGCTCATTCAATTTTTATAATAAACAATCGATTGGTTCAAAACAATGACATCTACAAAATATTGATTTCATGAAAAAAGTATTGGAACAAAAAAGATTTCTTATCCTGTAACTGATCAATTTTGTACACATCATTTTTCAGTATCCGAATTTTTTATTTAAATATAATTATGATATTTGAATAGAGATAAAAATAATTCTCATAATTTGGTTTCTTCACATAGATTGAGATTCTTTAGGTTGAGGTTCAGGTTTTTTTGAGATTCAAAATTTGAAGTCAGATACTTTTTCTCTTTTCATACGATTTTGCGACTCATGTTCATAAACTTCAATTTCATTGTTTTCTTTTTTCATGTTCCTTTTAGGCGAATTGATAATGATCATAAATTCAAAACATGAATCCACATTGGAAAATCGAACGAATACAATTTTCCCCGCGGACTCTGATATTTAACCGGTACACATCGTAGAGGAATGCAAAATAACCGTTGCGCGCTCATGAAAAAATCGCTGGATTTTGCAAACTAATAATCCGATCGATCTGAAACTTCCCGAAAAGTTTGTCCATATACTAACGAACAACTTTGTCGCTGGAAGTTTTTTGTACCTCACATTTCCCCCACCACTTTTTGATTCCAAAGCATAGAAAACATGCTTTTCACTTCGGATTAAAAAATTATAAATTTGTAAATGAATTTTTACGAATTTGTTCAACATTTTCGTCATCGGGGAAGTCTTACGAATCAGAATCTGTAAGATTCACTAAGATACATAAAAAAATGACCGAGTTATGACGAGTTCAATATTTAAAAACATTGATTTTGGTTGCAAAAAATAGGTAGTTTTCATTTTTTTCCTCAAAAACTATTGATCATAGGAAAAAATTGTAAACGAAGACTTGCATTAATTTTCCAAGCCCTATCACCGAGTATTTTCAGATTTTTGGAATTCCGATTTTTTTTTTCGACCCCTGACGTCACGGCTTGGACAATACTTATCCCGCAGTTCGAGCGTATCGTCGGTTCTTGCATCCGGACCCTCAGTTGTAGTACAATCTTAACCGTCTGTCGCGCTCTTATCTGTACACAATCTAACTGGAGCGCTGACAGAGAGGCTTTCCATTCATCTATAGAACTCCATTCATACTCATTCCTTCGTATATCCGCGTTATTCGTCAACCTTCGTGCTGTGATCATATTGTACTTACATACACAACACGTATATGCACGAGGTAAATCAAAGAAAGGAGCCGCACATACACCCAACCGTCTTGCTTTGAACTACTTGCATCCGAGTTGGACCTACATGCACTTCACCCTTATCATTTATACGGAAGTGTATTGTATTTATATGCTAACGTATACGTAACTAGAAGAAAAATTCACTGTTTGTGTTTCATTCCCAGACAAGGGTGTCAAAGGTGTGGATTGTGAAGTGTTTGGAGTGTGTCCAGGGTGGAAAAGTTTGGGAAGGAAAATGAGAGAGTACCACACTGTAAACTCTATGCGAGTTATCGTGAGATCGGTGAGAGTGAGGCACTCTCGTCAAAACTTAATTGCATCCTCATTCAAGAAAACCATAAAGAGGAGTATGAGTAAGAGTAAAGAGTTCAGATACGTATATATTCTATAAGTTTTTATAATACCGCCTAATTACGCTATCTGGTTACCTGAGGACAAAAAATGAAATCTCCTTCTTTTGTATTAAATGAATTGTCGTTTAAATAAAATGGGATCATGCATTCACTTGATAAGAAGTTTTACTCCTTTTCACTCTCCTCCTTCTTCTTCTCCTCCTCTTTTTTCCTCTCCTGGCTCTCAATGAATTCGTTCGTTCTGAATTTTGCATTTAATACAGCAACGAATAATCTTATTTAAGTGCCATTAACGACAATAATGATAAATTCAACTGCGGCACTAAAATGTTACCGGTAAATGAGTTAACGTGCACATATTCGTATATATAATCCATTATATTTATTGTTGAATTCTGAAATTAGAGAATATGGAATGAAAATACAGGGAGAAAATTAATACCATTTATGTACTCACTCTGCATTTATTCATTCCAGGACTTTTGTATCTAATGCTCCAAAGAAGCAAGAAATAGATTTTCAAGTAGAATTCTTGTATGGAGAACGAAGAAAAATTTCCGATACATCGTTGAGATCAATTTGAGAAATACTTGAGAATACCTCCGCTGCACGTTAGCAGACGTGCGTTCACATTGAGTTCGATTTTCAAAAAGTGTTCTTCCGTGTTCCATTCTGAACTCATGCACCTTTTCTTTAGAGAGAAAAAAACCGCATCCTTCGACACGTATATTTAATTCGATTAAAATTGAGGATGTGTTCCCTGTTCATAGAATCCCATTTTCAAGTGGAATTCTGCTTGTTAAATGCATTTCACAGGCACGACTCCGTACTCCATACTTCGTGTATCAAGTGGATTTTTGTCTACAAGCTCGCAATGATAACTCCATTCACCGCGATGTTAAAATGTTTCAATGATTCTTCTGTCCACAAGAGCTTATAAATCCATATTACGCTAACGCGTCGTTAACGTGATTCAATGTCATTGAGATGTCATTTTTCATCCCGGAGTTTTCGATATCGGTACTCGAAAGTATCGCGCGCAAGAATACGAGAAGATTATTAAATCGTTCGTTTCGATTCGAATGTCAGAACCGTCCGCTAGAATCAAAAGAACCAAAGAAAAATGGATTTCATTTTTATTTGCGAGCTATGAATTATTCATTTGATTCTGCCGTATGATTTCATTCAATGTACAAAATTCATTGAATATTTATTTGATTCCGATGAATTCATTTGCCGTTTGGATCGTGGAATTCGTTTGGATATTATGACTGAAATTCGAAAGGTTGTTGTTGTTGCGTTGCGATGGTCGAGTTTCAAATATAAACCATGCAAGAAAAAATCCTTTGAGTCTAAATCAAGTGCTCGATCTTCACGTAATCTTTGCGTGTAACGATTGAAAACTACCATCTACCATCTACTCTATCTACAATCATTTCCATCGGAATAATAACTCTCGATGTATATTTGCTAGGAATCAATACCTTAATAACCATCTTTTGGCAGTCTGCCAACAAATTGTACTGCGGCTCTCACCATGGCTCTCTGTATTGTCTGGCTTTTCCTGTTTCTCTAACAACCTATTTGTTATTTGTCGTTCCTCGTCGATACTCTTCCAATAATTCGAATGAAGTTTCTATTAGTTAACGGAGTAAAAAGGAGATGTGTTACCGCTGTCTGTACAACAATTGATCATTGTTTATCGAACACTTGCACTCTGAAAATACAAATTCCGCATATCTGACTCGAGTTGATGACTTCCATATGGCACCAGAAATCTCCACATCACTCAAAATTTCCCGAAACGTAGAGGAAAGGGTTTGCAGCTGATTACGAATTCTCATTCGCTTTTCCGGAATCACAAATGGCGAATTCAATACGGCGGTCGAAACACTCGAATTTGAAAGGGATTTTTTGCAAAGAATGTCTCTAAATACAATTTGTTAGCCCTGAAAAAAATATCCCGGAAACTCAGTACGTTTATACCGTGATGAGAATGAGATTGCCGCAGGTGTTTGTACAACAACCCCTCGTTCCTGAATAAGTATCTCCGATCGATGACGAATATTCTATCCGAAGCGATAAAGATTGGAAATCGAGTCAAGTTAAATGTCTCATTTCTTTTCCTTAACTATATTTTAATACACCAAAAACGATACTTGGAAATCTCTTGGGAGTATCCATATTTTTCAAAATTCATTTATCATCATTCGTCACATACACCGTGTACCATATCCATCGTGTGTTACCCTTCTTCTTTTTCTTCTTCTTCTTCCTCTTCCTCTTCCTCTTGTTCTTCTTCTTCTCCTCAACGACCAGATGCCCGTTTTCATCACATTAACGTTATATTTTTTTGCCTTCCTCCTCGAGAAGAACTCTAGGGTCTCCCGTTTAAGCTATGACTTTTTTCCATCGTCTACGGTTAAACAAAGTACAAGTAGATCGCGGCTCCGGAGCACCACTTCTTCCATACCACGTCGTCGTTGTCATCCTCTTTTACGTACAGTTGATAGAATGCATAATTAATTTCTCAAGCCGGACGTCGAGCCCGGTCTTTCTCAGGGAATCAACGAGATAAGAATAAGTGGATTACTCGAACATAATAGCGCGATGAAAAACATTATGCTTGATGGTGGTGGTTGAAAAAAAACTCTTGTTACACACTATTGGTACGTATGAATAAAATACGAATATAAATGGACTGATACAAACCATTCGTCCATTCGAATAGGATATCAATTAACGTTATATAATTATCTCATTATTCATGTGGATTTCTGGGAAACTTTTCTTTCCCTCGGACATTGAACGAGGGAAGAAAAGACGCTGTTGACGTTCCCTGTGAAATTGTCTTTCGAAATAGCAAGAGAAGAAGACTTTTCAGTTACGCGAAGAGGTACGAATAACTCTTGGGGGATGGAATAAATGAAATTTCCAGACCGTATTAAAACGTCTGCAAGATATCTTCGCGACAACTTTGGAACATTAATTACAACAACCGGGCCGGAGAGGTTAAGATTTTCAGACGAATTTCAAATGTAGAAAAGTTGTTTGCGGCATCGATAAAGCGTTTAAAAAACGAATTAGCGAGGGAAAAATTGTTTTCAAGCCCCAAAAGAAGAGGCGGAAAGAAGTTTTCAAATTATCCAATGAAAGTTGCAACGAATGCGAAGGAATTATGATTTTTATATGTTAATTTTGTTTCACTTCTGTTTTTGGTTCGGGGGGAGATTCATTTCAAGTGATTCTACACGAAAGTTGAATTTTCTTCCCCATGTTGAATAGAAATCGATAACCCGACTTCGGTTCTTTGGATTTTCCTATTCCCACGTAATATTCGAATCTGAATTAACTATGCTCCAAGTTTTCGTGTTACACTCCTTGAATCTTAATCTCCGAATCCTTCAATTTATTCGCACGAATACCTTATATCCTAAACAGCGAATTCCTTTTACACTTTTCTCCACTCATCCTGTTCACGTGGTTTCATTAATTCCTTCATTCAATTCATCGTAAGGAAATTAATCTTGGGGAAAGTTTTAATACTATTCAAATACAGTCTCACGATATACCTGTAACGAACAGTTTAAATACATTCAACAAGAAAAACAATTCACAACATAAATTTTCACATGTAGCACAAAAATTCATGTTTCCCTCTGCGTCCGACTACTACAACTCAACTAGGATTCAACTAGATCCTGATTTAATTATCCAACTTTTCTGAAAGATTTGTTTTTATACGAAAAGAAGAAGAAGAGGAAGAGGGGGCAGAAGAAGAAGAAGAAGAAGAAGATGCTGTGAGGTGTGGGGGTTTAATAAACGCTCCTAATGAGTAATGTTCTCGCTACGTAGAGTTTCCTTTGCTCCCAGCTTAATACCATCCGGTATTTATGAGGAAATCGTCAGAATATGGATGAAGATCGATAAATTAACCTTCCCTCCTGGGATCTTGTCTCTCGAAGGGATAAATTAAATATTCCCGCTTCTGGAGAATATTCCTGTTATTACATCCATTTGGCTTGTATAAAATATTTACCCTGTACATTCGACCGAAAGAGAGAGACATATATATATGTATATATGTATATATATATATATATATATATGATATATATATATATATATCAGAAATTCTCTCGTTTATGACATAGACGATTAATATTCGGTCATTGATATTATGATTCCGTTCCTCCGTCCCACCCGTTGTTATCCTTATTGATCGTGATGGATTCACATTCACGTGGTTCACAAGAAAGGGCAAACAATTTGGAGATCGTTGCGAGAGGTGGTATTGAATTTCCAAAATTTGAAGAGAAAATATTGATGAACCGTATGTGGAATCAAAGAGAGAATTCACATTGGGAATGTGAATTCCAAGATACAACGAACTATTCCAACGTAGATTCGTGTTTATACGACGCAAAACTTTGATTCCCAGCTTACAAAGGATTGGGAGAATAAAAATTGTGTGAGTAATACCGAACATGTGACCCTCTTCATCATCTTCTCCCCTTCTCCAATGTTCGTGGAAAAAAAGAACCCGCACGTAATTATATTTTGACGGGGTACCCATGTCTTGACGACGGTGATTCGATACCGCCTTCCTCTTGAAGAAGAAGAACAAGAAGCAGAAGGAAGACGCGACAGGGTACTTATCCGCAGTCTATCCCTAGTCTTTGTATTAATGTTTGCAATGTTCAAGGTGTAAGACATTCTCTTTTTTCTACTTACATTCTTCACTGTTGGATTCAACCTAACCTTGAATATAAAACCATGACTGAAAAGTTGGCCTTGGTGATGAAGTGGTAGATAAAGGGGATGTCTTCTGGGAAAGGGATAGATTTCTCATCAGATTAGATTACTCATTTCAGATACGTGGTTTCGCGATATCGTCCTCGTGGGGATAGTTTAGATGGTTCAGGTTTAGATAAGAATTTGAAATACATTTGATAGATTCAAACTAGAAGAATCCCAGCGGATTCTGGATCAAGGATTGATGCTTGAACACTTTCGAGTAGTCGGCAGGTGGTAAAGTTCTTCGTGGGCAATATAGCGCAAAGGGAGACCAAAAACAGAGCTCCCGCAGCGAGGCACATGGATGGAAATCAATTGGAGAGGTTCAAAGGGCTTTGGAGATGTCGATTTTTTATCAATTTTCATCGTGGTTGTTGAAAAATACTTGTAATAAAATTCTTGAGTGCAATGGTTTCAAAATTTACTGCCACTCAATCACTTCGTTCGGATAAGATTTGGAAATTAAGAAATTGTCGTATCCAATATGATGGATAATGATTTCAAGGGCTGGTAATTAAAGATTCGTAATCGAGAATTCACATGGGTTCATTATGAAGGATAACAAATCCGGAATTCATCAAATATACTCGAACAGAGACTATTCGAGAAATTCTGAGGTGATGAATTAGAAACCTGTGGTTGGAAATTCGGAACTGAAAATGGTAGTTGTAATATCGTAGGCGATAATTTCAACATTGTAAAAAGTGTGAAACGAAAACGATACAAAAAGATGTATCACATAAAAATTCGGATTGCATTTTACACAGCTGATTTCGTTATTATCACGTTAAAAATGTCGAACAAAACCGGACAACACTGAATAGAAATTCAAATAAGCAGTGGAATGATGAATGATATGGCTGCATTTATGGATATTTTTGTTCTCGGATTCTTTTATTTGCAAAAATACCATTTTCCTCGATACCAATGAGAAATTTTCAGAATAATGTGTTTAACCCGCGTTTTAAACTCCTCATTTTGATACGTCTATTTGACGCCTTTTAAACGATTTTCAAACCGTTGTTATGACGTCAATTTATGGTTGAAAAATACGTGATCTGCCCCGACATTTTAACGTCAAATCAACGGGAGAGTATAGTTTCAAAGGTTCGAAATTCCAAGTCGCAAGTTCACTGAAAAGGATATTACTTTGAGAATTCATCGAATTTCCTAACTCTGGTTTGAAGACTACAAGAAAAAAACATTACACATTCATTTTTCCCAATTTAGTACTTTCGACCCCTCATTCGTGATTGAAAGCTTTCAAAAACTCAAGATCACGCGTTTCAAACCGATTCCAAGATTTAGAGCTCATTTTTGTTGTATTCGTCGATGCTGATCTATCATTTCTATCTTAGATTTTCTGAGTGCTGATTCGTGATCAGCAACTTCAAACACTCCTAGAATTGTTATTTTCGTGTGAATTCATTGGATTTATCATTTTAGAAATTATTGCCCACCGCATCAGATCTGATACGTTGGAATTTGAATTTTCAACAAATGGTTTTTTTTTCAAATGGGTTAGATAAACCTTAGAACGAGTGCCAGCCACATTGAATTTGACATTTGAAATTTTGAAAGTTTCCTACCGGATTTATATTTAAGTGATCATTATTGATATGATAATTGACTGATAAGTCAACGTAAGGGAAAATTATCACAAATTTTAATCATTGAAACAATAATTGGTGAACCAAAATCATCAGAAGGGGAATTCATTTGATTTATTGGATTTGATACGATATGGAATTAGTTTTTCGAAAAATATACCGCGAGGGATACTTTTACAAGTAATTGAAAAAAAAAATGATCGAATCGATTGAAAAGGTTGCACGATTGAATATCATAAAAAAATAACACTTAAAAATGAAATACACAAAAATAACATCAAACAAAATGACACATAGAAATATGCTATGTGAGAGTATAATATCGAACAAAACAACAAATATTACTCTCGACCAATAAATCACACTTCAGTTCGTGTTGCGCTTTGATTTTTCTATTATCTAGAACTAAAATTCGTGACTCGACTGATAGTTCGTATTCAAATTGATAACATCACTGATATTCAATGCTCGCTTGATGGTGGTTTCACTGATACATAAGCTTGGAATAATAATAATAATACACTGGACAGTTAGCGTCCAAATTGATTCCACTGATAATAACTGTTGAAATCATTGATCTCACTATTAATAAGCACTGGGGTTAATAATGTAACTGACAATTGGTTTTAAAATTAATAATTTTATTGGTAATAAGTACTGAAATTCATTGTGTCATTATCAAGTCAATACTGATCTGAGAAGAAATTTTTAGGAATAATAAAAATATTATTCATAAATCATGAAGCATAAATAAACGAATGAGAGAAATAATACTCAATAAGAAGAAAATAATGACGACAAAAAATCAAAATAAAACTAACAATTATTATTTATTTATTAATGAATAATAGTGAATCATTCAATTGCATAGTCACAACAAAATAATTGCTTGATTCGAATAAAGTTTTATTGAATTAATTCAATATCCATTGTCATTGACGGAATATTTCACAGAATATTAAACATCTGTTTGATAAAATGATTGTTTAGTTGATTTGATAAAACGTCAGCTGAATTGATTGAGTATTCTGTTGGGAATGATCAAAGAAATATTGTATTGTTCCAGGGAATTTTTTCTCCCAGTGTGAAATTATTAATCCGATAGTATTGACCAATATTATGGTATATCAATTTGAGTATTACTTAATAGTGGAATTATTCATTTTGTTATTGATAACGAGTGATATCATTAACCCTTATGAGGTGACGTCATTTTGGATAGCTCCTACGATTGGCTTCTATGGATGCTGTTTACGAACTAAAGTGATGACACTTGGGAAGTTTATAGCCTCCCAGTGTACAATTACTTAGGATATAGTCTGCTTACTCTTTTCTTCTAATTAGCAAGAGGAGAGAATTTTGAAAAAGTATGAGCGACCCGACGTTTCTTCGTAAGGGTTAATTTGAGTACTGTTTAATAATATCATATATAATAAGCTGCTATCGAAATCAATAATTCTAGAAGCATTAAGTCTCAAAATCATTGATTCAATTATTACCTAGAACTAATGAACACACTGAGGACCCATTTTTTTCAAATTGAAGGAAATTTCTTCGCCTTTATCCTGATAAATCTCGTTTCAAATGGAAAAAATAATTTTGAATAAATAATTGAATGAATTGAAATCATATATATTTCTGTTTTAATTTGAGAATTTTTCGTTTCAATCTGATGAAAACTTTTTCCATTTAACTGAATTTTCTTCCATTAGAAAAAAGATTTATCAGAATGAGAGCGAAGAAAAATTTCTTTCAATCTAAAAAATCAGGGTTTCAATGCATAATAACACTGAAAATCGATCATAAAATTAATAACTTCATTGATAAAAAGTACTGAAAATGATGATGTGATTATCGAGTTGATACTATCGACCTAATACTTGAATTATTGATTCCGGAATTACGGTACATAAATTTTATTAGTATTCAATGGTGAAATTATTGATTTTACCACTCACTATTGGTGATATTATTGATGTAAGCACTAGCTAATAATATAAACCGATGCAAAAATCAATTAATAATTTTATCAATCATGAGTATTAAAATGATGAATTATTTCACTATCAACCAATCCTCACCTTAACAACATCACTGACAATCAGTTGTAAATTTCACAGTTTCACAAATAGTTAGTACTGAAATTGATCATCAACTAATACTATTTACTTGATGGTGGAATTATCAATTCAATAAACTGTTAGACAAATTCTTGAATTTAATACAAAATTTTTTATGAAATATTATATTTCCATATTGAATTTAATACCAATTCTTAAATTCAATATTAATTATGAAATTTCGAAGTTTCCCTCTGAAATGTAACAATTACTTATGGAATTTCACAAATATGTTATTGAAATTACGAAGAAAATTCTGAACATTAACAATTCTATTATTAAATTCAATATTTTATTATGAATTCGAAGAAAACTGTATATGTAAAAAAACTTCATAATATTCTTATGAAGTTTCAGGCAGATTTTTCTGACAGCGTAGTTTCTACTGATTGATATTACGGTGAATAAATTTTAGTATGACTTAATCATGAAATTATTCATTCAATTACTGGCTTTTGATTATATTAATTTCGGTACTAGCTAATAATATTAACTCCTATCAAAATTAATAATTCTACGAATGATCAATGTCACTATTAACCAGAACTAGCATTGAATGCTTCTGACAGAAGAAATGATTAGTCTTTAGGGCTCGGGAAATAAATTAGTACTGGTTAATAGTATTAATTACCAATTTCACTGATTGAAGTGAAATTAATGAGTTTACTGATCAATACTGGGCTGAATAATTTTAGTAACATTTTCTATTGAAACCCTACACTGAGAGAAAAAATTTCCGGAAACAATAAACTATTTAGTTGAATAGTCGCCATAAAATACTCAATTGATTTGAATAAACTTTTATTAACTCGATTCAATGTTTATTCAATCAAACAAATATTCAATATGCTATGAAATATTTCATCAATGGAAACAGTTATTTCATTGAGTTCATGAAATCAATCCAAATCAATTAAGTATTCCATGGCGACTATTCAGTTGAATATTTTATTGTTTCCGGAAATTTTTTTTTCAGTATAATGAAAATGATCTCTGTATTTCTCTACATTTATTTGAAAACGTCCGAAATCTGACAGAAATCTCTCCTTCTCTTCATTTCTGTCAGATTTCGGAGAATCAGAAAAATGCGAAGAAGTGCAGAGATTTATTTTGAAAAGAAAGTGGAAAACTTCTATTACGAACAATATTATTATTATCAGATAATTTCATTTTTGCGTACCTGTTATTATTATTCCCGTGTGTGATATTTTCTGTGTTATACTTTAGAATCACGGACACTGAAAATTGAGATTTGCAAAGATTTTGTAGGAAGAAAAGAAATGGTTTTTTGCTTAAAGAGAACGGACTCAATTTGCCGGTTTCGGAGACCATAAAACGTTAAAATTCCACCGAAAATCTGGTAGGAAACACATTTCGTATTGGATTTTACGAGAATTCATCAATGTACTGCCGGAAGAATAAATTTTCCCAAAGACAATAGAACTCACCGGAATTGTTGTGCTGATGGGAACGATGCACCTCGTTCAATTGAAAAATCCTCCTTCTCTCTATGAATTTTTCAGTGCTCCTCTTCTTGAATGTCCCCATACTTTGCGTGAAAAGGATGAACCTACTTGCCTCTCTTTTCTGATCTGAATGTAAATGAAATCATTGAATTTGATGTAGAGAATCATATAATTTTCATTTCCCCTATTCCATTCTAACCAACACAAATGTTTTTTCACCACGATAATATTCTTCCTCTCTCGAATTTAACAAGATTATCGAAATTTACTTGCAGGAAATCTTTACCGCCGCTACGATGCGCCAGGAAATAAAAAGAAAATTATTATTACCGTCTGCGCAGTGACCATTTCCTTTGCGGATTGTCTTGAATGATCTCGTTAACACGTGCTGAAAAATGTGGCTCTTCGTTACAGAGCAGTCGACGTCAGAAACGCTCATTCGAGATACCACGAAACACACGACGTGGGAAAATTGAGAAATTACGATACGGCCAGTATTACGCCAACGTCCGGACAGAATGAGAATTTTGAGCTCCTCGTATCCTTCCATGTAAATTTATTCCAAATTCACAAATTGAGGAAATCTCTTGTATGAGAGAACTGTGCCCATCGGGTTACATGAGGAACATGAAGAGTTTTGTTTGGTTCTAGAAGAATTTTCATATTCTTTGCAACAATGATCTTTCGCAATCTCTTTTTACGAGTTCTACATGATTTCATTTCTCCTCGGATTGCATTTTTTACCACTCCTTTCAGTTTATTGGGTATGAAAATCTCAACTCAACCCTCAAGTTTCTCAATCTCCCCGTTCCTTTATTATACACCTTCTTGTGCGGCATTTTCATCGCTCCTTTCGTATTCGTTCGCGAAGTTCGCGATACCTTGTACCGTGGTGGCATGGATGTACGATCGAAGAATCGACACTTTCAGTGCCTGTTTTGCATAGAATGTTGCGTTCACTAACGCAACAGAAATAATATCGAGAAATGATTTATCACATCTTTATTTTCAAGAGTACATCAAGAAAAGTGATTTATCGTCGCGAGGTTGTCTTTAAAGAAGAATGCAGGTTCAAAAAAATGATTTATCATTTTGCACAATACAGCAGTATCACCAGTTTCATTAGAGGGTGATTTATTAAGTTGAATAGTTATGACATATATATGGTCATTTTAATACAACCGGGTTACGAAATTGTTAGAAATTTATTTCATGAACAAAATAGAACGTCGATACGTGTGTACGTGTTGCTCGTTAACGTGATTTCCGTACAATTCGTGATCGAATCGTACTTTTTTCCCCAATGAGAAGAACACCACAGTCGGAAGGGTACGTCGATTGGGCGCCTCGCCGTACCACGCCGCGCCGACTTCTCTCTTCATTTACAACGATACGTGACTGCATTTCTGATCGTGAGAAATGCGCGAGGGAAAAGGGAGAGGGCGATAAAACTTGTCTTCCTTTTCACAGTTCTCAACCAAGTTCAGTTGAGAAAATGTACCACTCGATGTTGTAACATTTTTTAACGTTATGTGTTTCGAGTATCGCGAAACACGTGTAGGGTTCATTCACCCGAAATAATTTCCTCCAAGGAATGTCTTTTTTGACGTGTACGAAGAGCGACGTTCTATTCGAACATTCGTATTCATTAAAGGAAATACGTAACGATGGATAGTAGATTCATCCCACTTTTAGTTTCCCGTCAAGAAATCTTGGTCGTAGTCGGATGAGTGGAGGAGAAGTAGCGGAGAAGGTGGCACTGGGGTGAGGGAATATAGTTTCGCAAGAAGAGAATGATAAATGTGAAAGTACAATTTATGCAGAAAAAAACCATCAACGATCTGTCTCTTACATTTTCTAGATATAAAAATGTTCCCATAGTATCTGGGCTACATTCCAAAACTTTATCTTCTTACTTTGGAGTACTGCTTTATCTTCGTCACTTTTACATATTCAGAGAGAAACAAAAGGAGGCAGTGCTATAATCTGAAATGAGAGTTTTCAGAAATTGAAAAATTTTATTTACGATTCTTTCCTGGGTTCGTTGTGCGGGAGTATTGAATTTCATCATCCAATTTAATAGCGTGATACGATCTCCGTATAGAAAGCCCAGGAATTTAAACATAGGCAATTATCGATCGATGTATCCTGTGTTTCTCTTGAATAATTCGTGAAATTCCCTAAGTTTTGACAGGGCCTAACAAGTTCTACTTAGGCATCATCAGGCCCTTCTCAGGTCTTGGCAAAAATTGAGGAATGCCACGAATCATTCCTAGCCAGACAATGATTAATTCTTCATCACTGATAGAAGTGTGGCCCAACACGGGATAAAATTTACCATATAATTGAATATTGACAAATCCAAAGTTTTATGCTTCAATACAATTGCAAAATAATAGAAAGTTCCCTGTGAAATCTAGGGAAAAATCAAAAGCAATAGAAAAAAAATACAGAACAAGAATTGTATCCTTCATTTCTGTGTTCCCGAAGAACTATATCCTTGAATATCTGTATTCTCAAAGAATTGTTTTTTCAGAGAACTGTATTCTTGAGAAATAGTCATCTTGAATATCTTCATTCTAAAAGAACTGTCCTTTGGAATAATTGTATTCTCAAATATTTTCATTCCCTAAGAAACTGTATTATTGAAGAACTGTGGTCATGAACATTTCCATTTTTGAATATCTGTATTCTGCAAGAACCGTCTTGAATATCTTCACTCTTGAATATGTGTATTTTTCAATAATTGTTCCCCTGAAGAACTGTATTATGGAGGCTCTGTCCTTTTAGAGAACTGTATTCTTGAACAAGTCCGTTCTTGAATATCTGTATTCTCCAAGAACTGTCTTCGTAAATAACCGGTGTCTTAATACCCACATTCACGCGAATGACAATTGAGGAGTGGTTAATTGTTGCCATTGAACTATCGGTATAACTATTGTTGCAATCAGCAACAACAAAGCATCTTCACTAAGCACCAATTTTCATTCGATCAACAACACCTCTTCAATAGTCATTCAAATGAATATATATATTGAGAATACACTTATTAAGGAAAACAATTCTTGGAAAATACAGATATTTCAGAATACGAATTCTTTAAGAAAACAGTTATACAGGAAGACAGTTCTTGGAGAATACAAGTACCTCAGAATGGAGATATTTATAAACAAAGTTTTGTAAGAAGACGATTATTTGAGAATTTGAGAGTGGAGATATTTGAGAATATAGTTCTTCAAAAGAGCAGTTTTTGAGGATACGGATATTTAATAAGACAGTTCTTTGAGAAAATAGATATCTAATGATACAGTTTTCGGGAATACAGAAATGGAGGTTCTTGTCCTGCCAAAAAAATTGCCATTAATACATCATGTTCAAATAACGTGAAGCCGGCTATATATGAAGCTGAAAAAAGTGAAAGACGGCGGTAGGGGGTCTTTTTGCCGAAAACGTTTTTCGCCGAATACACTGTAATTTGACAATCGATAGTCACCTCTAGAAATCACTAGGAGATTTCGTAGTGATCAGGGGGCATAATCTCGAATAGAAAATTTTCAAATGGATTTCAGCGCCGCCATACGGTAGTACAGTGAACTATTTTACATGTATACACTAACACTAATCCGAAAATCGGTGTGATTTGTTCATTGTTTGTGTTAGTTGTATCTATGGCGAATAATTCACTGTACTACCGTACGGCAGCGCTCAAATCCGTTTGAGAATGTTGCATTTGAGATTATGCCCCCTGGTAGTGATCTCTAGAAATGACTAGCGATTGTCGAATTAAGTTTATTCGGCGAAAAACTTTTTCGGCACAAAGACCCCCTACCAAAGACGGCCCACGCTTTTCTTGGTTAATACAGTTATTTGGGAAGACAGTTCTTGGAGAATACAGGTACTTCAGAATGGAGGTATTTATAAACAAAATTTTGTAAGAAGATGATTATTTAAGAATTCGAGGGTAAAGATATTTGAGAGTGAAGATATTTAAGAATACAGTTCTTCAAAAGAGCAGTTCATCGAGGATACAGATATTCAATAATACAGTTATTTGAGGAAAGAGATATCTAATGATGCAGTTTTTGAGAATACAGAAATAGAGAATACAGTTCTTGTCCTGCCAAACAAATTGCCATTAAGACGTCACATTCAAATATCGTAAAGCCGGCGATATATGGAGCTGAAAAAAATGAAAGACAACCCGCGCTTTTCTTGGTTAAGAAAGGTGTTTAATTTAATTAACAGGGGCCAAACAGAGATTGTTTATGCCTCTTTTCAATCAAAGGTTTCGCGATGTTTTTCAGCTCCACGTAACGCGAAGCCGAGTCTAAGTCGTCAATCCAAGTCAGTTTCATGCGTGGCGGATTGTGCATCGCCATTGCTGGGCCTACATTTTCTCCCAGTAGTCAATTCTTAATAAGCCATCGATGTTCTATCAGTGGCATTCATGCCCCTCTAATGCAGTATTTTATATGAATCCTGAAGACATCGACTAAACTTATCGACGAACTGCTATTACTTGTCTTGAGTGATATTTATGAAATATCTCATTGCGTAAAATGAACAATTGAATGTTAATCAATCGGTTTCTGTGGCGAAAAATGCTCTAAATTGAATAAAAAATTACAACAGTTGGCCGATAGATTCTATATAATGAATTTCTACATTTTCATTGACGCTTTGTAATAACACCATACAGCATCCACGCACTGTTCCTTCTGATAAATTCACTTATTCAAATTTATTATTCACAACCACGGTTAAAGTACCGCAGTATTCGTGAAGTCTCATTGATCAACAACATACGAGTAACAGTTTTAATGAGTATTTGAAACTTGGCATCGAAATCAATCAAATATAATCATATTCGAGTCTCGTTACAAGCATCATTTATTATCCTTCAACGATATTTTGACAAATCATTTTGAAATTAGTAGAAATCATTCGAGTAGTGGATAAATTAATGACCCGAACATTTAATCACTTTAACATTTTTCTTTCTCATATCGTTTTGCGTGTTTTTTTTTGTTTTTCTCCTTCTCCGGTCTTTTCCCCGATGCCCTCAGAGTCATTTTTCATTCACCACATAATACGAGGATCGCACACAGCTCTTTGTACGGCGATTTTCACAGGTCAATTAATCGATCTACTCTGACAATGAACGTGCACACCCTGTACCTACATTATATATTGTCCTCATTATATCCCACGCTATTATATCAGATTATTCATACGTATATAAAGTTGTGTGAGTGCATCCAGGAATATACGTATATAAACGATTGAATGCGGTAATTACTGATTAGTAATTAGTATATTATACGCTGACGTGTTTTCGTTATGCGCCATGGTAATTAATTGCCAAATATGCCGAAACTAAATAAGATTATACGCGTGCGGGGATGATATCTTTGATTCCTGTGTTCAGTTATATCAGTCGTTTATCACGTTTTTATTGGATTACAAAGCGAATGAATCATGTTATGTATTGATGCAGAGTCAAGTGTATTCTGTAATCGGGGATCTGAGTGAAGTTGGAAGGGAATGGAATGATTGGAAACGCTCACAATGAAAAGTAAGAAGACAATGAAAGAATATTATAAATTGAATTGAAATCTTTTGATGATGGATTTGTTTGATCTTTAATTGTTTGATTCCTAATTGATGTTCTCTTCGGGTGTTTTCATTATTCCATAATTTTCGACGGGGCCCCTTATTGTAACGATGCGACGGGAAACATTTCATGAATAGAAGGAGGGTTGTGAGCAAATATCGTAGTGAAAAGAGAGTAAATGAGCACTGTTATCCGCTAGGTGCGCTTCGTCGTTCAAGTGCTTACGGCAAATCAAAATAAACTTGCCCAAATATATCAGGAATCGGTTCGTGACCGCGCAATTGGATTTATTGGTGTAAACTAGTCGTTTAATTTATGATCCTCGTTGGAACTATTGACTACAGAGTTCTTTCCGATAGAAATCTACATTTTATCCTGAATTGATTGCTATTAAAACTTCACCATTTCATATTTGATTTTATTGAGTTTATTTTTCAAAGATTCTTTTATATTATAAAATTCTTTTGATCAGTTCAATTAAGAGTGTTGCATTTTTATAACGCAACGCAAACCATTTTATTCAAGCCGTTCATTTTGACGAACAAGGCGCATTTTGGGGGGATAATTGCTTCATCAGGGGCAATTAATATTGCCAATGTGCAAGCCAACAAACGAAATTTCACAAATTTCTCAACGGATTTACTACAGAGCCTTCGACTCCTGAACACATTCTTTTTTCTCTTCTCTAAATCAATTCAAGTAAACATGTACATCCTTTTTCTCTCCACACTTTTTGAACTCAGTAAAAGAACTTAGAACGAGATAACTATTGATTTATCAAATCGATATTTATTCGAGCAAGTAGATTTCAAAAAATTCCCCTCCAAATTCGTAATCCTTAAACCCAGGTGAAACACGTACACCTATTCGAATACAATATACAAAGATGCGAAGCTCGGATACCGAACGACAGAATATAAAATCTTGATGGTTTGACGGAACATTATCCTCGGATTTCATCGTATTCTTTATGAATTCACGAAAACTCTCAACAGCGGCGACGACTAGAAAACTCGAGAGCGACGGTGGAGAGATACGATGGACTTCAGAGGGCTGTCTGAAACATCCACCCTGACAACTTTCACCACCGTCCTCGAGGAAATCTGTAGAGTACTAGATTCTCTTCAGCTCGAGAACTGTGGTCGTTACTATTTAAATATTTCAGATTCTGCCCTTCTTTCCCCAACTCCCCACCTTCAACTGTATTTCTTTCTTCTCCAAGAAAAATCTACAACACTCGATCGAAGTACGATGTATCTACCAAGACTTCTTCCTTTTTTTCCTCTTTTATTATCGTCGTTATAAAATCACTTCCAACATGTCTATAAGAATTCATGAAGCAGATATAATTAAAATCTTCCAAAGTATCCCGAACGAGTTTTAGGTCATAAACCTAAAATTATTCATTCCCAATTTATCAATGTTTTATTCATGGTATGACAAGTGTCTATCTCAGGTTTTACATACCGAAAGAAAAAGCAATGATCTCAAAATACAGTCCTTTTGTTTCACGTTCACTTGTATGGGAAACGTATTGTCGAATTCTTTCGATTTCCGCCAAGGGAAGAAAATGTTAAATGAACTAGAAAATGTACGTTGAATATTCCGAGATATCGTTGTTTATTCACTGGTTTTTCACAAATCGATTCTGTAACGACTATGACAATTTTATTTATCCTTGACTTATGAATTCTGAGAGAGATTTCAAGTATCTGAGAGAATATTCTCGGAACTTTTGAGTGGTATTATTTTAGTATAATGTATGTGATGATACGTGAACGGATGTGATATTATTCTTCACTATTTTCGTTCCATACATTGCCTTTCATGACAAAAAATCTCTGTTCTCGACTGTGTTTAGAAAGATTTTATTTCGGCACAAGGAGGGAAGAATTACGCTATTTCCTCAAAATAACGTCTTTGATTGGTATATTTTGTATAATTGCTTGGGACGACTCCAACTGGGTCGCATTCATTTTTATAATGGAGATGAAATTTTGAACCTTCCGTTCTCGTGTTCTATGAGTTTTTAATTAACGTTCTCTCTCTCCCTCTCTCTCTCCCTCTCATACTTTCCTCCTCAAGACCCATTAGTTTTGTTTTGTCTCACGTATCTTGGATTATCTCCAAATCGATGTTTGTTATTATTTATCGCTGATTTTCTATTCTACTCCGTCAGAATGAAACAAAAACAGAAATAAAAGGATGAGATGAGATTAAGCAAGCAACCCTTTGTATGGGAAGTATCGTGATCCTAACTCTTCGTTTGTATATTGAGTAAATCTACATTCACCGAATGAGAGCATATTAATTCTGTGAATAAATAACATAAAATGAGTACATAGACAATAAGTACCTACAATCTCGTGACTCAGACTCTTGTAACAAGTTGTAGACGTTGAGAAAACGTTTTTAAATTCGTTCGTTTTCTATCTCTCGGCTGGTTTCTTCCTTTTCGTGACTTCATACTTATAACTGTGTATACTTCGTGTACAGTTTTCGAATATCCGAAGCTGCAAACTCGACACGATGACCGGATTTATAGTGCTACCATGATGAAGAGCTAACAACCCTGTCATAACGTTTCTCACGCGTGGTATACTACCACCCTGTCTACTCTCAAAATCCTGTAGAATCAGCGTTGACATCTGATTTTATCTCGAATTGAAAAACCCCTGGCGTCTTTCTTCCGTCAAAAATACTCCTGGATAGAATGTAAGAACGAAAATTCAAGATCGTTTTGTTTGAATAATTAATATCCGGTTGTACAGAATGTTCTTTAGTCATCGATTGTGTATTTATATGTTTATATAGAAATATATTTCTCCGCGATACTGAGAAAATCCTGTGGCAGAAGTTAATACGACTACCCTCCCTGAATTCCCACGGAAATTACAGCGAAGTAAAAGTTCTTTTTCCACAATTCGAACTTTATTGACCTCAAGAATAATGGGAATCGTTCGTTCTATCGGTCGAACAAATTTTTCCAGTAAATAAACCAACGGAACGAGAGTATTCATCAATTTATCAGAATTTGAACGTAACAGGAACAATTCTTGCTTGCTGTACATCGGCTTCCTCTTGAGAGGTTTTAGAATTAGATTTATGAGAATAGGAATTTTGTTTTTCTTTTTTCCTCAAATTTCATTCGAAAGTAAATTCAAAGAAAATTGTTCATATTTAAACACTACAAGTGCGGGAATGATTTTTTGTTGGAAGGAACAACGAAAGAATGAAAATCCATCAGGCGTCCGCGAGAGTACGTGAACGAATCCGCTTAAATTTCTACTCGAGTTCGAACTAGTTGTTTCATCTTCCTGACAAAATTAATCCTCTGGGCAACTCGGTCAAAGACAAATCACAATGAGAAGTTCGAGTGTTATCCGGTGAATAAATTTGAGCCATGGAGATAGAACAAGTGGCCCTCCCCAGGATCATCGTCATCCCTTAAATCGTTACGATCCTTCCATTAGAATAATCCCTATTGAATTTTGTATCAAATTTGAACTACAAGATCTTCAGATTTTTCAACCCTTCTGACATTTCCCCGATATCTGTTTCTCAGTGCTATGCAACTAACTTTTTTAGGCGTTCATCATTCAACACGCATTTTGTAAGATTTGTGAAATGGCCCCGTTACAAATAATCTATAAAATCTCATTGACGAATGGGAAAATGGATAGGTTTCAATAAAATTAAATGATATTCAATCAGAAATTTCACCATTCGTAATAGGATTTAATAGAATATTTCTACCTGAGGAATATAAAAATATTCAAATATTTTCCTCAAATCTACTACGAAAGTTGAAAAACATTTCCGAGGAGAGTAGCATTTTGTGGGAAGGATTAAAAGAAGTTTTACAGACAGTATTTTCAATCCATAATACATCATACATCTCTTGATTCCTTGCACATCCATTATCATGGAATTAAAATCACGTCCCATAATATATTTCATACAACGCATTCGTATCGAATATGTCTCCCTTCTCCTGCTTTTATTGTTTACAATGTTCGAATAACACACCCCTCGCACACGTGTTACTCAACGACATCCAGAGTTTCCTCCTCTCATCTCCTTTCAGAACGACGGAAATCACGTCTCTGGTGGAAACCTTGGAACACACCAGAGACGAGGATTTTGATAGAGGAACGTAGGGAGGATGGATCGAGGAGGGAGAGTGAAAGAGCAATCGTTGCGTCGTATGTTCTTTCGCATCGACAACTTGCGTTGTTGTATATCGAAACAGGAGAAAAGGAGAATAAGAAGATGAAAAGGAAGAAGAGGAACAGGAGTTGGGGGAGAAAGGGGAACGAGAGTCGCTCAATTTCCCGAGTGCAACACACGAGGTCCATATCTACTTGCTTTAATTGGGATCAGCTTCCCAACCACTTGGCACGAGACAAATGAAAGAGAGCGAAAATGTTGGAGAGTCGGAGGACTCGGAGAAGTCGAGGAATCATCATCGTTGGGTTTAGTTGGTTCGTTGGTTGGTAACGGCCCCAACACGCTCCCAATCTTGAGGAATTCACAGGCGACAGGGGTGGAAATGTATGACGCGTAGTGTACGTACGAGAGGGTTCTGGAATGCACAGTTTACGTACTCTCGTTTTCACCTCGCTTCTCACAGACAACTACCTACCTCCACCTCGTCGCCTCTTATTTCTCCCGCTTGTATATCTGTCTGTGGGTCTGTCTGTTTGTCACTTGTCACACGTCTCGTACAATTCTGGCCGTCTGCCGTCTGCCGTCTACCTGGCTACACGTATTTTGTATTTCGTTACATTTCCTCATCTTCCCCTTTTCTACGTTTTTTTCTCCCCAATCTCTGCGGCACCCTCTCACACACTTGCTAACTCTTCAGTCGCGAGACTTTCTCCCTTCTTTCTCACTCTCTTCACGCGGAATTCTCGTTAACACTGTACGTGTTACAACGTATCTCCACCGTCGTGTTGTACACCCACGCACACCACACGCATTAGAAACACAAAAATCATGATAATAATAATAATAATGATAATAATAACAACCTCGACGACGAGGGAGATGACGACAACAACGAGCGTACAACGGGGTCTTTTTATTACAAAGACACACGGCGTATTACACGTTCAGGCCTCGCATGTCAAGTTGGCAGCTCTGGTTGAATGCTCGAAAACTCCACTCTCGAGGAAAAAGAGGGAAAGAGAGAGGAGGACGCGGGACTGAAGTACGATGGAGATGAGGCGAAGGGACTATGAACTCCACTATACTTACTTGTCTGCAATATCATCGTGTGACACGTGAGATTCCCTGTCCTCGACGTGGATGAAGAGGACCGAGAGGGAAAGAGAGAGAAAGATAGGACCGGTTGGATTCTCTTCAAGAGACACCAAGATGATTACCACCATTTCCATGGTAGTGTTGTTTCCTTTTTTTCTCCTTCTCTTGTATTTTTGCTTTGATGATACCAACGGTCCCCGCTATCCCATGGAAAAAAAACAAAACATAACACTGAGATCTCTGACATTGGTCGCTCGTATTTCCAAGTGGAGGCGAAAGAGAGGGGAAAGAAAAAAAGGAAATCAAAGGGTTGTCGGTGCACGAGGGAGCCTGAGACTCGAAAAGTTTTTGTACTGGTACATGGTAATCGAACGTTCTGTGAATTTCAATTCCTTCTTGATAAATTCCAACCAAGGTCGTAGCGATAAACGAAACTGTTCTAGATCCAGCCTAGTCCAAAGCTAGAGTGAGAGTTAATGCATCCTCCTCATGCATTTTTGGGATTAAACAAACTGAATCGTCAGACCCCTGCTATGAAGTTATTGAGAACGATCCTCTTAGGCGGCACATTAGCATTCAATTCCATCACTTCTCCACACAAGAAATACCCAGGTATACCCAGTTATTATCGTATTTCTCAAATGTCAACAGCGGCACGAATTATGAGTCTCATAAAATATTCTATCCACCTCACAACACCACGCCCACAGATGCATCGTTATGATATATCATGACGACATAGATCGTGACATATTTATATAAATCCGATCGTCTGGTGGAAGGATTTATGTACGACGATATAATGTGTATAAAGAATCCAAAGAACGTGGAAGATTAGACAGGACGTATTCACACGCTTCCAAACTTCAAACTCGAGAGTTTTTGCTCTTTTTTTCACCCTCGAGCGAATCTTTCTTTCATACTTTTTGTGCAGCGTGAATTACTTTTCGACAAGTACAACCATATCGGGCCCTGTACAGGGTAAATCCTTTTCACCGACGATGGAATGTATAATTAATTTTAGCCAAGCGCTCTATGATGATGATGGTTCTCTTCAACAAAGTCGATAACGAGGACGTAGATAAGGATAACGACAGATGGAGCAATAATTCTTGAATATAATGTCTTGCCAGAGGGCGTCTTTTGGAATAATATGTACCTAGAAAAGAAGAGACATTTTTAGTCATAATGAGAAATGAAAATTCGGATCTTGATTGGAATTTAGTGAATATATTTCATGTTTCATGAATTTTCATAAGGCAGAGATAGAGTCGTGCCTCTGTATTTCAATGGGTTATCGTCTAGTTCAGATATGATTTTCATTCTCCCTCATTTTCATTGATTTCAATCTCCTCTTGGAAATAAAATAAATGAATTAATGTGTGGTTGATATGATCCGAGGTTACTCGAATTACAAGAAAACGATGATATGCTGATGGCAAAGAATTCATAGAACTTTATCTATCCAAATATCTGTTATTTCTTTGAAGATTGTTGAATAAGTGTTGGTATCGTACTCGAATTTCTCTTGTAACGACAAAGGGGTGGGTTAATTTCATAGCGTACACGGAGAGAAATTTGTAGTTGAATTTACTATGTTATTATTGTTCCCGAGGAACAGACTGAACTATAACGGGTTCTCCCATAAAACATAGTAAATATGATCAGCATTCTATTGTTGTACCATAGTAAAAATATGCCCTTCATAGTAAAATCCGACAGAATTCAGTCTGTTCCTCGGGAACAATAATAACATAGTAAATTTAACTACAAATTTCTCTCCGTGTATTATATACACATAGAATTTATGTTGAACGCATTCGTCTTTCAACGGTAAGAAAATCTGCTGATTAACTCGTCTTCTGTAGCATTCCGCCGTGAGAAATATCTTGGAGCAATTCGAAGAATGCCTTTCCCGCTTTTCTCTGCTTTGAAATGTCAATGCGATAAGTAGGCCAGGATGACAATTATATTAACGAGGAACCATTCTAGAAAACATCATCCGTTATTTGGGATAGCTTTTTTCGAAGGAGAAATACAAAACATTTTATAAGTGCAAGAATTGTTTCTTATACGTTTTTCTACTTCTGAAATATGAAATGAATGTCAAATTACAGTTTGAAGATCAACGAAAATATTCATATTTGATAAGAAATAGTGTACCCAAAGATCATCACATCGTCCCTCTAATTTCCCAAGAGGATTCAATAGGAATTTAACCATTGGTTCTAGAATAGCACAGCGGAGCAAGATTGGGCGATCTTCCACATTATGGAATGATAACATCATCATCCCATGAGTGTATGAACCAAACCTGGCATAAGACCTGCCGAGACTTGTCTTGAACAACCCACCAAACTTGGCCTAGGCTTGGGGATGATGAGATCAGGATAAGCTTGGGCCAATGGGTTTTTCAAGCCCGGTTCAACCGATTCGCCAAACATCGACCAATGCTTCTTTCATCAAACACGCAGAAAAAATGGTTTGCTACTATAGCGCCTACAAAGAAATTTGTTGTACTTGCGAAAATATTCATTACAGCAACTAAGACGTTAGTTCTGTTAACAAATGTGTTTATGTCAGCAAAAAAATGTAGTTGTGTCAATCATTTTTCTTGCCCTTACAGCTAATTTTTTTTGTAGGCGGTATAGTAACAGACCTGCTTGTTATTCCAGCAATACTTTTCTCTCCGTGCAGATATTGATGAAAAGAGTAATTTGATCCATATCACAGCTCAACTTCTCCTTCAGAATACCGTACATGAATCATATCAAAACCATGCATTAAATGTGCCAAGACTGGGACAAGCTTGGTTTTTCTTCAGTCTGGTCAATACCTGCACAGGAAAGACATCTTGAAATCCTGTAAAGAGTTCTTGAAGATCAGTTGATTTCCGTGTATAATTACATTCAAAAATGGTCTATTACCATTCAGTCAAGTTTTCTTCTTATTTAGATCAACTGTATCTATCTGTGTGTGAAACTAGGGTGTGAGGCTGATCATGGGGAGACGATTGGACCAGTCTTGGTCCGATGGTTATGCACAAGTCTTGAGCCATTGTGTCACTCGTGTAGAAAACATCGGCTTAATTGTTCTTAACGAACGCTTGTTTTTCACGCTTGTGCCAAGCTTGCACAAAGTTCAATGGCCATTTCAAACATATGCATAGATGTACCATGACTGACTATTAATTGGAAACATCAGGACAATTACGGAACAATATTTGTCCAATTATTTTTAACGGAGTTTTGTTCCTGACTTTCAGTCTTGTCAATACTTGCATGGGATATGCTCCGCCAATTCTGCTTTCCAACATAGAACCAACATTGGTAAAACAGTGAACCAAGTTTAGACCAAGACTGGAAACGGTCGTAGCCAAGATTGAGCCTGGCTACCCGAGTAAAAATGTTAATTTCGGTTCGCCAAACGGGACTAGTGCAGACGTGTTGCATTTTTGTGCGGTACTGTTGCAGATTCAGTGCGGGCACATCACATCCGCAACAGTACCGCAGAAAAATGTAACACGCCCGCACCAGTCCTGTTTAGCGAACCCGAAATGAAAATTTTTACTCGGGTATTCTCAACGCTTGGTGCGACATTTATCCATTTTATCCAGTCTATATTAAGCTAAGAACTGGCGATAGTTTGCCCCAGGTGTAAATCAATGCTGAGACAATCGTAGATTGACAGACTGCCAAGATTCGACAGTCAGCCTTGTATCAAGCCATACTCTATTGTCAGCGTTGGTAAAAGCAAGAGAACAACTCCAAAAGTGGAATATCAAGGAATTTTCAGGATCTAAGGAAAAAAAATATCCGAATTATATGATCCTCTACTCAAGTTTTTACGTTGTGCGAAGAAAAAAAAAAACCGCAAATCAGTTTCAAAGCAACAGAGTTGAAGTGGAAACAATATGGAGTTGAATTTGCAACAATATTGTTTGTCACGAACGCTTTGTGCGTGACGAATATTATCAAACTTCAACGTCCTTTTTGTTTATTGAATTCTCTCCTCCTGTCCTTCATGTCACATTCTTCCTCTTTTTGTCTCTTCGGTATAAATTCTCTGTATAATAACGAGACATGGAACCCTCTCCCTGGATCTATCATAAATTTGTTGCGATCCCTCATTTCATACATCACTCTCAATTAAATGGATATAATCTGCTTTTCGTTGGATCAAGTTTGACCAGACGAAAATAAATGAAACGTTGTAAGAAAAAAGAAATGTCATTCGCTGAGTGCATTGAACTTTCCAACATTTTTTCCATTCAGAATTTAATAAAAATTGCATTCCAGTTGGAGGAATTTCCGTGTGATTCAATAAGTAGAAATCAAATCAATTCCACTGTCGAGTACCCAAACTCATCAATTTAGAACTTGGATTATCCGCACCTACCCGCCCATACTTCAGTTAATTTTGTTGATGCAGTTAAGAGAGTGTATTACATCACTATAACACACGACGCTTAATTCCAAACGATGTCAATCTCATATCCGACTTCTGGTTGCCTCGAAAACTCAACAGTTCTGTTCCTTTGTGAGGGCAAGATTCAACTGCTACAAGCGTTGGTTTAGTTTGAAATTGAGCACTGCAGTTAGATACTCTTTGTGTTACAATGTAAACATTGAATTACAATAAATGGTTTTCCATGGAATAGCAATTTAAGAGTAGAATGTTGAATAGAAGATTCAAAGTCCCTAAAAATCACTCGTTTTTAGGTGAAATGGTGTTTTTTGCTGGGAGAATGTTTGATTTTATGGAAGAATTTACAGGGATGGAGTTACAGATTGAATTAATAATGATGAATATATTCATGACGTTCAAATTTACCTTTGAATAGTACCAGTTGAACGGCAAGTGTTCCGGTAGAAATCATTTTAGTCACTTTCTAGGCTATTACAAGGCTCTGTAAGGTCTTGTAAGTAAGCCTGGGAAAACCTCGCGTGGCAAAATCCACAGTAACTTGTGAATGATGAGAGGTTTTCTCATCACACCGAGAAAAAACATTTGCTGGGAAAACAAAATCCTTGTGTTGGAGCTTCAAATTTCTGGCTGTGACAGCAACCTATTCGCGATCACAGTAATCTTATTAGATACGACAGCGTTTTTCTAGCTGTGGTGGTAAAAAATGTCGACTCCTGCAGCAAAATTCTGTTTGCTATTCTGTATAAATCACTGAAAATCTTGCTAATCTAGTAAATTTGCTGTCTTAGTTAATCATGTTGCTCCCTCAGCAAATCAGTGTAACAGTGGCCGCGAATTTTTAGTCAGGTCAGCAAAAATATTTGCCATTCTATGTATAATACCTCGAATTGCTACATCAGTCAATTTTTTTTCTTTCTGCAGAGTTAGTGAGATTAGCTAACCATCGACATCCCTTGGTGCCATCCCCCCCTCCACGTTTCAATTCTAAAAATAGACATCTCCAAGACCGGTAAAGGAAGTCCAAAATTTTTCTGAAAATATGAAACTTAGGGTGGTGTGAAAAACTCCCGACTATTTTTAGTTTTCCATATTTCAATAGTTCCCCCTAAAGATTAGCTCGGAGAGGAATTTTTTAGGGTTTCCTCATGATTTTTGAAGAATCTAAAAGTGGTAAAAATTCATTTTTTCATATCTCAATTTTCTTCTTATTGCAGTAAAATTTGGTACTCAAGAAAAGTAATTTTCTTGGAGCTACAGCTCAAAGTATTTATTTTTGAAAGTCACTCAAAATTTATGAACAGTTTACTTAATTTCTTTTGATGTTTTCAAGCCACCTTTGAAAATTCATATTAACATTCAATATGTGCTATTATTTTCCATTAGCAGCTTAACCAATAACAAAACACCACAGAATGAAAAATAAATTTAATACATGACAAGTATATAAATTTCCCTAATAAATAAACCGAAGTAATTTAAAAAATTGAATTGACTAAATTACTCAAAATTTGATTGAATTCGTTGATTAGATTGATGAGTTAATTTCATAAGTTATAAGAATTTTATTTTTCTCATGATCTTCGAGTTTTCGCTCGAAAATATTGAAAGCAATTAATTGAAAAACGTTAATAAATTCTGAGCGATCTCTGAAAATAAATATTTTGAGCTGTCACTTTGAGTCAGTGACTATTTTTTCAGGTACAAAATTTTACCGTAACGACGGAAAGAATCAAGAGTGAAAAAAATCGTAAAAAAATTTTTTCAAGTTGCTGCTTTGAGGCTATTTTGGAAACATAAAAAACTAACATATCTTCATCCGAAATACGGAGAATAAAAATATTCGTTCTTTTGCGTCACCCTAATGAACATCGAAGGATTATTTTTAATAATCAATTTCAAAAAAAATTCCAACGATGTGGAGTAAAAGTGTTTTTTTGTCCAAAAAATCTAATTGGAAACCTGCTACAAAGTAGTAATTTTCAATCTACTCACTGACCCTATTCGGTCCAAAATCGAACGTCCCAAAATTCGACCCAAATGTTCTTCTTTTACTCAAGATTATTCGAACTCTCTGTAATCTGAGATTTTTAATCGAAATCTCTCATGATAACCATTTCAACATCCGTATAAAAATTATACTTATTCAACAAAACACATGATTCTCATAATCGTAATGAAATTCTACAGGAAAATCTTGACATTCTCACGTCCATGGACCATCAACTTCAAAATTTATAGGTTATTCCTCTCCAAAATTCAAGATGGTGCATCAAATATGGCCTCTCAAAGTTGAAAATTTCAACTTGCGTTCAGTACAAAATTTTATGTTGAATTTTTATCAAAAATAGTACGCAGGGATTCTGAAGGTCACTCATTCCGAATCCCTTATTAGATAGTGGATTCAAAATGGCCGACATGAATTTTCAAAAATCAGCTACATCTCGGAAATCGGAATAATCTGAAGATTTTGAGGGTCAGATTTTTCAAATTCAAAATTGCGAATCGAAGATGGAGCACCCCCAACACACACGGAAGGCCTTCAAGACATCTACAAGATATCTTTAGCAAGACATCTTCAAGATATATCGAAATTACATCTTTTAGACATCTTCAAGAAATGTCAAAAACATGTCTTCAAGTTATTTCTGGGAGACTTCTTTTAGATGTCGAATCAGTGTAGTCTAAAAGACATCTTGGAAGAGTTTCTGAATGATACCTGTTACACATCTTGAAAATTGTCTACGTAAGAAGGGCAAAAGGTGTGCTATGTTTCTTTCTCACAATTCATTTGTGATCCTGTGCTGTCTGGGGTGTCTTGATGATTTCAAGAAGACATCTTAAAGACATCTAAAGTACATCTCGAAGATTTTTGCACCGTATCTTGAGGCATCTAAAAGATGTCTTCCAGATATCCAGAACATATCTTCGTCAGCGTGTCTGAAACATATCTTTTGCAAGACCTCTTTGAGATATTTAAAACTAGTTGAAATTTGTTGCATGAGACATCTTTTAGACGTCGAAAAGATATCTTCACGAAAGTCTCCCAAGACATCTTCCATGATTTTGAGACTTCTTTTAGATACTCATACATATCTTTTTGTTTGTTGGGCCCTTGTTCCATTGACCATAAAATGAAAATCATCTAAAATCATTTTTAGATGAAACATAAGTGAATAACGATAAAGCGTCCAAATCGATCCAACGATTGAATGAAAAGGAAAAGGAGAAACAAACTCTTCCAATAAATTGTAAAGATTATCAAGAGATCGTTGAATCTTTTCAAAATTTGATCGCGCCATGTGCCAGGTGAGATTGATCTGGACTTTGGCATTCCGATTTCCAGCACAGGAATGTTTGAGGATCTTAATGGTTTCTCAAATCCTTTGAACTGATAAGTATCTGGTGCGAGCTAACGTTCTTATCTGATTGATCTGGATCTGATTTCCAGTTTCTAGATACTGTTCGACTATACTCAAACTCTACCACTGCTACCGTTGAACTTTGTCGATTCCTTAACCTCATCCATCTTTCCTACTCTTGTCTGATCTCTTCTTTCTTCTTATTTCTCCAAAGTAAATTTTACTTTTTCGAAGAAGAAAAAACATCTCCCCGTTGGCAATAAATACCGCAAGAGTGGCGGTAGAGACGATTTTGGAAATGATGCTTTGGAAGACTTCTCTCGTCTCTCCACACAAATTCTTTTTCAAAACAATGAAAATGGGAATCGATTTTCGATAATTGAATTTTCAAAACCTCTGCTCAGTTCTTCTTATTCATACAGAGAATTCGAGAAAAGTCGTGGGTTGTAGAATCGATATTATTTGAGAACTGATTTATACTTGTCTTGCAAAATGACAACTCTTGCTGAGTTTCTGATGATTTATTTCGATACTATTCTTCATATATATATATATATATTGAAACTAAATCAAGGAATATCATATAATTTCTGTTACAGATTAATGGGGAGATGATAGAGTTAGGAAAACCGATAATCATGTTTAATGGCAAAGTGGATTATCACACACCAACCCCCGCGTGTTTGAGAGAGCAGAGTGGAGAATTCCAGGGCTACATCGAAGGTATACGAACGCAAAACATTGGTGTATATTGAGATAAAAAAGGTCCTCTCTCCCGTTTTTATGAATCATATTGGAAGTAAATCTGTTTATCGCTCGGTTTTTTGTTCTTGTACACAGGGATTGATTTCAGAGGAATATTTTAATATAATAGGATTTCCAATCACTGTAATGATGAAGGGGAATTCAATAAAGATGAAGATAAATTCCTCGTTTCCAATATAATTTTTTTCAACCCCTTATCTCTTCCGTTTTATCCTTCGATCGGATAATTATCCATACAGTAATCTCGTAAGATTCCTGCTGATTTCTCACTCGTTTAAAATCGAAAACTCACGACACTCACGAGGATCCAAGATACACGCAATATCATTCAATATCTATACACGGATTAGACATCGATGGATCGGAGTGCTGCTACTCATTTCCATTAGACGTCGCATGGACACAAAGAAAGAAGTTTCCCTTTGAAAGTTTAGTACCGGTACTGAATAAAATTCCTCCTTGTTTTCAGCTCTCGTTGAATCTTGAAATGAATTCTACAGAATACGAGGAATGCACGTCCCCGTAGTCGAGTAATGTACCGGATCAAATTACGCACATATTTTATTCCTCTCGAATCATTTGTTTTACTACTATCCACTTATCGCCGATGTCGAATATGCTGTATCGTACTTTGGCTTCTTTTCTTATCCCACGTAGGGTGATATAAGGTAATGCTTGGCCCGATAACCCCCTCAACTGAATTCGATTCGATTGATCCGGTCATATTTGAATTTCTAGGAATAACTTTGTTAAGATTTTCTCGTTCTCGCGATTCTCAAAGACTCGCACAAAGGTTAATTTAATATTGATTTCTCATGTTTCACGAATAATCAAAGCGGCTTTGATTTACGTCAAGGGAATGAATGGATTGTAGAACAATGTGTTTGTGACCCCTTTCGTAGCACCCACCACGTTTCACTTTTCACGTTGAAAAGGCGCGATAATGAGACAAGGTTCAAGTTTGGTTCTCTGTCATTGTTGTATGTTATTACGTGTAAAGGGGGCAAGCGAGCATTGAATAAAATGAATACGAAATCGGATGAAATAAAAAACTATAAAAAGAAGAAAGCAGGTGAGGGATGGTAGGAATGGACCGACGTCGATGCTGTTGTCATCGCTGTTGGCGCGTCGCGGCAGTTGTCGTTATGGCTTCTAATGCCGCTGCTGCTGTTGCTCTTGTGTCGCGTGCCTTCTGGTTCAGAGACTATGATTGAATTACAGACGTACCCTACCACCACCACCTTCTAGGTTTCGAGCCTCCCTCCGTATACGCCTATCCTTTGCTGTCTTTCCTAAGCATCGTTTCCCTCGTCTGTCCTGCACGAATGTTTATACCCATAAAGGTACAGGATATTCAACAAAAGATCTTTATCCGCTCCGGCGCCGCATCGAAATATAGGATATGATAGGATAATCCAGTATTGGAATTCTCCCGTTGCGCGGAGATCTATCTCTCCTCACGCATACACGCACATCTCCACAATTCTTCATCGAGAAGAATACCAGAGAACAGACGAAATAAAATTCTAATGTATCGTGTTTTCGAGGGAATCCATACGAGTCGTTATTTTAATACCTTCGTTCCGTGCAGACCGTATGGGGAGAAAAGAAGCTTCAATTCATTATTCTATTAGTATTCCTCTCGATAACGAGAGTTTCTCAATGCCTAAAGGGCCTGTGCAGGATAGGAGTTGACAGGATAGGGCAGGACAGGATAGGACAGGACGACGCAGCAATTAATTCCGTTATCGAGCAAATACAATTGCGCGTCGAGTACACTTCCAGACCGCGGTTAACGGCGTCGAATAGCAGATGACGACGTTCAGATAGAGTGCCCTATTAGAGAGTAGTAACGCATATTGAATCTATGCATCGATGGCCGCTTATGAGCGATATCGGAACATGTATAAAGAGAGAGATGATTAAATTCGATACCTCCCTAGTTTGACCTTTTTTTTTGTTACTCGAATCGAGTAACCCTTCAAATTGGTACTTTCGACGGACACTTAACTCTCCGGCGCTCTCCATCTGGTGTATAAATGAGTATTATAAAAGAGCATGTATGCGTAGTTTCGTACGTAATAAGATCGTCGTCGAGTAAGGGCAGTTCCACCCATGCTTGACCTCTTTCCTCTTACCACTGCACTCGAGTATTGAAATGAAAAGCTCTCTCGACGTGTGTTGTTTTTCCCGCGTCCAGGTGTTAACCTTCTTTTTGAAAGGGACACATACTACACATACCATTACTCACACGTTTGCACTTTCTCTTTCATTCGTTTAATAAAATCCTGTTCAAGTCAATTTCACGTATATAACGTATGACGTTTTTTCCCCTTCTGTTTTGTTTTAATTTCGATGAAGTATTTTGTTGGATTCGTTGTTTTATTCGTGTCCTCTTTTGTTTGGAAATTCGATTTTCACTCAAAATCCAGATATTTGTTACAAAATCAAAACAAGGTAAGTGAAAAAAATCTGCCTCGATGAAGTGGAGTAATTGTTTTTCATTGTTCTTCCAAACCAGAGCGTTTTCCTTCACGCAAGTCAAGTGACGTGAAGCTTGAAAAAATTCTATTTTGCATAGAAAAAACAACTCTGCATTCATTCCCGACAATACTATAAGGCCTCAAGTTGGAAATAGAAGTTACTTTTTAGAATTTCACGTTGACGTTTGAAAGACAAAGGTCGCAGTTCATGTAACCCTGTTATTTAGTTGAAGTTAATGGTAGATTGAGAGAGAATGTATAAATGTAAGACTGGAAGCATTCACCGATACACATTCGCCAGTTCTGAACAAAATTCTTCTCTAGTTGTGTCGTGTCTCATGCTCCGATGGACGACATCGCGTGGCAACAAAACAAGAGGATAACCGTGTTGCTGTCACGGGCAAGCGTGATCGATTCAAAACGGTAGCAGAGATTCGTTTTGGACTGAATAAAACTACGGAGAAACCGATATCGGGAGAAGGGACGATGAATGGACGGTTGTACGAGGTTTAATCTGAGCAACAGCAGCAGCAGCGGAACAAACCACTCAGAAAAATAACCGAGAAAGGAGGTTTAATGCCAAACGATGCTTGGAAACAAAGGAGTTTTCGAATACATATTCGCACTTCATACAAATATTCTTCGAAAAATTGGATTTGGTTTAGTTCATCGCACATAGGGCCGAAAATGCTACGTACGACGACGAAATTCCAAAAATGAAGTTTGTAGTTAGAAATATTTGATCGTTGAGGTGAGTAAAGTAATGTTCCAAGTGTGAGGATTCACATATAGGAGGGTCTAATCCTCTTTCTCTGCCCTTGTATACCAGTTCAAAAGTAACTTCCTCGAGGTATCATCCACGTGACTAACAGATAGTAAAATGACAACCATGATCAGAAAGCTGTCGTGTCTGCAAAAATGAACCGATTGAACTTTTCAAAAATCGAATCTACCACTGAAAGTATACAGAATACACTAAAAATTAGTAGAATATCAATTCAATGAGTAGCAAATAATGACAGAGCAATGATTGCATGTGATTGTTATACCTCTGTATGATGAAATTCGTTTGGTTTTCAAGGAAAAAGTTGTGTGGTACCCCTTAGTTCCGTCACTTTATTTATTGAGATTTGTAGATCAAAGTCTTATCTACAAGATGGAACAAAAACTAGCTCTACATCTTTCCACCTAAAGAATTCTGCCAATTTTTTGTGAAGGGAGTGTCTTTCAGACCGCATATTGGCAATCACGAAAAATTTGTCAGGATTATAAGAAGTTCTCAAATTCGCTTAGGACCTGGTACTCAGGGGTTTTTTGAGTCGCTGATTACGAATCCAGTCTCAAAAAACCAAAATTCGAAATGGCGGATTCAATATGGCGAATGGAAATTCGAAAATTGATCGGATTTCTCTCAAACTTGGTATCCAATGATTTTTGGGGTCGCCGATTAGGAATCCGTTGACAAAAAACCAGGATTCAAGATGGCAGACGAAAATTCGAAAATTCATCGGATTCCCTTCAAACTCGTGGATGACAATTTCCATCAAATTTCTGAATTTCAATCCGCCACACATACGACTAAACAACTGAGTTACGATGGCAAAAATAAATTCAAGTATTTGATTCAAGTATTTTCTTCTCTTGAATTTCGATTTTTTGTCAACGGATTCGTAATGAGCGGCTGCGAAAAATCATGAGTGCTGAGTTTGAAAGAAATCTGAAGAATTTTCAAATTTCCGTCCGCCGTATTGAATCCGCCATTTTGAATTTTGACAACGGATTCGTAATCAGCGGCCCCAAAAGTCATTGGATACCGAGTTTGAAGGAAATCCGATGGATTTTCGAATTTACGTGTGCCATATTTAATCCGCCATCTTGGAATTTGGAATTTTGACAATGGATTCGTAATCAGCAACCTCAAAAATCATTGTATATCGAGTTTGAATGAAATCCAATGAATTCTCGAATTTTCGTCCGCCATATTGAATCCGCCATTTGGAATTTTGGAATTTTGACAATGGATTCGTAATCAGCGACCCCAAAAATCATTGGATACCGAGGTTTTCAGGAAATCCGATGAGTTTATGAATTTTCGTCTGCCATATTGAATCCGCCATTTCGAGTCTGTTGACATTGGATTCGTAATCAGCGACCCAAAAAACTCCCGAGTACCGGGTTTCAAGCAAATCTGATGACTGCTTATAATTTTGTCCGACTATTTTGGCATTTCGGCCCTGTGTGCATCGGTTTAATTTTCTTCCCACAGGAATTTTGGAAGACTTTCGATCTACGGAACGATGAAGAACAAAGGCTTGAGGGTGATATCGATATTTTGGGTGATATTATGTGGAATTTTCGAGATGAGTACCGATTGGTGCCAGTATTGATCCATCGCCCGAATCCAATACCATCCTTCCTGGCTGGGAAACAGAGTTTTGCAGGATTAAACTTTCCTTCAACAAATGATAGAATGTGACCTACGTACTGTTTAAAAATACATCGAAACATGTTAGAATCAGTGAATCAAGAGAAAACTTTGATGAAAGGAAACTTTGTTCTCTCCTGAAATACCTTACCTTCTCACAATTAGTTTAGGGTCTCTTATGTGAGAATTGAAAAATACTTTCGCGACCCGTATGATGGAATCAAAATTGAATGTGAGAATTGCACGACAGTTACAATAGAATGAACATGTCGGAAGAAAGAGGTGAGACCCGAATGGGAATCGAGTTCTCTATTGGTGCCACTTCATAATTTATTGAGTGGCAAATAATGACGGAGTGATGAATGAGACCGGACTTTTGTCCATCATGTTGGATTCTTCATTTCGAATTCCGCTGAAGAAATGATACATAATGTAATCGGATGGGAAAGTCATTAGATGTAGCACGTTGTATCGATGTATGGTTTCACACGGAGAACAAAAAGTCGAACATGGAATTACGGGAAATTGATTGAAGCGAATTCTCCGCTTGTTACGCATTTCATAATGAGGTGCGAAAATCGAAATGAAAACCATTGGCAACAACGGTGATTGTTGACTCACCCGGTATATCGAACGAATACCGATGAGGATACGATTAACTCTCATTGACCGAATTCAAGTTCCGTTTAATCAACCCCATCGCATCGAGATAAAAGAGTACAATTGAGTAGACCGTCAATATATATTTCTTCTCTCTCCTGCTTACTCGTTTCTCTCTTTGACTCGGTCAATCCATTTATTTTTTGTTCACCCCTCGCGAAATCCACCACCGCCACTACCTTTCCCGTTGTATTGACTCGTCAGCTCGACTGCTCGACAATTTACGCGCGGTCCCACTCAACCCTCATTCTCTTTGCTCTCCGGTCTGCTACCACCGCAGTCCTCTCCATTCCCTCACACGATCTCTGACTTCTTTCTCCCTTTTTCCCCTCCTGTTCATCACAGGACCGAAAACGATACCGCAAGTGGATAGTCATGGATAGCGAGCGATATAGACGTAGAGCTATACCAAAGAACATGAATTTCATCCTAAACGGAGGAGTGAATAAAAAAGTCGAAATTCCCGGGTACTGAGAAGAATATAAACAATAATATTCATCGTTTCTCTTCCAGCGACTTCGTTTCCATTGGGTGTTGGTCCTTCAATGGACTAACACCAAAGGAGCGAGGGCTACCTACCGCCTTGCATCTTGGTAATTTGTTAAAAGGTCTCCGTGCACGTGGGTATTCTTTTAACCTGAATATATATGTATTGGGTTGATTGATTGCACCCTCTTTCGCATACGTCTGTGTGTACGCGACTACTTTGTGCATGAAAAATTTTTCTTTTATTCTCTTACGTTAAGAGCGCACCCGCCCGCACTGCAGGCACTAACACGAAGACAAAAGCGCAAAAACGCATGCGCCTAACTGGACCAAAGTGCAAAAACTTGGAGAAGAAAAGTGGTGCAGCTGCAAAACTCATACACGTGATCTTACTTTGCATCTGCGAATATAAGTATAGTCAGTGACGAATTTAATTCGAAGAATGTATGTATCAGAATTCGTTCTCTTCGGCAAACTTGGAAATGCATTACAATGGCTGTATAATAATCCAAGTGTCATAACTTCCCAATGGTTACGTTCGACTACTTTCAAAGAGAATCCTTTTTTTTCCTTTGTAAGTTTTGGAACAAAGTTTCCAAGGGGTTTGTAATAACCTTATAAAATGAAATCTTACGGCATAGGGGATCTAAGAATATAATTCAACTATTATGGTCTCTTCCTATGGGATATTAGAACCTCACTTCGTTATGAACAGGATATGAGAAGAAGGGATTCATTTTATTTCCAATTTTCATTCATAACAATCCTGGCGTAGAAATTCAAGACATATCGGCAGTTCGAAGTAATTTTGTGAATTTCATTCAACTCCGCTTTGGAACTCGATATCGTTGAAACACAATATTTTGTATTTAAAATTCATTTTTCTGATTTTCCAAATGAGAGAGAGATTCGATTAACGAAACTGATACGTAGATTCAATACGATCTACCCGCAATTATCATCACGTTCCAGGAATTCACAATACTAATGAGAATTTTTGATGGTTGTAAATGAAATCGTTTCAGGTTGATAATAAATTCTCGGAAAATGATACCCTGGAGTACCAGAACGATTCACATTCATCATTGGTGCCATTATTCATTAGTATATACATTAATTAAGAGAGGCTATAGTACGTACTATACGATTGAATCGCACATTGTTATCCAATCCGTTTCGAATATGTCAACAATGTCGAGAGAAATCGTAGATCCTGGTTTTACTGTAGATCCCACACGTTGCTCTATGTGCCAATAATTGGATGATTTAATGACATATTGTTAAATCATTCAACAGTGAACTCACTTGCATGTAGGGTCGATTATTATCATGGTGATATTATTTTGAGGTGAATAGGTGAATCGCTTGAAATACCTGTAGTCTTCGATTTGTTTTTGCTGTGATGCAAAGGAATTTCTAATGCTTTTTCAATGGAATGTGAAGACGAGTTGGTTTGTGAGAGACTTTTCTGCGTTACCATAACACGATAGAATACAAAATTCTACTGAAAATGAGAAATTGTATTTTTGGTGACAGAAGTGGGATCGGATTCGAAGGATAACAAATATAAACAATCACAAAACTAATCCCCTAACTGATAACAAATTTTCTCAACGATACTCCACCCTCGAGCATATCGGGAACAATTATCCCAACGAAGAACATTTCATAAAAAACAAATACAATGTCTCGGTAGTAATCGTATTTCAAACAAGAGCCAGTGGAGGAATTTAATGCTCTTCAAACGAAACAAAATAAATTCTAGTATATATAATATTCGGTTTGATATGAGCGTGTAGCATATACGTATAGATATATTCTATGCTTCATGGATTCTTATACATTTAACCTACACGCGCGTGTACGTGCATATGTATTTACACAGTATGTATGTACATAAATTGTTCAAGTTTTACGAGGTACTTTTCAAAAGCCGTGCGTTTATCTCACGATCGTGGTGCTGCTGTTGCCTCTGCTTGTGGCATGACACTATTTGGGGAAAAGAGACGGGATACAATACAGATGATTTTGAATGTATATAGATATAGACTCGCCACACGTGAAAATTTAACCATAAAAGCGAGAATTGCATCGACGTAGTAAAAGATGAAGCTGCTGTACTCCCAACGAAAGCTCCAATTTTATCGACGCAAGTCTCGAATCGTTCCTATATCCTTGTACACCTTCTGCATATATTTTGATAACCTACGGCGCATGATGATTTTTCTCGAGTAATATTTTTTGTGAAGGTAATTCCTTGTGCTCCAATGATGAACGATTATTCCCGGTTCCACATCCCATGTGACAGTTTCAAACGACTCTTGTCATTTATTTATTAACTGTAAATAATGATATGAGAAGCGACGTGAATTGAAGAACATACCCACGCGAAATTCTCCGATTCGAATTCAATTCCAACGAACGAGACGGAATATAAAAGTTTTCAACATCGGAGACAATGCTCGATGCTTCTTATCTTTCGTTCGAGGAAGGGAAAGACAGTGGGAACAACGAAAGCGCATCGTCATCTCACAGCTTAGCCGAGCGTAGCATTACATCGGGACACGTCGCGTGCTGCCATTCTCATCATAGCTAGTTCTCTTGGAACACGACAAAGGGTGGAAACGGCAAAGGAGAGCGGATAAGAGAATCACGCGAAGGCGCTACTATGAAAATTCAGATTGCATCGACGTAATGGAACATGAGAGTTCAGCGTGCATGAAATTCTGTTCCAAGGAGAAATTAAGAAAGATAGAGATAGGGTGGAGCGCATGATAGACCCGAGAAACATAGAGAGAACTAAAATCAGATTAGATTTATTGTTCAACAAAGTTGAAATCATAAGATAACGATGTCGAATACGCATTACAATGAAAAAAACAAATTATCGTAATCAACGTAATTCGAGATAACAAGGTAACAAGATTGGATTGTCCAATTAAGATTAGCGAATTATAAAGTGTATGCTGTAATTATTTACACGATGATTAGAAGTACTCGGCTTGTGATTGAGTGAAACTGTCTTATTTTGAACCACAAATGCAAATTCATTATCATACTTTGTAATAATCTCTGGAGAAGGTTTTGTGAATAAATCTCTATGTATCGAACGTATAGGTTATCTGAAGAGCTAGAAAAATTGTCTAGCCTAGCTGACAAAAGCAGCATCATACAATATTTAACTGAACTCTGTTGTCGATGTACTATCGTTCCGTGCCATACGACCCATCTATCGCGATGTGTTTGATATGCAGGGTACTCGATACAAGTGCGCAATGAAAAACGATTGTTTATTATCGTAATTATCATTGTTTCATCGTACACTCTTTCAATCGATTCCTATTCTTGTACTCGTTGCGAAAAATTGCCACAGTTACAATTTCCCTTTCAATTTTCTCTGGATCCGGTCTTCGGTACGATCATTGTACAACGAATGTATTTTTGAATGCAATTGCGAGGACAATGGTCACATATTGATGGGAGGAATTCACAGGCGAGGAGGGAAGAAGATAAATTTTTCATCATCGTGCAATGTAACCAACAATCATATTTGTCAAGCTCTGTCAGTGAATTCGTTGACGGGATCAGGTTCGATTATCTCTTGATCTTAACCAGGTTTTAACAAGGAACGTAACGGTTGACTATGGATGTTTCGGACCAGATCTCATATTTTGGGAACATCGGTCAAAATAATTCGAATTTTCCTGAGTAGAAATTTCCTTGATTGCAAAGTGGGTCATCTAAAGCCTTGTCTGAGCTTAGACTACTCTGAATTAAGTCTGAACGGAGCCTTGAATGGGCTACTTTCCATTCTTTCCCGAGTTCATTCTACAGCTCTGCCTTAGTGGGAAAATTTTCAAAATTTTGTATAGTTTATACATAATTTATGTATGAAATATATTGAATTATACGCTGTTAAAAATTTCTGGACAAAACTTCAAATACACGTAACGGAAGCAATTTCCAATCAAGTACCTGAAAACTTGAGTTACATGTGTATGAAATTTCAGTTACGAAAATATACATAAATCCGTAATAAAATGTAGTAAAAATTTGAAAATTCAATCACGTGTAAATGAATTCTCAATTCAAATACCAAGAATTGGAAATTTCAGTTATGGATGTAATTGGAAAATTTATGAAATTTCAAAACATTTTTAACAGTGTATATGAACTATATAAAATTTCGACAATTTTCCCAACCGGAAATGATGGAGAGCAATACCCGGATGGAAATGAAAATCAGCCTATTCAAGGCCCTACCTGGGCCCGGATCATCCTAACTTGGGCCCGCACGGTGTTTTGAATGGGCCGATTTCCATTTCTATCCGAATTTCCTTCACAGCCTTCACAGTCGAGTGGGAAAACGTTCAAAATTATATATAATTTATACATAACTTCTGTATAAAATATATAGAATTATATGTAAATGATATATAATTTGAGAATTCTCCCACTCGGAGGTCTAGGTTTACGATTTCTGGGTAATACTCAGGACGTATGGACTTTGTGATGCATTCGAGGGAACATAAGATGCTTAAAGATAAAATTCCTCCGACAAAGTAGTCAAAAATTTCGTGAATAAGGAAACAGCAAGCCTCTGAGGAACTAGGCGAAGGAGTGTATTTTTGATACATCTTCAGAGTATTTACATACAAAACGGAATATTTTAAAAAAAAACACATCCTGCTATCTCGTTTCATTGCGAGTTGGTTGTACAAGTTGAATCCGAAAAACCAATATCCCATGTATTCCTCAATTTTTTTTCATGGACGAGTGATCAGAAATAACACATTTTCCCAAGAAAAACTCGTATTTCTATACACATTGAAACAGATATTCTTTTCTTACGCGAAGATTTTCTTACATTGTCTATTCTTCTCTCATGACATACACCTTTGTTATTTCGTCTCTGTATTTTGTTTAAACGATTCTTTTGTTCCTTCCACCCTAATTTCCCAAGACAAAATTACTAAGAATTCTTGGAAGTTTCCATTATTCTTTTTAAAAGGATGTCAGCGATCTCTGAACCGTTCCTCTGAGGAAGGACGTTCGTTTATTCTCGATACAAAGTCAAGAGAAACTAGTATATCGATAGTACAAAAATCTATGAAAACATTTTTATTACCTTAAATAAAGAGAGAGAGAGAGAGAGAGAAAGAAACATTTCAAGAGCCAGAAAATAGTCTGTCTTCCTTCCCACATTTGCCACGAATCATTCCTCCACTCACGGTCTGGTTATGATTGGCATCATCATCTGGTTTCTAAATGCAAATGTTGCATCGTACTCACCTGAAACATAGAAGAGTGGATTATTCTAATGAGAGCTTGAGTTTCACCACAGTTAAATTTGAATTTCATAATGTATTTACACGAACCGTTGAATAAACACACCAAGATCTATTAGGTTCCTACATATTTGCAGGAATATGATAATACTTCAGATAATATCTTGTTCCCGAACTGTTGAGATCGAAAAAGAATGAATATATGTACAATATATACGCGGGTGTTGTGTTAATAATGCAATCTCTTCCTTCCGAATCTACTCTCCCAGTTACATTGATGAATTTATTCTCCTCGGGAGTATTGATTTTCAAATTATATAATTCTGTCTAGGTTTATCAAGAGAATAGGTAAGGGAGTGTAAAGAGGGAGAATAAAAGGGGAATTTGGAGAAAAAGAATGGAACGGAGGAGGATATCAAGTAGAATAGAACGCGATAGTGAGGCACCGTACGTATCGTTACGAGGTGTACGTGTGCCATGAGACGTCAACTACATTCCTGATTTTATATACATTTTAGAGACTTTCAACGTAGATCTGGTCTTTGTCGATCGGTATAGGGTTTCACATAGCTATATAGGTATGTATATATCAAAGTACACATATGTGATATACATCCTTGTATTCCGAGCACGTATGTTGCTTAAATTCCATTTAACCTTACCTTCTATGTCATAACGAACACAATTCTCTTGTGATTTGAATCTTGTTATATTTGACAAGGGAGAAATGATGCATCGAAGAATGCTTCTCTGTTTCCTTCAGGGATATTCATTTCATTTCAATTCGAAATACATTCGTCATAAGTTAATTACATTTCAGCAGGGAAAATGTGGAAGAAAAGTCGCCACCTAGCGAAAAAATGTTGCAACATTTCAAAAAAAGTCTTCAATTCCTTTTTCGATCCGGAGATATTTAGGAGGAATCTTCAAACACCATATGCGAGTTCAATGGTCAAATTATTAAAAATTCAAACGCTTTGAAGATCCATTTTTCCCGCCTTTACAATTTTATTACGACGATATTACGATTTCTTCCATCTGTGGAGTGAGAAATCGGCATGTTTGCTTCGCAAATGATAATAATTGTGTGTTTATATATGATGATATTGTATATTCATATACAATATTTACCTAGTATTTACGCATACATGTTTATTTATGTATTTTAATATAAACATCGATACATATAATCGAACACTGTTTGCTATGTTTGGCGCAAAAAGATGAATGAACGTCACGAAAAGGGGTGAAAACATGTGAGTATTTCTACGTGCAAATCAAGAGAGAGTTTTTTGAATCATTATTCAGAATTTTCTTTCTTGGAATAATGGGATTAATCACCGCGATTTCATTTTCATCTTGAAACAATAATAATACCTTGATTGTATACTTTTCCGTCTTTGGATAATTGATAAGATGTTTAATAACTCTCCGAGAATGCATCATCATTGAGTCGAGTGACGAATTCTAGAACTACATTCTTCCTAAAACAAATCAATTTCAATTCATATCAATAGATTGGATATCAAATTTAACTCCAAGATTATCTCTTGAAATATGAAAAATTAATATCGGAATTCGAATTTCGAACTGATAATTTTCCAAATTCAATGTATTTATCAAACAGACTTTGAATTACATTTCATTATTGACTGTGGATTTGAGATCATTGTTTGAGACTAATTAACATTAATGATCAATTGATTTTATTTCGAGAAATTAAATTGATCCAAATCTCTGTTTAAAGTTTCAGTATTATTCGCATACGATATCATTTTGAATTTTTTTTACCTTTCATTCATTTTTTCTCATATATTACTTGGAAAAATGGGAACATAATTATTCTTATGATGAAAATTTAATTACAACAAATTATCTATCCAATTTTGAATATAATTCTACAAACACTTTTCGGTATTTTTGCCTTATTACGACTCGGTTCAGTGATTTCAATGAAATTGACCGGCAATGAGTTGATATTTTCCCACGTGGAAATTGCCAGAGTTGTCAAGAGGCAAGGTTGTATTTGCCGGTGTCCGGCAGAAACAACGATTTCGATACAGGGTCATTACTGTTTCTCAACTGGCATCAATTGTTGGACGGGTTTCAAGAAGTATTAGTTCCCATAGACAGACAGTTTTGCGCCAGTACTTAATCTTCACCGCTGAGCAAAGACCCAAGTTTCAGGAAAGCGGAACTGTCTCAGTATCAAACCAGAGTTGGCAATATTGTACGAGCATTCATACAACATTGTCTCACTACGAAATCGGTTGTGAATCAGAATCCAAATCAGCTTTATTTTAATAGACCCAGGCTATGCCAGTACTGAGCCAGCGCTAATTACATTGTAAAATACATGAGAACACGATACTATATCAGTATTGCTGTAACGTCGTTCTAATACTGAGTTGGTAGGGGATCAGAAACCGAATTCATTCTGTAATAGTACAGCTGCTTTCGTGAGACGAGACCGGGCCAGTAGTGAACCGGAACTGATAACGCTGCGGAATACACGAAAAGATAACATACTACCAGTACCGGTGCAACGTTGTCTCACCACGAAATCAGTGGTGAATTTGAGTTGAAATTAAGTTCGTAACGACGGATTCCTTTTTGTGAAACAACACACTGCCAGTACCAAACCAAAGATGACAGTACACACCACTGAAAAGATATGAGACTGTACTAGTATTGATACAATTCTGTCTTACTACGGAATCGACAGAAGAACGGATTTCCAACCAAAGGTCTAGGAATAAGGCTGTTTCAATGAGATCGACATATCCCAGCACTAAACCAAACTCCATAATGACGTAGAATACCGTAAAGAACCTACACTATGTCAGTATTGATACAACTTTGTCTCACTACGGAATCGATGGAAAAGTGAAGTTCCAATCAATGGTCTACACTGTGAAAAATTTATATGGGAAACTTCGCATAAATATCCAGAAGTAATTAACACATACATGCGTCAGGAATGTTCCGTGTTCCGCTGGAAATTTACTAGAAGATGATGGTAACAATTCCATGAAGTTCGGAATTTTTAGTTAAATTCATGGGAAATTTCATACACATTTATCAGGAATTGATTTCCTATCGCATGATTGAAATTTTCCGATTGCTGCGTATAGGAAAATTCTGATTATTTTTCACAGTGTAGAAATACGGCTGTTTTAGTGAGATAAGGATGCGCCAGTACTAAGTTAGACTCCATAACGACGTAGAATACCTAAGAGAACCGACACTGTGCTACTATTCATAGAACTTCGTTTCAATACGGCATCTATGATGAATCGTTGGACTTCAACGAAATTATTACAATAAATGGCAATTTTAGTGATCCATCGTCAACATGGAAATTGGCTGATGTACCAGGTATGTAAGTATAAAACCGGAATTTGCCTATAGGTGGCGCTAGATGTCGATGCAGTTACCGACACATCACGTCAGCGGTGTCTTGTTATTGTATTGATATCCGACAAAGATTTCCAATTCACAATAACACGAGTTTCATTCAGTAGCATTAGTTTATTAGAGATAAACATGTCGAGTTTTTTGCCAACAAATTACGATTTGCGGACAGCATTACTTTTCTGTTTTCATCTGGAGAAAACTGCAGCCGAATCGCATCGAATGCTTGTGGAGGCGTTTGGTGAGCATGCTCTCGGTAAAACACAGTGTTTCGAGTGGTTCAAACGGTTCAGAAGTGGCGATTTTGACGTCAGGAACGAAGAACGTGGAAGACCACCGAAAAAGTTTGAAGACGCTGACCTGCAAGCCTTGTTGGACGAAGACGACGCTCAAACACAACAACAACAATTGGCAGATCAGTTGAAGGTGACCCGAGAAGCCATGTCCCTTCGGTTGAAAGTCATGGGGAAGATACAAAAGGTGGGAAAATGGGTTCCACATGAACTCAACGAAAAACAACAGGAAAACCGCAAAACATCATGCGAAATGCTGCTCGCCAGGTTCCAAAGAAAGTCATTTCTCCATCGAATTGTGACTGGCAATGAAAAGTGGATATATTTCGAAAATCTTAAGCGCAAAAAGTCATGGGTTACTCCGGGTGAACCATCAACATCGACGGCAAGACCAAACCGCTACGGACGAAAGACAATGCTGTGTGTTTGGTAGGATCAGAAGCGCGTAATCTACTACGAGCTGCTGAAACCTGGGGAAACTGTCAATACTCAACGCCATCGACAACAAATGATCGATTTGGATCGAGTTTTGCGTGAAAAACGACCAGAATACCAACAAAGACAACACAAGGTGATTTTGCTGCATGACAATGCACCAGCACACAAAGCAAAACAGGTCCAGGAAACGATAGGGTCATTCCGTTGGGAGATTCTTCAGCACGCGCCTTACTCACTGGACCTTGCCCCATCCGATTACTACTCGTTTGCATCGATGGGACACGCACTTGCTGAGCAGCGCTTTACTTCTTACGAAGATGTACGAAAATGGCTCGATGACTGGTTTGCTTCAAAAGAGCAACAGTTCTTTTGGCGCGGAATCCACAAATTGCCAGAAAGATGGAAAAAATGTATAGATAGCGACGGACAATACTTTGAATAAGTTTTCTTTGTATCATATCATTACAATAAACGTGTTTTTTCTGTACAAAAATTCCGGTTTCATACTTACACACCTGGTAATAGAGACTCGGGTTTTCACTCGCACGACTCGCAGGGTTCGATCCTCATTAGGTAAATTCCCAAGAAATGATTTTCGAAATGCCGTTCTTCGATCACGATAATGAGAGAAATGTATTTGGAAGAATTTTAAATTTTAAATTTGACGTATTTTTTTTATTATTTGAAATATGATAACACGGATAACTTTGGTTACCAGTACTGTGCCAGTATTGGTCCGGGTTTGAATTTGCACATAGGATTTTATCATTTCGACTCCTCCCCATCTCTTGATTAGCTCTGGCAAAACAGCTGGTCCTTTTGAAACGCCAGAGATCCCCCATAACAGGCCCTCATAAAAAACCAGTACTGACACAGTGGTAAATGTTATTCTGGTCCTCACGTTCAATGACGTCATCATTTCCACGCTGGTCCAGTATCATCAATTCAACTGGCTCTGTAATGGTGAGAGTACATCTGCCAGTACTGGGAACTCAGGCAACAGTACTCAGCCAGTATTGGCCCATGTTTCCATTTCGACATGGGTTAGATTACACATTCAAATTGAACAATTCAGTACTTTCACATTGAAATCCGCTCTCAAAACAATTGTTTTCAATTCTTATCCACAACTCAAATTTTACATAATTCAATGGAATCTCATTTATAATTTATATTTTGATCTAAATTCAATCCCACTAAAACTTTTTCAATTGTTTCTCAAAATGCATCAAATAAACGACAATTATGAAATAAGTTCGGCCTATCGTGTGTCATCAATTATTCATTAAATGCCCCTAATAAATTGAAATATTGCCAAGATTTTGCATTACAATAATATCAATATTCAATAACCATTTTAAATAATCGTATCAACATACGTTGAAAAATCAGACTCTTAGAAATAAAAATAAAAAGTGAGTAAAAGGAATTAAATATCAAAATAACCAGATAAATATAAATTCCATTTAACAGAAATAAAATTCCAACTTCATAATACCAATCACTCGTTATTGATAATTTAATTATCAAATACATTTTTTGTCCCATTTCTATTTCATTTCTTTGTTCACCCTTTTACTTTGACTTTGACTGTTTACACCCATTTTACTGTATTTCACTTTCATTTTATGTGTGACTGTACTGTATTTTTATTCTATTTCCTCACTCTTATGTCATTTTTTATTTTACAAATTCAAATTTGGGTAATTACAGACAAGTTGTTTTTCACAAGAATCAAAATTCTCCATTTTTTCTCCATTGTTTTCCTGACAAACGAAGAAATTTCCGACATGAATCGAATGAAAGATCGAAACAATAGTACCCAATAATAGTACCCAAGGCAGTAACTTTTTGTATAACTAGGGTATACGAGAGCATTCCTCCCTTCTCAACACTGTCAAAAGTAGGTGACTGCGTTCTACCGTGGGGAATTTCAAGCTGTTAAACTTTTGGCTCACCTCAGAAACCACCGAATCTTCCAGACATCTCAATACCTCCTTCACGGTAATGAAATCATATTTCAACCTCTCGGTTTCCAAGCAACAACATTTCAAAGAAAAAATACAAAGGCGAATAACAGACTCAAGTCATTCATTTTCATCCTCTCTTAAACGTTCATACGTACATTTACAAGTGGATCCTTGTTGAGAATTCATCGACCTGTTCTAGCCTACTACCCATTTATACATAACGCGTTTCAAACATTCACTCTACAGTAAAGTGAGTTGTCTACGGATGTTTATCGTGCAAGAACAGTTCTTGTACATTAGCTTCTCAAAGGAAACTCCTTTTACTGCACATAAACGCTTGGACACACAATATAAGACCCAACACTTCACTAATTGAGCCAAACCAAGAACTTGGAGGCACTGCAACATATAACGTGTATATTATTTGCTTTGAAATTTGGAATTCCAGTCATACACGTGCAACATTTGAACGACATTCCAGTCTTGCGCAGTTTACTCATAATGAAGTCAACCAACGCAGGATGCAGAACCCTGGAGTATCGAATCAAGTCACTCCGCTGTTATTTAGTGCAATCGAACGAAAAGTTATAATTGGCTGCTGTCTTGGTTGCTGACTTGTCGTTATTATTATGTATGACAACTTGAAGATTCCAAGAAATAATTTACACAGAGGACGGGATTTCAACGGAATAAGATGAATCGAGAAATTTCCAATAATCATTTTATTTGACGAGTTCATATCAACAAAAAATTTGATTCCGCTAAATACCTTTTGGGACAGTGATTTTTTAGTTATGGCAGTAAAAAATATAGTCACTGCAAGAAATTTGCTGCTCCAGCAAAAGAGACTCAGCGAAATTAGATTCCTTTGTTACAGCGAATTTCTGTTTCCTCCGTACACAATTCGCAACGTTAAGTATGGAATTCAAGATTAAGAGTGAGAGAATTCTCTGAAATTCCAAAGCTTTTTTCCAATCAGGAATTGACAAATGTACACGTATCGGTTACAAGTTATTCAGCGAATCACTGAATGTTTACATGTGGTCCCGCTTGTATGGTTGTAAACTGTACACAGAATCCCGTTGATACGACTCGCTAAAGCAACTCTTGGTACTTTGGAGTAGGTCTGAACGTTGGTGAACTTGTTAAATAAATGGTACCCGTTAATGACCAAAGAACATTCTCCTCTCTCTGACTCGGGGGAATGAGACTTTGTAATTAAGATTGAGCCAAGTGTTGGGAAGAAAATACACAGGAACGGAGCTCCGGAGGTTCAGAAATTCATCCTCTTTATTCAATTACCGAATCTGGTTTAGCCAACACTCGGAGGAAATGATATCCATTCCAAATGAGTGCAATTAGTTTGTCAACTTGAATTATTTGATGCGATACTATATTTCTGAACATTCTTTTGTGTTTCATCGACGGAAAACTCAGTGACACGCGATTTGCATATAACTAACCATCGAAAAACTTGTTCACCCTCTCACAAATGAATATTCCCAGGGTGTGTCGTATTTTTTTTAGAGATTCTTGGCTTCGTCGCTGTAGGGCATTGTGGAATTGGAGAGAGAGAGAGAGAGAGAGAGAGAGGGAGAGAGAAAAACGTGGAAATAAAGGATAAGAAAACGAGGCTGAAAAAGTTTATACATCGCGTAAAAAATCTCACATTTATAGCGATGGGGATGGCAGTGCTACGATGCTACGGTGCTACGGTGCTACGTTGGTCCTTTGCGCGTTGTACTATCGGATGAGAGAAAGAGAGAAGAAAATGAATACATACATAAAGTAAGCAAAAGTGGAAAATTCCGAGAGGAAGTGTTTACCTTTAATCTCTTCCTTGTCACTTTTCTCTAGGAATTTTTCTTTCTTCTTTTGCGCCTCATATCAAAGACCAAACATGACGAGAAGTAAGTAAACTGAATAATTCGTTAACCATTCCTTTTATGGAAGATGCGGAGAGTCGACTGATGTCTGTTCGTGTCCCGTGCTAGGAAACGCGAACGTGTTATTCCAAGTGGAGTTGAGAAGGAAATCCAGGAAGAAAAAATTCTGCCGAGGGAAGAAGAATCGTTCATAATGTATCGTAATGTATCGTCCCTTCTGAGAATTCTTTCCTATTTTGTTCACGATCTTCTTGTCTCTTTGATAGAATTTTGATGAAAATCTTCAGGAGCGAGTTGAAGTCAAGAACGCGAGTGTTGCTTTGCAATGGATGAAAAAAATAGACAGGAATGGAGTCGTAAGGGTGAGTATCGTGCGGATTGTGTACGTATTTTATACATAGTGGTTTCATGACAAATATTTTACGAGTGTAACTATGCGCAAGGTTGTTTACGAACCAACCACGATGGATGCGACAAATTTTACCATTATTCCTGACGATGCACGTAGATCCGCGTACACGTGTATCTAGCTACCGGTAACACAGTGACGGCAATAGCACGGTGGTCGGTGTATGGTGCTAGTACTAACCGCAGTAATGCAGCTTGCATACTCGATGATATTAGATACCTTTATATACCTATACTTGTAGAATGATATATAACTCGTACCATCACTAGCAGAACATAACCAAGATCTCTGTTATCCTTTCTCCTTGCTTCGTCGAGTGACTGGATCGTTTGTTTTGGTAAAGACGCAAAAAACCAAGAGATATGGTGATAACGATATGATCTTCAAACGATGACTCCCATAAGTTAATATCAATTCCTTACAGTTCGTCATCTCTGTTATCTTCATTCTCCAACGAATTCAACATTTGGAATCAAGAAAGTATCCAATTCTCACGTTTTGTGAGAAGAATATTCACACCCATTGGAATAAAAACTAACTTTATCAATTTGAAAACGAAACATCGCTCCATCACTCCATTCCATTTCTTTTTAATACACGATGAACACTTTTTCCATTTGTATCTCACGTACTAGTACCACCTCGTACGTACTCTTCTTCTTTCCTTTTGTCTCTCATGAGCCACGTTTCTCTTTACACGCATAAACTTTGGATGTTATATACAAAAGAAGGAAAGAATGAAGAAGAACAAGAACAAGAAGAAGGGGTTGGTTAGCTGGTTCGCTTGAGAAAAAGAGGGGAAAGAATATTATTCAAAGCAAGATTTACATTTTTACGACGCTACCGTTTTCTACCGAAGGTACCGACAAGAATAGGAATTAGATTCATTTACATATACACGCCTGCATCCACGTAAGGGAGATTAATGCTTTGATTAGTTTGTTTTCTGCAACTGATCGTTGTTATTGTGAACGGTGAATTGGATAAACAACAATTCATACTTGAACATTCTTTCATTCGTTAAATTTGATTCCAATCAAGTTTTACAAATACTCGAGGAATTCGAAATCTTACAATTGAGGTTGTTCTCCACTCATACAACAGCAACGGTGGATGATGAAATTCCTGTAGGAAAAACTTTTAATTCTACAACATCTTGAAAGAATGTTATATCGAAAAGTTGGAACAAAACGAATTAAATTCGAGTTTTATGGGGAAAAAATAGAGAAATAGGAGTAGGATTTTTTTTAATGTGTTTTTCAATACTTGTGAGGAGAAGCAACTTGACTTTCCAACACATTCATTTTTTGCGTGCAGGAACAAGAATGTCTTTCTTCTTCTCTCAAGGAAAAATGAGTTTCTGAGGATTTAATCATTCATTGAAACGAGATTGAGGATTCTAAACTCCAGTTGTTGTCTGATCGAACGTGAGAAACTTGACTTTGAGGTTTCAAATTTCTTGTCCCAGCGTTTTACAAGTGATAAATGTTATGTAAACAAGATTATCCTATGAAAGTTGAATGAAAATACATAAAATTCATCGATAAGACTCACCGTTCAATTTTAGACAAGAATCTTGACTAAAACCCTATTAGTCACAGATAGACTTGGGTATTCTACGAGGGTGGATTGATAAGTTTCCGGCCTGACCAAGAAAAACAACGTTTTTAAGAATTTTTTTTTTTTTATTTCTCAACATAATCTCCTTCAAGGCTGATACATTTCTCATACCGGTGTTCTAGTCTAGTAATGCCATCTCTATAGACTGATTCGTCAAGCTCCTCAAAATACCCATTTACAGCTTCGATTACTTCTTCATTGTCCGCAAATCTCTTACCGCCAAGCCATTTTTTGAGGTGAGGAAACAGATAATAGTCACTCGGGGCTAGGTCTGGAGAGTAGGGAGGGTGCGGCATTAATTCAAACTTCAGATCGTTGATTTTAGCCATCGCAACGATTGACGTGTGCGCTGGTGCGTTATCGTGATGAAACAAGATTTTTTTCTTCGCCAGATGAGGTCGTTTAATTTTCACTTCGTGGCTCAAACGTTGCAATAAGTCTGCGTAGTATTGACCAGTGATAGTTTTACCCTTTTCAAGGTCATCAATGTATATAATACCTCTTGCATCCCAAAAAACAGTAGCCATAACCTTGTTCGCCGAAAAAATTGTTTTTGCCTTCTTTGGAGTTGGTTCCCCTGGTCCAATCCACTGTTTAGACTGTTCTTTGGTTTCAGGAGTGTAGTGGTGGACCCAAGTTTCGTCAACGGTTACGAATCGACGCAAAAATTCGCTTGGACTACGCTTATACAACGCCAAATTGGCAGTAGAAATGTTCTTTCGAATCAATTTTTGGTCGACTGTTAGCAAACGCGGCACCCATCTTGCACAGAGCTTTTCCATATACAAATGTTGGTGCAAAATATTTTGTACACGTTCATATGACATCTTACAGGTCTCAGCTATCTCACGAACTTTTAATCTGCGATCTTTCAGCACTATTTGATGGATTTTTTCGATCATATCTGGAGTTGTGACCTCAATGGGGCGTCCTGAGCGAGGCTCATCAGAGGTGCTCACACGACCCTTTTTAAACTCGGAAACCCACTGCTTAACGGTTGAATATGATGGGGAGGATGTCCCCAGTGTTGAGTCCATCTCTTCTTCAATTTCCTTCGGCGTTAACCCCTTCAAATAAAAGTATTTGATGACAGCACGATTTTCCAGCTTTTCCATTTTTACGAAAAACACAGAGGCGTCTTGGTCAGCGTGCTCTCAAAACTAAACTAACATGGCGATCGGACTGAAACTATAGCTACAAGCTATCTAAGGATGGTACTATAGAACGCCACCTCAAGGTAGGCCTAGTGGCGCCATCTCTTGGTCAGGCCGGAAACTTATCAATTCACCCTCGTAGTTCAGTTCATTGAAGTAGTTCAGTGTATCTCGTTCATTAGATCGAAGTAGTTCAGAGATATAGTTCAATTGAGGCAGATAGTTGAATTAATCTGGTGAAGAATAATCTAGTAAAGAATTAGTAAATATCCATCAATTATGTGAGGATTTTTTTGTTCTCTTTGTTCCCTTTCATAATGGTCCATGTAAAGTGATAAGGGCATAGATAATAAAGCCCATCCAACAAAGTCTAGCCAACGATGTTGCCAAAACATTATCTCCCAAATTTTATCCTTCTGATTTATTGTTGCACTTATTTGAAACCAGAAATTCCGTTACATAGAACATAAGTAATGGATTTATTCACATTTTTCAAACTGATCCTAGCATTTCAATTACTTCTAAATCATTTTAACTAAGATTTTAACAACTCAATTTGTAGTATCTCCCATGAGCTTTTTTTGGGACCATTTCCTTCACTTTTATGTATGATTCAAAATCCACAGTGAATTAACATTTCATAGGAACTTTCCTGTGACTGTCGCACGTGCTAAGGGAATGTCAATACCGAATAAAGATAACTCCGAATAAATCGTGGGAATTTCGGTTTAGTGGAAATCAGTGGTACAAATGTACGAAAATATCTAGTGTGAACTATTGAAGTATCCCTGGTTAAAAGAACCAATTGAATCCCATAGAAACCCATTCAATTTGAATGGGTTTCAATGGGACGAATAAGACGACCTCAAGTTCCTATTCAGAATGAATAAGAATGAATTGGACAAATCATGTTGGTGGGAATTGATGGGTAATACCAATTGGAGGCATGGCAAATTTTATTGGTTTCAATAAGCACGTTGTAAACTAGAAAATTTCAATGAGTTTTATTGGGAAATGTCCAATGAACTCCTGCAATGACTTTCCAAATGAAAGGTGAATCGGTTTGAATGAGAAATTTCGAAAACCTGATTTTATAAGAAGGAATGGGACAGTAGGTGTTGAATAAGTTTGTTTAGGAAATATCCGATTGAATTCTCACTTTGGGCCATAGGAAAGTTCAATCGGTCGTAATTGGAAATTTCCCACATTTTTTTCTTTCGGAAGTGATGAGAAAATTCTAGAAGATCAAAGTTGAATGAGTTCGTATTGGAAATTTCTGATTGAATTCGCCACTGTCCTTCGCATATATTATCAATGGGTACCAATCGGAAACCTCCAGAAGCGGATCCTATTGGAATGAATGGGGCAATCCTAGAACATGGGTGTTGAATAAGTTTCTTTAGGAAATATCCGATTGAATTCTCACTTTGGGTCATAGGAAAGTTTATTCGGTGGTAATTGCAAATTTCCCACATTTGTTTCTATTGGAAGAGATGGGAAAATTCTAGAAGATCAAAGTTGAATGAGTTCGTATTGGAAATTTCTGATTGAATTCGCCGCTGCCCTCCGAATATATTGTCAATGGGTTTCAATCGGAAATCTCCAAAAGCGGATCCTATTGGAATGAATGGGGCAATCCTAGAACATGGGTGTTGAATAAGTTTCTTTAGGAAATATCCGTTTGAATTCTCATTTTGGGTCATAGGAAAGTTTATTCGGTGGTAATTGCAAATTTCCCACATTTGTTTCTATTGGAAGAGATGGGAAAATTCTAGAAGATCAAAGTTGAATGAGTTCATATTGGAAATTTCTGATTGAGATTCCGGCTGCCATTGGCATTGATTGTCAGTGGGGATCTCAAACAGCTGACCCTATTGAAATGAATGGGACAACGCCAGAATGTGAGCATTCGATAAGTTTTTATGGAAAATACCGAATCGAATTCGCTCTTTGGTTCAAAGGGAAGTTCAATTGGTCGTGATTAGAAATTTTCCACATGTACGTCTACTGGAAGGGATCCCTTGTTAAAAGATTCTATAAGGACCAATAGAAACTGATTGAAATTTAAATTTTCAGGAATTATTCTTTTCAGACTTTGTCTGTGTCTGTATAGAGCCTGAAGTTGAAATTTGAAAACAGATTGAAAACAAAATTTCGAAAAAAAGTTTTGGAAAAATTTTTTGGAAAAACAAAGCAGATATTCAATCGAAACCAATTACATAAAAAAATCTGAAATTTTCATAAATGATCCTTTGAAAAAAATTTTTTTTCGAAATTCAAAATTCGGACTCTATACAGATATAGATGAAGTCTCAAAGGATTATTCTTAAAAATTTCAGATTTTCTCTAGTGTCAAGTATTGTGTTGCAAAAAAGTTTGCTCCGATGGTAACCGTGGTATCCTCTTGAGCATACTGATATCCGACATCGGGAAATCATCGGGCTGCTGATCGGTGTTATATCGGATAATTATCGTAGACATCGCATTTTTATCGAACATGTCTGATAATGAAACCAAACGATAGATTTCAGATAGTACAAATTCATTCTTATGAGAACCAATATGTGAAACTTCCCGTTGCTACTCATTCTCTACCCTGCTCTTATGAACATCGATAAAACCTTTCATGTGTCCAATGGGTTATTACCAATTGAATCCTATCGCTACAGTACTTCTCATTCCTTATATAAGAGTCATATAATCCCCGTTGGTAGGAAGCGAACCACGGCATCGAAGATGAGACAGTTCCAGATCTATTTTCTAGGTTAAGCAACGACGACTGCGGTAACTAGTTGGATGGGTGATCACCACGCTAATAGCTCATAATGTATGTTTGAATTTCTTTCAGCAATGATTTGTCATATGGAATAGTACAATAAATGATGCATGTGTTTGTTTAATTGATATTGATGGCGGGATACATAATGTATATGAACTGTTCGTTGGTTGTTAACAATAACACAGGCACACAAAAAAAAAGTGTCATGAACCAGAGGGTAGACCCCATTATCCTTAAGTTTTTGGGGTCGCTGAACCCGAATATGACCATTAAAAATTTCTTCAAATACCCGTTTTCCCCCACCAACCTCCTGATGGGGGTTGAATGTGTAACATTCAAACGTACGGGAAAAATTCAAATGTACGGGTATTTCTATGTTTTTTGGGACGCTGAAATCAAAAATGATGACGAAAAGAAAATTTAACCCCTCTCTTACCCGCTAGCGCCCTCCTACAACCCCGTGATGGGGGTTGAATTTTAAACATTCGTGAAAAATTCAGATGTATGTGGATTCTTATGTTTTTTGGGACGCTAAAACCAAAAATGAAGACAAAAAAGAAATTAAATCCCCCCTTTACCCGTTAGCACCCTCCTGCAACCCCCTGATGGGAGGTGAATTTCAAACTTTCGTAAAAAATTCAGATGCATGTGAATTTCTATGTTTTTTGGGACGCTAAGACCAAAAATGATAACGAAGAAGTAATTTAACCCCTCCCTTACCCGCCAGCATCCTCCTATAACCCCCTGATGGGGGTTGAATTTTCAACTTTCGTAAAAAATCCACATGTATGTGGATTTCTATGTTTTTTGGGATGCTCAATTCAAAAATGATAACAAAAAACGAATTCAATCCTTCTCTCACCCGCTATAATCCTCCTACCACCCCCTGATGGGGTTTGAATTTGAAACTCACGTAAAAAATTTGAATGTATGTGCATTTCCATGTTTTTTGGGACGCCTGAATAAGAAATGATAACACTCACTTTAATCAAGCACCCCGAATCGTGAGAGGCAAGGGGACTCACGTTAACCAAGCACCCCGAAGGGAACAGAAACCTACTACGTCCACGCCGTTGTTCCTGGGTTACGCTAAGAGTAGAACCAAATCATGAATGCATCTGATATTCCTATTTCATGAAGTATTGACGTTCACAACGTAGGATACTGTTTAACCTGTTGAATCAACAAGTGATTGACTTTGGATCATTGGAATTTTGAGTATTGAGCTCATGAAAACTTTGGTTCTCCTCTTTCTTCCGAAATCGTTAGCGTAATACACTGAGAACCAACTTCCGTATGGATCCTGCTAGGTTCTTTTGAATGATTGTACGGGAGTGTGAGGAGGTAATCGAGTGAGTGGATATATTGTGTTTGTTGTAGTGTTTTATGGTTTCAGCATCTCAAAAAACATAAAAATACACATACATCGCAATTTTGTGTAAAAATTCCAAATTCAACCCTCTTCAAGGGGGTAGGAAGGGGGTACTAGCGGGTAACAGAGAGGTTAAATTTGTTATTTGTTATCATTTCTTATTTAGGCGTCCCAAAACACATGGAAATGCACATACATTCAAATTTTTTACGAAAGTTGAAAATTCAACCCCTATCAGGGGGTTATAGGAGGGTGCTGGCGGGTAAGGGAGGGGTTAAATTACTTTTTCGTTATCATTTTTGGTTTTAGCGTCCCAAAAAACATAGAAATTCACATGCATTTGAATTTTTCACGAAAGTTTAAAATTCAACACCCATCAGGGGGTTGCAGGAGGGTGCTAACGGGTAAAGGAGGGATTTAATTTCTTTTCGTCATCATTTTTGGTTTCAGCGTCCCAAAAAACGTAGAAATACCCGTACATTTGAATTTTTCCGAATGTTACAAATTCAACCCCCATCAGGAGGTTGGTGGGGGAAAACGGGTATTTGAAAAAATTTTTAATGGTCATATTCGGGTTCAGCGACCCCAACAACTTAAGCATAATGGGGTCTACTCTCTGGTTCATGACACTTTTCTTTTTTTGTGTGCCTGTGTAATCAACCACGATGTCGACAAGAATTTCTTTGAAACATTTTTCTCTTTTTCGTCGAATTTCCCATTGATTCCGATTGATGCTTCAAATGAGTTTGAATCAGATTTTGCTAAGCAGCAATCCTTGGGACAAACCCAATTCATTCCCATTGGATTTCATTCATGAGAATGAATGGAAACGTGCAGCCAGTCCAGACTGGATTATTCTCATTCATTCTTATTGCTTCATTTTTGGAAATTTCATGATCGTTCTCTAAGAAAAATCCCATTGATTCCCGTTGGCAATTCTAATGGGAAAATTCCCTTCTGAATAAGAAATTCCCAATACAGAAACTCAATTCATTCCCATTGGATTTTTTTTCAATGGGAATGAATTAGAAGTTTTAACCAGGGATATCTTCATCAATATCTGAACTACTTCATTCGGCTCAGTCTAGTGAGCCGTTCTTTTGAACGACTCGTTCATGAGTTACACATACACGGAGAGAAATGGATTATACAAATCGTATTATAGGAATGTGGATACTAACTGTTAATATCTGTATGCTTAGAGGTATTAATTATTTCGTTAGTCCTAAAATACAAGATTCTTACGGTCAAAATATGTTTATTATAAAAGTAATATACTTACCGTTGAAATCTGTATTTTAATCGTGAGAATCTCTGTTATTTACAGTAATGAAATGCAGATTTTACAAATAGTATTATATTGACCAACAAAATATATAGTTATCATCAGAATCCATATTTTATCCATAAGAATCTCGGTTACTTGCAGTGATCAAATGGATATTTCATCAATAGTATCATAAGGACCAACAAAATATATAGTTACGATGAATAACCATCTTTCATTAATCATTATAATCTCCCTTTTTCAACGAAAATCAAGCACGAACCATAAGTTTCTTGAAATTTACATCGTTTGAAGATCTGATGTACTTCAAGTATAGCTACAATTCTTCTGTATTCAAGCGAGCGTCGGTAGCTGAGCGGTCAAGGTGACCGACTGTGACGTTATGAGCCCGAGTTCACATCCGGCGAAATAATTTTTTTTTTTTTTCATAATATTGTTTCCTTACTGTAAGCATCCGGAGATAGTAGTTGTGAGAATCCTATATTATAATAGGAACTAACCTTTTTTCTTGCCTTCAATGAAATAGTATATTACTGGGTAAAAAATACATATACTACCTCGAAGTAAACATCTTTATAATAAATATATACTTGTGGTTAGAATCTAGATCCTTGTCCTCATGCTTAGTATAAAATATTCTTGTCCTTATAATATTTCTTATACCCCTTAGAATCCATTTCTCTCCGTGTAGTGTTTCGGTCTTGTCTCGATCTCGGGGTCGATACCGAGACCAGTCTCACTAGTTACTAGTTCATCACTAGTTACACAAGTCTAGTCACAGATCTGTGGAAGATCTAATGAGCAGAGCGTGTCGTTGGGTGGTCAGGGTCATTGATATCTATAGATATATTCTCCCTTTCGAACCGCCCGTATTCCTGTCTTGAAGTTGAACTTCTGGTAATTCAAATTGTAATAAAACTGAAATATATACACAACACTCTATTTCATGTATTTAGATTATTTTTGACAGCTTTTTTTTCAATGTGAAGATGGCAAAGTACGGGGGCGCAGAGAATACATGCATATGAATATCCATAACGGCATGAAAGGGAACACCAATTCAGTATTCGCGTACTACGGACATACATATGAGCAGTATCATATTCGTTTATATACTATATACGTAGTTATACAAGTTGCAAACCATCGGCGCTCCTTTGTGTAGATTCAAAGTACCTGACATTAATGCTTTACGCGAGTAGTCTGACTTTCCTCGCACGTATACAAAGTCCTTTGCCAACATTATGAGACTGTTGCTGCAACACCTTTGAGAAAGCTACGATGTGAATTCAGCATTTGTCAACGAGAATGATCGTCTGCGAGATAATAGAATACTACTGCATCACGATAAAAAATTTTGCCTTCGCTCAACAGTTAAAGATTCATTTGATAAAAATTTGTTATCTGTTTGTTATTTGTGTATCTCCAAACATCGTTGTTTGGTTTGAATTTTTATGATATAATTGATATTCAGAATGTTTAGAGAAGTGATGGTAGGAGAATTTTTGTAGGTTGCTACTGAAAACTCCCAGACACTCCATCGGATTCATACGCAGACTGGAATAGCGATTTGTCAAAATCTGCTTTGCTGGATAAGGAAAAACGTTTGCTACTAAAGTGAAAATTTTGTTGTTTCAGCAAACTATTTGCTGATCCAACAAATTTTCTAGCAGTCTGTGTACCTACAATGCAAAATTGCTAGATCAGCAAGCGCTTGCTAAAAGGGCAAGATAATTGCTGTAAGAACAAACTTTTTGCTCATTCAGCTAGAGGATTTGTCATATCAGCGAAGTAAATTTGTCTCTCTCAATGCAAAACCGTTCAAAAAGATATGGAGAATCAGCCGAAAATTGTCAGTAAATTTTCTATCCGGTGCGGTAAGTTCGTTGAATAATTGGACAACTGGACAAGAAATTATCTGGAAGTTTCTGCACGATTTTCCGTGTTTCCTAGATTCTTGTTGAGTTCGGTAAAATTTCTGAGAATTTTTTCCAACCACTCCCGCAATAAAAAACCATCATGAACTTATAGAAATCCTGTGATTAGTTTTGAGGTGATTTTTAGCGAGGGGGGGGGGGTTGACGGGAAAAAATTCAAATTCCTAATAATCTACCTAATAATGGCGTGCATCAGAGCTTTTGACGGGGAATCGAGATGACAATATTTTGACCAACAACGCGAGTTGAAACCCAGGAGGTGATCGGCGCATGCCATTAGCCAGATTATCAGGAATTTTGATCCCCGCGGCGAGTGTCACGTCTCCGAACCGTCTTCAGTCCCTTAAGTATTCCAGGTAATATAGAAAAAAATGGCATGCAATTTCCGCTCTGTTCACTGAATTGAATAGAGTTCTTTGATTATCATCACCCAGGGTTGGGAGGAATTCAATTGAACTAATGTTTCATTAAGCAATTCAAGTTCAATCCTTAATCGAACATTTGTTCTAATTAGCAATTGAATTCAATTTCCAATTGATTTTTTTTCCATAACCAATCAAATTAAGATTTTTATTTAAACCCAGGGAAAAAAGTTCAGATCTATTTAGATCTCATCAGATCTGATTAGGTCCGAATTTTGGCTCACAAGATCAGATTCATATCTTAACAGATATCAGAATAACAGATCTTGTTGAATCTGGTTAGATCTGTGTAGATCTCGTTAGATCCGAATTGAAAATCACATTTGATCTTGATGAGCAATTCATTGTTCAATTACCAAAAATTTTCGGATATTTTTCCATGTATAAATCCAAATTTGAACATGTCTGTTGACAAATACCAGCTAAAATTGCAGTTTTTCAGATCTCAATAGATCTGTTCAGATCTGGCCACAAATCAGATCTGGTCAGATCTAAAATTTTTTCCCCGAGAATTTTTTTGAACCAACACTTAAATTGGATTCTTGATTGAAATTTTTTCAATTGACAATTCAACTTCATTTTCCACCGAAATTCTTTCAATTACCAATCCAGCAGTTCTCATTACAATGAAAAATTTGGCTTCTGTAACTACAAACATATACTTGGCCTCGTTTTCAGCTACAGTTTTTTTCTCAGTGTATTGAAAATATTATCCATCCATATTGCGTCATTGATAATTTTTCAGGAGTGATCTCAAATTTCTGTATTCGCATCAATTGAGAAAAACAAATTCGCTATGGGAGCTGAAAATTTGTATCCGTACTACTCACGAGCGCTTAGGTGGCTCCAGTTGGTGGCATTGACTCTTCGAACACGCCGCTTGGAACTTGAATAATGAAGAGTTCTAAAATTGTCAGGAATACATTTTAAATTGTTCATGAAGATCCGCGCGAAGCCTGGAACGTTATTCTTCAAATACTAATTCTTGTGCTGAATGAACAGGAAGGCTTGTAGAATAAATTTTTATATGAAAATACGAGAGATTACAGATGAATAGTCAAATTTCACTATACGCTTTACAAAATTTAACGTTCAGCGTTGGCAATCTCAATTCTACCTCCTATTTTTTGTATGGTATTCGTAATCTGCAGTATTCTCATGTGAAAATTGATTTTACAAACCTTTCTGCTCCTGATTCACTAAGAAAAATAAGAAAAAGGCTTATATTTCCAAGCGGTATTCTTCTCCGTGTGTACATAGCTCGAAGAACGTGTAATGAGCAAAGTTAATATGAAAACAATATTGTGGAAATACCGTGTGAAGGATTGACCACACTTTTTTTTGTCTGATTTGAATTTGTATTATTGCCATTCCTTTTCTTATGAACAGATGAACGTTATTTTGAAATTGAGAATTGAATTTGCTTGTTAATTGAAAGAATTTGAATTGAAAATTGAATTTGCTTCTTAATTGAAAGAATTTAAATTGAGAATTGAATTTGCTTGTTAATTGAAAGAATTTGAATTGAAAATTGAATTTGCTTCTTAATTGAAAGAATTTAAATTGAGAATTGAGATTGGTTGGTAATTAGAAAAACTTTGAATTAGAAATCAAATTCGATCGATGATTGAAAAAAAATTCAATTGAGAATTGAATATAATTGTTGATTAAAAAAACTGTGAATCAAGAATGAAATTTAATTTTTAATTGAGAAAAATTTCAATTGTGAATTAAATTTGATTTCCAACTGTGAACCTTGGATAATTGATTAAATCTTATTCCCAATGGACAAAAATTCCGTTAAGAATTTAATTGATTTGTTAATTGAAAAAACTTTCAATACAGAATCAAACTCAATTCCTAGTTGAGAACATTTTCAATCAAGAATTGAATTGAATTGCATTGTTAATTAAGCAAAATTTGTATTTAAAATTGAATCTTATTGTTGACAAAGAAAATATTGATTAACAATTACATCTCAATTGTCAATTGAGAGAAATTTCAATTCAGAATGGTCTGTAATTGGTGATTGAAAGAAATTCCAATTAATAATCACATTTAATTTTTGATTTAAAAAATTTTTAACTGATAATCAAATTCAATTATTAATTGAAAGAATTTCAATTGAGAATTTTAATTGATTGTTGATTGAGAAAACTTTTAATTAGGAATTGAATTTAATCGATGATTGAAAGAAAATTCAATTGAGAACTGTATTCAATTGTTGATTTAAAAAACTGTGAATCAAGAATGAAATTGAATTTTTAGTTGAGAAAAATTTCAATTAAGAATTGAACTTGATTCATAACTGGAGAATATTGGATAATTAAATAAATTCCATTCTTTTTCGAAAAAAATTTCATCAAGAATTAATTTAATTGTCAATTGGAAAAACTTTTCATCAAGAATCAAATCTCTTTCCTAGTTGAGAAAATTCTCAATCAAGAATTGAATTTGATTGTTAATTAAGCAAACTTTGTACAAAAAATTGAATTTTGGTGTTGATTGAAAAAAAAATTTTATTCATCATCACATTTCAATTGTCAATTGAGAGAAATCTCAATTCGGAATTAACTTGAATTGGTAATTGAAGAAAATTCCAATTAATAATTATGTTTAATTTTTAATTGAAAAAAATTTGAACCAATAATTGAAATCAATGATTGATTGAAAACAATCTCAATTCAGAATTACATATTGATTTTTGATCGTGTTTTTCCTCAATTACCCAATTTAAAATCCTGTCGTCAACTATAAATTCCATTGCTACTATTTGAAGAATTCGAATACTAGGTCATTTCGTTCTTTTTTTTTTTTGCACTGATGGAATCATTTGCGATTCCGAAATTGTCAGTACTGGCATCTCTGTTAACTCTTCCATCCCAGTAACAAGCTATTTTGCAATTTAAAATTGTGTTCTGAAAAAGTTCCCAAAAATCGTAATTAATTTTCACAGAACACAGTACACTATGCTACCCCATACGGTTACAATTTCAATAACCCATCAGGCAATATATCTTGTAATTGTATTCATGATTCACTGTCATACATTGAAATTAGATTTGACTTCTCATCAATACCGCTCCACACCATCGTGTACACAAACTCAAGAACGATCACATTCCAACCATCTCGAATCGAAATTGAATTAGGTATTCGAATACCGCGATCGAACCACAAATATGCTGTCGAAGTTGTTTTCATTGAAGCAAATTGTTTTCTCGTCAGCAACGGAGCGCGTCCAAGTACAGTAATAAATTATAATTATTCACACGCAATATCGTACATGATTTATGAATCTTCTCCAGCGACCTCTTCCATTGTATCTCTCGTACACACGAGATACTTTCCGAGAGTTCGATTCTTCACAAGAAAAAGAAGAAGTCGATGTTTTCCAATACCCTTCCCTTTCGCGACTTCGGATGAAACTCTTCGACAACTATTTGGAACGAATTCCGAAACTGTCAGATTAACCGGAAGTACGTGCCGGAAGTGCATTTCTAGAGACGCGAGTTGAAGAAAGAGACTCCCTGCGACTATCGCAACCCGAACGGGTATTCGTTTTGTGGTTTTGCACCAGATATAGATACAGAAAAAGAGGAGAGTGGGAACCGTTTGAAACCGTTGGTCGGCCTTGGCTGAATGCTGCTTCAGACTGTCAATTTGTCTGGAAAATCCGGCAGATGGATTTAATATGATTGTTATTATTGTTGGTTATAAGAAATATATCATCCATCGCTTCTTCATCTGAATTCCAATTGATTTTTTCCATTATTCTTCTCAAGATCAAAACACAAACTTTCGTCGAACTATTCACAAATATGGATTCAAGCTAATCGAATAATATTTTATTTTCCCATAGAAACGTTGGAAGTTGTCAAGTAATCGATACTTGTTGGCGTTTCAAAAGAATATTTTTCTCGGCAAAGATACACGAGAATCTGTATACTACGTTCGTTATTTGATACTATTGTGCGAACGTGCACGTGGTTTTATTGTTTTTGGTTTCACTGTAGATATTTGTCTCTCGTGTTAAAGTGCTTTTCAAAATTAAACGAATAGTTTTCATTTCACCTGGGAATGTTCTTTTCTATCTAATAATCATTGTGTATGATACATCTTCATATCGTGGACAGGTTCGATCGATCTCACTTGCAGTTGCTGATTCTGTTCCCGTTGCTAATAATCGATTCGTGGTGATATACTTCTTATCTCAACGGGTAATATGAGGGGAATACTGCTTTTTCCGCGAGTCTAAGATTTCCGTCAGCGTTTAAATTCCTTCGGATTCCTCCTCCTGTGATCCAATTTTCAGTTGGCCTTTGCCCCTAACCGTGAATGAGGACGATGGAGAGACCGCAGTTATGTTACATGCCGTGGATGTACGATAGCACGAGGAACATGCGGGGAATCTTAAGCGGCCACTGTTATCGCACTCGAGTGCTCGACTCCACTCGACGCCGCGATGTTCATCTGTATATCCGTATACAGCCGTACAAGCTTATAGGCGGCTGGGAAAATCTTGGTCCAAGCGAGATAAAGACCCCTGACTCCCAAAACAAAAAAGAAAAGAGAAAGAGGATTGAGGGGATAACAAGTGTAACGTTGTATGACGTGTTATATTTCCAGCGAAATTTCGAAAACTACTATTTATTCAAATCAAATCTCCGGGGAGAGCGATCTACGAATAAGAATTCATAGACCTTTCTTCTCTAATTGACCGCCAAATTTCTACCTGATTTATGGACGTTCCTTAATTACTCGATCCTCTATATCGCTTCTCCCTTTTGTTATCTCTGACTACGCAAGAAAAAGGTTGGACGATTTATAGAAATAACACATGGAATAATTTGGAGATTTACCCGTATCGTATGAAATTCGTAAAAGGTTTCGGTGCTATCCAGATCTCTTGGAGTATAATTATTGAAGATATCGCGTGATTAGCAGAATTTCATGGATATTACGTGCATTTACTTCGATCAGTACGTATATATTCATTCCACAAGAATCTACAAATTAGATTAAATTGAAATTCTTGAAAAAAAAATCAAGTTCTTCGTCGATTTTGTCGACAAAGAAAATTAAATACCGTAGAAAAGTTTGAAAATTGCAGCTTAAAATGACTTCAATATTTCTTCAAAAGTATGTGAAGTTTCTCCAAGGACTTTTATAAGAGAGAAAAGAGAGGAAGATGGTAATATAAGCCACGGACCATTATTCTGCAACAAAGACAGAGGCGTGGAATCCTGTTTTGCACTTTATATGAAGATATCCCTTTTGAGAAAGCGCATGGATTTTCCAGGGATCGTAACAAACTTCCATATGGTGCATAAAGCTGATTCGTATAATCCAAGCACAATATCTCATTTCTAAAACATGGTCTTATGAGTCTCTCCCTTGACTTATATCCCTGTTAGATAATTTTTTTACATCAAATCTAGAATTATAATTGAGCATTTATTGAGAACGTTGTTGGGACTTGAAAAGATTCGATTCGGGTTTTCAACTAAAATTTCCCGATGATTGACATTTAAAAACTGTTTACAAAAATTGATAAAGTGTATACGAACGACCTTTGAATGTTTCATATGCGAACAATAGAGGTCCCTCATACCTCTTCGTTGATACAGAGTAATTTCAAAAGTCCTTATACATAGCTACCCATACCCTCGTATGTGGCGGCGCGCAGAATAATTATTCACCCTCTCTCTGCGTACTTTTGCTTCCCCGTCCTGTTTCTCATGCACATTTTTTTTAATCTCTTTCCACCTGTTTTCCTTTTTTCCCTCCTACGTCCTTCCACAACGTGGCGAAACAATGCGAAACTCGCATCTCCCTTGTTTGCGAGTGAACAAAAATACTTTACGCATATTGTATTTTACATACTGTGCAACCGATATCTCGTAATATTATTCGTTTCCGTGGAAAAACTCCAACTCTAGTTCCACACTCGTGATATGTGATTTTGGATAAAGGAATAACGAGGGGAAAATTGGATTTGGAAGTTGAAATAATTTCCGGTATCAAGAACTGAGATCAAGAGTTTTGAGGGCGCAAATTCTGGCGGAAGGAGAGCGTATATTATGGAACATAAATTGATTTATCATATTAATGATATACTCACGTCATTATATACAACGCATGAAAGCTTCCCGTTTGGAAGCATCGACACAACATTATTGTTATCATAAGCCTTATGAAAGCTCTGAGTAATCATGCAAATCTTGCTTATAAATTCATAGTCATCCGTATCTCTTGGGGCTCCCTGAAACATACGTGATACATTTTGTTCCCATGTTCCTTCTGTGTACCTTGTCATCAACGAATGAACACCCGAGGAAGTTTCCAAATTCAATCTTTGACTCCGTTCTCGACGTTTATACAATTCCAGATAATTTCAAACAAGTATGAATATTTCATGCTGTTTTCTTTTTATTCGATCTTCTTCTATTCAGTTCCTTCCCTTGATATCGATATTGATTTATTGTGACTCATTCCATGGGCGAATGATACTACATTATTCATACTCCAATGGAGTGATTGAAAGGTTTCAATCTTTTTTATTCATTGAATGACTCGATTTGCGTCGAATTTATACAAATATTATACAATGAAATATCATTTAATATAATTTGATAATAATAATTAATATGAAAAATGATATTATTAATGTACATTGCTTTTTATATTACTATCCATTCCTATTAATACTGATATTTTAGAAGATATGATGAAATGTTGATATTAAAACTCATATGAACATGATTATTATCGATGTACATGATGAATTCGTGTTGTGATAATGATTTTTCTATCGATATAATTTTATCAATTATACGAGGAATATCATGAAGTGTAACATGATATCAATATTAGGGGTGTGCGGAAAACACTTTTTATCGGGTCGGGTACCCGAATTTTTCGGGAATTCGAACACTTCGGGTTCCTGACAGGGTTGCCAGGTCTGAAGATTTTTCTTCAGATCTGAAGAAAAAAAGTTTTTCCAAGTATAATCTGAAGAGAAGAAGAAATATTGAGTGAATATGAAGATTTTTTGTTGTCCTTTCAGCAATCTTGAAAAACTGAAATTCTTGATGTTCTTTTGGTTAAGAAGGTAGATAGATTCTCCTAAAAACTTGCTGATCTAAACATTTCGAAACTACAGAAATGTTCTATAAGATTGCCAGATCAGAATTTTTCCTCATAGTTCTACCAATCAAATTCTTCACTTGATAAGAATGACCAATGAGATACGCTGGAAAATCATCAACCTGGCATGGCGAATATGCCATGCCATAGTTTGTGAAGCTGGGATAAATATGTGGTGGGAGCCGCCATTTGGAATAGGGAAAGAAGAATATATAGCTTCTTATGAGCACATATACTTCCGTTACTTCAACTTCATCTCATACAAATGGCCATCTACACAATTATCCCCACTACTAAAGAAATTTGCCTCACTAAATTTCTCCGTGTAGACATCAGTATACCGGAAGTGTCATTCACCCAAACTTCCCCTGGTGAAAAAAATCTCTCTGAATCTCTCTATATTTTGAGACATTCCTCAGAGAGATTCAGAGCAATTTCAGATAAAGTGAGAGACCTGTCAGATAGTCATACATCCTGAATCTCTCCAACTTTCTTTGAATCTCTCTCAATTTTTTAATGAAAATCTAGGATTTCCTCAGGATCTTTCTAAATCTTTCCGAACTCTCCAGCATTTGATTGATCGACAATTCGAAGCTCATGCTGAATTCCTCTGAAACAGTCTGAGTTCTTCTGAATCTCTCTGAATTCCTCTGAATCTCTTGCATATGTGTCAGAATTTCATGTAACTAGATTTCAAAGCTTACTCTAAATTTGCCTGAATCTTTCTGAATTTCTCTGAGTTCCTCTGAATCTCTTTGAATCTCTTTGAATCTCTTTGAATCTCTCCGAATTTGAAATATTGAGAATTCAAAGCTCACTCTGAATTTGTCTGAATCCTTCTGTGAAGTTCCGTACTCAATTTTTGCTAAGTTGGGGTTTCTGATTTTCCCTGAAACTTTCTGAATACCTCCGAATCCTTGAACCAAAAATTTCACTTCATTCATTTCTCTCTGAATTTCTTTGAATTTTCCTGAATCTTTCTAAAAAGTTCCATGGTCAATTTTTCCTGATTTCCGGGTCTCTGAATTTCTCTGAAACTTCTTGAATTCCTCTGGAATCTTGAACCAAAAATTCCCCTCAATTTATTTCTCCCTGAAATTTCTCTGAGATCCTCTGAATCTTCCTGAATTCCTTCGAATCCTTCCGTCAAGTGCCGTGCTCAATTTTTCTTCATTCCCGTGTCTCTGATCTTCCCTGAACCTCCCTGAATGCCTCTGAAATCTCGCACAAAAAATTTCACTCAATGCATCTTCCTCTGAATTTCTCTCAATCTCTCTGACCCCTTCTGGAAAGTTCAACGCACAATTTCTCTTATCTACCCATGGATCCTTCTGAATTTCTCTAAATCGCAATGAATTCCTCTGAATGTCCCTAAATCCCTCTGAATATATCTGAATTTCCCTGAATCCTTCTGTAGAGTGCCGTGCTCAATTTTTTCTAATTTTGATGTATCTGATTTTCCCTGAATCTCCCTGAATTTCTCTGGAACGTGAAATTTTCAGAGAGATACAGATATATTTTTTGACCAGGGTCAGGACAGTAGAACCGCGTTTAATTCCACTCTCATTTATTTCCAGTCTCGTTCATTCCAACGCCAACCGTCTCCTATTTTCTCCAATCTTGAACGGTCCCAAGACGCATTTTCAGTAACAATCGACGTTGACCAATGAAGTGACGGTTATGTGAACCCGATTTGTTTTTTATACTGATGGTGGGAACCCCTCTTGGCTTGGAATCAACGAAACTGGGTGCCTCCAACACCGAGGGAGTAAAGTGGAGTGGGTTATCTTTCAACCAATTGAAAAATTGGAAGAAAATTTCCTAATTCTCGATGGTAGGGTGTCATAGCCTCGAATGCCACATGCCTGAATGCTCATATGCCCGAATGATGGACCATGAATCATAATATAAATCAACTGGCGGATGTCTCATACGATCCAAAAGCGTTGATAAATCATTAATAGAACTTATCCATCGTATAAAAGGACCCAATAGCTGATTTAAACCATGATTTTGAATTTATAATTCGGGCACATGACGAAGAATTAAATTGAATTCATTTTTAGAAAACTGAATAATTTTCGGCAGATTTTTAAGTGAAGAAGGGAAGATTTTTGAGGATTGTTGAGTTTCAAAACGGAGATTTTTTGGGAGATTTCTAAAGACAAGACTGAAGAAATTTGAAGATTTTTTGGTGTTCAAGATGAAGAATTTTTTTTTCAGCACCTGGCAACACTGGTTCCTGATTTCAGTCGAGATGCCCGAGCACTTAAGGTTCTCGATTTCAGTCGGAATACCCGAATACTTCGAATTCTCGATTTCAATTGAAATACTCGAAATATTTTGAGTTTCCGATTCCAATTAAATTACTTTTGACATTTCGGGCTTTTTATTTCATCGGGTCACTCGCAATGTTTCAAGTTCCCGAATTAAATCGGATTACTTCAAATTTTCCTAGAATTTTGATATTACCCACTAAAACTTATAAGCGCTCATGAGTCAATTCGATGCTCTGTATCTTTTGTGTTTCAAAAAATGTAAGGTACAGTGATCAAAATTCTTAAGAGGAGGTTCTTGCGAATTAGGGCGCATTAAAGGCTCTATTGAGCGAATTCCAAAATAAGGTGATTTTCTCGAATTTTTTTTCTTAAGAAGGAAGAAAATTGAGAACTCGAGTTATTTGGAACTCATTAAATGGGTCTTGAAGTACATTAAAAAAATTTCCTCAAGCTAAGGATTCGTATCCCGAAACTTTAAAGGCGTTTTTCCGAAACCATGTTTTTTAAGTTCGGCTCCACGATATCTCAAAAACTACTCAACGGATCGCTCTTTTTTTTTATTGTGAAGCTGATTGAATTTATTGGAGGATGAACCTAAATGGAGATAACATTTGCCTTCTTTTTTCTTTTTATATTATGAAATATTAATAGTTCAATTAATATGAAATTAATTATATTATGAATTCATATTATTATTATTTGTCTCCATTAATATTATTTTACTTGATATTTTCATTTTAACCACCTATTTGAACAAAAAAGTTGAATGTAATGCAGGGTTGACCAATTTAATCCACGCAAAAGAGTCTCAATAGTTGATTTATTATGTATTCATCGTGATTTCCCCTTTGAGGATGTTTCCGCGTACAACAAGAATATCTTTCATGGCTAATCACTGGTTCATTTGACGTCAACGAAGTTCTCTCTGAGGCATCAATTTAATCTCCGATCCAAGAAGCTTTAGCCCGTCTAAACTACACGATACCTAAGTGTACGTGCTCGCATACTTACATGAAATGTGTCATATTAATCCCGGCACCTGAGAATATTCACCTGTGGAGACATTCATCCGCTCCCAACTACGATGAATGTTGTTGCAGAACTTTGGACTGGTGAGAATCATTTGATCACTATCTTGATAATTCCAAATCTTTCGTATCTTTTGCATCAGCATTCGTCAGAAATTCATACCATTCAAACGAATCCCTTTTGCTCTCGCTTTCGAAGAAAACAATAAAATTATCCACACAAATAGAATATAATAAAGATTTTTTCAATATTATCTCTCATTTGAATGAGAATTACTTCCACTTCATCACTCCAGTACTCCACACAAGACACATATTTCGAAACAATGATTTTCAATAAGATATTCACAACGAGATGTACAAATTTACATAGAATTTCACCAATTTATTTACCGAGGGTTTCTGTTTATCATAATTATCTCGATGTTACATGAAAAATAAACGAGAAAGTTTTATTTTCCATCCTGTTTTTTTTCTTTTTTCTTTCTCTGTGCACGCAGTTCGGAATTATCGCTTTAAAAATTCTCGAATAACGCTTCCCTGGCTGCATGTAATTGTATTAAAAACAACATCTTTCCACAATTCTTTTCAAGAGGCGCACGCAGAGGTAAATCTGACCGATCAAAATCCTAGGAAACGTTATTTCGTTCGCTCTCTTCATAACGCTGTTCTTCCTGCTGCTCGTTTCCTCCACGAGGAACATTGTGAATGTATTTACCTGCAGATGCGTTGTTGCTGTTACTGTTGTTTGCATAGAATGATGAATATAAAAAAGAGAAAGAGGGAAAGAATGGAACAACGAAATTCAACTTGCACGCAAATAAAGTTAGATTATCACGGAAAATCGATGAGAAAAATGTTGTATGGACTGTTGGTTTGTTTTTTATGTTCATTTGTATCATAATTTGTGCATGGTTACGTGGTATTGTAGGAGAATCGTTACACGTTTCTGCTGTGGAGTTCTGGATTTTCAACTTTTGTTCGTTAATTTCGTCATGAAGTGACCTAATGAAACAATTCCATTAAAGTACAGAAATGATACAAGACTGTGTGGATTGTTCTAAAAATTCTCATTCGTGTATTAATTGAAAATCGTGATCTTTCTCATCGTGATTGGAATGAAATTCGATTGAACCGTATAATTTGCAACAATAAATTAATATTCAGTCACGAAATTCATCATTCATGTTGTTGAAACTTGAATATTGTTAGGAAAATGAATAGTGGTAGGTTCTATCAGTGATCAGACGGTAAACACCCAAGGTGGCTATAGGAAGGGTAAGACGGGGAAAAAGAGAGGTCCGATCCATTCTATTAAGCTATCGTTATTTGATACTTCAAAGAGATTCTACAAAATTGGATTCACAATTGATTTGATTGTTCATGATGAGTCAAAGAAACATCAAAATGTCGATTATTTTTTAAGTTGTCATGGATCATTGATAATAATCTCCCCAATAAAAATTTCTTGTCTTGTAATTAGGGTAGCACAAAAACCGACTATTTTTTCTCCTCGTGGCCCGTATGAAAAAAAAGTTAGTTTCTCATGTTTAAAGGGTCTCCTCCCAAGATTTTTTGAAATCCCAAAAATAGTCACAATTTCTGTTATTTTCAAACTTTTTTCCTCGTTGCGGTGAAATTTAGTACCCAAGAAAGAACTTCCTCAGAGTTACAGCCCGAAATATTCATTCTCAAAGGTCACTCAAAATTTATGAACATTTTTTAATTCATTCCTATTGATGCTTTCCAGCGACTTTTGAATATTCATATTAAAATTTCAACGCCCAAAATATTACTCTTAATTAACACATTAATGGATTAGAATACAGCACAATATGAAAAAGAAATTACATCACAAGAATATAAATTCTCCAAATAAATACATTGAATTGATTCACGGAAAAATGGGTGCATATGCACTTACAAGTTGAATAGTTATTCCAATAATCAGTTAGTTGAAATAACCATCGTGATAGTTGATACAATTACCTGAGGAAAATGTGAGGTATATGTTCATGAAATTTCATTGCCGAAAATATGCATAAATGTGTAATATAATATAGTATAAATTTGAAAATTTGATGAATTGTAAATGAATTCTCAATTAAAATTCAAAAATTTGAAATTTCACTTACAAATGTGATTGAAAAAGTTATGGAATTTCAAACAATTTTCAACAATGTGGTTAGTTCGAACAACTGACCAATGACTTGGAATAATTATTCAAATTGTAAGCGCATATTCACCACACAGTGGTTATTCCAACTATTCGTTCTTTCATTTCGGAAACATTGAATTAATTGAATTAATCAGAATTCAATTGAATTCGTCAATCAGATCAATTAGTTAATTTTATAAATTGTGGAAACTCTATTTTTTTTCATCATCTTCGAAGTTTTTCTCGAAAATATCAAAAGTAAGGATTAAAAAATGTTCATAAATCCTGAGTGATCCTCAAAAATGAATATTCTGAGCTCCAACTTTGAGGAAGCTACCAATTTTTTGAGGCACTAAATTCTATCGCAAGAATAAAATGAAATGAAACATCCATTCTATGATTTTGATATGAAATACATGTCGAGGAATTTCGAGAAGTACGACATAGAATTATTCTGATCAGTTTAAACTAATGAATCCCGCAAATCCGATGATCCTGGTGTTGAAGTAGGCGCGTCCGGAATCAGATGAAGAATCCTTTGTCATGGAATCTTCCGATGGGGCTTTATATACTCAATGAATGCTTAGTTCGCCATCCGAAAGGAACAAGCAGCACCCTGGTGAAAGTTATTCCAATTTGCCATTTGAAAAGGGAGTTTCGCTCTGGGCCAAGCTATCGCTTTAGTTGAACCAAGCTATTTTCTAAGCTGGGTCTAGCTACCACCTATGATTGGTGTAGCATCAGAATCTACTGCCATCCAGAGTTGGCTAATGCTTGCCACATTATTGATATTGATATAGAAGTGTAGTGAAAATGTGTAATTTATCATGCAGAAGTTTGCACGCTCGTACTAAAGAATATTTTGTTAATCATTCATTTTTACTACACTGTCTATCAATAACATTTTCTTATATCCTGCCGATTTGGTAGGAATGTGGTAATTTTTAAAAATTTATTCTTCTTCGTGTGATAGTTGATTCCGGAACAGTTCAAATATCATCCCTAGGCATCTATCATTTAGGGTGTTCCACATCAACTCGGCCTCGAACTTTTTATTTAGCTCTCACTGAATATTTTCAGGAGGATTCATGGATGTTTGAAGCCCGCCTCTCGTGCACCGGAATTCTGAGACCCTCAATCCTCCCCTGAAACGTCCAGTCCGTGTGAGATCCTGAGGTTTCTCTCCATGGACCAGAATTTTCAGCTAAATTTCAATCAGTTACTGGCCATGAATGAGACACTAACTGACTCCATAATCGATAATCAATCAACTTTTCTATCAAATGTACAAAAACCGATTATGGAATCTTCAGTATCAAAATGATCACCACACTATGAATAATTTTGAAAATAACGACAATGAATTATCAGGAACAAGGACGCATTGTTTTACATGGACACGTAAATCGTGTAATGAACACGTAACATACACGGTTCTCCACGTACTATGAATGCTTAGGATATTTGAAATGCTCAATGGGCGTTCATTATTGATTCTGAAATGGCATGGAAATCAAGCATATTCTATGGATGCACCTAATTAATGGCTGATTGAGATATTGTCCCTGGATCACATTGATTGTTATAACAACAGAATAAAATCCACTATTTTATTTCTCCTCCTAAAGTGAATGTGTGCTGATTATAGATGATATATAACAATCTGTTTCATACCGGTAATCATCTTGATCCCATGATCAAATTGAAACGACTATAGAGAGTCGGGAGAGAGAAGGAGAGAGAGAGCGAGCGTATCAGGTACCCTGAAGGTATAAAATGAATTTCATTAATTGAAGGACGACGTTATAGATTTGGACGCGTTGAAATCCACTTTTGAAATATTATACTAATTTCCCTTGTGTTCTAAACTAATGCCAGCTCAAAAGCAGAGTCTATCATCATGTACGCCGCGCTGACAGCGGGAGTAGGGTCAGCTACGCTGACACGGTAAATACGTGGATGACGTATTCAGTACGTTTCGATATCCCTCTATACTTGTATCGTACGAACTGAGCGGTAAAATACGGTAGGGGACGCTATAAAATACATCATTCCTTTGACACGCTATTATTGTCGTACCACGTGAGTCTGTGATCATCCGAATACCACTGCGTTCGTCGGCTTCTTTTTGCTGCTATCATTATTGTTTCAATTTCTAATGAAAGCTCATGAATAAAGCAAATCATCGGATCCGAATGAGCGAATCAAGAACAGAGGAGAGAATGCCGATACGCTACCGTACAGTACACTCTCCGATATACGTGCGGATTGCGATACGTTATAAGTCATCATAAATTTTCATAAGCTCATCTTTATTAAACTCTCCCTCTCAAAGTGGACAAAGTGGTCTTATTCGATGCTGACCGACGAGATGGAAAGTACTGCTGCTTTGTTAATTCATCAACGGAAATTATCGTCCACGCAGATTATTGATGGAACGAATTCTTCTGCGAACGTGATTTCCAATGAACGTGATCTCAATATAATTATTTCGATTAATCGAGAGAGAAGAGGAAAAACTTTGAATGTTTTATCCCCTTAAGAGCGCTTCGGGGACGATCACAGGGGGGATGTTTGAAGCGTCGATCATTATACACCCGCTACTTTACATAAACTGTCAGAGGAGTCGAGATAACTTTACGTCCTCGTATAGAGAACTCTTGGTATAAATATATCAATAGTGAACAAGTATACAGCGGGAAAGGTAACACCGATTTCGAACAAATCTTGGAAATTTCTAAATTCGAGATGAGATAAGAAATAGAATACAGAATACCGAATATCGAGTAATAATTTAATCTGAAAATGTGGTTCAAGAAGGTGTATTTATGGACGATATAGGACCGATTTCGCAGAGGCTGTTAGCTGCAGGGACTTTGCAGGCAGTTCTATACAGCGGCTACGAACATTTTCGTTCATTGTTAGATGGAAGTCTGAAACATTAATGGCAACCCACAGGATTTCACGTCCTCGTGCACCTCTGCAGCGATAATAACGTGCAATTATTACCCCCTGACACGTCCCCCTTTTTTACACATCCTTCCTTAGACACGCTACGTTATAATTTTAAATCTTTGCCACGAGATTTATTTTAATCATTACTTCCTGAAATTTTTATATATATAATGAAACTATGTTATTACCGAATTTATTATTCTATTATCCGTTCTTCGAATGAGGGGAGAAGGAGAAAAATTCTAATAAGCAGTCATTGGAATTCGTGGAGAAGTGATTTCAATGATATTCCAAGTACCCGCACATGCGTAAAACGAATCCATGAATAACTTTTAATTTCACGATTCTACGCGACTCTTGAGTTCAAAATTCATGAATTTATTTCCCGTGTACAAAGCTCGTTCAAGTACAGTTTGATTCGAATCATTTCCCGTCGGATCTGGGTCAATAGTGATGTGTTTTTTTTTCCTTATCGTACATTTCAAGACTCAATACAGACGACATTATTTCCTCCAACTTCTTCTGGGGAGAAAGCAATTTATTGGAAAAGCAAATGTACCTGTTATGTATATTTGATAATGAAATAGTTTTTGTCTTTGTTTCGCATGTCCATGTTCCTTTTATCTTACAAAATAGAGAGAATTATGAATTATTGATTAGTTTGATAAATTCTCCAGTGCTGCACTCACTCGAGTTGTGAAACTTGACTTATTTTAAAAATACGATGATCCGATTCCGATGACTAACTATAATCCATTATTACTTGGTACTTACGGAATACCGTTTTACACCTCCGATACAGAATCATACAGATCCACGTGTCTTGGATATATGTGTATATATATATATATATATATATATGTATACACGCACAAGTTACTTCAACTCCGTTCCGTCGCTAGCGAACGCGTGTTTTGATATTCCGATGGCGATACAGTTCGCTCTAGTTCCATGATTTATAGTTGCCAACTCCTTAATTTACGTGGCTGTACGATAAGCAAACGGCGACCGTCTCACTTCCTCTAGCGACGGCGAACGAATCACATGTACGCTCACGTACGTATCTCCTCCCCTTCTGCCGGTCCTTTTGTTTATACTCTGAGAAAATACCCGCCGTATCTCATTCGGCCAGCTTTCCTGAGGGAGAGAAAAAAATAATCTCTCCTCTCCTCCTATCTAATATTTGATTGTGATGAATGGCGCTATCATGATGTTGTTGATTCACAAATTGTAATTGTATCGTTGCAGGTCACACGAGATTTCTACCGAAACTGTTTGCGGACGTTCGAGAGAAAGATGTGGATGAAATGAAAAATTTATGATACTCATATTTGACTCGGAGAGCTAAGGAACGATCGGAACTTCACGCCTTGGTTTTGTTATCTTCGAGAACTTGGAAGTTTGAAGAAGACTCGAACGAGAAATTCTCTCACTCAAACGAGAGATTATCCACCAACTTCAGTAGTTTTTTCATGATACTTCTAAGTACGAACAGGAGTTTGAATCGTCCTCGCGCGCTTGTGAGATAGTGGAAGGGCCAATTTTAGGAATGGGATTAGAATGGGAGGAGAGAACGCCACTCTCGTGGAAATTTATCTCCTGGACCTGAGTGGGTAAATCTCGATTCTGACAAGACGTGTGAGAGGGAGATTTTTTCTAAATCAGGATTCGATGAAGAATAAGACATGGAGATTTCGGGGGATCAAAGTTTAGCCTTGAATTTTGGATTTAAGCTTCGGCTTGATTTAGTTTGGGTGTTATGGGGTGTTATTACGATATTGAACATATATCAGAAATAAGTTGCGCGTGCTTCAAACACCACGACATGTTACGAGAACGTCCCTGGACTGCTTATAAAACGTAGGACAGGTTTTTGAACGTTCTTAGCATGTCCCAAAAATACATCTTGCTGTTAGGGATCACGGAAATTGGAGAAGCAGGAGCCTGCTTCCTCGAATACTACACACGAATTATCAGGAAGCAGGCATCAAGGGTGGATTTCGAACCTTTCAATTCTTGGATTTTCAATCAGATGTCCGCGGAGATTGATTCAAATTGATTGATTGTTATCACTTCTGCCCTACACTGAAAAAAATATTCATTTGTCTTCTCTCCATAAAATATTTATTTGTAGAAATTGAATATTAAATTGAATGCAAAGACTGATTATTTGTGACGAATAAATTATTCATTTAGAGAACCAATTTATTTGGGGCAAGCATTCAATTATTTGATTCGATTAAATATTTCATTCATCCTAAGAAATATTTTATGGAGAGAGGACAAATAAACTCTTTATTTGGTTAGCTCCTGCATCTAAATTTTAGCTATTACCGCAAATCAGCTACAAATGCGAATTCTTTTGCTGACATCAGTGAAATCAAGCTACAGGAGCTAATTTAATGGCCCGTCATGTTCGTGCTAGGCACTTGACAGCTGCAGCTTCATGGTTCGTCCAGGTATTGAAAAACGAAAATCAAGGGCTTTTCAAGGGTATTTTGAAAATTTTCAAGGGGTGAAAAATTTGTGTACGGAGTGTTGATAAAACTCACATATTCATACGTATATATATATATATATCCAATGTTAGTATAAAGTACAAATTTTCAATATTTCTAATAGTAATTATCACATTTCATTTTGAAGTATAAAATTGAATTTATAATAATTAAAATATTGTATAAATTAGGTACATTCCATGAAGACTTCAACTGGAATCAAAATTTTTACAGTGAAACGAAATATAAAATCTCAATTTTTTAAAATGACTTTGGTTTTTTCAATTTCTTTTTCAATAACAAATAATTCTTCTTTTTAAAGAAGTAAAATCTTTTTTGAGTGAGCAATTAAATTATTTCTACATAACACACTCTTATGTTTTAATGTAGTTTTTTCTTCATAATTTAAATATAACTAAAATTTCATTTCATTACTTTAATCGGATTTTCAAAATTCATTATGCTTGGGATAAAAATTCCGATCGTATTTTTGAAGCTCTTTTTATAGTCTTAGAAAACTTTTGAAGAATTCTGTGATGCCTTCCAAAAGTATTATATTCGATCGAAAAAATAATTCTAAAAGAGTCATATTCTTCAGACATTTGCGAGCTCTCTAAGTACTCTGCGAGTATTCATTCGGTTACTTTCGATATCCTTGAAGAATTCTTTCCGAGGATCCGTGATTCTTTTCGAATTCTTATGGAACTTCTTGTGCTGTCTGGGAAGTGATTAGAACAACTTGAAATTCGATATACGGCTCTACCATTGATCCCCGAAGACAACTAGTAACTGGAATTTGTCAAAATATTCCATCATTCAATGAATATTAATTAATATTGATTAATGAACAAATCTCTGGGTGGAAAAACCAATAGAAACCAATAGGCTATAAATCCAATCGGAATGAATGATATTTTATCGGTTTCTACGCGGTTATATTGTCACTGCATTTAAGGGTTTTGGTTGAATTTAAAACCGATAATTACCAAATATTTCATTAAAAAAATGTTGACTGGATATTTTTAACTATCAAAATAATTAATGCTCGTAAGTGATTGAATTAATGTTCAACAATAACAATATCTATAAGGCTTATATGTATTTTCTCAGTATTTACCGTGATGTCATTTTAAGTTTTTCGTAAAATTTGTTTTCGTACTACAAAATCAAGGGATTTTCAAGGGCTTTTCAGCCCTTGAGAAGACAAATAAAACTCAAGGGGTTTTTGAGGGTTCTCAAGGGCTCTACGAACCATGAGCTTGTGACGGGTACCTGTCATCAATGGAGAATACTTTGTTTACAAGTTGTCAAAGCGACACTCGTAGAGACATCTCTAGAATAAAATTCCCACTCGCGCGCGGAAGCGTATGCCGAACCGTATTGGTCAAGCGTGTGAGCGACGTATTCATGAACGGCCCCGGCATGAGGCGTTGTGGAACGCGCTCTCCCATGACCTTCGTGACAGCTTCTACTCCGCGACGTGCGGTGTGCTGCATTGCAACCCTCGCGCTCGTGGGTAGGAATAATTCAAAGAAGATATAAGAAGGGCTATCGCGGAGTCATTCTTGCTTTCGCTTTTTCCGATCTGACCATTCGGTTTCAAGGTAAGATAGTTCTCCAAGGAGCGAGTCCGCTTATATCACGGATTTTGGTCTTTTGAAAGACATGGTGTTGTATTCTTATGTCTACTATCGAACATCTGTGGGCGAGAGGTGGCTGTCTTCTCTCTCAAGGAATAGAGTTATTAGGGAAAGTGGGGAGATTGGGTTGAGAAGTAAGTCGTTCCAAAGTGCTCTTTCACTCATTCTCGACTTAGCGGCCGAGGTCAAAGGACCTCCGACACGCAGCACATTTCCCTGATTGGACAAAATTCGTCATATGCTCCCGCTGCTGGGTCACTGCCATTAAAATCGAATCATTGGAATCACGCGGATTGAATTTTCGCCGTCAAAAATTGTAAACCAGCTTTCGTAATACTAGAAACCCGTACTAGTGTCTTTCAGACAAAACTAGCCATAACTTGCATTTAATTATTACTGGGGTTCCTAAATTGATTCGACTATGCCTGACTTAATGTAAGTTTATTAGGTATTGAATGTCTCGAAGTTCCGTTTCGGAAAAGAATTCATTAATTGTAAAGAACCCGTTTCTTTCGAAAGACTGCTGTTAGGTTACGGTTAAATCATAAAGCCGCCCGCGTTTCAATGTCTAAGTAAACCCTTGGATGATCACTTATTGTGTTTTCTTGTGAATAAATTTGTCATTTTTTAATTGAAGTACGTGTGAATTCATTTAATGATCTATGACCCGCGTTTCTCTTCTAGATTGAAAACCCCGGTGATCCGGCGAGCTACGGCATCATAGGAGGCTATTACGGCGGTATCTTCAAATACCAACGCGATATAGATTAACGAAACGTCACGAGCTAAATCATTTTTTCCGTGTGATTCTGAAAAAAATAACTCGTTACGAACTTTGTTAGAATACAAGGAATTCAGGAACAGTTCTTCCTTCTAAATTCAGGGGTGATTCTTGTGTGTTATCTGGGTTGATCTGGAATGAAAATCAGGGTATCTCTCGTAGAACCTAGTAGAAATCACTTCAATCAGTCTCCAGGCTATTGCGAGGAACTTAAAAGGACTGGTCATGGGCTGGAGAATAACCGGAGTGATTTTGACTAGGGAGAGTAACACTAGGACTAAATAACGAGTAGATTAATAACACGAAAATCTCCATTATGTACAATCAGTGGTACCATCAAATTCAACAGAGCTTTAACGCATCTTAAAGAATTCACGTTCATTGCCCCCGAACCTCCATCATTTTCTCCCTTCAATTTTATCTTTTACGATTGTCTTTAATATTCGTTCATGTCGTAACTTATGGCGCGATATAAACCTACTTCGTCCTTCACGTGCGCTCTTCCATAAGCTATATTTTAAAAATCTTTTCATTCGTTACTTTATTTATACATTTCACTTCTGACTTTATTTCTATCCATCGTGTCTCTGAATCTCAAATATCTCTTTCATTCTTTATCGTCACAATCGTATATATACGTTGGAACATTTTTACGTTTTCAGATATTCTTTTTTCCCGTTAGGGTCCTGATTCGTATTATCTCTTGGTAATATAAATCCAAATGCATTCAAAACGCGTGCAGTAAAACGCGACTTATCGAGAGATATCTACAAGAGGATCCCTCTTGATGCACAGTGATTCGTACGTTTCTATATACAACAATTGTTGTGAGAATCAGGTGTAAAAATCTTACACTCGATAGCAGAGATATTTGCTGTACCGATTCTGACGTATCGAAATTATTCCCAATGCGGAAAAGCAATACAATCCTTTATCCTTTTCGATGCTTATGAATCCAAAAATTCCCACCGACACCAATTATCGGTGAACTATTGAATGCATTTTGAAATTGTATACGTATGAAAATTGAACAATAGAGTGTGAAGTTTTACGTTTGATTAGAATTTGAGGATTTATGCAAAACGCGATGGATGTATGGGAAGGTTTTTTCGATGCAGAAAGAATATCAGTTTACATGGAATAGAATTTTATATTCGATTACATTAGCATTTTTGCACGAGATATTGGATTTATGATTCCATTATTCAGCGTGTATATGTAGCAGCAGCAGCGGCAGCACATCAAACCGTGACGACTACTACAGTGAATTAAATTTATGTGATATTGTTTGTTAAAATTGGAATTCTTGCGCTCTATGTATGCCGAACGCTATATACGATAGATTAATTCAGTTAAGTATCATAAAAATGAGTATCATTTCGAAGGAGAGTTTGAGGTACAACGAAACCTTTTTGTTTCATTAGAAAAATGCTAAAAGTTACTTTAAATGATACATTTTATCCTCCCCGGGGTCCATTAGACGTTTAGAGAGTAAAAAAGACACTGAATTTTTACTTGGATATCTATTCGTGAAACCATTCCGAGAGAATGGTGCCAAATGGATCCATTGAGCCGAGAAGGGTTAATACCCTTCATTGATAAAGATTGAAAACTTTTTAGTATTATCCTTTCAACGAAATGAGGGACAGAGGGCTTTGCAGTATTATCTTTATTGAATTTCAAGAGGATTCTCGTGGATATATTTACAGAGAACACATAGAGAAATATACCACGAGATTGTACTTTGACGTTACATAAGAGAGACACAAACAACGTACCAATCGCATTGGATTATTCAATTTTCGTATTCAATTCGTTCAACTTGCAAAACTCTTCGCTTTAAATTTTAAATTACAGTTTGGTCATTTTTCACAGTCAAGTTTGAGGGTAATGCTGTGAGAGATGACTGCTTTGAATTCCGTCTGACTGCGAATGCCGTATCTACTTTATTTAAATCACTTCACAATCGATAGGACCAAATGGAAAAACTTCATATGAACTATAAATATATTTTTTTTGTGCGCATTCAGTTTTCATGGAATGTTTTGAAACATGGGGAATGATGAAAAAGTTTGGGAAAAGTTGTTTGATGTTGTCGCTTTTCATTTCCCTCTTAGCAATTTCCTGAAGATTCGAATGATGTAATGAATAGAATTCTGTTTTCGTTGATAACTGAATTGAATGGTGAGACTGATACACGACTGATAATTCATTCGTTTATCCAAATGGGAAAAATTCTGGGCCATCGAGGTGCCTAGTAGAGAGCCCTCCGGTTACGCAAAAAAAAACTTCTTCCTCGTTCGGAGCATGAATGGGGCATGCCCCGTTCTACTGAGTCGATTCTTATCCTGAATTAGGACACGTTTCATCTTCTGAACGGAAGGGACACTCAGTGTTCTCACATTTGACGCGAAAACCATACTCAGACAGACCTAAGGGTACGAACGTGTGATGACAAGAGAGGGTATGGTTGCGCGTGCAGCCTAACATGCTTTCTTTGTTGCTCTATGAGTCGGAGCAACGAAGGAAGCACGTCAAGTTGTGCGCGCAACCATACCCTTGACAGTCATCACACGTCCGTCCTATTGTGTCTGCGTGAGGATGGTTTCCGCATCACATCTGAAAACACTGGAAATACTTTCTTTAGCGGGCCTTCAATATACCGAATTCTTTTTGCACCGAATACTCATTATACCGAAAATTCATATTCCGAACGCTGATGGACTGAAAGTTTGTTGTATCGGAAGCAATCGGATCCCCCATTCTTGCAGAATCCACAAGGAATTGCAGTTTTGATTCAATCCAATACATCCGGCATAATAATTTTTCGGTTTATCAGCGTTTGGAACATGAATTTTCGGTGTATCGAAAACTCACCATGCTTTCTTCGTGTGACTACAAAAAAATTTGCGGTCAAATCTACATCACCTGCTATAAATATAGAAATAACATCGAATTACTGTAATTTATACTGAAATATCCATTAGATTTATCGTTTATTCTGTGACCATTTCAGCAAATTTCCATTTCGATCGAAGACCTTGGTTGATTGAACAAGACTTTCGGTATATATGTTAGCAATTTAATGCTGTTTCTCTAATTACAATTACTTCTCTGTTCAGAGCGATAGTTATAGATCGTTTGATCACAGATTTCTGCATCGTTGACATTTGGAGACACGAAACACGTGGATACTTCCTCCAGACAATTTCCAATCCGTCAAACTCAAAGCACGTTTGAATGATTTCATAAATCATTCTCAAACATACCCACTCTTCTTTTAATAAATTTCTGAACAGTACAAAAAGAAAAACGTTACATCATTATGCATTCATCTTCATCCCTATTAAATCAATATTCATTTATTTCCATCCAACGGATTCCATCAATTACAATATTATCGAGTGACAATATTTCATCGTTGCAGGAAAAACATACTGTACACATGTCGAAATTCAAAATTAATTTTCAACTCATCCATCAGAAATCGCATTATTCCATACCACAAAACTACACGCGTTGATTTTCCAACAGATTACCACCGACGAGATTTCTAAATATGCACCATACACTCCATCGAAAAATTGATCCCATTATTCACAATATATCCCCAATTATCCCAGATCCATCAAATTTACTGAAAGAATTATTTATTCTATCGTATACGGATGAAAGAAAAAAACAGATGATATGGTGGGGAATTGAAAATCACTCTCGTTTATTCGATAAACCAAGCTTCGGTTGTGCTATCGCACGAACGTATGCGTCTCATATTCACATATTTTGTGTTTCTTTTGTAAAGTTTAAGTACACGAAGTTCTCCCATCATAAAGTGATATAAAGGAACACTTTTGTTGGACACAGCTTTCAGGAATTCTTTTCCCCTTCCCACCCTCTGTCGCAAAGGAAAGTAAAAAGAACGAGCTCAGATGTGATCTAATAAAATACCATTCTTGAAGTCAGAATCCACTCGCACGGGAAGCTGGAATATTGCTATTCTTCCATCGAGCTGATTTAAATTTCACTTTCCTCACCTTACTATTCTTCTCAGCTTTTTACAAAATAATATATGTGAGAGACGTAATGAATTCTCATCTCTTTTATTTGAGAGAAGTAATATCTGTTGTTCGATTCTTACTCAAACTGTGTATAGACTTTCTTGACATCACGATGACGGAATTCTCTTACCGCGAACTTTTCTCAAAGTCTACTCGAGGGAAAATTATCCCTCGATGAGAGGGATGTTTTCCTTCCCCCTGGAGTTAGAGAGTGCGTTCGAGAGTCAATGAAAACGTATAACTCGTTACTGCGAGTGAATAATCGTATTTGGTCGAAAATTGCAGTTGCGTTACCGAGAAACGTTACGGCATTTCGACAACAACGATTGGAATTGGATTCAGGGAGATTGAATAGCCCTAGTGGAGGATCTTCACTTTCTCGGGTATTTCGTTTCATAAAATACAAAATAAAAAAAATGAAATAAAATGAAATATTCAGTACACTCTCTTATTATACACGTTTTCTAGATTGGATGTTATTGAGAATCATATTTTGACACTCATGAAGTTTACAGAGTTACAAGAATGACAAAATTTAATATTTTTCTATGACTGTGCCCGGCGTTTTGAGTGGAAATAACCTTGGGAAATTTTCATAAGAAATCGATATATTGATATACCACAAAACAATAAATTACCAAATTACAAACTCAAAAGAATGGAAAGATAAATAAAATAAAGTACTTGAAGTACATTTGGAATGTATCATTTACTCTCTTATTCTACCCACGTAGAAATTCCGGTACTGAGCCGATGGTGACGAACGGATCGGTACTGCAAAGGTATGGGCCACCAACGGTTGTCTGCCGATTGCGGATCGGTCCTTAACCGACTTCATTTTAAGTTCGTATCGGTACGGGTTCGATATTTGAACCAACCGTTATTGACCACTTTCCCACCAATGTTGGATTAACAACGGCACAATTTTAATACACAAGCGTTGGCCTCCAACGTTGATTCGGCACCGAACCAATGTGAATAAATATGTCGTATACTCTGAGAGAAGACTTGATTGGCCACACTGGAAAAAAGGCAGGTCACAGTTATCAAATGATATTCTTGAATATGACCAATCAAATATTCGATAACATTGATTAAATATCAATAATATCTATTAAATATTCGATAATTATAAACATAATTTATAAACATTATTGAATATTCGATTAATGTTATAGAATATTTGATTGGTCATATTCAAGAATATCATTTGATGACTGTTACCAGCCTTTTTTTCAGTGCACGTAGAAATTGACAAATGGCCCAATACCGGCTTGATACAGGCTGCTAGTTTGCAACCGTTGGCAGTCACCCTATGATCCAATAGTAAATTTCACTCCAAATTCCCCCTAGTGCAGAAATTTTGATAATGCATTCAAAACCTTCCAAAGTTACAATAGCGCAAATAACGGTTGAGTAACAGTCGTTGGTACTTGAATACCGATCAATACTAGTAGTATTAGTTCTCAATGTCGGAACGACACTGATTTCCACTACTGAATTGATGTTGGTAACCGGTACCGGATCAGGGTTATTCGGCGTTATCATTCCGCAGTCCGACCGACACCGGCCACCAACGGTTGCATACTGGCAGCCTGTATTGAGCCGGTACTGGACCATCCGTCAATTTCTACGTGGGTACTCACTTTTTGTGTACGAAATTAAAAATTGTATTTCGAAACTCATAAAATTAGCACAGTTACAACAATGATGACATCAAACAATTTTTGTCGAGTTATATCTGAACTGTGCGACGGATATAACCACAGGAAATCTTGATGAAAGGTCAATATATTGATATTTGAAATGGAATGCTTGAAAATTTAAACGGTTGAACGTACGAATCAGAAAATACATTGAGAAAAAATGAACAGCATTACAGTGAAAGAAAAAAACAATAATTTTCATTCAAAATACGGATGAAAAATTATTATTTTTGTTTCCAAAACAAAAGCATCGCGGACCAAGTCTGAAAATTGCAGTCATAATAGTGGCAATCTGAATTTCTGACCGCAGAATTTATAATACAGGATTTCTATTAGAAGAAGATTAACATTTTGCAATTGTAGATAGTAGATTTTATTCAACTGAGTCAACTTCAGAGGGTTGAGATTTTGAAATCGAAGATTGTAATTTTTATTTCATCATAGGGATTCAAAAAACAATGTGAAAAAGAGAACTTGTAGTTATTCTACTGAAATCTAATTAATCGGGAATTCACATCAGCTTACAGACAACACCTTGACACCTACTGAGTATACCATATTCACGGGCTCAAAGTCTTACAAACTATACGTTTTCCAATTATACTATTGAATCAACCTGTATTATTGACGTAATTCGGACACTCGCATTTCGTAGAAAATTTTGCTTCTCAGGGAAACACGAACTCTGGTTTCACGCAAGTGATTGAAAGATAACACGCGAACCGCTGAGCCAATTCACCGCTGTGAGATTGGGGAGTTTTGGACGACACTTGGCATTCAAGCATCAGAAGAAGCGAGTCAAATGTTGCGTCAAATTTTTTCATAAGTTATGCATTTACGGGAAATTTCAACTGCATAACAATGAAATCCACGATGAAGATCAGTCTCTAAATATAAGTTTTAGTCTTTTACTGATTCCTGGCGAGTACATGAGAGGGGTTAAAAAGTAATAACCTACAAATATCAAAATGTTTATAAATTTGCTTTCTGTTACCGGCAAACCAAGAAGAAACCTAATTTCATATCTGAAGTTCAATGTTAGGTGTGCAAGTTCCTGAAATAACCACCTATTTCAAATTCGGATTTATCAAGTAATTGATGAAAAAAATTAACGCAAATTTTACCCGCTTCTTCTGATAAAGTGCCCTTAACTATTTTTCAGAACAGAATATTTATAATAACCTGAGATGTAACATTTACCGATTACAATATGTTATTATCACATGAAAAATCTTCAATTTAATCAATTCTAAAGAGTATTTCGTGGCTGTATTTAAGTTTAAAAATTGTCCAATGAAGATATGATAATGAGTTTTAAAAGAGGATTGATTTATTTTACGTGTCCAATGTCTTCTAACTCTTTCATTCTTGTCACACGTACATTTCGCCGGTGACAAGTCGAAAACAATAAACTACGATTGAGCACGACGTGACGCATTGGACATTTTGTTACGCTCATTTTGAATGGAATCTGTGATTCGATCAATCATATGCGAGTTACTGAAAATCACAACCTATGATAATGAATTGTGGTGAAAATACTGTTAATAATGAAACATCAGAAATTTGATAAAAAATTACAGTTTAAGAGTTCAAATTTCAAATATCCTTTATTTAATGAATGGTTGGAATCAATACAATATTTTGATTGGAACTAGTGATTTATTGGATTTATTTATATATTTTTCAATAAATATGGATATCATAATCATAGATTGTAATTTATATGAACAATGTTTACTATCTTTAAACATCGTATTTGAATTTCGTAGATTTTTGTTGGTCTATTTTTTACAGCGGTAACCTCGTTATGTGAATGAAGATTGTAATGTTTGTTATTTTTTTCTCCCAGTGTACAATAATGAACTTAAAATTCAATTAGCAGACTTAGAAAAATTATGAGATTAGGCAATGTTTTGTCAGATTGATTTTCAAAAAATCGCTATATTGATACGTCGAAATAGAATGAATGGAATGCGAAATTGAACGATGGAATGAATAAGGGAAGGAAAGATTAAACGTGGAAGAATGAACAGCATAAAGTAATAAAATAATGAAACGAAATATCAGGAAAATTCCTGCAATAAATGTGTAATATACAATTCTCATTCTATCCACTGCCTGGATACGATATTAAAATTTGTAATTCAATGCTCATAAAATTAGCAAAGTTACAAAAATTATAAAATTGGAATATTCTTGTCTGATTACTTCTCGAATTTGTGAAAAATATGACCTGAGACAATCCTAATGACAAATCAATACATTCATATATCGTATAGAATGAACAAAAAATTGAGACAGTAAAAAAATAAAATCAAATAAAATTTTCAAAAAGATAAAATTAGCAGGAATATAAAAATTATAAAATAAGACAATTTTTGCTGATTTTCTCTAGCATTTTGGAAAAGGATAATCTTAGGAAATCTCAATAAAGAGTCGATCTCATGATATATCGAAAGGACATAGATTGAAAAATTCAAAGATCTCAAGGAATGAGTGAATAGAAAAAATATTAAAAACAAATTTGACATAAATAATAATGTATCATCTTATTCTATATACCTTCTGGATTGAGAATTATATTCATCAAATTGACGCAAATTGGGTAAAGATTTCTGAAATGAGCCCATGATTTTCGATGTTGCGACACTGAGAAAACAGATATCTGCAAAAATACTGTCATTTATGGATTTTTGATGTTGGTCTGACCCGAGTCAAAATATTTACGTGAAGATACATCTAAGAATCCCATAATTTCTCGGACTTTGATATAGAAGTATGGTACCTAGCTCATAAAACTCACAGCCATTATGGTACTTTCGGAGGTATCTTCACGGGAATATTTTGACTCAGGTTAGACCAACGCCAAAAATCCATAAATTATGGTATTTTTCAAGATACCTTTTCCTCCGTGGAGGGGAATTGAAACTTATCGGAAGTCAATCTACCAGGTAATAGTAAGTTACCCCATGAATATTTTGGAAAAGATTTCCCACACAGCATTTCAATTCTAAAAGATATCTCAAGCCAAATTGAAGAAGTCTTATGCAACATGAGAAGATATCTTTAAGAGATCTAAAACAGTTTCTACTTCTAAAAGATCTCGGAAGAAATGGTTTAGATCTTCTAAAAGATATCTTTCAGATGTCTTTTAGGAGTAAGAGCTGTTTTAGACATTTCAAGGATATCTTTTCATGTTGCATAAGACTTCTTAAACTTTTCTGAACAGTTCTTCAAGATATTTTGAAGGCCAAAAGTGCAGTGTGGGTTCATTTGTAGATTTAAAAAATGGAATCGAAATGTTTCATACACAGAAAAAAGTATTTCTTTCAATCTGAGAAATTGTTATTCGTATAGGTCCAAATAAATATTTCTTCAACAAAAATAAATATTTTTTTGATTAAAAAAATTTGTCATTTGCACGGAGAGAAAAAATTAGCTGACGCAGCAAATCGAGGTATTATATATAGAATAGCAAAATTGTTTGCTGACCTAGCTAAAAATTTGCTATAACAGCAATCGTGTTAGCTACGACAGCAATTTTTTTGCTGTGGCAGCAAAAAATGTTTGCTCCGCCAGCAAATTTTCAGTATTATATACAGAATAGCAAACCAATTTTGCTGGGATAGCAAACATTTTTTGCTGCCACAGCTAAAAATTCGCTGTCGCAGCTAACAAGATTGCTGGAACAGCAAATAGTTTGCTGTCACAGCAAAAAATTTGCTGCTCTGGCAAAAGGAATCCAGCAAAAGTAGATTTCGCTGCCACAGCGAATTCCTTTTTCTCCGTGTGAATGATGGACCAAATGATAAATTCTTTTGCATTAACAGAATATTTATTTGTGTCAAAGAAATATGTATTTGGACCTATTCAAATTTCTCAGATTCCAATAAATACTTTTTTCTGTATATTTTTTCATTTTAGAAAAAGAAATGCAATTAACAATAATATTGTCAAAAAAGTGCATCGATTCTTGCTGATTTTTTATCAATTTTTAATGAATAAATGCAAATTTGAACCTGTTCTTCGTACAATAATTGACATTTTTTTCAAGGAATAGAATCTCTGAATCTTTAAGATTGTAAAACCGTTGCAAAATTTTAGTCCTCGCTCTCCGGGTGCATGAAAAATAATATTGTTCACCGTTACGCACAGTTGGTCGAATGCTAAAAAGTTGGATAAAAGTACCAGCCCTCTCTGACTGTCTAGAACCTCGGTTCACAAAGTCAACGAAAGGTAGTAGAGGGCTGTGCGTGTTAATTGGCCCATCAATTTTGTAAAAACAAATCATTCGGTGCAAAAATTCAAGAGACACCGACAAATAATAATAAATAATACTATTGTATATAAAGTATATAAAGTTGGCTTTCATGAACATTTGGCCCGATGTATACAGATCTAACCTGAACGTTCGCTGAAGCTTCATGTTCTCTTCGGGTGGTATACTACGTATACCGATGAGTGCCTAAAAACAGACCAACGAAGACTCGAAGGTTTGAAATTTGGCGTTACAGGAGGATGCTTAGAATAAAGTGGATGGAGAGAGTAAAAAATGAATACGTACTTGAGAAGGTAAATGAAAAAAGAAGTCTTTTGAGACATGTCGTGAAAAGAAGAAGTAATCTGATAGGACATACATTAAGGCATGATAGCTTATTGAAAACAATATTGGAAGGGAAAATGAATGGTAAAACTCGAAAAGGTACACTGTAAAAAAAAACTGGAAATTTACTGTGCAACTGGACTGGAAATTTCCAGTGCTAGTACTGGAATATGGATATTCCAGTACATGTACAGAGATTTTGGTGTTACGTTACTGAAAATTTACCAAGCATAACTGAAAATTCAGTCATTGTACTGGAATTTTCAAGTTTGAGATGATGTACTGAAATTTTGCCATGATTTCGCGAAAATTTTACCGGCTCGTACTACAATTTTATATTTCTTGTGCACCAAAAAAAAATATTCCCTCAAAAAAGACTTGAGAAAAAATTTGGAATTTAGAAAAAAAAACCTAATCGTTGGTATACTGGAATTATACAGGTTTTTAACTGCAATTCTCAGGTTTTGTGATGGAATTTTCCAGTTACTATGCAATTGAATTATACAGGTTTTGAACTGCAATTTTCAGGTCGTGTGATGGAATTTTCCAGTTGCTATGCAACGGAATTTAATCACTGTTGCACTGAAATTTTCCACTTCTATTGGACTTCGTCATTTCTGGCAGGAAAAATTTCAAGTCTTTATATTAAAAATTTCCTGATTGAGATTTTGAATAATAATTGTAATTGTAGCCAATGAAATTGATATATGAGGTTTTCCCAAGACATATGTAGTAACCCAAGCTGGCCTTCCAACATGTCGCGCTATAGCTCATCGGTTAGGTCTTAGGTTTCAGTTGGTAGGCAGGTAGAAAAGTGTGGGTTCAAATCCTGTTAGGTAGACATGAGTTTCTGTCCATCCAAATGAACGATCAAAAGTTTCTCAATCATCTTGGAACACAAGGACCCTGCAAAATCACTTTGCGTGAGCAATTTTTTTTCAATTTTCATGGATATTTTCAGCATTAATTTTCCAGTACATGTCCTGGAAAAGTCCAGCTCGTGTACTGAAAAATTCCAGTACCGAGGCTCAGAAAATTTCCAGTTTTGATGCGGAAATTCCATAACGTGTGCACTGAATTTTTGCAGTACAAATGTGCTGAAATTTTCCGGTACATGTACAGGTTAATGACTTCCAGTACATGTACTGGAATTTTCCGGTGAAATTTTCTTACAGTGTAGGCCTAGATTGAGTTATATGAAGCAAATTGTACAAGACAAGGGTTGTCGTAGATATGTAAAAATTAAGCGTCTAGCGGGTAATAGACAGGGTTGGAGGATTTCATCAAACCAGTCATAAGACTGATTCATGACGATGAAAGATAAAACGGTTCTTTCTGTTGAATTTTGTTTGAAAAACGATGAGAAATTATCAATACTCAACAAATAATAGAAAATAATATGAATTCCCCGATAGTCGCGAATGGAATTTTGTAAAGTGGATAACAAAATTTCGGAATCTTATTGTTCACTCCGTAAAATGTCATGTGCGACTTTTGGGAAGTTTGCACGGAGAAAAAAAAACTACACTGAGAGAAAATTTTGGTTCCTACGACCATGTTTTTGACTTTGACCATGTCATGTAGTTGCCACAACCAGATTTATGTGATTTTGTTTTGTTTTCCTGGTTATCATACTCAAATTCCAAGTCACTGTAACCATAAATCCTTTACCATGCGAGCATTGTTTCTGTAACCATGTTAATTCTTTTTCAGTGTAGCAATAATATTGCTGAATCGACAATAAAATATTGTCACATATCAACCCACAATAAAATCGTAAAAATATCATTTAAGATTGTTGAATTGGCAATTTTATTGTCAACAAGACAACTATGTGTTGTTAGAAGAACAAAAATTATTGTATATCCAACAATAAAATTTCAACAATTCACTTATTGCTAGTCCTACGAAACACATTTTTCTCAGTGTGGCTTATTTTCTATTGTTTGTTAAGTATTGATAATTTTTCATTGTTCTTCAAATGGAATTCATCAAAAATGTGAGCGGTTTTATCTGTATTATACATTCAAGGAATACTGTTAGATTTGACAGATATTCTCAAATTTTTGTTGAAGATTACTATATTTCCGACCTGCGTTTTCTCCGTGCATGTGATAAACTTATAAAATTACTTTTCAGAAAATACTTTTACAAACCTCAAACAAAATTACACAAATCATGATATTGAATAATTTTTTATTTGATTATATCCTGCATCTTGGTAGGAATAATCTTGATTCGCCAATCTTGCCCTGTCCTGGTGGAAAAATTTGGTTGGATTTTGTTCAATTTTGGCACATGAATATTTCAATGAAATTCAGTGAGAAACCTCAAACTCCACCAAACTCCAGTGGAAGTTAACAAATTTCACTGAAAGTTATTGAATTTTACTGAAATTCTGTTGAACTGAGTTGAAAACTAGTAAAATTCAATAGTTGAAATCCACGTTTTCCAAATCTTCAAGAATTTTCTTCAAAAAATGATGTCCCCAAAATTCCATATGACATTCTCTAGATATTGTTATGTAATTTGAAGAGAATTTTTGTTTGTCGCAGTATTAGAATTCCCATGTGAAAATGGAAACATGGGCCGCTACTGGCTCACTACTGTTGCCGGAAGTGCCAGTACTGGCAAACTTAGAGCGACCATTATGGGGTCAGTTAGATTTCCAGTACTAGCGAAGGAGTTGAAATAACAACACCATTTTAATCAAGGGCCAGTACAACATTTACCACCACGGTGGTGGCGATATTTGATGTGAGGCTTTCTATGGTGAAACTTTGGCATTGCAACAGGGTCAGTTGTTTTGCCAGAGCTGAATGAGAAATGACGAGGAGTCGGAATCATGACATCCTATGTAGAAATTCAAACCCGATCCAGTACTGGCACAGTACCGGTAACTGGAGTTACCAGAATTGATCATATTTCAAGTAAAACAAAAGACATTAAATTTGAACTTTGAAAATCTGAATGATTCATTGTTCTTATTATCGTCATCGGAGAAAAGCGATTTGGAAGTGATTTCTTGAGGATTCACTGAGAGAGTATTGAACCCGAGTCCTGCGACTGAGAAACTGAGTCTATCACATCAGCCGATCTCAGAGTTGACGACAAATCACTCAAATTGCCATTTAATATTGTAATGGGACCGTTGAAGTCATACAATTCACCATAGATTCCGTAGTGGAATAAAGTCCTAACAATGCTGGCACATTGTTGTTTCTCGAACATATTGAATGATCATAACAACTCTGGTTCAATGCTAGCGCAATCTCGGCTCACTACAATAGTCGAATTATCAAGATCGTGATTTTAACGTCAGTCGACTACCAATTTCATAATCAGTCAGAGTCTTATCAATACTGGCTCATTGCTGTCTTTCAAACATATTGAATGATCATACCAACTGTGGCCTAATGCTGGCAAGACTTCGACTCACTACAACAGCTGAATTGCCAAGATCGTGATTCTAACGTCAGTTGACTACCGATTCCATAGTCAGTCAGAGTCCTATCAATACTGGCACATTGTCATCTATCGAACATATTGAATGCTAATACTAACTCCGGCTCAATACTGGTGCAGTATTGTCTCATCAAAGTAACCGTGTGATTGGAAAGATCAGTGGAATCACTCTCCACTCTCAAATCCGTATTAGAACAACGTTGCATCGATATTGGTGTCGTATCGTCTTTTTTTCGCATTTCACCATCCAACCAACTCTGATTCGTTACTGACGCGGTTCCGTTTCTGTACGATCTGGGTATTCTCCGAACAGGATTAATTCGATACTGACTCAAGACCGTCTGACCACGTCAGCCAGTACCGTCTGAAATCCGGCGAACATTTAGCGCCAGTTGGGAAACTGGTAATGATTCTGAATAAGCACAGTTGTTTCTGCCCAAGTCTGGCAAATACAACTTCTCCAGTACCGCGCCATTTGTCAACTTTGGCTATTTCCACATGGGTCACTTCAAATATTCTGTCAGCCCTGAGATCAATTTTCAAAAACCCATGTTTTTGAAAGCGGTCATTGGTGTTGCACCATTTTGTAAGATCCGATGATCAAAAAATAAATGATTATTCCTCAATACATGTGCAAGCATTTAATGACCTCCGTTTGAATAATAATACATTTTTTGAGTAATCTATTCCGATGCCTCAGGTCTCAACAGAGTTGCAAGAATCAGAAAAATCAAACAACTTTCAATCATGTCTGATTATGCCTGTTATTCATGACAGGTATAACGTTTGAAAATACCAATGAGATTAATCGATATATTCGTCAATCAAAAACTTACAAAACGTTTGAACTTGCTTGTACAGGACCGGCAATGAAACATCAAAGCACCTGCTAATGTACCCTCGATGCATGAAGATAAAGATTATACAAATGGTCTGAGTCACGCGATGTTTCGAGTGTACATAATGGTAATTTAACCGAAGAGTAGGTACTTGAATTTGATTTGACTAGAGATAAATCGTAAAATAGCCACAGTGGGTTTATTCCAAGCGACATCAAATGAGATATACACCGCTCCCACAGAAACCAACTCAATTATGTCCGTGGTACCGTACTGTAAATTTTCTGTTAGTTTAATAGTTTGCGAGTGGATTTAGGGAAAATTTACATTCACATAGGATGTTTTTATGCAAAACGAGTTCTCATTGAAATAACAAGAAAGACGAACGTTTTGATTTCTTCTATCAAGTCGAATCCAGTGGAATACAATTCACTTAGAGAGATTAGACGAGTGCGCCTAAAAAAGAGGAAAGGGATCGGGGATCGCTTTTTTTCTTCCCCTCTCTCGCAAACTAAGCATAAATCGATCGGTCAGAGTGATTTAAGTGTGTATCTTTCTTTGAAGCTTTAAAGTAATCGGATGGAAAAAAGCCGCACAATCTTTCTTTGTCTCGTTCTAAACTAAGGGAGGAAGGGATTGAGAAACGAGTGGGTGAGAAAGCAAGAGACTACTCTCTCACACACACATACACACACAAAAGAAAAGAGAAAAAGACGATAGCCTTTTCCTCGATACTTTGGGTTAAAATCGCAAAAAACGACTGCTTCTTAAGGATTGGTCCACCACGGTTACACTAGGTGGTGGTGTAACCGTGGACCATCAATCGTGGCGCCTCCAACACTCTAGTAGCGTTTCCAACGCCAACAACGAATGGCGACCACTATATTCGCGACCAACCAACCAACCAACCATCGTTCGGCGATCGAGAGAAAGAGAGGGTGAAGGATGAGAGATCCGGATGAAAAGATTCCGGGAACGTTTTTCTCTTGAAGAGTGGGCGAAAGATACAAAGGGAGAAAAGAACAAGCGTTCTCTTTATCTTTTTCCTCCTCCTCTCACCCCTGTTTTTTTTCCTTTTTTTTTAACAAAAATTCACCTTTACTCAAACATTCATCTCCCCTTCGTCATCTCGAACTATCCTCGCGTGTACAAATACTATAATGAAAAAAGAAAACCGTCAACTCCTCTCTCTTTCGCTCATAGAATGAAGAGAATTGAGAAACACAAGAATATATATGAAATTCCAAAGTGGTGTAGCGGGAGCGCGAGGAGCGCACCCTCGGAGCGCGCGGACAAGTCCAAAAGAATGAGAGAAACGGCCATAAGGGGAGAGAGGGGAAGAAGAAATTCCATGATCCTGAAAGGTTTTTTGCTATCATTTTCTCCTACTCCCTTTCTCCATGGTAAGGAAATGAGAGAAAGAGAAAAATGTGGGTAGGGAGTGAGAGGATCGCCGTGACAAGTGAAAAAAGAAACCATTGACGTTTTCTTCTGTTCTTCTTCGACTGTTCATTTTCCAAAGGGCGGGGTGAAGTAAAAACGCGAAAAGATACTACTTTCTTTCGCTTCTTCGCGTATTCCTCAAAGTTGAGATCTCGAAAAAATTTCTCATAATAAAAGATATAAGTGAGTTGAACCGCACATTTGTATTATTATAAAAGCGTGTATAGGTGGAGTCGTAAATTTCAACTTGTACAGGACACCTTGTATCTTTATCACTCCATTATTTGCCCTCTTCTCCTTCTCCCAACGATCTCATCTCGGATGTGTAGGCAATTTTTTTTCTCGTGTTTTCGAAGAGGGGGAAAGATTTTTATGTAAACTTCGAGAGGAGTGGAATTTTTGTTCATGTCGTTTTGAAGATTGAATGGAGATCCTCCATCCTTCTCCTTTCACTTCGTTCGAAGATGGATGGAATCAACTGAAGTTTACCGATGCATTTTCTATGATTGATTCGAGGATCCAGGAAACTGTAGCAGGTTATTGAGGTGGACTTTCAGCGATATTAGCTCTCTGGTAAGTGAGAGACAAACTTTGATAGTGATTTTTTCATAGACTTCAGTTGATAAAATATAAATACAATCAGTTATTCTATGACTGATGAATATTTGTACAACCGACAGTTGATCGTGGCGAACGATAATCTTGCCTTCATCTACTTTGTCTCTCGACAATTCTCTCTACACTCTGTGGAAAAGTAACATAGTGTAGGGTATTACAGTACATTGATATTGCGGTCGATCCAAAGTCCTGTGCGATGTGTGTGCAGACGAGAGCTGTAAGCGTGAAACCCCATTGGATTGCAACTGTCCAAATCGAGGAAGAAACTGCAAGACAAGTTGGTCAAGATGTAACCTCCTCTTTTTCTCTGTCTCTCTTTTATTCTTTGAAATGAAAGAGCAGAAGCTTCATAGCTCGATGTGTTTTGTGGAGTATCGATGATTATTTTACGAGTTCTTCTCTATCCGCTAGAGAATCAGAATTTCATAATATAATTATAAATATAATAATTTCGCACTTATATCTATTTTAAACATTGAATAAAAGTACATCCATTCGCATTATTTTCGCAGTATAAATGAGGCAAGTATAGATATTGTGAGATACCAGCGTTATGTCTCCAAGTACATAAAGTTAGGGGCATAAGACGCGGATATTCTGTTAAGACGTGAGTCAGCGTCTTTGAATGCGTCTCGCAAAGTCTATACACATCATTAATATTCTCATGGAAAATACATCTAAGGTAAAACGTTAATGTTTTCACGACGACGCCATCTTGACGTACCAAAATTAACGCTTCGTTATACGAGGTTCTGACTGGAAGGATGACCCCGATTTTCCGATCCCAGTCTTAAATTGTCTATTAATCCATGTTCGATGTGCGAAACCAAAGAAAGACGCGTGTTAAATTCAAATCCCATCACAATAAAGATTCTGTGGCTATAAATAAAAACTATTCCAAATGAAAATCAGCCGTAGAATCAAGAAATAAAAGGAATCCATTAATCAAGGAGACGGGGGAGGGGTTTTCAATTGGGTCGATACAAAATACATACATATTGCGAGAACAGCACTCCGAGAATCTTTTACAAGATGAACACGTTGGTATAGAAATTTATTACTTAAGAAGGAGTTGACGCCTGTTTAATCAATTGCTGTCACACTTTAGGTGGATTGAATCGTATCGTTGTACACAAGAGCTGTATAGAAATTCCGTCGAGTGAAGCTGTACTGGGAAAGTAGAGAGGGAGAAATCCAGAGACGACGACAAGGCAGGACAGTTTGAAAGTCGTCGGGGGTTATAGAGAGACATTTTCGGGTGATCGATCAGTCGACCTGTCGAAATCAAGTTTTCGAAATTATCCCGATGAACGTGGCTTTTCAATAAAGCCACGCTTGCACAGTCGAGAACAACGAGGACTCTGTCGATTAAAATCCGTGGTGAATCGACTATAATTTCAACCAACGAATCGCGCTATATACAACGAACGTGAATCAGTTGGTGGCCAACTCCGTCCTACTCAACCCTTCGATCGCGCATCCTCATTGACAATTCGTTGTTTAATAGCCAGCCCCGCCAGATTTCATCAAAACCGAGTGATTAGCGTCTAATTGAACGGAATACGTAAAAAGCTCTCCCCCGATCTCTCTCTAATATGAGAGATAGAGTCAAATGCATTTTCAAATCGATCACGAGAATCTTCTCCTTCTTTTTTATCTCGTATTCCCCCATCAATCACGCCAAGAGATCCATAAAAATATCTTTGGAAAAAATTCTTTGAACAACGTGACGCCGACAACTTTGCCGCATGATCTCCTGACAGCTCGTTTATAATTGCGGCGTACGGAACTGACCAGCAAATTAGTCTACTGACAATCGGCGGATAATATAGAGAGGCAAAGCTCGGTACAATGACAAAGGGAAGAGGGAAACTGAAACCCGGATGATTTATGCCTGATTGAACAGCACGCGAGACGCTTCGCTGCCCTGTGTTGCAACAATAGACTGCATAACTCTACCAAATGAGACAGAGAGTACTCCAATGAATTCCGAAAGAGACAGTTCTATTTTAACCGAGACGATGCGTGACACGCCAAACAATCAAACTTATCTTCCTGTCACGCGTATCTATATACAACCGCGAGCGCATATCAAATTTGATATGATAAATCATTTACTGGCTTGATTAAACCACTGAGAGACGCGAGATATGAGATTTCATCGTTTTATTATTCCGTCACCGTCGCGGGGAATTATTTTCATTTTTTTTCTCCCCTCTGATCGATTTAAATTACATGAATTGGTGAAAAAAGTTTCGAATCGAATTGTTTGGATTAGAAATTCATGGGATCAGCATGTACTATACTTGTTGGTAGACCACACTCGTGTACCACATCACTATATAAATTATACCTTGGATTTCGAATCGAATTGCGAAACGGTAATAAATTCTCGACATTAGACTGTATGGCATGTAAATTACATAGATTTCAAATTTGTAATTTGCTGAATTCTGCTTGAGATGGACAATATTCTCGGAAACGATTTTGTAAGATACCCGAAACTTCAACATCAACCGCATTGATTGTCCAACCATTCCAATAATTCTAAAGGAAACTTGACTCACGTTCGACCACGAGAAATGCATATCCCGATAAGAAGGATTTTTCAAGGCTATACATCAGTATGAATAATTTGAACTATATCATTGAAAAGTTGAAATATTTGATCTTTCCCCGTGTTCTCACGTCGCGTACAATGCTCTGATCCGTGCGGGCAGGAAGGAGGGAAATTCTCTCATTGCACGGATTGCGGATATCGGAGAAGCTGAAATGGCAAGGATTTTCTTGAGTGGTCTGGTTCAATCAGCTACCTCTGTCTCTGTTCTTTCCCTCCCGCCGTCTCTTTTATTCTCGAAACTTCAGGAATCATTGTCTCTTCCGCTTTCTATTTAAGTAAGAACGTGATATCTTTTCAGCAGAAACAGCAAAAAAAAGGAGGAAATAACCCGCGTTGAGCTTTTGCGAGATATCTAATTTACTTTCCGTTTATGTCCTAGTTTTTCTCTAATTCCAATGATTTTTCGATTTTTCCGCTTTGTCCTCCCACGATCCAATCGAAAGAAAATTTTTCCTCACCTGCGCGCACAAAATTCGCGACGGTAGTTGTACCAACTACGACATGAAGAGTTTTTAAATTTCATGATTATTGTCAAGAGGAAATTCTCGTTTCTTTCTTTTTCTTTGTCGTAGGATCATTAACTCAAATGGCTTCGATATATACAGCGCATCCTTATACACCGCTTCAAAGAGTATTTAAAAATGTTCATCTCAACTGGTATTAATATTTAAAACATTTTCTCATTTGAGTTTTCAAATTCAAAAGTGTATTCGATAAAACGTGTTTTATTCTCCTTGCCGTCAATCCCATAGAGCGATATGGAGATTCATTTTCGAAAAGTGGATGGAACCATTAAATGCTCGAATAGGATAATGAAAAAAGAGATAACCACGATCCACGATCCATTTCAAATAATAATGCAGGTGGAATTTGTCGTATTGCGCCATTGAAATTCTTCGATCAATGCAAAAATTTCCTCTCCAATGTTGCGTGATGTGTATTCAATGTTTTCCTTGAGATATGATTACATTCAATGAATAATTACTAGTCAGTTTCCTTTATATCAAACTTGAAATTACATACTTGATATCATAATTCGATCAAACTTGCTCTTCGATAGAAGATCGCAGAGCTTCTTCAGACTTTCAATAATAATGAAATATACAACATTCTCTTAGCGATGAATTTTTATTTTCCACATCATACCGTCGTTAAATGTTGAATGTAAACATCAAGTAGAAGATTATCTCCGTAATAAACTTGCTTAATTATTATCATTTCAACACACAAAGTGAATAAATTTCAACTGGATGAATATTTGATACGTTAGAGTATCGAACCTTATCAACATATTTTCAGATTACGAGATATTTTATTATAAAAGTATTTGCAATACAAATCCACTTATCCACTCAATGTATCCGATAAAATCGCAAGATAACTCCTTATATAAGAAAAAAGTAAAATGTGTAGGAAAGAGGTATTAGAAGCTGTGTACGGTTATCTGAAAAATAATGCAGCAGTGCTTGAAAGAATACAGAACGAAAATCGTGGCTCATAAAAATGTATGGAAACATATATATATATATATATATATATATATATATATATATATGTGCTTATATTAGGACATATGTGCAGGTATCGTAGATGTCGTCGTAGGAATTTCGAGTATTGAATCGTCGAAAATTTATGGCACGGATATTTTCTAAACCAAGCTGTTGCATTATCGTGCAATTTAACCAGCGGTAATTTATGGGTTTTCGGTACCACGATCCTGCAGCTACGATACTTTCTTCTACTCTTTCTCTCGTTCGGTCTCCCTCTTTTTCCCCTCCCCTCTCTCTCTCTCTCTCTCTCTCTCTCTCTCTCTCTCTCTCTGGTGCTTCAATAGAAGAGGAACATGAAATTTTCTTATTTTTGTATTATCAAATTTCAAATACGTTCCATTTGCTTTCACGAGGAGGTGAGACGAGACCAAAATTGTTCCGTTCGTGCTGCAAAAAGCGAGCAATTAACTCGTAATACATTAGGGGAAGAGAGAGAAGAAAAAAACAAGACTTTCATGTTCGATGCTTGAAAACGTTTTTGCAACATCAAAGTGGACACGTGGAATGGAAAGCACCACATAAACGGACGGAATTGAATTGAAATGAAATGAAATGAAATTTCAACATAATGAAGGGGATATCTGGAGCATCCACAAGACTTTTTAACCTAGTATATAATACTAGTATACTTCGTGTTTGCGATACATATTCTCCAAGAGGATTCGTCGCAATAACGAGTCCAATTTTGTAGAGCTCCAAATTTTGTCTTTCATGATAATATCTCTCCCTGATTCCCAGAATTCATTGATGATCTAATTCCACTAATTTCGATGTTATAAAATACAGCTATCTCGGAGCCACTTTTGAGTTCTCAAGTGATTTGCTCTCGCCCAGAGCTGTATCATTTTTTGTACCAAAAACACTCAATAAACCACACTCCAACGCTTAGATCTCATTCCCACAGTCGAAACGAGAATGAATCATTATAATCTAATAATAATCCCCTATCGCAGTCACATAATGTACCCTCTCTTCACGATCGATTGAAAACTTTGAAAGAAGATATGTGAAGAATGCGAGACGGATATTCCACACACACAATACTCATCATTCATTCTCGACCCTGCTTCTCCTTGTTGTTGTTGCCACTGCTTATATTCTCTTATTTCTTCACGGCATTCTTCTTTTGGTCGCGTCGTCATTGGCGCGCCACACCATGCCATGCCAACTAGAATTCGAAAGAAAAACTTGTAGTTTGTTATTTCCTTCTCATACGCGAAAATATGCGTGAAAATTCTCTCCTTCGCCAGACTTGCGTGGTTGTTTGCTTTGTATACGCCTCGCGGAATCATAAAACACTTTTAACGTTTCGCTGATTCGTCAAAGGCAACAAAAAAAAGAGCAGAACACCAACGGTTGAGGTTGAATGAGGAAAGAGCTCGAATGAAAAACATACGATTCAACAGGGTGGAAAATAGAAATGAAGAGGAAATGCGTGAGTTCTGTTATTATGCAGTCGTGAAATTGCCGCAGCCATTGCCGCGTCATGTGATACGATTAAACTTCGTAATTAATCTGATTGAATGCTGAACACGAAGCTTTTGAAAATGTGAATTGCGTGTATTTTCAAAGCCTACACGGAAAAAAAGTAGTCAACTTTACATTTTACCTAAGACATCCATAAAGTACGGGATTATCAAACTGAATAGTAACTCCCCTTGTGAAAATATCTCTACGCCAAATTACGCAAAAAACTACGAAATATTACGTCAATCTATGTCCCACAGTTTGGCATAGTGTTACGTAATTAGGCATAGACAAAAATATGAATATTTGTGCCGAAAATACGCGAAACTGAAGCAGGGGAATAGAAATATGCAAATTTGGCGTACAAAGTCCGAGAGTTTATGCCATTCTACGTATTTCTACACCTTTGTACGCCCAGTATACGTTTTTCTACGTTTTTTTACGGAAGTGTCCGAAATGCAGTATTCAGGCGTAGTTTTTGGCATGATTTGGCGTAGAAATATTTTCACAAGGGTCTTACCACTTCAGCCAAGTTGGTCATTTGTTTAAGAGTGACCACACATGTTTGTAAATGAGGTTCCTGTTTAATGCTTTCCTAACTCTCTGTTCAAGATGAAGTGTATAAAAATATCTAGTAAGATTCACCAATGCCTCTTGTTCAATGCCTCTTGAACAATGTTCAATGAAGTCATAAAACATATTATCACCATACATCAATTTTACCAAAATCAATGGTTAGATTTATCAAAAGTATTTAATAAAACAAAAATGTGTATATTGAATTAAAAAAAATTGTTAATAATGGAGAATTAAAAATCATTTCACTAATTTATTCCCAAGATTTCTGATGATGCTGATCAACATCATCATCAAATTGGGAAGTAAATTTTCCGCCGACGGGGATTCGTGTTTTTTTTTTCATAATTGAATGATTTTGCATATTTTGATTTTCATATTTCTTATACATCTCATATGGGTAATATTACTACTTTAAAACTCATATATAATTTATTTAAATCCATCGACTCACCCGTTTAAAAGTTTTCCCTGTTCATTTCTACAAACTTGCAAAATTTGCATATTGTTTTTTCATGTTTTGAGGAAAAAATAGGGAAAAGAACGAGGAAATTTTGCGAGGACGAGAAAAACTTCCCTAAGGAGCACCCAGATGGCAAAAGTTTCAAAAAATAGATCCCATTGGATTCTTTCGGAACCACAAAATGAATCGCTATAATGTTAGCAGAATAGAGTTTTTGGCCTTTTTTCATACTATATATTGTATTGTAAAACCGTCATTGAGACTAGAAAATGTTTCATCTAATGGGATCTATAAAATATATATCTTAGGTCAATGGAATTTAACTTTGATGGATGAAATGATTTTTTACTTTCTGAAAGACTCTATGCGTTCATGAATCATTTTATCAATTGGAATTATATTTAATCAATTCAAAAAATATTTTTTGATCGAATAAAGATCGAATGTGGTTAACCGCGTGACTGTATTCAACTGTCATTTTCGGTTGTATTACGCGAGGTTTGATTTTATATTTCGATTCATGGATATGAAATAAACGATGGGTAGTGTATACATAAGCATGAAGTCTTCTCTACTACAATACAAAATATAAATATATCACCAACTACACTATTTAAAATAATATGATGTTCAAGTGAAACTCACACTGAACATGTATTCAATGTACAAGAGTTGAGTAGTAAGAAATACTATGGAATTTAGAACTACAGTTCTTGTAAAATTCACTTTCTTCGAAGTTATCCGTGACAAAACAATGTTTACTAAACACCGATCATTCCCGTAACTGTACAGATCTATCAAATATATATGGCGAGTTATATTTTTTATTCTTCTTTTAGTGAGAGGAATCAGAAAATTTAATTAGAAGTTTATAAGCCCGTATTGGTGATTCGTATAATATCTTTTTTTTCCGTGTATAATGCATCCCAGGAAATACTGTTGTTTTTTTCCCTTCTGTTACTATACGTTGTATTATTATTTTATTTCCGTCGCATAAAAGCGAGGGATTTCGTGTTATATTCTGTAAAACTGTGAGACTGTGACTATGATATATATGAGAGAGTGGATTTAAATGATCAACCTTTAACGTGGAACAATTCTGTATATATCAACGCTAATCTGGAAATGTTTATATAAAGTACATACGTATCGCTTCTGTGCTCTCTCGAGTGCTGGCTTATTTTAGCCCTCTCAAACTTCTCAAGCACTTCAATATAAATCATAATAATTATTAGACCTCTTGTGACGCTTCAGAGTTACTTGTTACTCGTTGAGAAGAAAAATGTACAGATTTAAAAACAAGCTCAAGAGAAGAGCAACGAGAGCAAGTGATTTCATGAATTATCTTTCAATAACGCCATTGCTTTCCGTTGTTATAGACACACATGAAAAAAAAGAGGGAATAAAACCTTATTTAGAGGAGTTTCGAATTGAATCCGATAATTGAATTCAAAAAGATTTCAATGCGCACTGAAAAAATCGTATACTAGAATCAAAAATATTCCTTCAAAATATGAGGCTAGTACATATTCCTCTGAGTTATAGAGGATTGATGTGGGAGTTCCTCTGAATATTAGAAGATCTACCGCTGATATTAGGAGGAAAATGTATTAGGCTCATATTATAGAGTAGATTCTCATTTTTAAAATATGATTTTTTGGGTGCGGGGTGCAGGAGGGAACAAGACATAAGCCAGATATCATTCTTTGGAGGGCTCTTATCTATCGGCAGAGTAACGAAATTCCAGGTATGCTCCATAAACACGTTTCTAAAAAAATTCCAATATCAACAGAGTTTCTGGTGAATGCGATGTTCATTAATCATTCTTCAATACCATCGATCCCATTTGCATGGAGTATTCCAAGTAGAAACAATCACGGGTACGTGATGTATCATTTAATGATCTTTCGATTTTGCAAACTTTGAAAAATTCTTACATCTCGGAATTCCCAACGTAACGTACGGCAGCAGCGATACAACGAATTGTATCTCTCGATGCTCGCATTAGTTAGGAACTGGAAATCTATAATTTACAAGTGACTACCGCCGGATTGGTAAGAATTTATTACAGAGAAGATGAGTGGAACAAAGAATCAGTTGATTTTTGTAGCCATCGAGGAAGGGGAAAATACGAGGTGAAGGTTCGAGAGCATAGAAATAAACAAATGGAGAGAGAGAAGGAAAAGCGGAAACGGAGGAATGAAAATAGAAAAGTGAGTGGAAAAGAGATGGTGGTACGCGGAGGAGAGAGAGAGACAATGGGTCCTTTTTCACGTGCGTCAGTTGCGAAAAACGCCTGTTCTTTACGTATCGGCCCATTGATATCCAGGCACGACCATCAATTATGGCGCCGTCTCGCCTCCTTTACTCTGGCGCCTACGGCAATAGCCGCACTGCGCTTCCCTTTCTACCCCTTCCGCCCTCGCCGTCAACTTCCCTCTGTTTGCCCCTCTTCTCCTTTTTCAACCCCTTTTTCTCTTATCCATCTGTTTCTCCTCTGTTCCGTCCTCTACTCTTTCGCTTGTTGTCTGCTGTTTTCTCTCGTTTCTTCCGACAGAAACGATCGCCCTTTCGATCGTTTAGAACACATACCCATACATGTACGAGCCGTTGACTCTTTTTCTAGAATCGCAATCGACTTTTCGAATCCCCGATTCGGTCCTCCAACTCCCCATCACTCCCCATCAATGGTATCTCAATTTATACTCTGCCTGTGTAAAAGTACTGCCTGGAGATAAATATTTTAATCTCGGAAATATCTAGGTGGAATTTCGGAAAATTAGAGCTCCCATGCAATTCAATTCCTCTTCGGTATGCATCAATTCAAAAGAAAGAAACCTACTACAAGCTTTATTGGCGAAAGCTGTGCGTGCGGTGTTCATATTGGGAAAATGATTAACTTGGTGGATTCAGTAATTTCGAGCCTGTTTAATTTTGACAGCTAAGAACTTTGTTGCATGAGTGTGCCATCTGGTGCACGTGAAGCTAACTTTATGCATTAATAAATCATGGTGGTGTAGAGAGAGGGACGAGAATAATTTCAATACTTGTCTCATGAATTAAACAGGTACAGTAATGTTGTGTTGTAAATTTGTAGAATTGTAAGAAAAATTCATTGGAGGAGTAATGTATATAGTATTTCATTTTCTTGTGTAAAAACCCTGTTTTGTAATAAACTGTTCAACAGCGTTGCAACAATCTTCGGGCGAAATTCCGTTCCCCTTTGTGCATATATGAAGAGATCTTTGGAAACTTCTAACTCGAGAGAGTAACAATTACTCTTTGAGGTAAGAATTAGTACCTAAATTCCATTCATCTTCAGAGAGAATCCATCTACCGTCATTTCAGGAGGATTCCATTCATATTCACAGAAGACTCAAAATCGCTTTCTGATGAATCGTTTCAAGTGAGGAATCACTTTTGATTTGGAATTCATGTCACACAGTTCATCTTCTGTTACAAGTAATTCCAGTTGAATTAGGTTACTCGAATAAACGAGGATGAAAGGTTTTTTTGTCCTTCATTTGAGAGCTTCACATTCGCCGTGTGAACTAAAAAATTCTCTCATAGTGCGATGATATAACTATCCAATTGACTGAATTATTATTCCAAGATTCACACGTCGCTTCGAATTTCCTCCTCGCAATATGAAGACGATTTCCCCTCGTTATATTTTGAATCGAAGTTAACGTGACCAATGGACTTGATATGCTCGTGTGACAACGATAATTCCTCTCTCATCCCTCACACGAGGGCACAACACAATGTCTTGAATTTCGTTCTTTTCCTCCTCAATGAAGAAAATTACTTTCTACTCCTTGGTTCTAAAAGTTGCCCATTAAAAGTTTTGATTGAAACGAGGCAGAAAATTATTTCCACTCCTTGGTTTTACAAGTTGCTCAATAAGCTGTTGATTTGGACGAGGTGGAAAATTACTTCTGCTCTTTGGTTAAAAAGTTGCCCATTAAAAGTTCCGTTGTAAAGAATGTATTGGTTATATAATATTTTCTAATGGAAAAAAAATATTATCACAGACACGTGGAGGATATTTGAGCCAAGCGAAATGTGAATGAATTTGGATTGTAAACACCGGTACTGGAGATTGTAAAATATGGGAAAGAAAGTGCGTATAAAATGAAATTACGAATCATTAAATTATAAACACCATATCGCGTAAAGTTATATTATATGTAATATAAGATTCATAGGATGAAATGAAGAACCAGAATCGTTGGGGCTGGGTTATGAAAATATGAACTCGAGGAAATATGAGCGAGGACAGAATTATAACTTGACAATTAAGTAACTCGAGGAATAAAGTTGAGGTAGGGTAGGTGGTGGATAGGTGGTAGGAGGTAGGTAAAAACTATACTACACCTTACTCCAAACAGTGGAGTAAGGTAGAGTTGGTAATATTCTCTCACACGCTAGTCTTTTCTCCAGCTCTGCCTACATTATCTTCCCTAGCCACATTTTTTCCTCTCTGTTCTTCTTTTCATCTCACCTCACCCACAGCGGTCATAAAAGATGGGATAAAGAACTACAGTACTCACATCCTTTATAATATAAATATATATATATATAGAGGTGTGTTTATTGTACATGGAGTACGTACACCAGTCTCACTTACTTTATACTTCGCTCATACAGAATACACACTTTCTTCACTAAGAGAGTAAAGAAGAGAATGACTCTCTTCTTCAACTATCCTACTGAAAAGCACAAGCTGCGCTCGCCTTACCTCATCTGTACTCAGATATATAGATATATAGATATGTATACACGAAGCTATGTTATGTGTAGGTAAAAGGAGGGTATAAATTGCTTCTAGCATTTGGTGATAACTGGAAAAGTTATCGTACACGCGTGGCGTCTCCTCGAAATATCGTATGGCTGGGAATTCCATTCTGCAAAAGAACTTCTCCCGTGTCTGTTGGTTGACACCGGTCATGGAAAGGTATTAAGAAGACAAACGGGCAAGAATTTTTTTGATTATTTCGAAAAGAAGGAAGATCCATCTACCACCCCATAAATATATATCATCCGCACAACAAGATTTCTTTTTTCAACGGTACAACGTCATGGATACGGGAATGAGGATTATTAGATCGCGAGAAAAGTTTCGGGAAATAAATTTGTGGCGACCAGGAGTGTTCATTCCATTCTTATGTTGTGATAAATTCAGAGAATTATTTTATTGAGATGGACTGAATCCCAACAAAAGTTGATACACTTTAATCTTTTAGAAATTAACCTAGTAGAAATTTGTATAGTATTGCTCTAATTTTAATACTTACCCGAACGAAAAACTAGAGATATGATAGGGGAGAGTGAGAATAGTTGCACCACCTTTTTTTACATTGTTATAACTTTCGTGGTTAAATTTATTCGATAAATTATTTATAGGATTTTTAAGAAGCAAACATTCCTTTCTAAGTTGCAAATGATTGCAAGGTCGAATCCAATATTCTATCAATGATACGAGTGTTCTCCAGAAACATTGCGATTAGTGCAATCCTCCCCACATGACGGGAGACTTGCACGGATGGGGGCCAAATCAACGAGGAGACAAATTAACGAAATCAGTGTTTGAAAAGAAAGAGTGTGACGTATCTCTCTTTTCAACCAACTTTTCGTTGATTTGGTTTTTCGTTAATTTGGCCCCCATCCACTTGCACCACCCTGCGAATTAGCTCTTTATCTCTTTCTGTGAGTGACTGATCCCTTAAGGGGAGGTTCTCATCTAGTGACTCCAAAATAAGGTGATTTTTTCGAATTTTTTTTTTTCATGGAAGGAAGTATATAAAGAATTCAGAAGTTTTCACACGTGTTAATTGAGTCTTCAAGTACATGAAAAAATTTTTTCCAGTAAAAAATAATGCCATAGAAATTGCTGATACGTGTTGGGACATAACCACCAAGAAAAACAGTGATCAATCTGGCGCTACTATAGCACTTACAAAAATGATCAGAAATCAAAAATCCAAAAATTTTTATGAAATATATTATATTATATTTGTTGGAGGTTGTACCAATAACACCAATGGAAAGTCCAGAATTAAAACAATGACAGACATGCAAACTTTTCGTAGTGGGTTTCCACCTTTTTTCCCTCTTTAACGTGCTATAAAAAGAAAAAAAAGCAAATGTCATCTCCATTTAGGTTTATCCTCCAATAGATTCAATTAGCTTCGAAATTGGAGGAAAAAAAGAGCGATCCGTTCATTAGTTTTTGAGATATCGTGGAGCAAAACTTGAAAAACATGGTTTCAAGAAAAACGCTTTCGAAGTTTCGGGATACGAATCCTTTAACTTGAGAACATTTTTTTTCACGTACTTCAAGACCTATTCAATGGGTTGCAAATAACTCGAGTTCCTAATTGACTTCCTCCTTGAGGAAAAAAAATGCGAGAAAATCACCTTATTTCGGAATTCGCTTGAAGAGAACCTCCCCTTAACTCAAATAATAACCACTATTCTCAGAAGGAGATGTCAAATTTTCAGAGAATTTTTTTTCTTCCATATTGAGAACACACCCACAGAGTTTGAACAGAATTAGGGGGGGGGGGGGGGCAACCCGTAAAAACAACTTTTTTGGTTAAACAACCCATATATTTACATATGATTCTATGAAAATTATATATAATTTTGAAAATTTTCCTACTCGAATATCATAATTAGGATGATGTCCGTTGTCATTAACTGCGTGTCCTATCACCCTTACACTGGTGTTCTGGTGTGTACGAATATGCGTCCGTCAATTCTGTGTTAGAATTTTATTTCCGATTTGTGTGGATTTTACACAGATTTGTGTTGAATTTTAAAAATTAACACCAATCGAAGTATAATCATCACACGATCCCGGTGTGTACATGAGTCCATCAAAACGGTGTTAGTTTTTTTCAACAGTGTAGACCCCCTGTCGTTGCCCCTCTGTGCGAGTAGGCCAGGATTTACATAGGGACCATCGGGGCTGCTGTTCAAGGCGGCAAATCTCCACTGGAGCAACAAATTTAGGAAGATAATTTACAATTTTGTAAAATTTCATTTTGATAAAAATTATGGGGTACATAAATTTGTTCAAAATCGTATATTATATGATGAATATAATGAATAGGAGTATGGAGGAACCCAAATGATTCAAGTTCCTTATTCAAGAATGAATTCAATTTTCAGTTTTCCGAATATCTGATTTGATTCAAGATTCTTGATAGTTTTCGGATACACAATATGATTTGAATAATTTGATACGTTTCGAGTATTTTGAGGCCCTTTTACGGGATTCAAGAGATCAAATTATAATTGTTTTGGATAATGATCTGAGAAAAAGGGGACCTCCTGCTGATGGGGCCTGGGGCTATAGCCCCCCCCCAGACCCCCTGGGCCGGCACTGGATCACTCTACTCAAAATACTGGAAGATAAATGGATAAAATGGGGAAAAATCAACCACTCACATCTACTGTTATCTCTGCTTAAATTTTTTATAGAAAACTGTGGTTTACTACAGAAACAATGACGATTCACTGCAGAAAATTAATAGTCTTCAATGAGCGTTTTGAATCGTTAATTCATCATTCAATTCCCAGTGAACACACGCACGTTTTAAAAACGTCAAAAACAGTCAATAACCACACGTTGTGAATTAGTAATATTCTTGCGTTGATTGAACGTAAAAATGTCGCGGCAGATCACGTGTTTTTCAACCATAAAATAACGTCATTTCAACGGTTTGAACATCGTTTAAAAGACGTCAAATATTGACGTGTCCTAATGATGGTTCTACACCCAAAGACATTTATATTTGGATTTATTTAAATTGACTAAACTTTGTTTGAATCAACTAAATTTTCTACTTAAATATGAACCTACTAGAGTTTCAGTTGAATCAAATAAAGAATTTATTCCATTCAAATAAACTTTTATTAATTTCAAATAAAATTTACTTGAATCGAGTAGAATTTCATTGAATGCAATGAAATGTCTAGTAGGTTTATATTCAAGTAAACTATTTTCCTGAGTGTAAAACGTGAATTGAATCCAACAAATTTTTTTAATAAAAACTTTTCATTCAATATCGGGAACAATAGTATTTCTGAGTATGGCAGAATTTGGAAAGTATGCCACACTATTTACTATTTTGCGCTTTGTTGAAATTTTAACCATTGTTCGGTTTTGTCCGACATTTTTAGCAGAATATCTTCAATTGAAGTTCAAACACTAGGTCTGATGAACACATTTTGAACGCGTAATTCCAATCCGTTCAAAACACGTTTTTTGAGGACGTCGTTTGATGATTATTTTTGAATATTAGGTCAAATGACACGTCATCAAAACGTAATTCCTCGTCGTCTATTTCCCTATCAAATTTCAACTAAAAATCAACGTTATGAAATCAACGACTAACGTCCGTTTGACAGTCTAACGTTCTTTCAACCTTGAAATAACGTGTGTGTGTTTATTGGGTTTACAGTTTTCAATAGTTTGTGTGGTTTTGAATTTCACTGCGAAACTCTGAATTTCACTGAAAAACCTAAAAGAATCTGGAACACTCTGAAAATTTTTTCAAACTGAAAAATCTCAAAAAATCCTGAAAAACTATCACTTATCGGGCACATTTTTCCACTGAAAATTCTTCTGGATATTTATGAATATCTCTGAAAAACTGAATTTTTCTAAAAATCACTGAATCTCTCTGAGAAACCATGAACACCTCTGAAATCCTCTGAAAAACTCTTCACTGAAAATTTCTGAAAATTCCAGTGATTTTCAACGAAAGTTCTTCACCAGGATACTCCTGGAATTCTTCATTGGCTATTCTATTCAACACGATGTTGTGATTGATCAGTTCCGTTAAAATTCAAGGTTGGTGAACACTCTGTTGAAACAAATCTGGAATAAATGTGTGATTAGACCACGTAAATTACAACATGAAATTTTCAAACAGCAGAATTGGATCATGAAATCAGCAATTGAATTGGCATTGCCCAAATAGTCTTGTCAACGATGAGGTAACGTCTACAAATGGCGACGACGTTGTGACGTTTCGAAACAATCTCGCGCGTTGATAATTTCAATTATGGCTAATTAAAACAATTAACCCCCAGGAAATGCCTCTGGCTCGTCGGAATCCAGGGTTCTCTTGATCTGAGTAGGGGAACGCGGATCACAGATTATTAGATCGAGAAATAAAATTGTTTCTGAGTTTCAACAACAATTTATTATAAATAAGAATACTTGAAATTAATTATAAAACCATAAGCTAAACAAATACATTCCAAGCAGGTCATATACCAGAAATGTATGCTAATGTATGCACACGCGATATGTTATGCTTCAAAATTCGTCAACGGATTGTTGGTAGTCGGCATGTCTTCAACGGAGGATATCTGTACAAACTAAATGCGTTTCAGCACGCGACAAGTCAAGTAATAAATGATGATTCTAGATTTCCTGGATCTGAGTGATCTGATTGGTCCCGACGTGGCCAATCAGTCCTAGTTAACGACTGTGTTCTGGAATTTGCGGACGGGTTGACTGGATCTTAAATCTAGGTTTTTAATTGGTTTGGAGCGGGGGGGGGGGGTTCGATTAAGTCTCCTGATTGGCCATGAGAGGTTGGCCTCAACGGAAGTAGCCGTCCGTAGGATCGTTTTTCAAATCTTCCCCTGGTTTAGCTGACTAGTGCCACAAGAGGACCCCCTTCTTCAACCAATGTCTACACTTTAGAAAAGTATAACTATTCCTCCCACCTTCCCTATCTAACCCACCATACTATCAATGAGTATAACTGCACATGAGTCAGTCTATGTGTAAATGCCGTGACCACAGCCGGACAAACTCTAACCCTTAAAATACTTACCGAAGGACGGAACGCTTTGAGAAGAGGGGTGTCGATCCTCACGCCAGCGACTTCTTATAATCCTCACTTTGTTTAATCTTTAGCGCGAGCTACGGTATGCCGCCTACCGGTTGCAAATCAAAGGTACGCTAGCATGGGTGAGTCCTTCTCTAATGTATTCCTGTCCCGTGTTATTTTGCTCATACGCGGTGCTTTCGGTAAAACTAATATGGTTGACGAGTTTGTTCACATTCTGTCATTTCTCGCGTGCTAGGTGATATAATAATGATTTTGCCGGGTTTCTCGCGTTGTTATCAACAGCTACCGAAAAATGGAAGTGAAGTGTCCTCTTATTTATTGTGCCTAACCTCTTTCGCAGCGTAGAGATTTTTCGCGAGTGATTTCACGTCAGATTATTGTGCGGTTTTGATCTTGCTTATGACAGGTAGGCACAGTAGTTTATTAATCAATTAATTAATTATCCTAATATCTCTGTTTTACAGGTATGCCAAGAAGGATAGAATTCTACGAGGGATCTAGACGGAGGTAAAGCATTGCATTCGCAATCCCGAAGAGAACATCAAGCTTCAGCGAACGTTCAGATCAGATGTGTATAGATTGGGCCGGAGGTTCATTAGAGCTAACTTTCAGATTCACAAACGTTTGACAAAGGTTCTACGGACGTTGAAATGTGCGCCTCGGAATATGTTCAGGAAACATAGACGAAACGTCTGCTGAAGGTTCATCGAAGGTTTAACGAAGCTCCACAAAAATATCCATACTTAGATTAATTTATAATAATTTATGTTTATTAATTAATTTATCTTTCATATAAATTGATCAAAATCAATATAAGTATAGATATGTTTGTGGAGCTTCGTTAAACCTTCGATGAACCTTCAGCGAACGCTCCATCTATGTTTCCTGGACGTATTTTGAGGCGGACATCTCAACGTTTGTGAATCTAAAAGTTAGCTTTCATAAACCTTCGAGCCGATCTATACAGATCTAATCTGAACGTTCGCTGAAGCTTCATGTTCTCTTCGGGATACTACGCAGGTAAGAATTATCGTTCCAATGCTTCCCAAACGAACTGTTATGATTAATCTTTCATAATCTTTTCCAGACCGAATACTTTGACGGGGACGTCACAACGTTGGAGAGGATCTATTGGATATTTCAAATACACTGAAATTCCGCTAATTGTATAACACCATTTGATGATTATGATTGGATCCGCCATATTCAAATGGAATCTGTCCATCACCATTCCTTTCTCTTAGTTCAGCCGTACTGGGCAAAAAAGTGATTAGATCAATGTTTTCTTCAATTAGTTTTTCATGTCATCCGATTCAAGGAAATTCTCTAAATCGAATGGTACTAGAATCTCATTTTGAACGAAAAATGGAATTAACCACTTTTTTCCCTTGCCTGGAAGAGTTATTGAAGGGGCGGCAACTATCAATCGCCCAGGTGCGGCGTACCACTTATATTCGGCCCTGTTTTCACTAAGCTTTATCAAATCTTCAATTAACGTTCCGTCCATGTTCCCTGGAAGCATTTCGACGTGGACATCTCACCGCTCGTAAGGCCTTTCTCAAACGTTAGTGAAGGTGAAAACTAGCTTTCATAAACCTCCAGCCATATCTATACAGATCTAATCTAAAAGTTTGTTGCAGCTTCAACTTCTCCTCGGGTACAAAAAACGTTCGAATATACACATTAATCACTGTAAGAAGTCGAACTGAATATGGCTGCATCTTACTTGAAACCTTGACTGAACTTCGGTCTTTTCCATTGTGTGGGCATTTGTTTTCGTTGCTCACTTTCAGTAGAAACAGAGCTAATTTCAGCTGTACCTTGAAACCAGCTGATATTCAGGATGGAAGTGAGTTTCACTTTTTACAGTCATTCCTATTTCCATTACGATATTACGCATTACTTCATACATTATACTTTCCATGAGAAGTTCCTGTCAGGTTTCGGTAACTGCTATGAGTGGAGAGCGAATGCAATTGGATAGCGAAACCCTCGTTACAGAATCACATTTTCCACTATGACTCCCACCATGTACGCATTACGACTCAAAAGCTGTGTTTTTATACATTTGACGCAAGAGCTGCTCAATATATGAAAACATCAACGACAGATTCTGTTCCGTTCCGTAGAAATTCCAATTCTTGGAAAAGCACCCTAAAATACATCATCATGTTCAATCGAAATTGACAAGGAAAAAATGCTTGTGTGTAAGAATTTTTCGATACTCGTATCAGGATGTTCTCCGAACCACAATTTCCTAGATTTTTCGAATGAAAATTTATATACCAAGAAATTCGCATTCATTGAGTTTCGCAAAAAAAATTCATACTAAAAATTCTGTGGGAGAATATTTTCATTGAAAATCAACAATGAAGTTTCCTTGCCTCTATAAATCAAAATATTCACTTTCGAAAAATAAACCATGGCACAAGTTGATATAATCTTTTTCTCATCCGGTACGTTATCATCAAGCGATTTTTTTGTATTTAACTCGATCATGTATTATTAAATTATCATCGATGAATATCAAATGATGAATTCACGTGGGCACGATACGTTTAATGGAAAATTTGAAACATTCATTCTCGGAACAAGGAAAACAGAAAAATACTGTACAGTGAAAATCCTTGTAAAGAGATTGGATCGAGGATCAAATGGAATTTCTCATCTCTTACTTATACAGTTTCATTTTCTCTGTGGACTCCTTAATTCTAATGATCACGGGGAGTGCTGGATAAAAGATATGAAACCCTTCTTCTCTCTATTCTTGAAATTTTCTGCATTTCATATCAAAAATATACACACGCACACACAAAGGAATAGATTCTTCATCGTTGATTGGGGAAGAGTTTAATCATTCAATTTCACATACTATTATACTATTTGTATGTATATTTCAATGCTTTCCCTGCTTGTGCAATAAAAATCGTCATCACGTTAAATGTTTGCTGAAAATCTATAACCTCCTTTACCTCGATCGTTTCTGGTTTGCCTCTCCTACTTTTATTGATTCAAAGTCTCTCACGGAAACTTATGAAAAGGTGAAGCTCTCACGTTTATAAGTTTCCTGCTTCCTTTTCCCGATCACAGCTCTCCGAGCTACGAGCTGCTAGTTATCAATCTCAAGTTTCGCGTATCGGTAATGTGTTGTCCTTTGTATTTGTTTTCTCATTACGGCTGATTTCGTCACTCACAACTTTCACCCTCGTCGTAATGAATTTTCAATGAATTTAAGAATTTAAGTCGCTCCAATTCAATCTTCGTACACAATTATCACAGATATTATTGAATAACCTTCGAGTTTGTTTGATATATGTGTGTGTTTGGAATATAACAAAAGCAATAATGAGATAATTAACGAGCGGCGAAGCGTGTCACTTCATTGAACCATCCCCCACCGTGCGTAACACATCATATTTCGATCGGTATTTCTAGCAAGAATAATATTATTATTCATCTCTCCAATTGATTATGAAAATTTCTTCTGAAAATCACGCGATCTCCGAATATGCGGGAATACGCTAGGAGAATACATAAACACGAAAAAACACGAGATTATCGATTTGAAACGATCGTACGAATTTCATGAACCTTTCACCCAGAGAGACCAGCCTTTTTCCACTCGAATTACGAGTTCAAAAATGTTTCATCAACCTCCGGAGGTTAATAAAATATTGACAGAGTCATTAAACTGACATTACAAAACATTATTTTGAGCGGTGAATTTTTTAAATAATGCCTAAAAGGTACGGAAAAAATATGTAGAATAATGAGATATTTTCACGGAGAATTGTTCCTACAATGTTGAAGTTGGATTCCTTGGAACAAACGTTGAGGGAGAATTTATTCACGGAGCTACAATTGTTGTGAGCATGAAAAAAGAAGGGGAAGACATAAAATAGGTGAATTCCTTTTTCGCAGAGCCTCTTTGACGCATCATGACACATCAACGGCAATATAGCGGGAGCATCAGTCGCAGGAACAGCAGTAGCAGCAACAGTTGAAGTTAAGCAGGGGCAGCAGACGTAGGCGCCAGAGCGAACAGCAAAGGCGCCAGGATTGATGGCGCTGTGTGTCGGAGTCTGAACTGGGATCTATATATTCTTGGAGAATAGAAATTTCTCGCGTTTCACGCGGTATAAGAAGACCATTGTCTGCCGTTTCGTTCTTTCTTCCCTTCCTTTAGCCCTTTTCTTCTTCCGAGAACCCGCTACAAAAAACTACCCTCTCGTGATTATGGATTCTCATCAAAATACACAATAGTATCCGTTCTATTATCCATGGATGTAATGATGCCAACGAAGAACTAGTTCGGATAATTCGGCAACGATGATCCTTGATCGAACCAGAAGAGGACAAACAAAACTTACAATCAACCTGTATTGAATTGTTGAATATAAATGATCCATGGTATCATGGTTTCGTGTTGCTATTAATAGATTCACTCTTGTTTTGATGTTTGACTTTGGTTAACAACTTGTAAACTGCACGCAAGTATTGCGTTTGCAATTTGCGGTAGGTGAATCATGCTGAGTTACATCGATCAGAGGCAAGAAAATATACCTTGAGGAGAGAGTATTAGTGAACCAACCACAGTGGAGTGAAGAGAAAAACTTGGCTTGCTGAGTGTTGACCTTCGATACAAGTATCGTATTCAGAATTTCACACCGCAAAAAAAGAAAGGATTCGCTCAAGCATCGTGACTCAATATACACTCCAATTTGAGAGATTCAATTCTAAAATTGACCTTTGAAAAAGCCCTAAATCCCAGTTCAACTAGGAATCCCGATCCCATGCATCAATCAACATGACTTCACTCGGTGTATAGAGATAATTGGACCCTGCTCGTAATACACTCTGGTCAGGACAAGATTGTCCATATACCCAAGGGATGTTTGCGAAGACGTTGGATGGGAACATGCAAAATGTTATCTTCACTCAACACTATTCTCACGTTACATACGTGTGAAGTATATTCATTCAAATACATCGCGGCGAATAGGTCCGCTAACGTTTTAACGGCACCGCTATAGGTTTATCGTCCACTCGTTGAAGCACCGATAAAAAGTATTTTTATATTTATATATATTCAAAATGAATACTTGAAAGCTCGTATCGTGAATATCCCATTCTCGTTCTTCTCTTTTCAGGTTTCTTTCATATTGAAATCGACGATAAGAGATTTTCACTATCCGCCGAGCGTAAAAAACTTGATATAAAATTAATTTCCAGACACACTCTCCGATTCTATTTATACGTTACTACGTGTTCGGGGTGTTCATGTTGACACATAAGGTATACACGCTCATGTTCATACATATAGATCCCGGATGTGTGAGATACTGACGGAAAATGGAGGGAAAAGCCCATTTCGTGTCAATAAACCTGCAGGAAAGCCTCGAGCTGGAACGTACATGACTGTATATCGCTGTATACGCGCACACATATACACCTTGAAACAGGTGCTACGTAAATTACGTTTGAGAAATGACGGTACGAGATAAGAAGCTTTTGGGGATGTGGATGGAAAGTATATACACACCCTCGCAATGCACCCTTGCGTACGCATTATACTAAGCACAGCAAGGCATCATGATAAATAGAAAGGAGAGCAATATCATTTTTCTTGATCTCTAAACAGACGTTATACACCGAAAAAAATAATTAGTTACTCTCACTCCAAATTAGTTCCAGCAACTAGATACAGTTGTTGATATTTGAATAACTAAAACGGGCGTTGGCTCAACTAAATTCAAATTTAATTTTTCTCACTTTGGTTGCTGTTACTAATTTGAAGTTGCCTTTACTACAGCTTCCATTACCGGCTCCTATTCTTTCATTAGTTGGAACTAATTTTCACAACTAACTGCAGTTCATTCGGTCAAATAAATTATTTTTTTCGGTGTATCTTCAACATTCTTTTCCTTCCTCGTTCTCCTCTCGCCGTCATCAATGCTTCGAGAGATTTACATTTTAAAATGTCGATTAGCAATGACATTTTACACTCCGATGGTACAAAATTCTGGATGCAACGAAGAGTTCTTCGAAAAGTTCTTGAGAACTTCCGAATTTCTTTTGCAACTATTCCGACTTTCTCTGAATTTCCCTTGAAAATATTCACATTTCCTCTGAATTAGTCAGATTCTCAGCAGAAATCCTCACAATTTCATCTCAATCCGATGATTCCAAATTTTAATATATCAAAGTCAAACATTTCTCTGAATAATTCATCCAAATCTATTCGGAAAAGATTCCTATCCTCTCCAAATTTCTTTTACAACTTGGAATTGGGATTCACATTTATTTTCAGAACATACAATAAATTATTACTACTGAGATTTTAAAAAAATAATAGAAAAAAGTAACGTTTTGGTGTAGGATTTATGTTGAATTATTTGTTCATTTTTTGTGTATTTGTTCATTGATGAAAAATCCATATCTATTCATGTTATAAATTATATTTGAAAGGATAAAGTTTGATGGAGAACCATATTTTCTTCTACTGATTATAACAGATTGGATTTGAAGCCAAGTCAAATCAATGTTCACCACACGGAGAAAAAAATCTAGGAACTAGCGCATGAGCATCGATCACATATCAATCGCAAGAAGACATTCTTGAAATAAAATCATGAACCTATCCGCTCATCCCATGTGGCAATGCGATGAGTGCATAGGTTCATATTCTTATTCCAAAGAGGTCCACGGAATAAACTGGTGAAACTTCTTGTGATTGATACGTCATCGGTGTTCATGCGCTAGTTCCCAGATTTTTTTCTCCGCCCACCCGCTGATAAATACATTAATATTGTTGAAACTAATCGCGAGCAGTGTAGATGTTTTGTTGAATATTCAACTTGAGTATACAATGCACGTAACTAAACATAAGGAATTCATTATTTTAGAGGGGAAGCCTTGGAATTTGTATTTGTTCACTGACAAGTTGATTAAAAATATGATAAAAATGAATAATTCCATTTTCTGAATTGTTTGCAAAATATGAATATTTTACAATAAATTCTGAGGAATTTCACTCAAATATCCCTAACGGTTTCTTTGCAATCTATCTTTCAATCATGAGTCTTCAGAATTTTCATGAGAAAAAAATTATGAAAAACTGTTCCAGAGTTTGATTACCGATAGTGAACATTTCCCTAGTAGAAAGATAATCAGTTTTCCCTATTACTGATGAGACACTGATGAGGAAAAACTAATCAGGAAAAACTGATCACTAACTTATTGGGAACTGATTTGTTTAATATGATTATTAAAATTTATATAAAACTGATAAAATTGCCTTTATTCACAAGAAACATTAATAGCGTAAATGTTTAATATTTCAATTGAAAAAGTACACCTATTTTAGATATACGTCTTAACCAAAATTCGAAGGATTTCAAAGAAATTGAATCGAACCGGTTCGAATTATTTTATCCTCGTTTTGCTGTATCAAATCAATGAAACCCACATAGCACCGGATGTCCCAGCGATATTGTCAGAATATCACATTTGGAATGTGTAATATTCTGGAAAATGTCTCAAGAAGATTGTCAGAATGTCTGCAGGATATCTTATGTCACCATCTTTGTAACATTCTGGAGATATTCTGAAACATTGCTGAAATCATTGAGGTAACATTCTGGAGACATTCTGAAATATTACTGTCATCATTCCAGCGATATTCTGTATAGAAAAATTGTAACAATCGCATATATTGGAAAGCTTAAAAAATATTACTTTGGATCGGAAAAAAATGTCTTCAGAGTTTACTTCTATAAATGTTGAACGAGCTTGGCCATAATCACTTTGAGTGGAAGAAAACCCGCTTACAAGTCAATTATTAGGAATTTCCCCCAGTGGGGATTGAACCCGAGTTCTGCGAGTGAGAGTCAAAGCTTCTATCAATTCAGCAAATTTCTCAAAGCGCCATTGATTGCAATCATCGTGATGGAAGTTTCAAGATTTCGTTCCCGTGAAATATCGACCAATCGATTCAGTATCTTCTGACATAAAAAATGAGTAGATCGTGAGAGAGAGGTTTTTTTGACCTCGACTTTGAAATTTTACAAAGCGCTGAGTAAGATCGATGGAAAAACTTTAAGAAATTGTTGCCGTGGGATGAAGACTAATCGATTCAGAATCTTCTGAAATGAAGAATGAATGGCACTTGAGAGGAACGTTTTTTGAAAGTGCACTTCCAAAATTTAACCAAGTGCTAGAGCAAATTGATGAAAAACTTTTAAAAGTTTGTTTCCATGGGATATAGACCAATCGATTCAGAATCTTTTGGAATGTCAAATGAATACCACTTGAGAGACACTTTTTTTGAAGAGCCCACTTGCAAATGTTACCAAGTGCCAGAATGAATTGATAAAAGGATTTCAAAAATTTGTCTCCATAGGATGAACGATTCTAAGGATTCATTAAGAAGGCCTTTTTGTGATAGTTGGGCTGCGTACGTGCTTCCTTCATCAATCATGTGTTTTTCAGCGTAACAAATCAAATTTTTCAGCGGAATAAAATCATTTGATTACCGATAAAAGATGAGATTTGTTTCAAGGCAAACAATTTTCCTTCCACTGTGAAATAAGCATCTGTATTGAGAAACAAAATTTGTCGATCAAAATCCCTCAGTGAGCATTTCAAATTGAAAAAGTCCTCTCTCACAAACCCTATTCATTTTTCTTTGAAAGAAGAATTCCATCTGAGGAAAAACATCTTTGTAATGGACAAATATCCACACTTCTGATTAAGTTTGAATTGATTAGCATGAATAACCAAATAATGTTTCTTCAACTTTTTAAGTATCCCGAACCAAGGCTTTGAAAAATTCCAGAATTTTTTTATTCACAGAATACTTTGATCGTAACATTATCAGAACATTTCAAAATGTAATATATGCGATATTTCAAAGAGAAGATTGTCAGAACATTTTCCATGAAACATTGTGTACGTAATATTTATGCAATCTTCTGGGAACATTTCAACTGGAATGTTTCAAATGAGACATTCGTAATATTCTGGGAATATTTCTGAGACATTTAGTGCTATGCGGGACCCAACCTCAGTAATTATAGAAAGTGTATGCACATAACAAAGGTACCAGAGTGCAAACTCAGCATGGGTAAAAGCACAAGGACGTAGTGCTAATTAAAAAAAAAAACAAAGGTACCTTGGGAATTATTAGATTTTGTAAGTTTACGGTATAAAAGGAGATGAGGTGTGATATTTATATATTCTTCCTTGTTGTGGAATAATATTGTTTTGTTATTCATTATGAGTAAGTATAGTAACTTGAATATTATCTCATGATTGAGGTGGGAATACCATGCATATGGTTTCATATATTTTTTGTCCTTGTCAAAAACTCCTAGATTTTGTCTGAGAAAAAGTCTAGGAAAATTTTTCCTACGGATTTTGCTGAAGATTTACTTTCCAATTCTTGGAAACGTCTTAAACAAGAACATAAATGATTATCTGACTGGAAAATCCCTGGTGAAAATGAAATGTATACACGAAGCGCAAAGGAAGCGCATACGAAGCGAAAAATGTTTCAATTCCCTCTTCGTGAAGCGTGTGATGCTCGCTTGCTGTAAAATGATGAAATCATACCTTCCATATACGCTTCATAATCTCTCGATCCCGTTTCACACGCGCTTCATGTAAAGTAATAGTAAGTTACATTAAGCGTATGCGAATCATACCTATCCTGACTTTAAATAATATCTCCAAGCAGTTTATCCCAACGACGATTCATGGGTCAGTAGATAAAACCCTCGTCCACCATGGTGAAAGTCATCAGTTCGATTCTCGCTATGGTGTGCGATTTTTTAATTTGAGTTCCATGAATTTTATACGCTTCCTTCGTTTCAATTCCCTCTCCAAATACTTTTTTTTATCCCTCCCATTCAAGCTTCGTATACTTTTGATTAGCGTTTCGGTTACTCTCCAACATAAGCTTCGTTTACTCTTCCTTTCCGCTTCCATTTTCACCAGGGATGATCAATGTGTCCTCATAATTTCACATCTTCATCGACATGACCTGCATTTTTGTGGGTAATAAATGCTTCGTTAGTTACTCACAAATACCTGATCAACCACTGATCAGTGCCTCATCAGTTACTCGCTCATATCTGCTCAGTTTTTCCAATCAGTTTCTCATTAGTCAGAGCGTTACACCCCTTGTTGGAAGCTTGTAAGTTTGCTGATCAGTGCTCGATCAGTAAATGGAAAACTAATCAGTGCCTCATCATTTGGTAAAGAAAATTGCTACTTGGGGTCACATTAAATTATATCATCATCATGAGGTAATCAGTCTTATGACTGGTTTGATGAAATCCTCCAACCCTGTCTGCTATATTATTCGCTGAACGCCCAATTTCTACATATCTACGACAACCCTTATCTGTTATAATTTGCTTCATATGACGTAATCTAGGTTTACTTTTGCGAGTTCTACCATTCATTTTTCCTTCCAATATTGTTTTCAATAAACTATCATCCCTTAATGTGTGTCCTATCAGATTACTTCTTCTTTTCACGACATGTTCCAAAAAACTTCTTTTTTCATTTACCTTCTCAAGTACTTCTTCATTTTTTACTTCCTCTATGCACTTTATCCTAAGCATCCTTTTATAACACCACATTTCAAAAGCTTCAAGTCTTCGTTGGTCTATTTTTCCAATTGTCCAAGTTTCGCAACCATATAATGCTGTGCTCCAAACGCAACTCTTCAAGAATTTCTCCCTTACTGCTAAGTTAATATTCTTTGAGCATAGTAACCGTTTCTTTTGATGGAAAGCCTGTTTTTCTTGTGCAATTCTTATATTTCTTTCGCCTTTACCATTTTCTGTAATTATGCTTCCTAGATATTTAAATCCTTTGACTTGCTGAATTATCTCTGCATCCATTTTGATTTTCGTTCTCCTTGATGTTTTCGCTGTTGTACAAATCATGAATTTTGTTTTGTCCTTATTTATATTCATACAATAGTTTTCCAGTAATACTGTTTCCATACTGTTGAGAATATCCCCTAACTCAGCACCACTCGTACCTAATATAGCTATTTCATCCGCAAATCTCAACAAGCTCGCATTTTCTCCCTGAATCTGTAATTTCAATTGCATTTCCTCCTTCACTTCGTTCATCGCTTCTTCTATATACGAATTGAAAATCAATAGCGATAGTGAGCATCCTTGTCTCACCCCTCTTTTACTTTGGGCTCCTCCTTTTTGACCCTCTACTCCTATTATTGCAGTTTGCTTCTTATATAATTCATATATTATTCTCCTATCCTTAAAAATAATTCGTACCTTTATCAAAATCGTGGACATTTCCTCCCAATCAACATCATCGAATGCTTTTTGTGTATCTACAAAACCTATATACACAGACTTTTTCAACTTTAGACTTTTCTCTACTACTGTTCCGAGTGCTAATATTGCTTCCCGCGTTCCCCTATTTTCCCTAAAACCGAAGTGATCTTCTACTAATCTACTCTCTATTATATTCTCTATTCTCCTGTATATAATTTTCGTCAGTATTTTCGAGGCATGTGAAGTTAAACTAATCGTTCTGTAGTTCCCGCATTTGTCTGCTACTTGTTTTTTTGGAATGGCGACAATTTTATTCTTCTGGAAATCTTTCGGTATTTCTCCATTTTCGTACATATCTCTGAGCAATTCAAACAGTCCGTCACGAGTTCTTTGACTGGAGGCTTTGATAAGGTCCGTACACATGCCATCTATTCCTGGAGCTTTATTATTTTTCAATTCTTTTGAAGCCCTGTCGAATTCTGATCTCAAAATTGAATTTCCCAATTCTTCTTCATCAGCATCTTTCTCCCTCTCTAAAAATCCTATATTATCGCTTCCTTTCTGCAGATCTTCTAAATGATTAATCCATTATTCTATTTTTCCCTCCATTTTCATCAATTGTCTCCCTAGAGAGTTTTTAATCTTACTGCTTCTAGATTTCATTTGTCCAAAAAATCTCTCAACAATTCTATATCCTCATCTATTTTCCCTTAATGTAATCTTACTTCTATATCCTGACATCTTTCTTCTAACCATTGTTCCTTTGCTTTCCTTGATTCTCTTATTATTTTATTCCTCAGTGTCTTGTATGTCTGCTGGTCTTGTTCGCTACTCTCATCCTTGTATTTCCTCCTTGCATTAATTAAATCGCGAATTTCTTCTGTTATCCATGGTTTCTTAGGCTCCATCCCATCGTTCTTCAACATTTCATCTGCACATTGCCCTATGTTTCCCTTCATATTTGTCCATCTACTCTCTATTCCCAAGTCTTTCTCTTGTCGATCCTCCAATTTTTCGTTCAACATCACTCCGAATGCCTCCCGTGTTTTTCCTTGTTTGAGATTCTTCAAATTCCATCTTTTTTGCATTTTCCTTTTCTATTTCAGAGCTTTGAATTTCAGAGAACATTTCATCGGCAAAATATTGTGATCACTATCTGTATCCGCGCCTGGATAAGCTTCACAGCTTTTCACTTGATTCCTAAATCTTTATTTTACTAATATGTAATCAATTTGGGATCTTGCTGCATGTCCTCCCAGACAGCACCACCACTTCACAAAGGATTCTTGAAGAAAACATTTAGAACACCTCAGTTTTTGGGAGAATTCATTTTGTATCCCCAGAATCATCCAAATTAATTCCATGAGACATCAACATGTACACCCGTTATGCGACTAAACATGAAAACATATGGAAGGTTAAAAAGAATACCTAGTCCACCCAGAAGAACTCATATTGAACGCCATTAGGGATACATTCTGAGCACATAATGTATCCAGTTTTTAATACAATTTACGTGCATAATGATATCGGTTTTGGATCCATTTTGCGTGCATAATGGTATCAGTTTTTAATGCTTGTTAAATAAACAAATAAATGAATGAAATAGTTACTTTGATATTTGAAAAAAGCAGACTCAACGGTTTGAAAAACGTCGCTTTAAAAAATAATGTATACCATTTTCAAAGGTTAGTTATGAAAAAAATTCTAACTTAAAATATGGAAATACCATACAATGTCTTTTTTCAGAGTTTTTCAGAGGTTTTCAATGTTTTTTCCAGACAAATTGGAACGAAATTGCACTCTGAAAAAACTCTAACAAAGCTCCGAAAAATTTCTAACATTTTTCTGATTATTGAAGTAACATTTTTTCATTTTCAAACACTTTTTCACGTATGATATTTGAATTTAGAATATGAATGTATTCATACACGAAAAAAAATTTGGAGATATTGAATCACTGAGCTTCGTGTGATTTTTCATCTTGAAATTAGATGATTTTGTATCTCGAACGGCGTGAAAAAACATCACAACATCGGAGAGCATAAATCTCGAATCCCGTGATATTATTTCACCGTGAAGTTGGAGATTCAAAATCAAGCAGTTCGGTGCTCGAAAAGCATACAGTTCGTGATAGAAAATCACCAATCGGTTAATTTTGCTTCATGTCAGTTGCGAGATGCAAAATCATGTTGAGTTCGTTGATTTAATATCTCCGAATTTCTCTCCGTGTATAATTTTGCAAATTTTTGATAGTCAGAAATTTCTCAGAGTTTTGTCAGAATTCTATCAGAGTGCAATTTCGTTTCTATTTGTCTGAAAAACTCTGAAAACCTCTGAAAAAAGTCTGAAAAAGTTTATACAGAATGTTCCTAAAATATTAGAGGTGGGCGAATCTTGACGAAGCGGATCTTTTGTATAAAATACTTATCGAGTTTTAACAAAAATTTTATAGAATTCGACACAAATTGAACATTTTTTTTATACAAAAGATTCGCTTCGTAAAGATTCGCCCATCTCTAAAAAATATTAGATCTTTCATCAAATTTTCAGAAATTCTCAGAGTTTTCTTTTAGAGAAAAAGCGGAGTTTCTCAGAGATTGTTCATGATGATTTCAGCGAAATATTTTCGCACGGGACATCAGGAACTTCTTCACCTGCGCTAAGTATGAACACTACCAAATTATGGGACCTTACAATGTTCAACGCAGAACTTTCAAAATTCCAACGTATTTTTCCTACGTTATACATAACACTTTCAAAGCATACTCTGATTTTCACTGTTTATACTGGCAATTTAAAAGGAACAAAAAACAACGCTTTATGCATCATAATTTCATGAATTTCAAAAAGATTCAATGAACTGAATGTTCGCTCTGAATTTCATAATGATCAAGATGAATCCCAAACTACTTTTGTCTCTCAACTATTATTAAACATGTTGATACAATTTAAAAATTGCATTCATCTTTTTTACCCACAGTAAATCCTAACCTCAAAATATTTCATCATAGTATTAAAGAGTTTGTATGTTATTCCATTAATGTCAATAATTATAGAATTATTTTATTTGTTGCATGTTATTGCAATGAAATCAACTACCACCGCATTTTGGTATTTTATCATCTATTAGCTTTTATACTTGGATAAACAAAATCAATTTAAAGATTCCAAGCTTTGAATATGAATATTTTTACTCATTTTAAATGTCTGACATTTCAATGAATATCAAATAAATTCTGAAAGAATTCAAGTCCTTGCTTTCATTTCATGTTCATTTGGGCGAACTGAGAACACATCTTGAACTTCCGTGGGGATTCATGTTTTGTCGCATAATGGGTGTTCCTTTGGAATGCCGTATGTGGTCTTGATGAATCTTTTGCGAGTTCTGATATGCACTCAATAAGAATTCTTTTTGGAGTCTTTTGGTACTGCATGTATTCTTTCAAATGACATATTGAATTCTCAAAAAAGAGTTCTCAAAGCATTCTTTTCTGTGAATTCTCTGCGAATTCAAAAGGGACTGTAGTGCTGTCTGTGTGGCATCTTCCAAGTATAGATTCTTCTTGGATGATTTTTGAATAATGTGTCGGTAATAACCATCTTATGAGTTTCACAAAATTCGATGAAACGTTGTCCTCTTTGTCCTCCACGGTGTAATTCACATTATGATTCCAACTCATACTATTCCACTGTGCTGATGAACAATAATGAATTCGGAAGTTATTCATTACAAATATTATATCACATGATTCCTGATGATCGAAAATAATCTCTTTTGATAAACGATTTTATAAAGAACTATATGAACTGTATTCTTGTGATGGAGAGAAAAAATACTTTGCTAAACATTCCAATCTTCAGAACTGACATGTTTATTTCAAATAAAACATTATTCAAAATGCTATTACAGATAATTGTCACAATGAATGAAACATTACATTCCCGAAAGTATAATTTTTCGAACGAATAAAATATTTTATTTTGAAAAAACCAGACACGATGTCAAATAAAATATTTATTCATTATTTACATTGGAAAATAGTAGTTCACCCCGCTCCGCATCCAATCACTCTGAGTTCTGCATTCATGAAACCAATTTCACCACAAACACTTGCAACACAACATTCGAAGGACTGATCACCCAAAAAACGAAATAGTTCCTCAAAATGGAAGAAAAATTCCATATTGTTGATGAAAAAGCGATTCTTTCATGATCAAGGGATGAAATCCAACACTAAAGTGTGGAAAAACATCCCAACATTCATGGTGTGACTGGCAGTGATGATTAGTGACATTAAAGAAGCAGAATCAGTTCGTCGATTCTAGCAATTTCTGCCACAAAAAACACGTATGTTTTCCCCCAGATAGCATATAGCAGTCAAAATAACACAAAATCGATCTGAATTTTGTTAGAACTGTATACACGGCATTAAATAATTCATAATCTGACCGGGTCAGTTCCTGTTGATTTCTCTATGGTTGCCAGTGAGGTTCGAGGTATTTTATAGGATTTATTCGATCGTTGGCTCCCGGCCACGTTACTTTAGCAGCAGCAACACATAACAGTGTTTGTTTGTCTGCTAGAATGGTATGGATTAATATAGGTTAATTAAAATTGGTGATACGTTTCCCTATATGTTCTCCGGATGTATATGCTCTAAGCTTCTCGTTAATTCCTTCTTCACTCTTCTACCACTCATCGGGTATCTTTCATTATTCTTCGGTAATTGCATTGCTCTATCGGATTTGCATTCTCATTCGTGCAAGAGTTGACGAATAGCATCAATTATCCCTCCTACGATAAGAGGATATTTTTCCCAATGAAATTATTCACTTTACATACACCTACAAGGAATGATGTATCAATTCAAGAATCCAAATCTTTTCTGAGGTGTTCGGTGATTACGTCGTTACGTCGTTCGTTAGGTATTCGAATCATTGCGTAAGTCTTCATTTCATCTACTACCTGAGTTCACACTCTCCTACACCTTGTTATTTTTTCCTCAAGGTAGCCAGTTTACTCAACCACAAAGGTGAACTCGAATCAAACATTCAGATCACTTTCAATTCGTTCCAACGTTCAATATCAAAAATATATATCGTAATAATTTGTAAATCCAAGAAAATTCGTTATACGCGGATACATGAATTTATATATGAGAAACTCATTAGTTGATATCTACTTCAAGTCCCATTAGCACTGAACACAGCTTTGGAGTTAATGGAAGTTTAGACTGACATAAACTTTGTCGTCTCTGTGTTTATTAAGTAACTTCACGGTAATCGAGAGGGAAGGCTGGAAGGAAGGAACGAACGGAGCGAGCCTCATTTTGAGTTATGTAACTCGCGAATGTAATGCAGAATTCAATGTATCTGAAAAAAATATACATACAATACAGTTCCGAAAAGTGTATCCAGACACGAAATTGTATCTCTCAACAACACCTCGAGATCAAAGAGCTCGTGTATGCTTGAATACCCATCGATTCAGCTCAAGTATCCTCTCGATTCTTGTTACCTTTCCTCAAAACTGAAATTTTCTTCTGAATTTGCACAACTGAATCTCACTTTCGAGCTTTCATGTCTCGAAATCCTAGAGTCAATATTTTCCTTACCTCGAATCCTTTGCATGTACAAATAAGGAAACATACCTGTACGATAACCACGTTAAAGCCACGGTGGTATCGATACTCGTATCGTTTGAATCAGTCCTGTCCTAAATGCCGGATGGATGAACCCCACTTATCTTGTATATGTACAATGAAAATGTAAAATATTGTGGGATGGTTGCGATGAAACGTATGGGAGAAAGTTGACGCATATGTTTCTCAAACACCCGTCGACAGATCGCAATATTCGTGAAATCGATACCTCGATGTCACAAGTCTACTCATGTCTACTCACCAGTTTGATATTCTGAAGTGAAATATGCCTGATATTGGTTACTTGTCTGATATTTTGAATGATGTACATCGTCCTTGATACGACGTTCCGTTGAGTACGACGAGCGTTTGAGATATCGAAGTTTAAACTAACAACTATTTGGAATATTACATTTCGAGGTGTACCCTCAACCAATCTCGCGTCATTTAATTCAAATAAAAGGTACAAATACTGAAGCAAAAAGAAATAGTACGAATTGTAATAAATAAATATATATATATATATATATATATATATACAAGTGTTTTTGTTGAAAATTGTATCGGAAGAACTGGTAGAGAAAGAATTTTCCATTACTTTGAAAGGTTTGAAAAGTTTTTCTTACTAGGATCGTTGCTATCGCGAAATGAAAATGGAACATTATCATCGTGTCTTGCTGTCGTCTTCATTAAGGAGTCTTCTATTATTCGAATCTTAATGCATAAAAGTAAATCATACAATTATTATTTTTCCTTTTTTTGACAAAACTTGTGCTTGTAAACGTGTTGAATAGGCAAATTATATTGTTCGTCGAAATTTAAATTCCATCCGGATTTGTAATGGTTGAAATATTACAAAGAACTTGTGATAGTTCATTTATATATATATATATCGCAATGGAACGTTTCGCACTCAATTTGTTCTCTGATTGTACGAGCGCCATATATTCTCATCACGACAATGCAATTTCCACTCCTTGGACTGATCCGCTGTTATTCTCCAAGAACATTCTGGTCTCGAACCAATCATTCCTCTCAATTCCCACGACACTCCAAGTCACTATATAGTATTTTGACCAATGAGAATTTACAGGAATCGCGATTATCATTTTCCATCATTCATGTAAGGATTTATTGAAATTCGAGAATTCAATGAAAATTATATGCTACAGAAACTCAATCGAGAGAATGTCTCCCTCCGAATTTCTATGCAATATTTTTTAGGATTTCATACAATTCGTCCTAAGAAAATAGTTTGATTTTGAAACAAATGATTCTAAGCCCCTACGAATCAAGGCTCTAATTTCAAAGCTATGTGAAAGCTGCAAGATCATCGCTTTTTGATGAATAATGATCTTTAATACGTTCGATGTCAGAAGCTAAGGAGAAGGGAACAATTCTAGCTTACAATACACAAGGGCGAAAGAGAAACCCCCATTATATCACCCTATTCTACAAACGAATAACGAGAACTCGATCGCCTTAATATCGAGGACGTTCAATCTTCTACGCCTGGTATATGAAAGCTTGTGTTATTGCATGCTCTTGTTGGGGGAGGGTTCCGTTAAGCAAGAGAGAGGAAAGAGTGTTAGACGATGCCGTGATTCATTCGTCGATCGAACATTCGAATGCAGAGTCTTTGTCAAGTTTTCGCAAATAGCGACTCTTCGAACAGAAATCATCATCAGGTCAAACAGATATTTAATAAACTTTTTAGTTTTTGAACATTGTTTTTGAATGCACTGCATCGAATTTTCTTCGATTGATTATACTCCCTTCGTTAGTGAAATTTTACAAATGATTTTTTGTGCATTACGATGAAAGCTTCTTGATTGATATGATAGATGGAAAGAACAATAAAAAAAAAGAGGCAGTAGTCGATGAAAAGAAACTCAGATGCTGTTAAACATCGGTGACAGAGGTCTGAAATATCGAGGTGCATAGAATTCTTGCTTGCACCGAATGTTTTCGGTTGAACGTACAAAGCTTCTCCCGGATGAGCATTATCCCTCCGATGTCTCTCTTCTTCACAACGAGTCCCAGAATTCCTGTATCCTTGTTATTCATATGTACCACTGAACACACTAGTGATGGGGAAAACGCAGCCAACGGATAATCCTCGACTGGCATCGATGGCTCTCGATGATTCAACGGACAGTGAAGGGAGAAAGAATAATTCATTTCTCATCGACTCCCGATTCAGAATTCAATTTGTTCAATTCGAATTCACGGAACAAAAATATTCAACAAACCTGTGTGTTAGATTTTCAATATTCGATCTTCAGCCGTATTTGAGAGAATCTATAGAACGCGAAAAGTACAATGTAGGGACTAATAAAGACGTGACAAAAGCCTGAATACGTGGGACAGCAAAGAGAGATAATAAAAGAAACAAAAAATGTGATCAAAGGGTGCGAGAATTTAAATACTTGAAAAGTATAATTATTAAGAACAAAAACAGAAAGAGAGAAACGTTAAAGACACATTCAGAATAGAAAATAATGGTGCAAGCGAAAAAGATGTTGAACCGGAACAAACGACTTTTGTGTTTCAACAATCATAGGAGGAGGGAGAAAAGGTCTTTTCAAAACACGTATGGAGTGAGGCTCGTGGGATGTATAATAATAAAAATGCAGGAATGACGAATGAAGGTAAAATCGAAACGTTTGAGACGCGGTTCCGCGAAAGAAATGAGTTGGAATTCGAATGAAACTATGAATAGTTTCGTTTCCTTTGGTGCGCATCAAAATCCATCCGTCAATTAATATATTTTTGAGTTTTCTGTAAGAAATTTCGTTGAAATAACTCACCCGGATGTTGTAAAAGGCATTACAAGCACTCACCTGAAACAGAAATAAAGATTTCTAATAATTGAAATGATTCATTGAAAAACTTTCAGAAGGGATTCTATGAAATTCTCTCACCGCCCGCGTGGTTTTCTCATACATCAATGAGATTCGAGATTGAACAAAAAACCACAAAAGAGAATAAAACAAAGAGCAATAAGACCCGAAGAAAAAAATGACATTATTCACTTCCACAGCGCACTGCGACGCAAGTACAAAAGCAATATTCATCAAAAGTAAATCAATAGTATCCCTGTGTAGGGATTTGACTAATACTTTTCTCGATGCATAATTCGATGAGAATTCGAATAATAAATTCAAGAGATGTGACAAGATAATGTTTATGAATAATACATAACGCGTGAATTTGATGAAATCTTTTTTTCCATCTCCCTCTTCATCTCATTGACGCTGAGATTTCAGCGAAATGATTTTCCCCCATTCGCAGAGCGCTTATTCGCTGAAATGTATTGAGTGTATCTGTCCGTCTATGTGAGTATGTGTGTTTTTTCTTCCTTTTTGTTTAATTATATCGAGTCTGATGAGAGGCGTGGCTAATGGATTATCGACTGAAGGATTTATTTCGATTTTATCCTCGAGCTCATTAATCGCGATATGTGGTTTTTCTTTCAGGCTAATGCACTGTCAAACGATTCAGGAGAGAGTGAAATAAAAAGAATGGATTGCATTGATTGCGATGAGAGATCTTCGTCGTTGGTGAGAATTAAATGTGGTGCGAAAGTTTATACACCGTGTTTTCGTGGTTTTATAGTCGCTGATGTTGTCGAGATAAAACTTTCCATCTGATCAGTATTCGAATTATCGATTCATGAATGATTATAGTTTCATGATACCAAAGAGATATCTTTGATTAGCAATTCGAATCAGATTGAGGCGATAAGAAGAGGTTGACGAAGTTTTCCGTGATCGAGCGTACCTCGTAATCACCTAATTGGGATTAAATCTTGATAAGGTTGATGAGCATCAACGTATTAAACATGAATGAGGATGTACATGCATTAGGTTAATGAGTTTGCATATTTTTTTAAATTCAATGAGTGTTATCGGAGAACTGCAGGGATCGTTAATATAATTTGGAGTAAAATTAATTGAAATCAGGTAGAATCGAACCACGAGTATATTCTTCAAATCGAATCGAAATCGAACTTTGGAAGGACGAACCCTAGATATAGTTTTCTAAGTCGAGACGAACTTCAGAACGTCAATCTGACCTTGAACAGGACTTTGAGAATTGGACCCAGACTGAAATCAAACTCAAAAGGAAAGTCAAATTGAACTTCAATCGTATTTTGGAACGTCAAAGTCGACTTGAAATAGTTGATCTCTGTTCATCACATTCAATACCACGATATTACCATTGAGCCAACCCATGTGAGGACAGCCGGAGTTGACAAATGGTGCGGTACTGACAAGGTTGTTTTTGCTAGAATTCCGCAAAAACAACTGTGCCTATTTAGAATCATCACTGTTTGTCAACTGGCATCTATATCAATAGTATCGAATTGATACTGTTTGGAGAATATCACTGCTGTGCCAGGCAAAAAAGTTGTTAACTCAATTTTTGTCGAAAATGAGTTTTTATGTCGTTCGATTCAGGGAAGCAAGGCGCGTTTAACTGTGTTGATAGAAGTTTGTTATCACTCTTAATTTTCGCGTAATAAACATTTTCCTCCTCTAAAAACGAGTTGAAAATTAGACAATCAACAGAAAAGAGCCGTAACTCACATAAAAATGAGAAGAACTATTGCATACGTCACCATTTTGCCCAACGAAAAGATCGTAATTCGAGTTAAGGTCTTTTCACTTGATAAAATCAGTAAGAAACAAATACCTCGTACTATTTGTAAGAATCTCTTCGGAGTTGAGGTTTTCTTGATTCGTAAACTGCTCGGGCCGCAAGCTCGTTTACCAGGAAAAAAAACCGTAAGTCCGGTCGTAGAGATCTTCGGCATAGTTCGAAAATGTTCGTAATAAAGATCCTAGTTGCCATTGTTTATGGATGTGAATTGTTCGAGTAAATATAAAATAAGGCAAAAGGAATCGAAAATTGGCATTGGTGGTTCGAATATAGTATAACACGTACATTGATTTGTTGGTGCGAAATCAAATCACTAAATATGCAGCATGAATGTGACGGTGAGTAAGTACAACAAATTATCATTACAATAATTCGCTGTCTGAATAGTGTCGCGGACCTCTTCCTCACTCAAATGTCTCTCCCTGGTAAAGCGAAGAAGTTCACGGCACTTTTCAGAGAGCAGACTATAACCAAACAACTATGTGTTCTACCCGCAGATCATAGTCAATAATAACTATTACATTCATGATTTCATTGAAATTCTAGCCCTAACAGCACACTTCGTCGCATCTCCGTGGTATCCACGGAGATAGGTGGTATCTACGTGGAGACCATGGAGATGCGAAGGAGTGTGCTGTTAGGGAGGTTATGACATAACCTAGAATTACTATATTTACACATAACACAGTGGAATGACATGTAACAAATTTAATTTTTGCATCAACTACACTGTTTTTCAATGTACGATGATTTTCGAGGGTCGATAGAATCTTTGAAATTTCATTCCAATACACGGAGAAAAGTATATGGGACTGATTACCATTCGCTCTAGTTCTCATCGCGACTTTAAAATAAGAGTTGAGAGATGACTCGGGATTTGGTGATCAGTCTCATGTTAACCTATCGTTTCTATGGTTACGTAAACAGTTTATCACCCACACAGCAAAAAGAGTTCTGAAAGAATTCTTTAAGAATCCCATATGAATTCTTGAAGAACTCCATAACTCGTCCGAAAGAATTCAAAAAGAATCCTCAAAGAATCCCCGGAATGTCAGTTCAGAATGAATCGCTGGGGGAATTCTTTTTCTCGTCCAAAATAATTCTTAGAGAATCCCAAAACAGTTCGCAAAGAGGTCTTGAAGAATTCATAAAGAATTTTACAAGAGTTCATGAAGAATTTTCCAAAAGTTCATTAAGAATTCTATATGTGCTTTTCAAAAAATTTGAATAATTCATTGAAACACTCCAAAAACTCTTCAAACCGTTCACCCGAGCATCCCGGGATATTGTAGAAGAGTTGAAAGAATCCGTTACAAATTCATTGAAAAGTTCAAAGTGAGTAATTCTAATCGAACTGAAAAAGATTCAACACAAATCCATAACAATATCGAAGGATGTTATGGAACAGACATTCGGATACTGGTGTATGTATATTTAGTCACTCTTCGACCTTACAGTGAGGTGTCTCCATGTATGTGCAAGATTTCATTGCTTGATCTGAGTTAACAGAAAGAAAACAGCGTCACAGACTCAGCGAATGAATTGCAGAAATGTTTTCAAGGGCCATATTTTGATTTTATCAGACTATTTCTAAATACATTGAAATGTGATCAACCATTAGCAGTGTAAAGGACATGTAAGAAAATTGAGAGTATTTTTATCGGGTAATGTGAAGCATTCAATGTATTTTATAACTTGACGCAAGGTACATTTAAAATTGATTTCATACAAAACTATTTGCTAATAAATTCTGAAATTCTATATACAATAAAACATTCTATTATAAATCACTGTAACATTTCAATCAGGTCAAATCTCAGCAAGTTGATGGAAATGAATTTGAAAAATGAGGAAACTTATAAACAGAGATGGGCATCCTCAATCACTTTTTGTACTCAAGGTACTTTTTTCCCGTCAAGTACTTTTATATTTCTATGAAATAAATAGAAATTTTCAACATTAACTTAAAAAGTACTTGATAAGACTTCTTTTTTAATTCTTCACAGAGCTCTTTAGGAGTTCTTTTGGACGAGAAAAAGAACTCCCCCAGCGATTCATTCTGAACTGACATTCCGGGGATTCTTTGAGAATACCTTGCGAATCATTATGAATACTTCATGAACTCTTTTCTGAGGTCTTTAAGAACTCATTTAGAATTCTTTACGATCTGATTGGATTCTTTATGAATTCTTTAAGAACTCTTATCAAAGAATTCATATTGAATTCTTTTTATGGAGTTCTTTGCGAATCCATACGGAACTGTGGTGCTGTGTGTGCATATTCAATCTAATTTTGAATGGTACTTATTACAATTTTGAAATGTCTGCCACCGACTTCCTTTTCTTTCTAGTAACCGTTACCGTATACTTTTCTCAGGGTATAAGCTTCTATCCAAAAAATGGATATTTTGAGGGGATGGTAGAAATGATTCATCATAAAAGATATTCATATAAAATGACTATTTCAGAATGAATGACTCCTCTCATTTCATCACAAATTGGAGGAAGTGTTCAGAGTTCTACATGGAAAGAAAATCCACACGTTCTGTATATGAAAGTCCATGCATTCAGAGTTCAGATATACGCATACTCATCACATAGTACAAAGTCTATGCGATCAACGTATCATAATAGTCAGCTCGAAAAGTATGAATTCATACATTTCATGCTCGATAGTTAGCTAACTTCAGAAGCATGGTATGTTCCATGCACAGAACGCATGAATGTTTTCTTCATGTAACATTGAAAGATTCAAATCAATTGAGTGTCTGTTCCTATTATATATTACTTTTGAAAACCATTTCAGTTATAGTCCAACGTGATATCATTAATGAGGATTGAAACTACAATTACATACCTGTAAAAAAAAACCTGTCATCAAAAATCACTGTTTTTGTCATCAATGTGTTGCTATACTTGAAGTTGATGTTATAATTCATGAAATGGTAATATTTCAAGACAACTGCTGTGAAGTTTGACATTGTACTATGGAAAATTACTGCTTTTCACATCAATTATCATAACAACTTCAAGTATAGCACCATATTGATGATAAAAGCAGTAATTTTTAATTATATGTTTTTCTCAATGTAGTGATTTTCATGAACGTCGCAGCACGGATACTGATTCAACATGTTTCTTTGCTTGTAAAACGAACTATTATAGTATAATGCTCGAGCACTGTTACATGGGAAAAGACGGTAACTCGAGTTACGGTTCTTTTGATCAGTATTTTCGTTCACCGAAAGACCTTGACTCATTTTTTCGTTGGTTGATATTAAAAATATTGATTTTTTTTCCAAATAATTAAACAGAGTACCCCTTATTTCCCCTAGAAACGCTCTAATATTGTCAAAGTATTAGGTAAGGTAACTGACTCCATTATTAGCGAACGCGACCCCTTTAGTGAACCTCGAGATAATAAAACCTCTTTGACGAACAAGAAGTGTTTACCTATTACGTGCTGTGAAGATTATTCCAATCTTCAAACATTATTGTTCGTGATGAATGTGAAAACAAATGGAAGAAAGAAAAATGTAATTCACGAAATAAATAAAGATTCATGCCGAGTGTCACAACGAGCTTTGCCTTCGTGAATCTTACAAGGTGAGTTAAGAATGGACATTTTTTCAATTGTGCATTTTCATAGTATTAATGCGACCATTGAACTATTTTATGTATCCAATCTATTGATATTATTCAAATTAAGATAATATAGGGTTATTTTCAATAACTGTCAGTCGCTAACCTAGAAAATTGCGCGTTCAGGAATACACACACGAAAATGATCGGTGAATCTATTACTGAACGAATAAACGTAACAATTCATATCATCGGTATCTACTCTAGGAAAATTTTTTCATGAATTCTCATAATGCGCATAATTTTTCAATTAATCTATAAATTTCTCCAAGAATTGGAATAAACATGTAAAATTATAAACTCTACTTGAAATTCACAATTTTTTTTGCCAAAGTAACTCAAGCAGCAACAGAAGTTCAAAGTATATATGAAATAAAAACGTTGGTAGACTTTGAGAATGAGATACGAAGAACATATCATGAAAGTTCATAGAATATACGAATGAGACTGTTTTAAATATACTTAGAACGTACATAGTACATTTGAAATGTACGATATTCATTCAATCGACGTTCGACTGACGTCCCGTCATATATTCGATTACATACGTTCGATGAATATGCATAGCACCTATAAAAAGGTCTCATTAGAATGTGCAAAGAATATATTTCGAATATCATCAAGGAAGTGATAATAACTCATCTGAGCAGCCTCAGATTCTACGCGTTCAGTAATGGGGTCAATCAGCGTTCACTAATTCATGCGACCCGTTCACTAATGGGGGTATTGTTAACATTTCATTAATTTCATTATTTTTATTGTTATCACTTAGAAAATGAATAAAAAATCACGGTAAGAGAAAATTGAAATGCTCAATCTACCTTATTTACTCGTGGAAATTCATTTTAAAGAAATTATTCATGAAATAATTTATATTTAGAGTGCCTGTGTTCTTAAATGTTCACTAATGGGGTCAGTTACCTTATACATTATACAATTTTGCTTTGGAATAGTTTTTCTCGATTTTCTCCATTCGAATGAATTTGGAGTTGACAACTTTTTTGCCTTGGACGGCAGAATCAAGACCGTAGAGAAACGGAACCATGCCAGTACCGAATCAGAGTTGGTTGGATGGTGAAATGCGAAAAAAGACGATACTGCACCAGTATTGATGCTACGCTGTTTCAATACGGACTCGGTAGTGGATCAGAATCCTACTGATCTTCCCAACAACACAGTCACTTTACCGAGACTATATTGCACCTGTACTAAGCCAGACTTTGTCCAATATCTTGGATTCACGACAATGTGCCAGCATTGGGGAAACACTGACTGGCTACAGAATTAGTAATGAACTGACGTTGAAATAATAATTGTGGCAACTTGACTGCTGTAATGAGCCGAACTCGCGCCAGCATTGGGCCAGAGTTGGTTTGATCATTCGATATATTCGATAGATGACGATGTGCCAGACTGATAGGACTTTGGCTGACTACGGAATTGATAATCAAGTGACGGTCAAATTTATGACGACTTGGCTATCTTACATGGAGAAAACAATATACCCCATGTGGAAATGGGAACACGGGCCAATACAAGCTAAGTACTGTTGCCAGAGTTGCCAGCACTGGTGAATGTACTCTCACCATTACAGAACCAGCTGAATTGACGATACTGACCCGGAGTCGAAATGATAACATCACACTGCAAAAACTGATATCTTATTCTAAGATACTTTTATAGTAACTTTTCAAACATTTCAAAATGTGACTGTAATCATATTCAAAACACAAAACTACGTTTTCATTCAAAACATGACGTGTTTGATTGGCAAACAAATATGTTTGAAAGCTGTATGTAGGAAAATGACCTGGAATTACTATTACGTCAACGTCAAAGTGAAGAACAGGAACAATGTATACAAAATTTATATTGTGCCATTTTGAAACAAAAACTAAACGAGATTCTCATCAACTGTATGATGAAAATCATCAATTTAATCCATTTTTTCAAGTTGAATGTCATAAATCACACTTCTATGATCTGCTTTGAGAACAAACATATGTAAAAGTCAGTGTTGCGACATAAGATACTGATGTTCCAGTTGAAACAGTCAAGTGTTTGATTTGAATTATCAAATATATCATATCTTATTTTGAGACATATCTTCGACGGCAATTTTTGCAGTGCATTAAACGTAAGGGCCAGAATAACATTCACCACTGTGTCAGTACTGGTTTTTTTTAGGGTCTGTCATGGGGGATCCCCGGCGCTTCACAAGAACCAGTTGTTTTGCCAGAGCTAATTAGGAGATGGGAAGGGGTCGACATGATAATATCCTATGTGCAAATTCAAACCCGACCCAATACTGGCAATTATCCGTGTTATCATATTTCAAATAATAGAAAAATTCGTCAAATTTAAAATTCTTCCAAATACATTTTCCTCATTACCGTTATCGGAGAAAGGCATTTTGGAAGTGATTTCCTGAATGTTCACCTGATGAGGATTGAACCCAGGTCCTGCGAGTGAGAAAACGGGTCTCTATCACATCACTCAATCTCCGGGTTGACGATGGATCGCTCAAATTGCCATTTATTGTAATAAGTCCAACTGTTCCTGGCACTGTGTTGTTTCACAAAAAGGAATCGGTCGTTACGAACTCAATTTTAAGTCAAATTCACCACTGATTTCGTGCTGAGACAACGTTGCACCGGTACCGGTAGTATCTTATCTTTTCATGTATTCAGTTATCAGTTCCGGTTCGCTACTGGCTCAGTCTTGTCCCACATAGCACAAATGTCTCAGTAATATCTCCAGAATATTCTGGAGACATTGTAATATTGTCAGAATATTCTGGAGATATCACTGAGACATTTGTGCTATATGGGGTCTCACGAAAGCAGCTGTACTACTACAGAATGAATTTGGTTTCTAATCCTCTACCAACTCAGTATTAGGACGATGTTACAACAATACTGTTAGAGTATCGTTTTTTCATGTATTTTACAATGCAATTAGCGCTGGCTCAGTACTGGCATAGTCTGGGTCTATTGGAATAAAGTTGATTTGGATTCTGATTCACGACCAATTTCGCAGTGAGACAATCTTGTATGAATACTAGCTCATACAATGTTGCCAACTCTGGTTCGATAGTGGGACAGTTCCGTTTTCCTGAAAACTTGGGTCTTTGCTCAGCGGTGAAGATTGAGTACTGGCGCAGAACTGTCTGTCTACGAGAACCAATACTTTTTGAAATCCGTCCAACGATTGGTGCCAGTTGAGAAACAGTAATGACCCTGAATAGAAATCGTTGTTTCTGCCGGACTCCGGTGAATACAACCTTGCTAGTACTGCACCTCTTGACAACTCTGGCAATTTCCATATGGGACTATTTCTTCTTTTGCTTGCTAAACCAGACACAAGAAGAATAACGAATGAACAACTGAATTTTACTATACGCTTTACAAAATTCAACGTTCGGTGTCTAAAATTTTAATCCTACCTATTAGTTTTCCTACAATATTCATAATCTTCCGTATTTTGATGTAAAAATTAATTTCACAAACCTCCCTGTTCCTAGTTTATAGAGAAAAATAACAACAGTAACTCAGAGCCGCTTCAGCGTTAAGCCAAAGTTGGTAACATCATTTAATATGTTCGATGGACAACAATGTGCCAGTATTGGTAAGACACTGGCTGATGACGGAATTAGTAATCAACCAACGTTAAAATCATACTCTTTGCAACCGAACGACTGTTGTAGTAAGTTGAAGTTGCGCCAGCATTAAGTCAGAGTTGGTATGATCATTCGATATGTTCAATAGATGACAATGTATCAGTATTGATAGAACTTTGTTTCAATTATTACAATAAATGGCGATTTGAGTGATTCGTCGTCAACTTGGAGATTTGCTGATGTGATAGAGACTTGGTTTCTCACTCCCAGGGCTCGGGTTCAATCCTGACTCAGTAAACTTTCAAGAAATCACTTCTAAAGTGCCTTTCTCCGATAGCGATGATGAGAAAAATGGATTTGTAAGATTCTTAAACTTCAAATTCACCGTATTTGTTTTCACTACTCGAAATAGGATAACTCTGGGTAACTTCGGTTATCGGTACTGTGCCAGTATCGCGTCGGGTTAGAAATTGCGATGTCCATCATTGGCAAAACAAGTGTCCTGTTGCAATACCAGAGTTCCACCATAGCAGGCCCACATCAAACACCGGTATCAACGTGGTGATAAACTTTATACCCAATCGGAATTCTACAATAGGTGCAGTACTGTACCAGTACAGGCTGACATTGGCAGAGTAGTAGCGGTCTGTACTAACGTAGTATTGAGATGTTCCTGGAATGATAATCCTTTTCTGTACTGTGTGCTTGGTACCGGTTGTGTATACACGACTAGACATTTACCCCATGGACCAGATCAGGTCAATTTTGATCCAGCCCAGGTCCTGGTAAGGCAACCTCGTCAGGACCTGACAAGTCATGTCGCGCTTTACTAATATAAGGACCTTATGAGGCAAGATTGATAAAGATTTGATGCGGAATCCCATACCAAAACCTCCAGAATAAATTGAAATCAGGATATGAACAGGAAATTCACAACCCAAAAATGTTGTATTATATTCGGCATGGAGAGATCTAACTTGGAAGATATGCACAGTTGACATTTGTTCAGAAATATTTCCCTAATTTGAAGAAAATTTATTTCACCAATGAGTATACAACCTCAAATTGAGAGATTTTTGCATTCCCTTTATCAAACTATGATTTATAAACATATATGTTCATAATCTCAGGATAACCTAACAAGGTCTTAATGAGATTACAGCGAGTAAAACCTATTACAACCTTCTAGGATAATTTAAGGGAAACCTAATTAGGATCAAATAGGCTTATCCCTACGTGGGGCATCCACATCCTGATGAGGGTTTCAGCAGGTATACCGTATGTCGGATGACCTTGTTAGGTCCTCACCATATATCAGGTTAACCCTATGATAATTTCGAGTCGGGAAAATCCAGAAATTTTTAGCGTTTGATTTGCAAAGAAAATAAGTTGACAATTGAGATAACGAGCACGTCGGTTACTCTAATGATCAATGAGTACACTTGATGGATTGAAGTCAGCATTGAAATTAAGCATTTTACCACGTTTCACCACACGAAAGAAAAGAAATAGGTGCGGCACCTACTTGAATAGTCGATTTTCGGCCATCTACTTAAGTAGTTGCTGCAGCTACTTAGTAGTCAGGACAAGTAATTCGATAGTTGCACTAACTAACGTAAATACCTGAGATATTTTGAATTAATTGAGACAGCTAACAGATTACTTGTCCTGACTATTAAGTAGCTGCAGCAACTACTTAAGTAGATGGTTGCTGCAACTATTCTTTGTTTTCCGTGCAAAAGGAAAAGTTTCTTGTCAAGATACGTTTTGTTTCCATTTCTACATGGGAAGCGTCATCCTTGTTTGGACCAAGTATAATGTCTACCTTAGGGCGTGGGAAAATTGGGCCAAGCTTGGGCCCGGGTGTTGCTAATCACGGCAACTCTGGTATAAGTTTTCAGCCATCACAAATTCGGCATTCAATTACTGCTCATCAACAATTATTCTCAACCAAGGCTTGTTTTCACGTTTGTACTAAGCTTGTACCAATATTACAAATGTATCATACTGACTGATCATTGGAAATGGGACAATTTTGGAACAATATTGACTCGATTGATCTCAGCCGAAGTTCATTCCTGAAACATGCGTTCATCAATCTTGTCGATAAATTAACTCGAAAGAAGCTCCAATATACTGTAAAATGTTGAACCGAATGAGAACCGGAACTCTTCTCATCAGGGCTCGAGAACCATCGAGGTTAACATGCTTCCATCTTCTGGTATTCAAACGATCGTATTTCGATGAAATACAGAACGGATCGGCTCATAAAATAAAATCCCACTATGTTTGGAATCCATCGATTCACAAAACCTACAACTCCCATATTGAAATTAATGTTTCAATCCTCAATGGAATGTAATTATCTGTTATCAGGATGTCCTCGGTCCTATCCAAATACACATTAATCACCCACGCCGCATTTCTCCTTCCTTTTTTCCGCAGCCGAGAAGAACCTCCAAAACAATGAAACGAAGTCCAATATTGAATTCTCCCTCAAATAAACATAAACTGATATTTATTCCAACTCTAACGTTTTATTTTCTCCACGCGAGAAATACAACGAGAGGATTTTTCATCGATTGTAAATATAGTGAACCTACGGGAAACACAAAAATAAATATTTCATAAACGCGAAATGAGGAACATGTATACGATCTTCAAGTTGGATTCCAAAATAATCAAGGAAAGACGAGAATCCAGTTATTTGAAAAATTTAATCACTGTGCAGGGAACAGGGAGCGAATTTTGTATTAAATATCACGTGAAAATAACGGCAACAGCGGTAGAATTTCCGTAAGTATTTATATTCGCTCGTGTAACAGAGTTGATAGCATAAAATATACAAAAGCTTGAAAACAAAAAATAAAGGTAGACGCCCAGTACATTTGCACGATAAATTTTTTCATTTTCACGACTTCCTACAACGATATTCACCGTTATTTTCATAATACACCCACCGTGTTGGGTTGAGTGGAATCAAGTTACTCACGATAAGTTTGCACGTAATTTCACAATAATTCCCAGAGAATTGTTTAAACAATACGCGGAGAGGAATCAAATCCCAAGTCAACACATCGCATCTGATTCCTACACTGTGAAGAAATTGGCGATGTTAGAACAAGTTCACCCCGAATGGTGTTGTTTCAACATCGTTTGAAATCATTATAACTCCGAATTTTGGCAACTTTTTTTACAGTGTATATTATATTCCAAATTAACGAGTGAATTGAGTATTGCATCGGAGATCTGGAAATCCTCTAGAGTACATCCAAGCACAATTGGCAATTCGTATTCCCCACATTTTCCTCTCTATAACCAAATATGGGAATATGAAATGCACATTACAACACGATCCACACACATCATCCGTAGAAGAGAAAAAAAACCCGAACCTAGACTGACGTGTGGAAATTTCACAACCGCGTCAATAACGTACACCGAAAAGTGTCATTGAAAAGATTCAATGGAAAAAAATAACAATTCTTCTGCTCCGTACAAAAAATTCTATGAAAAATTGTATAAACGAATCCGTCGTACATGTAAAGTTCTACCGACGTGAATGAAACCAATTGTGCAAAGATTCGTTATTCGGGTCAGTAGCGTGCACCAAGAGGATGCAAGTACATTTCTTCCAAAATGAATCTATTTTATTACCGGAACAAAACATTCCTGTATAACTTGGTACCGGTACATCTTCGTGCCGTACACGTTCATACATTGTACACCCTCCACAAACAATACAACATCCATCCGAATAGAAGTGAATACGAGATTCTTCTTTTCTCTTTATCTCTCTCCCTCTTTGTTTATTATTCTATTGTTGCGATACCAGAACTTTTCAATATTCACTCCAGTTTTGAAAAATCTCACGGAACGTGGGTACATGAATTATGTGAATCTTATGATACCGACAAATCTGTACTTCCTCTATGGGAGAAACAAATGAACAAAAGAATACGAAAGGGAAGAAATACCTACCTGTCTCTGAATATCGCGATGGTGCAATGCTTCTCTTCTTCACCTTTTCTTCCCCAGAAACAAATCCCTTCTATCGAGAAAAAAAACAAGTCGATACACAATGATTACTTTATGGTCAGAGTCCCCTTTTTGAAACCGTGATCGATAAGGATAATTCGTTATCGCCCTGAGAATTCGATGCACAATAAACATAACGTAACGCGTTATAAATCTCAAAACCATTGCCATTGTCGTGTCGTGATGGTTGTCGACTTTGCCCAAGAGGAAAGTCGATATTGTTATTGATACCATGAGAAAGGAAAACAAAAGATCAGAGGTTGAAAATATGAATATATATGAATATATATGTATATATGTGCATATAAAAGAAAAAGACGAATGAATACATCGCACGAGCGGCATCGAGAATCGTACACGCTTCCTCCATTTTTCTTGGGAATTCGCACGTTGCATGTGCGGTATTCGCAAAGTTTGAAGAAACGAATACCGACTGAGTAGAATTGCACGGAAGAGAGGGGAAAAGCCAAGAGGAATGTGGTGGTATGCGAAAGATAGATAGATCGAAAGAGTTTGAACGATGCGCGAAGTGGAGGGATAAAAATTGCGCCAGTCAGTGGGTGAGTCCAAGAGAGGAATGACTCGTGGTGTTCGATGATAGGTGAGAGGGTGAGAGGGCGCCGAGGTGAACGAGGGAAAGGTGACAAAGGTGTGAGGACGGGTATGTAGTTGCATTACATACCACATCGAGCGCAAAAGCTCCCTGGAAAATGATAGAAATTGGAAAAGAGAGATCGAAAATGTACGTGGGAGTAATGTTATCGTTTGGGATTTTCTCTCAGATAGGGATTTTTATTCCATTATAATTTATACACCCTTATAAAATTGAAATTACGCGTCTTTTAATCATCGGTTCGCATCAATCTATTTTATTTCCAATTGATCGGTAATCTTTGGTAACTTAGCATCTTTTGTCCCGTTTACCGATAGTTCTTTCAAGGATTTCAATCGAACCTTTTCATTATCGTTCAATCAGTTTTCAGCATGCAGAATGTGATATTTGAGGGTAACGTTTGAAAGAACGACAGCTCTCTTCTGCCTTTCACGTGTTCTCATTCTTACAGGAATATGCTCCAAGAAAACCTTCCACCGAACTAGAGAGAGAGAAGATCACAGCGGAGATGCTTATGAAACTGTGGGCGCTGCAGAGAACGATCTAAGGTATTCTTTATGGACCGTAAAACGTCAAGCTCGATTCCAACGTTGAGGTGACGGTATTAAAAATACTTGTGGAATCTCGTAGGAGAAGCGTTACGTTGCAAGGAACTGGGAAACATATTATCCGACTTATAGATGTCAAACTTTCGGAATTAAAGTTTTTATACATATACTGGGTATTCGGAATGTTGTATCCTTTATTCAATACAAATCACCTGTCATAACATTGGATACTGTTTCAATGTATTCTAAGCACCATGAATTTTTCTACAGAAGTTCATCGAAAAACACTATACTGGGAACTGGGGTCGTTCTTTGACAGTCTCACTTCTCGATCCTCTTGGATTGAAAATTAACACATCTCTTGATGGGATCTCGAAGAAAATGCTGAAAAAAAGAATCATATGCGCAATATCTATCCGGGGGTTCTATCCAGGAACCAGGGCTAACACCATGAGGATCAGAGGGGAATCTAGGTGAATGCCATGAGAACCCAAGTGGGACATGGAAAGCGCGCCGTCGAGCGTGTCTACCCTGGACCGACCAGCTCCACTGCGAAACACCAGGCGTCGCGTGTCACTGTTTTGAACGCAGCAGTCAAGAATAAAAAAAACTCCAAAAAAGTGAAAAAATAACGCCAAGTACATAAAAATTCCTCCAAACTTACAAGAAGTAAAACGATATCTAAAAACACATTCTAAAGGAAAATTTTACTCCATTCAAAATTTTGATGAAACACATTGGAATATGTTTCATCTGGAGAAAAGATGTGAAATCAATATGAGCTGCCAAGTACATGGGTATCCAAATGGTATCACACTAAACAATGAGTGTTGCCGTTATATAGAACAGGATGTTGATGCAACGAGGTGGCAACCGAGTAATTGCACATGCCAGCTTGTGGTGGTTATACAACAGTAGCTCTTTTGTAACCTCAACATTACTGTTACATAACAATCACACATGTTATATCGATTCAATGCAATTGAAACATAACTTTGTGATGTAATAGCAGTAAGAAAGTTTTATCACAATGATATCACTTCAATGAAACTGTGTTTCGGGAAATGTAAACCATTTCTGGTATATTGTCACTTCAGTTCGTTCAAAATGTATTCAAAGTGATTCATGATCATTAAAAGGCAATATTATATCGAATATCCAAACCAAACGTGTTGGTTGTTCCTGATTTTTCAATTAATGTCGATACGAAACACTTGGCGCGGCTGATAAAGATTTTAATACACAACTTTCTGTTCGCATGCTTTCAACAAAGTCGTTTGAATACAATTGAGGCTCAAAACTCACCTCATCGGCCGCGCCAAGTGTTTCGTATTGACATTAATTGAAAAATCAGGAATAACCAACACGTCTGGTTTGGATAATCGATATATTAAAGAGGAGAAATATTTGAGAGGAGAGATATTTACGAATAGAGATATTTGAACACAGACTAGATGGAGAATAGAGGAATATCTCTTTTCTCAAATCTTTCTATTCCTATCCCTAAATAACTATATTCCTAAATATTTTTACACTCGATAAGTCTATTCTTGTGGGTATCCCATTGACCCCACAGTTTCTAAATCTCTCTACCCAAAATACTCGGAAATAATTCGATTAAATAGAAAAAATCAACCAACCAGACCTTTGATTGGTACGTGACAAGGTCTGGCTGGTTGATCTGTTCCATTTTATTAAATTGTCATAGAGTATTTTGGGTTGAGAGATTTAGTAACTCTAGGGTCTATGAAATGTTCAAAATGTATTCAAAGTGATTCATGATCATTAAAAAGCAATATTGTATCGAATATGGAAACCATTTAATATGGGGTAGAATTCGCCAAGTGTTCCCACCTGAAAATTTCAATCTCATCAATGTTGATGAAATTCCATGAATTTGTTTTACTAGTGACCCTCTTCAAATTGTGTCAACACCAGGTTTCTTGGAAGTCAGGTTTTCGTGATACAGGGGTTTAAATTGTCAAAATTTTTATGATCTGCGTTTTTTCGAAAAATCATCATCCTCATTAATTCCATTTAATGAAAATATGTTATCATTGATATTTTTAGGATTTTTTCTAAATTTTACGATAAAAATACTTTTATTCATGCAGAAGGAATATTTCACACAGAAATTCGATTTTTAAAAGCATTTTCGCATTTTTCGGTCACTGCGCCCCTTTTGATATTGATGAACCCTTGATAAATCGAAAGCTTGATTCCTTAGCTTCAAAATCATATAGGTTTAAAAATGGAACGAAGAAATTTCCCCAAGGTACAGAGTTCCAAGTGTGTACGTATCGTACCTTGAGTGCGTGACGATCACACCATCGATTTTCAGTGTATTGTTTTATGAAAAAAGTAATTATCAAATTTATTTTCTCAATTTTGCCTACCACATTGCTCAATACAACCATCTAGATTACCCCTTCAAATGAATAATTGATTCACGACACACGGTTGAAGAAAACACGTCATACTTTATTAGAACATTATTGTAATAATTAGTCATACCAATTTGTCATCTTGGACCCACTGAATTCCTTTTTATTGATAATCAATTTTTATGGAAACGCGGCTACTGTAACTGGTAAAAGTAACTGTAAGTAGTGACTTTCTTTGTAAAAGTTATAGTACTCTGATTATTTACAAAATTGAATCATTGCTACATAAATGTACAGAATGATATTAAACAATTTGCGGTATTTATAATTATCGACCTTCTGATCCTTCTGAAAGGTTGTTCCTATACTCTAATTTTTATGCCTTCTTCGGGTCTTTGGGAATATATCATATTGCACTGCCGAAGAGTGAGTTTTTAGAAATAAACGACGAATGTTCCATAGGTGGGGTAAAATTCGTCAAGTGCACGCCTTGAAATTAACGAGGAGGAAACTTTCCCCGTTCCATCAACAAAAATGTCTGAGAATTTAAATCGAAAGTGTCAAATAAAACATCATGCATCAGCTATTGAAGTTCTCGATCAAATCAAAGAAAAATTCAAACAGTCTTCCAGTTACTCAGAAAAGATTTTGCTTCTAACCCTTGCTCCAAAATCATGGGGACGAAGGACATTGGCTACTGAATTCAACGCTTCGGAACGTCAAGCTAGGAAAGCCATACAGTTGGTAGCTGGAAACGGGATTCTAACATCACCAAATCCAAAGCGAGGACGAAGGTTATCTTGCGAGATTGAAAATTCCATCATAGCATTTTACTTGGATGATGAAAATAGCCGGATATTGCCAGGCATGAAGGATTATGTTTCGATCAAAACTACTGATGGAACGCGTGAACATGTTCAAAAAAGATTGATTTTATGCAATCTTGCCGAATTGTATTCTTCATTCAAATTGACGAATCCTACAGTTGATGTGAGCTTATCGAAATTTTCACAGCTGAGACCTCGCAATTGTGTACTCGCTGCAGCTTCTGGAACTCATACCGTATGCGTGTGTGTTCATCATGAAAACGTGGATTTAATGCTAGATGCCATAAGTTTACAAAAACTATCGTTTGCGACAGATTTCCCCATGGCTTCTCACCATGATGCTATTAAAATGCTTGTATGTGATAATCCTACTTCTGAATGCTATCTGGCCAAGTGTTTAGCGTGTTCTGGAATAGACAATTTTGAGGATTTTCTTCAATCGAATCTTACAGACCAGTACATTGAGAGAGTAGAATATCAAATTTGGCAACAAACTGATCGCAGCACTTTAAAAACCGAAATAGCAGACGCAGGAGATTTCGTGGAGGGTCTCTGTGAACGGTTACATAAGTTGAAATCTCACGCTTTTATAGCAAAGGAGCAATCGTGCTTTCTTAAGAATCTCAAGGATAATTCGAAGGCCGGAGAATTCATAGTTACATGTGATTTTGCTGAAAACTATGCATTAATTGCTCAGAATGCTATTCAATCGTTTCATTGGAATAACAATCAAGTTACCATTTTCACAACAGTAATTTATTACAGAACAGATGAGTTAAGACATCGCAGTATACCAATTTTGTCTGATATTCTGTCTCATGATACGGTAGCTGTTTATGAATTTCGAAAAATTATTACAAAGTATTTGCAAGATAATTTTGAATGTGAAAAAATCTTCTACTTCACTGATGGAGCATCACAACATTTCAAAAATAAATATAATTTTGCAAATCTACATCATGAACATGATTTTGGAATTGCGGCTGAGTGGCATTTTCATGCAAGTGCACATGGCAAAGGACCTTGCGACGGTATTGGTGGAAATTTGAAGAGACTTGCAGCACATGCAAGTCTGCAAGCATCATCAAATGAAAATCAAATGTTGACTGCGGATGCTCTTTATCAGTGGGCTAAAGAACATCTGAAAGAAACTGTAATTTTTTTCAGTCCAAAGAGTACTCATATAGAGGCTACGAAAGCACTTGAAAAACGATTTGCATCTGCGAAAACGATAGCAGGAACTCTCAAATACCATTGTGTAATACCTATGGAACATTCATCGTTTATTTCTAAAAACTCACTCTTCGGCAGTGCAATATGATATATTCCCAAAGACCCGAAGAAGGCATAAAAATTAGAGTATAGGAACAACCTTTCAGAAGGATCAGAAGATTGATAATGATAAATACCGCAAATTGTTTAATATCATTCTGTACATTTATGTAGCAATGATTCAATTTTGTAAATAATCAGAGTACTATAACTTGTACAAAGAAAGTCACTACTTACAGTTACTTTTACCAGTTACAGTAGCCGCGTTTCCATAAAAATTGATTATCAATAAAAAGAAATTTAGTGGGTCCAAGATGACAAATTGGTATGACGTGTTTTCTTCAACCGTGTGCCGTGAATCAATTATTCATTTGAAGGGGGTAATCTAGATGGTTGTATTGAGCAATGTGGTAGGCAAAATTGAGAAAATAAATTTGATAATTACTTTTTTCATAAAACAATACACTGAAAATCGATGGTGTGATCGTCACGCACTCAAGGTACGATACGTACACACTTGGAACTCTGTACCTTAAGGAAATTCCTTCGTCCCATTTTTAAACCTATATGATTTTGAAGCTAAGGAATCAAGCTTTCGATTTATCAAGGTTTCATCAATATCAAAAGGGGCGCAGTGACCGAAAAATGCGAAAATGCTTTTAAAAATTGAATTTATGTGTGAAATATTCCTTCTGCATGAATAAGAGTATTTTTATCGTAAAATTTAGAAAAAATCCTAAAAATATCAATGATAACATATTTTCATTAAATGGAATTAATGAGGATGATGATTTTTCGAAAAAACGCAGATCATAAAAATTTTGAAAATTTAAACCCCTGTACCACGAAAACCTGACTTCCTAGAAACCTGGTGTTGACACAATTTGAAGAGGGTCACTGGTACAACAAATTCATGGAATTTCATCAACATTGATGGGATTGAAATTTTCAGGTGGGAACACTTGGCGAATTCTACCCCATATTAAATGGTTTCCATATTCGATACAATATTGCTTTTTAATGATCATGAATCACTTCGAATACATTTTGAACATTTCATAGACCCTAGAGTTACTAAATCTCTCAACCCAAAATACTCTATGACAATTTAATAAAATGGAACAGATCAACCAGCCAGACCTTGTCACGTACCAATCAAAGGTCTGGTTGGTTGATTTTTTCTATTTAATCGAATTATTTCCGAGTATTTTGGGTAGAGAGATTTAGAAACTGTGGGGTCAATGGGATACCCACAAGAATAGACTTATCGAGTGTAAAAATATTTAGGAATATAGTTATTTAGGGATAGGAATAGAAAGATTTGAGAAAAGAGATATTCCTCTATTCTCCATCTAGTCTGTGTTCAAATATCTCTATTCGTAAATATCTCTCCTCTCAAATATTTCTCCTCTTTAATATATCGATTATCCAAACCAGACGTGTTGGTTATTCCTGATTTTTCAATTAATGTCGATACGAAACACTTGGCGCGGCCGATGAGGTGAGTTTTGAGCCTCAATTGTATTCAAACGACTTTGTTGAAAGCATGCGAACAGAAAGTTATGTATTAAAATCTTTATCAGCCGCGCCAAGTGTTTCGTATCGACATTAATTGAAAAATCAGGAACAACCAACACGTTTGCCTGTTAAAAAATAGCACATAAACCCCAATAATCACCCTTGAGCAGGCTCGGTATGATCTTTTTCATCGATTGCTTACGATCCTAATTGGAGAAACCGACAGTGGAGCCTTCCGAAGTAGCTGGTCATCTGGTTTTGATCAGCTACTTCGGAAGGCTCCAGTAGTTGACTGTCCGTCAGAACTTATGATATATCCCTGATTTTCTGGTATGTGGAGGAATTGCAAATAAACTTGAATCTTTCTCCTTGAGCATGCTCGATATGATCCATTTGATCATTTTCCAACCACTCTAGCAGGAGAACCTGGTAGTAGATTGTTTATAAGGTGGTTATGGTATATCCGATAAGATTTCACCTGAAAAGTAATGTATAAATTTGAATCATTCCTTTCGACTAGACCTTGTATGATTCATTCGATCATGAGCCTGTGGTTCTGGTGGGAGGAACCAACAGTAGCAGACTGTTCATCAGGGATTACGGTATATCTGTTATGCTTTTGTCTGTAAATGAATATTGTATTTTACAAAAATAATGAATAATTCAGGGTGTCCACATTCTGGAAAGTCAGGGAAAAGTCAGGGAAGTGACAATCGGTCAGGGAAAGTCAGGGAATTCACAAAAAAATCTGGAAAGTCAAGGAATTATTCAAAAAGTAGGAAAAGAAGCGTTTTTTCTGGTAGTTTTGTATTCCAATAAAATAAAAGTTTTGATTCATATTTTTCCAACTTCAGAAGTTTGTCAAGAAATAAAATTGTGTGTTCAAGGCTGAATTCCACATACAAAATTTATTACTACACGGAAAGAAAACTAACGAAAATCGCATGGACACTTTCCATACACGGAAAAAATTAGTCGACCGAATTTTCGTTAACTATGTCACTTTTGGGAGGATCTGAAATTCGAGAAAAATTCGTATACTGGATTTTGATAATTCGTTGACTTTGTCCATTGTTTCATCAATGGAATTCACTTCTCATTTTGATCGTCGAAATAATGGAAAGAGTCGACGAATTATCAAAATCCAGTATACGAATTTTTTTCGAATTTGTGCTCCGTCCAAAGGTGACATACCCAGTCAAGAAAAATTTGGATTACTTATTTTTCTCCTGTACTTTGACGGTGTGAAGTTATTGTATTCCAAATACACGAATTTATAACTACAATACTATAAAAGCATGGATTGCAAAGCAATTGATATCATTAGCAAGTTTCACATGAAATCGATGTGATGAAATAAAAGTCAATATATTTTATAATTGCCTGGCTATTATCTTCCGAATTATCTTCATAATATCCCACACAGCACTCTTTATCTAAAATATATCTAAAGAAATAATTAAGGACAATGCAAGAAGTCTTATGCAACATGAATAGATATCTTTTAGAAGTCTCAAACTGTTTTTAATTCTGACAGATATCTTCAAGAACGTTTTCAGAAACCTTTGGGAATCATCTGAAAGATATCTTTTAGGAAATTCTGAAAGGTTTCTGAAAACGTTCTTGAAGATATCTTTTAGAAGTAAGAACAGTTTTAGACTTCTGAAAGATGTCTATTCATGTTGCATAAGACTTCTTGCATTATTCTCAATTGTTTCTTGAGAAATCTTTTAGACAACGAGTGCTATGTGGGATAGTATTGCATAATTTATTACAGGTTTTTGATCTCATAGTTAGAGAGAAAATAGAATAAGACAGACAAAAAAGGGTAAATATGTCATATGATATCAATATTAAAAATAAAACATTTTGGTCAGGGAAATTGGACTTGATAGTCAGGGAAAACTCAGGGAATTTATTTACTCAAAGTCTGTGGACACCCTGATAATACATCATACAGAGCTCACCTTTTTACGTTTGCCAATTTTTCAAATGTAACAAACAGATCTATAGCTTCCTCAAACTTTTCCAATGTTTTTTCCTATAGATAACTTGATCATTCATTCATTTTTCATTAATTTTTTTGTGTGATACATACTTCAAATTATTCGTATTTCATTGTTTATTGTTGTCCTGATTACATAAACCGTAACCACCTGTAATTTATCCATTTATTTAATTATCTTAATATTATAATAACCTGTCAACACATCGCTTCATTAACAGATTATTTACGTTTCTAATAAATCGATTATCGATACAATGTATCACAATGTATACCAGATTATATATGCAGATATGAAATCATATCTAAAAATCAGAAAGAAAAATCAGAGAAATACCTCCAGGAATCAGGCTATTGTCACAGCCCATTTTTGATAGACTAGGGTCTCCGCTAGCATTCACCACGACATCCTGGTGGGTCGCTAGGAAAGTTGAGAAGTAGAGGTGCAACTGTGTTCAGTTTATATTGAATTCCATGAAGTATCGATAAAATATTTATACAAAATGTATATGAAACATCGATACCGTGGAATATCGTGCACCTCTAGGAAGAAGGAGAATAAAGTAGATTAGAGAAGGAGATATACAAGAGTAATGGAGGGACGACCACGAACACTCGCGAAAGGGGAAAATACTCTTCTCATTTTGGTTGGAGCGAGAATCTAATAGCCAATTCATAGGCCTAAGGGCATTCCAAAGTCCCTAAAAGTCTCAAATCTCTCGAATTAGTTGATACATACTCCCTATGATTCAAAGATCATCAAAAGATGATCCCTAAAATACTTTATTGTAACAGCTGCTCTTATCAATCCTACAGTGGAATTTTGTATGATGATTTTCAAAATGAATGACACAGGTTTGAAAGAAAAGTATCCTGCTTCAGGGATGGGACTGCACTTTTCCAACATTTTTTGGGTCGCTGAATACGGAAAAGAATACGGAAAGGTTATTATCCCATCACGTCAAGATTTTGAAATTATCAAAGATTATGGGTCAAAAGAGTCCTGTTCCTTCCAAGTGTCCTGCATCTGGGATAAAATTGCACTCTTCCAATGTTCTATGGGTCCTGAATACGGGGATGTAATCGATTTCGCCCCATCACCTTCGGATTCCGGGGTGATTCAGGATTATGGGTCGGAGATGGCCTCTGTTTTCCAAGTAATCTGCATTCAGAATGAAAGTGGACTCTTCAAACGGCTTTTGGGTTGCAAGATATGAGAATGTAGTCGGCTTTGCCCCATCACATCAAGATTTTTTAATAATTCTTGGATATCTCTTTTCCAAGTAACCTGCATATGGGATGAAAGTGTCCACTTCCAACGTGTTTGTGATGCTGAATATGGAAATGCAACCGTTATTGCCCCATCAACTCAGGGTTTTGAGATACAGTCCACTCTCGTTATAAGCCTATCACTTATAAGTCTCGCTCACATTTGTTCTGCTCCATCAAGCACTCATATTCCCTCAGTCTAAGACCCCTCGCAGTTTTGGTTCATACATCTTGCTATAAGCCTCTCTGGTGAATATGATTTTTGCCCTGAGAAATTGGTCAATTGAAGACCATGGAAAATGTTGAACTTATTTTGATATTCAATAAACACAAAGATATCTATATAACGTTCACTGGAAGTTGGAAATGAAAATATGTTGAATTTTGAAGTTACAGATTTCGATACGTTTGGTATGTTTCAATATGAATTGTAGGAAGCTTATAAGGAATAGTGCAAGACCAAATTGTTACTTGCAGTGGAGCGTACGTCGATTTCTCTCCACTAGGACTGGGATTGTCCGTATATCCGGATATATGGATATTCGGTTGATTATCCGGATGTATGGATATGGTCCGGATATCCGGATACTCGGATACATTATCCAGATATTCGTGAATCCGAATATCCGGATATCTGAAATAGACATAATGTATCCTCTTGATCGGAAAGCGATAGCAATTTTGTAAGAAGATGATGGTCTGAATTTGAATATGTGTGATCAGGATGTTTTGGTTTTTTTAGTTTCCGAAGAGTCATTTCAAAAATTTGTGAATTCTTCGGGAGTGATTTGAAAACTCTTAATATCGTTCAGGTATTCACTGCCGGATCTGGAAAAGGCAAAACAGATTGCCTACATATTGGAAGTTTTTTTTAGTGCATTCCAATTTTCTTCAAATCAGTATTAGAGTATCGTAATTTTTAGTTCAAGAGTTATCTGGAAATTAGAATGAAATTGAGAAAATCATTTGCGCTTATGTTGTGCAAAAACAATGAATGTAATGATTGAAGTTGACTTCATACAAACCGTAGTATTCAAAATCTCCTCTTCGAATTTACAAAAAAGCCAGATCCTTTAATAACTTCCGATGGCTTTGAACAAGGCTAAAGAGTAGAAATTCACCACGGGAAAGATTTCATGTGCAAAGTACATTCGAAAATCTGTATAATTGTGATGGCTAGTATATTGACGGGTGAATAATGACCCAATTCTCTTATGTCTCCTTGATTTTTCCCTGATTCTCGTATTCGCTGAACACCGCGTGAACAAAGTTACCCACACAGCACAAAATATTGCAGCATTATTGCGGCAATGTCATTTTGTATATTGTAAATCAGTATTTCAATATTGTAGCGCAGAGTGCATCAATCGTTTTTTTTCTCATAAAGACCTCACGTTTATTCATGACCTTACTCATATTTGTATCTTTTACACAGAAAAAAAGAACATACTCGCAGCAGCTACTCGTGGAGTCGATTTTCGACCATCTACGGAAAATAGATACGGCAACTACTTGATAGATGAGACAAATACTTCATTAGGTGAGTGAAATAATACGATGGTCACGTCAAATAACTTGTTGTTTGTCTAAACTACCAAGTAGTTGCCGTAACTATTTTTCGTAGATGGTCGAAAATCGACTACGCGAGTAGCTGCTGCAAGTATGTTCTTTTTTTCCGTGTACTCTATTCATTGACCTTGTTATATTAAAGAGAGTTCTATAACATCAAAATTCAATAATCAAAGTGTTGTTTAGCGTATAATAAAAATATGTACATATGATGTGAAAAGCAATATAACATATGTAAATGTAAGATTCCATGTGGAAATGGAAACATGGGCCGCTACTGGCTCAGTACTGCTGCCAGAGTTGCCAGCACTGGCAAATCCAAACTCATCACTACAGGGTCAGTTGAATCAATGATACTGATTGATTATTAGCTAGTCGAAATGATAACATCATGTAACGTACGGATCAGTATGACATTTACAACCGTGTCGGTACTGGCATTCTAAGTGAACTTGCGGTGATAGAACTTTGGCACTTCACAAAGACCAATTGTTTTGTCAATACTGGAACAGAAGCGAAGAAATGATGTTTTGTATCAGGCGCAGTACTGGCATTTCAACCTTGCCAGTACTCACACTGTACCATTGGGCAAAGAAAAGTTTGTTGAAAAGGTTGAAGAATTCCAACAAAATTGTGTAGTCTGGGAGTTTACGAGCACTTGTTGGACGAATCTTAATGCAATCGATAATAAATTTATGAGAATGATGCAATTTAAGCGGATTATCCGGATTTTCCGATTATCCGGATATCCATGAAATCCGGATAACCGGATCATTTATTCGATTCTACGAATATTCGAATATTCGGATATCCGGATATTCGAAAATTTCGGATAAAAATCCCACCCCTACTCTCCACTTTCTTCCCCTACAGCCCCTAAGTGAGACTTATAACCAGATTGGACTGTAATTGAGGATTATTAAATCCCTCTTTTTTCCAAGTACTCCGCATCTGAAATAGAAGTGCACCTTTCCTCGCCATGGGACAAGAACGACCACATTTCTATATTCAGCAGTACACAAAATGTTGAAAGAGTGCATCTTTATCCGTGATGCAGACTACCTGGGAAGAAGAGGGCTTCTTGGGCCCAGAATCCTGAGTTATTACAAAATCCTGAGGGTACAAAAATACGGTCGGTTTTACGCCATCATTTGAGGATTGTTAAACAATTCAGGATTATGGGTGCAAGAAGACCTTTCTTTCTCAAGTAACCTGCATCTGAGATGAAACTGCACTCTTCCAACGTTTTCTGGGTCGCTATATAGACGGCTATGGTAACCATCTACATCGTTCTTCGCAGGATCTGTTCCGTCATGGCAAAAATACTAATATCTCTGCACTATGGATATGACAACGAAACAGTATCGTTATGAGAACGATATCCTTCCTCCGTTACAACCAGAAATTTAAAACAGACGCAATACTGCACCATTACAGGTCAAGACTGGCAGGGAACTGGCATTTGTCTGGAATGATAACGCTTTGCCGTATTGGGAATTGAGTGTTAATACTATTATCCGCAATTAGTGCAGTGCCTGTGCTGAATCAGTAGTTGGCCGACATTAAGCTCTTAGTACTGGTTTATCGGTACAGGTGCAGTACTGTATTCCTATGTATCCAGTAGTGATCCCGTGTTGGCCAAGTGTTGTAGACTGCACTGCACCTGTTGTCAACGTTGGCATAATTCGGATTTTCCTGATTGGGGTGTGGCAAGATAAGTCCCACTCTCCTTCCAAATGCAGAGCACCTAGAAAAATGAGGTTTCTATGACCCATAATCCTGAATTATTCGAAAAACCTGAGATGATGGGGTAAAACCGACCACTTTCCCGTATCCAACGCCCTGAAAAACGTTGGAAGTGTCCAGTTTCATCCTTGACGCTGGTGACTTGAAAAGAAGAGGCCTTCTGCGATCCATAATCTAGAATTACTCCAAAATCCTAAGGTGAAGGGGCAAGAACGCCCACATATCCGTATCCACTGACCCAAAAGACGTTGAAAGAGCGTAGTTTTATCCCAACACTGAGGAAACTGAATAGTCACTACAACTGAAAAACTTTTAGTTGTCTCATAATAGTTGGTGCAACGAATTTTGTTTGTTCGAGGAGCTATAAATAAAGTCACATGTCTACAAAATAATTAGTTGCGACAAAAATAGAATATTCAGTTATACGTTTTAATTGATGGCACCGAAAATATGTAACTTTGACCCGTTGGTTGTATCAACTAGTACATTACAGTAAGAGAGAATAAAAATTTTAGTTGATGAAATGAAAAACTTTCAAACCAAGTTGTTTGGTTCTCAGAAACACACTATGAAAAATATAGGGAGTTTTTCTTCAAACTCTCGGTGGATTTCGTCCTCCCATCTTGGGGGAATTGTTTTTTCATAAAAAATGGGGGACTTTTCCACTACTTTGAGGAATTATTTTGTTTTTTGGGTGTTGAATCCTTTATGAATAGAGGAAAAGTCCACTAAATTATAGTGAATGATTCCCCATCTATGGAGGAACTTTGCTGCCACCATTTTTTGGAAGGAAATTTCACAATCATATTTTGCAGTGCAGAACTCATAAATCCCATGAACTAATCTTACTTGTCATGCCTTATATTATTATATACTTTCAATTACACTGAAAGAATGGTTCAGTTGTCCTGGCAAAAGACTTGATGAAATACGACATCGAACAAAAACTGTTTTTGTCTCATAAAAGTATTAGTTATTCTAGCTAAAAATTTTTGTTACAACTATCATTTCAGTTTGAGCAACTCAAATTTTTCGTTCAATGTTGTTCCTGGCCAGGTATCGCATCACTTCGTTTTATGGATCCGTATTTTACGAAAAAAGTTGTAGCAAAATATCATACACTCCACCTGATTCTAGAGACACCATAAAGAAAAGAAAAATAACTATGTGGAAACTATAGTGCCTAATTCATTTTTCTGAGTATGCCAAATATGAAGAATGATTCCAACAGTTCCATGGCATGCTATGGCTGAACGGATAACGCGCAGACTTCTGATCACGATGGCTCGTCACGCGTGAGGGTTCGATTCCCTGACTCTCAGTACCCTTTTTCCACAGCGGTAACGCCGTGCAAGGGAAAATCACGGTTGATGCTTCAGCTGGAGTCACTCCGGGAACAAAGTCGACAAAATAAGAAGAGATAACGGTCGATGAGTCACAGAGAAATTCTGCGGCAAGGGGAGGGAAGTTTTTTTATAGTTACAAATAGAAAAATATAGTAAACAAACAATCAAATTTTGTTACTACAACTTTGACGGGTTGATTAAATTTATATACATATGTTGAACATTTAGTTCGCTCAATTATTTTTCGAAGTCTGGATGAAAATATATTTTTGGTTCCCACAACTATAAAAATATATTTGATGTCGTATTTCACTAAAAAATTGAGTGAATTTTTTATTTTAGCAACTGAAAACTTTTCTCAGTGAGTTGTGGGTTACTTGGAAAAAAGGACTTTTTTGAGCCATAATCCCAGATTATTTCAAAATCCTGACGTGATAGGACAAGAAAGACCACCTTTTTGTATTCAACAACCAAAAATACGTGTTTAAAGTGCAGTCTTGTTCCAGAAGCAGGGTACTTTCCTTTTCTCGAACCTAAGTTATAATTATTCCTGTTGTAGAAATTAAAATCCATTCTAATTCCTTTCAAAATTATTGACAAAATTTCCACGTATTCTTCCATATTTCATAATTCACTCCACCCTCATACAAATCGATACAAACCAATATCCTCGTAGTATACATTTCATAGGACGATTCTACCGATTGTCATGATAATAAGTAACAAACACCACCACTTCCTTTCGAACAGTTACAGTTTCAGAATACACAGTACAGTCTCTTCATACTGTTCTCCTCCACGCGGCATCCGGTATATTCCGTGGTCATAATTTAAAATGTCAAACACACATTCGTCGAGCTGTAAGCAATATTTGAATTACAAAATTCGGGGGCTCCAACCAATCAACTCGTTGATTTATATTTATACCATGCGCTCTGTATTTGATTCCTCATATTTATGTTCATGAATGAGAATATATCGTTACGAAACCAGATTCTCATTGCTCAAATACATGCGAATAACAGATGTTTCATAGAAAAACTGAATCAATGGAAGACAGTGCAATGCTTATGATAATCGATATAGAATTAACGTACAATTGTCTTCCCTTAGTTCCCTCGAGAAGCTATTTTTGATGAGGGACAAAGTCTGGATGCGCTATACACGCGGAGTAATGAGTTTCACGTTCTCTCGGTCTCAGTGGTAAATGGTTTTTGATAGATACCAGGCTGATACGTCGTCGGCAGCGGCCTGGAGGAGAACCGAAACGAAAAAGATGGGAAATCAAAGGGGAAGAGATGAAAAGAGGACACACGTAGGAAATATCAGGGAGATAGGTACAAATACGACATTATATACGACATTTTGACGTATAGTTGAATTTCTATGCCGAGGAGATGTTATTGCCGCGTCACAGGATGAATCTCTGATACGTTTGCGCGCTCCAAGTAAATCGATGCCGCTGCGAAAATTGAAGAGTGAGGTGTTTTTATTTTTCACTTTTCCTTTCGATCATCAGTTCTCATTCAAATTTATATCGAGGTGAGTTTAGTTTATTTTTGGGTAGGAGATCAAAGGAGATCCCGGGTGTTCCATTAGACTAAAAGTTATCCGACTGTTAATCTTGTCCTACACATCGGTTGTGGAATGTCGGGAAAAGGGAAAGCTGTAATTGAAGGAGTTTTGTGGAAGTTTAGCTGAGTTTATTGCGTGTGGACTCAATTTGTTGGCAAAGTAAAATGGTCTTTTTCTGGATCTTTTGGGGTTTTGAATCGAGAAAAGTTAAGAAGTTTCGTGAATGGTATATCTATTAGAGAACGCCGAAAGAAGAAAAATACAAAAGTTCAAGTTGCAGTGGAGTGATTTTATGATAACCCAACAACAAAGATGCCGCAGGAATATAGTATTTTTCCAAGAAATATGCTCATAGAGTTGATGGGGAACGACGATCCATTGATTCGTTCATCGGATAATACGGTTAATCAAGAAATGGATAGCGAAACTTAGGGAGGAAAATCCAACGAATTCTTCATCTAATGACATGGAAACTCTCGTACATGAGTTGCGGAGTATGATTTTGTTTGGGATCGATTTTATTCCCGTATCGAATAACTAACTAATTGCTTTTCTCATCGAACAACTGTTCCTGATTCAAGAAATTATCGAGAAATGATCATCACGACACAATAATCTGTTGAGCATTCCCGAAGATGATGGAATGGAATTGATGCTCATTCGCATGGGAATAATTCGAACGGAATATATACCTACTCGACGAGCCGAGGGATTGAAATTCCTTAATGCTCTTGGAATATTTTATCATTCACATAGTTATGAATAATTCTGAAATCTGAATCTACGACAAGGATTATTCCAATTTTCTCTGTACAATTTGATGTACGAATATTATATTAGCACTATCAAGAATGAATTAAAACACGCGTAACTCGGTAGTGAAATCATTTGTTTCTGAATTATGCTGGAGATGGAATATTTCTCGTAAAGTGGTGTTATAATAGGGACGTTCCATTTACCTTTCCATGGTTGGACAAGCACAAAAGACATCCAGCGTAATCGCTGTTTCCAGGGTCATTCACTCTATTCCTGTCTCTGAATCGTATCATTATCATGGATCTTTTATCGCAATAATGTACAATCATACGTGTATATGCACATATATTAATAAATTATCGAGGTTCCATAAAGAATCGGAAACTGTTTCAAATATTCAACTGGAAAACAAATAATTTCTAAGACAGACACAATACCCTCCCATCGGAGAACATCGAGCAAATCTTCGAATTCGTATTTATCTTTATTCGAGGATGATGATGATATTTCCCCCTTGTCGTAACAGAAATAAAAAAATTGACACAAATGTGTTGGGTATCAGGAACACGATGTGCGAAAGTTTTGTTTCACTACCGTCGTTCGAACCACGGGCCAGCTATCTCATATTCCAAAGATGGCTTTACGATTGAGTGTTTTGTGGACTCGAGAAACGATGCCATAAAAACTCCACGTATAGTTGTCTCCTGATGTTTCTACCCTCTCTCTTTCTGTCTTCCTCCCGTTATCTGGGATTGGATTTGTAATAATACTGTCACGTTCCGATCCCAACACATTAGAATTTCGTGGAAGGAATCGTGGATGTGGTGTTCTAAGAAATCTTTATTTTTGTTCTCAAGGAAATTGAGATGGATTTTTTCTCCTAAAACAATTGAAATTGGAGAGTTTAGGTATTCCGATGTTCGCGAATTTCTTTCATATGATTATGTCTAAGGACATTCATTTTTATCGTTTAACCGAGTGGAGTCTTTTTTCACAAAGAAAAAAAAGCATCTCAGTACAATCCGTTAGTAAAATGAATGAGAATCCACGATTTATGGATCGTATTTTGATGTATGAATATGCATACGTACGCATCCAACTGAAGTACCTTTAAAATTGAAATTCTATGAGTTAAAACGTATTTAATAACAAGCGCAGCTGGTAATAAAAATAGTCTACGTACAGCGAAGTTAACCTTCGGTTGTTGGATACGATTCATGATGGAAACATGTGCCAGATTTCCTTGTAACCCGTATTTGCGGATGTTTTGTACTCCTTTTTCACTGCATAATCTCATAGCTGAATCCTTGAAAGATTTCCCACCAAAAACCCACACGGCATTTCATGTCTAAAAAATATCTGAAGACAAACTTCAGCAGTTCTATACAACACGAAAAGGTATCTTTGAGATCTCTGAAACAGTTCTCACTTCTGAAAGATTTCTAAAAAATGTTTAAAAAATGTCATCCCAAAAGTCAAGTTTTAGATCTTCTAAAAGATATCTTTTGGATGTCTTTTAGAAATAAGAACTGTTTTGGACATATTTAAGGATATCTTTTCGTGTTGCATAAGACATCCTCACCTTCTCTAAATAGTTTCTCAAGATGTCTTCAAAATTGAAAGTCCTGTGCGGGAACCTTCCCCCCCCCCCCCTCTCCTAAATGTCATGAATTTCTGATGAACTCTCAGCTGGGTAACTTTTTATGAAAAAATCATAGGGAAAGATTGAAATAAAGCATTTTCGATGGTTTTGAAGCTCCAGTTTCAAATGCTGTAGAGAGTTTGTACCTACCTATTTATGAAGTGAAACACACGAGTCTTCGTAATTTCAATCTAAAAAAATCGATGTTTCGAGCATAAAAAAATTCAGATTACAACTAGAATGGCACTAATCAGTGGCATAGATGTGTACTCTTTGAAACCCGATCAAAATATTTCCGAAATACAAAATGGCAAATTCAATATGACGATCCAAAATTTTAAGAAAAAACTGTGAAAAAGCCAGTTTTTACATGTGAATCTCATGAACTCCACTGTAAAAAGTTTCTTTGTGAAATTACAAAAAAAAGTTTAGAAGTTTTTAACACGAACATATTTTCTGGTAGATTCCTCAAAAAAAAAATTTGTAAGCAATCAAAGATTTTTGTTAGTTGACCGAAACTTGTGATTTTTTCCAAACTTTTTTGAGGAATCCACACAAAATTTTTCACAGTGTCACACACCTTGAATTGTGGGAAAATGCGGAAAGTATATTATTTATTCAAAAATTGTATCCCCCAATTCAATAAAGACCAGAAATATCCAATATGGCGATGAAACAAGCTGTTTACCGGTGAAAACCGATGGAATTTGCAAGTACAAGGGCGGAAAATAGGTGGACGAGCATGTATGTACAATGGGGCCTACACTGGGTCAGCATGGACCCCATTCTGCCAACATGCAGCCAAGACTGGTCCGAAGTGGAGCCAAGCCTGGGCCAAAGTGGGGCAAAAATGGATACACACTAGAGCATGAATATTTTTTTCAATGGGAAATCATGGGAGCCCAAACCATTCGGAATATCATATTTGGAGTGGTTAGGGTTCCTGAATATCCCACAGAAAAGAAATATAGGGTGAATTCAACTCGAAAATAATTATGCCATCCCCTATAGGGGGATCTGGAGCAGGTCATAAAAGCTTCAGGTTTCCAGATATCCCAAGGCATTTTGAAATATGATCTCGGAGCAGTTTTGGTCCTCGATTTTTCCATCAAAAAACATACAGGGCCAGATTTCATATAAAAATATTGATTCCACCCCATAGACGGTAAAGAGTTGATGACAGAATATGAAGTCTTACAGACATCTCAAAGAACATTGAAATATTATGTTTGGATTGGTTTGGGTCCCTGAATTTCTCAAGGAGAGAAATATGAGGTGTGTATATATCTGAAAAATGACGCCCTAACTCCCATGAAGGGGTTTAGGATAAGTCGTAAAACTCCAGGTTTTCAGATATTCCGAGGCATCTCTGGCAGTTTTGGTTTGGAATGGCAGATCAAGTCTTGGAATATTATGCTTGAATTGGCTTGGGTTCTTAAATTTCCTATCGGAAAAATTGTATGGTGAACCCTGTTGAAAATACCAGCCAGATCCGAACAAAACATAGTTATTGGGCTTTTGAATGGTTTTTGTCCTAGGAAATTGGGTCAAAAACTCACAAAATTTCTGCCTGCCCTTACAGAAATTTACCATTGGCGCTAGCATGGTGCAATGTAGATAAAATATGGCCGAGGTTTGGCAATCAAGCATAGCGCAACACTGGAATGATAACATCATTTTATGATTTATCAATGTGTGTTTCCAATCGAGCCCCATCATTGGTGCAGAAATGGCAATGGAATCGACCACCATTGGCAAACAAAAGAAACATTTGTTTATCAATGTTACGCCAATGATAGAATTTTGAAAAATAATCAACTCAAAAATATATAAAAAGTATGCGTATTTCACAATTTCCAATATATGTTATTTGGGATCTTATTGTGTTTTCCTCATTTATCTGTAAACAACTTGGTGTTTTTTTGTCGCTCATGTTCGCCATGAGAAGTAAACACGGAAAAAATAAAATGGAGAAATTTACCATGTAGGATGACGACTCGTCGCTTCGAGTCTTTGAATGGAAATTTTTACAAAATATATTGTCAAATAATTCAAATCATAAGGGAAAAATCTATTTTTGTCTTATGATGTGAATTATTCGACAATATATTTTGTGAGAATTTTCATTTAAAGACTCGTAGCGACGAGTCGTCATCTTACATGGTGAATTTCCCCATTTTCTTTTTTCCGTTTACACAATATGAATCAGCGGTAGGAGCCCTCTGGTGTCCCCTATAACAAAGAACGATTGACTGTTCTGCCAGAGAATTATTTGAGTCCTATATGTTCCTTGGATACATCTCTCACTACTCGCGAGAAACACTCGATCAGTAACTTAGCCAGCAATTCAGCCATCAAAAGTTGAAATTAAGTAGCATGCCAATATTGAGCCATGCTTTTACCAATAATCGGCGCTACATTGAAAACCAATTTTTATCCAGACTAGATCAAAGTTTGTGGCAATATTCGACCACGTTTCGAAAGATCCTCACTTTCAATCGGATCTATCGTTCGGTCAATGTTGGGCCAAGGCTGAGCCTAGCAAGCGCCAAGCCTGGCGGTATTGGGAATCAATGGTAGGCTGACAACCGAAATTCGTTGAACACCGATGTCGGTGCAACATTATATTCGTTGTTAATCAGTTAATTTATAGACTGCCAAGTCTTGCCTGTCAACATTGCGCCAAGCTATATTCTATTGTCGGCATTGGCTGAACCTAAAAATTTTTGAATGGGTAATTTCGTTCGGAATCACCAAATTGGAATATCCTGTCAAAAACGAACGGAAATTTCCCAATTTGGTAATTTCAGACAAAACTAGGTAGAAATTAAATCGGATGGAAACCATTCGAAGCCTGACAACTATTTTTCATCCGCATGTAATAGGCATTTTCAGCAAGGAATTCATTTTGCAAATAATTACCTGTGTGTACAACTATTGGAACAAGCTTGGGGCATGATTGGGTCAAGCGTGCCAACTTTGAGACAGTCTTGAACGAACGCTGGGCGGATGGCTGTGTTCACTAGGGTCGATTTTAGTCCTCATAAAGATATTAAGAGGAGAGAGTGCTGTTAGGTGGTCGATTTCAGATCGGATTCCGCAACTTCGAAAACCCTCGATAAGCCAATTTCAAGCAAATTATGTCGTTTTGAATTCTTTGGTCGCCATTTTGTATCCGCGATTTTGAATTTTCAAATCTGCCTTCAAATGCTCAATGAGCCACCAGAAATATCCCTGATACCGATCTATTTCAAAATCATGAGGCTGTTTGAATAATCGACGATTTGAGTTTTTCGCAATCGTTCTCCGATGAAATTTGATGCCATACTGGGGCCGCCATATTGTATTCTCAAAAAGGCCATTGTGTGGAGTGAACTGGACACTCTGAGGTTTTATTCAACACCTTGTTCATGGTGTGAAGGCGAATAATCACTCGCAAATATCTTTTCGACGATTAGAGTTAATCGGTAAGAAATTTCATCGGTTTGCACCGACAAACAACATGTTTCATCGCTATACTGGATATTTCCTGTTTCAATTAAGTAATGTGGTACAATATTTGAATAAATCATGTACATTTTCCATTTTTCCCATAATTCGAGACGTAAGTTCATAAGATTTACATGTCAAAACTTACTCTTTCACGGTTCTTTCAAATTTGGGCCGCCATATGGAATTCGTCATCTTGGTTTTCGGAAATACTCTGATCGAGTTTGGAAGAGCAGACATCTACCTATGCCACCGCTTACCAATCGAATGCAGGATTATACATTGGGTAATTGACGAAGAACACAATTAACAAATTCAATTCCCAATTGAAATTTTTTTCAATCAAAATTAACAAATTAATTCAATTGATTCAAAATCGAGCAATAATTCATGGATTTTTCTGATGTTCTGTCGTTTTTTCTAATCAACAAATTTAAAAGACAAAAAACAAGAAAATCATTCAATCGTTGCTTAATTTTGAATCAATCCGAATTATTTGTTAATTGAAAAACATTTCAATTAAACTCAATTGTTAATTGAAAAAGATTTCGATTGAAAACTCAATTTCCATTGTCGATTGAAGAAAAATTCAATTAAACATTGAAATTAAATTTTAATAAAAGAAATTCCAATCAGGAATTGAATTTTGATTGTTAATTGAACTTGAATTCAATTGAGTTTTAATTGAATTACGTCCAACCCTGTTTGAGTGTTGTATGTGAATTTTTTCATGCTCAAAACATTATTGAACATCGAACAAATTACATGATAACATTTTCGGATCATATTGTAGATTGAAACTCTTCACGGCATTGAAAACGGCAAATTCCAAGTCATCGAAAACATTATATTTCAATTTTTTCCTACAATTTTTTCATAAAAACTTGGACAGCTAAGATTTGACCAAAAATTCATTACAATTGAGACGAAGATGGTTAATCCATTTATTTCATTATTCTGTTATCGTTTCTTTGTCTTCAATTTCAACGTCTACTGAACACGGTTCTTGATGGTGGTCTTTTTTTTCTGTGTTTGACGATTGCCTTAGACAAACCTAATTAGCTGTTTCCCCTTCTCTTACTCACGGAATTATGTACGCAGAAAAAAGAAATTCCCTGGCACAACAAAATATAATTTTGCTGGATTCCTTTTGCTAGGTCAAAAAATTTTTCTTCAATTGCAGCAATCTTGTTAGGTACGACATCAATTTTTCAGTTGTGGCAGCAAAAAATGTTTGCCCCCCCCCCCCACGAGCAAAATTTGTTTGCTATTTTGGACGAAATACTGAAAATTTTAGTGGTGCAGCGATAAATTTGCTGCTTTTGTTGATCATATTACTCTTCCCCCCCCCCCCAGCAAGCCAGTTGCAGACCATTTGCTATTTCGTATATAACCTCGATTTACTGCGTGAGAAAAATTTTGTCTCTCCGTGCATGGTCTGGAAATGCCCTGTATTTTGTTCGAAACATCAGTGAATTTTCAAAGATTTTTAGTGCAAGCTCCCCATTGATATTCATGTTAACCACTAAAATCAGGCCGTGAAAGTTTGCTTGAAGTGAAAATACAGACTACACCTACAATTTACAAACATGGATAGAATACCCAAAGAATTTCGCTTATAGAGGTTGACAGATCTCCTATATCCGCAAAATCAAATAGAATCATGAATAACTTGGTACATTCGACAGAATTACAGCATGACAATTTCTGGAGAACCCGTAAAAGGAACGCATGGTACAAAAGATGAACTGTGATTTCCATCCGTGTCTAATGGAATTTTTGCCAAGGTAATGTATCCAACACGGTATAGGAAACTTCGAATGCATTTTTCTGGACAGAAAATTCAAAAAACTTAGAAAATTCATCATTCAATTTTATCCCATCTATACACGCAGATATTAGTATCGTTTGTCAGAGTTGGTCAGAGTTTGATTATCGATCTCCGTTCCACCCAAGGAGTCTTTGAAAATCTCTCGAATATTTCATTTCACGTTTCATTCACGAACAGAAAAGGTCGTGAGCTATTCTCATGTCGTATATTAACCACGCAAACCTGTCACGTTCATTCATTCATTCATTGCACAGCGAATTCCCGCAGAACATGTTGCTGCCAATCACATGCTATTGATTATCGATTGTCAAATCCGATGGATGTTTTAAAAAAGCAGCAGTAACAGCCGCGACATGTTCTCTATACGCCTCCTCGATTTTCGCTTCCTATGAAAATCATTGTAATCAGATGATTAGTCATCAACAAACTTTCCTTTAAATCATCGAGTCAGCTAGTACATCAAGTTTAGATTCATTTATAACTATTACAAGAACGTGGTACAATTTTGACCTCTCGTTACTCGTTACGTGGTTCATCATACTAAATTATTAGTCTGTCAGAAGCACAGGCTTCTGTTTAATACATTAAATCGATGACGTGCTGTAGGTATGTTGTAACAACCTGTTACGTTCTCAAGTAAGACACGACGTATATATTCTCCGTTGCATAGCAAACCGCATATCATTTGCAACATTGATTCACAGATCCCCGATCGTATGAATAAAGAATATATTTTGTATAAATGGTTTGAAATTTCATTGCAATATTCGAAATTCAGCTAGTACGTACGCAAGAAACTCGCACGCAAATATCATCATACATATATAAAGGGAAGAAATACAAGAATAAGAGTAGCGAACAAGACCAGCAGACATACAAGACACTGAGGAATAAAATAATAAGAGAACCAAGGAAAGCAAAGGAACAATGGTTAGAAGAAAGATGTCAGGATATAGAAGTAAGATTACATTAAGGGAAAATAGATGAGGATATAGAATTGTTGAGAGATTTTTTGGACAAATGAAATCTAGAAGCAGTAAGATTAAAAACTCTCTAGGGAGACAATTGATGAGAATGGAGGGAAAAATAGAATAATGGATTAATCATTTAGAAGATCTGCAGAAAGGGAGCGATAATATAGGATTTTTAGAGAGGGAGAAAGATGTCGATGAGGAAGAATTGGGAGATTCAATTTTGAGATCAAAATTCGACAGGGCTTTAAGAGAATTGAAAAATAATAAAGCGCCAGGAATAGATGGCATGTGTGCGGACCTTATCAAAGCCTCCAGTCAAAGAACTCGTGACGGACTGTTTGAATAGGTCAGAGATATGTACGAAAATGGAGAAGTACCGAAAGATTTCCAAAAGAATAAAATTGTCGCCATTCCGAAAAAACAAGAAGCAGACAAATGCGAGAACTACAGAACGATTAATTCAACTTCACATCTCTCGAGAATACTTACAAAAATTATATGCAGGAGAATAGAGGATAAAATAAAGAGTAGATGAGCAGGAGAACAGTTCGGTTGTGGGAAAAATAGGGGAACGCGAGGGGCAATGTTAACACTCAGAACAATAGTAGAGAAAAGACTAGAGTTGAAAAAGTCTGTGTATGTTGGTTTTGTAAATATACAAAAAGCATTCGATGATGTTGATTGGCAGAAAATATTCAGGATTTTGAAAAAGGTAGGAATTAATTTCAAGGATAGGAGAATGATATATGGATTATGTAAGAATCAAACCGCAATAATAGAAATAGAGGGTCAAAAAGGAGAAGCACAAATTAAAGGAAGGGTGAGACGAGGATGCTCACTATCACCATTGATTTTCAATTTGTATATAGAAGAAGCGATGAACGAAGTGAAGGAGCAAGTGCAATTTAAATTACAGATTCAGCGGAAAAATGTAAGCTTGTAGAGATGTGCGGATGAAATAGCTATATTAGCTACGAGTGGTGCTGAGTTAGAAAATATTCTCAATACTATGAGAACAATATTACTGGAAAACTATTGTATGAATATAGGGACAGAACAAAATTCATGATTTGTACAACAGCGAAAACATCAAGAAGAACGATAATCAAAATGGATGCAGAGACAATTCAGCAAGTCGAAGAATTTAAATATCTAGGAAGCATAATTACACAAAACGGTACAAACGAAAGAGATATAAGAGCAAGAATTGCACAAGGAAAACAGGCTTTCCACCAAAAGAAACAGTTACTATGCTCAAAGAATATTAACTCAGCAGTAAAGAAGAAATTCTTGAAAAGTTACGTTTGGAGCACAGCATTATATGGTTGCGAAACTTGGACAATTGGAAAAACGGACCAACAAAGACTCGAAGCTTTTGAAATGTGGTGTTATAGAAGGATGCTTAGAATAGAGTGGATGGAGAGAGTAAAAAATGAATACGTACTTGAGAAGGTGAATGAAAAAAGAAGTCTCTTGAAACATGTCGTGGAAAGAAGAAGTAATCTGATAGGACACACATCAAGGGATGATAGTTTATTCAAAACAATATTGGAAGAAACAATGCATGGTAAAACTCGAAAAGGTAGGCCTAGATTGAGTTATATGAAGCAAATTATACAAGATAAGGGTTGTCATAGATATGTAGAAATCATGCGTCTAGCGGATAATAGACAGGATTGGAGGATTCCATCAAACCAGTCACAAGACTGATTACTTCATGATGAAGATGATGACATATATAAATTTTAAGAGAATATTTATGTGTGCGAGTTATTATATTTATTATACATTTAAAACGCTTCCGAGAAAACACGCGGGACGCAGTTTTTTGTCCTTCGGATTTATCTCCATCCCTTTCTATTCCCTCTCCCGTCCCGCTCGATACACATCAAACACTTCTTTTTATTTCCCTTTTTCTCCTCCTCTATGGCATCATATCAGTTCATATTATGCGCCGTCACGTCCTAATAAATTCATGACCCTGAATCCAATTTTCTTCTCGGCCTCGAGGCTATACGCATTTTAATGTCAACTGAGAAAGTTATAGGCACGTTAGTTGATACGTAAACGACTTTGTACGCTTAGGATTCCGAAAAAACATTTAATATCGAACAGCGTCGGTGCGATAAGCTAAAGTGTGAACGGAGCTGAGCACAAATCTTTCGGATTATACGAAATTTGACGGAATTCAAAATAATGAATAATGTTTTTAGGAAAAAAAATATGCGTCATTTGAATGCCTGGACCGGATTTGATTCAACTTGGAAATCCGCTCTATTGTGATACGGAAGGGAACAATTTTTCTCCCCGACGACAGGTTCATGAAAATTTAAACGAATCCCCCTCGTCATCGACATCAGCATCATCTTCCCTGCCAAAACATGCAAAGTCGAAGAAACAAAAATAATGCATAAATAATTTATAAGGCATGCATACGCTTGGCAACGATTATCCCTCCCACCCGAACGGGAGGGATAACTGGCGCCAGGTTCTCTATGTAAATAAAATTTCCATGCATGAAGAAAAATTTGTATTTGAGGCGAAACGCCTAACTTGAAGTGGATTATTTTAATTCCACGATGATGAAAGAATATTTTATAATGTTGCGTTACATGTATCGTTGGGTGGGGAAGCTGGAGTAGAGAGAACGAAACGAAAGAGTAAAAAAGAGAAGGAACATATTTATCCGCATTCATTATTTACATCCGCAGTGCAGTAGGTCGGAAACTTGTGAATGCATAAACGATTATTATACGTGTTCTCAATACAAATCTATCCACACGACAAGACTCTACATATGGCGAAGACAGTCGCATAATACCCTTCTCACTTGACGTCAGCGACACCATATCTTCATGATGTAACCGTCAACGAGTTCATGAAAATAATAATAATTCAATAAATGAACGTATCGTCGAAATTCTCAAGAGTGCCTACTCATGGAGAACGAGCGAGACAAACTTTCTGTGGAAAAGATATTCATTCGTCGAACAAGTTTCAACTTTTTTTCCTCGCTTCTTTTCACTTGGTCAATCATTCCAATGCATTGAGACATAACTCGTCTTTTCTTGGCGACCAAGAGAGGCAGTGTATACAAATCAACATACGATTCGTAAACCGAACTTTCTTTACAAAACAGCCGCAAGTAGGGGTGCATTGTAGTCACTTTTCGTAGCACGAAAGCCATAAAAGCAGTTGGCCTAAGTCCAGACGTGGCGTGTTATAGTATACAGTACGTGCGAACTTATTGTCGGAAGGAAAGGCAAGGCGTGAAAAGGGAAAAGCTAGAGAGAAGGAAGAGATGCAAGATTCTTTTTCGGAAGTTGACCATTCGACACGCAGGAGTAAGCCGCGTGAATAAAAATAAGCCAACTTGGAGTCATGGAAAATCTAAATTCTACATGAATTACCTTTGAAAGTGACTTCTTTCGTTTCTTTCGGTCGGAATTTTTATCATTCCAAATAATATAACAACACGTTTGAGAGAATTACAAAGAGTTTTTATTATTCTTCTTCATGCTTTTAATGAATCGAGAATTTGGGAAACAATATGTATATGAAGGTACAAAGCTACCCTAGTTTTTTTGTACTCTTCCGTATGTCTCCTAGTTGATCGATAATCGATATTTGGTGTCTTCGTTTTGTAGGAGTTTTTTCGTCTTCTCCTTCTTCTTCTACTTCTTCCCCAATTCTATATATGCCCAATGCTCCCATACCGTTAATTGAAAGGGACTGTACATTCGAGTAATTCAATAACGATTCTACATTCGTAGCGAAATCAAAAACTCGAAAGACCCAAGCAATCTAATTATCAGAAAACCTTGAAGAACAAGGTATATGAATGTATGTATCCCACGTTCCTGTTGATAAAAAATAATGAAGATAAACTCGGGTTATAAATAGAACTGATAAGTTTGTGTCGCGAGTTTAAAAATGTGAGTGTAAGAGCCATCACTCTTCTAAGCCTCGAGAGGGGAATATTTGCTGTGGTACCTCGGTATGATATATCGACGTAATCATCATTAACTCAGTTTATTTCTTTTTAGCATGTTTCGCTGATCTGTCTTTCCCCTGATTCGGGGAATCGATTAGCTTCCAAATCTATACCCTTCTATCGATATATTTTTTTTAATAGCTTTTCGTTTGAAATTTGATAACTTCATTATTGCTAATGTAATCGAGAATAGGGAAGGGAAGATGAGAAAAATATGGTAGGTAAGTAATTCCTTCTTGGCGTACGTCGAACGTATTCGCATATATCAGTTTTGCGCCGCAGGTCAGTCAATTTATCTTCCGTCTGGGTATCTTGCTTCAGTCGGGAGGAATTAAATCCCGTTGATGAATGTTGATGCCAAGATTTTGAATCTGCATATTTTTGCAATCGCTGCTAGATTCAATGGACTGTTTTCAAATTGAACTCGTGAGTCGATGGAGTATCGCAACTTGATTTCTCACTTCATGTATTATTCTAAAACTAAGAAGTTAATTCTTTCTATTGAGGCACCAGTGACAGACAGCCTCATCACCCCTGGTAGAAATATCACGAGTCTTTCCCGATCACCCATGAGGGGTTAGCAAGGAGAAACTAGTTGGGATAAACTGGAGAGTTATTAGCGAATATTTGGTGAGGTGGGCCCGATGAATTACAGATGGATAAAACTGGTCAGAATTTCACAAATTTTCCCCAATCCATACTACTTGGAAATAGCTAACCTCAAAACCCAAAAAAATAAGACAGATATTGTCAAAGACGAGAAAGGGTGCCTAACCTCTATGTCTAGATTTTCTAACAGCGATCACTGGCGATTACTACTAAAAATAATTTCGATAATTTCCACAGCCGATATTTTAATTCATATTTGTGAAAGGTACACGGAAATATATTTTCAGAATATCACAACGTTTCGCTGGGAACATTCTCAGAACAATATTTTGACGAAATTCCATGGATATTGCGGATACAATATTCCATTACGAATGTTCTGAGATCTTTCAATTGAAATATTGCACATGCGATATTCTGCGATGTTCTGAAAATCTATGATGGATGTATGCGGAGTTTGTCGCAAACGAAATATGATGAGGAGATTTCAATAGCAATATCATACGTAGCATTGAAACTTTTCATCGTCCTCAACCGGGCCTTCGTGTTATTTGGTAATTGGAGACGAAAAAACCATGAATAACCATGAAACCGTGAATTTGATTGCCGATTTATATTTCGTTCCAAGACATCCTGAATCCATGGGTCTATATCCCACAGACATGAACTTTTCAAAATTTTCCATCCACCTGACCCAGCAATGAAATGAAATGAAACGATGAAGTGAAATGGAATGATGGTATTTACCCGGATAGAAAAAGAAATACTCTTAAACAAGTTTGCCCTGTCAATTCCCCCAAATTTTCAAAATTCCCATATATGTTCCCATGTTTTGAGGAAAAAATAAGGAAAAATCCGAGGAAATTTTGTAAGAACAGGAAAAACTTTCTTAAGGGTATCTTTTAGATTTCTGAAAGTGTTCTCAAGATGGCTTAAGATTTACCCTGGCATTGTCTAAAAGTTATCTACAAGGCATTTTTTAGAAGTCTTATGCAATATCATTCCACTTCTCAAAGATGTCTGAATGGATAGCTTTGAGAATCAGTATTCCATACATACTTCAGAAGTCGTACGTAAGAAATCTTTTACAGTTCTTTCTTCAGATGTGAAAGGTATTCAATATGAAACAATATTTTTATTGAACTAAAGTACTGTATTCTGAAATACTTCTCCAACAAGTACTTGAATAATGCAACAGATCAGATGATTATCCAACACAGACGGTAATTCAGTTCCTCGTGGAAAATTATTCAAAAATATTAGTACATGAATAAAACAATGTTCAACAGCTCTATCCTTTTTTCACAGCATGACAAAGGTACAAAGTCATTGGATTTTATGAAAGAATGTATTATCAGCCCCACTTTTGTACACCTCTGATGATTTTTCAAACGGTCATCAAGTCCCATGGAATCATAGTATTTTCCCAACCAACAATCTGTATAAAGTGGAATAACCAGCCACTTTGTTGAAATAAATGCTTTGCGACTAAGAAGTAGGTATCCACAAAACTTGAGATGATAGAGAAATTGACTTATATATTGGGAGTGCAGTGAGTTTTCTTTACTCTGACTACCATGAACCATTGGCACAATAGATACTTATAAGGGATATTGATTGATGTACAACCACCAGGGGACTGGTGGAACTGTTCACTAGTAAATGTTGACATCAAATAAGCTCCAAATTTTAAAGTGCGGAATAGCTACGTTGGCAAGGTGGTAGGTTCCGATAGGTTAGGTAGGAAGGTAGAGCAGGTTCAGTTCCCCGTTATAGGTTGAAAACTTTTCACCATTGTCAACAAAGTTATTCCAGACAAGAATGATTAATGTGTGTCATATTGCCTTACTACCAAACACCATAGTCAAGCGAAGGTCGGTGTAATTTTTGTTTTTATCATCTTGGAATCTTTGAATCAATAAAAGTAAATTTAGTAAGAAATCTTTTCGATTTTTCATTGATTTGTAGTAATTTTTTTTATATTTATGTACTAACAAGTGCCTTGTGAAATACTAGCGAGCAGCTGGTCAGTTTTTCTAACTAGTATCTGATGAGTTAGAGCGTTACATTCCTCACTAGCTACTCGTGAATATTCTTCACTAGTTCCTCACAAGTTGAACGGGGAACTCGTAAGTGCCTTATGATTAACTGGAGAAAATGTCTACCAGGGACTTCGTATAGTATTACTGACTTCCAACACACAAAGAGGAATGTTACCTTAAGAATTACCACACTTTACAGCAAAGTAGTAACAACATCAAATTGTGAGAGTATTACGTATTGTCATTACAATTACTATATACTCCTATCACCAAATAACGGAATGCTGTCACTCCTCATTAGAAAGTGTAATAATTTCAATAACAAAAAATAATTTCCATCCCCACAATGTGATTTCATCCCTACTTCACAGGCAAGTGTAGCAATATTGTAGGAAACTTTTCTCTGCGTGCAGCACTTCAGAAATCACAGGAATATGATTCATCTTCGTGTATCATTACGATTCAAAAATTGTATCCACTTTCAAAATAACCCTAGGAGAATCACTCTAGCCAGTCTCCAGCCCTGCTCAAAAGATCCGATCGAAACCGATTCAAATTAAATAGGTTTGAATGAAACCAAAAAGCACTACTTCGGTGCCCATTCGAAAGGAATAAGACTGAATGAGAGATATTGTATTAATAGGATTCAATTGGTAATAGCCCATTGGAAATATAAGGGTTTTATCGGTTCCAATAAAAACACGGTAGGGAATAAGCAGCAACAGAAACTTTCACATATCGCTCCTATGAGAATGAATGGGGGAATTCCACGAGGTGAACGTTGAATTGGATTGAATGGGGAATTCCCATTTGAATCTACTGCAATCTTCCATAATAATTCCGAATGGATTTTAATGGGTGATTCCTGAAACCGAATTCTATGGGCAGGAATAGGATGTTTCTAAACTTTGAACAATGGATAAGTTCCTTTGGGAAATACCCAACTGCTCCAGATATCCGATTCAAACTTATTAACTCGTCAATTAGTTTGAGTTAAATTTTTGCCCGGGAATTCTCCTATTTGATCTCATCCAAATATAATCGGTTTGAATAGGAAATTTCTACTGAACGGGATATAATCAGTAAATTTGGATGTACATGATCCGAATTTCCTGATTATATCTCATTAAGTCAAAATTTCTTATTCAAACCGATTAGATTTGAATAAGATCGAATAGGGAAATTCCTAGACAAAAATTTTATTCATACCGATTGACCAGTTAATAGGTTTGAATCGGATCTTTTAAGCAGGGCAACCACGGTATCGAGTTAAAGAGAGTTCCAGATCAACGACTGCAGTATAACGTTGCATGGGTGATGACCATGCTAATCTCTACTGTAAATTCCCAGTTAGTTCGCATGCGAAATTTCTCATGCGAATTTGTGATTGGGTTTATTTCGCATGTGACCATGTCCCACACTGAGAGGAAAAAAATCTCGAACGAAGAAAATATTGGATCAACCAAGTCCAATCCGATATTTTCTTGAATCAAAAAAACTTTGTTCAAATGAAGAAAACATTCACTCAATTTGAAGCTATACAATGGAGAAAATTATGAAGATATACATGGAGGAAATTTTATCACCCCAAGTAAGTATCTCCTTCAGATAAGACAAAAAATTATATCCTCAGACCAAGAAAATATGTTCTCAGGATCAAGCTAATTTTTCCCTGACTGCATGGGAAAAAACCCACGCGAATTCGGGACTGGATGTGATTTGTATGAAATACCCATGCGAATTTTTCCCATGGGTCAACAATGTGAATGTCGCACGGGGAGATCCATGAGACAATTTTGCTTGAAACCCATAGAAAAATGTCGCATGGGTGACCCATGGGACAATGTCGTATAACCCAAAAATCTCCGTGAATGTGCAAGGATATTCGGATGAATATTCAAGTTCTTCGGCGATTTTCAAGTCTTCTTTCAATCGAAAAGGAATTCCAGATATTTGATAAACATCCAAGTGTTGAATAAAATATCTTGCACTTGTATAAAAGATACCTCAAAATATAAAATGCTTATTGGGTTATGCTTATTGGGATCTTCGGCGAAAGGATATTGTCATCGTTAACTTATTGCGCACAATTGCCAATAATTGGAAAGTCAAATAATAACCACTAGAGATAAATTTGTACATTATCTTACTACCGGTTCTTTTGTATATGAATTTAACAGTTCAGAATTTCCTATATCTGAATCAATTTCTATTTATTTTCTTTTTTTTTATTCATAAGATCTCACCAGCATTGAGATTTCAAAACACACGAAACTTTTACGATTCTGGTGAAGAAATAGTTACAAAAATCGATGTTTCAAATGGTGATTCAAATTTCCATGCAACGACCCATGTGAACTAACTGGTAATTTACAGTAGGGATAACACATAACGTATCGTTTGGATTTATTTTAGCAATGTTTTATCCTATGGAATAGTTGAATCAATGATATGAGTATGTGTTTAATTGGTATGGATTGCATTTATAATGCATTATGAACCGTACGTTGGTTGTTAACAATCAATCAAGATGTTGATAGGGATTTTTTTAGAAAATTTTTCTGTCTTTTTTCATAGCATTTCCCATGGATTCCAATTGATGCTTCAAATGAGTCTCAATCAAATTTTTCAAAATAGCAACCCTTGGGAAAAACCCAATCCATTCCCATTGAATTTTCTTGAATGAGAATAAATGGGAATGTTTAACCAGTCCAGACTGGGTTATTCTCATTCACTCTCATTGCTTAATTTTTGGAAAATTCTAATAAATACCCATTAATTTTATCATTCTTTCTTGAGAGAAATCCTATGATTTCCCATGGAAACCCTAATTGGAAATCCTCTAGTCAATAAGAAATTTCTGATTCAGAAACTTCATCCATTCCCATTGGATGTTCTTCAACGGGAACGTATGAGAAGTTTTCAGCGGGGAGGCCATTATAAGTCCTCACCAGGCATAATTGATGGACTTGCAAGGCCTAATAATGGCCTGGAGAATAACTACAGTGATTTTTACTAGGAAAGCTGCGGAGAGTCCCTCTTTGAAGAACAATTCTTCCCTCCCTGACCTTTGTTTTTTAAATATAAAACATACAACCATGTGAACTGAGATATAAATCAGAAAAAATTGAATCCGATAGTACACCAAGAACGGATCGTGACGGAGGCATCATTAAAGTGAAATGAACTCGATACAGAACTGTAGATTTTGGTAAGTAAGGGGAACGTGATCGTCGTCTTCTTCTGCTCTTCTTCTCCGAACGTTGAATTAACGTCCTCTAATCAACATTTGGGCGTTCAAGCGGGTGGTTGAACGTTCTTCAGACCAAGAAAGAGAAGAAGCGCGAAAAAGAGATGGATGAATGAATCGCGAGACTATGACGAGAAAGACGGTTAGTTGGTACGAATTAAATTACACGCGATAGACTTGACTGGATGGCAGCGGTGGCGGTCCTGCCGCTCTCGCTCGGTTACTTATTCAACTCGTGTCACTCGTAACTCTAATCCAGATTAAACGATCGATCGCGGCAGATTAGCACGTAAAAAGTGGCACCGGCAATAACGATGGCACGTGTCATGCACGCATCACTCTCAAAAGAAACGTGTTTGATCGTAGATACACGTCTCTGACTTGTTCGATCCGAATTTCTAACCTTCGAACATGGGATACTGCAAGTTCTCGGTTCAAACGAACGTGTAAAATTCCTTCCCTGATACACGAGGTGTTTTCAAACTTGTTCACAAACTTCCAATGATAGATTTCTTGGAGGGGAAAAAAATAAACAACACATTTAGTTTCCAGATGTTCTTGAAGTCAAGTTTACTTTCTTAAGAAACCTAAGGAAGATGGAATTATTGTTCTTTTTTCTTTTGGGTTGTCTCCGATATTGATACCATTTTCAAAGTTTGTGAGAAAGTTGAAATGGATTTAATGTATTTTTGGATAAAACAGCGGAGGAGGGTGTGTGTGTATGTGTTATCGATACAGGTCGGTTCTGATAATATCAAAAAATTTGAAATCGAATATAATCTTGAATTAGTATTCTTTTGCTTCTATATGGAAACTTGAAAAATAGCACGTACAGGATAATCAGGATATGGGAAAATCGATGACAATCGATTTCCAGAATTTTAATCTAGGAAGCAGATTGCGAGGATCGAGGAATATGGGAGTTGCAGAGATAGCAGAGATACGAAGTAGTTGAAGGCGGACATGGGCGGAGTGGAAAACTCCATTCAACCAGTTTTAGAACTGATTACTTCATGATAGTGACGGGTTTGTTATGAGAACAACTATACCGAGCGGGGAATTGATGAAAATCTGGAGAATCAGATTTCACGAAGTGGATTCTTGTTTTTGTCGGGTATCGTGATGATCGTTATCGTAACATCAATCTGACTCTTCGATTCGTTGTTCATCATTTACATAAAAGAAAGAATCTCCTATTATACACTTTACGAAATAATTTCGTCTGATATATTTGTTACTACTTTTCACCTTCGCTTCGAAAAGTTTCGAATGAAACGTTGAAAATTCTCCAACCTTGTCACTTGATAACATACCTCGTTCTCGTGGAAATTCATGTTACATCGCGAGAAAAATAAAAATATATATATATTTATACTGTACATGTACTCATTTATGGTTTTTGAGCTCCGACAGTCGACAGAGTTACAGTCAACAACTACAGCATCTCCGCTAGAGATTGTGTACTTTGGAGAAAAAAGCAGACCGAGATTTAATGAAAACACCCGTTGAATACCACTGTTTTTATGCTTAAACGATTCAACTTTGCGCGTCAGTAATATTATTCTCCTGCAAAGTTTTGAGGTGCAGGAAGGGAAAAAAGGAACAGCGAGTTCAGGGTGAACAAAAAACTTGCACGGACACGGTTATATCTGTCGTATGATGATGTTGATGTACAAGTAAATATACATGCTTGCTGCAATGTGTAAATACTTTGCTATGCGAGATGGATACGTGTCGTACACTCATTTAGTTCATACCTAATTGGATGAGGAACGTGGTTTCGCTTACAGCGAATTTGTCTGTTTTTCAACGTTTCCTATTCGCGTCGTCAATTAAATGGAATATTGAGAATGCGAGGGATGTCAAAAGTAGGAAAAACGCGAAACTCTTGGGGATTGGGATGAATGAGATTTCTTATCTTTCAGACAAGTCAAGTGAGTCCCATGAGTTCTGGCGATTCGAACTGGAAATTACATGTTCTTGGAAAATAAAAAGTGACGGCAAGTTTGTGAAAATGTGTGAACGTTTCACGATATGACCTGAAAAGAAGTTCTTTGGAAAAGAAGCTTCGGATCCCTTTGCCTAGGTTTTACTCAATGTGTGGCGAAGTTTTTACTCAATAGGAATGTTGAAGTAAAAAGAAATTTGGAATAAATTGAAAGTATCAGACGTTTCGGCTATTTAAATGTGTAAATGAAAAATTCAACACGATTCCTGTTACGTTGTAAGTTCAATATGCCGACCAGATTTCTGTATTCAGCGACCCCAGAAACGTTGAAAGGGTCCACTTACACTACAGATGCAGGGTACCTAAGAAAAAGAGGGCTTCCTTGATCCATAATCTTCGGTCGCCCGGTCACTTTTATCCCGGATGCAGATCACTTGGAAGAGAGAACCCATGCAGAAATTGACGAACGGCCCAGTACTGGAATACGTTATTTGCCAACCGCCAACTGTTGGCAAACAACGTTGGAATGAACCCGGAATGATAACGCTGATCAACACTGGTACGGCGTTGTTCACCAATACTGGGTCAACGTTAACATCAACCCTGAATCAGTACTGGTTTTTCATTGAATACCAACATTGACAATTGATTTTCAACCGGTGATGGTTTTATTTAAGCCTTTGTACGTAGCTAATGGAAATAATTTCATATTTTCAGCTAATGTCCACATCAAAAAAAACCATATTCTAAGATTGAGAGGGCGCATCTAACTTTAAGAACATTGGCATCTAAAATAAGCGCCAAGAATATATTTCAAATAATTCACAAAAAAATTATTGGAATCCTTGTCGATCTCGTACTGTATGTGTAATAGATGTATGGAAACATGTTCCAATGTCAATTGCTAGAACCGCGTTCTACAGCAATCGAACTCCCTGGTGGAAATTATCTTAATGAAGATATTTAATGATAACAAGCGTTCAAACTGTGGGGCTCAATAGCGAAAATCTCATAGCCCTACACGCGGAATCGAACCTAACACAAAATCCTAAGCCTAATGAGAGAATGACGCTTTGACCAGTACAGCTGTACGCCAGTCATGAATTCTGGCATCATAAATTAAAGTAATATTGTATAGTCGGTTTGAGGAGTCCGGTAACATATCTAACGGGAATATTTTTGAACACGTTGTTATTGATGAATTTTGAATATTCTTCTCCGACTGTATACTATTAAGAAAGTTTCTCTTATCATTCTGATGAGTTACAAATTTTCAAATAGCAGCAATAATATATTATATAAAGATATTTTCGTTGAAACTGTTACCGGAGTTCTTACACCGACTAGACTAGACTTGCAAATTATTCAAATTCAGTATCAGTAATAATTTTTCTGTACCGTCAAACCTACGCGATGCATTAGAAAAGATCGATTAAAGTGACGTGTTCATCCGATTCAATCATCCGTCGGTTGAATATAATAATCTATGAGCCTGTGTGAAAATTGCAGTTCGGTTGACAGATGTGAGGTTAAATTTATGTGATCAAAGAATGAATGAATTATGTTTGTGAAATGTGTGGTGGTTATTTCATGAATAATGTGTATCAAAAAATCTGTTAGTAAGTGCAAAATGAATTGGTAAATCAGTCATAGCTGTTGTAATATGTCAAAAAATCGTAATTTGTTGATGCAGTGAAAATGAATGTTCTTCAAATACTTACATCAGTACTTCTAGGCAAAAGCTCAGAGATCATATTAATTTTGTAATAAATATGAGTCATGAAGAACTCATTTGATCAAAAATATATCAAAGAAATGTTCAAAATGAATTGCAAAAAACTTGGATTATTCACTTGCAGCTCGATGGATGGTTTTACTTTTCAAATTAAAGAGTACTCTTCATGTTGAAATTTTCAAATTTGAGAAAAAAGCCTTAGGTTCTGAGTTGAATTTGTTGTTAGGGTGATGATAAACTTGTGGGGAGAGTTTGAAAGTTAGGTGGAATCGATATTGATCAGGAAAGTCCAAATCAGGTGGCAAAAGTTTGAAAATCTGTCAACTTAGCCTACGGCACATGGGTATTCTATCAGCTTTTCTTCACTAAACGAAATCTAGGCAGGAGAAATGTATCAAAATTTAGTGAAATCAAGTTGGTACAGAGTAAGAGAGGACAGATATATTCATTGAATTTTTTCTGATTATTATAAAAATGTTAATAAATACGTAAAGGCTATGTATGACTCAATTTATCGTCTCTCAATATTTTTGGTCAATGATTTTGTATTGTGTGCATTTTTGTATCTTTTCACTAGTAGGTTGAGGAAACCTGTGTACTGAACCTGTTCCATAAATATAATAACATTCATTTGTAGGAACATGATACAACATTATTGGAACAAAAATATTAAAAGACGACACATTGCATCTTCTATAGCCTTTCCTTATTTATCAACATTTTTATAATAACCAATAGAATTCAATAAATATATCTGTCCTCTCTTACTCTGTACCAACTTGATTCTACTAAATTTTGATACATTTCTCCTGCCTAGATTTCGTTTAGTGAAGAAAAGCTTCTAAGTTTCAAACTTTTGCCACCTGATTTGGACTTTCCTGATCAATATAGATTCCACCCAACTTTCAAACTCTTCCCACAAGTTTATCATCACCCTAACAACAAATTCAACTCAGAACATAAGGCTTTTTTCTCAAATTTGAAAATTTCAACATGAAGAGTACTCTTTAATTTGAAAAGTGAAACCATCCGTCGAGCTGCAAGTGAATAATCCAAGTTTTTTGCAATTCATTTTGAACATTTTGTTGACATATTTTTGATCAAATGAGTTCTTCATGACTCATATTTATTACAAAATTAATGTGATCTCTGAGTTTTTGCCTAGAAGTACTGATGTAAGTATTTGAAGAACATTCATTTTCACTGCATCATCAAATTACGATTTTTTGACATGTTACAACAGCTATGACTGATTTACTAATTCATTTTGCACTTACTAACAGATTTTTTGATACACATTATTCAAGAAATAACCACCACACATTTCACAAACATAATTCATCCATTCTTTGATCACATAAATTTAACCTCACATCTGTCAACCGAACTGCAATTTCCACACAGGCTCATAGAGTATTATATTCAACCGACGGATGATTGAATCGGATAAACACGTCACTTCAATTGATCTTTTCTAATGTTTAGAATGACTTTTATACGAATATTGTGAATTTATAAGTCATTTTACATCTCAGGCTAGATAATTTACAAAATTATTTTGTACAGAGCGGTTATTTAAAATGATCTGGGAATATTCTTATTTCAAGAATTTATTCTAAAACGAAGAATATCTTATGAAGTCACTAAAAATTAGAGGGAGTTAGTCTTATAATAAGAGGATTGGTTTAGAGGAAGAGTGAAGAATAAATTCCTCTCAATCCTAGAATATCATTTTTTCGGTGCATGGTTATATCGAAAGTAAAAAATATAACACATCTGTTCGTATGTTGCTGAAGTTTGAATCATTTCTTGAAACGAATGAATAATCCGAAAACATGTGAAGAAGTCAATTCGAGAACATGAATAATAATTTCTTCAAAATTTTGCCGTATTAAACCACACATAATGAACAACGTTGAACGAGTTTTAAATCAACGTTGGCCAATCAGCATTGACTATCGGCGTTACAACAACATTGTACTGGTTGTTACTTCAACCACGTTACAACGTTGGCAACCAACCCTGGTAATCAGTGTTGTACCAGTACTGTTTCGATTGTTATGGTTGGTTGGAAGTCGGCATTTTCTACATGGGAAGTCTTCTTCGTCCCATAATCCTGAATTGTTTCAAAATCCTGAGATGATGGGGCAAAACCTGATTTCCGTATTCAGCGACACCTGAAACGTTGAAAGAGAGCATTTTCATCTGGAACAGGGCCAGATTAAGGCTGATGGAAGCCATGGGGCCAGGAGAATGGTGGACGGTCCCTTTGTAGGTAAAACCCACATCGCTTCTCTGAAAAAAGATCCACGAAATTTTTCAAGAGGAAAGTGGAGAAAATGTCCGAATAATGGGTACTTCTAGGTGGTGGGAACCCTGGGAAATATGTTTACAAGGGAGTTGATACGTTTTTTTACTCAATGGTCTTCCTTTTCCCTGTTTGAAAATTGCTTTGGACTGACCGGTGACCTGAGAACGATCTGTATTCCCCTCCGCACATATAATTATACAATTTCATCGAATGCGGGCTCATTAAAGAGTAATTATGGATGTCTATGGCACAGAAATGCACCATTATTGGGCCAATATTTAGATCCCGCTGCAAGGGCGCAACAGCCTGATGCTAAATAAATTTGAATGCATTTGTCTGCAACAGCTTTTTTATTTGTTAAAGAAATTGAAACGTTCACCTTTGTCGAGGGCGATCACCTGTGTGGAAAAATTTCCAGAATTCCAGTTAATTTATATGAAAATTATATGTAATTTCGAAAAATTTTCCACTCGGGTATCACAATCAAAGTGGTGCCTGTGGAACCCCGGTTGTTGCGCATCCGCCTGCATGATTTATTCTTCGAATCAGGATGAGCATAACTCCAGCATAAATTCGTTACGTACTGCTGTACTATTCGTATACTCAATTCTTTTTGGAATTTCAATAAAAATCTTCTCCCTCCGATTCTCTACGATCATCCACAAAGGAAAATAGTCTTTCAAAATATCATATCACGATCCACTCCCCGCGACGAAAAGTAACAAACATCACTTCAAGTACACTCCATCGATTGAAATTCAAATACAACCATGATATTTGAAAATTCTCGCAATACATTTTTCTTCGAGTTGATCTCAAGAGGATATATCCGCACAGTTATATCTTGAAATAACTGGCACACCGCACTCAACTACCCCGGTACCATTGGTAGAAAATATTGAATATGAATGATGCTTTTACGATAAACAGAACAATCACGGAATCCATTCATCAAATCCTCCAACAACAGCCGACGTGTAGTCATTGTCGAATTTCGAAAACAGCAGACCCCGTCATATTGGCTGGAATTCAACTCGGCAGCCATCCAAAGGAAAAAAAGTACAATTCTAATGAGGTAGGTTGAAATGGAAGAAAGGGAAATAGAATGATCGAATCTTTGTTTGTGGTCTATAAATAAAAATCATATACCTGCGATGTTTTTTATTCATTTCCTTAGAATCTTTCAATATTCAACTTCTTGGATTCTCAGCATCTCCGTAAAATTGTGACAGAAGATTCAGAACAATAAAAATGGAAAAAAAAAACTATCCCCGCAGATGTAAAGTGAGTTAGAGAGACCCGAAATTCATCATTACCGCAAAGTGGTTGCCCTTTACCTACTTGTAATGCTATAACGATGCTTCTCTTCACTTTCGAGCCTTTTGATCTCAATTGAGAACGACGAGCTTGTAGAGTATAAACACACATAGAGGAAGAGAATATTGCTGCATGCGCGTACACACACTCACCTGCACGAGCGTGCACAGAACTTTTAGATGAACGGAGTAGTAGGAGAGGGAGGGAGAAAGGACGAGAGAATAACGAAAAAAGGGAGAGGAAAAGCGTCACGTGATCGGTAGAGGACGTATAGGCACAAAGGTGTACGGAAAAAATTTGAGGACTATGAGAGTTCGAAATTTATATAACTCTAACAGTTCAATTATTTTTGGTTATGCAAGTTCAAAATTCGAATCTTCAGAGTTCAAAACAACATTGAACTCGTATAGTCACACGATGCGGGCCATTAAATCCAATAGTTTGGCGTGAGAGAAAGCGGCGCTGCGTCGAACTGCGAGAGCTCGAGCGATCGGACTCTCGGAGTACGAAATCTCGGAGATTCCCGACTCTTCTTGTCCGAGATTTCGTACTCTGAGAGTTCGATCGCTTGAGTTCTCGCACTTCGACGCAGCGCCGCACTCTCTCACGCCAAATTATTGGATTCAATGGCCCGGATCGTGTGACTATAAGAGTTCGATGTTGTTTTGAATTTTTACAATTCAATTTTTGAACCGAGTTGAGTCAAAAAGTTGCACTGTTACTGTTCAAATTACATTTGAGCTCTTTCAGTACAAATAGTTATATTGATTCAGCCCTAAAATTTTTTCCGTGTGGCGGGTAACGATAAATCTCGGATCTTTTTTTTCCCTCTTCGGTTTTCTATTCGACCCACACGTATAAGTACAAAACGTATAGAGAGGGGGAAAGCACTTGTTGGAAAGAGAGCTATTGAAAAAAAAATAGTGGGGCATGAGAGCGACCGAACTCTCGTGTTTTTCGTAAACGACTCCTCTATAAATAACTTTAACGTACCACTCTTTTACACGAGAGTTCTTCTTTTTCACCTTTTTTCGATAATAAAAATATGGTGTACGGGAGATAAATATGCAGGATTTTGAAGACAAGAACGGAAGTCGAAAATCAATTCGTAATTCATTTTCAAACACCTGGGATCTCAAAGGGAACATCTGTTATCATAAGGATACAAAAAGATTGTGTTTTATATATTCGAAAGGAACGAGGAGACCTCAATTCTCGAGTCTCTCAATTGTGGAGACATCATTGAACAGTCGAAATAGTACTCGACTGAGTCTTAGTTTAAGGACGATCTGACAAAGTGTTAATCCCATTTAGCCCAAGTATTTAACATACCAACCCGAGGACTTGAAGGTTACAACGGCGCTCTCGTTAACCGCAGTCTTAATTGCGCGCAATTACCCAAAACGACGAAATAACAAGTGCATTCCATCTCCGACGTTCAGCTAACTCAAGAGAACGGTGTAGCGGGACGAGGTGATGCAGTAGTTCTCTTGCTTGGGAATAAAATTTTGAAACAATGCGGCGATAGAATTTTTTCTTTCATTATCAAAATGAAAGAACCAGGGAAAAAGGACGAAGATGAAATATCCAGGAACAGGAATCTGTTTCTGTATTCTCGAATGTATTTAAAACGAAGGGATTCTATTCCACAGAGTTTATTTCTTCTTCCAACAACTAGTTTCTATACTACCGAGTTGTACTTGTTATCCAGCCATTTTAGACAAATTAGACGCAATTAAGCGCGTTCAAGGGAAAGTTGTACTTGGGTCTCGTGTTAACACTTTGTCGAATTGTCTAGCCTGTCGGCCGCAGCGATGCCCTAAGTGACTCTCTTTCCCATCTCCCTTGTTCTCTCACCGCGTTTGCTTCGAGTAGTTTAGGTATTACGAGGACTTGGGACAAAGATTAAACTCCTTCTCAGGGTTGAATGGGGCAAGGAATTCTATTTCGTTTTGTTAGAAAATTTCTAATGAAAGGGAAGTGAACGTTCATACAATATTGCGAAATAATGAAAACATTTGTCCAGATATACGTTCTCCCTCGTACCCTATATTCTCTCGAATGAAGGCACGATAAGAGTGAATCAAGTCAGATTACTCGAAGGGCAACAAAGCACCGGTTGAACTCGTTCTCGACTAATTACCACATTCGCATTCAATCGTCTTCGCGCTCGCTCCTCTCGTGTATATTCTCTTTTCAGAATAAGGCTTTTTCTCTGTTGAAGAGAAGTACCACCACCCGATAACCCAAGAACATTCATCCGCCTCTTGGCTCTTGCATCGGATGATCCGAGAAATTCCTTACCTCACAATTTGAACTGCTTTAGCTCTTGCTTTTGCTTCTATTCCTCCCGTTACTACGTGGATACGTCGCTGCGCCAGTACCTGCAAAACGGTAATAACGCAAGCACTCCACAACCACCGTGAACCGTGAAAATTTCAATTCTCTGTTATCGGATATCCAAAAGTGGTACTCGAGATGAGAATGGAGTTGTACACGTACACGGATGCGGGGAGATGTACATATAGATTCAGATGTGAGCATAAAGGAGAGATACGTTTGGAGATTCGTAACGAAAACGAGTGCGTATCTTGCATCTCTACGTACGATACAGAGACCCACCAACCTAACCCTCCTATACCGATCCTCAAAATCCGAACAAAGACACAGAGTAAATAAAATGAAAGCAAGAGAGCAAGATTGCTCTGTTTTTTCTTGCTCTTTTTGGCTCTCCCATTGAAGCGCTTAATCTCTGCCTGCGCTCAACGTCGGAAACGTCTTAATTGGAGCTTAAGGCGAAAGAAACTACGGGTCACTGTATTACAATTGAGACCGATTCGCCGGTCTGCGCGTCGGTTTCATTAAGTAAGGAGTTGAAGCTGCCACATTCCTCTTCCCCCTCTTTTCGATTCTCTCCTTTTCTCCTTCTTTCTCTTCCCCGGGAGAAATAGAGGGAGAGAGAAGCTGCCCTCATAACCACCAAGTCTGCGAATTCTTTTGCCACCGCAGAGAGATGAAAACAGAAAGGAGGAGAAGAAGAAGAAAGAGGAGAAGAGAGAAGTGTTGTTTGACGTGAAGGAGATGGTGGTAGTAGTGAGGAGGGTACTTTCCTGAGCCCCCAGGTAACAATGCATCCATTCATTCGTTGAATACCGTTCTGTGGTCCCCTTCATATCTCTCTTTTTCCTCTTCCGTCTTCTGAATCCATTGCTTTCCTTCCGTCTATTCTCCCATCCTTGTCCGAAGCCAAGTTGATGCAGGTGGACCTCTATCTTGTAGAATCTGTCCTACATCGATATACCATCGACTCGTTTTCTTACGAGAGTATATGTGAGTATATATATATGTACATATATATTTATATATATATACATACATGTACGTCTCAAGTCCTCCGCCACCATTGTCGCTAAGAGCTAAACGGGAGGAGGAGTAGCAGTAGCAGCACAATAGGATCCAAACACATTATACAATAGAAGTACGTTGATGAAAACATTGGAATTCGAAGAATAAAAGATGTGAAATATTTTACTTTATTATTATCATACTGATCGTAATAATTGAAAATTTTTTCCACGTTCGAGTTGATTCGTTGAATTCACGCTAAAAATCAATCACGGGGAATAATTCTTGTCTATTCGAATTGTGAGAGAAAAACCCCGCTGGGTTATTATAAATTTTCCTCATCATGTTCGTCAGAATGGCTTCTTAATCGTTAAAACTTGATCTCCTGTTTGAAGTTTCAGTGTTGAGCCTAATTAAGTTCAATCAAACGAAACGACGAAATAACAAGCTCCATTCATATCATGTAACGAGTTGTGATACGTGCTATTCAGACTTTTCATACACTCTTTTCATTCCAGTTTACGAAAGCTTCTCGAATAGAGAAACTCTCAAAGCAATTAGAAGAGTTCCTAATGTTTTCGTTATATATATATATATATATCTGTATGTACGAGCTAGTCGATGTGATTCACAACTACGAGCATCGAACGAACCGTGAATATGCATCCTTTCTCGGTACGTGTGAGGAGGGTATAGGGCGTACGAACGTGTAGAACGGCAAGGATCTAGGTTAATTCGGACGCTTAGAAAAACTTAATGATCTCCGAATCTCTGGCTTTGCGATTGAGTTTAGAATCGCATGGAGCTTGTTACGAGTCTTATTGCATCATTAAGATCCATCAGCCAATTTCTAGTCGAGTTCGAAATCAGTGAAAGGGATTGAGAAAAATTGATGAGTGGACAAATAATTCATCACGCTTCCGCGGTGTAATCGATGTGGATAAAGTTCAGGAGGAGAGGAAAACTTTCCATCGGAGTTGTTTGTGATGTGATTTACAAGGCGGAATATCCACACATTTCTATATTTGTTACTTCGATGCGATAGGCTTCATGTTGCCTTGATTAATTGATCGGCAGGAGTTTGCGTGGGTAATATAGTTTAGAAACCGTTTAAACTAATTCTAAACATCAGTTTGAATGGCTGTTAATTTCCATTGAGTTTGAGATGAGGGAAAGCGTTTGAATTAAATATCTTTGAACTCGAATTCGAGGGGAAGGTATTTTTTTTTATTTTACGTAGCTTCCCGAATACGCCTGTAAAATTCCTAGAATTGACATATGTAGAAAACTTCTTGAACCCCAATCCCCCTTGAGGAAGCAATTAACTTGATCACAGGAGGTGAAAATCCCTACGTAATTGATCAATTTATTGCATTTTTTGGTAGAATTACCGAGAAATCGGTATAATTATCACATTTTGTGGTATAATTACGATTACCAAAACCCCGGGAGTTTTTTTCTCCGGGTTGATTGCTATCTGAATTACCGAAAAATTTCTCGATGAATTCACCAATTTCTTCAACAGTGGATTTCAAATCTCTTTTTGTTTACAAGCTTCGAATAATGTAATGTGTAGTAGTTGAATAGAGAATACTACCTATATGGCACACCCGTTCCAGAAGAGCTCTTGAAAAATCTTTTTGAATGCTTTTGGAGTCTTAGTACTATCTGAGTAAAGAGCACCATCTTGTTGTAAAACTTGGTTCAGCATAATAGATTGTGTAGTAAGCCTTGTTATTCCTCGCCAATCAAAAAGAATAGAACGTGCAACATAACATAACGTAATAGAGGCGGTATACTGCCTCACTGAGCATGTCCGTCTTCAATGGATGGTTCTACTGGTGGACACCAGGTGCTCTGCGTTGCTACCGCGCGCTGAGCAAACGAAATTAAACCTATGTGGATATATGCAGGAGGTATCGTGCCATGCGTTAGCCCTTTAACCTGTCAGCTCGACGGTGTGGGTCAACCTGCCTGAGAGATTTGCTCAAGTGAGAAGAATATTCCACACGAGATCATCCTTGTCACGACTTCACGATTACCTGAAACTAAACAAGACGGAAACTTTCCAGCGGGTCTACCTTGAAGTTCGGCTACAGTTGGCTAGGGATTGATGAGGAGAAGTAGGTCTACCATTTTCACATAAATCAAAAGCTCCCATCTAGAAGCACCACGGAAGGAGGAAATCGCTTAACATAGTTACCATTCTTTCAATATTACATTAAGTGATTAGGAGTTTTTATATATTACCACAGGTTTTATCAATTAATTGTTCAATTTATATAAAGTGGAAAGCGAATTCGGCAACGTCGCAAATGACAGCTTCCCCTAATAATCTATAGGAAAAAAACATTCACAAAAGAAAAATTAAAATCGAAAGACATTACTGCAACGATGTGCAGTTGAATCATAACACTTAAAACAATTTTAATGGAACAGTAATTGGTTTGCGTTGCCACAATGGTGACAATCACAACACAGACCGTCCAGAGAACGAAATCCACACCTTCCTCTCTTCCTGCTTTTCTTATTCCCTCACCCTTTTTTCTCCCATTTATTTTCTAATAGACCGTTAGCGACCTTGCTCGCGCTTTTATTGAACATTTTCTTGGTCGAGTTATGACTTGGTTGTTTTCTTTAGACAGGAAGGAGAGTTGTTCCAAGTACAAACACTTGTTGGAATCTTGCGTGAGTCGATATACTTCCAAAACGCATATATTATTTCAATCAAAAGAAGAATCAACTCGAGAAAGGGAAGATATCCGGACGGCTTATAACATTATTTTATGTGATTTGCTCTATGAAACCTCGCTTATTCTCGTCACAACATCCTCACCCGCCCTTTCGATCGAACAATTTCAAAACGACATTACCAAACTGTGGACGAAATAGACGGAGCGTGAGGAAACGTCGTGTACCTCTTGGTTGATTGTACCTCTCCCCCACTTTTTTGAAATCTCAGATGATTTTCCTCCAGTCACTTTGCGTTGCCAAATGTTTGAAAGTGCTCTCTCATTATGCCGTACCTTGATCTTCGGAATACCAAAGATCCATCAGAGTTTCGTCCCATTTCACTTCTTATGCAAAATGTCAAAGCTTCCCGAGAGAATCACTTTCAATTATTCGCAAACCTCTTCTGTTTGAGGGTGAAAATTTAATTGATCCCTGTATATATTTATCTGTTTTGTTTGTGGGGGGATGAATTTGGAGAAATACATCCTACGCTTTTTACATGGCATTATTTATACCTAAACCAAATACACATGTGATTATCGTCACGAAATTGATAGGTAATTTCGAATTTTTATATCAGTGCGGGCATGAAAAGAATCAGCAGATAGCTGTTCCAAACCTCGTTGATTCATGTGCGTGCTATTTCAACCACAGTTCTCACCGTTCCCACCACTACCGAACGGGAATTTTAATGTCAAATATTTTCATCCTCTATTTATCATCGTGATATCCCATTTCACAAAATTGCAAATTCTAGACTGCATTATTCCGCATCATAGATTTTATAGATAGAAACCATCAATCAATCTTAACAAAAATAACACATCTACGTATATTTACATGAAATTCTTTTTGAAGAATCGTTTGATTTTCTGAACGAGTTATCAAGAATCGTCTTTTCTCTCCGTCATTTTCCCTGGTAATTCGTTTCCCACTACTTCCTCTGCGAAACGATATTTATCGACGTGAGAGAGTTATTAACTCAAACATTCGTACGGGAAATATTTTCAAATCCCCGATATCAGAATTGAAAATAAAATCCCATTTGATTGAGTTTCGTTCTGGTGATGTTATCTATTATCGTTTGAAAATATACCTCGAATCAAAGAGTGTCCTAATTCTCTTTCTCTTTGAACTGTAATTTATAAAATTTGTGAAAAAAAAGGAAACCGCGTTGTAAGCAAAGTTTCTTCCTCGAAATGAATGGAAATGTTGATTTCAAATTGATCGACGGTGTTGATTTTTCCAATATACTCGAACACTCGAACTTGTCGATATATTGAAAATTGAAGAGAAGAAAAATTAATAAAGAGAGGAGAAAGCTCCTTCAAATCTCTCTTGAATCGGGTTGATTGTTCTCAATCATGATTCGAGTTCTGAAACTCTTCGTATTTACCTGTTAATCTGAAGTTCATGACAATTCATTGTTCTTAATTTATATTCCTAGGAATTTCCAAGTAATTCTCTCACGTTCTTTGAGTATACAAAGAAACTTTTGAGCATACTGATACTCTGCGCAGGGAAAAAATTCCACCCTTATTCTCTGTACTTCGAATTTCCTTCCCGTTCCTACAGGGTCAAATATCCTTCAAGTTTCATTCACTTTAAAATTCAAAATAAGATTGAAGAATCTAGCGCGCATAGTTCACCAAGAATGAACAGAGTTCCTGAGGCATGATAGTAGAAACTGCATTGAAGAAAAAGTAAAAAAACGCAGACAGAAAACTATCCAAGTGGAGGAGGATATAATGGAACACAAGTACGACAAAAACTCAAATTTCGAACAATGCTATTGAATTTTTGTGTGAATATTCAGAGCGTGGTGCACATTCAACATCGATAAACAAATCTGCATGGAAAAGTTGACAGACGCGTCGTTATGATGCGAATTCACAACCATTTGAATCATCCATCCATGTGATTTCAGGAGAATGTTACATTTACATCCTTTAGGCGTTGATATTCATGATATACGTCAGATTCATGGATAGCCAAGTTGGTGAGCTGTGAATTACAGGGAGTTGTAGCGAACTTTCAAGATGGGATTGGATATGAAGACTGAATTTACAAAGCTTGTTTCAAATTCGATACCGTTACGCTATTATACAACGTTACAAGAGTTGACGAGTTTGTGGATTACGAGTATAACGCACATTACATGCTCGAGAGCGGTGTTCGTGCTCGAGGAAATCGATTCAAATTTCCTCAAAACATAACCATCATAATCTAATTTGAACGGATAATAATACAACGAGTCATCCTCCAAATAATCAACAATGGAAAATTTCTTCTCTTGATATATGTGATGCAAAGAAAACTTTCTTTTCAATTCGAATGACGATGGTAACACGAGGAACACGATGGTTTCATAACCAGAAATTAGAGTAGTTGTAGAAAAGTCTACTGCCGCAAATAATTTCCAGGTTGAGAAGTGACGCTGCGGTTGCGTAATTATTCGTCTGCAGAGAAAAAGCTTACCGAGAGCGCGGCAGTGAAAGCGGCAAAGATTTGTTGGGGTTAACCTAGTTTTGAATAGAGCTTCTCCGCTTAAAAAGCAAAGGTCCGCGTAGTGTCTCATTCATCGAAAATGGTTTCATAAGTTTAACGATCACTCCCCATACCTTTATAATTGCTATAAATCATACCCTAGCGTTTCCTTTTATCCTTTGGAGTAGAGAAAAAAACTGTATACCTTATGAATATTCGTATACACATTTCTCTCCTTGAAAAATATAATTTCCCAAATCTTTTATTCTTTTCCAGAATGTATTGAAACATAAAACGAGTTTAATCACACCTTTGACCCGGTTTCAATAAAGAAAAAACCGTCCCAGAAGAAGAAAAAAACCTCAGCGTCAGGTGTATCAATTATCTCAAGAGAAAATGATGGTAATTAATCGAATAGTGGAACGATCGATCGTCCTCGATTGATGTAGTACTATATGCATGAATATCGAATGGATATATACCTATATTTCGCAACTTATTCTTCACCTGTTTCTTCCTCATTCTTCATTTCTTTCTACTAAATTTCAAAGCGTCCCTTCGCTACATCGTACAGATCGTGCACATCATATGCGACGAGTAGTATAGACTGTGCTTTTCTCATACATACATTATACCGAGGTTGTTGCAGTAACTCGAATGCATCGGTGCATTCGATGCGACCCACCAGGAATGGTCTCGATATTGAATGGTATGAATGAAACGAAACGAAGCGTATGATTTGTACCAATGGATATCTTTCCAATAGATACACTGTGCAGATCATGATTCACGCGACTCAACGGGATGAATCCTGATAGATTTATGATGCTAGGATTGATTGATGGGTATAAGAAATCAGGTGACTGGAGTACTTATTTGAACGATAATAACGATCGTTGTAATATACTTCACTCACCGATTTTGTCCTATTTCGCATCAATTGTTCGCATCAATCATTCGTATCGGGTAGCTTACGTACCTGAAACATAAAATAATAATCGTTCTTTAATATCCATTTAACACGCTATAATTTTTATTTTTAATAAACATCGTAGACGTTTATCGCAATTAGAATATCTATACCATTCCTTTCGAATGATAGAGATCCGTAGAATCCACACAAGATGATAGATACCCTATTTTCTCCAAGAAGATTGAAAAGCCTGTAGGTTGCTAATCGAGCATTTGCTTTCAAGAATGTACACAAAGCTGTGTGAGTTCTTAGAAACGCTTGTGTAGTAGAATGTATAGAAATAATTGTTAGCGTAAAGAACAAAAGGATATTTACAAGTTAAAGAATATAAGAATAATTCAAATATTAGTTGCACTTTGTCAAATAATTAACAAATTTTGCCCTCAAATTATGGCGGTGAATTCTGGTTCATCGCAATCTGTTGTAGTTGAAGCGCCTCGGGAGTTTACATAATTTTGTTTCAACATTTTTCGTGAAATACGTGGAGAATGGAAATTTTGAATGTATGATAATAAAATACGTGTAATATTTTGGAAATATCGTGGGATAAATTTGAATTGTTTGTAACAGTTAAAGGGCCTCAAGCGATCTTTTTCAAATTTCATTTCATGATGAGAGATGATATATCATTGTTCAGATTCTTCCTCTTGAAAGTTATAATTCAAAAAATCAATACTCAGGTTAGAATTCCAGATTCGTATTTTATATTTTATCATGAAAGTATTTTGCGAAAAAAAACCTGTTTCAGGCAAATTTTTTCACGCTTTGACTGTTGCTTGAGGGCATTGAAACTCCTGATGAAGGGAAATATATAACACATGATTTATATTCCGCAAGATATCATTTGGAGTCTTTGAATCGAAGAGAAACGATGCGAATCGTCCATTGACTTTTTCCTTCTTTCATTGCCGCCCTCAGGGCCATCCTCGTCATTAGCCGAAAATACAATCATTTGTACCTCTGTCTACATCTTAATCGTGTGGATTGATCGAATGACCGATATATAATGGTCCCGAGGATACGGGTCACGAATAATCGATTCAAATACATCATTGAAATTCCGCAACAAATTCCACAAATCGATGATGTAATTAAATTTGATTTGATATGAGAAAACCGATCGACAAGCGATTCTGTGGCATACATTGAGAAAAACAGGGCAAAATTACACGTAATAGGGTAAGATACTTTAAATACGGAACTCCAGCGAAGATGAATATGTTCACACTCATACATTCTCAACGATAAATCTCCCTATCGCGCTCTCGTTACTTTCGTTCAAATTGAAACGTCTGCGATTCTTGAATGAAATATGCGAACATTTAATGAACCGAAGTCACGTTCTTCGTCATATTACAGGTTATATTTTAGATCGGAGAAAAATCTTCTTCCTGGGAAGAATATTTTAATTGGTCCCTGGATAATCTACTCGAATGTAAAGAAGAATTTCAATAATGTACAATACTTCTCTTTTTCATTATTCCTCTCACCGAGTTTTATTGGAATTGTCGTTCTATGGCGTGGAAGATATTGTCTTTCCGGAAATTTTTGAATTCAAAATGTTCGAGTGCTAGTGATTATCTTTCGAGTATTTATAAAGTTTTTCTGAAAGGAACATAAATATCTAGAGAGACGCGGAGCCGTCTTGACGCCAAGTACTTAAAACTAACTTGTCTTTGTTTCAATTATCATTCTTCCAACGGAGGCACAAGGAGGCGTGATAATTGAATTCTTCAAAGTGTTTCGATGGTATGCAAACATCATGGTGATAGAAAAATAAAACAATGAACTCTCTAAGATTGAACTATAGTCACACACACTGCCTACAATTGAAACCAATTGAATCCCATGTGATAAGTTTTATTTTTCATTTTTTCAGATGGTTATTGATGAACTTTGTTGTCGTGTTGAGTTATTCATGACGAAGTTTTCAAGAACACTACTCCTATTTCGAGAGTTAATGATTCTTCCCTCGACCTGAGGGAAGTTTCTTCATAAATCCAAGTAAAATAAAGTTAATAACTAGTAGGTAGAAGAAATGGATCATAAATATGAAATATTTTCATAAAAAATGTATTTGCTGATATGAAACAAAAGAAAATACAATGAAAACACAGAAATAATTGAAGAACGTTATATTTTAAAAAAATGAATACCCACTAAATATTTTAGTTCTTGACTTTCTGTGAATACTCGATACAACCATCAAATTTCATCATTCAAATATTTATGTGGATCGACCTATCCTTCAGTATTATTCATTCACTAGTACTGAGTTTCCACGATAAACAATGTTGAACTGTTTATTTAGAATATTATTCATATTGTTTTATATTTAATATCTGTTAATGTTTTTAACTACCGTGTATTTGATCTTGAGATTTTGTTATTGAATAATCAGCATCATAGGTTGCTGCGTTTGCTTGTACAATTAGAAACAAAATTCGAAAGGTTTTGAAAAAATGTTGTCAAAAGCTATAGAATTTGATTTCCTCTCTCATTTTTGTATGTTGAATATTTTTTTCACGTTTTCTGTACGACGTCTGTATATTTTATTTCGAAATGTTGATTTTTTTATATACAGATTTTTCGAAAAGATATTATCATGATTTTTTATCAAGTTTGTAACCATGAAAACTTCGAATAACGATGGATAATTTCTGTACTCAATTATTGATTTTAAATGACTTGAAGATGCTAGCATATTCTCTGTTCCTTTTCATTATTCACATCTGTATCTCGAACTTCCGAGTCATCAAAATCATGTTTTTTCAATAAAATCACACATATGAAAAAGGTGCAAATGTATTTTGAAATGTAATCCCAAGTCAAAAACGTTGCTTTTGAATTTATCTCAATAAAATAATCTCGAGTGACAAATTGAAACGTTTGGGCTTCCTTTCATTCCTCTGACTATCAATGTTACTGTACGATCAGTTGACGCATGAAAAATCTACATGAATCACCTAAAAGTTTGAGCACCAAAGTCAAATTGGCTAAAATGTGTTATCCAGTTGCCTCCACATGGGTCCCATCTGGTACGTGAATGGTAAATGGGATGCCCAGACAAATTTCTACCAGGGTGAGAATATTGAATTTGATAAGACATTTTCTATTAAATTTTAACATTTGTCCGACAGTGATTCTTTTAGGGGTAAGATCCGGTCAGGATTTTCCAAAAAAAAACGATTTTTTTGCATTTTCTTGAAGTATATTGTTTCGGAAATGAAAAAAAGTTCCATCCATCAGAAAAGTTCTCCCATTACGCTCGAAATTTGATGGAAATATCATACCGTATTCACATCGGAACGCGTTTTTCTCGGAAATACGATTTTAACCCTCAGCCTACAAACTTTAAATTAACCTATTTTTTCGTACACGAAATTCAACATAAACTTACATTCTTTCCCTCAATAATACAGTGGTCCTAATCCATAAATTCAGACGTTGAAACTCATACTCTTTTTAAACTCCGCATGTTTCAAATCCTTACTGGGTTACACTAACCCCGTTTGTAAGCTGAGGGTTAAATTAAGGGCCATTATAATTCGAAAACTACTCGATGAATTTCAATGAAATCCTCACAGCTTATCAATAGCATCAAAAACTAATTAAGTAATCGAAGGATTTTTATTGTTGTTGAAATTTCCCAGTTTTTTTTTAATCAACAATGAAGCAATGCTTTTTTGCTCGGGAATCTAAGAGTGAACCGTTAAGAACTACCATTTTATTAATTCAAGAAGAAATAAAAAGCTTTGATTAAAGACTGTGTTTATTATTGAACTAGTGATTTTTGTTTGTTTCATTGATTCTATCTGATCCACTGAGATGTTCTGATGGTCACCGCGAGGCACCACTTGCGGAAGGGGTGGCTAACAAAGGTGGCGATATTTTTATGAATAATTAACCCTCCACAAATTCCTGAGGATTCCAAGGCCAAAAATAGTTTCTGTTTTCTACATTGATTTTTATTTTAATGTAAATATGTGAAGAATAGATATACTATCCTGCTATTATCGCTTCAAAAACTTGTTTCTAAAGGTTAAAAAAACATACGTGAAGTTTTTTGAATGTTCAAAAACTCCATTGTCTCTGGTTAGTGAAAATCACAGCAGTGTATGGAGAGTCAATGTATTGCGTTTTTTGCAATTTTATGGAAATTAAGTGGAAATATAATATCAAAACTCTGTTCAATCACTTTTATGGAGTAATAAACTTAAACGAGCATAATATTTGAATATACTAGCTGGTCTCACGGTTTATCATGTGTTTTCAGCATCATTGGGTTAACGATTGGATTCTAAGTAATTATCAGACATCGCTATCAAAATGCCAAAATATGCATGCAAATATGCACAAAAAAGGACAAAATATGCCACAAATATGCGCCAATGAAAAAGTTACAATTTGATTTGAAATCCACATTTTATTGCTCAAATATTAAATCTAAGCTTTATAAATCAGATAAATCTCCGCAAATTGCACAATATACTTCAGAAAATAAAAATTCAACAATACAATTGTTTCGAGATCATCAATCCGAAATTATGAATTATATTTCATATAAAAATATACCACTATGTATCTTTCCAAATTTTCTATTTCAAATTTGTGACACTTGTCGTTGAGTATCAATTAATAAGCCGAAAATGAGAGTTCTACATCTACTGATGTCATCAGGCAGAAATTAAAATATGGTGCCATTTCCATAGAAATCATTTCAGGCAGGCGTTTTGCATATGCACATATTTTAGTATAAAATGTCAAGAGTTTCCGAAATTGCAAAAATAAATAGTGGATTTGAACAATAAACGGAATTTTTAACTTTGAGGTATCATCAAATTCTTTTCCTCAGAGATTCTTCATAGTTGTATTCTGAAAACTTCACTGCCAGACCCCAAGGTTTCAATGCAGCAGGGTCTTTAACTGAATTATCGTAATGAAAATAATAGAAGAAGTTGCACAATTGATACGCGCACTGCCAAAATCATCCTCGGTTGAAATCCGAAATAAATTAGACCCTGTGGTTTCAAAATGCTCGAACGAGCGAATTCTTATATTAACGGGACAAATCAAATTCTGCCTAAAATGATTTCTATGGAAATGATTTTCTCAAATTTTGTTTTCATGGAAGAAAGGAAATAAAGAACTCGGGGGTTTTCACACTCGTTAATCGAGTCTTCAAGTAGATAAAAAAATTTTTTCAGTCAAAAATTATACCATGGGAATTGTTGATACGTATCGAAACATAACCACCTAAAACACAGTGGCCAATTGGGCACCACTATAGCAATTACAAAAATTATCAGAAATTGAAAATCCACAAATTTTTATGAAATCTATTATATTTGTTGGAGGTTATATGTTAATAAAACCAATGAAAAGTCCAAAATTGAAAAAATGACAGACATGCAAACTTTTGGTAGCGTTTTTCGACCTTTTTTTGCTGTTTTAAGTGGTATAGAAAGAAAAAAAGGCAAATGTCATCCCCATTCAGATTCATCTTCCAATAAATTCAATCAGCTTCAAAATAAAAAGAAAGAGCGATCCGTTCAGTAGTTTTTGAGATATTATGGATCCAAACTTGGAAAACATGGAGAGCCAGACTCTCTGGTAAATTATGTAGACAGCAAGAAAAGATATAAAGACCTTATTCAATTAAAATTATCTCAGCATAAAAACTTGATACCATAATAGACCAATTATCGAACTCGGCTGACCCTATAAAATTGTGGAGAATAATTAATAGAAATAGAATGCGCCCGAGCCATGCAGGGTGTATTCATATGGATACATGGGGGTCCTTCTTCGAAGGTTTGTACCCTAACCGGCACGCTAGTTCGCAGTGGAGTCCGGCCCTTTCTCATAATAGAGTCTTATTCGACTCTATCATACCGACAGAGGAAATTATTATTAGTTTGCGTAAAGCCAAAAGTGGTAAGTCCCCAGGGCCAGATGGTATTAGAAATGAATCTTTCAGTGCTCTCCCGAGTAACTGGATCCTTGATATAAATCTGTTGTTCAATAAGATCATGGACGAAGAGAGGGTGCCGGATTCCTGAGCTCGCCTATACATATAAGATGATCCTTCGCAGTATCGCCCGATTGCTTTAGTATGCGCAATTGTCAAAATATTTACACAAATTTTATATAAGAGAATAAGTGATTGGACCGAGAATTTTAATGTAATTCCTGAATGGCAATCCGGTTTTAGATCTGCGAGAAGATGCTCGGACAATATTTTCACATTGAACTCGGTAATCCAAATTCACCTAGCTCGTAGTAAAGGCCGCATACATGCCCTCTTTGTCGACTTTCGTCGGGCGTTTGACTCGATACATCAGGAACTGTTATGGTTCAAATTATATTCATCGGGCTTGAGTTCTAAAATCATTCAAATACTCATGAATTTATATTCCAAAGCCTCTTTTACAATTAAAATTAACACCGGTGATTCTCGCTCGTTCGATGTAACAAAAAGCGTGTTCCAAAGGGAAATCTTGGGCCCCATACTTTTCTCGCTATTCATTTCTGACTTAGAAGAATTCTTGAGGAATGAAGGAATACGCGGGGTCTCAATAGACCATCGGAACGAACTGCTATTACTAGACTATGCGGATGACTTGGTATTATTATCGGATTCTTTAGTTGAAATGAGAAAAATAGAGCGTTATACGAATATTGTGCAATGTTTGACCTCACTCTTAACCCGAATAAAACCAAGATTGTAATTTTTAGAAAAGGTGGTCATGGTCATAGTAACAAACTCCCACCTTCCATTCATAGTAACGATCGAATTGGAATTACAAATCAATATACATATCTTGGAATAACTATCTCTAACTCAGCCGTCTTTTTCAAAACTACCCAGGCTTGCAAACTAAATCCTATCAGGCAACCAGTGCTACGATTCGGTTACTGCGTTCATTAAAGTACGACTCTTGGCTCCCTCCCACTAAACTATTCAAAAGCCTAATCAGAAGTATAATTACTTATGGTTCAATAGTGTGGAGTCTTCGATATTTAGAACAATTGGAAAAAATACAAACCACATTGGTCTGGAATATGATGTGGGAATTTAGAGGAAATGACTTTAAATTTTAGAATATTCAGTTTTAATCATTCTTCACAAGTTCTTCATATAGTCGAGCGTTTATTTTGATCCATTTCACGCGCTGACAAAGTTGTTATTTAACTGAGTCATGTATACATTATAATCTACGGTATTATAGGTACTGGTTTACCTTAGTAACCAGGGTCAAATCAGTCGTTACTTCGAGTTCATGCGTAGCGGTAGTATTCCTTTGAAATTGAACTCTTCTGAGTTAAAATTTGAAATTAAACTCTTCTGAGTTAAAGAGTGCTTCAACCGATTTTCGCGTAGTGAGCATGAGCGAGCCTCAACTTCTCTCATACAGTTTTTTCGAATAAATAAACCACACTCAAGATTTCGTTAGTCTCAAATGAGTTACGTGTTATTCAAGTTTTCAGCGTGAATTTTGAAGTGACGACTCATCAAGTACTTTTGTTTCACGTGAAGTTAAATTTAGTGAATAATTTCTAGAATAAGTGAAACTGATTTGTTAAGAGTCAAACGAAAATATAGTCATAAGTTTAAAGAACTTCCGGGGTGAGTTTCTTTCATTATTCAGAGATCTAACCCGGCCTTCCCTTCATAGTTAAACCACGAATAGCATGAAAAAAGATTAATGTTAATTTATTTAGTTTTTTTTCTCTTTATTGTATATTGAGAAATTCGAGGTTTGAAGTTCAGGTTCTTAACTACACATTTTATAAGAAAGTATTATACCTGCCACGCAGTTGCCCCAATTATGCAATTAGAGTGGAGGTGGGCTCTCGATCAATAGTAGTCTATATTTTTGAGCAGGTATTGATATGATTGGAGAAGATCCACAAAATGCCAGGAAATAGACTCCCTATAATCTGTTATAATAGGTACATCTGCCCAGCAGTGCTCAATCTAATAAGTATAACTGGGTATTACAACTCCAAACATTCTTCAATATCGCAAATGCTTCGTCTTACATTGATACTTCATCTTTATCCTCTATTGTGGAGAATAAAGCCACTCCCATAATGGCCTACGCTAAAGTGCTACACGAAACAAATTTGCAAAGAGTTACGCTGTCCTTCTCTCTGGAAATTCTTCCGCACCTTAAGTTACTCCAAGGGCCTCAACCATATTTGCAAGTTACAATCAGCCCTGCTCTAAGAAGTCTCATCGCACAATTGCGCTCATTCACTGAAATGACTCCTAGATTTATGATAGAGACGCAAATATATACTATTATTTCTAATATTACGTGCTTACGTTGCGGACAAATTGTAAACAGGAATCTGTTTCATCTCCTAGCTAAATGTACAGATTCAAGGTTGCAAAAAATAGAATTTTTTCGCTCTATAGGCCTTGGGAGGATATGACAGATCCCTGGATCCATATCTTAGACAACCTGGATAAAAAAACGAATTATAAAAACGTGTAATTTCTTAAAATGGATTTGCCGATCACCCGTATTCTAAGAAGCGCCGTATACGGAAATGTATAGTTCAAGAACCTGGATAGTCTTACGCAACCTATTTTTTTTTTTGTCTTCTTTTTTGGACCTATCTTCTCCATTCTTTGGTAATGTTTATATTATTAATTAATCTTTTTTTTCTTCTGATATTGTATCATGTATATATACCGTAACTCCTTTGTATGGATCTTTTGATTTTGAACAATTAACATCATATATACTTCGAAAATAAAAATTGCTTTGGAATTGAGAATAAATTTTTTGAGAAAATTTATAAAACATGTTGTTAGGCAAGAATTGAATTAAAATGTTTTGAATTTTCAAGCGACTCTTGGGAGAGGACTTCTAGAACATGAAAAACTAACATATTTTCATACAAGACACTAAGAAAAAAGAATAATCAGTTTTGTTTTGCGCCACCCTAGTATATAGAATTGTTTTTGTACTAAATATGATGATTTACCAGCGATTTAGGGCACATTTTACGTTGTATTTTGACTTTTCAGATTAAATCAGACACTCTGCATTCCCAAGTTTTCCAAATAACGCAGATCCAGAACATGTTTAAAGTGAAGAAAAATGGCTGATTATCCCATTAAGTCCGGGAAATGCAGGATTTCAACTGTAATTTTAAACGTTGCAAATGATATATAAACTTAATCATTAAAAACTAATTACGACAATACCTTACTTACTATTTTCGAGGTTGCTCTTTCGGTTGCTGGGGTCGAAATTGCATTCAGATGTCGCTGGAATACCGATACGGCCGATTTAAAATAAAGAGTCGACAAAAAATTGGAGGATATTTGACTTTGTGATCCATAATCAGGGACCTCAAACACCTCAGCATACCAATTTTCATCCATTTTCGAGGCTTTTTTTCGAATTTTCGTCCGCCATCTTGGATCCGCCATCAAAATTTTTGAAATCTGATGATGGATTCGTAATCAGCGACCTCAAAAACCTCCGGGTACTTCTCTTGAAGAATACTTGACGAATAAAATTATATGTTCTATTAATTTCCTCCAGATTCTCAGAATTGCGACTTATTTTGATGAATATATGGCGAATTGAGAGAGGTCAGGTCTTCTTCGAATCTGGGAAAAAATTCTATCGTAAAGTTGAGATATTTTGTGCACTCTTGGTTGGTGTTCTGAATAATTTCAAGTGCATTTTCAACCCGTAAAAAAATCACAAAGTCAAATGTCCTTCAATTTTTGTCGACTTTTTATTTTAAATCGGCCATATCGGTATCCCAGCGCCATCTGAATGCAATTTCGACCCCAGCAACCGAAAGAGCAACCTCGAAAATAGTAGGTAAGGTGTTTTTGCCATGAGTTTTCAATGATTTATATATCCTTTGCAACGTTTAAAATTACAGTTGAAATCCTGCATTTCCCGGACTTAATGAGTTATCCGAATAACTGCAACAGAGTTTCAATTAACTAGTGAAAATTCATAAATTCTGACAGCACTGTTATAGAAAAATCCATTGAATGCTCATGTTCTCCAGTAAGCAATAATCCCTGCATCTTATTGAGAAGAGTTGAAATTTCTCCACCAGAAAGATTCCACCGTTGATTTTTGGTTCAAGAGGAATACTTTTCATTATGTGGGATAAATTCCCCCTTCGGAGAGAACTCTTCAGACAGAAGGGAAATACCTTAATGCAGTTTTAGGAGTTTTAATGTGATGGCTTACCGAATGATACTCCCACTTCGAAGGTCTTATTTAGGAAAATCAAACTTTAATCAGAGGGCTCCACCCCCTGACTGCTTCGCTTCGCTCAGCAGTCTGACACCCTTGAAAAATTCGCTTCGCTCATTTTGAACAAATCATGGTCTACATATGCTCGCTCCTCTCGCATCTTCAACAATTCAGATATCCAGGGACCCGGGAATAAATGATCAGATCTGACCAGGTCTAAATTTTGGTCAGATCTAAACAGATCTATTAAGATCTGAAAAACTGCGATTTTGGCTTGTGTTTGTCACAATATATGTGCAAAATCAAATTCATATACAGACAGATATCACAAAATTTCTGACAATTGAACCACCAATTGCTCATTAAGATTTAATCTAATATTCAATTCAGATCTAACGAGATCTACTCAGATCTAACCAGATGTGCCAAGATCTGATCAGATCTACTGAGATCTGAACAGATCTAATCTGATCTTTTGAACCAGATCTGACCAAAAATCAGATCTACTCAGATCTATTGAGATCTGAATAGATCTAATGATTTTTTCCTGGGAATATATGAAAGGGCGCTCATCGGTTTTTCGCTCGACTGAAAATACTTCTGATGTAACATTCAGAAAACCTAAAACTAATTGCCTACCATTTTTTATACCATGTTCAAATGATTTGGAAACATGTTTTTCAACAACTCCAGAATTCGGACAACTGTCCTCATGAAAATGGAGCGTGGAAGTACGACGAGAGAGTGAGTTGAGAGTCAATTGAGCGTAACGGAGAGTCATCTGAGCGTAATTTGAGATAGAATTGGAATATTTTCACGCTTGATTTGTTTCAGTGACTACTTTCTTCACTTTTGGATTCTCAATGGAGTGGAGTTGTCATACCGTTAACCAGCTCTTGAAGAATGTTCGGATACCAGAAAGCGTACAAGGGAAGATCGAAACTCTCATTTTCCCTGAAAATTCGATCCCAGATTTGGATCAAGTACCCCCGAAAACCTACAGAACGCATGTTTCATATGAATCTGTCCACAAATGCGGAAATGACTCAATTCACGTCCGAAACATTGGATTCACCATTTGGAATTAGTTTTCTGCCTACAGATTTGGATTCAGAATCTTCGAAAACCCCTAGAACCCGTGTTTCATATGAATCCGGCCATAAATGCAAAAACGACTGAATTCACGTCCGCCATATTGGATCTGCCATCTTGAATTTGTTTTATGACGTCAGATTTGAATTCCTCACCCTCGGAAACCCCTAGAACTCAAGTTTCATAATAATCCATCGATTCAAGCCAAAATAACGAATATTCAAAGACTGCGGAGAAAATGACTTCTATATATATGCATACAGCGGAGAAAATTTCCTCCGAGATCATCGATTTTTCGAGAGAAAAATAAAAAAAAATAGAAGGACTTGTCCGATTTTGATAAAAATTGAATGGGCTCTCGGGAGGGGTTCGAGTAAGGTTCCCTATAAATTTCAATTTTGGTCCACCCGGTCCAGAGTTATCCCGAGCACAGACAGACAACCCCATGGATTATCAATCAGTATTCAATGAAATGAAAAACTATCCAACTCCCAATTGGATCACTCAAATATTTCAGAAGATACGGTCAGAGGGTACGATAGCGGGTGCAATAGGCACTCCGTGCTGGGTATACAACGTATACCGATGAGTCCCTAAAAACTGAAAATTATCTTGGCATCGGGGATGAAGTGTCGATCAATTGAACGGTTTTGAAATTATGTACATTGGAAGTTCAGTTTGTTCGCTTAATAACCTCTACCCTCACAGAGAGAGAGAGAGAGAGAGAGAGAGAGATGGTACATATCGTACGAAATAGAAATAATTTCAGTTCGCCGCATCAAGGTATTATATGTTTCGATCGTGTAACTTGCCCCAGTCGTAATCAAGGTAATACTCGAACTTTGGTAATTGAAACAATAGTGAGAAATATTAAGCACTCTGCATTGCGGATCACCGAGAATTCTTGATGATTCTGCACAACAGTAAAGTTTTAAAATTGTATCACGTTTATCCACTTTGGATATCAATATTATATTGCTTTGGTAATTCAATTCGAAATTCGTAGATAACGTGTTTTGATGATATTTTGTCGCGTAACAATATCGTGTAGAGTGTCTAATTCAAATCCTTGTATTCCATTCGGCTCCCGATGAAGTTAGTTAATGATTAGCTTGTAACAGAACCTCTTTATCTCATCAGCATGGAATACGTGAACTAATTAGTCATCCTACAAAGCTTATAATAATTATTTTCAACTCACGAATATAGAAACGTTAATATCACATCAAAACTATCAATTTCAAAACTCCAGAAGAGATAAATATCGTTTCCTTATTTCCACTCGAAGAGATCGAGAAGAAAAATACAAAGCTAATGATATGCAATTTTTAAAAAGCTTTTCCTTTTGTAATTGCATTAAAATAGAACTCTGACAATACGTTCCAAGAGGATATGAACCCTCTTCCGATAACGTAACGATGTTCGGAGTGAAACGAACAATCTCCCAAGAATCATAAAGTTTCGATACCATTGATCATACGATAGAATCACAAGATTTATTAAAAGTAGAATTATTACTCTGAGTCAGATCATAAATAGAACAACCACCAGTCGAAGAAAGTAAAAAGATTCTCAACATTGAAGGAAGAATTATGAGACGATAACAGCGAGGTGATCTCTTGTTATAGCATTTCAAGACATTCAATACTGTCGTATTTTTATCACGCTACATGAAAAGTCTATGAAAATCGGATTATAGGCAATGAACATGGAATATAGAATATGTAATATGGGATACAGAATACAGAATATCGTATCCAAAAATTGTATATCTTGATAAGAGTTACGGTAGAGGAGTAAGGGTACTGATGAATTTCTCCAACCTTTGTAAATAAACACTGTTAAAAATTTCTTGAAATTTCATTCATTTTTTTAAGTATACTGGTGAATGAAATTTCAGATTCTTGGTGATTGAATTGAGAATTCAGTTACATGTAATTGAATCTACAATTTTTGCTATATTATATTACCCATAATAGAATAGTTCAGTGACTGAATTTTCAGTGATATGTGAATGAAATTCCAAGAACTTTTTCAATCACGTCAGTGGAAATTGCTTCCATCACATGTGATTGAAGTTTCATGCAGAAATTTTCAACAGTGAAGATCTTGTTTGAGAGTTGGATATCGCTAACGGAGAGATGCATAAATTGTATTACAATTCCAGTACATTGAATTAACAATACTCACCCAAGCGTTTCTTCTTTTACTTGAATACAAGTCAGAGACGGAGATAAAACGCCAAGTGTGATACTCTGAATTCAGAATTCAAACGAATTAAATACAAATTCAAGTTATCTAAAGAAGTCGCCTGGTAGAATATAAGTGGAGTATGAGTAAAGTATAAGAATTTGTGATACCAAGGGATGCAAAGTAGGAAGGAAAAAAAAATATCATTACTTCTCCTCAGACCGACCAGCCAACCCACCACCGGTCTTCTCCAACGTAAAACCTTTCTGATAAAAATGAAGTGCACTGTGCAATGTAGGAGAAACGCATTCGAAGTGAAAAATGTTTGGATTTACATTCCAAGTTTTACTCTTACAAGTAAGAGAGACTGTTATTGTTCACACATAAGTTGTGGATGAGGGTAAGTTCTACTACTGTATGTTATAAATTACCCTTATTGCACATAGCTTTTGCTGTTTGCGTAACTAAATGACCTCATTTGACTTTTCCTATCTCCTCCATCGAAGTTGATGCACAATTCCCAAGAATCTGTGGGAGAAAATAAATTTCATTCTACGCGTTATTATCAATTTTAAGGCCATACGCGAGTGCGAGTATCCACACGGCAACGAGATATACAGATAGAATTTGAATATAAGAATAAAGAAGTGTAATTAAGAGTCCGGGATCTATCGCAAGATGTGGTTTCTAGTACAATGTCGAATGTAATTATGTCATCCAATTATTTTCAAGATATTCCGTATAACTTATCTTGATGAGATCAGTGTAGTTGATCTTACTCCATCTGATAGATCGAGGAATGCTTAATTAAAATACCCTCCTCTCCTATCAAAAAAATCAACTCCAACTCCTTACAATACAACTCTCCATTTTACTCTGAAGGAATCACGGTTACCTCGGTTAAGTACGAATACATTTCGTGTATATTCTTGAATTTTAATGGAGAAATCAAAGTATCTGAACCCTCGTTTTTTATCTCGTTTCCCTTTGGACATCCCTTTGTTTATTTGAATGTGAAATCCATGGCTCTCGTTAGTAACCGTCCCAAACGCATCACTCTCATTCGACTAACTTTCACGAATATCAATATAATATCTCGCCTTTATTCCCAAACTTAATACCCGAACCAAAAGCCCGTTGCAAACACAGCCTGTTTGGACTGAAAGGAAGTGTATTATGTTTCAATTCCACGTGGGAAGGATACAAGCACCGGACTACTAATCCCTTTCACAGAGAACTCTCAGCAGGCAAAGTAAGGAAGCGACGTGGCAATTTTCGATCGAAGATCGTGGAACATGAACAATATCCGTACCATCTTATCCCTACAAAAGCCAGTTTCACTCGTCCCACTTTTGTAACTGTCTCATTTTTTTTGTTACCAACTGACTCCTCGCAGAAAAAACATCATTTTCTCGATGTAACGTACATAAAGGAGCATCTAAAAGCAACGACAAAAGTCTCTGCTTAATATAAATAAGATAACATAATAAATTCATTTCATTATTTTCAATTTATGATCCGGGTGTATAGTAGTTGAGCAAAGGGGGCGTCGTCCTTTCATTCGTTCGCGAGCACGCTCGAGGATCGATAAGAAGCAATTACCAGATTGAATTAATTGAATTAATCGAGACTCCTCTTTTCACCCGATAACCCGTAGTAGTACTGGATAGTATCAATGGTATTGTTAGCAGCGAAAGAAGTATAAAAGTAGTTGTTGGAAAGAGCGAGAAAAAAAGAGGAATCGAGCCTTTCTCTTGTTAAAATTTCCATGGAAACTGGAGCAATCATGGAGGCCCGTTGTCAAGAGGAGTCAAGTTGTTTCACTGGAAAAGTGATGATAATTTCCGTGCAAGCTCGCGCATATACGTGTTCAGAAATATTGATGATGAACTCAAATTTTTCTTCACTTTTTTTTCCACCAATAAACTCCAATAGGATCTTCCTTTTTCCTCTTCCATTATCTCTTCGATTCAATATTCTGAATGGAGATTATGATGTTTATTACGATGTAAATGGTTATCGATTCATCGTGTTGTTGCTAAACGATACATAATCACGTGTAATATCGATTCATAATAATGATTCTAATCAACAGACAACTGAGCTCTTATCTGAAACTCTCGAGCCTTGGTAAAATGTATGTTATCAATTGAAGGATATTGAATCGTTATGTAGAATTCCAGAGCAGAATGAATGAATATTATATTATTATTATCAAAAAGTTGAAGTTTTCTCATCAAGTGTTTTTCACTGTAATCAACATCCTGGTCATGAAAATTAAATTCAGAATTGAATAGAGGGTTCTTATTGAACAACGGATTACCAACGAATTTCGTTGGATTTATACAAGAACAAGAATTGCATACATTTGGGATGCATTTATACAAATTTGCATAGAATTATGTAGACGAACAAAACCTCGCAAGCTTCTTTCGATATGAATTTTGGTGATGCAGATGTGGGGAGTGAGAAACGTGCAATTGGACCAAAAATCGATCTTTCCTTCATTGAATTCTAGAGAGTTAAGAAGAAGAAGTTATCAATTTTTGTGTATATCAAACGACACGGTAGCGTCTCCACGCCAAATACATGATACATGAAGAAAAAACCCTGGAAAAAAATGAAAAAGCAGCAGTCGTGCGCTACCGTGTATCTATACACGTGAACCAAGATTTGATATAGTCAAAAAATCTTTAACCCATAATAACTCATCACACATTGAATTTCACCAAAAAATAATGACACTTCTATTATATAATTCGAATACACACTTTCGATTAAACACCCTAGGAAGTTGATCAGTTCGCGCGATACTGAATTATAAACGTTTCAAATTTTCATGCGATCAAAACATCAGAATTTTTCTTCATCATCATCGCCACTTTCGATTTATTCTAATCACGATAGCGACGATAGTTCTTCGTCATCGGAATTCGGGAGGGTTTTTTCCATTGGCATAGAGATATTCTGTGTCTTTCCTTCTTGGGGCATCCAATATTCTGTCCTTTTTCCTTTCTTCCAATATCCAATAGCATTCACTTCAGTTAATGTATATTATAATCCAAACATCTAATAGCGTTGATTTCATATCTGCATGTATAATCTGGTATACATTGTGATACATTGTATCGATAATCGATTTATTAGAAACGTCAATAATCTGTCGATGAAGCGCTGTGTTGACAGGTTATTATAATATTAAGATAATTAAATAAATGGATTAATTACAGGTGGTTACGGTTTGTGTAATCAGGACATAAAATAAACAATAAAATACAAATAATTTGAAGTATGTATCACACACAAAAATTAATGAAAAATGAATGAATGAGGGTATCCATAGGAAAAACATTGGAAAAGTTTGAGGAAGCTATAGATCTGTTTGTTACATTTGAAGAATTGGAAAATATAAAAAGGTAAGCTCTGTATGATGTATTATTCATTATGTTTATAAAATACAATATTCCTTTACAGGCAAAAGCATAACAGATATACCGTAATCCCTGATGAACAGTCTGCTACTGTTGGTTCTTCCCACCAGAACCACAGGCTCATGATCGAATAAACCATACAAGGTCTAGTTGAAAAGGATGATTAAAATTTATACATTACTTTTTAGGAGAAATCTTATCGGATATACCATAACCCCCTTAGAAACAATCTACTATCAGGTTCTCCTGCTAGAGTCGTTGGAAAATGATCGAATGGATCATATCGAGCATGCTCAAGGAAAAAGATTCAAGTTTATTTGCAATTCCTCCACATACCAGAAAGTCAGGGATATATCATAAGTCCTGACGGACAGTCAACTACTGGAGCTTTCCGAAGTAGCTGATCAAAACCAGATGACCAGCTACTTCGGAAGGCTCCACTGTCGATTTCTCCAATTGGGATCGTAGGCAATCGATGAAAAAGATCATACCGAGCCTGCTCAAGGGTGATTATTAAGGTTTATTTGCTATTTTTCCACAGGCAAAAGTATAATGGATATACCATAATCTCTAATGGACAGTCTGCTAGTACCCGTGTGGAAAAAAATTCGCATGGCAACGATCTTGCCCAAAATCTGGCATTAAGCTTACTAAAATATCGGATTCATTTGACAACGATCTGGTGGAAGTCTTTTCACAAAGTATGGCGTTTGGGACTCTCCCATACTCCCAACATACTTTTTTCAGTCTCTCAAGAGTATGGGACAGTCCCAAACCCCATACTTTGTAAAAAGATCTCTCCGCGATCGTTGCCATACTAATTGTTTCCACGCGGGTATCCACTATTCTGCAATCAGAATCGTGAACAAATAATGAAACAGAATAGTGAATAGATAATGAATGTGAATTCAATTATAGCAAGTTTGGAAAACATTCGAAAATAAGGTTAGTCACCGAGCACTTCAGGTATACTAAAATATGACATCCTGAATCAAAATTATGAACTATGTACAAAATGGTGTCCCTAGATTCTTTGAGTAAAATTACAGGTGGATCAAGAAAAAGTAGAAAGGATGCAGGTATCCTATACATCTGTATGTTACGTACCACCACGATCAATATCATCAGGTATTACCCAGGTGAAAATTGACGATTGGCACTAGGATGGTGCAACACTGACAAAGATTGGCCGAGCCTTGGCGGTTAGCAAGGTGCAAGCTTGAAATGATAACATCGTTACAGGCTCCATTGATGTATTCTGCCAATCACGGATCAACATTGGTACGATTATGGCAGTCAAATCAGCCATCATTGGCAACCCTTGAGGAAATTTGTCGCTCGATCTAAATCCAAGATTGGATCATGCTTGTACTCATTAAGAACCAAGACTGATAGACGAATTTTTTTATGGTCTGCCAATGGTCAGATGTTTTATGCATTTAAAGGAGGTACCATCATTTATTACACATAAATGATGTTGACTGCTAAATTTGAGTCAATACTATAATAGTACTGAGTGAATATTCGGTCAAAATTGATTCAACGTTGCGACAATCCCACGCCAACGTTGAGCCAATGTTGTGACGATGTTCAACTCTATGTTGAACGATTGCAAAAATATAATAAAAATTCAGAGTCATATATTCCCGACATCGATTGCTTCCCCTCCACACATGTTAAGAAGTACAGCCCGAACCTGAAACATTTTATACAACCAGGGCGAGAGAATCTCTGTATACATTGAAACGAAGAAACTTATTTGATTAATCCAATACAAGAAGTGTTTATATGTTTAATATAACTCAATGATTACTGGTTACCTTACAAATCAATTACATCAAGTATAATTCAAATTCTGATGTCCACGAGTCCATGCGTCCGCACAGCTAAAATCTCTCCTTCGACGAAGGGCTGATGATGAAGACAACAATTTTCAAATCAGAAGGTTATATGATGCTTATATATCAACCGCATAGTTCGTTGAGCGCTTGCGAGAAACAAACCGAGCGTTGGAAACAATACCGAAGGGTGGCGCTTTGACATTGGACGCGGGAATTTTTGTATGGAGACGTATAATTGAGGATCGTGGCTAGCCTGAGCCAAGCTTTGACCAGGCTTGGCACTGCATTGGGTACTCATTTCTTCTAAACGTTGGCAACGTTCGGATTAATATTCCGCCATGCTATGAAATTGTTCGTATGAAGTTATTTTCTTTTGTCCAAACGATATTGGGACAACGATGAACCATGATTGGTATACTCTTGAGCCAATGATGGATTGATCATTGGAAATTATGATTCCCAACATTGGTGCAACATTGTGCCACTTGTCAGTCAACGTTGGCTCGATATAGATTTCCAAGCCTTGGGTGTCAACATTGCGCTTATCTATTTTCCATCGTCAGTATTGGCGCAAGCAAGAAATTTTCACGTGGGTAGCGTAGAAGGAAAATGAAGAAGAGGTAGGAGTGCAGTGGATATACCACAGGTCCTTGCGTTGGGTACACTATTATCAGATTCTTCCAATAGAATCACAGGTAGATTAAGAAAAAGCAAGAAGGATGCATATGTACCATACATCTTTTTGTTATTCACCACAATGATCAATGTCATTAGGTAGCGTCATAGGAAAATGAAGAAAAGGCAGAAGTGCAGTGGATGTACAAGTCCTTGCGTTAAATAATACCACTATCAGATTATTCCAACAGAATCATAGGTGGATGAAGAAAAAGCAAGAAGGATGTAGATGTACCATACATCTGTACGTTCAATGCTACCATGATCATTAGTTGGCGTTGAAGGAAAATGCAGAAAAAATAGGAGCGCAGTGGATATACCACAAATCTTTGCGTCAGGTGCATTCCACTGACCAATTGATGAATGATTAGAGACTGTTTAGGATCAACTCGACAAAAATTGAGCAGATACAATATTCTGATTATAGAAATTGTTGCAGAACAACTGCAGGTCAACTTGACTGTTGTGACTGGATGTGACAATTCATTCTGAATGTTTTCTCCCAAAGTTCCATCTTTTCAGTGGTTCCATTCAAGCTGGATTATATTTGTGTTCTTACAAACCTTCATTTTTATGTTTACTCACACTGAGAGAAGTGGAATGTAATGATTACCACGTACAAATAGTCAGTGTCGGACTGGCTCATTCCAGGGCCCCCGGCGGACGACCGTGCCGGGGCCCCTATGAAGGGGATGGAATAATTGTTGACTTTCAAGAAAAAAAAAAAGGGGAGAATCATACTGATTACAAATCCCTGTGATTCATTTTAATTTCAATAATTCATTTCATTGAATTCGAATTCAAGGAAGAATATATTTGTCATAATTTTTTCCATTGAAAAAACGATTCATTACAATGAAGGCAAAGAAAATTTTCTGTCAGTCTAAGAAATTGGGTCCTCAGTATATGAGGTGAATTATTATTCCAACTAACTGGATAGTTGTTTTGACTCATAAGTGGGTCAGAAAAACAACATGCACAGTTGGAACAACTAACCAGTTGGTTGAAGTGATAATTATTTTTGACAAGCGCATATGTACCTATTTTGTTCACTTGTTCCAACCAATTACTCATTTTTTTGTATAAGATTGTGCTCTAAACATCAATGTGGGGTACCTCATGATTTTTAGATGTTGAGGAACGAAATTGTGAAGAATTTTCGTCAGTTACAGGTTATTACTTTTTACATCTTCTTATACCCACCAGGAAATCAATAAACGACTGAAACTCCCAGATAGCACACGAAGAATTCTTTTTCAAGAACAGGTATAGAATTTTTCAAGAACTCTTTTCAAACTAATGAATTCCTACGGAGTTCTAGAAGAGTTAAATGTTTAGGACATTAACGAGTTCTTTGAGAATACCGAAAGTATTATTCCAGTACTCTCAAAGAACTCTTTAATGTCCAAAACATTGAATTCTTGCTGAACCTTATATGAATTCATTAGCTCGAAAAGAATTTTTGAAGAATTCTATTCCTGTTCTGGAAAAAGAATTCTTCGTGTGTTGTCTGGGTCTTTATCTAAGGTTCAATCGTGGTCATAGATTCCATGATTATCACTTTGGAATGATTTTTACATTAAATTTGATCCAAATTCTGATGAAATTTGTCATGAAGCAATGTGTTTTTGCAGTATTTTTTGAACTTATGCAATTTATTTCTTCCATGTGACAAATTGAGGATTAAGAAAGTTCTAAATCCGTTCATTTGAACTGTTAGAAAATCCATTGAAAATGACTTTTTTCCATCGTGCGACTTGAGAATGATGCCAGAAGCGCGGAAACCCTAGTAGAAATCACTCCAGTCGTTCTCTAGTCATTCTCCAAGCCTCACCAGGCGCTTCCAAGTAACTTTGCAGTTACCAAAATTTCGATTTTTGTACGCATGTTGGGACAAATGAGGCATTAAAACGTTTCAATTACCGCTCTTTTCACCCTTGAACACTGTTTTGGTTACCCTTCCGTGTCGTTCTAAACACACCATTTTCACCCGGGTATCTTGCAAGTAAGACTTTTTCAAAAATACCTGATAGATTTCTAAAACATGTCTTATGTAACGCAATCAGCACACTTAAGGAACACCGGTTTCATTCAAGAATAACATAGTTTTCAGATCGTTCTCATTGTGTTGCATACACTGAGAGAAATTTATCAGCAAGAATGACTGATTTTTGTGATCAAATGGGGGATATATTAGACATGAGATTACAAATTGATGGGAAATCCCAGCAATTTTTCATTATGTTATTTTAATCCCAAAAAATGTTATTCTATCTGAAATTTTAATTCTATTGGAAACTTTTGAATGCAAATTCACTTATGGAAATGTATTCGTAAAAACGAACGCAGAGAAATTAAATGGCTGTGGCAGCTACTCACTTTTTCAGCTCTCTTGTTTTCATTGCTATAGCTAAAATAATCACACTTACAGCTATTTCTTAGTGACTACAGTAAAAGATGTCTCAATGATCTTAACTTGGCGGAAATTTAAATCCATACTTTATAAACTATAGGTTTGAGGGGAAGTGTTCGATCTGCATCTCATACAAACCAATAGTCTCGCCATCTGTGTTTTAAAGCATATACTACGCTCTCGATCGTACGCTACACTCAGTTACACTGTTGTTCTTGGCGTCACGTTGAACGGTCGAAAGTCGCGCTCTGTAATTGCATCTGATATAAATATATTATAATTCAGACTTAAATTCGTTTTTACTCGCACGCTAACCCATTTCCTATAACACTATTCCTAATTATTTCTGTTCTCAAATAAGTCTATTTATGAATATGATTAATCCTAAATATCTGTATTCTCACAAATTTCTATTCTATTCTGTTTCATAGTGATTTAAGGATCGCGTGATTATGGATTAAATTCATTCAAAGTAATTTCTAAAGGTTCAATAAGTCATGGAAAATTTGTAGAAACTTTGTACAAATCCATACAGTAATTTCAAATCAACTGACCATTATGATTCAGTGAGTCATGAAAAATTTTTATTTAAAAACTTTGTACGAATTCATGCAGTAGTTTTCAAAACAACTGACCAGTATGAAATGGCTAGCATCCAGGCGCTGAACTGTGAAAAATCTTTGTTCGGAATTTCTCATATTTGAATTGGAAAATCACAGTTTCTTTGTTGAAGTACTGCGATCAGCATATGAAAAGATAAAGTTTTGTTGTAGAAGTCTTATGCTTAACATAGAAGAAATAAATTTTTTTTGGAAGAGTCCTGCACTCAGACTTTTTGGAAAGTCATATCACAAAAGTTTGTAAATTGCCCATGCTCAGTGTAGAAAACTTTAAAACCTTCACAGAGCGTGAAAAATTTCCAAACTTGTGTAATATTACTACGCTGAGTGTAGGACTTTTCCAAAAAAATTTATTTCTTGTACGTTGAGCGTAAGCCTTTGACAATAAAAATTTATTTTCTCCAGCTAAACGTCCTCCTTCAACAAAGAAACTGTGGTCTGCCAATTCAGATATGAGTAGTTCACAAGAAAGAGTTTTTACCTGAACGCTAGCCATTTCATACTGGTCAGTTGATTTGAAAACTACTGTATGAATTCGTACAAAGTTTCTAAACAGTTTCCATGACTCTCTGAACCTTTAGAAATTACTTTGAATTGAATATGCTCGAATATTTTCCAAAAGCGTGGTCTCTTCTTCTTGAATTTATTGACGATTCCGCACTTGGTAAGAATGAAGAGGTGAATATTATTTTTCATATTTTAAATTCAATTCCATCCATTGTATTATCGTTTCAATTTTGATAATTGATTTATTTTAGGTATCTCATGCTGCTTGAAATCGTTTTAAGAGATATTATACCTGCAAAAAGGTAATAACGAGACGATTCAATCTAACAATAATTCTGAAGCGTTATGTATTGTCGTATGACGTGTTTGGCTTAACATTGGAATAGGTAGTACAACACCTTCGCAGAGAATAAACCTGACTCTTATGCACCTTCTCAACAAGCATTTGTAACTGCTCTTGTGCATATTTTTCAGCATATAGAACCAAGTAAAGAAACTGTACAATTCACTTTTTTCTATTTCGAAAGTCAGATAGATACCAATTGAAGAGGACAAAAACCTCATTCAACATTCATCTATTCTTATGCATTTTTTGTTTTCAATTGGTTCCTATCCGATATCATAAAGATGTTTAGAATTCGTCATATTAAGAGAACCATTTGAGAGGAGAGATGATTAGGAATAAAAATGTTGAGATATTTAAGAATAGTTATTCTTAGTGTATAAATACCCAGGTGAAGAAATGTTGTAGAATTCTAGTCAGAATTTGGTTCTATACAAATTCTACATCATGAATGTACCATAAAACATGATATAGTGAGAATGGTTGTGTAAAACCAAATCCTACATCGGTTATCCGAAGAATATGTGAAAGATTTTTGGTACATTGTAACTTCAGTTTGTTTACACTTGGCGCGGCCGATGAAGATTTTAATATATAACTTTCTGTTCGCATGCTTTTAACAAAGTGGTTTGAATACAATTAAGGCTCAAAACTCACGTTATTGGCCGCGCCAAGTGTTTCGTATCGACGTTAATTGAAAAATCAAGAACAACCAACACGTTTGGTTTGGATATTCGATACAATATTGCTCCTTAATGATCATAAATCACTTTGAATACATTTTGAACAAACTGAAGTGACAATATACCAGAAATGGTTTACATCTCCCGAAACACAGTTTTATTGAGGTGATATCATTGTGATAAAACTTTCTTACTGCTATTACATCACAAAGTTATGTTTTAATTACATTGAATCGATATAACATGTGTGATTGTTATGTAACAGTAATGTTGAGGTTACAAAAGAGCCACTGTTGTATAACCACCACAAGCTGGCATGTGCAATTACTCGGTTGCCACCTCGTTGCATCAACATCCTGTTCTATATAACGGCAACAATCATTGTTTAGTGTGATACCATTGGGATATCCAAATGTACTTGACAGCTCATATTGATTTCACATCTTTTTTTCAGCTGAGACATATCCTACTGTGTTTCATGAAAATTTTGAAAGTAGTAAAATCTTCCTTTAGAATGTGTTTTTAGATTTTTTTTTTTGGTAAGTATTGGAGGAATTTTCATGTACTTGGCGTTATTTTTTACCTTTTTGGAGTTTTTAGCTTCAGTTCTCTTCCACTCGCAATATCTTTTGCATCAAGGCACCACGGTTTTACCACAATATCTTGGGGTGTTTAAAATCATTTCACGTTCTCAGCATTCATCTTCCAAGTGCAATACTTCAGAATATAAATCGTTCAAAGCTCCGTCTCGATTATTCACCTTATTTGAACCAGTCAATCTATATACTTCATACGATCTTGTGTACATAAAGAAGATCCTTTCATGTCATTCTCTTTTATTTTTTCTCTCTCACTTTCTTGATCTCCGATACTCACGTATTCATCAAATTACTTTTCTCCTCATCCCTTGTTTTCTTTGTGGTAAAGGAACACACTCGACGTTGAGTCTAAATATATGTATTTGTACGAAACAATTATTACAAATAATTAATAGAAAAAATATTGTTTGCCGCAACCGTTCGCTTTTCTCAACGCATCATGACTGTGTCTAGCGCCTCGTTGGCGTCTTCGTTTCTGTTACAGTAGTACCAACTCTGGCTGTGTCACTCGTCGTTGCCGTTAGGCTATTACCAACCTTCATTCTTCACTATAATCTGGAATTTCTATTTTTTCCGAGAATTTCACACCACAAATCATTTGCTGCAAATGCTATATGGAGGATGTTATTTGAATTTCATATTCTGATATAAAGAAGGAAACGATATGTATCTGATTGTTGGAGAAACATTTCAATTCAACGCCCAGGAAAAAGTCTGTGCGAGAATAAAAAATATCCAATTTTTTGGGACAAATGTTTTTCTTCTCAACGTAGTTTTTGTTGGATTTTTTTCAACTGTATTCGAAGTTTTTTTTTGTGGGAATGGTGTCATTGACTGCCTCAATAGAAAGGAACAAGGCGGGTGCGCGTAACGCGCGAAACAACATCGTGAAGGCGGTGAGGTACGTCGCTGAGCGTTTCTACTTCTATCCGCTAGGCACATCGCGTCGCTACTGAACGCACGGCAAATAAAAATAAATTTAGACAGATATGAAATGAGGTGTTGCGGTCTCGTTGCAAGCATTGACAATCCATACTTACGGAAGAACTACTTCTTAGATGAGTCTAGTGCGCACGCGTGACGTTAGTCCAACTGTTTCACAGTGGGGTCGATCGTACTTTTCGCAAACAAATTAACTTTTGAGAGGCATTCCGAAGCATTTTCAGTGTTCAAGGAAGAAATTACTTATCGATCCCTCGAAGTGGAATTTTAATTATCGTTGATTTTGACAGTAAGCAGCTGTTAACTTCGCGTCATAGGTTTGAATCGGGTAATTCTTCTAACGATAGTGTTTGGATCAGGGATACAAGCCTATATTCGAGGATTTTAGGTTATTCTAATCGATGATCCAGTGCTAATATAGAATATTGAGACTTGTCAATCGTCAAATCTGTTGACAGTCTGCTGCTCTCTAAATCTGAACCAGTGAAAATCACTGATTCACAGTTAAATTTCAAAGATTTCATCAGTCCCAAGACTGCCACTGAGAACCGGTGACAAACCACTGTTTCGATCAGTGCAAAGCACTGATTCAAACACAGGTGAGGAATATTTTGAAATCAATTGAAAAAAAAATCACTTCTACGAGCATTGAACGCGGGACGTCGGGACCAGACGTCCTAGCTCTATCATTCAAGCCATCGTCAGTTGCTTGAATAAATGTACTTTCTTTGCATTTCATGAACTTGCGTTCAGTTTTCAAACTTCAAAACCCAGATACGTTGAAATAAAAGCCAAAGCGTTGTTTCTTAAGAGTGCCGAAGATATCCGTATGTGTACTTTTCATTGAAAACTAACTCTCGTAACCTCCTCTTGTTATAAACATGCAATTCTCCTATTCTTTATGACTATTTGCAGCACCATCGTACAAGCGACAGCTTGAATTACTTCCCAAATGTGTATTACAGGTTCACACAGAAATTCTAATTTTGGTTTCCCTGACTTTCCCTGACTTTCCCTGACTTTCCCTGACTCAGTTGGCAAATTTTCCCTGACCTTTTTGCATTTTTTTGCAATACTGATTTTTCAATAGTTGAGTGATTTATTTCGCTTAGATTTTCGAATTATTAGATTTTAGAAATCTTAGTTCACTCTTGAGCTGCCTATAACCCATATATATTCTCTAAATTATTTTTATCTTCATTTGAGGTTTGAGATATTCGATATTAACATTATCAATACTTTCAATATCGGGCATGACTGCTTCAGATGATAGATCTAATATGCCAGTAACATCTCCGAAGTCGGATAAAAGATTTTCTCTTCATGTTTTTCAAGTTACTGAATTTGAATTTATAGCAAAAATTGCAAGATTTTTGTTATTTCCTATGAAATCTAATGCTTCCGCGAGATTCGAGAAATTATCGATCTTGTTTTGTCTTGTCTTGGAAATCGAGACAATATCGAGACGAGCTGCGTAAAATAGCCTTCTAGACAAGAACAATATGTACCAATCAAGGAAAGCGTAACGTCGAGATCAGTTGGTCAAGATCTTGACTACATCTCGATCTTCTATTATCAAAATCACCAATGCAATAAGGACAAATTTTGAAGTAAATTATTGCAGCATTGGTTAGGAACTTTGTATATCTATATATATTGTATATTCAGATATATAAACAATGTTAAATAACGGAGACGTAGTATAGATAGACCGAGCCCGTATATGGCGGGAGTAAGAGAGACAGAAACAGAAACTCTTCCAACCGTATTTTAAAATAGGCGGGAGAGTTTCTATCTTTCTCAGACTGGAAAACGATAGTAAATAAACAGCGCCACAATAGGTCTGTTCTCTTAGGAATGTTGGGGCACCACGTTGGGGGGGTGATTATACTCATATTTTTTGTAATGGATCCTGCCCCTTATACATATTATATAAATAAATATAACAACTTTATTTTTCCGAATATTACCTATTTTTATTTTACTTATTATACAAACGTATATTTATATTTATATATTTCCTTAAACATATAAAATTCCGAAAGTTTATCGACAAGATCAATATTCTTGAGGTATTGTCAAGACAAGATCAAGATGATCCATTACAGGAATCATTCAAGAACAAGACGATATAATTATTTTAATATTTTTCAAGAACAAGACAATATTTCAGAAAATATCGTATTGTCTCGTATTGTGGAAGCACTAATGAAATCTCGAAGATTGGATCTTTAAAAAATTGAGAAGTATTGTTCATATACATTTGTAAGAATTGAGGTGGGAATAGACAAATTGCACATACGTTTTTCCATTGACAGAAAATTGTGACTGAATGTTGATACAAGTTCTGATTATTCTGCGTGTAGCACAGTTGTCTTAGAGGCCGTAACACTTTAGAGAATCTTCTAGTATGATTTAATGATTCATTCGTTAATGTCTGAGGAATTCAACTCCTGCAAGAAGGAATAGTCTTCAAAAATGAGGAAAAAATCCTTCATTTTCAGCAAAATACAAATTTTCTCATAATTGAAGGATGTGATTTATGGAGGAAGATTCTCCAGAATTTTCACTCCAGAAAGATATCTAAAAGATGTTTTTCTGGGAGACATCTCAAACATATCTAAATTTGTTGCATAAGACATCTTTTAGATCTCTTCAAGATATTTTTTAGACTGATCTCTTAAGATGTTCATTGGGTTGCTGATCCAGCAATCCGGCATTGAAGGTATATAGACTACTAGAAACATTACTGAATCAGCAAATATCTTGCAAGCAAGATTTTTGCGGTAACACCAAACCTTTTGCCAATTCAGCAAAGAAGATTTACTGAAGTTATTTTTTCAGCAAGCATTTTTCTCTGCGTGTACGTATGATTGAGCGAGTTTCAGAAGATTATGGAAGAATGTTCCCAATTTTAACTGCAATGCAAAGATTATGTACGCGTAAAAACAACCAATCTTTATTATAATGTATATTGATTGATTCATATTGAATAAAACTCAAAATATCAAAATTGAAGAAAGGAACAAATATTTGAACAGTAACCAGCAGTAGAATTCACCAAACATAAAAGAAAACGAAACAAAGCACACAATGCAAACATATGAATCGATTATATTGTGTCTTTCATTTTCATCTCATGTTGTGATAAGAACTGTTTCATTCGGTGCACAATTCGATTGTTTAACTGTACAAAATCATTTATAAGATGAGCACAGATAAAATTTGGATAATATTCACATAACTCAAGAGAATACCAACATTCGAGGACGTTCTTCCTATCTAATTACTCGGAATTCAATTGATAAAAAAAAAACCAAAAGTTCTAAGGGGTATTCTCCAAGACCTCACCTACGTCTGTGGAAAGCAAAAATTCTGAATTTCAAATGATTTGTTCGAAAAAAAAAATTGTCACTACGTTTTAGTCGGTTCCCTAACTCCCTTGATTTCCCTGACTTTCCCTGATTATTTTTCACTTCCCTGACTTTCCCTGACCTTTTTTGATTTCCCTGATTTTCCCTGACTTCCCAGGTCAGTGTGAACCATGTATTAGCATTCACTCTAAAACCTTCGAGTTCATGTTTTTTAAGTATACATAAAGTAATAATATAATAATTTATAATTGAAATGCCGCACACATGCTATGCGTGGTCACCATGAGAGGATACCAAAAGACCGTTTTTTAAATCCTCTCCAAATAATACTTATACCTGTATAAACAGAATATTGCATTTCCAATTCTTGGAAACATTTTGTACACATGCCACAAAATCTCATATCATTTTTCCAATGTACTTTGAAAAGAAATTCCATTCATCTGTTTACAATGAATATCAGTGAAATGATTCTAAGTACTTTTCACTATCAAATCAGTGAAATTAACTGAATCTCCAGTGATTAGAGACGTTACTGATTCAAACAATGTTTTTTTCCTCAATGGTTTAAATTTATAGAGTGTCCAGATTAAAATTATGAGACCGGACTGCGAAAGGATGATTGTGTTTGTAAAAATCCAATGTTCAGAACTTTGAAGGAGTTAATTACGGGAAAACATGATATTAGAATCAAAATGTGAGAGTTATCAAGTGTCAAACTTATATAATGACATTAATTAAATTACACTCGTGATAAGCATATCAGAAAACTCTGCCAATCGATAGACACAAAGCTTCCTCGTTTCTGTCCAAGTAGCATCCGAATGTATTTTATATACACATTTCGATTATGGGGCAGATTTTTTTGGTAAAAATACGCTCGAATGCTACTTGGACAGAAGCGAGGAAGCTTTGTGCCTTTCAATTGGCAGAGTTTTTTTTACATGAGTTCATGAGAAGCTCGAAATGATGCAATAACGAATATCGCGAGAATTCAAAATGTCAGACATTTGAGAGTACTATAAACACATTTATTATATTCATTCGTATTTCTTTCTGAACGTTTTATGAATTATATGCAGAACTCTGGAAGAATCCTTCACGCATTCTATGTGTTCATGAAGAAGTCTGAAAGAATAAAAAAAAATAGTTCATTCAGAATACTTGTTCAGAACTCTTTTCGACTTTTTTTCGATCATATGTGCTGTGTGGGAAGACTACTATGAACCCAACACATAATCGCGGTAAAAATTTCATAATAATCGGATCATAAGAACGGAAGATATCCCAATAAAAACTTTTGAAAACATCTTCAAACGATGCAGATTGCTAAGAACTCTTTCTCCACATTCCTCAACCGATTGTGGTGAAACTTATGTGGGACCACTATGGGATCATAACTGAACTGTGGTATAAATTTCATTGCAATCACATAACAGAAAACGAAAGCATGCCCTTGTCCCAGAATTACAATTTTTGATAACATGTTTCCTTTCTGTCTCCCGCTTCCTTGTAAGTGTCAGGTTGAAACTTATATGGGTCCACTATGGGCACTGCACAGAATTGTGATGGAAATTTCATTTGATGATTGACGAGTCTCAAAATCCTATAATAATACTGCATTATTGATTAGAATACCCCACGATCCTCAAATGAAGGCCCTTATCCCTGACTCAGACACTATCGTTCGAAAAATAAATGGACTTTGAACTATCAAAAGAAGTTGACAGTGCGTCATTGTCAAAATTAACACAATCCAAATTCCGCTCCGGGGAATCGATGGGTAATTTCTTCCGGAAAATTAAAAACATATTAACTCATTTGGACTTGAAATGCCTTCTGCGAGGTAATTTATCCGCAAAAAGTACGATCGGCCCTATTGTGTGTTGATCACCCAAGAATTTTGAATTTAACTTCACAGCACCACAGTCCCAGAAGAATTCTCGAAGGACTCCTTTCAAATAAATGATTATGGATTCCTTGATGCGAGTTCTTGAAAAATACATGAAAAAATATAATCAGACTATAAAGAATTCTCAATGAATTCTCCAAAACCTCATAGAAGAGTGCATGAAGTATTCTTAATGAATCCGCAAGTCACTCTCACATAAGTCTCGTTATGTCAATTCAGAATGGATCCCTGGAGGAATTCTTTTCCTCGTCAAAAAGAACTCCTTGAGAACTCAGGGAAGAATTCAAACAGAAGTAGATTTAGTAGATTTCTACAAAAATGTCTGAGAATTCCAAAAGAACTGTTGAAGATTCTGAAAGAATTCTGAGAGAACTATTAGAATATTTTCCAATCTAACAATTCAATCGAGCTACAAGCTTACCTAAAATCCTTGACGCATGGCTGATTGCTATCAAAAAAAAAATTGTTCAAAAAATCTTCTGGAACAATTTCGAATAGACCATGAAAAATTTCAAAAGTATTGTTAAAGAAGTATTTCGAAATCCTTTGAAAAGATCTCGAGGAGCCTCAAATATCAAAATGACCGTCAAATATTTTGCACCTCGCAGTCAGTTCGATGAGTTGACTCGAAATGTGCATACAGGAGTATCTGAATGTCTGCCCGGGTAGGAAATTCTATTAAATCCTATTAGGAATGGTGGAATTTCCGATTTCATATCATTGAATTCCGTTGAAACCTATTCATTTCTCATTCGCCAGTGTTTTATAGATTATTTGGAACACGGTGTGTTTCATAAGATCCTTCGATATTTTTATGGATTTATATCAAATCTCCTTCAGTTCAATTCGAATTACTCACTTCAAATTTTCCAATAAATTTGTGGCAAATTTTATCTCTTCTAGAATATGTTCGGGATTCTCGGGTGCACTGAAAAGTTTTTGGAGTGTTTCGATGAATTTTTACAAAAATTTTCTAAGATTATTTACAACCCCTTATAGCATTCTTTGAAACATCTTTGAGGATTCCTCATGAACTCTTTCATGAACTCATTGAACTCTCTTGGAATTCTTGATGAACTCTTTCAAATTCCTTTGCAAACTTTTTTGGAATTCTTCAAGAACTCTTTCAGACGGAAAAACAGAATCCCCCTGGGATTCCTCTTGAACTGAAGTCTCGGGGATTCTTTAAGAATTTTTTTTAAATTTTTTTGAAGGAGTTATAGTGTTCTTTAAAAATTCTTTTGGGATTATTAGAGAATTCTTTCTGAACTCTTTCTACTGTGTGGGTCTCGAGAGCACTGGATCACCATTGAAGTCCCCCTCATTTGTTTTCCCGAAAATATTGTTTCCGATTTGTGGCGGTTCCATTCATTTTCTGAAACTCCCTCTTTTTTTCGATTCCAACGAACACCAAACCCAGAGAACCAGACAGATCTGGCTCAAACTTCGTCTTTGTTCTTCCAAGCGGTGAGATGGACGGACAATAAACTCGATACGCCCTAGGCATGTCATCTCTCTCACTTACAGCTCAACGTATGGCAATATTCTAAGTAGTACAAGTCAACGACATGTGATTACATTTCATTTTTAGATCTAAAAGTATTTAAGAAATGAATTAAATCCAAATTTGTGTACTCCTTGGGCTCGTTCGAGGATCAAGGATGCACACGAGATGCTGAAAACACGATGACGAAGAGATGATTTGAGATTGAGAATTGATACAGACGCGAACTCTTGGAAGTATAGGATAGATAGGAATTATATCGGAAACTAGTATGAAATACTTCGGTCGTCTGTTGGAGAATGTTAGTCGTATTGAGTAGAACCTTATAAAATGATTTAAGCTGGCGAGTTTCATTGGCAGTTTCAAGGATGCGTTACCTGATCTTGGTACTCTTCGATAACAACAACAACACATGACCTTATAGTGAAAAAAGTGCTCAGAACAGTAGAAGAATTAAAGAAATTTGGAGAGAAACTGTAGAGAATGTCTCTCCTCATCACTTAAATCCCTTTTCCTTTGGTTTTCCATCTATTGATTTCAATCAATGGAAATTCCTTTGTGGACTACTGGGAATTCAAAATACAACAATACCAGTTTACTGCAGGGGTAATCCAATAATATTCCCCAAGGTAAACCAATAGAAATTTGAAGGATAATTCAATGGTATTCTCGAAAGGATACCAGTGACAATTTGATAGCTAATCTGAGAGAAACAATAGTTTCATTCCATCAAACTCAAATTCAATGTTGTTACTTTTTATTGAAAAAAAACTACTCAATAATATTGATATCCATTTAGATATTTTATATCACGTTTTGATTCAGAGCTTATAACAGGGCATGAAGTGGAAAAAAAATTTTTTAAATGACCAAAATCAAAGAAAAAATAACTAAAAAAATAATTAAAAAATAACTGAAGAATAAATTTAAAAATAACTGCAATCAGATAAAAAATAACTTGAAATAATTGAACAGAGAGTTTTTTCAATACGAAAGATTGTTTGATCTCTAGTCTTCAAAATCCCAAAAACAGGTATCAACATAAAATAGAAGAAAAGTGTACGTTAACTTGTATTTCTCTAACACTTTTTTTTCAAAATGGCATACTCGCCAAAAGCTCTCAAAGTTTGAATCAAATTCAGTTCTCAGAATTCTATGAAAAATTCGAAAGAATTACTTTGATACGCAAAAATGATTTGAAATAACAGTAAATTGAATCAAGGGTTCTTCTGCGTCAGAGGGAATAGATTAAAGTCCATGGCGTATTTTTTCAACAATCAAGCAATGGTTGGAAATTTGAAATATGCAGTTATGAAGAACAGTTCCCGTATTACCAGGTGGATATAAATGAAAATTTCCAAGTAATTCTTCAACATTGGGAAACAAATTATGACATGTTCTGACATTTATCAATTATTTATTGTAGTAATGAGTTACGAAATATTTCGAAAGGTAACACTGTGATACGCTTGAGTTTCTTTTGTCTTTCTCATTTTCTTAAATAAACTTAAAAACAAAAATATATCAACAGATCTTTGGCATTCTTTGCTTGAAAATCACAAAGTATAAAGTAATGACTTTAATTGAATAAATGCCTCTCTAGATTAGGAAAATGGTGGAAAAGAGCGTGTAGGTACGAGGAGAAACTAGAAAGAGGGGAGGTAGCGATGAGATGTTGAAGGGTGATGAAGGGAAGAAGGGTGAGGGAGAGGTGGGAGCAGGAAAGGAGAGAATGGTTAGAGGAAGAGGAACTGGAGGAGGGAAGAAGAGAGGGGTGGGCCGGGAGAGAATTGGAGGAGAGGGATAGAAAAAGTCAAGTAAAGGAGAGGAGGGGGAGGATAGATCAAAGTTCAGACAAATTTCGTTCAATGAATTTCCCTGAGTTTTCCCTGTGATTTCCCTGAGTAAAATTCTAATTTCCAGAAATCGTCGGATCGTGAATGTGTCCCTAAATATTTTTTCCTCAGTGTATAATTTCTAAGATTCCACGATTAAAAATTGAGAAAATATGTTGTGGAGAATGAAAAATAGAATAAATGAACAAATTTTTATTCTGAAAAAATTTTAGTGATTTCCCTGAGATTTCCAGGTTTTGGGAATTTTTGATAATTCCTCTGAGAATTCCCGGTGTTTTGAGTCCAATTTTTATTTTCCTGAGTTTTTCCGAATTTCTCGGAATTCCAATTCTGTTTGAACCCTGTAGATGAGTCTAGGTACAACCGGTGGTACAATTGTATAATGATAGATGGGATTCCGGAGTATTTGAAGGAGAGTAAAGGGGTTAAGTGGACAAGGAGAATAGCGAGGTTTAGTTTGGGGAATAAGATGAGGGGGGGGGGCAGATATTGGGGAGAGGAGGATAGGAGGATATGTAGGGTATGTGGAGGGGAGATAGAGCAATGGGACCACGTTCTGGAGAGATGCTCGAGAGGAGGGTGACAGAAATATTGGGGGAGGACGGGAGAGGAGGGGGTGGATGAGGGAATTGGAAGAAAGGAGGAGGAAGGCAGAGGAGGGAGGAGGAATGGGAGAAGGGGAGGATGAATGAGTGCGAAGTATGGACGGATGAGTGATATATATATATATATATCTCTCTCTCCCTCCCTCAAGCGTGTGTGGATGCTCAGGTTAAGTTTAGTTCTAAGTATAGGGTAAAGTTGAATTATGTACAGTAAGAGGGGAGATTTTGTCAGGGAGGGCGGCGCTCACAAGTATTGTGAGTGGGCACCGACGAAAAAGAAATGAAGTTATACATACATGCATACATTAGAAAAATGATTTGAAACAAACTAAAAACTTTGAAAAAAAAATAAAATTTCAAGAATGAATATAATTTGATACACGAGACAAATTGATCACTTATATCAATCACAGTAGCCTCTGACGTGTTTCATATTTTGAATATAAATACATAATGAACGATAAATACATAACGACTTGACAGTATTTTTTTCATTTCGATAAAAAAGCAAAATGCTCACTTATTTTATATTATAATAATATAATGAAAAATAAACTCGAGTAGGGGCAAGTTGACTATCTCGTACCAGTACCTGAATTATACCACCACTGGTTTTTGTAGAAATAAAACAATCAAAGCAGTTTATTTCTTTTCTTTGAAATTTTTCATAGGAAAAGAATTAGAAATGCGAGCGAAACAAATCAAAAGAATAAGGAAAATATTATAATTCTTTGACAAAGAGCGGTAGTACGATTAAGGCAGGGGTACGATATGGGCAACTTTTCCCTATGACTTACATCAATTAACAAATTGAAGATACAGTACCCATCCGATTTTCTTCTGCTTTCCCGCCTGACAAGCTCGAACGCTCTCCCCACCACATCCACTCAATCACGGGTCGAACCATACGCTTACTAGACGTTCAATTTTCTTCCGTAGATCAATCGTTAATTTTGGGCTAAGAAATTTTTGTACAGGTGAAAAAACAAAAAGTGAAAATGATTTATTCAAATAATCATAAAATCATGGAAAGTCAATTGATGGAACTCCCACATGCTTACACAGCCGCAGTATATTTTCCAGTTGTTAAAAAGTTCAGGTGATACATTAATTTGTCTTATCAAAAATTAGATGATTCATATCGGTATTTCACTACATCTATATAATTACATTGTATGAAAGAAAATTTTTACATTTTCTTTTCATTAATGACAGGAAACAATTGGTTGAATGTGATAGAAGCAATCATTCTTAGAAAAATAACTATTATTGTAATCCTTGAGCCCGATGAACATTTGATAAGTTTAACATGTCTTACGCAACACTATTCCATACATGTATTTGTGTTTGTGCATATCACTTATCTTATACTTAGTTTTCGTTATTTACATCCATTGAATATGAGAAAACATAATCTTCCACCAAACGCGTATGTTGGAATTGTCAAAATTGTCACCGCAGTGAACTGTATACATACTGGAATGAGCACTCCCCAGATATTCAATAGAAATTCGTCAGAGAGAGAAAAAGCAGTGAATGTACAAGAGACATCGCCTGACCCTGCCACTTACTACCTTTGCTACAAAAATTGTGGAAATCATCCATGTTTTTAGCTAAGGTAGTAAGTGGCAGGGTAAGGCGATGACTGTCGTACATTCACTGCGTATATGACTTCTCTCTCTGACGGCGCTAATCTAGGGAGTGCTCATTCCAGTATGTATAGAGTTCAATGAGCCACCGTGCACGATTCATAGATACACAAACACAAACGATGTGGCGAGCGTCGCAAGACAATTGGGTGGGGGAAGCATGATTTCTATAAAAATACTCCCCTCAAGGCCCGTGAGCGGAAGAAAGTCGAATGGGTATTGTAATTCATATCTATTCATAAAATTTTTCAATTTGACTGTCTAGTATTTGATAAAAATGTTCAATTACAATAGTTGTATACTTCTATGTCTTTTCGGTAAAGACCGGAAATTATGTTTTACTTGTGTCTTCCCACAGTCTCCTGAATCTTTTCATCACGCCGTTTCGAGTTAACATCGGAAGTCACTTTTTTAACTCCTTCGATCATAGTTTGAGCAATAGATATTTCAGCTAAATCTTTATTTCTAATTGCTGTTGTAAGTCTTTCATTCGCTTCAGTCAATAGTTTTTGAGCACTTTCCCTTCGAAATTTTTCTTCTAATTTCAATTTTTCCAATTGTTCTTCATCAGCTGCAATATATTTTCTTTTTCTGTTAAACTGTTTATTATTTTCTTCTTCGGCTAATTTCTTTTCTTTTTCAACTTGTCAACGTTCACTTCCTTTTTCCTTCTTCTCTTTTTCTCTTTGAAGATAGTCGTTGTAGCTTTTATAAGCAACACGCGCTGAAATCAATAAGTCCTGAGTAATTGGCACTAAGTATGGTTAGTTATCATAAGTTTTCAGAACACTTTTCATTGCAACCAAAGCATTCAAAGTCCTCTCTGACATTGAAGCTCTATCCCAAGTTAAAATTCTACCAGAAGCTGAAAACCCTCTTTCCACATCAGCATTACCGTGAGAAATTGATAATGCAGCATTTACTACCTTTGATAAATTCTGGTATTTATAAGTATTGTCAGTGAAGTCAGTCATTTTTTGGAACTGGTACTCATACTCATCAAGCGATTTCTTTTTCAATTCTGGATCGTCTTTTTCCAACTGCATGGCTTTCCATTCAACACAGAGAAGGTCGGTTTTGATATCGAAAGGCATCGCTCTGGCAATTTCAATTATATTAGAGCAGCTTTCTGGAGAAGTTCTCTTTTCAGGATGAAGGGAAGATAAATTTTTCAGCAATGGTGATGATAAAGAAAATTTTTTAATTATATGCTTCACAGCTGCTATATAACGTTTTTGAACTTTGAGTAAAAAAAAAGTGCTATCTTTCTCAATCACATTTCTCAAGGTATTGGATATTTCATCATTAAGAACAATATCTTTGAGATCGAGTAAATTTTTAGAATTAAAAAAGTCGTCACATAAAGAACTCTCATCCAAGTCTTTAAGCGCATCAGCTTCACATATTTTTCCCAAGAGTTTCCTCACAGGTGATGAAAGTGATGGATATAACAAATGTATTAGTGACTCTTCTTTTTGAAACAATCCAGAGATACTAGTGTACAAATGAGCACTCGAAATTACAAAATTCAACTCTGCCTTTATAGTAGGTTTTTTTAAAAAGTCTCACAATTTTATTATATCCAGGTCGTTGAGTTAGTATTTTTTGCTTTTTCGGCCCGAGTCGAAAAATTGTAATACTTTTTAGAGCCTGATTAACTCCGTAATACGCAACGATCCAGAGTTTAATCAGGTCGAAGGAAGGTTAACACCAGGTCGAATGAGAAGTTTGAAAACAAGATCAGGTTGAGAACATGGTGAGATCAGGGTTAAAAATGAAATCAAACCTGATGCACTCCGTAATACGCAACGAATCAGAGCTAAATCAGGTTTCACTTTTTGTCTCGGGGGAATATAATCGAGGAAATATTTTTCCATTGCCGGCCACTGCTCCAAAGTTCTTTTGACACCAATTTCAATAGTGGGCCATCTGCTTTCACAGTGTTTTAGGAAATTATGCATTGGGAGATTACATTTTCTTTGAATTTCATCAAAATCTTCCCACCTGGATGGCCACTGATGAAAAAATCTATGGAGTGCAAAAACTACTTCTAATGCATCTTCGCCCAGCTCATGTGAGTTTTCCAAAAATGCATTATGCACTGTGTGGATATTACAAAATCCAATATTTGGAAGGCTCTTTGTTCGATTTAAAATCATTTGATCATTTATTATTTTGGTCACAGACTTATTCGCGTTAGGACCATCAGAGCCTAGCATGATCAGTTTGGAAGGAGAGATAGATGCATGAATCATAGCATCATTGATCTTTTCAGCAATGACTTGAGCTGTCGCATGACCAATAAAAAATGTTTCTAAATGTCTGTACACTATTTTGCAGTGGCTAGGTAACCAATATCTACACTGTTAGAAAAATCTGCCTGAAACTCCATAAGAATATCATGAAGTTTCTTACATAATCATTTTATTGAATTTCATAATAAAATATTGAGTTCAATAATATAATTCTTGATGTTAAGAATTTTTTTCTCAATGTTGATAATTTTTTTCTTAATTGTAATAATATATTTATGAAATTTAATAAACAATTGTTACATTTCAGAAAGAAATTTTGAAATTTCATCATCAGTATTAAATTTGAGAACTATTATTGAATACAATACGAAAATATGGTATTTCATCAAGAATTTCGTATTAAATTTAAGAATTTTTCCAACATTGTAGCACCGATTAGAAGTTCTTTTTTACCAGATGCATTTGTGGTTTCATCATAAAGTAGGCTGTAATACGCTTCTCCCATGTCTTTCGTCTGTAGCTCTCTAAAGTACGGGGCATCACTAATCAATTAGTGAGCTTTGTTATTCCCCAGAGAAATATCTTTTGGGATAGAATCACCAAACACAACCTGAAAATAATACGCATAAAAATAATCATGAAATGTGGTATACCACTCTATAGAGTTTACATAGAGAAAAATTCAACACGAAAATGTAGTAATGTCAATTGTAATCTGAGAACATTTATTACATTTTTGATGAGAAGAAAATGGCCCATATTTTTGTAGAACTTTATTCAACAACACGAAAAAAAACTCTGTTGAATTTAAATTCACTATAAGAAATTTCTATGGGAAACTTCATATACATTTATATGAAGTAATTAACATATACCCCGTGTAGGAAAATCTCCATGCAATTATGGGATATTTCCCACCCATATATAGGATAAACTCGAAGAAAATAGGGTTCTTAATATATTTTATGGTAAAATTCCTGTACGTTGTATAGGGAATTCACTTTCTATACAGCGTATATGAATTTTTCCATGTCACTTGTATACGAAAATTCCGATTATTCTTCATAGTGTTATCTCCGTGATCATAAAAATACCGGTCTATCAGACGGAAAAATGTGAATATGGGAACTACGAGGTGTGTTCAAAAAATAACGAGAATTTTCGTTTTATGAAAAAAATATTTATTTATTCATCAATATCTATTTTGTGCCCTCCAAAATAATCCCCCTTGGATATAATACACTTGTGCCAACGCTTTTTCCAATCCTCGAAACACTTTTGAAACTCGATCTTTGTAATAGCTTTTAGCTCTTTCAGCGATTCGCTTTTAATGTCATTTATGCTTGTAAAACGACGGCCTTTTAATGTTCTCTTTATTTTTGGAAATAGAAAAAAGTCACATGGAGCCATATCTGGCAAATATGGAGGCTGAGGCATTGTTAAAGTTTTGTTTTTGGCCAAAAATTCACGAACAAGCAACGAAGTGTGAGCAGGTGCATTATCGTGGTGCAAAAGCCATGAATTGTTTTGTCACAAATCTAGGCGTTTTTTCGGATTGCTTTTCGACTGATATGCCAACATCATCAGCCACTTCTCTGATTGTGATTCGGCGATCGTTCATAACCATTTCTTCCACTTTTTTCACGTTTTCATCGGTTGTTGATGTGCTTGGGCGTCCGGGTCGTTCGTCATCTTCAACGTTTTCGCGGCCATCTTGGAAACGCTTATACCACTCGTAAATCCTTGCTTTACCATAGCAGACTCACCATATGCCTTTGTTAACATTTTACAAACTTCACTACACTTTATTTCATTTTTTACGCAAAATTGAATACAAATTCTTTGATCCATTTTTTTTCACAAACGAAAATCGCCGAGCTCGAAAAACACGTCATAACGTTAGCGGCTGCCACTTAAAAAGTAAGCAATGAATATTGCTGAAAATTTTATCGTACTTCAGGAGCATGTGCACCAACATAATAAAGAAAAATTTTATACAGGCGGACTCTCCAAACCCGCGAAATTTGAAAATTCTCGTTACTTTTTGAACACACCTCGTATTTCCATGGTAACACAAATAACAATGTGAATTCAATAGGTTTTTTTTTCCGTTAAGACTGAAATATGAGGAAAAAATGAGGGATTTTACAAAATAAATTATGAAATCCGATATATGACTTCTGGAAAGTTGATCGTTTTTTTAATTTTTTGTCAAGTAACAAGAATTCTTTATTACTTGCACGAGACATTTAACGAGAATGTCAACCGTTTGATCTTCATTAAAAATTTAAGAAATATCCTCAGATGTCATTAAAGATTACTATATTTTTGAACTGCATTTTCTTCATGTCTCGTTTTATCATGCCTTCGACTTCGGCAAAATACTTGGCTTGATTTTGATCGCAGTTGACTGTTTGGTCAAAAATAGATTCTTTTTGCTGAATATGATTGAAGTGGAAGGGAATATCAAGTTGGATTCTAATTTTTAAGGATGGTTCAATTTAATTAAGGGCACACGAGCCTCGCATTTTTTATTCCTTTCTAACTTCATGTATTGAAAGAAGTAAAGGCTATATGGTGGAAAAAGGCAAAGGATATTAGCGTTTGAGTGCCCTTAAGGATGAATAAAAAATTTGATTCATATAATACTAGGGCTGTACGATTAATCGATTAAAACGATTAATTGATAGGCAATTAATGGATTCATCGGTAGATTCCGATTAATTATTTCCTCAAGTGATCAGTTAATCGATTAATCAATGGCATCCGAACCAAAAAGTCGTTTCAAAATTAATAAACTCGATTTCAAAATCTGCCAATTGATCGATTAATTGCATATCAATTAATCACAGTTCATCGCACAGTCCTATGTAATATTACCTCAAATTTACCCTAAATGTTTCACAGAGACCATTGCATGATGAAAAAGAATAATCTGAAGCAACACATTTCAAACACCACATAAGCTCAGCTGTTGTTGTTTGATCCCTCACTGTACAACCTAATGGTTCCATAAGATTTCGAAGTGGTTGGTAGATTTTGTTTGGAATTCAAGTTTAAATTTTCACCCGTGTTGTCACCGACTAAAGCCAGTCGTTGTTGAGTGGGAGAATATTTTAACTGACATTCTTTTGAATGTTTAGCCTTGTGAAAATGTTGACTAATAGCTTGAAACCCTGTTGAACTTATGCTTATAATTTTATCACAGACCTTGCAATATAATTCAGTATGGCTATGTCGTCTTCCCTAGTCACTTATTTTATAACTTTGGTTATCAATCTTGTCCAACCAAATGGTTTGAAATTTACATTTTCCAATTTTTAACTACGAGACAATGGCCGCAAACAATCACATAAGAACATGTATATTAAAATATTCACATTATAATCTGCTTTTTTGTGACTGGGCACTGTTGCTATATCAAATTGTTGAAATAAATAAGAATGCACATCCATGAAAACAAAAACTATGACCATCTTCACGCATGGGCAGATCATAGCTTCTAAACCGAGCCGGTACTGGCTGATGAAATCACACGTGACGCGCGGGAGCTATTTGAATTGAGGTTACTCGAGCGCTATTACCCTCTGCCTTTTCCAACATATAGCGTTTTTTCCTTTCAATACATCAAGTTAGGAAGAAATGAAAGGTGCAATGTTCGTGTACCCTCAAAAGTAAGATACATTTACCATCGACTTTCTTTCATTGTCCCGAGATAATCGATTTAAACATTGTGCATGATTCCACTGCATTTTGTATATTTAAATTTCCCTTTCAATCCCTTTGTTTATTGGAACAAGGAAAATAATAACTATTACTCTTTAAATGAAAAAAGAAACAGTAGTCAATGAAAAAAAATTTAAAAAAGTAACTAATTTGGAAAAAAATAACTAAAAATAACCTACTTGGAAAAAAATTTTTTTAATTAAAAAAAATAACTTGTTACAAGCTCTGTTGATTCGATTCGATTGCGAGATTATTATCAGTTCTGATGGAATAGCCCTCCACCTTCGCTCGCACAAGATATCGACATTGTTTTTGGAAGTTGAAGAAGAACGTGTGAAGATGCAGATTGAGGTTATATACCCTATTCTCAAGACTGGTGCCTCACAAGTATAGTGCATGTATATATCACACAGAAGTTGCAAATTAATTATTTTGCACGTCTCGGAGATGCTCCACTATGGTATGTAGCTCTCTGCAGGTATGTCAAAACTAACTATAGGTATGTACAGGAATGCAAGGATATTTCATTGTGTTAAGGCAAGGCGGGAGGAGGACGGAGGGAGGAAAGGATGCCGCTAAAGGGGAGAGTGCAATTATTTGAGGTTAAAGGACGACGCTGATAAATTGGGGTGACGCGTTTCCAGGAGAACTACTGTCATCTACAGGCTCTGCCACCAACGTCATCTTTTGCTAAGAGAACCGTTATTTCTCTCCGAGTTTATTGGTCCATGTTACATGTCACGCTCTGAAAAGCTTCTCGAAATAATCGTTTCATAAACTTACGTGCTATACGATTAATAAAATCCTCATGGATGCTGGAAAAATACACGAGCGGAGCAATGAAGATTTGTACGAGTTAATTGGGTTTCCAGCTTCCGATGTTTTATCCGAAAAAAGCTGAAACTTGCTCGAAACTCGCTTGTTCCACAGAGTGTGGGTGTCGTTATATCGTTCCCTGAATTATAATTCCACAGAATCATGTCATTTGAAACTTTATATAAAAAATGAAGAAACAACGGACCAGGGATCCCCATATCGATTCAAATCTCATTGTTATATGGAGTCCAGCGGGATTTTTTGCCACACAAGGGAAACAACGATGAGAGATCACGACATCAATCATTCGATTATCTACAACAGCGTAAACGGAGATCGAGAATAAATAAGATCGACAACTTACTCATGAAATTCATGAAACATGGAGGACGATCGCACAAATCAAACTCGAATGAATCCGTATTGCAAGATAATACTAGCTCGTAGCTTCGTATTCAATAAATATTCATTTCCTATTGAGAAATCGATGATTCGTGAAATTCTATTTTCATGGAAAACAAAAGAAGGAGATGGAGCTTTTTCCAGCGATACCTCTTCATCCCTAGGATCGATGATACACGTGAAATTTGAAGGAGAGGAAAAAAAAGGAGTCACAGAGTTCGAATATATCAATATACTCCGAAGTGTATTGGAATAAGTCCGGATATGAGGTGAATAAATCTTGAATTGTGACAATGGATAATGGCAGCTGATGTAGATAGATAGATGGATAGATAGATAGATAGACCCTTTTCTAGAGACGTATGAAACGCAACGAAACGAAACATAATCGATATTCGCAGTTCGGGAACCCAGATTGAGTAGAATTCGTTGGAGTGCAAAGAGTTTTATTACAACATTCTTTGCACTTCTGGGCTCTCCTCGTAATACTGTTATAGCGTTTTCGTTAAAAGGTTCATGCAAATTCTTTTTTTTCTCTCAGTGCCCTCTCGTTCCCGTTCGCCCGCTTTTCTCTATCGTAGGAGACTGGAGCGGATTTTAATGGATTACGCTGTCGTAAGAATAATACACTGGAATCTCCAACCGTACGGCGCATCCAGAAAAGTGGCAAAGTAATTCGTCGTGGTCGTTGGTATTCCTATTGAATCCATTATATCACGGACACACTTTGTGTAATGACAATATATCGTGTGTTCACATAAGCAAACAACATGAGGAGCAAAGCTATTCTCTCACGATAAAGAATGCAGAGGGGCAAATGAATTTGTATTTCTCTGTAAGACTCGACCTAAATTGTTCTTGTTTTCGTACTTACAAAATTCACTCGGAGATTTTATTCAAGCAGATAGAAGTGAAAAGTCTGTCGAGTGTAATTAACCTTAAGAGTAATTCGAATCCATCCCCAAACGACCTATCAACGAAGCACGCATAAAGAATTATCTAGCGTAAAGAATTGCATCCCAATTTTCTAAGAAATCAATAATCGAGTCAATTTCGAAGCACAAAAAAGAAATGTCTTCATCACGTTCCAGCCAAGATCATAACTTCCAGACTTTGGAATATTCATTTTCTTTCACGTTTTCAATCTTTCGATCCAATATCCAGTTTCCGTAACTAATTACCAGGAGCAACACAGTATCCATAGAACTTATTTTATCATATTACTCATTCCTCGGAGCTGGGAAAAGACTTATTCACAACCGAAAGTTCACGTTCTCTTGGAAGTAAATTCATCCATCACTTTGAATGCAAATATCCTAAGGTTGGTTGAAGGATCACAGGGAGTACGCAACTATCGTGATTCGTGTTACAGCAGGCATGCAAAAGAGATCGTATAATTCTCCCTTGGAAAAGTTTCTGTTTCTCTGGCGTTCTTCGTGGCGGTGTACAGAAAGTAGACATAAAGTACAGGAGGCGTTCGACGTTTTATTTATGGACATGTAGGAGAGTGAACCTCGAGCGTTGTCGAACGTTTTCGTTTCGACAATGAAGAGAACACACGAGGTTTATAGTGTCATTCTTCCTTCGAATCCTGACCGACGATAAAGACTGAAGAAGAAGGAGTAGAAGGAGAAAAAGAAGAGAAAGAAGAAGGAGGGAAAACAGTATTAACGGATGAAAGCAAAAAACGGAAAGCACTGGGAGAAGGTGAAAAAGAGAATCAGATAAGTTGGTTCGGAAATAAGATGAGACGATGAAAGCCGAAGACATTTGATTCTTTTCCTTCGAAGTCGTTTAGTTGTATCAAAGTGTACACGGTGTAGGAAGTAGTAAGAAGACGGCAGAGCAGCTCTTTTTCAATGGAGAAAGACAAAAAAGATCCCCCTTCTGTCTTTCTCTTTTTATTCCTACAGATCAGGACTGTTATACCGAGAAAGAATAAGAGTCCTTTGTGCTTACTTCCCACGGGCGTAAAACTCCGTTATAGAAGAGGGGTGACAAAAAAAAGGGCGAAAGGTGAGAGAGAGAGAGAGAGAGAGAGATAAGTTTATTATTATGCCCTAGGAAAACCTATGGGGCAAATACAGTATAATATTTTACAGCGGTTCTAAATAACTAGCAACAACAAGAAGAACTTATAAAACTAATTGAAAGCTAATAAATTCACTTTACATGCTCTCTAGATCTAAATAATTCATCCCATTTCATACTACCATTCATAATTCAAACATAAAATCATCTTTCGAGTTATTGACTCAATCATGAGTATCTACTAATGAGAAGATGATGTAGATCTCTTTTGAAGGAAGCAAGAGTTGGCTGATTCCGAATGGGGGTTGGGAGTGAGTTCCAAAGTCTTGCAGCCGAAATCGTAAATGATTTCCCATACGTTGAGGTACGATGGAGGGGGATAACTAGAGCGTTACGATCAGATCTAGTATCGAAGGTTGAGTGTTGATAGGTGAATTTGAAACGAGATATAGAGAGATGACGGTAATCGTGTTCTCAACATCTGATATACAGATGAACCAAGAAAGTATTCACGTCGTTCCTTCAACTTCAACCAACGTAACCTCAGAAAATAGGGAGTTATGTGTTCATCTCGCTTAACATTGAAAATGGAACGGACGCAAGCATTAAAGGAGCGTTGTAGTTTCAGATTCTCTGTGTCCGTTATATCCGTGAAAACAAGACAGCAATAGTCAAAATAAGGGATAATTAGACTAGATACCAATTTAGCTTTCATGTTAATTGAGAGAAGGTGGCCATTCAGTCTTAACTGATATAGGGCACGATGAACTTTTCTCCGTAGATCTAACACATGTTCATTCCAATTCCAATTCAGAGAGAAAGAGAGAGACAGAGAGAAAGAGAGAGCGAGAGAGAGAGAGAGAGAGAGAGAGAATGAAGCTTCTCACACGCACCTCCCTGGTTTTCAAAAATCGAAAATATTTTTTCAATTTGGAATAACGATGAGTGGTAGTTCAGTTATCCAATGAATTAGGATACAATAGAAATATTCGTTCTCAGATATCTCTGATTTCTTTTCTCTTCTCTTTTTCATTATTCACTTCTCGCCATCATTAAAACGTCATAAGAGATTGCAAGACTTTAGAATCCGATAGAAATATCTCTTGAAATTATTCAGAGTGTTTTAATGACGTTCTCCAAGAGGGAAAGAAAAATATACATATTATTCGTTCCAATGATTGCAGTATATTAACAGATTTCTCACAAACTTACAAGAATGCATTCCAATTTCAAACTTTTTAATGAGTATATTCAACAAGTGCAGAATTATTGACGAATCCATTCTCCCCGTTGATAACGGAATAGATTACAAGAGATTCGATTTTTGATGAATTTCGACTAATTGAAGAGTCTCAAAAATACTGCATGAACCGATACGAGAGATACATCGATTTCCTTCGTGATTTCATGGACAAGACATTTTGCCTTGATGAAATTCAATTTTCCATGAAAGTGGAGAGGAATAAGAGATTTTCAAAGTCTTGGTACTTTCTTCACATTTTCTATGAAATTTCTGTGGAGTTGAGGAAAAAAGAAAAGGCATATCTTTGAAATGAGTGTTTTCTGGAACGTGAAAATCCTTTCGAAGCGCAATTTGCTGGAGCATTAAATTAAGTACCACGTATGTATGGAGGTTGAGATATGTGATATCATGCGCCACTTTTTTGACAAGTCTATATATTTTTTTTCATGTAATTTTGCACTGGGGTCCATTATCGGAATCCTATTTTCTTACGATGTAAATTTGCAACATTTAGGGATTTATGTATGGGAAATTTATTATATAAGAGGCGTATAAATTTTATTCGCATCAAAGATCTTGGTGAATTAGAATCTTTACTTGGGACATAAAAAAATTAGCTCCCAATTTCCTGCTTTCGTGGATCTACAAAAAATATGAAGCAGTTCTGAATTCAATAGGAGTTAGAATATTCATGAGGGATGTGAAGATGATTCGAAAAATGCCATTGCATGGAAATCAGTGGCTAATTAACAGCTTACTATACTTGAATTATCAGTTAATATCAAGTGGGTGTAGAGAGGCCGATCCTGATTCCATCCGCACAAGATGGATTTGTTCCTTCGATTTTTCGATTATTTGTATCAGTTCTTATTCGACCATGAATTATGAATTCCTCAAAGGGTCTTTCTAGTTAAGATTTTCAAGGAAATTTTTTTTTTCAAACATTTTTTTTCAAAGGAAAAATGGAGATACCGTTTTGAAAATTCCTAGGTATGTTCATTATACCTCAAATATTATAAATGAATTCTTTTCAGATTTGAACCAATTTTCCTTCGTTATAATGAATTTAAACAACAAAAAACACTGAAAAATAACGGTCTGAGTGATTTGGGACGACCAGGTGATCTGAGAAAAACAAAAAAAAATGGCTAATTATCCCTTGTTGAAGTGGATATTAAGTCGCATGAACTGGGATCTTTTTGATCGGTCACAAATTGTCCGATCTGCATCCGATCTTCCAATTTGGAAAATCGATTTTTTCGAAAAATGGCCACCATTTCGTTACTTTTTAATGGAAAAAAAAATATCCTAGTTCATGCGATAAGCACTTCAACAAGAGATAATTTGCAATTTTTCTTGTTTTTTTCAGATCATCCGGTCGCTCCGAATCGCTCTCACCGTTATTTTTTAGTGTTTCATTTCGTTTGAATTAGTATAACAAAGAAAAATATTGATCTGAAAAAAATTTTTTTTTTAAATTCAATGTTCAATAAACATGCATACAAATTTTCAAAACGATATTTCAATTTTTCCTGTGAGGGAAAAATCTTTGAAAAAAAATTTTCCTTCAAAATCTTAACCAGAAAGACCTCTTAACTTTTAAGGAGGGGATGAAGAAAAAAAGGAGAGTTTTTGTTTGTTGTGAGGAACACTTGTCTGCAATTACAGGAAATTGAATTGGAAAAAAGTATAATCACATTAAATACACTAGAATAAAAATGGAAGAATTATTTAATCTGATGATTAAATTATTGGTGATACCCAATTGATATCATCAGAAGTGTGAATTTTATTCATTTTCATTTGTTTTGATATTTCATTCATCTCATTTTTATGTTTTTTTCTATCTCTGGAAACCTGACTTTTATTTAATTAATTGAAAATAAGAATTCGGTTAATCTAGACAGAGAACAAGAATTTTTCCTATTCCCAATAACGCAAATGAATACTGCTCTATGGAAAAATCATGTTTGTTTGTCAAAAAAGTGAACATAATTTTTTGCATCTTTAAAATTTCGATTGCAGGTTGCGAAAGTTCAGAACGTATTGAAAGAAGTCTTCCAAAGCCTTTGTTTGGGCGTTGATGGGTCAGAAAGTTGATGGGCATGTATGTGACAGCATGATTGCTTATTGATTACTAATTATAATCAATTAATCAATGTAACATAATTGATATGATTAATAACAATAGTTGACAATACTGATCCAAATTGATTATGATGTGATGATGCATACGAAAATATCGTCAGATTTCTGAAATTAGTTATGTTTTCATAATTCCTTACACATAAAGTTCATCAATTGTGTAGATCATATACATATATATATATATATATATATACATAAACAATTATAAAAATTGAACCAATCCGAGAACTCTGATATTTTTCCGTATCTATCCCATCGTAATCACTTCGAATTAGATAACTCCCAAAACTCAAGATCCAGAAAAAAACATTTGTTTTGGATGCCCTATGCAATTAATATAACTTCTATTAGTATTTAATATGATAATAATGATAATAATACGATATAATATTTTATTAAGTTAATAATTGGGCAGAATCCTCATGTAAAGGAAAATTTTTGCAGGTTTTTTTTTCATTGCTTCAAAAATTCATTTGGTATCTGAAGGATGTGTTCCCAGAGTGTTAAACCTATACGAACGTCCTAAACGTTCCTAGAAAGCCATAAAAGTGTAGTGCTCAAAAAGTACCGAGCGTAGATGAACGAGGTTGAACATCATTGAATTGGTCAAAAGAGGCCGGAACGGTTCGGAAAACGCAGGACATGCTTTTCTGGAAGAACATCTGCGATTCTGAAATTGCAGACTAAGCGCACGTCAACTATAAATCACTTTGAACTCTGATTCAATTGAGGCCGGAAACTTTGGAGCATTTTTCTCGAGATGTGTTTTTTCCAGCCTTAGAATGTGACTCAAGGAATAATGAACCGATCGACCTGAGAATTGGTGTCAATATCCTAAAACTTACTGGTCATCGAACAAACATATTCAATTAAAAGTGAATTGAACTGATGTTCAATTGCTGATTAAAAGTTGATTCTGAATTGAAATTTTTCCAATTGACAATTAAAATTCAATTCTTGAATTGAAAGCTTTTTGCAATGACAATTAGATCTGATTCTTAATTCAAATTCTTCTCAATTAACAAATGAATTCAATTAATTCAAAATCAAGCGATGATTGATTGATTTGTTTTGGTTTTTTGTTCTTCTGTATTGGTTGATTGAGAGAAAAACAACAAACATCAGAAAAATCAATCAATTATTGCTTGACTTTGAATCGACTGAATTTATTTATTTACTTGAAATAAATTTCACTTGAGAATAAGATTTTAATTGTTAATTCAAGAAAATTTCCATTGAGGATTAAATCTCATTGTTAGTTGGAACAAAGTTAATTGAGAATTGAATTTTAATTTTCAATTGTATTTTCTGTCAATTATCTAATTTACAATCCTGATAACATACAAAACTTTCTATCATATATTGTTTCCGACACTTTATGTAATTGAGAAACGTCATTTCTCTTTAAAATGTGATCAAATTCCCAATTTTTCGCCAAATCAAGGTTAGTTCGAAGTGGAATAACTCATTTTAGTGGGAAAATAATGTTCCGTTGATTTCAATTAATTACAAGGACCTAAGCATTCCACGGTGTAAAATCAAGGAGCACACTCTTTCAATTACAAATACAAATTTTGTATTATACTTTTGAACTTCAAGTACATTATGCACTTTGAATCATTCCAACAAATCTTCTGTATTTTTTGTAATGAACAATTGAAAAACAAGCTGTTTACATGAGACATCTCGCTTAATTTTGAACATTTTTCTTATTCAATATTATTCTGATAAAATATTTGAGAATCATATTTTTGAAATATTTTGAAACTATAATATTGATTTTAATATTATTTTAATTTATTCATATCTACAATTATTATTATTTCATTATCCAATAGGGATTAATCATTATTAAATTTTTTTCTTGCAGAAAAAACCCAAATACGTGAAGAAACGTTAAAAATTCAGAGAATATTCAATATCCAAGGTTTAGGAGAAAATAACGATTTTAGTGCGTGTAAAATTTCATGAGACCGTCTTTGACGTATTCTCGGGAACAGGAGGATATGAGTTCACGAGTATATACACTCATGGAACACATCAGCATTTCAGTCACGTTTCTAACGAAATGAGAAAATGATGTGACAGTTTCTTGGCAGTGATTTTTGATATTGTAATTTACCTTCGGTGGCATCAGAATCGATGATATGGCCAGGTGTAAATAATTTGTTTGCGAATGTGTTTTGTGGTTATCCTGATTCACCTTGTTATCACCATGCTCAAGAAATCCGATAAATTCCGATTGAAACCGGTTTGAATGCCATTAAATTTTATGCGAATAATTAAAACGTCTTTGAGATCATTTCAGTTCATTGTATTTCATTGGTGCACTGGAATATTGTTACATTATCAATTATTAAGTGGATATTAATTCGAAATTCGATCTAATATAATATATTAACAATTGGTCCATAATATAAATACTTATTAATAATAATACAACTATTAATAATAATGAATCTTCGCTGTTGTATCTCAAACACGAATTGAATTACATTATTATATGATTTATTTATGAACGCTTCTTCCATGGTGTTTTTCTAAACTCAAATTTTTTTTATTTTTTCATTATTATCGAAATTGAGAGTGCGAAACCGTGGACACTGTAGACTTATGTATAAATAATCAATTATTATTTTGTATCAATATTCCACTATTATTCATAATTCAATTGAATTTAATGATGTGTGATGGATCATCAGTTAATTGATATCCCTCCACGGATTATCTGTGAATCCAAAGATCCAGATGATTTTTTTTCTTTTTACATCCTTCTTGAATTTGATTTGAGTATGAAAAAACATAAACATCATTCCAATACAATTATTTCAAAAATTTGTTTCTAAATTCTCGAAGTATGTATTAGATTTTTGGAATATTCACTTTATCATTCCAATGAAAAATTCAATAATTTCTGAGAGACTGAGGTAATTCAACTAAGCAACAAAATTTAGAAGAGTCGGTGGAGGGTTAATATATTATGTCTCAAGGCGATAGATTAACCCTAATGTCATACTATCTTGAATCAAATTCAAAATTCATATATATCAATTACGTATATTATGAATTTACATATCTTCATTTGAGATTCACTGATATTAATAATATTACCAATAATATTGTCATTAATTGATAATGATATAATTTATTTGTGATGAATCGATCGGGATTGTTACACATAATATTGTATTTACTTTTCTCCTTTCGCAGAATTATATACCATATGCGTGTTAATTATGTTCTACATCCGAATTATGTTGATTCCATAGAAGATGAAATCAATAACATTCGAGTCACATAGGAAAATTTAATGGTGATTTCTCCAATTTATTGAAAATTTCCAATGCAGAAAAAATCTTCTTTGATCATCATTTTTTTAGTGGGATTGAATAGGATTTTTTAAGCAAGGCACTGAGTCGAATTGAAATTCCTCCCAAATAGGAATCTGAAATAAATACTTCATCCCCTTGTATCCTTCGTATGTATCGAAAAAGGACGTTGCATTTCGAATCAAGATTTTTCAATCTCAATTCAAATCGAATACCAGAAACGCAGAAATTTACCTAATTGATCTTCTCAAAGAGTAAGACGAAAGGAAAAATAGTATTTTCTCCTCTTATCATACATAATAATTAAAAATTGACGATTTAAAATCGCGGTCTCCGGAGAAAACTTCTGATAGCTGATTCAGCCTTCCAATGTATGTCTGAGATCTTCCTCGGATCGAGGTACCTTGAATGAGAAAAACTAATTGGCGGAAATCATGATTCATAGCTTCCCTCCTTTCTTTTCTTCCATCTTTCAAGATTCTTTTTTTCTACTTTCTTTCATATGTAATTAGACTTTTGTTTCGGTCCAATGCATTTTCTTGGAACTTTTTCATCTTCTGTACCCTGAAAGAATCTTTTTTTTTTCTAATTATTCGTTCGAGATGATGGCTTTGATTTCTGTGGTTCCTAGAATTCCTAGAGTAGAATTCTTTTTGATACCATTTCGATGCACATTCGATTCCCATACGGAGGAGTGCAATGAAATTAAATGTATAATCGAATGAATTTGATGGTTGCATCGGTCAAGTTCGGGAGAAGATCGTGAAAGAAAGAGGAGGTAAATAAGAAGAGCTCGATTTTCCATCGATGTGCTTCTCCGTTATTTCTTTCCCTTCTTCCTCTCAAATACTCCAGAGACATTTTTCGCCAAATTTTCACGGAACAACGAGTTTTTGCCCCCTCAAGCGCGAAAGAAAGTTCCGTGAAATTAATGGCCGCGGCCAAACGATCCAATGAGAGAAATCGTATGGTGCGCCAATCGGGTTCGGAAAATCTTTGAAAAATCTTGTTGGAGAAAAAAAGAGGTAGGTTTGCTTTGAGATAAGCGCCCATAGTAGTAACTCCACTCGTATCCTTTCACTATTCTCTCTCTCATATGGTCCACGCTATGAAGAAGGGGAATACCTTCACACGCAAGCACACATGTGTCTTTAATGTATATTACATATATATCAAGATATTGAACCAATCTCAAAGAATTATTGTAGGGTAAAAAATTTCTAATCTAACGAATGATTTGTGACACAGTTCTCCCCCTCTCTTCCAATTCCATCGACCGAAATTTTTTGGACGCTCTACCGTCCTCGAAAAACTCCTTAAGAGACTCATAATTACATTTATTTCACTATGAGATATTATAATCTTGATAATTATACAAGTAAAAACTACGACCGGCTGCTGGCTCGAGTAAGGCACTCGAGAAACGAGGAAGAAAAGTTAGTACTTTTTACTTTGGCCTGGCCTAACGGTATGGAATAGCAGTAGGCAAGCAACTTCCGCGCAACTTTTGGGATTTCAAGGATTAACAATTTGTTATCCTGTCTACGATCCTCATCATCGCCAGGTTTTCGCTATTTTTGGAAGATTTGCGAGTCGAAGAAACTTTTCCCATTGCAACTTACTCTACTCATCTAACGCAATTTCATGTGGATACGGAGCCTTCGGGCATCTCTCGCTTTTCCTCGTATAACGGTAACCTCGTCGTCCCTTGTTTCCGTGGGGGCTTTTTAACTCCCCTCGTTAGCCCAGGACCGCGATACCCATTCGACCGAACTTCAATAATTCCGAAAAGATTCACCGTCAATCTTCTCTCGATATATCCACGTTTTTCATATTCAATTACAATTTTTATTCAACAATGTTGAAAAATGATGGATTCTTCGCTGCTTTGTCCCACTTTGTCCTCGAAACATAAAATTCATGTTTCAGTCTTGAGATTGAATATCCTGGCTTAGATTGAATATCCCGATGGAATAAATAATTACAGGGAGAGGAGGGAGAAGGACTTTCCGGCTTGAGAAAACTTTACTATTCATGAAAAAACTTTGGATATAACCTCAATAATTTGATAATAGTATTATACCTTTTTATCTCAACCTGTTTCTGCTTTCTCATGGCAATAAAATATAATGGAACCAAGTGAAAAGAAAGAGGACCGAACTGAAAGAAAAGTATGTATATATATATATAACGACATCATGATAAAGGAATGAAATTAAATGTGTCTTGTATATAAATGTCTGTTCTACTTTTTTTTCGCTTGCCCCGCTCCCCCGCATCTCCTTTTCTTCACAATTTTGTGGCCATGAGATTGCGCTGCGGTCTGAATACCAACTTTTCTTGGCCGAATATCAAAAATGCATATTGTCAACTTTCGAATGATATGAATAATTGAAAGAGTACGTTTTGAATCAACATTGGAGTCAAAGAATGGAACGTTTCCCCTGCATGAGTTCTTCCCTCTCGTTATTCCAAGACAGAAATTCTAGTTGATGGTCAGTTAATAGGATGAATGGAGGATTCAAAAGGAGCTATTTTGGAAAATGAATTACATTCATCTCTCGTCTGGAACTCTCGAGGAAATGAAAACCCTTCACATTCCTTTCAAGTCCATAATATAAAAAATGTTTGGAATATCATGAACGTCGCAATACACGATACCCAAATCATGCGGAAACCAAGGTACCTGCCTATTGCCGTTCCATAAAAAGGAGGAAGAGGGTTATGATCAATCTCCACTAATCGAAAAAATCATCATCATCATAAAGTAATCAGTCTTATGATTGGTTTGATGAAATCCTCCAACCCTGTCTATTATCCGCTAACCGCTTAATTTCTGCATATCTACAACAACCCTGATCTTGTATAATCTGCTTCATATAACTCAATCTAGGTCTACCTCTTCGAGTTTTACCATTCATTTTCCCTTTCAATATTGTTTTCAAGAAGCTATCATACCTTAATGTGTGTCCTATCAGATTACTTCTTCTTTTCACGACGTGTCTCAAAAGACTTCTTTTTTCATTTACCTTCTCAAGTACTTCTTCATTTTTTACTTTCTCTATCCACTTCACTCTAACATCACATTTCAAAAACTTCAAGTCTTCGTTGGTCCGTTTTTCCAATTGTCCAAGTTTCGCAACCATATAATGCTGTGCTCCAAACGTAACTTTTCAAGAATTTCTTCCTTACTGCTGTACTAATATTCTTCGAACATAATAACTGTTTCTTTTGGTGAAAAGCCTGTTTTCCTTGTGCTATTCTTGCTCTTATATCTCTGTCGCTTTTACCGTTTTCTGTAATTATGCTCCCTAGATATTTAAATTCTTTGACTTGCTGAATTCTCTCCGCATCTATTTTGATTTTCGTTCTTCTTGATGTGTTCGCTGTTGTACAAATCATGAATTTTGTTTTGTTCTTATCTATATTCATACAATAGTTTTCTAGTAATATCGTTTTCATAGTGTTGAGAGTATTTTCTAATTCAGCACCATTCGTAGCTCGTATAGCTATAGCTATGTCATCCGCAAATCTCAACATGCTTACACTTCCACCTTGAATCTGTAATTTCAATTGCACTTGCTCCTTCACTTCGTTCATCGCTCCTTCTATATCCAAATTGAAAATCAATGGCGATAGTGATCATCCTTGTCTCACCCCTCTTTTAATTTCTGCTTCTCCGTTTTGACCCTCTATTTCTATTATTGCAGTTTAATTCTTATATAATTCATATATTATTCTCCTATCCTTGAAATTAATTCCTACCTTTTTCAAAATCGTGAATATTTTCTCCCAATCAATATTCGAAAAAATATATTATTAATATATTGTCATTACATCATTAATATATTTTATTTCACATTCTCAAAAAGCAAGTTTTCCCAGGCTGATGTATATATTTTTTTTTTTTATTTCCAATAGTGATTCCCTTCACGGTATACATAGGAGTCCCAGGGTAATATATCTCAATACAAAAACATTCCAAAAAGAAAAATCCTGGACACATAAATGTATCCCGCATAAACAGATAAAGGTGGTTCTTGGAATTTAAGAAATTGTTATTTGGATAGGTTGAAATAAATATTTTTTTAATATACAAACATGTATGTTTTAGAACAAGGAGCAAACGATGAATTTTGTCAAACCAACAAAATATTGATTTCAGTCAAAGAAATATTTATTTCGACCTATCCAAATAACAATTTTTTAGATTCAAAGAAACACTTCTATCTGTGAATAAACATAAAACCTATTACATAAATTGCCTTGTTTATAGTAATAATTGCCTGTGTTGCAAAAAAGGATGATAATAATAAAATGTGGTTGGAAGAGGAAATCAAATGGATGAATTAGTTTGATTTATATTACAAAAATTATTGCAATAAAACCATTGGCCCAAGCTTGTCCTGATCTTATCATTCCCAAGCCTGGGCCAAGTTTATGGAATTCTTCAAGACAAGTCTCGGCAGGTCTTGTGCCAGGCTTGGTCCATGATTGGACCATTGTTCCATACACACATGAGGATGAGACATTTTATTAATTCTCTTGAAATTTTCCAAATAGATAAACGTAAAGAGATGAGTAATGTGGTAATCAATACATTATATTATTCATCCGAAAGATCGGTCAACATTTTTGAATCAATAAAAGATGCCAAAATTTGCCGGATGCCACATTTTTTGTGGCAAGTTTGAATTATATGGACATTAGAGTAGCGCAAAAAAACAATCATCTCTTTTCTTCCTGTCACGTATGAAAATATGTTGGTTTTCCATGTCTTCTCCTAAAATCATCTCAAAAAAATATGTTTCAGGGGAGGCTCAAGATTTTTTCCAATCCTAAACATATTTGAAATCCATTTTTGTTATTTTTTAATTTATTTTTAATGCAGTAAGATATAGTACCTCAAAAAATAGCAACTTCCTCAAAGTTAAAGTTTATGAACATCTTTAAATTCATTGCTTCTGATTTTTTAGAGCAGAAACTCAAAAATCACAAGCAAATTAAATCCCAAACATTTATCACATCCCATGTGTGTATAGACCAATAGCCCAATGATGGACCAAGCCTGGCACAAGACCTGCTGAGACTTGTCTCGAACAATTCACCAAACTTGGCCCAGGCTTGGGAATGATAAGATCAGGACAAGCTTGGTCCGGTGGTTTTGCCAGGCCCAGTCCAATTCATTTACCAAGCATCAACCAATGCTTCTTTGATCGCAGATATGGATGAAAAAAGTAATTGATTCATATTTCAGTGCATGACTTTCTCCCTCGGAATACCGTACATGAATTATCTTAAAACGATAGAAAAATGTGACAAGACTGGAACAAGCTTGCATGATCATTGGAAAATTTGCGTTCTTTGATATTCCAATCAATTCTGATTCTCATGTTGAATTATGCTCAAACTCAACATACCAAGATCTTACTAAAATACCATAACATAAATCTTATAATGATCTCATCCCGTACGGAATCCAACATTGGTATCCCCCGAGTCACCCGGAAAACTGATGGTTTAAACCATCAGTTTACACTATAGAGTGTAGGATTAATTATGGCAGGAAGATCGGGCCAGCCCTGGCCTGATGGTTACCCCAAGTCTTCAGCCATTGTAAGTTCAAAATTCAGTCAATATTGATAAACATTGTGCCACTCATGTGGGCAATATTGGCACAAATGTTCTCAACGAATGCTCGATTTTTACACTTGTGCCAAGCTTGTACCAAATGTAGTGACCATTTCAAAAATATTAACAAATGTAACATGATTGACTATTCATTGAGAACAACGGAACAATCATGGAACAATATTGGGCGAATTGTTCTTCACGGAGGTTTGTTTCTGACACATGTGCCAACCTTGGGACAAGCTTGGGTTTTTTTCAGTCTTGGTAATACCTGCATGGGATTGACTAATTGATCTGATCGATTAATTCAATTAAATTTCAATCGATTAATTCAATTCAATTTTCTTCAATTAATAAAATTTATTCATTTGACAAATTTGTATCCTTGTGATGTTTTGAATTTCTTTTTCATCTCGTGGTGTATTCTCATCCATGGGAGTACTAATTTGAAGTAATACATATTGAATGAATTTGGAGCGACCTTTAAAAATCAATATTTTCACCTGTGCTTTGAACTTTGAAAACTCACTATTTTTTCAGGTGCTGAATTTCACCACAATGAAAGGAATGAAAAATAAGACAAACATGAATTTTGACTATTCGAAAAATTTTTTAAAATCTTCAGTGACCCCTAAAGATTTTCTTTTGAACTGATAATTAGAGAGGACTCTTAAAACGTGAAGAACCAACATATTTTCATACAAGGCACACCCTAATGAACATGTGTCCTATAGGACACATAGATAAATATATATGAATATATATTTCATTTATGCTCTATGAATATTCGGTTGATTAATTTCTTACTTCAATGTACTTCAAAACGCATTCTCAACCACAACAAAAGATCGTACCAAAATATATTACTAATCTTCAAATTTTCCAACAGAAATAACCTTTCACTTGCAGCCAAATATCTGCTCGGGGTCTTCTATCAGCTGCAGTGCATCACAAAAATTTTTTTTTACAAAATGGCGTATCCCATATTCAGTGTATAGTAAAGTGCTTCAATTATTGGGCATACTAACTAATTTCCAAGGCTCCCAATTAGAAACTGGTTCAAAACAAGGAATAATGAAACGTGGTCAGTGATAGTAGCGTTATCAGTTCGGTCATTGACCAGTATGAAGTTAGCCCCCGAAGTGGAGAAAAAAATTTTTTTTTATGGCATCCGGAAGAACATCGTTAGTACATGATTGTACCACAAAACATTTCGTTTGTACCTCAAAAAAAAAAAAGTTACAAGAATTTAAAAAAATGGGTTGCCCCCGACTTTCACCGATTTTTATGAATAATAGCTCATTTGAAAGGTCTTGGAACGTAGATGATTGTACCATGAAGAATTTTCCGAAAAAGTCAAGGAGGGGGGAGTTACAAGCAGGAAACTGATTTTACATGGGAGAAAAATTTTTTTTCGAACTCTGGACGATCATACAGAACCACCCCTGACTGGGGCAACTTTTATATGTGTAAATTATTGTTCGCAGACCTCCCAAGCATATTTCCTGCAAGTTTAATCGTTTTTACCTCCTTGGTTCGGAAGTTATAAGCCCTGGAATACATGAAAGTCAGAATTTTCGAACTTTGAAAAATCACACAGAATTGCCCCTGACTGGGGCAACTTTTATATGCTTAAATTATTGTTCGGGGACCTCCCAAGAATATTCCCTGCAAGTTTCATCGTTTGAACCCCCTTGGTTCGGAAGTTATAAGCCTTGGAATATATAAAAGTCGGAATTTTCGAACTTTGAAAAATCATACAGAATTGCCCCTGATTGGGGCAACTGTCATATGCATGGATTATTGTTTCAGGGCCTCCGGAGAATATTCCTCGCAAGTTTCACCGTTTGAACCTCCTTGGTTCGGAAGTTAGGAATCTTCGGACTTTGGAAAATCATGCGGAATTGCCCCTGACTGGGGCATATTCTGACATTCATAACTTCCGAACCAAGGAGGCACGAACGATGAAACTTGACGAGAATATTCTTGGGAGGTCCTAGAACAATAATTTCTCCATATAAAAGTTGCCCCAGTCAGGGGCGATTCTGTATGATTTTTCAAAGTTCGAAAATCCTGACTTTTATATTGTCTAAGGCTTATAACTTCCGAACCAAGGAGGTACAAACGATGAAACTTGCAGGGAATATTTTCGGGAGTTCCGTGAACAATAATTCATGCATATAAAAGTTGCCCCTGTCAGGGGCAATTCTGTATGATTTTTCAAAGTTCGAAAATTCTGACTTCTTTATATTCTAAGACTTATAACTTCCGAACCAAGGAGGTACAAACGATGAAACTTGCAGGGAATATTCTCGGGAGGTCCCTGAACAATAATTCATGCATATAAAAGTTGCCCCAGTCAGGGGCGGTTCTGTATGATCGTCCCAAGTTCGAAAAAAAATTTTTCTCCCATGTAAAATCAGTTTCCTGCTTGTAACTCCCCCCTCCTTGACTTTTTCGGAAAATTCTTCATGGTACAATCATCTACGTTCCAAGACCTTTCAAATGAGCTATTATTCATTAAAATCGGTGAAAGTCAGGGGCAACTCATTTTTTTAAATCTTTGTAACTTTTTTATTTTCGAGGTACAAACGAAATTTTTTGTGGTACAATCAGGTACTAACGATGTTCTTCCGGATGCCATAAAAAAGAGATTTTTTTTTCCACTTAAGGGGTCAACTTCATGCAGGTCGATCATTGACATATAATGATCCCGAAGTGTTCAATTTGATTGGAATGGGTGTTCGTAGTGTTTGTCCAAACATCTCTGTTCAGAGACCGAACAAAAAGTATAATGCTAAAAGTATATCTTTATAATTATTGGAAGAAATCATTTCTCCATCAATATGTGAAGTCTAATAAAACAAGTGAATTGAAAATTTTTTACCAAATAAAGGAGATTCATTCATTGAATATTAATTTTTTTATTCTCATTTACTCAAATTGATTAATTTATTTTTATTATCTTTTTTGAATTATTACTTTTTTCAATATTTATTATTCATTCATTCATTTGTCAACTTATTCATTCGTTTATTCATTTGATTTAGTTTTGTTTCTCAATTTCTTATACTATTGCTTCATCAAATATGTCTCCTGAAACAGTAAAATAATCATGAAAAATAAATAAATCAAAAACATTAAAGGAATAAATTAAATAAATAATTAATTACATTATATGTAAAAAATTATGAATTGAATGAGACATATTTGAATACTTTGAATATTAATTTGGAAGTACCTACAAAGCATTATATAAAGAAAAAATGCAATTATTCTCAACTTTGAAGGTCAACAGTTTTCATTGAATTTCAATCTCCAACGTTGGTATTTGAGAAATCGAGTGGTCAATAACTGTGCGTGATGTCATTCTGCACAGCATATTTTCAATAGGGGAAATTTCATCCAGAACATTTCGCTGAAGATGTATTCTCCAAGATATCTCAACTGGGAATCAAAAGACAATGATATCATATGTTCGAGTTCTCAGTTTTCACGTACGTTATAACATAATTTAATATTATAGCCAAAATATTTCAACAATATATAAATAATATACATTTCCAGTGATAGATAAAACATAGTATCAATATCATGAAAGTATATTCTTCAGATCAATAAGAATGTTTGCTTGTGGAAAACATTTTTGATACATTTCAAAGCAAACCTCTCTTTCTATGTTTTAGGATTGAGACCAGGTATCTCGTATATTTCTTCCTTCGCATCAGTTATTTCTCTCACGTTCTTAACCGGGGTGGTATTATATATAAATCAAAATTGAAAGATTGATCCAATTGATTCGCTGTTGGAAATATTATCAAGCGCAGCGCGTGTATCGCAAAGTTTTAATGCCAAAAGAAGCATTTGGAAATGCAGAGAATGAAATACAATCTTCGGGACACCTGACGTTCGTCTGCATTCATCTACGTTCTTCTACGTTCATCAACCAAGGCGATTGTTTGGACAAAAGGCGATTGTGTTCCCAAGTGATTCAACATCTTAAAGGCAGCACGATAATCCAAGAACCAACGAATACCAAAGACTCGCCGTTAAACGAGCGTGTAACTTCACAGCGGAAGAATGAAGGTTGCTTCGGGTGGTGAGAAAAGTACTTGGTCGTACTTTGAATTGGCGCCCGGCAGTGGCGCGGTATAGGTGTACTATCGTTCCTCTCGCAACTTCGTTCACAGTTCTTTCTCTTCCCTTCATTTACCTAAACTCGATTCAAAGTTGGCCCTAACGCGGTGTTTCTTCGGAATGAGGTAGCTGAAGTGTACCCACTTCGCTCTATAAAGTACCGCAGTGGTTTCAGAATAATAAATAAACACCAGCAATGTTCATAAATGCACCTTGATGGTTCGTGAATCAATCGAGATTCTGCTATAAAAAAGGAAGAGAGAATTGAACCAAATCGAATGATTTGAATTCGAAATGTCGTGAGAAGAAATCTGGAGTAATTGAATCGATAACGAAATGGATTCTTCGTGAGATCAAACAAGAACAAAAGGCGAAAAAAGAAAGAAAACCAAGCGTAAGATCAAATTAATTGTAAACAATGAAAAAAGAAGAAAAGAAAGATAAGAGAAGAAGAAGAGAAAAGTGATTGTCTGAGAAATGTTGGTGTCAATTGGATTGTGTATTATTGCACTCGCAGCTGCATCTGTTCTTCGATGTTCCTCGATGTTCTCAATAACTCCATCGTAAATGATTGATTTCTTTTGTTGCGAATGGAAATATTTACAGCTTCCAAGTTTCTCGCAGCACTTGTATCTGAACCTCTCACGACAGAGTTGTACACGCATTGGAAAGAATTCCCATTCAATGAAAATGGATTATTCTCTTTACTTACATCTTTGTATTTTATAGGGAAAGAAAGAGACATGAAAAAATAAATTCATACCTTTTCACTTGAATCTGTTCCCGACAAATGGAATCCTTCTTACACAAAGTTTTACATAAAATCTTTTCCCTTCGAAACATATTTTATCATTCTTGTTTTTTTTCCATCTCTTCTTAATCGACTCCCCTACGATAGAAGTTTAATGTACTATATTTTTTGAATAATATAATCGATTTAATAGCTCTCAACGATAATAATAATCTGAATCCTCCGTAAACTCAGGATTCGATTATTTTCATGTATTATATATAATACATCCTGAAGTATCTTACCTTGAAACGCGAGAATAGGTCTCGATGAAACTTTTTAATTTATCAAAGTTTAAGATTCTTCTTCAGAGAAATATTCAAAGAAGAGAAGGTGAAAGAGCATGGGATATGAGATGTTTCAATAAACCTCTCAACTTTGCATCATTTTCTTCCCTCCTGAGTTTCAAGTGAATATTTCGATAATTCACTTCATCAAAGTTTTTTCTAAATATATTTCCCCGTAGGAGGATTTTTCATAAAATCCTCTTTTAAAAGATCAACGATTCGAATCATCGCCTCTCCAGGGAAGAGTTGATCATATTTTTTGAACAACAACAACAAAACGTGCATACAACCCTGTGATAAAAACATTAAATCCTGTAAACGGAAACTCGAAATATAATTTCCATCCGCATAGAATTATGATTTCCCTCTCCTTTCTCAATACAAAAATCTTATGAATTAACCTAGTTAGAAATGAGACCGCAAACTTTATTCATAGAGTTTGTAATACTTCTTCGTCAGTACGAGGAGAGTGTAATATGTTTTCAAGAAATGTTCCAAACTTTTAATGAATTTTCAAATACCAAGTGAGATGGTGAGCTTGAGATTGTCTTGATGGCAATTACTTTGCAATCTCCTTTGAAATCTTCCTACATGAAGAAAAGCATAAAAGCATTTTAACGGAAAGTAAAAATATGTGTATTCCAAGTTCATTATTTCAATCGAATTATAATTGCAAAGTTGTATTCATGGCGGTAAAACAGCTTGACGGGAGAGATAAGCCGCCACGGGACATGAGAAACGAAACAAAAAAAGGAAAGAATGTTCAATTGAAAGGTTCTGTATGCTGTATCTAGTATGTATATCGAAACACACAAACCGCTTTTTAGGAGCGTCGAGTACCTCTGGGAAATTGGTTCTACTTACCCTCTCCCGAGTACACAATGACGACCGATGTTCTCTCTCTCTCTCTCTCTCTCTCTCTTTTTCTCTTTGTCCTTTCATTCTTCTCCGAATCTAAAATTGACGACAAGAAAATAGCGCAAACCGAGTAAGAGTCTTTTCTTATCTCCCTGCACTCGTCTCTTCCCTCCTATTTCTCTTTATTTTCTTTATAACTTTCTCTAACGTTTTTTGTCTCATTTTGATCTCCCGAGAAGCATCTCCATCGTTGTTACGTCCCACACTCTTCTCTGGAATCAACAATAAAAACATCCTATCGTTTCAAATGACGAGTCCTTTAATCATTCGTTCAACTTAATTAGAGTCCTCCGCTCTGTTCGTAGAATGAAATATATGAATACCCGATATTTGTCGTGATAGTACACGAGGTAGTCTCCACAAAACTTCACTCCTCTCAACTTGGGAAATTTTCGAAACGAGATAATCGGATTCTTTCATCCAGCGTGCGTCTGTTGTTCCATAACACTACTTTAGCTGCTCTGCTACTACCACTATTGTGCACCCAACCGATCGCAATGGAGCGGATTTTCCAGACAAAAACAAAAATCTGGAATTCCAATGACTGAAAAGTTTCGCCATAGAGAAGAACGTTCTTCGTCGTCCGTCGAAAGAGATCGATACGTGTATGTGTTTGCGGGAAATCACTTTGACGTGATTCTGAAATTTTTGTTCGGTGTAGAACTCGAGGTAAGAGGACATCGTGGAATTCGGTGTGATCTAGGTTGAAGTTTGTGGAAACAAGAGACAAGGGGTCAGACTTCGTATTCTTCTTCTTATTCTTCTTTTTCTCTTTCATAGGAATTCGGTTCGCTCTTCTCAACCCCTTGGACGGATCATTGGCAAAGACTAAAATCGAAACAAAAGAATGAAAACGAATGCCTCAAAGTGGATTATATTTTTCTTTTGTTTCAATCGTCGCGAATCGGGAGCGGGCGGTGGTATCTCTTTCACCTCAGTTTTCGTTTCGCTTCGCCTCCGGTATTCACCTGAGGATTAAATTTTTCCCACTCGAGGAAAATGGAATCAAATGAACGGGTGTTTCTTCATTTCGCTCTATCTAGTCTCATTCAAACCGTGTGGATGCTGGGTGATATGAATATATACGATTATCAACCTCGAGAAAAAACTCACGGTAACTTGTGCGAAAGGTGATAGGGACGATTTAACGTTTCATATGTTCAAACAAGATAAAAAATATCTAACTTCGCTATTTTATTCAAAGATATTTCGATCCGGTGCATAATTTTTCTTTTGATGTTCAAGTTTAGTGAAATTGAGGAGAATATGCGATTAAATTACAGAAACTCAGTAGGAATGAGACAGGGTTACAGAAAAAAAGGACTCTGTTTCTGGGACGACAGTGCATTTTTCCGACGTTTTTGGGGTCGCTAGATACGGAAATGTGGTCGGTTTCGCCCCAGCGTCTCAGGATTTTGGAATAATTCAGGAGTATGGGTCGAAGAAGACCTTTTTCCCCCATTAACGTGCATCTGAGATGAAAGTGCATTCTTCCAACATTTTTTGGGCCAGTGAAAACGGAAAAGTGATTGGTCTTGCCCGATCACCTCAGGATTTTGAAATGATTCAGGATTGAAGCGTCAAGAAAGTCCCCCTTTGCTTTAAGTACCTTCCATCTGAAAGAAAAGTGCACTCTCAAATGTGGTCGTTCTTACTCCATCATCTTGGGATTTTGAAATAATTAAGAATTATGGACCAAGAAAGCCCTCTTTTTTCTACGTACTCTGCATCTGGGATAGAAATGCACTCCTCCAACTTTTTTTGGGTTCCTGAATACGGAAATGTGATCGTTCGTGACCGACCATCACGTCAGGAGTTTGGAATATTGAAGGATTAAGGGTTGAATGTTCTTCCTTCCAAATAACCTGAATCTGGGATGAAACTGCACTCTCCCTAATAGAAATTGTGGATGGAAAAATACCAGAGCCTGACAAGGCATGTCTGATTTTCTATCGGGTCCTCATCAGGCTTCGTTATGGTTTTCCCTAATTTGCTCGATTTTATGGAAATCTCATCCGAACCCTATTGTAACCCTGCGTTACAACCCTTTTTGAATCCTATTAGGGAAATCGAATAAGTCTCTTGTAAGAGCCTCATAAGATTTTCCTTATTCACGGTTTCCGGATTCTAACCAGATCAGGACCTTATAACAAATAGGGAATGCCTGATCAAATTTCTACTAGGGCTTCCATCCAACATTTTTTGGGCTGCTGAATACAGAAACGTGATCGTTCTCACCGCATCAACTTGAGATTCTGAAATGGTTCAGGATGATGGGTCGGAGGAGCAGCATTTTTCCCAAGGAACCTGCATCTGAGATAAAAGTAAACTCCTCCCAAGGTTTTTTGGGCCGCGGAATTTTTCGAGTGTATTCAATTCTTCTACGAATTTTATTCTGGATAGCGTTGGTTTCTTCTGACATATTGAATGTAAAATATATTGACCCTTTCGGATTAGGTGAATTTACAAGGATTACTTAGTGCATAAGGAAGAATTCTATTTTCTTCTCCTCGGATTGAAATTCTGTAAGTTTTACAAAATTGTAACAATTCATAAGAAGTATTAGGTGTGCAAGTTGAAACTCGGCTTTAAGTTGGTTGCAAGAAACAAAATATTTGAACGCATCCAATTCGTCCGCCATTTTGGATATATGTAGCGTGGACATTGCAGTTGTCATATCAGTCATTTTCAAGTAGTAATTTCCTGTGTATCAATTTTAAGAGATGGATTTCGATAAGCAACGTTTACGCCATTGTATCCTATTCTGTTTTCAAACGAATAAAAATGCTGCTCGAGCTATGGAATTGATTAATACGACATTGGGTCAACATTCTGTGAGCCATTCAACAGTGAAAAAGTGGTTTACAAGATTTCGTAATGGGAATTTCAGTCTTGAGAACGATCCACGTCCAGGTGCAATCAAAAAATTTGAGGATGATGAACTTGAAGTTTTACCGAATGAAAATTCATGTCAAACTCAAGAAGAGCTTGCTTGCAGAACAGTTAAGAGTAGAGATCGACCGAAATTTTTTGCCGAAACTGACTAAAATTGGAGCTCTGATTATTGGTTCCGGAAAAAACTTGGTATTGGACGTTGGAAGGGTAGATAAGCTCCTTAATAATGCAATTATCATACTTAAGATCACATATCAATGTGATTAATGAAATAATTTCGATTTTCGGTTTGAATTTTCGGCTAATGCTTGTCGGCCGAAATTGTAAACCGAAAATCGCAAGTATTTTGTTAATTACAATGAAATGTAATCGTAAGTATGATAATTGGATTAATAAGGAGCTCGTCTACACTTCCAACGTCCAGTCTGTGACGTTTCGTAATCATTAATTTTTATTCACGCGTCAGTGGGTTTGACCAACTCTAATTAATGTAATAATTAGCCCCAAAAGAATGCCTCTGGCTCGTCGGTTACAGGGTAAGTTTCCGATGACTTGGGGAACGCGGGTCACAGGTTATTTACAAAGAACTGGATAAGACGGATTTTTAATGTTTGAACCATAGAATAATTTATTAACAAAAATATAAGTATTTTTAATCTTTACAAAAACAAATACAAGGATTGATCGTCAGTCTTGATCAATTATAGCTTTGACAATTGGTAACTTAAAATACGACTTAATAATCCGGACTTTCTACTGCCCTAAGTGTGCACACTTTTGAATTCCACGGCGCGGGTGAATTCCAACGAAAAGAATTTAATAAAACCCGGTAACCGCGGATGATTTACAGGATAAATGATGGGATAGACAGAGAGGTCTATTCCTTAGGTGACTCTACGTTAAGCTAAACAAGGAAATCTTCAATTGCGGGAATCTTACGGTATTCGGTATGGTATGAATAATCCCTAAGCTGCAGCCGTGTGAAGGTGGCGTTGCAGATCCCCATGGGCGGTGCTTGTGCCCCTACTTGAGAACTGGTATTACCAAGTTCTCGTTCCCACCTTTCCCTAGGTGACTCTAGAAACTAATTAGACAAGGACATTGCACATTGTCTCCCACTAACCCTAGCTTACCCACCGGTCTGAGTGTGTTAGGTATTACCATAACCCCGGTCTATGACTCTAAATCGCTCACCTCTTTAAAATGGTTTCTGCGCCTCGCAGGAAGGTGTAGTCGGTCGAGAGTGAATAATCTGTCTCAAACCCCTCTTATTATATACTGTTAGAGTTATCCCGTCCTATGCGAAACCTCGATTACCTATGCGAACCCTGGCGGCTGGTGATGGTAGTATCGATACTTTCGATCGATCGATGGCGGTTCGATAACTCTGCGATATAATACTAACGTCTGCGCAATGGCTTTCGTGATTTACAATATGGCCGCGCTTTGTTGACAACTGTCAACTACCGTATTTAGTATTCGTGAATCTTTATCAAATCGCAGGTAAGGTGTCAGGTTTGCGTGTGACGGTGATAAAATCGGCCGTTACTCAATTCGCGGTTGTGTTGGTTTTGTGATAATCGGTTTGACAGGTAAGTATATTTTGTCTTAGATCTATTTTGTACTTATTATCTAATACATATTTATTCATTTAATTCTATTTTCTCTTTCTAGGTAAATTAACAACACTTGATGAGTCAGAGTATGAACAGGTATCGTTCCTTCCTTCCATATTCTTACTTGTATTAATATATTCTTATTTTCAGGCTTAAAAAAAAATTGAAGAGAGTACCCTCGTACTACCACTGCTCATCACATCATGGTAAGGTATCGTTAACAATTTCAAGTAATTTTGTCTACATTCTTTTCTCTTATTAAATATATATATTTTCTTTTTCAGGTTGTCTTGCCTAATATAAATATGCCCGTCACAAGAATGACGGGTATGTTGCAAGTCCTAAGTTTTTTTCGAAACCAATAATCACAACTTCAATTTTAATCATTTTCGGCAAAAATTTTCGGTCGATCTCTAGTTAGGAGTTACTCGTCAAGCAATTTCACTTCGATTGCATGCATTGGGAAAAATACAGAAGGAAGGAAAATGGGTTCCTCATAAACTGACGGAAGAAAATAAAAGACAAAAAGTTGCCATTTGCATGAATTTGCTTTCTCTGTTCAAGAAGAAGAATTTTCCGCATAAAATCATTACGAGTGATGAAAAATGGATTTTGTACGACAATGCTAAACGTAGGAAAGCATGGGTTGATCCGGGCGAGTCATCTACATCAGTTGAAAAACCGAATATTCATGCAAAGAAAGTTTCCCTTTGTGTCTAGTGGGATTGGAAGGGAATCATTTACTACGAGCTTCTCGAACCTGACCAAACTATTACAGCTGAGCGTTACCGGGCCCAGCTGATCAAAGCAATTGCAAGTGATGCTCTGGGAGAAAAAAGACCATTTACGGGGCAAGGAAGGCGAAAAGTGATGCTGCTGCATGATAATGCACGTCCACATACAGCAAAACCAACCCAGGAACTCATCTTCACTTTAGGCTGGGGAGTTGTACCTCATGCGGCATATTCACCAAACTTAGCTCCTTCTGATTATCACTTATTTAGATCAATGTCGTCATATTTGAAAGAGCAGCATTTCATGCATATCCAAGATGTCCGGAAATGGCTGGATAACTATTTTGTTTCAAAACCACCAAGTTTCTATCGTGAAGGCATTCATCTACTACCCGATAAATGGCAAAAGACTGTAGATGATAACGGCAAATATTTTAATTGATAATTCTTGAAAGAAGTATTTTTTCAATAAAATAGAATTTGACAAAAAAAACCGAGTTTCAACTTGCACACCTAATAAAAGTGTTATTTATTATAAATAAAATTCATGGTGTTCGATGGATTCCAGATGTCGATAATCGACTGCTTATGGAAAAAATCGACAACGAGGATCTCATAAGTGCTAATCAAAGACAAGAAATTGAATGTTTGTGAGGAACATCGGCACCGAGGATCTCGCGAACTTTAATTCAATCAACATTCTGATTGAAGTAATTGAAGATTGAGTGTCTATAGGAAACATCGACACCGAAGATTCTACAGATATTTAAGTGAAAATGAAACAATTGAATCTTATGAATTGAAAACAACATGCATTCGATTCAAGTGATGACTGATATTGAAGAAGAAAATGAATATAGAAGCAATTGTTAAATCAAGAGAAACACTTCTTATTCAGAATAAATTAGATCCTAAAATACAATATAACGTTTGCAAAAACAGTAGAAATTCTGATTGAGATCCGGAATTGTTAAAGCTGCCTAAAAATGAATTGTCTTATATTGTTTCATTCAAATCTTAAGTATAATAAATATGATATTTTTATTATAAATTCAATGTTTCTATTCAACTTTCCTTTCTCAATTGATCTGTTTCTCCCCGTCCTTATCCAAGACACAAAATAGAGGAACTTATATTTTGAGGTGGTCATATTAATATTAATTCCTATCTCTTTGTTACTGGGGGAAATATCGTTTGAATATCTCTGCATGTGACAACTCGATGGGCGTGGAGTTATCATGAACACCTGCATGATATTCTCAGATGCGATGATGATTAAGATCAATAAATAGGGGAGCATGGGTCACGGTGGATCACGGAACACAGTGGATCAGCCCGCGTATTCAGTTCATAAAGCGACTGTACACGCTAGTAGTATCACTTTTTGGGCACCCTTTTTTAACCTCGTCTTGGAATGCCGCTGAACTGCAAGATGTCATAACGTGTGTTCAGTGTACAGTCGCTACTGATAACATGTGAGGCTGGATTTTATATTTACGAAGAATTTGATATGTCTTGTTTTTATGAGAATGTATGTGAACTGTCTCAGGTCTACATTTTTACTTGCTTATAAACATCTAAAGTGAAGGGTTTGCAAGTCATTTTTATCCACGGATTGATTATTCGTTCAGAAATAAATTCTCATATATAAGTGTACGAGTGGGGTACAGTGGATCAGTGACTATTTTATACCAGTGGATCGTATACTAGTTTGTCCCATAAGTAAATGCTTACTCAATAATATAACTCTGATTGGTTGAACCGTTTTGAATAATATTTTATCTCCCCGTTACACTTCGGGACGCCTTGGAATCGTGTCCGGAAACCTGAATGAAAAATTGATGTAGGTTGTTGTAAATCTTGTAAACAAAGAAGGATTGAAAATCAGAACTGCTGCGAAATGGAAAGGCTTTCCCCTCACCACCTTACAGCGTTACTGTGAGAAATTTCAAGGTTCTAAGAGCCTGATCCATGAAATTATCCACTGTAACCCATATATGGGGTACAGTGGATCAAATTAAAAAATTCCAGAAAATGATCAAAAATTGGTATTTTATTTACGGAAATTAACGATACCCAATAAACACAAGCACGTTTTAAAAACGTCAAAAACAGTCAATAACCACACGTTGTGAATTAGTAATATTCTTGCGTTGATTCAACGTAAAAATGTCGCGGCAGATCACGTGTTTTTCAACCATAAAATAACGTCATATCAACGGTTTAAACATCGTTTAAAAGACGTCAAATATTGACGTGTCCTAATGATGGTTCTAAAACGTGAATTGAATCCAACAAATTATTGTGGAAACTTTTCATTCACTATCAAGAACAATAGTATTTCTGAGTATGATAGAATTTGGAAAGTATGCCGCACTATTTACTATCTTGCACTTTGTCGAAATTTTAACCATTGTTCGGTTTCGTTCGACATTTTTAACAGAATATCTTCAATTGAAGTTCAAACACAAGGTGTTATACACACATTTTAAACGCGTGATTCAAACCCGTTCAAAACACGTTTTTTGAGGATGTGGTTTGATGGTTGGTTTTGAATATTAATTTGAATTACACGTCATCAAAACGTAATTTCTGGTCGTCTATGTCCCTATCAATTTTCAACTAAAAATCAACGTTATGAAATCAACGACTGACGTTCGTCTGACGGTCTAACGTTCTTTCAACGTTGAAATAACGTGTGTGGGTTTATTGGGATATGGCTTGTTTATTTTATGGGTGAGGGAATATTGTATATGTATATGAACTTCCATGCTGAAACGTTCACTACTTTTGAAATTATACAGCATGAAAAAAAAAGGGATCCACTGTGACCCATGCTCCCCTACTCAAATCACTAGAACAGTTCCTCAGTTTATATTTACTCAAAATATGTTGGGAGTACAAATTAGTTCGGTCCGGTTTGAAAAGATGACTCTCGCTCTCATGAATGTTTTATAGTCACAACCGATTTCAATTGTTTCAGAGAGGTTAGACACCTGTGAATAATATTCAGTTGATATCACTCCGAGTTCCTTCTAAAATCCCGATTTTTACTCAGTGAAGTATGTCAAATTTCGTTTTAACTAAGCAGCATTTGCGGGAGGTGCTAGTTTTCTGTTTGAATTGGAAAAAAAGTGCTCCAACTGATAAATCATGTAGGGACTGGTTTCGACATTTTAAGAATGGCGATTTCAGTGTCAAAGACAAGCCTCGCTCAGGACAACCACAAAAATTCGAAAACGAGGAATTGGAGGCTTTACTCGACGAAGATCCGAGTCAAACGCAACAGGGAGTTGCGGAATCATTAGGAATTACGCAACAAGCAGTTTCCGTACGATTACAATCCATGGGCATGATTCAAAAGCAAGGCAATTGGGTGCCTTATGATTTAAAGCCTAGAGACATTGAACGGCGATTTTTCACTTGCGAGCAGCTGATTCAAAGACAAAGAAGAAAGGGGTTCTTACATCGGATTGATGAGAAATGGATATTCTACGATAACCCCAAGAAAAGAAAATACTATGCTATGCCCGGTAAATCGTTGCCATCGACTTCAACATCGATACCAAAGAGGAATATTCATGGTTCAAAGATCATGCTGTGTATCTGGTGGGACCAAAAGGGTGTTATGTACTATGAGTTGCTAAAATCTGGTGATTATATTACGGGTGATCGGTATAGGCTACAATTGATTCGTTTGAGTCGTGCGTTACGAGAAAAACGTCCGGAATACAAGGAAAGACATGACAAAGTTATTCTTTTACACGATAACGCTCGACCTCAAGTCGCAAAAGTAGTGAAAAATTATCTGGCAACTTTGAAGTGGGATATTCTACCGCACCCGCCGTACTCGCCGGACATTGCTCCTGCTGATTACTGGTTATTCCGATAGATGCAGCACGATTTGACAGGCCACCGGTTCACTTCGTTCGAAGAAATCGAAAATTGGCTCCTAACTTGGATCGCCTCGAAAGACGAGACGTTTTTCCGTAACGGGATTCGAAAATTACCCGAAAGATGGGAAAAAGTGATAGCCAGCGATGGACAATACTTTGATTAATTTGATAATTCATGTTCTTCTGTAATAGGACCGAATTAATTTGTACTCCCAATATTCTTTATGCGTCCATAAGTGAATTTCAAAATACATAATTCAAACCATAGTACATGAATTTTTATGTTTTCCAAACAAAAAATGGAAAAACATTTTTTTTATGTACGGAGTATCTTCTCAATTAGTTCTTTTCTTCACTAAGTGCTAGTCTTGAACACTATTTTTCATTCGTGAAGGGAAAATATCGAATTTATATTCCTAACGAGGCTCATTCATGGTATTTACGATGACTCCGCGATCCCAATTACCCCACTCTCTCCTACGAAAATATGCACATTCTTGCCCCATCACCTCAGGATTTTGAGATAATCGAGGATTATGGGTCGAAGAAGCTCTCGGTTTTGTAGATACTTTGTATCTGGAATAAAACTGCACTCTCCCAACGTCTTCTGGACCGTGAATACGGGGACGTGTTCGTTCTTGCCCCATAATTTTGGAATTCTGAGATAATTAAGGATTATGGGTCTAAAAAGTCCTCCTTTTTCCTGAGCACCTTTGCCAGAGGCAAGGACGACTACATTTTCGTATCCAGCGACCCAAAAAACGTTGAGAGAGGGCATACCCATTTCAGATACAGGTACCTTAGTGATAGCAGAGATTTTTTGGAGCTATGATCATCAATTATTTCAAAATTCTAACGTGTTGGAACAAGATCAACCAAATTTTTGTTGCCACCCAAAAAACGTTGGAAAAATGTACTCTCGTCCCAAAAACAAGGTACTTTCTTTGTAAACATGTGTAATTGCGGTATTTTTCTTCCAAAAATGATGCCAGGGAGGATTTCCATCATCATTTAGTTCACTCACCTTTTCATTTTTTGGAAAATTAACCATTAATTGTCTCTACTCTTGATGAGCAAACAATTCCTCTCCAGTCTGATAATTTTATTTTTTACCTTTGGATTAATCTTTTCTTTACATTTTCACATAGAAAAATGAAAATTATTGGGAAAATTATTCTCAACTATTAAATTTCAGACTTTTATGAGGTGGAAAAAGTAATCTGATAAATTGGAAGCCAATTTTGGATAAATTATCGAACAATATTGAATCAGCCAGGTATTTTTTCGGACAATATTCTCTCATCTCAGGGAGTGCTTCTGACAGTACAGTTTTTATTCAGTACCAATCAAATAAAGATATAAAATGAGTAGAGCGCCGCTTCGTGCCCTATGCAAACTGTGCAGGTACTGTCGGAAATATCCAGTACTCTTCCTTGGAGTCACTCAAATTCCTCACAAAAAATGTTGAAATGAAATGGCCAGGTAGAATTCACATGAAAGAGATTAACTGGAAAAATTGAACGAGTATTCTTGTGTTTATGTTTTCCATTACATCGCCATGGATCTCGATGATGGGAATAAAAACGACTGTACTGGAAAAATCACCTTGGTCAAAACCAATGGGATTATATTGGGATTGCAAGAGAACGTTGGATGACGAAAAAATCACACATGCAACATTTAAATAAAAATTTCTGCTGGAATATTGTGAATTCGCATCCCGATGAATGGATATCCACAGTAGAAATTTTCTTGTAAGGCAAAAAAGGCAACTTTACCCTTGATCTCGCGCTTGAGCAACCCCACACGGATGATATAATACGATTATACGAGTCTATTTTCCGAATAGACGTGAATATAACAAAAAATATTATGATTAACACCTGATGTTGGAATAACAACTATAAAAATATCATACATGCAAGAATAAAGAGGTGTATTGATCAATGAACGGAGAATTGTGTAATTTCATGTTATTCATTCGTGTTATTCTTGTTATTTTTATTTCTAATATTTATACAATCGTTTAACCCCTCTTAATCGCATGAATTATGAAACCCGACCTAACATCCAGGAACAGTTTGATTACAGTTTAAGATGAATTACTAGGAACTCTCTCGAGAGTACAGAGTTGGAAAGCGAAGAATCGAATTGTCTTCACTTCTACCACGAAATGTAAAAAGTTCCCCACGCAATATTCTGCAGAAAACCGAATTACTCCGTTGAAATTATGGACAAGCTTTTTACGATAACGTTGAAAGTTCGTTGATCCATAATATTAGTCTCCCTTTGAAAATTAATCGTCTTTTTTTCTGCGCTGCACCTTCTTTCTCATGCAAATCATCTATTTTGCACTACACAAAAGGGGTGATAGGTCACACAGAGATAGCATTCCTAAAGCACATCAATTACATTTCATATTTCATCATGCTCGGCTGTACAATTTATTCCTCTGTGAATCGTTCAAATATCCATACTGGAATATGAATAATGCGAGGGATATAATCTGAAAACCACAAAGTCAAAAGAATTTTCTATTCTGCTGGTATCGCGTGACCTACATCGTGAGATATGGAATTCATTGGATGTTTAGGAATTCGAAATATTGACTCTAATTTTTTTATTCTGATGTTTTATCTCTGGTCCCGGCGATTCTTTCTGTCAATAAAAAAAAAAGAGTCTCTCACGGAAAGAATCAATCGGATACAGCAGCAAGAAATGACCTACAAATAAAACAATTTTCAATACAAAATTTGGTGCACATAGCTTTGGAATATAAATATTGAGAATTGCATGATAAGGATAGCAATACCACTTGGAGGAGAATTGCTGGAGAACGTATGAATATCAGAGTTTCAAACGAAATAGAACGAATGGAAATTTAACATAAGTTTGCCAAGTGTAACAACTTTCTTCGAGCCATACAATCGAGTATGGTACAAGTGACTGCAGATATTTGTGCATGAATATTCAACTCTTTATAAATCATTCAAAACCTTCGAGGCGACAACGACTACGCGTATTTCTGTGTAAATACAATTTGAAAGTTCGCTTGTAAGAGGAAACAGAATCATCGGTATCGTGCATGATGTTGTTTTGTTTTCCTGTAAATCATATCCTTATTGTCGTAATGATATTGTTACGAATGCATTGAAGAGTCCTGAGAGAGGAAAAACAAGACAAAAGAAGGGAAAAAACACTTACACAGCCGCACGTTACATCATGCACGAAATGATAAAAACACAAACAAACAAACATTCCCTGTAGTTTGTATAGAGTGGAACGTATAGAGATGCTATTTGTTGATATAATGCGAGGTGTATAAAATGTGGGTTTGATGCGTGCGAGTATGATGAAGTCGTAATGATGATGATGATGATACTGCCTGTGCATAACGAGAGTGCACTTAATAAAGATGAGTGAATGCGTATGTTGGAGTATCCAGTGTGAATGAGAAAATATGCAGAAAGATTTCAAATGAATGTATGTTGGAATATATATATAGGAATAGAAATGGAAAAAAGATGTCAGAAACGAAGAATGGAAAAAAAGATCATCGATTCCTAGCAGAAATCTCTTAGAAGAAAACGAATTTGAGCGCTTTTATTGTTGTTTTGTCCTTTTTTCGGTGAAGAGAATACGTTAAAATTTCACCAAATGTTTCCCCACATATATTTCAACGTATCAACATTGTCAACTTTTTCAATCTTGAAAGTGAAATAAAACCACCCACGCTCGCACACTCGTGGATGTATTATGTTTCGCAAATGTATTTCACGAAGTTTTTGTTACAAAGAATCGAGTTTCAAAAGAGTATTCCGATATTGTAAATATGAAATTCATGCGGTGGAGATGAATTTTATTAAAATATGAAAACCGCAAAAATGTTGTATTGTGCTGTTCACGAATGCCATTGTTTTTGTTACGAATTTGTTATTGTCAGTCGACAGAGAGTCCAGAAATATCGCTCGAATCCGTTCAAATTTATTGACTTATTGTTCCACGGAATTATGGGAGAAATGCTTTTTAGCGATGACTTCTGTAATGATAATGCACTCTGTCACGGTTGTGTTGTATGATGATGAAGATCGTAAATATCGGTACAGGTTTGTGTCATTCCGTGGATGAGAGGAAGGACGGAAGGACTGTATAAATCGTCGTAACATTTGTCAAACGTTTGGGTCATACGAGAACGGAACGGGATGATCGATATCGGTGTTAAGAGTCATCAACGTGGCATGTTCATATTTGTATGAATCTTGATCTCCCCATTGAACTTGTTTTTGAATAATATTCAATACACTGTAAAAAAAAATTGTTGAATTCCAAACAAAAATGCTTGGAAATTTACAAACTTGGTTTGGAAAAATAATTTCCGAACCTTTTTTGTAAATTGCCGAACAAAAGTTTGTGAATTCTCAAGAATCTTCGTGAAATCACACCATTTTTTGAATGTTTACAAACTTTTGTTTGGTACTTTACAAAAAAAGTTTGTGTAAAAAACTGCCAAACTTCTTTGGCAGTTTAGGAAGTATATTTTCTACAGTGTACTTTTAGAGCATTAGAGCGGGGAAAATTCTAATAATGCAATCTCGATTATCGGACAAAGGACATCCATCATTGCACATTTTCGACCAATTCGATATAAATTATTTTCCTCTTGATACCGGAGGAAGAGATATTTCCGAATGCTCATGCAGTTGCAAACATAGTATAATCTCCAAAAGCATCGGATTATGTTTGTATGCCCTGAACGAGAGACGTAGGAAAAACCGGAATATCACATTCGTGACGTGTTATTGGATCAGCTCCAGTTTCACAGCATTTTTCAGATAAATTTTCCTTTACAAGCGACATCCTCTCTTTAATGCGATAGCGAAGAGTCGATAAATAGCTAACGCTTATGAGCCATTCGAGTTCTGATTCATAGCTGCATCGTTATAGATTGTTGCACGATTTCAAAGAGAACCCGAAACTACATGTCTTTGCATTTCTTGTACTAGAAAATATGGGTGAGATTCTCATGATCCGAAATTTTTATTTTGCTTGTGTTATCACTCCACGAGCTATTTTTAATTCTCTATATTGTACATCGACTCAACAATCACAGATGAACCATTTTATATATTCAATCTGAATTTCAGAGAAATCATACGACTCCGCGTATTTCAGGGATTATTTTATACGTAAATGCATTTCTCTCAATTCTCAATTCACAATAATAAAAAATTACCTGGCAGGGCTGTAATTTGCATTATCTAACAATGAACAACTACAATTTGACGTGTGCCACTTCCATACTGTGATATAAATTCAACAGAATGATATAAAAACAACACGGAAAAAAACTAACAATAATATTGCTGAATTGACAATAAAATATTGTTATATATCAACCCACAATAAATATCGTAAAAATATGACCGTCACTATTGCTGAACTGGCAACAATATCATATCGTCAACATTAACAATTCAAATATTCAGTTTTGCAATATCATGTGGTCATATCAATAATTTATATTTACCTATTTAAAAAATATTACTTTTGACTGAGAAGAAAAAATTTCTCATCCGAATTCATCCCTGTAAACGTTCCATTATGACATGGTTTGATTCATATGTGAAGAAAAGGCGATTGTAAGTTCCAATGTTGGAAAGTTCCCTCAGCGAGATTCGAACCCGGATCCTCCGAGTGGGAAACAAAGCATTTATCACATCAGCAGATCTTCAAGATGACAACTGAGTATTTGAATTGCCATTTATGGTAATCCTCCACTTTGTTCAGAGTTAACGATGAAAATATATTCAAGACAAACATAAAATTATGCACATTGAATGAATTCCCGAGTCGAGAAATTTGGACGGTTTCTATCCTCTTATTTCATTTTTTGACTGATCTTGTCCCGATGGTTGATTATTGCGGACAAAAACAGTACTTTTTCAAGATTTTAGTCTGAAATTTTCCTCCAGCGAGTAAAAGTGATTGAGGACAAATTCATACTAAAATCTCAAAAAGTACTGTTTTTGTCCGCATTAATAAACCATCAGGACAAAATCAGTCTCCAAATGAAACAAGTGGAAAAAAACTGTCCAAATTTTTCGACCCGGGAATAAATTAGGATTTGAACCACACGAATGAAACTCGTCAAATTTGTGTATTGAGCTCATGTAAAATTTTTTAATCAATCAGAAATTGGGATTGATTTTTATGTTTGTGAATTCAAGAAAAACTTAACCGGAGAAGGGTTTGTAAAAGAGTGTATATCACTTGAATATCATTTTTAACTGTCTCCTGAAGTGGATCAAAATAATTTCTCACGGGAATAAAATTGTACCGCTTCATACGTTCAGAATATATAGCTGTTTTGACAATAAATGGATTTCGTTACGGCAATTCTTTTTGTTAATTCTGTGATACTTATTGTTGCCGCTGCTTGATATTGTTTTGTCAAATCAACAATGTTCATTGTGAGTTGGAATGGCAACTCATATGGTCATTTCAACCAGTGATTTTCAGCAATACAATTCTCGTTAACGAAACAATCTGCTGTTGCTGTACGAACAACAACTTATTGCATAAACAGGAATAAAATGTTGACAATTCTTATATTGCTGGTTCTACCATACATATTTTCCTCCGTGAATGATATTTTATTGAATTGTACATAAGCTTTGATCATCATTTGCGATTTTGCTGGTTTTGCACTCGATGGAATTCGTAGGACCTATTGATTAAATCACGTACTTCAATTTCGAGAACAGATTCGTATAGACATTGTCCTTGAATTAAATTATAAATGGATCATATTATTCATTCCCACGAATAACTTTTTTTTCTCACGTTGATGAAGAAAAACCAGAATGAAGATATTGATCCTGGAACATAAGAAAAAGGCAAGCAAAGATCGCCAGAACAAGGTTGACATTTTTTCACTCAGAGAACATTAGTTTGGGTAATAAGAGTATCGATTCCTTCATCACATTATCCTCGCCTCGTAAAGTCATGATATTAATTTTTTTGATTCAGGAATGTTGGAAAAACCCAGACAAAATCCATCAAGTGAATTTGACGTCAAGTTCAGAGTTACAAGCTGCTCTTCATTCGGGTTACGATAAAAAGATGAGACCACACGAGGGTTACGTTAACGAAATGTCGACGTTGTGATTAAAGGTTGGAAATTTATAAATTCTTGATACTTGAACTGCGGGGTCACAGAATATGTAGATTGTATTTTGTTTAATCCCTTTTGTCTACAGAACATTCATTAATATTAGGATTTTTATTCGTTTCGTATATTTTATTGGGAATCACCATCAGGGTCAAATTGAGTTGGCAATTTGTAAAAATCTGGTAACGTTATTCGTTAAGGTTATGAAGCAAAATATAATTATCTTCACTCAGGAATAATGACTCTACTCTGTAAGAAGAAGCACGGCTTCTTCTCCCTGCTTGACACCCAACAAATGGCCAATGGAGATGGAGCACTATCGGGAAATTCAACTACGAATTCAACACTGTGAAAAATAATCGGAATTCTCCTATAGGCAGCAACCGGAAAATTCTGATCATGCGATAGGAAATCAATTTTCGATAAATGTATATGGAATTTTTACTATCATTTTGCAGTAAATTTCCGGTAAGATACGAAAAATTCCTAACGCATGTCTGTGGTAATTACTTCCGAACATTTATGTTAAGTTTCCCACAGAAATTTTTAACATTGTACGTATGGCGCGACCAACGGAAAAGCCGTGCGTTGATCCACCGTGGCACCTTTTATTATATCCGACTTGAGTTATCCGAGCCACCGGACGAGAGGCCTGCGCCGCAACGCGCCACGCGTTTGGAAGGAATAACTATTATATTAGGGCAGACTGGTATTTTCCTATATTTTACACGAAATTTCATGTTTTTCACTTCAATTTTCCAGTATAAATGCAACAGTTTTCCGATATGTGTGTTAGAATTTCCACAATTTGAACGTCATTTTTCTGCACAAAGATACTAGCTTGATCACTTCCAGTGCGGTACTGGAAGATTGCCATAAATTTTTTTTACAGTGCAAACAATTCTTATCCAACAATGCTATTATCTTTTAGTGGTATAGCAAAATTATTTTTTCCGTGTACTCGTCTTTCTTTAACTATTTTTCAATTTTTTTCGCCTTCGAGAAACTACAGTCTTTTTTCACTCATTCTTTAACCTCATTATGTATTTTTGTATTATTCATTTAACAATCCAATTGGAAACCAAAATTTCCTCAAGAAAATTTTGCAGAAGAGCACTCAGAGAATTTATTTTCGATCACGCGTTCTCAACAATTGTCAAAATACAGATGAAAATCCACAAAGCTTCCAAGCACCACACGACCGTTCACATCGCTTTTAGGATAAAATCGATCACATCGGTGGAAATTCGAATGAACAGAAATGTTTAATGCGAACTGAATAGAACGAACTGATTGAAACAGAAAAAGAAACAGTCAAACAGTCGTGGACTATTCCAAAAAATCTCCTGAACAAAAGAACTATCCATTTATCCTTTTTTTTTTTTGTCAAATGGATAGTAGTGAATCGGAAATCCCTCACACACAACGTAGCAATTCCAGGAATCCATACGGAAGATTAAGTAACAGTACAGAGAAAAGAGAGTTTGATTGAATGGATAATTCAATCATAGACATCAGTTTTGTCCAATAAAAAAGGAAAATCCTTGCTATGAGAACATTGCATACATCCTGGAATCTTCACCCAAAACAATGAAAAAAATTTTTCTGAATATATTCTATGTTTGAATCATACCCTCGTACAATGGTGTACAATCGTTTTGGATCATCCGAAAGTCAGCTCAGGTAGCAAACAGCTGATTAACGGTCAATTCACGACCAGAAACACCTCATAAACCCTTTCCATTCTAATGTGAAGAACTCATCCTCTTCTCTCCATCGAACGTTGAAACAAATACCAAATCTCATACCTCAGCACGTCCGAGTAACAATTGAAAATCCTTCAGCCGAAGAATTCAGCGAAGCAACAAAGAACAGCACCAATCTTCGCACATCATTTGATTCCAAAAAAGTTTCGATTCGAAACATAAAGTCTCGTATGAAAACCACCTTCTTTGGCAATCAATCTTACCCGAATAGTCGAAGGGGAATCAACTGGAAGATATATTTCAAAGATAAATCGCCTGTATTATTACGACTTGAGAGATGACTATAACATTCAGAAAGATCAACAGGTTGCAGTGGCAATTACGAACAAGTCGAAATGTGAATTTTTCAACGAGCACAAAAATAATCGGACGGGCTTTGTGCGGATCTTGACTTTGATTTTATTACTGACGAAAGGGGATTATTATACTCGTTTTATCTTTCACTGTACCTTCTTGTATTGTACTTGATTACTCCAAGAACCTCTTCATTCCGAACATGAGGGATGTAAATATAAAGAATCCTCCTGCTTCCTCCGAATACCGAATACGGAGCGGATGAATATTTAGGAATGAATTTGAATAAACAACAATCGTATAAGGTGATCTCGCTTGAAAACCAGGGTGGAAATCGTTTAACCGCCAAGCTGAGTAATATGTATTCATTGTACTATTCTCATCCCGAGGGTGATGAAGTACCACGTATTTTGACCAACTCTAACTTGTAATTATATAGATACATTCCTTTGGATTTATGTTTTATGTGCTTTATAGTGTGCTTACGAGTGCACAACTTCGTTTCATATTCATATATCATGGATAATAGGATTCTCTAACAAACAAGTGGAACAAAGGAAACCTATAATAATCCGTATAAATCAAATTGAAAATGTTGCGTGATTGAACAAATTAATTGAACTTTAATTGAAGTCTTGATTGGGATTCGCGGTTTTCCCACCCTAAGAATGCAATTAAACAGTCAAAGACTCCTTCCTTCCGTCCTGCGAGTACTTTATTAACGTTATTAATCGATATGAATCGTGTATACGTTGAGAATCTAGAACGGAAATATTCTACGCTACAATTTCGAATAATTTTTCACTCTCTTATCATTCTCGTGTAGCCAACAGTGCCTTGTAGCATCAGGGTATTGAAATATCCTTACGTTACACATTTTTCCAACCCAGATTCCATTCAAAAGGATAACCATGTCTTTTGCGATTGAAGCTTCCATCGCCGTAAGGGTTGGTTGAGCGTGTTTGGGAGAGGAACATTCTTGTGGAAGTAGATCAAAAAACTACCAACATAAAATGCTCACAACTCATAATGCACGATAAGATTTCAATAGAACGTATTTTCAATATTCAGACTCGGTGGCGAAATGGTTTGTTTCGACAGACTTTATTTCTCGTTTTTTAATGCTTATACATACATGAATTGATATTCGCTGCAGAGTACCACCAATTTTTGTTACAGCTTGTTCGTGACCAATTTGTGTTGGAATTTGTAGGGATTAGCATTAGTTTAGATTACATCGCTATCACGCATTCAACCGGGAACTGCAAATTCAGGCTATGAATTCCCGAACTATTAATTCTCTTGACGACAGATCCGTCATTGTGCTTGATCACGTGATATCGAATCATTCGTGTGAGGAAATTGGATGAAGTTTCATTCGAAAGAAATAAAATGATCTCATTGACGCATCGATCGGAACGTGAACAATTTTACGGCAAATACTAAAATTTCACGGTACCTCCATTCGATGGTATGATAAACCGTACACAACGTACCTGTGTATACAGAGTTTATATAATTATTGTATCTGATCTCCTCTCATGAGGCGTGTATCTTTATCGTTTCATTGCTCCGATCGTCCGATACCCTATAATTCTCGTGCCTATGTGAAAGTTATCGGCCACGTACAAAGTTTTAACGAGGTTAGCATGTTCGTTGGATATCCCATTTATCCAACGTCGATGCAGGTGTGATGTAGGTATGAATTGTGACTCGAATCGCTTTACTCGATAAAATCCTGGGGAAATAGTTTAAGTGAAATATCGAAATACAAGATATATTATATACGTAGGAGGAGCATGATAAAAGGTTTTCGAAGAAACCCTTGTAATAGGAAATAAATATGGTATTGATTGGCCCTGACTGTTCCTTGATATGGTATCGATCTCTCGCTAGCTGGATTTTTATGGGTTGCTATTTTTATTGCACGTGGAAAAGCATTCGTTTCCATAAAATGTTGGGACAGAAAAATAAAGAAAAACAATTATTTCTCTATTTGTGAGAGGAAATTATTAGGTGTGCAAGTTGAAACTCGGCTTTAAGTTGGTTGCATGAAACAAAATATTTGAACGCATCCAATTCGTCCGCCATTTTGGATATATGTAGCGTGGACATTGCAGTTGTCATATCAGTCATTTTCAAGTACTAATTTCCTGTGTATCAATTTCAAGAGATGGATTTCGATAAGCAACGTTTACGCCATTGTATCCTATTCTGTTTTCAAACGAATAAAAATGCTGCTGGAGCTATGGAATTGATTAATACGACATTGGGTCAACATTCTGTGGGCCATTCAACAGTGAAAAAGTGGTTTACAAGATTTCGTAATGCGAATTTCAGTCTTGAGAACGATCCACGTCCAGGTGCAATCAAAAAATTTGAGGATGAAGAACTTGAAGTTTTACCGAATGAAAATCCATGTCAAACTCAAGAAGAGCTTGCAGAACAGTTAGGAATTACTCGTCAAGCAATTTCACTTCGATTACATGCATTGGGAAAAATACAGAAGGAAGGAGAATGGGTTCCTCATAAACTGACGGGGGAAAATAAAAGACAGAGAGTTGCCATTCGCATGAATTTGCTTTCTCGGTTCAAGAAGAAGAATTTTCCGCATAAAATCATTACGAGTGATGAAAAATGGATTTTGTACGACAATGCTAAACGTAGGAAAGCATGGGTTGATCCGGGCGAGTCATCTACATCAGTTGAAAAACCGAATATTCATGCAAAGAAAGTTTTCCTTTGTGTCTAGTGGGATTGGAAGGGAATCATTTACTACGAGCTTCTCGAACCTGACCAAACTATTACAGCTGAGCGTTACCGGGCCCAGCTGATCAAAATAAGTGATGCTCTGGGAGAAAAAAGACCATTTACGGGGCAAGGAAGGCGAAAAGTGATGCTGCTGCATGATAATGCACGTCCACATACAGCAAAACCAACCCAGAAACTCATCTTCACTTTAGGCTAGGAAGTTGTACCTCATGCGGCATATTCACCAGACTTAGCTCCTTCTGATTATCACTTATTTAGATCAATGTCGTCATATTTGAAAGAGCAGCATTTCATGCATATCCAAGATGTCCGGAAATGGCTGGATAACTATTTTGTTTCAAAACCACCAAGTTTCTATCGGGGAGGCATTTATCCACTACCCGATAAATGGCAAAAGACTGTAGATAATAACGGTGAATATTTTAATTGATAATTCTCGAAAGAAGTATTTTTTTAATAAAATTGAATTTGACAAAAAAAAAGCCGAGTTTCAACTTGCACACCTAATAAATATAAACGTATTGGAAAATTATTTTACTACTCCCAAAATTTTCAATATAAAGGAAATTTTCCTCTTTCACCGCAAGGATGCCGTTGAATTGGTGAAACTTCAATGCTCACGCCTGGATTCCCAGAATCCAGGAGAGTGCATCTAACTCGAATGCGAGGATTGGAATTATCCTGCACCGCATAGTAAACATTCAATACAATGCCTGAACACTCGAGCTTTCTTCAAAGCGAATCTCCGAATTTTTCTCTGAATTTGAACATAAAATAGAAATTCTCGCATATAACGTTGTTATCGATAATCCCATTTCCACCTAATGTTTCCTTCAGTTAAGTTATCAAAGTAACCCTCCCTCGGAGTCTACACGGGGAAGAAATTTTTCTCTCGACGTCTTATGACAAGAGACAAATTCCTCTAAGATCTCTCTCTCCACGTAAGAGAAATCCGATTCACAACAAAGTTCATTCCCAAGATATCAATATTCTCTCAGTGAAGTACAAAACAATTTCTGGTTTCTAATTCAATATCAACTTGGGAGCCACGGTAGATTGATAATTCTTCTCCATTGATACGTGCTCTAAGAATTTAATAACTTGGCTTTTCATTTGTGACATCGCTTGATGGAATTAAAAAGAATTGTTGGGATAAATTTCGTTACAAGTTGTGCTTCAACGAAGATCATTTTCATCCCCCGAAGCATATATTATTAGAAGACTAAAGCATTGATTCGAATATGGGCATAATATACGTGAAATTTGTGGTGTTTATTCTAGAATCGGTTAGAGGTAAAAAAGTTGAAAACATAAACGACGTACATCCCGAAGAACATCACGTCAGTTCGAGTCATCGATGTCAGTTTTCTTTGCTCTTTCGAATGTGTTCCCTTTTTTACAACATCTCTCGGTCGATCGTTAAGCACAGTCGGCGCTTATGTACCATCATTTAGACGACAACGACAACGACGACGATGAAGGAAGAGAGAGAAAAGACCAGGACCAACTGCACCTTACAGTTCTACTACAACCCAGCGTCATTGGACTGGCTGCAGTTCTAGCTGCTGTACAGACGCAACAACGGCAGCAGTAGCAGCAGCAGCAGCAGCAGCGTGCTTGATTTGTTCCGTTTACCTCGCTAGCTCGTTTTGTCGAGTCTCTTCACAAATACATGCACGTACTGCATGCGTGGCGCTGCTTCTCTAATATATTGCACGAAACTCTTTACGACTCGACTTATGAACTTTAGGTTAAAGGAAACATAATCCTCACACACTTTGTCTCTACACTCCCTTTGCAACTAATCCTCATTATCTTAAATACCTTTGTCCGCCTCATTGTCTAATCAAACATCTCCATATTTTATGCACCCACATCACGTTTGATAATTTATCATTTTTATCTCATTATACGAATCTCGAACCTCACTTTCCGATAAAACGAATGGCCTATATTCTACGAACGATGAATACAAAGGATAGAATAATCTCTTCAACTCTTTATTATTATTAACAGAAGTTTCGTCATGCATATTGCACGGAATTGTATTGGTTGTGAGATTTTTTACTGTAGGGAAATAACAAGAACAGAGAGAGAGAGAGAAGAGAAAGAGGAGGAGAGTGGTACCAATTTCCGAACGGGGGCAAAAACGAACGTGTTGAGAGTCGGAAACTTTCGCGCAGAGTTTCTTGCGCGGGGAAACTGTACGCGAGCTAGTACTTTACGCGTTCTACTTTTTTTTTGTCACCGCAAGTGACGTATATATCTAGTTCCGTAAAAACGATGGAAAGTGGAAATAGCGGAGAAGAGGAGGTGTATTTTCTGCAGAATGCAAATCGATGGGAAATGAATACGAGAAGAAAAAAACTCTAACTCATAACTCTATCGATATCTCTCCTTCTGCCACCTCCGTTTCGACGATTCAATCGATTTTCTGGGTATTAGGAGTTTATTAAACTTTGATATCAAAGACAATTCAAAATACTCACAGTATGAGCGAAGTATGGGACGGTGAAAGATGGTGTCTACGTACCTAGAACAGGGAAATTCGATATTAGAAGTTGAATATCCAAGCACACTGTGTACAGTTTGTCAAAGAAAATGGTCATGGTAAGCGATATTCATTAGCCGATATTTATTTCGCCTCCTGTCGACCCTTTGAAATCGCTTCTTTTTGGCTTCCTATCAATTGAAGTTGGTGAAAATAAATTCCTAGCTGTACTTGGATAATATCTGTACTCGGAATAAAAAGGTAACTGTCAGAGTGGTTAGAGGAGTTGGATTCATGCCATTATGCGATTCCTCCTCATAAAGAATCAGGAGTTTTAGAAATTTCTCGACATGGAGAATTATGTGTCGTGAATAGATAAAATAGGCGTAATAACGAAAATGCTGATGCTACGAGGAGGGCAGTTTGAAAAGTCTCCTGTATCTTTTGATATAGTCTTCTTTTAGGGTAATGCGCTGGAAAACAAAAGCATAGAACTAGAAAAACGATAAAATGTGATTGTGATGACCAGATAAAATAGTTGAAGCTAAAATTAACTGGTTGTTGTTTTGTGGAAATGAACAGAACGAGACAGTTGTAATGGGTCCCATTGCTCCGTTACCCACCATTGGAAAAGAACAGAACGCGCACGCGTAGGTACGCAACCTAAAGGTGTTAAAATGTCTCACCGAGTGTGTCTGACTTGAATGGACGTTTCCACTTCCATCCGCCAGGCGCTTCATATTGTTACCGTGCACACAGCAAGCAAGAATAAATCCGGACGAATGTATAAAGAGGTGCTTTATCATGCATCGACGCTGGATTCAGATCACAATATTCCACTCAACATCAAATGTCAAGACTCACATAATTTATAACGAATAATTAAAATTCTTCAACCAAAATACTTGGTAAATACTGAAAATAATCTCAATACACTCCAGCAGTACCACTTCTGTGATTATAAAAACCACTTTCGCAAATGTTTGTGAACATTCCGACTAGAAATTTGCCCGATCAGTCATGAGGGCATGATTGAGTAATCTTAAGGTATAGCTTATTAAGGCATGCCTGATCATGACCGGGTCAGGATCGGATGAGGTTGCCTTTCATGCTGTGCTAATTAAAGTCCCATCATGTATGTACCTTGAGTAGACGTAGTTTCACATAAAGATATGTGCAACCAGGTGAGAAGATCCGCGCCTCACCGGGATCTGATATGTCACCCTAACATGGAATATGTATTTTCCGACACAGACCGTGACAAGGATATTGAACCGGGGCGTTATCGGGGGCTAATAGATTTGCCTGAGGTATAGATTTCTCTACTATATAATCAAGTGACACCATGGAATATAATCAGGGCCACGTCGGGCCCTCCCGTATGTCCCTGTCGTGAAATACTTATTTCACAACAGATTTATGTAGTGTTAGAGAATCCAATCCTCATCAGACTCCTATATGGTTGAGTTATGAAAACCGATGCCTTATCGTCCTCATTTCTGAGAGAAATCTGGGAAAATTCAAAAGATATCTTAGGATATAAAATAGGATTTTCTTCGTATATGGTGAACTAACATCAGGTAATATGACCAGGATTATGTTGGGCCCTTTCATATATGCCTGATCTGAAACACCTATTTTGCCACGGAATGTAACTAAGACTCTGTACTCTGCTCTCATCAACCATCCGCCTATCCATCTATCCATTCAAGTGTCTATCTATTCTGAAACCCATTTCCACATTTTTTTCTAAAACTTCAGATACCATTCAGTTATATGATAGAAAATGAGAGGTTAAAAAGGTTGCAAATGTCACTTGAAAAGAGAGGTTATATCCCGTACAGCACAACCACGGATTCTCAACCCAGGACTTCGGTGGACTGGAGGTGGAGAATCAGTGGAGAAATGAGAGCCGTGGAAATAAGGGAGAGTCTCCGTTGAGGCAACGGAGAGGCGACGTGGATTTGTCCGCCCTCTTTATTTTCAATAAAATTCATATCTGTCGATTCACACAACCAAATTTCAATGAATGAATCCACTAACATAAATTTTATTGAAAATAAAGGGGGCGGACAAATCCACGTCGCCTCTCCGTTGCCTCAATGGAGACTCTCCCGTATTTCTCCCTTATTTCCACGGCTCTCATTTCTCCACTGATTCTCCACCTCCAGTCCACCGAAGTCCTGGGTGGAGAATCGGTGGTTATGCTGTACGGGATGCCATCTTGCTTGAATCATATCTAGCGTATGTTCGCCATCTTTTTGTCATTGCATATGACTGTATATAGCCATTCGATTGTAATTCTTACACGTTATATTTAGTGTTACCACGAACATCCCGTTGCAGACGCACTGTATATTCCAATGAAATGTATATTTTGATAAATTTTTATTAGTGCGATCAGTGGTGTAAACATCCACTTGGAGAATTATAACCGGTTTACATCTCCATCTGACGGGAGATTGGTTGAACTAGATCTAAACTGGGAGAGGAATACTTACTGATATTCACACCCCTAATGTACAGATATCCCCACGCATAAATCAGTATTGTATCCATATGGTCATAAATCATGAAATTCAAAATTTACACACTTATTGTCACGTGTGAATTGAATGACAAAAATACTCGCTCGCATGAAGATTTATAATTCTCAGTCTTACCCTGGCAAAAATGAAGCGAGCTCTAAGCGTGGATATCCACCAAATTACTCTTTAGAGGTTATCTATCTCTTCTCACACGACATATTCGAAAAGAGATAGCCAACCTCTGAAGAGTAATTTGGCGGATATCCACGCTTAGAGCACGCTTCATTTTCGTCAGGGTAATACAGAATCGGAACCATGATTTGTACAAGACATACGCCGAATTTCAGACTCTATTGATGCAAGTCTCTCGCGAGAAGGTGCTAAAAATCAATTTCATACATATTCATTTGAGATTAATTCATTTCTCTTTTTCCGGTTTATCACGAGACCACTGTATTACATGTATGATCAGGTTCCGATCAGGCTGCGTTATCAAGACCTGATAGTAGAATCTGGCTGGCATGATCTGAACATGATAATAAGTGCCCTAGCACTTTTTCTGGTTTATTGGTACCTTTTCTAATCAGGTTAACTCACGAGGTCCTGATCATTTCCTCATCACGCCTTTGCGTTACATGTATGATCGGGTCCCGATCGGGCTACATTATCAGGGCCTGACTACTACATCGGGCTGTCATGATCGGATCATGATAATGGTCCCTGTATTTTTTCTAGTCGGGATTGTGAAAAAAGTATGAAGGTAACAATATCCCTCATGCAGAGCTTTCATCCTTGATAATTAAAAGAAAATTCCTCTTCATCCATTATCAGATCGGAACATACGATTTGTACGTGATAAACCTCACATCCGAAATCGCTATTTCTATAGAAGAAAAATCCCGTTTTTAACGAGTGAAAATATTTGAAAAATATATTCTCCGAGAGAATAGAATCGATCGAACGTGCGAATAGATTATGTAAAAATTATATTCACCGGTAGAGAGAATATACATGAATTATTGTTCCAACACAAGTGTACGTGGGGCGTGAAAGAGAACACGATATCAGAAGGAACACAGGCGGTCCATTATTTTTACTTAATATCCATCCGGTCCAAGATTCGGCGTCATAAAATTCGATATATCGATCGGAATACAATTTAACCTCTATCTCGTAGCTCTGGAAGCCAGGATGTCGTACTCTGACCTCTCAATGAATCTGACCTTGAGTCCATCGCTTTGCTCGCATGAATGAATTTGCCAAGAGTCACCTTCGTGTATCGTATGAACACGAGAACAGCTATAAATTTCTACATTATGCTCTTAAAGATGTTTCAAATCGATCCTTGACTCCCTTTCGCGGAACTCATTTTTTAAATCTGATGACTGATTTTCGCTAAAAATAAAATCAAATCCACCGAAAATTTGTAACATCAGCGGTTTTTTTCATGTATGAAAAATTCGATGAAATATTGATTCGCGAGTGAGTGATTTAAGATTCAAGTCTGATGTCCCCGGAGAATTTTCTCCTTTCATTCAGTTATACACAGTTTTTGAAATAAAATTGTATAAAAGTTTATATCGTTTAATATTGTAGACAAAAAAAATTATATATATCTTCCGCTGGGGACGACGCTATTCCTCTACCGGAATCTTGGTGCGAAAGAAAAAGCGTGGGAGAAGATGAAAGAAAACAGAAGAAAAAACAATGATATATACGGTAGTGAATTGGGGAATACGTCTCAACCCATACACGTAAAGCGTCTCATACTTTTAGCCTTTGTACTTTACGCGCGGAGAAGAGAAGAATAACTCGGATATCCGTGTTCGCAAATACACTCACCTAAAAACTTACCCACACGAATGCAAGAGTATATATCGTACGGAAGAAAATTTAATGCGTGTTCGCAGGGCAAGGTGACAAGCATTAAAGTCTGTCAGGATTCTTCTCCGCAAACACTCGTAGTTACAACCCTTTCGTCGGTTGTCTCTCACACCTAATCTGACTCATACTAGGATATTCCTTGGGTTACGTTGGTGGATAGGTTGGTATTCCTGCTGAGTGACACATTGCTGTAACCCATTTAGATTCAATTCTCTTTCTCTCTCTTCTCGTATCATTTCTTCCCTCCGCTTTCCTCTCCTTGTACGCCCGCCAGGCGCCCAAAACAATTCGTTACACTTGAAATCAATTAGCACAAAGTGGTGGTAAGTGGGTTAAAGGTCTTACCGAGGGGAACTGAGGAACAGAAGGAGAGAGAGGAGGAGGAGGAGGAAGCGGAGGCAGTGCCAGTTTGAGAAATGACGGGATCTTCTCACACTTGCTACATACACGTACACTTACTGTTACACTTACATACACAATCGCTCTGTTTCTCGTTCTCTCCGCGTCGAGATCTACGTGTCTTTCTACTGCAACTTCTCTTAATGGAAGTAAAACGTCGAGAAAAAGGGAAGAAGAAATTCTCTTACACTTGTGCGGAGCAGCATGCGACATGAACGAGCCCCTCCGACATGTAACTGCATTTGCAACCACTTATTGTGTTTTTCGGACCGTTACGATGTTTCTTGTCTTGTTTCACTTGGGGGAAGAAGAAAAATAAGAGGAATGAAACAACTCGCGCTAATCGTATCAAACGAAATTGTCGAGGAATGACAATCCCTCAATGACACGACGTATTCATTTTTACTTCACAACATTTTTTACTCTCGCGACTTGACCGAATTTCCCGTTTCCTTGTATTCTTCTGTTATTGATTTTGCTCTGAATCATATATACAAATCTATCATCATCATCATCATCATCCTCAACCTCATCGTCATTGAATTAATAATTCACAACACGCTCACGAACTCCGCAACGGATGAAATTCTCGATTTTCCAGGTATTGTTTCATGATCGAATGCGTTCAATATAGACGATTCTGGAATAAAAATTCCATGGAACGGGATTGAAATAATTTAATGTTTCAAGCTTGATCGAACTCGAGGAATCGAATCATCATCGTAGGAACGAAGTTGGAGAACAATAACGATGAACGGATCATCATCCCACAGTCTTGACGTCTCTGTGCGGATTCCAATAATACGGGTCGTAATGTAGGATGCCGTGCGCAATGCTAATTCAGTAATTGCTTGATTAAATGTTCTACGTGCGTTTAATGTTCCAACGATATGGAGAAGCGAGTCATCATAGAAGCTCTGAGAGGGATGAATGGATAAACGTGTTTTCCATGTTCTAAACTGTACGCGTCTGCACGTATACGTCTGTATGTATACGCGTACACGCGGCCTGCTGTGTTGAGTTTCCGTCGTAACACGATCGTCGAAACTATGTACGCTCTCATTAACGTATTCATGTAATTAGATGCCTATTACAGATCGAACGAATCAATGCGAGAACCGTGAAGCCCGTATACACCACGCCACGCTAGGGCGGGGTAATGTTACAATACCATCCCAATGTGTTGTCGATAATTCTCTTGCGAGAGATATTTTCCCTATCCTAATTCTCTGCTCTGAGTTCTATTAACGTAACGTATAGATTGGAATATGGCAATCGTATGTGGTATTAGATTGTTATACGATATACCTGAATCAACGATTCAGGATTGTTTTTCAAACCCAACCTCCAAGGCTGGCTGATGGACGTATCAAGTATATAAAACTGTCGATTTGAATACAGAGGAGTAGATTGAATTTGACAGAATTTCGACGTTACTCTGCGGTTCTATTATTCATATTCCGGGAAGGAAGAAAATGGTTTGAAAATGTAGGTGGAAGATATATCCCATTGGGACGACGGTACATGTCTCTTTTTAAACACCGATGATACTCCTTCGTTCATAGTATATTTAAAAGTTTACGGAAGAAAAAATGTTTTTAATACAGTACATCAAATAATTCACCAGAGATTATTGGATAAAATTTGCTGTCAGGTAACAAATATGTACATTTCGCAAAAAATAAAAAGGAAGATTCATTTTTGAGGAATATATACGAAAGCTGGAATATACTGACGTGGAATCTATATTTTATCGAAAAAACATATTTGAAATTTCGTTTCCAACTTCATCCTTTCTTGTTTATAAATTTATCTGGATATAAACATATATATATATATATATATAGTTTGGACCTTAAGTTTCCTTTCGAACGAATCTTCGTCCAATTCCCACACCTGTTGATTCATCAAGTATTTACCATTCGTAGCAGTCGTAAAGGTATTATAAGATTCTTACAGTTACCATAAAAACTATAGATATTGTAAGCTATCAAAAGTCACAGATGTTTTTCGAACATTAAATATTGCACAATGTTTTCCCGTTGTCACGATGTTACCGTACACATTTCATGAAAATTTGAGCGTTCCCTTTACGGTACCTAAGGAGTGATTCCAAGTCTTCTCTTGCATATTTTAAAATACTGAAAAAGGAACAAAGATTGGATTCCAAGTACTTCATATCGTCTCTTTGTTGTTGTTCTTGGTTACTTGTTTTTACGGCGAATCCTTTGTGTAATGAAATTACAAGTTACGGAAAGTTGGTCGAGTTTGTTTCGTATAACCACAAATCTTGGAAACATTTCAACTCATTATTTTGTGTTTATTATGTTAAATAGAATGCAAACAAGTTGAATTTCTTCTCTACGTTCGGTACGTTATACATTTTCACCTAATTTTTGCCGTAGGATGTTATAAAAGTTATATATTTCATATGATTTTGGAATGGTTTTGAATGATCGTGAATTCACATTTCACGTTAAATCTCTGGGGGCTCTGACCAGCACTTCTTGGGATCCAGAGAGTTTTTGATCAGCACTCCAAAAAATTGAGACAGTTTTGATCAGCATTCTAAAGGAATTATATGTAGTTCTGATCAGCATTGCATCGATTTCAAGTCATTTTCAGCAGAATTGTACGGACCCATGCTATCTCATGACGGCTGTACCCTTTCAGTGTGGACTGCTAGACGACCACGTCACAGCCTGAGATCTAAAATGACTTATAAATTCACAATATTCGTATAAAAGTCATTCTAAACATTAGAAACGATCAATTAAACTGACGTGTTTATCCGATTCAATCATCCGTTGGTTGAATATAATAATCTATGAGCTTGTGTGCAAATTGCAGTTCGGTTGACAGATCCCTGGTTAAAAAATCTAAAGAAATCTAAGTATTTTTGGAGTAAATGTTTTCAAATTATTTAGGATGTGTTTAGACTGCTTAGGAACCGATATTTGACACAAGTAGAGAGTTTCCAATCACTTAGGATTCTTTTCCGAGTCACAGTTGATTCCGCGGGCTTCCGCACTACACACGTAGGCAGTTTAGGTTTACTTAGGTATTATTTGGACTATACTGTGATTCCGTTTATTTCCGTGTGGAAGTAAGAAGACTGTTTCCGTACACTTCCACTCTATTGGCGAACCAATAAGTTTAGGAACGGTTATGAATGCTGTGCACATAATGTCTTCCTATCACTTAGGAACATTTTAGGTTCCAATCTGCTTCCGTTCACTTATTATGAAAGATCGGAAATGAAATTTTGAAAAGTGTTTACGTATACTGTAAATTAATTCACTTCCTCGACTTTACGCTGAGACCTGAAGAGGATACTTCGGTTTATTTATGCTTTGTTTCCGCACTGATGAACTTGGGAGGAGTTATGAATAAAATGCATATAATGTCTTCCTATTACTCGGGAACATTTTGGGTTCCCATCTGCTTCCGTTCACTTGTGAAAAATCGGAAATGAAATTTTGAATAGTGTTTACGCGGTGTTTTGAATAGTGTTTAGCGAGCGGGAGAAATTTGTTTCATCAAAACTTGAAATGCACCTAAGTGAATTGATCAATGAAATACTGAAACAATCGGGAAACCGTTGATTGCCTTCATCCAGAAGTAACTCCTGAATCGAAGGTTTAGTTTTAGTTATGAAATTTCCGAGACGAAAACTCCTAGTAAGTCGGAAGTAATCGTAAAAAAATTTTTTGTTTAGTTTTTTTGACTAGGGCTAAATATTTCTGAAGTAGATGTTTTCAAATCACTTAGGATCTCTCCCGAATACTTCTGGACGAAGATTTTACACATGTAGGGAGTTTCTACTTGGGATTTTCTTCCACATGATAATTGATTCCGCCGATTTCCGCAATCCACACGTAGAGAGTTTAGGTTTACTTACGTATGACTTGCACTAAACTATGGTTCCGTTCATTTCCGCGTAGGTGCAAGAAAACTGTTTCCATGCATTTCCGATTTATTTTCGCACGGATATATTTAGGCGTAGTTAAGTTTACTGACCGCGTACATGGCTTCTAATTACTTAGTCGTATCTTAGGTTCCAATCTGTTCAGGTGTACTTATGAAAAAGCGGGAAGAAAATTTCGACAAATGTTAACGGTGTCATGTGACCTGATCCCTGGTCAAAAAGACCAAACAAACCTGAACAAAAAAATTTTTTTACGGCTACTTCCGACTTACTAGGTGTTTTTATCTCGGAAATTTCATAACTAAAACTAACCCTTTGATTGAGGAGTTACTTTCGGATGAAGGCAATCAACGGTTTTCCGATTGTTTCAGTATTTCATTGTTCAATTCACTTAGGTGCATTTCAAGTTTTGATGAAACAAATTTCTCCCGCTCGCTAAACACTATTCAAAATTTCATTTCCGATTTTTCACAAGTGAACGGAAGCAGATGGGACCTAAAATGTTCCCCAGTAATAGGAAGACATTATATGCATATTATTCATAACTCCTCCCAAGGTCATCGGTGCGGAAACAAAGCATAAATAAACCGAAGTATCCTCTTTAGGTCTCAGCGTAAAGTCGCGGAAGTGAATTAGTTCACAGTATGCGTACACGTTTGTCGAAATTCCATTTCTGATTTTTCATAAGAGAACGGAAGTAGATTAAAACCTCAAATACTCCCAAGTAATAGAAAAACAGTATGTGCATATTATTCATAACTTCTTCCAAGTTCATCGAGCCGGAAACAAAGCATCAGTAAACCGAAGTATTCTCTTTAGGTCTCAGCGTAAAGTCGCGGAAGTGAATTAATTCACAGTATGCGTAAACACTTTTCAAAATTTCATTTCCGATTTTTCATAAGTAAACCTAAACAAATTGGTACCTAAGATGTACCTAAGTAATTGGAGGTCATTTACGCGGTCAATAAACGTAACTACTCCCCAGTATATTCGTGCGGAAATAAATCGGAAATGCATGGGAACAGTTTTCTTGCATCTACATGGAAATGAACCGAAACAGAATCACGCATGCGTGATCAAACTTCCGATCAGCTGTACAATATCTGAGACAATATTTGCCCTTGGAGCAGCGTGTTAGGATAGCTTAGAGGTTAAGTAGGTAGGTCTTATAGGTAGATAGGTTCGGTAAGAGTTCAAATCCCCTTTAGGTAGGAATGAATTTATCATCATTTCCAAGTGGAATGCAACAATTTGGGTGTTCACAAATTCACAGAATGTATCGAGTGTTTGAATTAATTTTCATTTTTATTTTTGCTCCAGTTATTGGTAAATCCGATGTTGAATTTCGAATAAATTATTTTTCCAAATGCGGAACGAAACCTAAAACATCCAGTTCCTCAATTGCGGAAGTGAGCGGAAAAAATTTGTTTCATCAAAACTTGAAATGCACCTAAGTGAATTGATCACTGAAATACTGAAACAATCGGAAAGCCGTTGATTGCCTTTATCCGGAAGTAACTCCTGAATCAAAGGTTTAGTTTTGGTTATGAAATTTCCGAGACAAAAACACCTAGTACGTCGGAAGTAGTCATGGAAAAAATTTTTTGTTTAGGTTTGTTTAGTTTTTTTGACCAGGGATGTGAGGTTAAATTTATGTGATCAAAAAATGGATGAATTATTTTTGTGAAATGTGTGGTGGTTATTTCTTGAATAATGTGTATCGAAAAATCTGTTGGTGAGTGCAAAATAAATTAGTAAATCAGTCATAGCTGTTGTAACATGTCAAAAAATCGTAATTTGTTGATGCAGTGAAAATGAATATTCTTCAAATACTCACATCAGTACTTCTAGGCAAAAACTGAGAGATCATATTAATTTTGCAATAAATATGAGTCATGAAGAACTCATTTGATCAAAAATATGTCAAAAAAATGTTCAAAATGAATTGCAAAAAACTTGGATTATTCACTTGCAGCTCGACGGATGGTTTTACTTTTCAAATTGAAGAGTACTCTTCATGTTGAAATTTTCAAATTTGAGGAAAAAGCCTTATTTTCTGAGTTGAATTCGTTGTTAGGGTGATGATGAACTTGTGGGAAGAGTTTGAGAGTTAGGTGGAATCTATATTGATCAGGAAAGTCCAAATCGTGTGGGAAAAGTTAGAAAATCTGTCAACTCAGCTCACGGCACATGGGTATTCTATCAGCTTTTCTTCACTAAACGAAATCTAGGCAGGAGAAATGTATCAAAATTTAGTAAAATCAAGTTGGTACAGAGTAAGAGAGAGAGTTGGACAGATATATTCATTGAATTTTATTGGTTATTATAAAAATGTTGATAAATAAGGAAAGGCTATAGAAGATCCAATGTGTCGTCTTTTAATATTTTTGTTCCAATAATGTTGTATCATGTTCCTACAAATGAATGTTATTATATTTATGAAACAGGTTCAATACAGATGTTTCCTCAACCTACAAGTGAAAAGATACAAAAATGCACACAATACAAAATCATTGACCAAAAATATTGAGAGACGATAAATTGAGTCATACATAGCCTTTACGTATTTATCAACATTTTTATAATGACCAATAAAATTCAATGAATATATCTGTCCTCTCCTACTCTGTACCAACTTGATTTTACTGAATTTTGATACATTTCTCCTGCCTAGATTTCGTTTAGTGAAGAAAAGCCGATAGAATACCCATGTGCCGTAAGCTAAGTTGACAGATTTTCTAACTTTTGCCACACGATTTGGACTTTCCTGATCAATATAGATTCCAACTAACTTTCAAACTCTCCCCAGAATTTTATCATCACCCTAACAACAAATTCAACTCAGAAAATAAGGTTTTTTCCTCAAATTTGGAAATTTCAACATGAAGAGTACTCTTTAATTTGAAAAGTAAAACCATCCATCGAGCTGCAAGTGAATAATCCAAGTTTTTTGCAATTCATTTTGAACATTTTTTTGGCATATTTTCGATCAAATGAGTTCTTCATGACTCATATTTATTGCAAAATTAATATGATCTCTGAGCTTTTGCCTAGAAGTACTGATGTAAGTATTTGAGGAACATTCATTTTCACTGCATCAACAAATTACGATTTTCTGACATGTTACAACAGCCATGACTGATTTAATAATTCATTTTGCACTTACTAACAGATTTTTTGATACACATTATTCAAGAAATAAGCACCACATATTTCACAAAAACAATTCATCCATTTTTTGATCACATAAATTTAACCTCACATCTGTCAACCGAACTGCAATTTTCACACAGGCTCATAGATTGTTATATTCAACCGACGGATGATTGAATCGGATAAACACGTCACTTTAATTGATCTCTTCTAATGCATCGCGTAGGTACCGGTTTGACGGTACAGAAAAATTATCACTGATACTGAATTTGAATAATTTGCAAGTCTAGTCTAGTCGGTGTAAGAACTCCGGTAACAGTTCCAACGAAAATATCTTCATATAATATGTTATTGCTGCTATTTGAAAATTTGTAACTCATCAGAATGATAGGAGGAACATTCTTAATAGTATACAGTCGGAGAAGAATATTTAAAATTCATCAATAACAACGTGTTCAAAAATATTCCCGTCAGATCTGCTACCGGACTCCTCACACCGACTATACAATATTACTTTAATTTATGATGTCATAATTCATAACTGTCGTACAGCTGTACTGGTCAAAGCGTTATTCTCTCATTAGGGTTAGGATTTTGTGTTAGGTTCGATTCCTTGTGTAGGGCGATGAGAATTCCGCTATTGACCCCCACAGTTTGAACGCTTGTTATCATTAAATATCTTCATTAAGATAATTTCCACCAGGGAGTTCGATTGCTGTAGAACGCGGTTCTAGCAATTGACATTGGAACATGTTTCCATACATCTATTACACATACAGTACGAGATCGACAAGGAGTCCAATAATTTTTTTGTGAATTATTTGAAATATATTCTTGGCGCTTATTTTAGATGCCAATGTTCTTAAAGTTAGATGCGCCCTCTCAATCTTAGAATATGGTTTTTTCGGTGTGGACATTAGCTGAAAATATGAAATTATTTTCATTAGCTACGTACAAAGGCTTAAATGGATTACCATCACCGGTTGAAAATCAATTGTCAATGTTGGTATCCAATGAAAAACCTGTACTGATTCAGGGTTGATGTCAACGTTGACCCAGTATTGGCGAACAACGCCGTACCAGTGTTGATCAGCGTTATCATTCCGAGTTTATTCCAACGTTGTTTGCCAACAGTTGGCGGTTGGCAAATAACGTACTGGGTCGTTCGTCAATTTCTGCATGGGGAGTTAAAAAAGATTTGATAAGCGCTCCATTGATTCCAAGGAGTTCTTACCACTATTGCATAACATTTGAAAAGTTCTGATCGGTACACGGAGAAAAAGGAATTCGCTGTGGCAGCGAAATCTACTCTTGCTGGGTTCCTTTTGCCAGAGCAGTAAATTTTTTGCTGTGACAGCAAACTATTTGCTGTTCCAGCAATCTTGTTAGCTGCGACAGCGAATTTTTATCTGTGGCAGCGAAAATTTTTGCTATCCCAGCAAAATTTGTTTGCTATCCCGTACATAATACTGAAAATTTGCTGGTGGAGCAAACATTTTTCGCTGCTACAGCTAAACAATTGCTGTCGTAGCTAACACGATTGCTGTTATAGCAAATTTTTAGCTAGGTCAGCAAAGAATTTTGCTATTCTATATATAATACCTCGATTTGCTGCGTCAGCAAATTTTTTCTCTCCGTGTATTCCACCATTGTTCGGAAGTTTGAACCAGCATTACATGGAATTCGAAGAGTTCTGATGATCATTGCAGGCACTTCGGATAATTCCGACCAGCAATCGAATTCGGTGCTTGTCAGAACTCCTTGGAATCGGTGCAATGCTGATCGGAACCACACGAATTCTTTGCAATGCAGATGCGAACCATCCCAATTTTATGGACTGCTGACAAGGACTGCACGAATTTCGTGCAAAACCGATCAGAATTCCTCAGAATGGATGCAATGCTTATCGAACCTCTCCAAATCCCACGCAATCCTCGACAGCACTATCCAAATTCCCTGCACATGGGGAAGAAAACTTCGCTGTGACACACGGAGAAAAAGGAATTCGCTGTGACAGCGAAATCTACTTTTGCTGGGTTCCTTTTGCCAGAGCAGCAAATTTTTTGCTGTGACAGCAAACTATTTGCTGTTCCAGCAATCTCGTTAGCTGCGACAGCGAATTTTTAGCTGTCGCAGCAAAAAATGTTTGCTATCCTAGCAAAATTGGTTTGCTATTCTATATATAATACCTCGATTTGCTGCGTCAGCAAATTTTTTCTCTCCGTGCATCAAAATCTGATTTTGCTGAATGCTTTTTTGCTGCGAAAGCGATCGGTTTTCTATTACAACATAATGTATGTGTGGGATGTTTCCTGAAAGTTCAGAAAACCTCCCCTACGTTTTATAAACCTTCCAGGGGCACGTTGTGATGTCTGGGCTATGACAGCGACGTTTTAGCTGTGGAAGCAAAAAATATTGACTTCTCCAACAAATTTTGCTTACTGTTTTATATATAGTACTCAAAATTTGCGGAAGGAGCAAAATTTTTTGCTCCCCCAGCTGAAAATTGCGATTGTAACTAACAAGGTGGCTGTGATAGCAAATAGTCTACTGTCACAGGGAATTTCTTTCTTTTCCATGCAATATTGGCAAAAACTTCTCGGAATCAGTGCACTCCCTGGATTCAAATTAGTAAGATCTCACTATTTTTGCAGTTGATAGTTGACCACTGAATGGAGTCAGTGAGATTTCACTGCATAATCAATGCATAGTCACTGGTTAAGCAGTGGGAAATCCTCCTCACGGATTGAATTAGTAACATTTCACTGGAAAGATCAGTTGATATTTACTGATTGTGCACTGCATATGCATTCATTCGCAGTGGTCGACTTTTCACTGCAATCAGTGACATTCCACTGATTCAAATTTAGAGAGCAGTACTCATCAGAATTTCCTAAATGTCATTCTCCAAATTCAAATCTCACTATTTTTAAGGTTAAAGGTCGACTACTGAATGGCATCAGTGAAATATCAGTGAGTAGTCACTGGGTATGCAGTTGGCAGTGTTTCTGCCCTGGTGGACAAATTTCACGGAGAATCTCTGAACATTTCAAAGATTTTCAGTGTAGAGTTTTTCAGTGAAGGTTTCAGAGGAGTTCATACCCATACAGCACCGAATACTCCAGTAATGTATCAGAAACATCTCCGTTACAAAAGCGGACATAGAAACGTGTTTGGAAGGTATTTGCAAACTTTCTGAAATGTTTCTATATCCACTTTTGTAACGGACACGTTTCTGATACATAACTGAGGTCTTCGGTGCTGTATGGGTAGTTTTTCGAAGAGTTTCAGTGTTCCTCAGAAATATCCATAGATATTCAGAGAAACTCGCAGTGAAAAAACGTGCCCAATAAGTTTTTCAGATTTTTTCAGTGACTAGAAGTTTCAGTGTGCTGAGTTTGAAAAAATATTTCATAAATTTTCAGAGTTGTTGATGTTCTTTCAGGTTTTTTCAGATTTCTCCAGATTTTGTCAGTGAAATCCGAAGAAATTTTCAAAGATTTTCAGAGAAGTTTTTTCTACTAGGGTGACTAATTGAATCAGTGAGATTTTACGAATTCGGAGTCAAATTTTCAAAAACAAAAAATTGTCAGTCACGAAAATTGAACAGTTTTCTCACTGCAATGCTGATCAAAAGTTCCATGCTGCGCTGCTAAAAATACCAGGCTGAATCGGACGGAAATTGTTTCCAGGCTTCGAAGGGGTTCTTTCACGTGAAACCTGGCGAAAAAACTGACAAATTTCTATCCGGTTTTGTGCAGAATTCCTAAATTGGGCCATCTTGTCAAAACCTGACAAAAAAATTTCTGTCAGTTCCTGATTGAATATCACAGTCTAACATTTCCAAACAAAACTGTCCTTGAGAAATTTGCTGTCAATTCTTGAGAGAATGTGCCCATTTGGTAATTCTGCACAAAACCGGATAGAAAGGTCGTCAGTTTTTGCCTGGATTTTGCGTGAAAGAAATCTTTCGAAGCCTGATAATAATTTCTTGTCCGGTTCTACTTGATATTCTTAGCTTCCCAAAATCGGTGGGAATGCCAACACGGAAAAAATTGAGGGCTAGTAGACTACTCGATAGAGAGCGCTCCGTGACCAAACGCACTACGAGCAGCGCTCCAGTTACATGAAAGAAGCCTCTCTCTCGTTCGGGGCATGAGAGCCAGCCCACTCTGATGAACTGCATGATTTACTGACTCCTGCTCCAGACTCAGGGCTCGTAACGCGCCCCTAACGGGAGAGCTATTGTGCGTAGTTGGAGGGGACGCTCTTTTTTGTACATGCAAACTCCTCTGAATCGGTGTAATGATCATCAGAACTTTTCTAATTCTATGTAATACTGGTCAGAAATATCACAATTGAAGACTCGGATCGAATAATCGGTTGTGCGCGTGACCTTTCGGGTAATGCACCTAAGAGCAGGCAATAGAGGTGGACTCGAGACTCTTGAGCAAAATTGAAGAATAGTAGATATCATTCAATTTTGCGATCTTCGAAGACGAACCTGAATATCAAGTCAAGTGTGGGCATGGAATGGTTGGAAATAACACGTCCGAGAGGCTGAAATTGATTGCATCCACGACATAAAACCATTTTTCTCCGCTCAAGACCAAGATAAGACAAGACAAGACCTTTTTCGACACTGCGACAGTTTTAAGTAAACGTTAGAGTTCGAAATCAAAAAAATATCTTGGAAAATTTTCTTCCATTTCCTTCTTTAAATAGTTGTACATTGAGGCAACGAATCTTGCATCGAAACTGGTAAAATTAAGTTTTGTTGGTTTGCTCGAGAGTCTCGCGTCCACCTCTAGCACACTGAGAAAAAGATTTCGTTCTAACAAATAAATGTATTTGGTTGAACATCTTCGTTGAGCGTTGATTTCAGACAAATGAGAGTTATTGATTGTTACTAAATATCATGTCACATAAAAGAGATTCAGTTCACATAAGTATTTCACGGAATGATATCATTTAATTAATTAAAATATAAAGCTCACTTCATCCAACACAATATATGATTTATTTGAACACACTGCAGTTTAGTTGAATCAAATTGAATGTACACAACTTTCAAAACTATTTCACTTGGTTTGAAACTATGTTCATTTGAGAGAAATAAATATGATGTTTAATCAAAAACAAACGATTTCAATCAGATAATCACATCGTTTCGCATCGAATGAACATTTGGTTATAGTTAATGAATCTGTATTAGATATGGCGAGTATTCATAATACGCATCGCACATGCGCGTAGCATCATCCGCCATACCCTAGTAAAAAACGAACATATATGACCCATACATAATCCATACATAATGCATATAAAATTCATATATGATTCATATATGAAAATGCATAGAATCATATACAATCCATATTTAATCCATATGTGATCCATATATGATCATATATGACTCATATATAATCCATATAAAATCCATATACGAAAAATATTTCATATGTGACAGAATTTTTTCACATGTATGGGAAAGTCTTGCATCGGAAGGCCATATATGGATCCTATATGGGCCATATATGATCATATATGGATTCAATATGGATTGCGTATGAATTATATATGGTCATATATGACCATCTATAGTTTCTATATGCTTTATGTATGTTCTTATATGATTCATTTTTACTAGGGTAGTGATCGTGTTTACCAGTGAAGTGCGTGTATGTTATTCTGCGGTTAGAATCCTCCATAGTAAAGAAAAGGACGCTGCGACATTGTGACAACGCTGATAAAAAACTACACGCATGGATTCTTTACAGGAATTATTGGCAGAATTTCCATCATCCGAAAAATTATTGGAAGTATTGAAAGATAAGCAAGAAATCCAGTCAATACATTTTTGTTCCACCTTGATGTATGTGATTTCTGATATAATCAAGGACTTTTACGAAGCAAATTTGATTTTGTAAATCTTTATTTACAAAGCATGTAAACATTGACCTATTTTGATAATCCTCCTGTATATCCTATACCATTATATTTTAAAGATATCCATTTTACGAATCATTTAGGTACTCAGGTTAAATTACGTCATGAAGAGTCTCACTGTATATATGGGGCATTCTTTGTGAAATCGGCCACCCCCCCTGCACATCTCAATTTTGAAGATAGAGATCTCGGAGACCAATCAAAATTTTCGTTGAAGTGTCTACTTTTCATTGCCGTATGGTGTTTCTTGAACATGGCGGCCATTTCGCCAATATGGCGGCCGAAACGAAGGGAAAACGTGTTGAGAATAATCAAAACCAGTCCTAGAGATATGATACGTGGGTGTTGGATAGTTCTGTGAACTGGGGCATGTAATTCGAGCCTTCCGGATTAATTGCATGCGGTTGGAATACTGAAATTGCAAATGGCGGATCCAATATGGCAGCCGGAAATTCAAAATTGCTTCGAATTTTTTGAAACATGGGGAAAGGGGGTTTTTCGGGTCGCTGATGACGAATCTGAACTCAGATTTCCGGAATCACAGATGGTGGATCCAATATGGCGGTCGGTAAAATTATAAATTTCTTGGATTTGTGCAAACATTGTCATACTGAGGTTTTTGGGGTCGCGGAACAAGAATCCAAACCCAGATTTCCGGAATTGAAAATGGCGAATCCAATATGGCGGCTGGAAATTAAAATATTGCTTCGAATTTTCTGAAACATTGGGGAAGGGGGTTTTTCGGGTCGCTGATGACGAATCCAAACTCAGATTTCCGGAATTACAAATAGCGGATCCAATATGGCGGTCGGAAGAATTATCAATCTCTTGAATTTGTGGAAACCATGTCATACTGAGATTTTTGGGGTCGCTGATAGACATTCGAATCCGGATTCTCGGAATTATGAATGGAAAATTCGAAATGACGGTCTGGATATGAGGAATCATCCGTTGTCTGACGTAAATCTTTGTTCCAAGAAAGTTCTGAAGAGTCATTTTGAAACCATAAGCATCATGTACTATGATAAAGTATTTCACGAAAAGATGAGACGGAAACTCAACAAACGATTCGAGAATGCCCAACATGTACCTGAGATTCTGAAAAACCATGGGTTTTTGATAGGATCCGATAATGAAGTGCTCATCAAAAGGTACTCTGACGATGAACAAAACAGAGTATGGTGGCCAAATGGACAACCATGAGGTAATGTCCGCGTAATGGCAAACTTGTTAATTGAGAGATATGTGACAGTCCACGGCCCTTTTCAGAGCCACTCAATGTGCAAAGTCTGATCGCGCAACCTCCTCGTGGTGCACATTGGGTTATGCTAATGCCGACAACTTGGAGCCTGAATACACAAATTCACAAGTCAAAAACCAGCAGTATTCATGGTTTGGTTCGAGGAAGATTTGCAAGGAGTTTCATTGGGAGGGAGTCTATTGAAAGTTTGTGGTTTTGCGTGACCAGACCCCAAATAATTCCTGAAATTAATATAATATTCGTTTCCCTCATATCAAATGTGCTTGCGGATCATTGAACGTGGTGCGTTCGTTCTGGTTTCCGGAATCTGACCTCAGGTTCATAATGAACGACCAGAACTTTCTCGGAACAAAGATTTACGTCAGACGACGGATGATCCCTCATATCCAGACCGTCATATCGAATTTTCCATTCCATAATTCCAAGAATCCGGATTCGAATGTCTATCAGCGACCCCAAAAATCTCAGTATGACATTGTTTCCACAAATTCAAGAGATTGATAATTCTTCCGACCACCATATTGGATTACCCATTCGCTATTTCGGAATTCCAAGTCCGGATTCTTGATCAACCACCCCAAAAACCTCAGTATGACAATGTTTCCACGAATTCGAGCGATTTATAATTCTTCCGACAGCCATATTGGATTAGCCATTCGCTATTCCGGAAATTCGAGTCCGAATTCTTGATCAGCGACCCCAAAAACTTCAGTATGCCAATGTTCCCGCGAATTTGAGCGATTTTTAATTCTTCCGAGCGCCATATTGGATCCGCTATTTGTAATTCCGGGAATCTGAGTTCGGATTCGTCATCAGCGACCCAAAAAACCCCCTTTCCCAATGTTTCAGAAAATTCGAAGCAATATTTCAATTTCCAGCCGCCATATTGGATTCGCCATTTGCAATTCCGGAAATCTGGGTTTGGATTCTTGTTCCGCGACCCCAAAAACCTCAGTATGACAATGTTTGCACCAATTCAAGGGATTTATAATTTTACCGACCGCCATATTGGATCCACCATCTGTAATTCCGGAAATCTGAGTTCAGATTCGTCATCAGCGACCCGAACAACCCCCTTTCCCCATGTTTCAAAAAATTCGAAGCAATTTTGAATTTCCGGCCGCCATATTGGATCCGCCATTTGCAATTTCAGTATTCCAACCGTATGCAATTAATCCGGAAGGCTCGAATTACATGCCCCAGTTCACAGAACTATCCAACACCCACGTATCATATCTCTAGGACTGGTTTTGATTATTCTCAACACGTTTTCCCTTCGTTTCAGCCGCCATATTGGCGAAATGGCCGCCATGTTCAAGAAACACCATACGGCAATGAAAAGTAGACACTTCAACGAAAATTTTGATTGGTCTCCGAGGTCTCTATCTTCAAAATTGAGATGTGCAGGTGGGGCTGGCCGATTTCACAAAGAATGCCCCATATACAAAATTACATTCCTTTAAATTTCTCTTACGGAGTAGAATTTCTGCTTTTGTCTACTGAGATACAATATTTTTTTTTAAAGCACATTATTTTCTTCGTAGTATTTATTTTTGTCCTGATTCCTGCAGCTAATGATATATCAGACATGGACACATCCCGCGAATTGATTGAAGGAAACCATGAAGATTTGAAAACCATCATTCCAAGTATCGGTTTGAGAGCACAATTACGAAAAAAATATCGAGTTCGCATTGTTGTATGTTATTCAGAGATATTCATTCATTCCTTTCTTCATATTCATTCCAGTTCCTGTTCCATACTGTCCTCATTTTTTTTTGTTCAATGATGTGTATAATGATTCTAAACAAATTGCTTAGGATAAATCTTTTATTCGATCGAGGATCAATCTTCAGTAATTGGTGTAGTAAACAACGACGGGTCAGTCATATTACAAACCAACTATAATATTTCCTAAAGAAAATGAAGACGCAAATCAATCGGAGAAACCCTTGCAGAAGGCGAATCTTCTAGTCTGAATGCAAGCCGATCTCAGTTTCAAGAACCACCTCGCAAAAAGCAAAAATATAACCATGCATTGAAATTCGATTTGAAGAACCTTCTACAAAACGACGCAATTGGACAAACTTTATTAGCTATTTACAAACATACACGAGACTTTTCGACCCAGTGTCAAGGATACCCATGTGATATTATCGTGACGTACTTCTTAAATCATCATTCAAAGTAAATTTCATTTACATATATAATATTTTATGATCGTATTTCATTAGACGTGGATCATGATTTCAAATTTTCTTCAGACCGCTTCGTGACGACGATTTTGAACAGATTGTGAACACAATCGTTGAAATTTTCCCGGAAGAATGTCGAGAAACATATTACGTACCAGCAACATTGAAAAAAGATTCTTTATTTGATAAGTCGCAAATTTCTAAAGGTAAATTAGTAGACAAATACAGAAACAAGCTGACATTCATCCGTACAGGAACACTTCATGAAAAATCTACGAGTATTCAGTCAAATATTTAGGATGCTATTATCTTTTCGAATGAAGATACATTTCTGATAATTTGTCACTCGAATTTGCTCAATTTGAAACCGCCTCATTATTTTTCATTCATCTTTCCATAAATTATTGTTTTTACTCATTTTTAGATGTTAACATTGCGATAACTAGTAGAGAATGGCTTATTTACAACAGACAACCCTGGGAAGAAGTTGTGAAACACTGGAACTCATCATATCATCTCCGCTTGGAAGATTGTCAAACAAATGAAAAACTTCATACACTTTTCGATAAATGACCTATTGTGAGATCACCTATTGGTCATGTACTGGTTCGTTGAATTATTGATGATTTTCAGCTCATAAAGCAGGTGCTTAAACGGATATATAATTTATATTCGTTTTCAGATCGAACAAGATTTTTGTAAGAAGTATGAAGAATATCAGAATCATTCAATCACCAAATGGAATGGGTTTTTTGAAAATCTGTTGTTTTTGAAAGAAAAGTATCTCAATGCTCAAAGTATCTCGTGGCTCAAACGTTGCAATAAGTCTGCGTAGTATTGACCAGTGATAGTTTTACCCTTTTCAAGGTAATCAATGTATATAATACCTCTTGCATCCCAAAAAACAGTAGCCATAACCTTGTTCGCCGAAAAAATTGTTTTTGCCTTCTTTGGAGTTGGTTCCCCTGGTCCAATCCACTGTTTAGACTGTTCTTTGGTTTCAGGAGTGTAGTGGTGGACCCAAGTTTCGTCAACGGTTACGAATCGACGCAAAAATTCGCTTGGATTACGCTTATACAACGCCAAATTGGCGGTAGAAATGTTCTTTCGAATCAATTTTTGGTCGACTGTTAGCAAACGCGGCACCCATCTTGCACAGAGCTTTTCCATATACAAATGTTGGTGCAAAATATTTTGTACACGTTCATATGACATCTTACAGGTCTCAGCTATCTCACGAACTTTTAATCTGCGATCTTCCAGCACTATTTGATGGATTTTTTCGATCATATCTGGAGTTGTGACCTCAATGGGGCGTCCTGAGCGAGGCTCATCAGAGGTGCTCACACGACCCTTTTTAAACTCGGAAACCCACTGCTCAACGGTTGAATATGATGGGGAGGATGTCCCCAGTGTTGAGTCCATCTCTTCTTTAATTTCCTTCGGCGTTAACCCCTTCAAATGAAAGTATTTGATGACAGCACGATTTTCCAGCTTTTCCATTTTTACGAAAAACACAGAGGCATCTTGGTCAGCGTGCTCTCAAAACTAAACTAACATGGCGATCGGACTGAAGCTATAGCTACAAGCTACCTAAGGATGGTACTATAGAACGCCACCTCAAGGTAGGCCTAGTGGCGCCATCTCTTGGTCAGGCCGGAAACTTATCAATCCACCCTCGTATACTCTGAAGAAACATGTCTCTAAGTGTGTACATTCCAATAATCGGGAAATTGTAAATGAAGGTATATATGACACTACTTCTATCGACGTAAGCTCTGAAAAGTTTCTTCAATCATCAAAGACCAGAACTGAAAAGGATATTCAATCATCTGGGTTCCAAAATATCCAAGAACACCCAGGTGAATCTCAAATTCACAATGGAAAGTTAAATGAAAAAACTGTAACTGACTGTTTATTGAATTTTATTGGGAATTTATATAGCAATCCATCTATAGCTAAATGCACAGTACAAAAAATCATAGACCAATTCACTGAAACTTTAAGTGATGTGACAGATTTATTGAAACAGAAACTACAAGATAAGGTACCTAAAGAATATCACGGTGAAATCAAGGATTGTTTGAATCTTACTTTTCTCCGTGAAATAGACACAGAGCATAAAAGGTTGCAGTATCCTGCAAAATCGATTTGGTTTAGGGACCGTCCATAAATTACGTAACACTTTTCCTTCTGTCGTTCCTTGTTGCACCAACTCCAGACATGATGAGTGAGATAGAGAAAGATATAGTCAATAGCGTTACGTAATTTATGGACGATCCCTTATTCCGTCGAAATCTTTTCTTATTGACGACATGTATGATAACAAAAATGAAAAAAACAGTACGATAATTACAATTAAGCAGTGTGAAGGTCAAATAGTTCCTATACGCCGAATCTTGAAATCTTTCTTAGAACTGCCCAATGTTTATGAAGAAATTACAACTTACATCGAAAAAGAATCTTTTCGTAATGAAGAAAACTTTTCAAATTTGTTTCATGGCTCACTTTGGAAGAATATTAAGGCTTCTTTCATCAATAAGACTGTAATACCCCTGTACTTATACTATGACGATTTTGAGTCAGGGAATCCTCTTTCGCCTTCTGCAGGAACTCATAGAATAGGAGCAATGTATTATGCGATAGCTGCATTACCCCCGGCATATTCTTCTACATTAGATAATATTCATCTTGGTCAATTTCTGATAGATCATTATTTGGGAATGAAAAATGTTTCCATAATATTATAGAAGAACTGAAATTCCTTAGTGAGGAGGGCATAGTCATGAATATTAAACCGAGAGAATATCAAGTATATTTCACAGTTATTGTATTATTAGGTAACAATTTGGGTCTGAACAGTCTTCTTGGATTCTCAGAAAGTTTTTCAGCACAATATTTTTGTCGCATATGCCGTGCTCCCAAAACCCAAACTCAAAAACAATGTTCAGAGTTGAGCGAATATTTAAGAATATTTAAGCGAATATTTAAGATGCTAGTAATTACTCTCACGGAGTAAAAGAATATTGTATTTTTAACAAGCTCCCTGATTATAATCACATTTCCAATATATCATGTGATATAATGCATGATCTTTTCGAAGGTGTCTATAGATATGACATGGCTGAAATTATTGGACACATATTGCATAAAAAATATATCTCTTTAGAACACCTGAATAATAGGATTAAATATTTTGATTACTCGGATGTGGATAAAGGTAATAAAATGGCACTGATGAAACCTAGTCATATTCAGAACGGTCATTCAATCACCACTTCGGCAGAAATGTCGTCATTGATTTGTTATTTTGGAATTATGGTCAGCGATGTTATTCCAGACGATGATGAAGTTTGGCGTTTATATCAAACTCTATTCGATATCATTAATTTAGTTACGAGTAGAACAATTTCAAAATTACAAATTAAACACTTAAAGAAACTGATCCAGGAGCATAATCAACTTCATCTCACATTGTTCCAAAAAATTTTGAAGCCAAAATATCACTCCCTTGTACATTATCCCAACGTTATTCGTACTATGGGTCCATTCGTTTTGAAGCCTTCCATAAAATTTCGAAAATGTATGCTCGTATTGTTGCATCCAGACGAAATATTTTACTTACATTGGCTACAAAGCTTCAATTGCAATTCTGTTATCGGTTGATGAGTAGAAGAGGCTTAGAAAACTCTATAGAAATGAGTCGAATTATTGGGGAATTATCTCATAATTCTAAATATGAGTCATTGCCCACTGTCGATTTGCAGGAATATGAATTATTCTGGGTGAAAATGAATGGAGTCATGTATAGACCAGGTTATTTTATATGTTTGGAAATTGATTATGAAGGTCAACCAGTTTTTGGTATCATTATATGTATAGTTATAACATCAAAAAATAGAATTCATTTTATTTATAAAACTTGTCAGACTATTGGCTTCAACAATCACGCCAAAGGTTATGAAATTCAAAAGCCTATAGAGGAAAATACTGATTATAAAATATATTGTATAAAAGAAAATTTGGATAACCTACTCAATGTTTCAAATGTTCATGTGAATTCAGATGGCAAGTATTTCATTTCTGCAATGGTTATTTAGTCTATAAGGATTTAAAAAAAAAGTCAAACAGTTATTTTATAAAAAAAGGAATCTTCTCAATCCTAGTTATTTATTCCAAATTATCAACGGATCGTAATAATTAACAAGATATTTAGAATTGGAGGTACCAGGGAAATATGAAAATGTGATTGTAATCAATCAAGATTTTAAATGTTCACAGAGATGAAGTGTAATGAAATTCACTCTCTCATACATTTTAAATGTTTCGAAATGTGATACAAATGATTCTCAAGTTCATCGATCAGTATTTGCCTGTCATGGTTGAGAATATTCCATTTTTTGGTTACTATAGATTACTTTTATGAACAAAATTCTCTAAAATGATTGTAATAAATTACGAATAAAATACAAAATTCAATCTTTGTTCATTTGACACCTCATTTCAATCCTGGTGAAACAGCGTTCGCAGAAGTGGGTATTAAAGCAAGTGAAGTGTAAAAAAGCTCAGTTACTGTTTTTGATAACCTGATGGAAATAACAGTGTGTAAGAAGCGTGACCTGGAATTACTCTACACTCACAATGTTTGATTTAACATTCAGTACACGGTTCCTCAAATTCATGTATACTTTTACTACACGCCTCATACGTTTGCCTCTTACTAGGATACATTAACCTGGTTAAAGAAATCTATTCATTCCTATTAGAAGTGCAAAATCCGGATTTAAATTCAATCGGATCCAAATCCGGATCTCGCAATTTTAATAGGAATAAGTAGGTTTTTTCAACCAGGGGGTCATGTTGCTCCATGAATTCTATTCTCATCAAGGCACTGATAGGTTAGAACATTTTCTTAACAAGATTATGAAATTGATGATGAATACAGATTGACACTCAAACAACATACGCCCGGTGAATCTCCGTGGATTCAACGGAGACGATAGTCAAAAAAGAAGATGACGGAGAACTCCGGTGAGTCCGGAAATATCCTTCGGAGCATTTCCAGTGAAAATCTCGTTTCCCTTGATTGTTATTTGGGTGGATTCCAATAAAATCTGTTCCAGAGGGGTTATAAAACTAATCACTATATTTGTTCAGATGTTGAATACAAATTGTGATGGAAAATATAAGATGATAATGTAATTAATATAATTAATGGTAATATACTCGGTCAATCTTCTCCAGAAGGTGAATACATATGTACATACAAATATTTTTACGTCGTATCGTAATGTTTTATTTACCCCAAGAGAACACAAACCCTCAGGAACGTTCATTGAACCTTCCCAAATGTTCAGGAACATTCAATAAACGTTCCTAAAGATTTGTGTTCTCTTGGGGTATCCATTATCAAGAATCTCAAGTATAGAGTTTGTTTTCATCGCAAAGAACGCTCATTTGATTCATGCCGCAGACAAATTTCCACCAACAGAAACTGATCTTGTCTCAAATTCATATTTATTAACTATAAACAAATAATTTATTCGACTGAAATTGATCGGAATTGATTTGAATAAAGATAATTTCTTATGAAATTTACATTGTGTAAATATATTCAGATATGACGTTGACTCAAAGAAATACGTACTGTATTCATCAAACATGCAATCAAGTAATTATTAATAAATATTTCTTTCGCCGTATCCAACTATACCATTTGTTTACTATGAATAAATCACATTTGACTCAACTAATCCTTTCTCTCAGTGCAGGCAACCGCCACTCGCCCCTTTGGAGGACTTTTATGATAAAATAAAATGGGAAATTCGCGATACTAAAAAAACTTCCTGCGGGAAAGTTGCTGTGAATATATTTAATAAAACTTTGACAAATTTTGAGACGATTCCGTTCTGTAGGTTAGAAATTATTACAGATTCCATGAAAAACGAATCGATTTAACCGGTGCATATGGTCTTTTTCCATTAAAATCTTCGACAATTTCTAACCTACAGTACGGAATTGTCTCAAAATTTGGCACTGTTGTTGAATATATTTGCAACAAGTTTCCCGCTAGAAGTTTTTTCAGTATCGCAAAAATCCTACTTTATTTCATCACAAAAGGCAACTGACGAGGTTAGTGGCGATTGCCTGTTTTCAGGTGCACTAGACGAAAGGGCACGCGCACAACCGAATATTCGATCCGGCCCTTCAATTCTGTGTGACGCTGATCAGAACTCATCGAATTCTATACAATGTTAGTCAAAGTACCTAAATCTTGCCTGATATCAGTCGGTACGATTTGACTCACCTGGTTTTAATTTTCCTCTTCATTTTCTGCCCTGCTTATGTCGTCCTCTTCCTTATTCTTGCACACCCGTACAGCACCACCACCGATGGGGTACGCCGCCTCCGCGTGAAATTTGGGAAGAAAATCCGTAAATGACGTGAATCGGTGGAGGAACGGTGACTCGATGCAGAAGCGACGTGAATGCAACGTAGAAATGTCCGCATGAAAATCGAGACCGAACTTTACTGTGTTGCTTTACGTTGCTTCTGCTTCGAGCCACCGTTCCCCCACCGATTCACGTCATCCACGGATTCTCTTCTTATATTCCACATGGAGGCGAGGTACTTCATCGGTGACGGTGCTTTACGGGCAGTATCAGTCTTCAAAGTTTACTGCACTTTATTCCCCAATCTTCAACCGATGTATTCCTAATAGGGATGCTGTGTCTGTTAAATGTTATCCCTACACTGAAAAAAAGCTATGGCTCTCACAGCTCTACTATTTATGTGTTCTTGCTGTCAGGAGGTATAAGGATGCCAGTATAGCTCCCACAGCCGAAGGCGTCGCTATCATAGCAATCTGTCGGCTGTGGGAGCTATACTAGCATCCTTATACCTCCTGATAGCAAGGACACATAAATAGTAGAGCTGTGAGAGCCATACTTTTTTTTGAGTGTAGTAGAAATGCTCTAGTAATTGACGAGTTTTGTAACGCTTAGCTAACCAAAAACTAGACGCTTGCAAGTGCCTCGTAGGGTTCTGGCAAGGTACTTGCAAGTGTCCAGTATCTGGCTAGGTTAAGCGTGACAAAACTCGTCAATAACTAGAGCATTTCTACTTGGGTAAATGTCTTGTATAGGAAAGAAGTAGTCTAAAACCAGGGTTGAAAAGTAACGCATAAAATGTAACGAAGTTAATCGTTACTTTAGTGGGTTACTTGGTAACGCGTTAAATTCTTTAGCAAGTAACGATAACGATAATGTCATTATTAATTTTTGGTAACTAATAACGATTTTCGTTACTTCCTCCGTTACTTTGAGGTATGGTTTGTTTTCAATTTATATGATTCAGATCATACCTATGATAGGTTGATAGGTAATTGCTGGTAATTTGTAATGGTAAGGTAGCAAGTGCCCGGAAGGCTATTTACCCGAGAGCAGTAAAATCTGTGGCTATTTGAGGAGGGCTAGAAACTTCTGGTCATTTGCCTCGGATTCACAAATAATCGTCTTTTGAGTATATTCTTCCAATTCTCTAACCGAGTTTTACGACTCTAGGCGCGTTCTGATATGTATAGAATTTACTGAAATTCTCTTCCGAAAACTATAATTTCGCTCTCAACTGTTGTTGTCAATAACTAAATGTTATAACACGGTTTGAAAGTCGCGACATTCTTCGCGCAGAACTGCGTTGAATAAATATTCATGTTTTTTATACAACATTGGGGTGAATTTCCAAACAAATTTTCAAACCACTCCAGTAGAAATGTTCTAAGCACTCACGAGTTTTGTAACGCTCGCGCTAGCGAAATACTACACACTTACGAGGGCCTCATTATATACTTGTAAAGCGCTCGTAATACTTGCAAGTATTTGGTGAGGCACTCGCAATTGTCTAGTATTTCGCTATCGCGAGTATTACAAGACTCCGCAGCCAGCACAAATGATCAATTTGAATTTATAAAGACTTCCCAAAGACCTCTTAAACAGTCCCCGTTATACGACTTACAATGAATTCCATATGAATTTAATGGATTCCGAATGAAAACATATTGGATGCCTGAAGAATTCATCACGGAGTTCCGATATGAGTTCTTTCTGAACATTCAGTTGTCCATTGAGAACTCATTTTGAATTCAAAATAGTCATAATGAATACATATTGATTAGCATAACGGGAACTCTTGTGCTGTATGGGTCGTAAATGCCTAGGCGTTTCTACTAAGGCGATAAAAGTAACGGTAACGGTAACTTCGTTAATTTCTTGATAATGCAACGGTAACTGTAACGAGTTACTTTTTTAGGGTAACGTTTCGAACCCTGTCTAGAACTTATCTACAAGTATTGTGCAAGACATCCAAAATCTGCGCAAAAAAAAAGAAATTCGCCGTGACAGCGAAATCTGATTTTGCTGCGGATCTTTTACTGCAGCAACAAACTATTCGCTATCCCAACACCCTTGTTATCTACGACGGTGATTTTTTTCGCGGTGACAGCAAAAAATGTTGACTTCTTCAGCAAAATTTGTTTGCTATTTTGTATCACTATCATAAATGATACTGAAAATTTTGTTAGTCTGGTAAAAAATTTGCTGTGTTAGTTAATCATGTTGCTCTTTCAACCATCCCATTAGTTGTGCTAACGATGTTTTAGCTAGATTAGCGTAAAGATTTGTTGTACCACATATTATACCCCGATTTGCTCCGTCAGCAAATATTTTTTTCTCCATATGCCTAAAATTTATTTAGATTACTTCCCATTAAACATACGGAATTCCGTTAATCTATTCCAATTGGAATTCTGCGGCTTGAACCGTAATGAATAGGATTCTTCAATCAGAGATAATAAACAAAACATAAAATTCAAGTTCTGAGAATCGATGATAGAATACACCATCCAAATGAATAGATTGTATTCCGTTTCCTATAATTAATATATACTAAGAGGACACGATACTAAAGTGTAATTCATACGAATGAATAAGTGATAAAATGATCACTGATGCATAACAAGATACGTACGTGTACGTACATGTCGATGGGAAATATTCATTCATCCATTACAGATTTATTGCATGATACATTGATCCACTCATCCAACCGTCTATGCAACGGATCAATTTATATAACCTTCTCATTATAATTGGAAATTGAGTGAGAGCAAATGGAACTGTGATGCTTCAAATGTACAAATCCCGCGCTGTAAAACACGCATATATGGCTGGGAAAAATTCATCACCGAGGCATTACATGAACCTTAATTTAAATTGTCCGCTCTCATTTCGAAATATTTGAAATTTGAAAAACAAAATAATGTTGTTCCGTCACAAATAAACTATCCATCATCATGGACCTACAACTAGATTGCTCAGTCTCAACAACTTCAGCAAAAAATACAACAAACAAAAGAGTGAATAAAGACATCATCACAAAGATTTAATTTCTTTCCAAATTTAATTAAACTGTCCTACGTGATTTGTATGAGAAGTGTTTGAAAAGTGTGTTGTTCACTCTCAACTAGCGTAGTTTCGTGCACGTCAAGCGCTCAAAGAATTGTGCAACGACGAGTAGAAATAATTCATGATTAAAATGATATCATACGCTTGAACGCAGCACGTGAATATGGAGATTTTTCATTCGTCGAGCAATACCGTCGTATTAGATAAAATGATATTTCGGTTATATGCGTGTGGTGTGCTATAAATATTTGGAGAAGGTATCAAAATTGGAAAACAGTATTTAATATCGAATGTACCGCCAATGGCACTTTACGCTGATTAAAACCGTTCGGTTTGATTACGTTTATTCTATCGATAAGGACATTCTCTATAAAAATTTGTCAACGGGTGAGTATTTGTGCGGTAGTATCACGTATTATTATACGTGCAACCAACACGTGGATTCTCCAACGGTACCGTCGTTGCTTGTCGTTTTCATTTCATTCATATCTGAGAGATACGAAATTTTCCCGTTTCCCCACAACCTGCAACGGCCAAACGGGCCCAATTTTCGAGTTCCCTCGTTTCACGTGACGTTCAATTTTCCACCCATCACAGTAAAATGCATCAAGAATTCATTTCGCGCCATCTCGTCCGTTATAGCATCGAAATGTATTAGACGATTCGAATGAATTTTCAAAGAGCGCTGATTCTCTTTTATAAAATATCCAAGTAAACTTTTCAAGTTCTCGTTACGGAGATCGCGGGGATATCAAATCGTTCAACATTTGAATAAGATCTCGTATTAAAGTGTAGTACACGACTGAGTTGTACTTCTCTCCGACGGAGATCAAAGTACCGAGTGGGAGTGGGTTCTATTTGTCATTTCTCATCCATGACCTCACCTTTGAGCGAAGCTTCACCAAGCTTCTCTTGGGAGAATATAATACTTGAACATGAGAATTTAACTCGTCTTCCGACTTTGAAGGAACAATGTTTCCGTGAACCAAGTACGGCTCAGGTAATTTCCGGCCAGTAAAATGTAATGATTGTCTTCCGTTTATTCTGAATATATATTATTTTCCGTTGTTGTTGTCCTCAGAAATTTGCAGAAGCCTCTGTTTGTTCGCTTGTTTATTTTCATAGCGGTTCATCGCGGTGAAACAAAGACCAAGCAACAGGTATGCAAAAAAAATCGAACCATTCGATTGGACTCTTTTTGTAGTCTCCATGATGAGAGATCGATCTCGATAGCACTACAACGAGACGATTGACGAAAGTGTATGTATAGAAATTTAATAATCCGTTTCGTTAAGGGGAGCTCCGATGAATGAAGATGATGAAGCAATATTTTCAGTGATTCGTGGATGTTTCATCGTGTAAATCTTCATAGTCTAAAACTAGAAATACCTGACAAACTATTCTACGCTATTCGATCCACGTATCCACAGAAACAACACTCTTCCTCGTTATTTCAAGAAACAATTTCCTCTTCATGTCTCTCGAATCGCAATCCCGAGTTTTATTTCCTCTCCCATTCTATCTCTTCCACTGTCCATATTTCTTCTTTGTTTCTCTCCGGCAATATATGTGCGCCATCGTAAATCGTGACGATGTTTAAACGTTCAATCCGGTATCAGAGCAGTCCAGTTGAAATGAGTACCTAACGCGACCTCTGGTGGTCGCAAAAACAGAAAGGAACGAAAGAGGTAGAAAAAACAACCCAACTCGGAGTTATCTCCAAGTCGTACCTCTTCATTTAGAAAATTGCGTCCTGTATTTAAGAGTTAATCTCGGTGCACACGTACATACACGAGCGAGTGGAAAATCCTTAAGAACAAAGGAAAATACAATTACGTAGTCGATCTTTGGGAGAGGAAAAGGGAACGGACTTGCGGATGAGAGGTAATGTAACAAGGTTCTTGGAGTTGATGGGAGAAATGTGCGCTGCAAACAAAAAGAGAAAAAAAAACAAGAAAAAGATTGAGCAACCAAAAGTTACAAACAAGATCAACGCCAGATTCGCCAACGTTAACGACCCTCATAATTAGATTTGCCCTAGAGTATTTTTCGAGTTTCAAAATACACTCGTGTATCGCATGTAAAAGGAAGAAAAAAAGAGGATAACGACTGATAAAGTCGATTTTTGTTTCGTTAACGGCGAATGATAAAATACCCTTCTCGTTACATTACAATCTTTTTCAATCAGTTCATCAACGATAGAGTATCATTAGTAAAATCCGAATTAAAAGGATAACCCATTATAGATGATCCTTTGAACGCTTCATCTAATTGTTGACACTGCAGTTTATTTCGTTCAACGATCGTCATTATCGCTTTTCAGATACAACCTTCACAATTGGACAATGGGAACCGTTTATTGGCGTTACTCCATTATTGTAGCAATATTCCGACAAAATTCAATTTCATTTGTTCTCGAAATCCATGAACGGCATCCTCTCTTATTGTACAACCTATTCACGAACTAACCACCGAATTAATCGGTACACCACAAAGCGTGGCGAAAATGACTAGTCAATTGGGAACCGTGGGAGAAAATTGGAATGCGCGATCACGTCACATACAGAATATTTGTTTTCGAGCTGGGAAAATGATTATTCAATTAAATACTTCCTGAAAAAAAATTCAGTACAGCGTGGATCTACGAAGAGGTGAATTCCATAGTTGGACTTCTTGGATTGTTCAATTTAGAAGTCAGGCAAAATCCTTCAGTTGCATAATTTTTATACACTCCATGGGATTTTTTTCAAAAGGAAATGAAAACAAAATAAAGAAAAGGAGGATAAATGATTTCATGATTTTCTAGGATAGTTTAATCACAGATTCAACGCTTAGGTTCACTCCTAACCACCTAATCCACAATATCATTGAGATAAGAGCACTACAAAGGCTCCGATAAGTCTACGATTACAGAGAGAAAGGATAACAGGAGGAAGAAAAAAGGCAAAATGAGAGAAAGGAAACTCAATCTCTGGAAAACGAGGTACGATACGATACGATACGATGCGATGCGATGCTATGCGATGCGACGCAACGTCACGCGAAGGAGCGGAGAGCGAGCTTAACATCGGCCAGGTTTCAGTTGCTGCTAGCAAAGTGTTTGAAAGATAAAGTTTGCACAAGCCTCTTCTCCCCCTGGAAATCTTTAGGCGGAAAGTTTTCGACTTATACCTTCTATCTTGGTACACGCGCTGTTGCTCCGTCTCTCCCGTTCTTCGCCCGACCCAGCCACCTACATACGAACCAACTAACAAACAAACCAACTAACCAAGGTACCGATCGGCATCCTTCAAGTTTCCCCTTGCGACATGCATATAGATATAACACCTGCAAATATATACATGCACACATCCACAGGTACACAGGTATATGTGCACGATGTTGGGTGTGTATAGGTGAGACGCCCTAGCAGAAATTATTCTAGGCATTCTCTAGTCATCTCGAGGCCCTCGCAAGTTTTTCTCAAGGCGAAACTAGTCTAGTTGAACTTGCAAGTTAACAGTGAGTTCCTCACAAGTTTGACTGGTAGATACTTCAGCAAAAATCACTCTAGTCATTCTCTAGGCCTCACAAAGGCCTTACTAGTCCCTTGTGAGGGACTTGCAAGGCCTTGTAAGAATCTAGAGAATAACTGGAGTGATTGTATTGAGATTATGTTCATCGCAAAATGAAAAAATCTCTCACATGTTCATTAAATCTCTGTAATGCTTCTGAATATAACAATCATGTTTTGAATTTTTGACAACAATGCAAACACTGCTTATAAATCAATATACATATTGAGTTCAATGCATATACGTGAACACAAGATACCGTTATCAACGTTTTGACTAATATAGTTGGCGCAAGTATGATTTTTTATTGCACATGTTAAAAGGAGAGCAAAGTTTCTCGTCAGATCTTGCGTTGAATTTTCGAGGTTAGAAAGATTTCAGAGGTTTACGTGATTCAGTGATAAAAATATATAGAAACCGACTGGCTCGGAAGAGAGTGAGAAAGTACCGAAGACAACGTAAACTTCATGTTAAATGTTATGATTTGTTTGTTATTTGAACAGTAAATAAAACGTGGACTGAATTATTCAATGATAACATGAGAATTGCATAAGATTTTTTGCAATACGGGTATTGTATGTAACATACATCTAATAACCCAGATTGGACACAAGAATCACTTATGAATTCTGAGAAAAAAACCCCAGATAACATTGCCTGCGCGCAAAACTTGAGACCGTTATGCACGCGGAAATTTGCGTGTGATTTGCGCGCAACTCACCTGTGATCCATACTGCTGCTCGCAAATCGCGCGCAATGATCTGGTGCATATCTTGTGTAAATTCTCCACGAATTCACGCTCACATCGCTTGCAAAAGCCTGTGGATTGAGGGTGATTTTCTGAGAGTGAAATGATTGGATACTACGTGAAGATTTTGCGCGCAAGTTGCGTGCAATTTAGAGAAACTTGTTGAGTGAAAAATATATGTATATACCGGAGTATATTCAAATATACTTCTAGAATGCACTTGTTGATAAATTGATAAAAGAACAAGCAAAAACAAAATCAAGTACGGTTGCAAATAATTCACATGCATATAGTGAGAAGAAAGATATGTTGAATCAAATAAGATTTGTTTATAGTAAATAAATGGTATAGTTGGATACAGCGGGAGAAATATTTATCAGTATTTATTCCATCACGTAGTTGATGAATACATCACATATTTCTCTGAGTCAACTTCATATCGATTATGATTTAATAATCAGAATTTGATAAGAAATCATATTCATTCGAATCAATGTCGATTAATTTGAGTCGCATGAATGATTTGGTTATAGTTAATAAATATCAATTTCTTAATATGAACACAATGTTTGTTCATAATGAATAAGTCTTATTTGCATGAAACCTGTTACAAATGTTCAACCAAATATATAAATTTGTCATAAGAAAACCTTTTTCTCAGTGTAATGGAGATTTGAAATTGATTTTTTGTTGTAGAAGAGAATTTCTTATCGATTGTTCAAAAAAGAAGTATTGTTTGAACAACTTATCGACAAAAAAAGAGCGACAAAGAATTAACAATGTCTTACTATTTTCTTTCATTATGTGTACTATTCCATATATTCATCCTGATTTTTTTAATAAAAGGTAATGAATTATTCAAAAAATGAAGTTTGTCGGTGATCAGTCCTCTTAGAAGGATCACTAATGAATCATAAAAAAAGAATTCTTCCTGAATTCTCTTAGAACTCTGAAATTTGAAAAACATTCAAAACTCTTGGGACAGAATTCGATTTGAATTCTTCGAGAATTCGATTTATAGGACATTCACGAGTTTTAAATGAGTCCAAGAGGAGTCCTTTTCTAGAATTAATTAGTAATTCTTTTATGTTACCTGAACTTTTATGTACTCTGATGAATTGATCCAAATTCACAAATATTATAGAGGAGAGTCTTACGGCACCGACACTTCCTGATTCTCGCTGATTAACAATAGAAGGGAATAATGTAAGGATGTGAACTCCAAAAGGTTGTGGTAAAATCAAACATAGTTCGAGTATGACGTTTTCCAATTCTTATTGTAACAGTTACACGACGTTGAAATTGTTTATCGGTCTTCACATTTGTTTTATGACAAGAAGTCACAAGTTCTCTCATCTTGAAAAAAGAAAAACTCAATAAATTTGTACAAAATTGTTACAAAATTAAGATACTTCAACAAAATTTTGAAAAATGAATTTCTTCGTTTTTTCAACAGAAAATTGAAAATAATAGGTGACATATTAACCGAAATGCTAAAAAAAACAACAATGATGAAATGTAAAAAGTGACTTGTGACGTTTCAGCTTTTTTAAAATCTGTGAAATAACAAAACTTGTTATTTACATTTTATCATGTCATAGACAATATGTTAAATTAAAGGGCTTATTTTTACTGGCTGGTTTTTCTCTAGAAATTTGCCTCTTTTCATCTTCGAAAATGATGTTGAATTCAAAAATGTGAAACGCAGTGTTCTTTAAATATCTGAATTAGTCGAGAAATTAAGAATCTTCGTACCATAAAGACCTCGTCAAGAGAGCACAGAGTCCGTAAAGAATTTTGTCATAACTTCATTTGAATTCTCAAGTTTTCAAACCCATCTTGAAATTTTTTATTGCAAACTATTGGAAGAATGAATAGTTGTTCATGAGTGCTTCGAGTGGATAATTTACTATTTTCTGTATAGTTTTGAATCGGTGATTTACCATTGATCTATGGTTTTCTATAGAATTTAAGAGAAACGTAAATGATTTTATCTTGAGATTTCTATAGGAAAAGTATTCATTATTTGGAAAAAAATATCATGGTATCCTTTTGAATGACTGGTATTCCTTATGAAGTAATTTTACGATAAAACCAGAATCATTTCTCTCAAATCCTATAGATTACGATAAAAACCGATTGAGTTATATCGTAAATTCATGATACAGCATCGTGAATTCCCTTTTCGGAAATCGCATTGGAACCAATAGGAAGAATGTTATCGTTTCCAATGGGAAATTTCTTTCAGGAGAGGTAACAGTGTAAAAGTAAATACTCATCATACGAAGAGAATTGGAACTCGAAAATATAATAATTCTTATAAAATTAATATAAAATTAATAAAAAATAATATAAAAATTCTGGTAAAATGAATATTTCAATTCCCATTAGTCAGAGAGTGGGAATTCTTTATACATGGAGATGTAAAATTACATATAGCATCGTACCCTGAACATGTGCTATAAATGCGCACAATCGGAACGATTACAAATATATGTAAGCCTTTTTGGGCCGCCTGATCAGCGTTGTCGGTTTAGCTGCGATCGGTAGGGCATAGGTTAGGTAGGTTTAGGAATGAGATAGGTAGGTTTCTGACAGGGTTCGATACCCGTTGGAGGAAGGATTTGATATTCAACTCCTGAATGTGCGTTAAGTTCAGTCTGAAAATTATGTTTTTCAGATTTCGAACAAATTTTTTTTTTGTATTTTCAAGTATGAATTGTTGAGAAAAATCTCATCAAGGTATTTTTATGAATACAAATATTTATTGCGTTTGAATAATACTGTGGAAGGTAATGAATTTACTCTCATATCCCTCACAACGGTCGCACGCATTTCACGCGCATAAGATGCTAGCCAATTGCGCGCAAATCCACTCGCAATTCACGCAACAGAAAGCGACGTACCTGTATCCGACTTTGCACGCGATTCAAGGGCTCCAATATCATGTGATTCGCTCGTGATGGGTACTTTTCCTAAACTCTTTTGGAATTCCAAGAATTCTTTTGAAAACTCTGTAAGAATTTTCTGAGTTGTAAAAGAGTTCAGGAGAAATTCTTTTTTCAAAATTCATCAGTAATTCTTGTATGTTACCTAGACAGTAATTTCTTCCTGAAAAATGCGGAAAAAAATAAAATTATTTGAAAAATTTTTGATATAAAATGCTGTGAGCAGGGAACCACTTCTCCAGTGGAAATGAATCATATATGAACCGTATGTAAACCATATATGAATCTTGTGAAAATCATATATGAGCCATATAACATGCACATATGACCCATACATGCCCCATCCCTAACAGCACAACGTGTCTCTGGGACGTTTTCTGAACGTTCAGAAAACCTCTCCTACGTTCTATAAACCTTCCATAAACGTTCCAGTGGCACGTGGTGCTGTCTGGGATATATGAGCCATATGTGAACCACACTGAGAAGAAGGAATATTTATAATGTAATATCCATATTCAATAATTTGAAAACATCCTGTAAACCCTAGTGTTACTAGTTATCCTTTTGGCATCTCAATATTCCCTTGTTTAAATGTAGAATGATAAGAACCTTCCATCAATGTACCAGGTGCGTAAGTATGAAACCGGAATTTGCCCATAGGTGGCGCTAGATGTCGATGCAGTTACCGACACATCACGTCAGCGGTGTCTTGTTATTGTATTGATATCCGACAAAGATTTCCAACTGACAATAACCCGAGTTTCATTCAGTAGCATGAGTTTATTAGAGATAAACATGTCGACTTTTGTGCCAACAAATTACGATTTGCGGACAGCACTACTTTTCTGTTCTCATCTGAAGAAAACCGCAGCCGAATCGCATCGAATGCTTGTGGAGGCGTTTGGTGAGCATGCTCTCGGTAAAACACAGTGTTTCGAGTGGTTCAAACGGTTCAAAAGTGGCGATTTTGACGTCAGGAACGAAGAACGTGGAAGACCACCGAAAAAGTTTGAAGACGCTGACCTGCAAGCCTTGTTGGACCAAGACGATGCTCAAACGCAACAACAACGACTGGCGGATCAGTGAAAGGTGACTCGAGAAGCCATCTCCCTTCGGTTGAAAGCCATGGGAAAGATACAAAAGGTGGGGAAATGGGTTCCACATGAACTCAACGAAAGACAGCAGGAAAACCGCAAAACATCATGGGAAATCCTGCTCGCCAGGTTCCAAAGAAAGTCATTTCTCCATCGAATTGTGACTGGCGATGAAAAGTGGATATATTTCGAGAATCCTGAGCGCAAAAAGTCATGGGTTACTCCGGGTGAACCATCAACATCGACGGCAAGACCAAACCGCTACGGACGAAAGACAATGCTGTGTGTTTGGTGGGATCAGAAGAGCGTAATCTACTACGAGCTGCTGAAACCTGGGGAAACTGTCAATACTCAACGCTACCGACAACAAATGATCGATTTGGATCGAGTTTTGCGTGAAAAACGACCAGAATACCAACAAAGACAAAACAAGGTGATTTTGCTGCATGACAATGCATCAGCACACAAAGCAAAACAGGTCCAGGAAACGATAGAGTCGTTCCGTTGGGAGATTCTTCAGCACGCGCCTTACTCACCGGACCTTGCCCCATCCGATTACTACTTGTTTGCATCGATGGGACACGCACTTGCTGAGCACCGCTTTACTTCTTACGAAGATGTACGAAAATGGCTCGATGACTGGTTTGCCTCAAAAGAGCAACAGTTCTTTTGGCGCGGAATCCACAAATTCCCAGAAAGATGGAAAAAATGTATAGATAGCGATGGACAATACTTTGGATAAGTTACTTTGTATCATATCATTACAATAAACGTGTTTTTTCTGTACAAAAATTCCGGTTTCATACTTACGCACCTGGTAAACGGAGAAAAATGCCATTCAAAAATCTATTAATTCTCATATGAATCTAAAACCTTTTCTTAGGCTTCTGTGCAAACTTGGAGCGATGAAAATTCAGAAATGGATTTTCACTTAAAAATATGAAATGATATGAATGCAAAGCAAAACGTAACAGATCTGATTGAAACTCAAGTCACTCAACAGTCAAATTTTAGTATGAATATTGTTTTGTAATTTTTTCAGCATCTCAAATGTTAGTCAGATTTGTTACTTTTTGATTCGTATTCGAGGTCTCTCGTACTTCCAAGTCAACATTCATTTTCTGAACCTTACTGTTCCAGGTTTATCCAGATTCATCAAGGAAACTGTGAAAAAGTTAAAGTTAAAGTTAGTACACGGAGAAAAAGGTATCTTAAAAAGTACCATAATTTATGGATTTTTAGCGCTGGTCTGACCCGAGTCTCAATATTTACCTGAACAAACCTCTAAAAGTACCATAATGGCTGGGACTTTTATAAGGAAGGTACCATACTTATTCTGAAAAGTCCAAGAAATTATGGTACTTTTAGATATTCGTGCAAGTAAATATTCCGACTCGGGTCAGACCAGCGCTGAAAATCCATGAATTATGGTAATTTTCAGGATATCTGTTTTCTCAGTGTATTTATATAAAATTCCCAGATAGCACAAGAATTTTAAAAGAGGTCTATATAAATACATTGTATTCATTATGAACTCCTTCAGAACTATTGTGCTATCTGGGATTACTACATCTTTGACTGGCATTTTTTTCCTTGTAACTTTTTCATGTATAGTTTTTTTCAAGTTTTTCACTATTTTTCAATGAGTAACTAGTGAGTAGAACTAGCGAGTGCCTCATCATTTCAAGCGTTACATGCCTCACAGGGTACTTGTAAGTTTCACTTGCCAGGCCCTCACCATGAAAATAGTTGGACTTGCTAGTGCCTCGAATTTTACTTGAGAAAATTTCTACCAGGGTACATTGCTTACTCGATACCGCTGTGATATTTACTGTAATGCTACTTGCGCCGCTGTTACCTCTACTTTACAATGGTTCCTGCACTTGGCGGCGGTGGGAAACTCTATCCTCTATCGTCGAATCATGTTCTTGAACTAACCCTGAATGAACGGTTGTTAGAGAGTAGTTTCCTTGCACAAGGAATTTCAAATTTCGAAACTTCTTCACTTACACGTGCAGGGATCGCATACACGCGAGGGTGTGTTCTCTTTGCTGAAAGATGCGGAGGGGATGTCAAATAACGTGAATGTAAAGAGATCTCTCTGTGTTCATCTCTCTCATCGGTGGATTGATGTTTTAATCCGAATTTCAGTCGAAATTTCACAGTGGATCGAATAAAATCACACCTACATCTTTTTTTCGCACCGTAACGTGGATGGGATTCTCCTCTCTTTATTCGCGTGAGAAGGAGTGGATCAAAGAGGTAGTTAAAATGGGTTGAATGAAGATGGTATCGGTACCCATTCAGTATTCTCTCTCCTTGAGTCTTATCGATAATTTCATTTCAACAGAATAGAAACGTATGAGATATTTATTACAGATTTTCCATTTTCGCAATTGAGAAGAGGTTCAATTATTGATAAGTTTGGAATTCACATTAAATCAATTTTACGTGTACATGGGGGCATTGAAGTTTAGTTACTGTGATAATGAGAGAGAATATATATCATGCTAATCCCAAATGATTCCAACAACAACAAAGCAATAATGGAATGGGAGCGGTGGGTTGCTGAGGTATCGTGAGAATACAAATATATAGCTGAAGGAGTGAGTCGATGTAATCGTTGACTGATAATTATTGGATGTAAACGTAAGTCACGATTGATATCCGTATCATCGGTTATTGTGTCATCCGCGTAACCATGAATTACAATTGATCATGCAACACAATTTGCTCAAATTTTCCTAACGCTAATCATAAAAATGTACAAGAATACAGATATCGACCGACTGAATAATAATTATATTTCAAAAGTATCATAAACTTGTTGTATTAACGACGATGAGGTGTTGGATCAATCGCGAATGAATCCTGCATACGAAAAGGATTTTTCTTAATTAAAAAACGCACAATTTTTACTATACTAAATCCGAATCTGTGTTGCAGAGCGGAAGTGAAGAAGGTGAGATCGATCGGAAGAAGAATTAACTCTCCTCGTTGTACCGTAAATGAGAAGAGTACGAAAATGTCTAACGAATCCTATTACTTTTTTATGGACATTGAAATTTGAATAACACACCGATAAATGTCATCATTCGATTCCTAACAATTTCAAAAACATCCGAATCTTTTCTCGCAAGAGAATATATATCTTTGAAATCCAATTCTCGCAACGTTTAATAATAAAATATCAGATTACTACAACTCTCTGATTGGAAAAAGGTTTCGCGAACGAGCTTATCCTCGAATATCGAGATATTTTATTTCGAATTTCAATTTTTCTCCTTTTTTTTCTCGGAATAATCATCAAATGAACAATCATTTCTGGCATTACGTTTCCCCGCTATCCCATTTCAATTATTAAAATCACTTCCAGTGATCACAGATCTCTCAAATACAAACACAACTGCATACCGAAATACACCCGCGCGAACGCATTAGCGAAGAATAATATACGGTTAGTCGTGTCGCATTATCCGTAGTATGGGAGTTTTGTGTATTCAACGTCGCTTGCATTCACATTATTGCTGGGATTAAATGCTATTTTTCATGTTCTTATTTTGAAAATGTTTTCGCCTGAATATTGTATCATTGAACGGGATATCGGAAAAGGTCGATACAGATGGATACGTAAATGAAATCAATCAAATCGAAAATTATCTACTCGAGCAGGGCAAGAGAATCGACGAGAAGCTGTGGAGCTAAGTAACAAGATTCCAATATAATTCTGTCAGTGAAAATAATTCTCACTTAGATCCTAATTAGTTTAATGTCATTGGATTTTATCTCTTTGAGTTATGAAGAGAGAATCGAAAGAAAGGGGCTACGTGTAGGACAGTAAAAGATTCCTTTGCGATCTGCTACGATCAGCAACTTGATACAAGATAGATGAACCAATGATATAAAGCTACCCAACTGCTTCCCATTTACTATGAATGATTCCTCCCTTTCTTACTGTTTTCTCTTTTGTTCCTCGTCTTTTCTCCTTCGGCGCGATGAGGTATATCCAACACTTCCGCATATCAGAGCACCGCGAGGTAGCAATAATTTGCTCCTCGATAAAACGACACCAATATCGAGATCCCTTCGATGATTTATCGATAACCTGTAGAATATTTCAAGATGTCTTGGAGATATACATGTCCATGATCATTATTTACTTGTATCAATCAAATCCCCCCTGAAAATCGTCAACGGGTTGAGCCGAGCCTTCGTATAAACCTGACAAGGTTATTATCCGGAATTGGGGGTCTCTCTCCCTAGGACAAGAGTTTGGATATTTTTTGAATTGGATTTTACTTGCCAAATGTTCACAAAAATTCTAACATTGTACGGCGAGGCGATGACTGGATCAGAAATTTACATATTTTTCTTTTTAATTGAAGCTAATGTGGACTTGGAATTGTTCTAAATCAATCAAATCGAGCTTCCAATTTATCAGCTGTTCAAAAGAGAACTTGCACTGAACTGGAGTTATCTTTCGTTCTGAAGAGAGCCATGAAAACACAGCTGATGAATTGAAATCTCGATTTTATTGCGCCAAAACAGTTCCCGGTACACGAAAATATCATTCATTTGTGCCGATTTCCGAAGCAAGACTTGAAATGCGAAGATATCCCTTCCACAGCAGTTATCAAGTATTCCCGAAAGTGCGAAAAAAGAGAACATGTTATAAACACGATTCCTGATTGAGAGGACGAATATGTATCCGACCGGAAATTCAGTCTCATCTCAATAAACAAAAAGATATCTTGAAGATATCTCTACGATATCTGAATAGGTCTTGGTATATCTTAAGATTCTTTCGTAAAGTTATCATCAAGTTACATGGAAGATGTTTTATGCAACATAATTAGATGACTAAAAGATGTCTTTTGAGATATCTTTCAAAAATCTTCCGCAAGATGGGATTAATATCATCGTACAGACTCTCATTTTAGACATCTTTAGGATATCTTTAAGATATTTTCAAGCTATCTCAAAGTTATCTCCAAGATATCTTCAAGGTATCTCAAAATTATCTCCAAGATACGTTTGAGATCCCTTTACTATATATTCAAGATGCCGTAAACAATAACAATGCAAAAAAATAATTTTCAATTGATATAAGAGAGAAGATTTTTCTCGGAATTTTACTGTACTTTCTGCCGGTTAGTATTTGAGGTATACTTCTCCTGTCTGAGAAATGTTCATTCCTTGAGAAGGATTCGAACCTTACGACTCAACCTATCACCTACCTAAAGAACCGGTCTCAACAGCTTCAGTTAACGCGCCATATGATGATATAGTGGCTTATTATCACTTGAGGTCATAACGTTATACAACTGGTCAAATTTTCATTTGCGTAAAACTTCTCAAAATGCATTTCATGAAAAGATCTAGAATTTTCGAGAACAAAATCTAGTATTCCATCTGATGTCGTCCAGAATCCCAATTTCAGAAAAGAATTATTTCCAAAATTTCCTTATGAAAAATATCTCAACTTCATAACTTTAAGAGGTCTAAAAAAAATCTTTGAAATGTGTCTCAAAGATACCTCAATTCGGATGCCTTCAAGACATTTCTGGAGATTATCTTAAAGATATCTTTAAGATCCATCTCGAAGATACCTTTGGGAAGATATGGAACCCAGCATCTTTTTGGAATCTGACGGAGGATATCTTCGTTTCATAACTTGAAGATTTCTAAAAAAAATCTTTGAAATGTGTCTCAAAGATACCTCAATTCGGATGTTTTCAAGACATTTTGCATCTATCTTAAACTCAGCGTCTTAATTTCATTTCTGGAAATTATCTTAAAGATATGTTCACGATATATCTTGAAGATATTTTTGTGAAGACAGAAACCGTTGCATCTTCCCAGTACCTAGCGGAAGAAATCTTCATTTCATGATTTCAAGATATCTCTCTTGAGATTTTATCAAGACACCTTGCATTAATCTTAAATTCGGCACCTCAATTTCATTCCTGAAAGTTATCTTGAAGATATCTTTATGATATATTTTGAATATATCTTTGTGAAGATATGGAACCGATGCATCTTCCAGGTATCTTGCAGAAGATATCTTCATTTCATAACTTCAAGATTTCTAAAAGAGATCTTCGAGATGTATCCTGAAGATATTTCAATCAGGATGTTTTTAATATACCGTGTATCCATCTCAGATTCGACATCCTTATTTCGGTTCTTGAAGTTATCCCTAATATATCTTTACGACACATCTTAGAGATATCTTCGTGAAGATATCTCAAATGTATCTTCAAGACATTTATGTTGATTGGGTATTTGATCGGGTTAAACCGACGTTTGAATTTCTAGCCGGGTATTTCATATTCGTTTATCAATCAATCCCGAAGAACAATACCCAGAAACGTGTTACATCTGATAGAACCAAAAATTGGCTGTGTATATTTGCAGATTTTGTGTACAAATGATAGTATTAATAATGATTTGCCAAATTGAATAAAGTATGGGCTATTGAATACTTGCGTCATCCTTAGAATGATCAATGAAGAAAACATTTTTCGTCGACATCACCGCCCAGCAAATACGGCTGCAGGGGGTTTCATGGGCCAATAACAGGTTTTCACTGATATCAACGGCCAATTGAAGCTCCTAGAATCATTGTGTGTAGGGTGGCACCGCGGTGCGACTGATAATCAACTGACGCGCTTTAAGCACGGGTCGCATCGGTCTGAACAACGTCATCCCCTTAAAAGCTATTGAGGAACTATAATGCTCGAACTCTCACTTTGAAGAGGAAAAAGGTCTTTCTTTCGCGCCTCATTTTGAAATTCTCGGAAATGCCAATTTCACGCAAAAATGGAAAAATAAAATGAAAACCGTTTTGCCCTACCGAACTCATTATCTAAGAATATTGCCATTATTCTTATCGGAAAGTGCAGAAAAATACCTTCGGAAAACTTGTATCGCGTTTCAATGAACGTAAACGAATGAGGCTTATGATCTAATGCACTCACAATCAGAGCAATCTCCTGTCATGACAACTACGTGAGGTGACAACAACCGAACACACATTGCAGTTCTGAAGATATCTGAAAGAATACTCAATGAAGAGATCTCCAAGAACATTCTTAAAGGGTTCTCAAAGATATCTTTCAGAAGTACTGAAAAGATATCTTGTGGAAGAGTTCCAAAATATATCTCGATTCAAGACACTTCCAATACAATCATGTAAAATTTCTTAAAGATGTAATTCAAAATTCTCTTGAAGATATCTTCTGGAAGAACTTTAATAAGATATGTTCAAGATAGTTTTTCAGCAATTTTGGGGTTGAGAATACATGATCCTATGATGGACACTTTAAATGTGCTTGTTATCACGATCGAATTGCAGATGCGGTGAATTCATCCACAAATTAAAAGCTTGACTCATTTATACAGACACTAAGAAAATCAAAATTCTGTAAAAAGTAAGATTTTTTAATCTTGTATTGCCCGTGCTAAAATTAATCTTTGAGTCGCAATACTTTGCAAATTACTGAACTTTTTACGGTGAATTTTATGTAACCTCTCATTGACAATTATCAATAATTTAGTTTTCAATAACGTTGGAGTAGGAATAGTTTCAAAATAATATACAGTATTCACGAGAACCATCGTTGGAATATAAAATTCATTCTTGAATTTGTCTCACTAAATTTATTTAACTTTGTTATTTCTGACTGGATAAGATCAGCTTATCTGTTATTTGTTTATTTAATAACAGTTCGTTCAAAAGATCATTTTTGCCCTGAAAACGCACACTACTGAGATTATATTTCACTACGTCAGATTGAAAATCATAAGCATCAGAATCAAACTGTCCGTATAGCTCAGGTCACTGAAGTGCAAGTACGTGATGAAATGACTGGGTTCGAATCCCGCAACCGCAGAGACCGAGATCTAACCAAATTCAAAGGAATGAGAGGGAGGTAAACAGAAAGGGGGGGGGGGAGAAGGAAGAAAAGGAGGTTAGGATTTTTTTCTCAATCCAAGACTCTTCCAAGATAATTTTATCAATTCTTCGGGACATTTTTAAAAAAATTTCAAGAAATCTTGAAAATGTCTTGAATACATCTTGTAGAAATATTCAAGAACTCTTTTCGAATTCTATACGTGTTCCGAGTAGGAATGGATCATATATGTGGGATATATGACCAAACATATCTCATTTATGATCTCACAGATTTATATATGATCCCTATACAATTCATATATGGGCCATATATGACCATACACATCACAAATATGGTGTTTTGAACTTATATATGGGTCTCGTTTGGTCCTTCTATGGATAAGATGATCATATATGAATTTTATATGCTCATGTATGTGCCATATATGAATTGTATTTGACTTATGTATGACCATATATGAATCATCTTTACTAGGAGTTTCATAAAATATCTTCCAGAAAGTTCTTTAAGACTTCTCACAAACGCATTAGGATTTCATAAAGACATCTTCAAGATACCTGAATGTTAGTTGGGAATTCAATTATAATTTTTCCAATTGTTTATATATCTAATGCAACTATTTAAATAGTTTACTACTGAACCCTAGTAGCACATCATATTCGTCAAATAATCCTCAGAATGTTTTCAGGACGTTGGAATATTCTAAGGATATTCGGAGAATATTTCACGTACAATAGCGTTACTTGGGAATTTGAATGGTTATCCTCATTCTATCAACTATTTAGTTGATGTGACTATTCAAATTTCTCTCAGTGTAAAAATGAACACGCTTCAAACTTCTAGCCCCTGTATTTCGGCAACCCATCCATTTCTGCCTCCTCTTCTTGCACAGCAATGTATTCTGACAACTCCACCAAGTTTCATAAAAATCTGAAATATGGGATTTTTTGAGCGGGTTCGCTTGACGTGTTTTGCTCCTCATAGGGTCTACACGGCGCTCGCACCACTAACTTCTATATATAAAGCTCGCTTCGCTCGCTTCCTCGTGGAGAGACGGCGCATGCGGTGATGCCAGCTTACCCCCTCCAGCACGCTCCACACAATCAAATTTCTTCTGTCCGCGGTTTAATGGACGTGATGGAGGGGCGAATCTCGTTACTTCCGGCATCAGACGGCGCATGCTGCGCTCGCACCACTGAGGTTTATACGGAGCTCGCTTCGCTCGCATATTCGTAATTCAAATGCTCGTTCCGCTCGCATGTCCTGATCAATCGCGCTTCAATTTACAAAGACCTATCAAAAAAATGAAATATCTCGTGGTGTTTAAAGAGGACTCAACCTGGCGAAGCATATTGATGTTTATGAATATTGTTTATTTTGGGAAGATCTGAATGTTGAAACACCATCATAAATAATTCTGTTTGTACATATCCAATATTTGGCTACCTCTCAATATATCGGTGAATTATCAAGTACATAGAATGAATGATACAAAGAAGTGATTAAGCCACCCTCATTGAAAAAATCATTATTATTCGAGATGAAAATGAAAGGGATTGAGGACAAACTTTTCACTTTCTCAAAATGAATTATTAAGAACATCGATATGCATTATCAATGCACATCTTCTTTCTGTACAACAATTCTATCAAATCAACGCTGATCATTTGAAAAAAGTTGGTTTTTACTACACTGTAAACAAATTTGTTGTTTTACAACTCTGGTTTGAATAGTTTCGCATGGCTCATTTACCGTTACAAACTTTATATTCCAGATCATTGATCAATGGGAATCAATGAACCAGGACACAGTTTCATTAGGGGGAAAAAAAGCAGCTTTCAGAGCACAAAACGTCCCACGAATATTTAGAATTTAGGATTCAATTTGTTCACACAATGTTATTCCAAACCTCACTTCCAGTACACCTCGTGTATTGTACCAAAGAGGTCACAATCCATTCAATGCTGAAACCATAGAACGACATAGAAGTCACGTACCAGAATTGCGGCAAATTCAAATGATCTTTCCTCGACTATGCTTTCAAGCATAAGTGCTTACTTTTGAATCAGGAGCTCGTCTTCTACTTTATTCCACTCGGTTGAAAAAAAAACTCTCTTCCCCCTCTGCGGAAATTATTACACTCCACGGAGTTATTTCTAGAGTCTTTTTGTTTTTCCTGTGACAAAGAAGTTACTATTAGAGTATTCTTCTTCACTTTTACAAAGAAAGTTGTTTCTAGAGTGTTCTTTTCTTGTTCTTCAGGGAAGAAGAAAGTTCTCTCCTGTTCTCTGTTTGTCTTGGAGAGTCGTCTTGATTTCTCATAGAACGAAATCATCACGTCACTTTGAAGAAGGCTTATTTTTAATGTATGTTAGAAAAAAGAGCGAAAGAGAGAGAGAATTTTATTGGGTCAAGAGATGTCTTCGAATACGAATGCCTTACGATTCTTGGATTGAAGTTGGAATTAATTCTACTCGATACAAAGAGAAATAACCTCGCATGGCAAAGCTGAAAGAGAAGAATGTTATTCAGCTGATTGGAGAAGTTTAATCCAATATTCCCGGGTTTGAGAGAATTTCTTATCAACTGCGAGAATATTTTTTGTGTTTGAATTTTCAGGAACACAGTAAAAAGTAAAACTTAAAGTGATCCCGAATATCAGCTTAAAAATGCAGCCAAAAGTAGCGCCTATTCCAACTGAAAGTGAGCAATGGAAGAGACTGAATTTCAGTCGATTCCATCTTACTTTGAAAATTAAGATGACATTCTATCTTAATTCCAAAGTAAGATGAAATTGATTGAAATTCAGTCTTTTTCATTGCTTACTTTCAGTTGGAATAGGCACTACTTTTGGCTGCATTTTTAAGCTGATATTCGGGATCACTTTAAGTTTCACTTTTTACTGTGAAGGATTTCGTTACAGTGTGTAAATTTTAATCACAAAATCACGTTCAAAACATTGTACTTTGATACGAATAAAAGATAATGCGAACCATTGTTTCTCTTTTGCTTTGCTCTTTTCTTTACGATATTTATGTGCGTTGAGATGTCTCATGATTATTAACCCATCTCTCTTTTCCAGGAGTTAATTTATACATGCAGTAGGTAGGTGAAATGGAGAAAAAATGGTAGAATAAACAAGAAGTAGGATGATTCGAGAAATAAGGACCGTTATCCCGAGTTTCTGACGTGCTTTACGTACCTTGGATTCTGACTTCATTCCACTATCCAACTACCATCTACAGATGCTACATAATAATATATGTAGCTGCCAAGGTATATATTATCATAAACCCACCCGACATATCTCTGGGCGTAAGAGAGTCGCAATGGCGTCTAATTTCAGTCGCGGACCTCACAATTTCTCGCTTTATTCTCAGATATAAAGGAATCCTCCGCGACTCCGAGTCCCGCGCTCTCCAACTGCATAACTCCGACCAAACCAAACCAAATCTCTCTGCCTGGAAATGACAATTTGCAGTTCAAGTTCTCTCGTTCCTCCTTTCTTTTATTCTTTTATTCCTCTCAGTTAAATTTGAGTTCACTGTATATGTACTTTTTGTTTGCACATGAATTACACAAATAAAAACATGTTCGATAAAAACAATGGAAGTCGCTTCAGGAAATGTACAATTGTCAGGCGTAGAAGGAAGTAGAATTTTTTACGATGGAATTTGGAACATTAAATTTGAGGAAGATTACTCTTTGGGTCGCAGAAAAACATGTATTTCGCTTCAAATGATTATCCAGAGTAGAAGAATCGTCGAAAAAGACCTGTAATCAGTCTGTCATCGGTAGTTTCAGCGTGCATAGTACACGGAAAAGGAATCACATTTTCTCTCTTTCAGGGATTCTATCTTTCCCTTCAACCGCATTTCGGGATCGTATCGTGGATATTATTTCAAATCGGTATGTTTTTGGCATGACACTCATTTTTGCGGAGGAAATTCTCAGTTTTAGTTTATTTTATCAACAATCCAACTGTTGTAATCAGTTCAGTACTCGAATGTTTACAGTAAATCGTCTTTGCGAGAAAATCTTCATGTTCGAAGGTTACTTACGATTCATAAAACATACATTTTGTTCGGATCGTAGGTCTGTCTGGTGATTTATACGATGGCACGTCTGAAGGTTCATGATTAATGTTATTTTTTACGGAGGGTGAAAGGAAATAATAATCACAAAAATAACTCAGATAGAAAAACATGCTCTAAATATTTTGTAATATAATGTGCCGTAAACATACTATCATAAACTTTGCTCAGCTTGCAATAATGCATAAAATGTAAATATTATGTCTTCATTATGGTGCCATCACCTCGCTTTTCTACCAATAGCAATGCTTTATGCGGAAACACCTTGGTACAATAATGTGAACATTTCTTGGCGTGCATGTCATCATTATGATGGCATTATTGAGACATTTTTCTATCTGGGTAACATACTACAAATAACTCACTTAACGAAAACATCTAAGAAAGTAAAGGGCATTCGAGTCAGATCCATAAGAACACAGTTGTATAGTAATAATATTGTTGATGATATGGGTTTATTTATTAATGATGTTGCCGAACAAACAGAAATCTGTGTAGCCAGTGTATAGTATCCTGGACGATCGGCCGAACATGATCAAGGATTTTAGAGCTGCTCCCTGAATTTCTTGGAGTAGAAATGCACTCTTCAAGAGTGATCATGTCTCAAATCCGATAAGAGTGGGAATTTCACTGTGATAGAATAGATTTTCATCTCTCGAAAGGAGTTAAAACCCCACTCCAATGGAATGGAAACTCCTCTCCACTCTTATAGGAGTTGCAGTATTTTTACTGGAAGAGATTTGAGGGAATTCATCCTTTCATTAATCATTTCAGTATCAATTATTTGTAAAATTAATCATTTTATCATTGGTTCATCATTAATTTTACAAACTGTCAATGTGCTGACTAATTTTGATTTTAATTCACAGTGGAATCTTCAATTCAAATTTTAACTATGCTGAGAAAAAGGTTCATTCATAGTTAACAAACATATATTTGCTTATGGGGAAATAAATATTTGTTTGAATCAAATATATTCTCTCAACAATAAACAACTGACATTTAGTAGAAATAAACGTTTGTTGATAGTTAATAAATCACATTTGGCAGAATCATGATAGATTTGCATGGAATAAATATTCATTTCCTCATAAGCAAATAAACGTTTGTTAACTTTGAATAAATCTTTTCCTCAGTATAGTGACATTATCAAGTTCCGTCTCAATTAATAATAGCAGTTTTGATTTTAATACACGGGGAAGAAAAGATCAGTTGAAATTATCGTTTAACTTGTAAGCGTATATGGACTAATTTTTTTCATTGGGATAATAATTTTTTCATTGATTCTAATTGATTTGGAAGAAAAATTATTTGAATTAGGTCAAGGAATCTTTTTCTGGTTAAGAGTTTCAAGAAGAATTTTTTTTCAAGCATTTCAAAATTTGTAGGTATGTTTATTAACATTGGATATTACAAAAAAAAATTTTTTCATCATACTAATCTATACAAAAAAAAACACTAAAAAATGACGATGGAAATGATATCTTGTAAAAGTCCCTATCGCATGAACAAGGATATTTTTTTTCATCAAAGAATGACAAAATGGCAGTCATTTTTCGAGGAAATCGATTTCTGAAATTAGAAAATCGGATGCAAATCGGACAATTTTTGACCAATCAAGAAGATCCTAGTTCATGCGATAGCCACTTCAACAATGAATAATTTGCTATTTTTTTTTAGATCATCCGGTCGCTCCAAATCACTTCCATCGTCATTTTTTAGTTCCTTTCGTGTGAATTAGGATGATAAAAAAAATTTTTTTTGTAATATTCAATGTTAATAAACATACCTACAAATCTTCAGAAAGACATCTCCATTTTTCCTGTAAAAAAAAATGTTTGGAAAATACATTTTTTTTTTTTAAATCTTGAACAAAAAGACCCCTTAAATTAATAAGTAAATTTGTTATTCTAACGAAAAGAATGGGTCGATATCCATTTGTAAGTTGATAACAGAAATAATTATTTCAAAGCTCACTATTAGTAGAATGATTAATCTCTCCCCTGCTCATCTCTAAGATTATCAATCCCAGCACTATTCATCAACAGACTTATCAGTTGCAATATTAACCATCAGTCAAATTAATTATTTCAATCCTGTTTGTCAATGATATGATCAATTATTAATTCCAGTATTATCAGTCCCTAGTCAAAATGATTCACGTATGGTCCCTATATAAACCATATTCGATTCATATATGGACTTTGGAAAAATTATACATGGTCATACTTGAATCATATAATCCATATATGGCTCATATATCACCATATAAAATCCATATATGATCATTCAGTCAATATAAGGATCAAATGTGACCCATATATGGGTATATCACGCCATATACGGCCCATACATGAATTGTACACACTGAGAAAAAAGATATCTTGAAAAATACCATAATTTATGGATTTTCAGCGCTGGTCTGACCCGAGTCGGAATATTCACTTGCATGAATGTCTAAAAGTACCATAATTTCTTGGACTTTTTGAAATAAGTATGGTACCTTCCGTATAAAAGTCCAAGACATTATGGTACTTTTAGAGGTTTTTTCAGGTAAATATTTAGACTCGGTCAGACCAGCGCAGAAAATCCATGAATTATGGTACTTTTTAAGATACCTTTTTCTCCGTGTACTGTATAGGGGCCATATGTGGAGTATGTTTGGTCATATATGCCATATACATGATTTATTTCTACTAGAAATAGGATTGGTAATTGAAATTTCAGTTAATAGGGGAATTATCGATTTCAGTTATTCTGAATTAATAATTTTAATGCTGACCATCAATAAAATTAACAAATCAAATCACATTCATCACTTAAATTAATAATTTTAGTGCTCGTTAACAATTGCATCAATAATTCCAGTCTCAATTAATGGTATGGTTATCGAATTTAGTACTAGTTCGTAGCAGGGATATTTATTCCAGAGCCAACGACTGGTGGAATTATTGATTTTTCCACTACTCATCGGTAGGCTGACTAATTTTAGAACTATTTTTCGATAAACTTGACAATTGCAGTTTTACTTGATAATGAAATTCGCAATTTTAATCATGATTATTGATAAAATTATTAATACAAATATTAATCATCAATCAAATTATTGATCCCAGTTTTGATCATCAGTGATATTATGAATTCCAATATTATCAGTGAAATTAATCAGGGATGATCACTCCAAAACAAACTATTAGTGGAATTATTGATTTTCTGCTACTCATCGGTAAGATTAATAATCGCAGCCCTATTTTTCAATCAACTTGATAATTTCAGTTTTAGCTCACGATGAAATTCGCAATTCTGATTAAGACTATGGATGAAATTATTAATAACAATATTAACCATCAATCAAATTACTTCTTCCAGTTCTGACCGTCACTGATATTATGGATTGCAGTATTATCAATAAAATTAATGATTTTAATTATAGTTAATAATTGAATTATGAGTTGTAGTCTCGGTTGAAAATGAAATCATTGATTGTAATTGTCTACTCAGAACGGAATTATTGATTTTGAAACTGACTATCAGTGAAATTATGACCGCAAATTACAGACATCTGTAAGACTATCAATTTCATTACTGGGAACCAGACGGAATATTGATTTCAGTTCCAGTTGATAGTGGAATTATTATTCTTGGTACTAGCTGAATGAAGGAATAATTATCTCAAAGCTAACTATTATTGAACTCAATTCCTTTACTGCTTATTAGTAAAATCATTAATTTTTGCACAACTAATCAGTAAAATTACTAATTTCAGTGATAGTTGATAGTGAAATGATCAATTCTAATGACAACTATTAAATAAATTATTAATCACCATTTATATTTGGAATTTCAGTATTGATCATCAGTGATATTCTAATTCCAGTATCATCGGTGACATTTTTGATTCTCATGTCAATTATTGATGAAATTATTGATCGTGGTTTCCGCTGTAGGGGAAGTTATTGATTAAAATTGTCTGTTTATAGCTGATTTATTAAATTTAGTGCTGACTATTGATGAAATTACTGATTCCAATACAGAGCAATAGTCAAATCATCAATTTCAGTACTAGTTGATAGCAGAACCGATCATTCCAAAACTAACTATTTGTGAAATTATTAATTTTTCTTTTGTACATTATTAAAATTATCAATTTCAGCACTAATAATCAGTGATATTATCAATTTCAATTACAATTTATAGTGAAATCATCAATTCAAACACACACTTTCAATGAAATTATCAATTCGAATACACCCTATTAGGGGTAAAATTCGCCAAGTGCTACCACCTCAAAATTTCAATCTGATCAATGTTGATGAAATTCCATAAATTTGTTGTACTAGTAAACCTCTTGGGATTATGTTAACAGCAGGTGTCTGTGAAGTCGGATTGTCGTGTTACCAGGGGTTCAAATTTTGAACATTTTTTCAACCTGCATTTTTTCGAAAAATCATAGTTCTCATAATTTGTGTTAAATGAAAACATGTTATTACTGATATTTGTAGGATTTTTTATGAATTTCACGATGAAAATATATTCAATCACGTAGAAAAAATATTTCACATATAAATTCCAGTTTTCTTATTCGAAACTGAAAAACCAACCCTCGAAAAAGGGAAGGCCGCTGTTTAACATCAAAATAGTGACTTGTGTTCAAGTTATAGTATTTTGACTCTCAACAAAATTGCATTAATAATCCATAAATTCACAAAATGATATTGAAAAACTCAAAGTACTTGAAGTCATCAATCCTCTGATACTTCTGAAAGGTTGTTCCTGCACTCTAATTTTTGTGCCCTTTTTGGGCCTTTGGAAATATATTATATTCCACTGCTGAAGAGTGAGTCTTAAGAATAAACGATGAGTCTGCCATAGGTATTATGCAATAATATTTGAGAGTTCGTGCTATCATTTTTGCAGATGCAAATCGTTTTTCAAGCGTTTTCGCAGCCTCCATATGTGTACTCTATGAACTGAAAAAAAATTACAGTTTCTTTTAAATGTACTTTAGCCCACTGATAAAGAGCATCAGCAGTCGAAATCTGATTTTCATTTGATGCTTGCAGACTTGCACATGCTGCAAGTCTTTTTAAATTTCCACCAATACCATCGCAGGGTCCTTTACCATGTACACTTGCATGAAAATGCCACTCAGCCGCAATTCCAAAATCATTTTGGAGGGTGTGAAAGATTCACAAAATTATATTTGTTTTTGAAGTGTTGCGAAGTTCCATCAGTGGAGTGGAACATTTTTTCACATTGAAAATTTTCTTTCAAATACTTCGTGATGATTTTTTGAAATTCATAAACAGCTGCTGTGTCATGAGTCAGGTAAAATTGCTACACTACGATGCCTTAACTCTCCTGTTCTGTAATAAATCACTGTTGTAAAAATGGTAACTTGGTTATTATTCCAATGGAACGATTGAATAACATTCTGAGCAATAAATGCGTAATTTTCAGCAAAGTCACACATAACTATGAATTCTCCGGTCTTCAAGTTATCCTTGAGATTCTTAAGGAAAGACGATTGTTCCTTTGCTATAAAAGCATTAGATTTCAACTTACGTGAACGTTCACAGACATCTTCCACAAAATCATCTGCGTCTGTGATGTCAGTTTTCAAAGTACTACGATCAGTTTGTTGCCAAATGTGATATTATACTCTCTCAATGTACTGATTTGTAAGATTTGATTGTAGAAAATTTGTTAAATTATCTATCCCAGGACACGCTAAACACTTGTCAAGATAACATTTAGGAGTAGGATTCTCACATACAATCATCTTAATAGCATCTTGGTAAGAAGTCATGGGAAAATTTGTCGCACATGTTAGTTTTTGTAAGTCTATCGCATCCAACGTTGAATGCACATTTTCGTGATCAACACACACGCATACGATATGAGTTCCAGTAGCTCCAGCGAGGACACAATTTTGAGGTCTTAACTGTGAAAATTTCGATAAGCTCACATTAAGTGTAGGATTCTTCAATATGAATGAAGAATACAATTCGGCAAGATTGCATAAAATCAATCTTTTTTGAACATGTTCGCGGGTGCCATCAATAGTTTCTATCGAAACATAATCTTTCATGCCTGGCAATATTCGGCTGTTTTCATCATCCAAGTAAAAAGCGATGATAGAATTCTCCGTCTCGGAAGATAACTTTCGTCCTTTCTTTGGATTTGGTAATGTTAGAATTTCGTTCAGCTGGCAGCTAGAACTAGCAGGGCAAAAAAGAAGATTTGAGAAAAACCGACAAAATTCTTCAGGCAGTTCATTGTTCTTTTGAGTTTTCACTTCCATCACGTACCATCATTTAGCACTTGTGAATCCTTGAACTGTACCTTCGTTGAACATTGATTGAGGGTAATATTTTGGGTCCTGAATACTGAACGCCAAAATAAAAGGAAGGTAATTTGGACACCTATCGAGTATCCAATTTTCAGCCTCATTTTCTTGAGTACTCGTCAGTCTAGCTCCTTTGTATTTTGGATCCATCATATTTGATAAGTAATGGAAAGGTTGTATTGCTTGTTGCATTTTTCTTTTCATTATATCTCTGTAAGGCTCAAGTTCTGTACTTCCTATCAAATCTAACCACAGCTCTACAGCATATGATAGATTCTTACTATCAGCCTGAAGGAGATCTAAAACTCTACCTACTTCTTTCAATTGTTTCAATGAATTAAGAGATTCCCTATAAATCAAAACATTATCCAGAATGGTAATAATATTGTGAGGGATATAATCTTCAATGTTTTCTTCAGATCGTATTTGCACGTAAATGTGGTAATTCTTGATGAATGTATCGACGCAATCGAATTGAGAATTCCATATTGTGGAATTAGGAAGTTGCGGCATCATTCCATCTTCGTCTTTCAACAAGCCATGTGGTTGATGATGATTTCGAAAAAATTTTTGGACTTCAATGATATGTTCAAGAACTGTTTGTGGAGTGACTTCTTCTTCACCGTGGTTTAGAAAATGTACTGAACGACCGTGGGTAAGAATATCCGGATTTTTTATTTCCAAAAGTTGACGCATTCGCTCCATTTTTTTTTCATCATCGGTGCATACAGCAAAAGACTTTTTTCTCAAATCTTTCCTGACATTCTCCAATCGATTATCAAATGGACGCTGTACAACATCCGGCAGTCTTGCTCACAGATCCACAGTCAATAGCATTGAGCAAAAACGTTGAAGTTCCAGTGTGAATGCTTGTAGCTAAGATTCGTTCGTTTTCAACATTTGACCAACATTTGCAAATTGTTAGCATAAAAGATTTAGCGATTTTAAGGTCTAGTATGTGTTTTTGTTCGCCAGTAGTTTTCATAAAAAATTTTCCAATTGACCTTTGTGATCTAGGCGTTCAGAAACATCAGATTTTGGTTGTTCGATTTCATGGTGAAGTTTCCTTTTCCATGCTTTGAGATACCCGATGTACCAGGAAGTATTATCGAATCATCAGTAGGAATTGAATTGATATCAGAACAGGTATTTTGCATAGGAATTATATCTGAAGAATCGCTGGATGGTGATGTATGAATCTCTTTTCCATTACATTTTTCTAAGTGTCCTCTGATACGTTAAATTTTAGCGCACTCTTTGCGAATTATCAGGATTTTTTATGACTTCAACCCATTCGGGAGCTTCTTTTCGACCACTCCCACCCAGTATTTTCACACTAAAACATCACGATAAGTGCAAATATTTAAATAAATTTCATCAAATGCAGGGCTTGTTCCCAGCGCAATGAGAAATTGAGGAGCTGGATCGAATAACTCGCCGAGCGCTCGAACCGCGTCACAAGTTTGATGCAAGAGGTCCCGTCGTAGGTCGAAAAAAAAAGTCGGAATTTTGGAAATGTAAAAATACTAAGTGGTAGAGCTTGAAAAATCAATCCAAGTTACTCTTTACGATTTTTTTCTATGATTGACGATTTTCGAGAAAAAAATCACACCAAAAATGATTATTTTTCAACATTCAACTCGCTCTAACTCGGTCATTTTTCAATGAATCGAAATGAATCTTACGAATTTCGATTCGTGAGACTTCCCCGAAGATGCGAATGTAGATGAAGTTCGTGAAAATTGATAACAAATTAATAAATTTTTAATACGAAGTAAAAATCACGTTTTTCATGCTTTGTATCAAAAAAGTGGTGGGGGAAGTACGAAGTACAGAAAACTTCCAGGGTGAAAGTTGTTCGCTAGTGTTTGAACTAACTTTGTGAAAAACTTCAGATCGATTCGACTAATAGTTCGCAAAATACAGCCATTTATTCATTAGCGCGCAGCAAAAATTTTTTATAGTTTCGCGTCGTTTATAGGATGAATATCCGCGTCCGCGGCAAACGTGGTATTCGCTCGATTTCTGGACGCTCGATTTGCTCAGTCCAGTTGCTTCTGCTCGTTCAGTTTGAAGTAAATCAGTTGATTTGTAAAGACCTTTTGAACAATTAAATTATTTGTAATAAGGCATCGATGATGAATTTTATTCACAGGAATAATCCAATATTCGTTTCCTCCGACCCAAAAAACAAACCTACGTCCAGAAATCGAGCGAATACCACGTTTGCCGCGGACGCGGATATTCATCCTATAAACGACGCGAAACTATAAAAAATTTTTGCTGCGCGCTAATGAATAAATGGCTGTATTTTGCGAACTATTAGTCGAATCGATCTGAAGTTTTTCACAAAGTTAGTTCAAACACTAGCGAACAACTTTCACCCTGGAAGTTTTCTGTACTTCGTACTTCCCCCACCACTTTTTTGATACAAAGCATGAAAAACGTGATTTTTACTTCGTATTAAAAATTTATTAATTTGTTATCAATTTTCACGAACTTCATCTACATTCGCATCTTCGGGGAAGTCTCACGAATCGAAATTCGTAAGATTCATTTCGATTCATTGAAAAATGACCGAGTTAGAGCGAGTTGAATGTTGAAAAATAATCATTTTTGGTGTGATTTTTTTCTCGAAAATCGTCAATCATAGAAAAAAATCGTAAAGAGTAACTTGGATTGATTTTTCAAGCTCTACCACTTAGTATTTTTACATTTCCAAAATTCCGACTTTTTTTTTCGACCTACGACGGGACCTCTTGCATCAAACTTGTGACGCGGTTCGAGCGCTCGGCGAGTTATTCGATCCAGCTCCTCAATTGTTCACAGTTTTTGTGAAATTCCAGATAAAAATTGACTATTGGCACTACAATGATTCGATATTACTCAAGTCCCGCCGTTTGTCAACATTAAAATGGTGGAATGATCACATAATTCCGAACTTTGTTGATTATTCTGTACAAAAAAGGACCAAGAGTCTGTACACTGAGGAATTCCCCAAAATTGCCACTACACACTGGGAAAAGAGCAAGTTATGTACCATTGACCTACGTTCCAATACTTGACCCTCGTACTTTGGAATATAGGTGCAGCTTTTTGCAACTGGCCAGAAAAACAGAAAAGACCAACATTCCAGAGTACGAGGGGAAGGTTTTGGAATGTGCATTTGATGACAAAGCGCATCATCGTTGTTTATTAATACAATCTCACCAAGAGTATGTTATATATTCGCTAATGGTAGGAATTGTAAAACACTATTGGTTAACAGGAATGTTTGATAATTTTCACACATAGCCATACACTCTTCGTGAGACTATATTACTCACCAACAACAAAAGTGATCAAGAGTGAATCACTTGGTTTTCCCCATTATAAATTACGGTATGAACGGTATAGATTTTCCTTTCTGATCTCAATCAAAATAACCCTGCTGGAACGTGGAAAGAAACCGCATTCGAACGTATGAAAACATATGGAAACAGTTTCAAATGCAATAAGTTTTCATCTGGTTATTCCAACATGGGAAAGAAACCGCATTCAAACGTATGGAAACGTATGGATACGTATCGAAATTGAATACGTTCCCAATTGGCAGTTTTAGTAGGGAATAGATTTGTATCGTATTTTTTTTCTTTTGATATACAAGATGTTTTCATAAAACACTATTAGGAAAATATGTTCCTAACTTCATAAGGAATTTCATGAACTTTTTTACATACACCGAAGAAAATTGTATACTTGAATTCACGAAATTCATTTGATACAAGTAAATTTTCATTTGATTATGAACCTGATGAAGGTTTATTGAAATCGAATGAAAAGACATTTTATTCGCATTGAATTCCCTGTATTCCAAATGAAATTTACTTGAATCAAGTTGAATTCTATTCGAGCTGATTGAATACTTATTGAAAGATTATTGAAATAAATCTCCTTCTCTAGGTATCAAGGATTTGTGGGATTTCATGATATGACTGAATTTAATTACTCTGTAAATTGGGGAGAGTAAAAATTGCCCTCGAATGGAAAAATAGGCTCTCTTTTGGCTGTGCAAAAGTAAACTGTCACTCCAAAAGAGTGACATTTTACTCTCAAGACAGCGGGAAGGGAACCTATCTTCCCATTTGGGTGCAACTTTGACTGTTCCAGATGTGAGGTGATAGATTTTTCGATTTAAGGGGATACTAGCGATGGTATCGAAACTCTTTTTCTATCGTATAAGCGTGTGCTTCGCTAATCAACGTGCTCGAATGGTAACTGGCAGTAACCCCTCAAAGATGTATCATATCAATTCAATAATATCTCGTTGAAATATAATGATTTTTGTTTTCTAATTCCATTATTAGTTCTCGGAATTGTATAGGCAGAATTGGATAAACTAATATATCATTAAATGTGTTCACTGTGATAGGTTCAATGTAGGATTGTGGAATTCCTTAAAAAATTTCTCAATCAATTTTCCCAACACAGCAGTCTAGTGACAATCTTCTCTCCCAAGTTCTCAAGTATTCATTAGGATTTCTGATAAATACTAGGAGAATGTCTAATACATCCGTTTGAGATATCTTTTATACTGCTGAAAAAATTCAACCTACACTAAAAAAAAGGCTGGTAACAGTTATCAAATGATATTTTTGAATATGACCAATCAAATATTCGATAACATTAATCGAATATTCAATAATGTTTATAAATTATGTTTATAATTATCGAATATTTAATAGATATTATCGATATTCAATTAATGTTATCGAATATTTGATTGGTCATATTCAAGAATATCATTTGATAACTGTGACCTGCGTTTTTGCAAGATGAACTTATATCTATACACCTTCAAGTAGAAAGTATACTTCGATCGGAGTTGATTTCCATAACAAAAATCGGAAATAAAAATTTCAACACAGGTTTGATGTATGCGTATAAACACAAAAGTGCAAAATTTCTGATAGCATTGATATTTTTATAAATTTGCTTGAATGTTAACTCAGAGGTATTTCGACTAGCTTACGGATGATCTTGAGATAGGACAAAAAATCTCTGTAGAATGTTCAAACTCGACGCATTTAATATATGACTATCATATTTTAGAAATCATAATGAATGTGTGAACATGTTGAAGAGAACCGTAGAATATGGAATAAAATAATCCAATCATATAGAATCATATATATATGATACGATATGACATCATACAATATATTATTTTGATGCATAGTTTTATGAAGTTAGGCAAAATTGAGGTCAAAAACATTGGTTAGAATTGAAACGGTTCTCATTGAGTGAATATGTAACAATGATTTCAACTGATTATTCAATTGTAAAATATGAAGAATATTTTTCACCTTCTTATACGAATCAAACTGAATATATGTGGTAGTTTGGACCAAATATTCACTATTTTCACACAACTAATAATAATCTGTGAACAGCATAGAATGCAACAAGCGAAGATGAAACAATTCGCATCAGTGATGCCAGGAAAGACGGTGTGGACCGAAAAATCAGCCCCTCTACCGCGCACACGATGAAACTTTCGTATACATGTGAGTCACACGTATACGAACGTGTTATTGTGTGAACAATGGAGGGGCTGATTTTTCGGTCCGCACCGTTTTTCCTGGCATCACTGATACGCATTGCTGATTCCGATTGTTTCTCGATAGATCGGTACAGCAGGGCTCTACATTTTGGTTTGGAAAAGTGGGTGAAAATTTGGATCATTGGTTGAAAAAAGGAATTATAAACAGATGTATGTTCACAATTTACATTCTAATGAGTACTTTTTCGAATAGATTTCTCTAAAGAAATTTGTAAGTACTTTGATTTATGATTGATGGTATAATTACATTCCAAACAAAATTGACCCAATGGACCCTATCTTTTCAACATAGAAACGATTGGGCACAAAATAAAATCAATGATTTTATAATTGGTGGATTTTTTTTCATTGAAATTCAATGAATTTATTACACTAAAAATAACAAAAAAACGTTTGACTTGATTTTCTGAAAAAAACACTCAAGTTTTAGTTTGATATCATTGTTTGTCATCGAAAAATAGAAACGGGTTTTTTTGGGTAATAAAATGGGTTTTTTTCACTGGGTTTTATTGAAAAAACTCAGGTGGGTTTTTTTGGGCTGGGGAAATCGTTGCAACCCTGATCGTATTACTAATTTTAGCTCTGATCGTCAGTTATATCATAAATCCAGTATCATTAGTAGTATTTATAATTTCAATTCGATTTGATAATGTAAGTATTGATTTTGGTTTCAAGTTGAAGAATTAATTGCAATTGTCTGTCCATAGCGAAATTTCTAATTCCACTACTGACTGTTGGTGAAATTATCGATTCAAATCACAACCATGAAAATGAAATCATCAATTTGAGTCTTAATTCATAGTAAAATCATTTATCCCAGTCTCAACCATTAATAATATTCTCAATCCCAGCACTATCAGTAAAATTATTAATTCCATCCAAGTTGAACAGGAAATTATTTACTTTAATCCCGGTTCATAGTGGAATTATTCATTTTCGTTTCCTTTAACATGGATTCATTATTTGAGTTTGAACTGACGATAAAATTAATTAGTTTTATACTGGTTAATGATGAAATTATTAACTTTAGTACTCACTACCAATTGTATTATGAATCCTACTACTATCAGTCAAATTATTTTTCCCTCATTTTGAATAAATAGTTGATATATCAACTATAGTTTTGCTATCAATCATATTACAGATTTCGATTGTTATCAATAAAAGTATTGATTCCATTTGTAGTGTATAGGAGAATTATGCTTCAACATAATAAAAAAAATGAAACGGTTGTACCTCATTGTGTTGACAGAGATGTTTATATCGACATCGATGATGTTTTAAACAAAAAACGTGAGCAAGCATTCATGTCCTATACGTATTCCATTTAACATCACCGTTATCTTTTGACCATATCAGTGTTATTCACTTCGGTTAATAGCACCCAATTGAACCTGACCACCAGTAATAAGGTTTATTTATATGTATGTACTTTCTTTGTTTCCTGCTGTGCTTCCCGCATGTATTGTATCTTATGATTAAGTGTTCGTTAGTGATACTGTGTTTATATTCTCTTACATATTATATTCATATATATTACCTAGATTTTTCATGTTTATTCATGAGATTCAGACGTGTAATCATACGTGAGATTCATACAATACCGCAGAGAGATCTTATCATCTCCCAGTATTAAACAACTGATTACAATAGCACGTCTCTAGGAATTTTTCATAAAGTGCCAGAAGAATCAGTGTAAACTACAGCTTCTTAACAACAAATGAAAAATCCCAACCGAAGAATAAAGAATTATGACGGAACAAAAACAAATCAAACCGAGATAAATGCAGATATGAAGAGAAGAAATCTAGTCCAAAGAGGGAGCTTTGATTCAAATCTGCCTTGGATGAAACGAGGCTTTTTCACGTTAAAAGTCCGAACGAAAGAATAGAGTGATTGGTGAAAAGGAGAATGAGATTTGACTGCATCATCGATGGAAAGCACTTTCCCTCACTTTTCACTCGAATCTATTTTTATACTTTCAATTTATTCTCTCGCACCGCTTCACTTTTCTCTCAAAACTCTAGGCGAAGATGAAAGAATGATTGTGATCATTTCGCACAAAGCACGTGAATGTTTAAGATGCAAAAACGAATGTGCCCTTCGAAATCAAAGATCTAGAATCACTTATCCCCTGTAATGGAGCGTAAAAACGATTTTCCGTAGTTGACACTTTACAACGGTCTTTCGTTACGGTAACAGCGTTACATATATTTTAACTAACTTCACATGGTTGCATCTAATTCGATTTCATAAGACTCGATGAACTTTCGATTCGCAATAAAATTCATCACCGCACACCATCTTGTTGTATGTACATACACCCCCTATTTACACGACGATATATTTGATTCCAACTTTTCGTGTATATCAACCACGATTTGTGCTCGTTTCGGTGGAAATATTTCACCTCAATATATTTTTTGGCACCACGCTCTCGCGCGCGTGAAGAAAATCTTGGAGAAAAAAGAAAGAGGAAGAAACAAAGGTTCCGCATGTAGAAGTGGTAAATGGTGAAATTGCATTCTTTTGTCTCGTTCTGCATCATGTAAAACACGAGCGTGAACATGGAAGAAGCCGGGAATAGTCGATGGAAGATCGGTCTTGCCATACTGCAGAAACCTAGGCAGGCAATATGATAAGGACGTATTTTAAGGTTCGATGAGCATCGGTTTCCAACTCAAATCATCTCTCTTTCTTCCCTTTTTCCTTCTTATTCTCGTCGGATCTTTTTTTTGTATTTTCTATAAGAGTGATACCTATATACATCATAGATACCGCATTCTTCCTTCTTCCTCTTTCAATATCCTCTCGGGGAGTCCAATTGATCGTAACCCATTTTATGTATTGGGCGGTGAGAATGTCGCTTTTTTCACTCTCTTCCTTGCCCTAGCTTTTAGCCCTAGAGTATTTTGCAGCGTTCTCTTCCTTTGATTCTTCTTTTCCTTCTTTCTCTATTATGAGGGTGCGCGCACGCACACACTCACACACGAGTGCGTTCACGTACACGGCATTGAAAGGAGAAAGAAAGCTTTGAAATCCTTTTTCGTGACCAGATGGTTGGGAAAAGAGGAACCCAATAAACGCACTTCATTGTGAGTGCAAGCCCGAGCTAATCGCGAAGATGAGACGAGATCTTTAAGATTGTTACACAGTAAAAAGTGAAACTTCAAGTGATCCCGAATATCAGCTTAAAAATGCAGCCAAAAGTAGCGCCTATTCCAACTGAAAGTAAGCAATGAAAAAGACTGAATTTGAGTCAATTCCATCTTACTTCGGAAATTAAGATGGAATTATATCTTAATTCCAAAGTAAGATGAAATTAACTGAAATTCAGTCTTTTTCATTGCTTACTTTCAGTTGGAATAGGCGCTACTTTTGGCTGCATTTTTAAGCTGATATTCGGGATTACTTCAAGTTTTACTTTTTACTGTGTAAGATCAGTTCAATGTGAATCGTGATCCCTGAAGAATAAAATGGGAGATCTCTTTTTCTTTCCTTCCAATAAGAAATCAATGTGCTATAATTTTTGAATAAATTCTCGTTTTATTTATATCTCCGCTAGAGAGATTCATGGACATTCAATTCTCGAATCAAACGAAGCGACGAAGGTGAAAAACGAGACAAGAGTTGAAGATGTAGCAGAGCGTTAAAATACGTTTATCACGTGACACTCATGTAATATGGCCCTTGGGATTACTTACCCACCGAGAATAACTCCTCTCCGAACGTTTCAACTTATAACATTGTGAAATCGATCGATGTCCAAGCGCTATATATCTCTAGAGTTATCTCATCTTGATCAATGTGGTGTAAGAAAGTAGTACACGCAAGTTGTCTTCCAGAAACAGCAAGATAATTTGAGAGAATCGTACGTGCGGTTGTTACCATTCTTATCACAGTTTTCAAATAAAGAAATTCTTCAAATCTAAGGTGATTGAAAGCATCCTTTTCAAGGTATTCTTACGATGAATTATTCGTGGTGTTCGAAGCATGGTTCTACAACCAATGCAACCCGATGGATGCTCGTGACATTCAATTAATCAGCTGAGACGTATTTATTCGTCGAATCGATAGCTGTAGCCAATCATATATATCCCGCTGTAAATTAGGTTGCTTGTCTCCATGTAACGCGCAGAGAGATTACTTTCCCTCTGTTCCTCGAATTGCATAGACAATCCGACTTACATAGGTATGAACAACATCGAGAAAGTCTGCTTACACTACGTACTCGGATAGTTTAATTAAAATCTACCACTTTCCTGCCCTCTTTGTCATCCTCTTTTACCTTCAGGTTCCCTTTCAAACCCTCCATCTCTAAATTTATGAAATTTCTTCAAATGTAAAGTGCATAAATTCTGCAATGAACGTTCAATTAAGTCGATAATCGAATCGTCATATATGGTCCCGCAGGAACCTAATTTTCCTTCCAAAATATTCCATAATCACGAAAGTTCATTTGATTCCTCACGATTTATGAAACGAATGCGAATAAAATGTTTCCGCTCGAGCTATTAACGTGTATTTCGAAAACGAATTTTATTCAAAATGGGCAATTAAATTAAATGAGCATTCGAATACATACCGCAAAGCGAATGAAATTACCCACGACTACGCGAGAGAAATATCAAATTTGAGAATGGTTTTCGTCGACGAAACGGATCGATCTGATAGAGAATATTCCCGCAATTTATAGTTGGAAAGTTTGAACGTGGGTGCGCGAGAATCCCTACACCCTCGCGTCACGTCAAAGTTTTTTCCTTTTCACTCGGTAAGTTAGTTAGCGGGAATCTCAGCGCTCCTTTGCCATTCTTCTCTCCTGATTTTTCGTCTTATCAATGGCAAAGGAAAGAAGAGGGTATAGAATTAACGAACCGTGTACGCGACAGCCAAGCGCGACAGCTTATGGCACGAGGGGGGAGTTTCCCGACCTTTCGGTCTCCGATCGATCTTGCAGTGTTATAAGTTTAGTCGTTCCGGAATAACTTATGCTCCCGAATGGTCTCTCCGGTCACATTTCGCTACTCTCGTGTGTCGCGTGTTTCCCTACAACTCTCTACTACCTTTTTTTCCTCCTTTTTCCTCATCTATGATTTACCCCTTCTCAAGTGCTTCTCCGCTACTTCTCTGGAAATTTCTGTGTTTGATTCTCTGAATTATCCTCCTCCTTCTCCAAGCCGAGGAACGAAGACTTGCATTTTTTCATTTGAGAACTCTAACGTCAAATAATAGGAGAAGAATTCATTAACGGAAAGAATGAAAAAAAGTTGATTTATGATTATTATCGGTTTCGTAAGGGAGACTACAAAGGATCTTTGTAGCGTTGTGGAGGGAAGCGATAAATTGATAGGTCAAATAATAATAGTGGCTTGCAAAGGGTCCCAGGAGAAGCATTAGAGTCGATAAGATCTAGAATTTGAGTGGATTACTCACGATCATTGATAATTTTGATATGAAAACATGATATGTGATCTCGTACCGTGCGGGAGTATCGAAAGACGCTGCATCCAGTTTGCTAAATAAGCTTTCGTCCGAAGCTAATAATCCTGGTACACGAGGACTCCGGGACAATAATTCAGGATGTTTGGGATCAGATAGTGTTGCGGTATTATTGGACCTGACGTTCATTTTCGATAGGAAAAACTTATGGGCGTTGGGTAAAAGAGGATTGGGAATTCTTTATCACTTTGGAGGTTCAAATCTTTGTATCGAGAAACTTGCTTAGTCTTGAAGCCAAGTATGTTGAAGAGAAACTATGATATTTGTAAAATATAATTAATGTGGAATGAGGATATGTTAAGGATGTGGAAATTGAGATATTCGAATATGTACAAGTTGATAATACGCTTACCGTTCAATTGTGAAACCAATTGATTGCCAATTCGAAACGCGCCAAGTGGAAGAACCTGCAGTGCTCAATTAAGCGAAACGAATGAGAACAGTTTTCATGGAAAGCTTTGCGTTCGACTTCTCAGAACGAAAACATTAATGACTAATATGCGAATCAGAATCAAGAACATTTCTTTCGTTGAACGTCGATGATGGACTAACGTGTTCCGCATTTGAATTCAAAATGAAGTTTCATTCTTCAATCGTGTATTTGTGGCATTGAAATCAAACTACAAATCCAAGAGGTCATTTTCTCAAAGTGATTTAAAGCGAATGGTAAGAGTCATTGTTCTCTAAAAAAGAATCATACACCTGCAGTTATCAAAGTATTTCTGTTTATAAAACAAGATTTTCACCTCCAACAATGACCACTTTGCTCCGTGGAATAGGCTTCAAGTGATTTTCGGACCGTAAACCCTCAAATACCATTCGTATTTTTATAAAGAGAGCCATATATCCATGCCCATTCATTAATACACTATTCTACAATTTTCCCCACATTTTTCTTCCTATACTTTCTCCCACCTCTCTAATTTTCGTTCCAACAAAAGTATGTACGTAAGAATGAATGAACCGTACAGCAGGACGACAGAAAATCATCATCGATAACAGTCGGACGTATCGTTATTTGCGATACTATCCCACTTATTCGCGAACACAATATTCTTCTCTTGGTACTCTCGCACAAACGATCCCACTTGACCCATGTCAATCTACAACTCAAATAATTTGCATTCGGTACATTATATTAGATTCCTTTATTGGAATTCTCCTCTCATCAATTGCAGGTCATATAATAAGACTGTGAATATCGATTCTCTCCGCACTTCTTTAGAGGTTTGCATATGTAGCTTCACTTGACCTCAACAAACCTCCCCAGGTATCTCGCATAGGACTTGATTTCTATGTTTTGCTATTGAATTCGTCCATCTGTCAGAATTTTAAAGCTATAATTCAATCTTTTTTTTCCTGAAATCGAACTAAAAAATATACATTCATTCACGGAGAGAAAAAATTTGCTGACGCAGCAAATCGAGGTATTATATATAGAATAGCAAAATTTTTTGCTGACCTAGCTAAAAATTTGCTATGACAGCAATCGTGTTAGCTACGACAGCAATTTTTTAGCTGTGGCAGCAAAACATGTTTGCTCCGCCAGCAAATTTTTAGTATTATATACAGAATAGCAAACAAATTTTGCTGGGATAGCGAACACTTTTTGATGCCACAGCTAAAAATTCGCTAACAAGATTACTGGAACAGCAGATAGTTTGCTGTCACAGCGAAAAATTTGATGCTCTGGCAAAAGGAACCCAGCAAAAGTAGATTTCGCTGCCACAGCGAATTTCTTTTTCTCCGTGTTCGATTTCCGAATATCAACGCTAAAAACACGGGCCGCTACTGGCCGAGTACTGTTGCTAGAGTTGCCAGTATTGCCAAATCCAATGCTGCCGTAACGAGTCAAGATGATAACATCATTTTACATAAGCGCTAGTTAGTATTCTAACCCCAAGAGAACATGAAGCCTCAAGGAACGTTCAATAGAGTCCCATTGAACGTCTATTCAACATTTGAAGGGCTATTGAACGTTCTGTGACGGAATTGTCTTTTTCCATACATGTATTTTTGTGTTTTGATATATAAATTGTATAATTTTAATTACTTAATTAGTGATTGAACACTCTTCTAATAATTGAATATGATTCAATTACCATTCTCGTAAATTGAATTCAAAACTCTTTCCGCATCATTCGATATTAAGAAAACTTGAAGAACATTCAATCAATATCTTTCTTATAGATCCTTTCCTTTGATAATTTTGAGTCATAGTTCTAACTTTCAACTAAACTTCACGTGATAGATAAGACATCGTCGCGTGAACACCATGTACTTGTGATGCGTCATAAGGGCAGTGCATGAACTCATTATCTATGGAGCAAAGTGCATTTTTCTAAGTGACCAAAACAAGTCTCTCCATGGTCGAGACTGACCATATAAAAACCCATGTTTTGGGCCCAAAAGTCAGTATTCGCAGTATTCGCATTCGCTCCAGTTCTTACACATCATCTTCAAGTATTCGTGTTCAACGTTCTTTACTACGACTTCAAAGTGTTTTCAAGTGTTCAAGTTGAAGTTCAAGTTCAAGTGTTTGAATAAAATCCTTTTCAAGGTGTTTGAAATATTTTCGTGTTCATATTCAATGTGTTTGAAATAATTCCAATTTCAAAGTACATTCCAAGGATTACTGTGCCATATTTTGGATTTTTTTTTCTTTTTGTGAGTGAGAATTTGACTAAGTGAAGAAATTGTAATAATTATATTCCAATTTGTGTATAGAGCAACTTTGTTTCATTTCATATTCGAATACATTGTCTTTGAAATTCAACCCCATAGTGACGAAAATTGACTACTTAGAAAAATCTGGATGGCTAGAATTTCTCAGGTGTCAATTGAGTCTATCACTGATTGATTGTGTGGGAAATCCAGTTGGCTGGAATCTCGCATATTAATTGGTAATTCAAAATTTAATTCACTCATGATTATTCGTGGGAAATTCAGTTGGCTGGAATCACACGAGTAATTGTTTGAACGTCAAAGATTGGTAGTTGTGGGAAATTCAGTTGGCTGGAATCTCGCAACTGTTAATTAGAGACTATATCAATTAAAGTAACACCAACCAAGACAATGTATGTATTCTATTAATGGAATATGAATGAATTAAAAGCTGAGATTGAGCTTTTGAAGGATTGTATCAAAGTCAGAGAAACAAAGTTGCTACGAAATGATTTAGATTCTAAAATATCTAATAAAATCATTTTTCTTGTAAGTTTAAATTGAAAGAGCCAATAACTCCAATATTGAAGATGAGGTTGATATATGTGTACAATTGAAATATGACTGATGTAGAACAAAGAGTAGAATATTACGAAAGTATGTCAAAATCTCTGATTCTGATTTAAAGTTATTGAAGTTGGCTGTAGGAGAATTGTTTCATGTAGAATTATTCAAATCTTCATTGTAATAAATCTTATATTTTTATAAATTCAATGTTTTTATTCAACTTTCCTTCTCCAATTGTTCTGTTTCTCCCCATCCTTGTCCATGACACAAAATAGGGGAACTTATATTTTAAGGTGTTAATATTCTATATTAATTCCTTTGCCATTGTCATTGAAAGAAATATTCTTTGAATATCTCTGGACGTGACAGTTCCATGAACGTGAATGCATGTACAATGGAAGTAAATTTGACCTAGAAGGTTTGTGTTCTCTTGGGGAAGTGAACCTGCTATGGTAGAACTCTGGTATTTCACAAACACCAATTGCTTTGTTAATACTGTAATAAAAGCAAAGACACAATGTCTTGCATCAGGCGCGGTACTGGCCTTTTCAACATTGCGTGTACTCACACTTCACCCTTGGGCAACGAAAAATGTATCGAAAAAATTGAAAAACCCCAACAAAATTATGCACTTCGATGATTTTTATCATTGATCATCATTGAAGAACTTTATCCACTCAGATGAGCAGAGCGAAAATTATATCTTACCTAACCAGGTGTGAATCTATGCCTTTGCCTACACTTTCATCTGAAATCTCAATTCTCAACGATAAGCTATAGCTTAAGACGATGAATGATCCACTTGACAGAATATATGAAGATGTGCTCACTGGTTACCTGACATGGAATGATCCCTCCGACTCTGGCTCAGTACTGGCACAGTTTTGGCTCATTACGACAACCAGGTTTCTGTGCCTTCAATTTTAACGTCGGTTGGTTAAAGATTCCATAATCAGTCAGTACCATGCCAGTACAGGCACATTGTCATTTACCTGACATATTGAATGATAATCCCACCTCGAACTCTTTACTGGCGCAGCTTCGGGTCACCACAGCAACCGAATTTCCACGACCATGACTTCAACGACAGTTCATGACAGATCCCGTAGTCCATCAGTGCTCTACCAACACTGGCATTTTATCGTCTACCAAACATATTGAATGATCGTCTCAACTCTGGCTCAGCACTTACCCAGTATTGTTCCGATTTGCTACCAAGTTCTTATTTGAAGAACGGTGCATTGATACTAGTGCAGTATCGTCTTCTATAGTCTTGTTTCACCATACGACTATATAGAAATTTACTATTGGTGCTAGCATGGCGCAATGTAGATAAAGTATGGCCAAGGCTTGGCAACCAAGCATGGCGCAACACTGAAATGATAACATCAATTTATGATTTATCAATGTGTTTTTCCAATGGAGCCCCATCATTGGTGCAGAAATGGCAATGAAATAGACCATCATTGGCAAACAATAGGAAAATTTGTTTATCGATGTTGCGCCAATGATAAAACTATAAAGCATAATTCAACAATGTATACGCAATATGGATCAGCAGTAGGAGCCCTCTGGTGTAACTTGTAACAAAGAACGATTGGATGTTCTTCCAAAAAATTATTTGAGTCTTATATATTCCTTGTATACATCTCTCACTACTCGCGAAAAACACTCGATCAGTAACTTAGCTAACAATTCGGCCTTCAAAAGTTAAAATTAAGGAGCCTGCTAATATTGAGCCATGCTATTCCCAATGATCGGCGTTACATTGAAAACTAATTGTTATCGAGACTGGATCAAAGTTTGTGGCAATATACAACCACATTTCAAATGATCCTCACTTTCAATAGAAACTACCGTTCGGTCAATCTTGAACCAAGGATGAGTCTAGTAAGCGCCAAGCCTGGCGGAATTATGAATCAATGGTAGGCTGACAACCGAAATTCGTTGTGAACATCGATATCGGTGCAACCTTATATTTGTTGTTAATCAACATTGAATATTTATAAATTGCCAAGACTTGCCTTTAAGCATTGCGCCAAGCTATATTCTATTGTCAGCATTAGTGGATCCTAAAAATTTGTGTATGGGTAACTCCGATTCCGGTACTGGCACGTTATCGTTCCTTTACAACCTGGGTATTCTCACAACAGTATTGATCTGATAATAGCCCAAGTCTGTCTGTCTACGCAAACCAATACCGTGAGGAATCCGTCTAACAGTTGATGCTAATTGAAAAACAGTACTGATGAGCACAGTGGTTCTTGCCGAAGTCTGGCAAATACAACCTTGCCGGTTCTGCACCATTTGGCAACTCTGGGTATTTCCACATAGATACCATAAATAGTTAACAATTGTGGGCAAATAAAGTTGCTGTTGCAAGTTTCGTGGTGATGCAATTTTTTTTCGTGGTAATCGTTGTTTTTCAATTCGTCATTCGGAATGTATTATCGACAGGGAGGAAAGTGAACTTCCAATATGCATCGTCATCTACATTTTTTGTTCTTAAAAATGATATCGGAAATCTCGGGGAAGAGGGAATCGAGAGCGCAATGTGTTTTTCTCATCTTCATTCGAAGAAGTGGGTGTGAAATGTTTTTAGGTGATCTAGCTTGAAAACCGGTTGAGAAAGTACAGTGATTTATGATTACCTTCTGGATACGGAACACCTCTTCTTGAGTTGTTGTTGTTGTTGAAGTGTAGACGCCTCGTAACCGTCTTCTTTTTCTTCTTCTTCTTCTTCTTCTTCTTGTTCACGATACTACCTTACTTCACCGTACCTACGAATCAGTTTCGCAATATGCCGATTCACCGCACGTATCACTGTGTATTCTCCACATTGTCTCGTCAACACAATCCTAATTGCACCAGAATGATGATCTTCCTGTGTACGTTCTATGTGGAGGTTATAAAAACGCACGATTGAGACGTTACTTAAAGTAATAACTGTTGTTGTAGTTGAAAAGCTTCCTTCGTCCCTGATATTACTCATACGGCAGTTCTTTTACCTTGATGCGATAAATCTTCATTGGCGAATCTCTGGAATGAACTGTAGTTTTTTTCATCGTTTCAAGAGAATTCAGCGATTCTATCAAATTCTCCAATTCGATAATCCGATCTTATCGAAAAAACAAGGTCAGTCGCTGCGTTACCAGTCGATAAATCATTCTCGATTTCTAGAGTATACATTTTTCCACTCAACACCCTCGTATCGTTTTGTTGGCCGCGTGTGAATATATATTAGGTATTCAAAGTTATACGCATGTCTGTGAATAAACAGATCCTTACTCAGCGAATTCCCCAAGAAATAAGAACGAAGGAAACTTCGGAGATTGATCCATACGTTAGGTTAAATTTGCACAGGATCATAGAAAAAAGGTCTAGTGTGGAAAGGCGATAAAGTCGAATTTACTATTTGCTGAGCCATACCAATTTTGATTACATTCTTCTCTTCATTTTATTGAGAGAACGGATTTGTGTACATTCACGTGAGAAACTTTCTGTGTTGTTCTTCCAGCACCTCGTTTGATTCTCTTCTACCTTTTATCTACTCGTTTTTTTTCTCCGAGTAAATAATGCCAACTTATCTCTAGGAATGAAATAATTACACATCATTTAGAACAGAAGCCCAGAAGATTGGAAAAAAACAAGTTTAAATTTCTGTTCAAAGCTTCTTTGCAACATAGGAAGAAAAAGAAGGAAACAAAGCATTCTGATAATCTGCATTATCATGACAATTGTTTTCTCCCTTCTGTCATTCTCATTCTGTGACTCTTTCATCGTTATATCAATATTGCTCCTGAAATCCTGTGAGCCATCTCTGCCGCTACCACCGTCATCATCGTTTTCTATTCTTTGATTCGTCACCGCTCTCTGCTATGAAATATGTATGAGAAGGTAATTCTTATATAAAAATTAACTCAGTTTTTCTCGATATCGAATGGAACCATCAACCGTTGTATCTCATTGGCTATCTTTCGTTGACTTTTTCCTCCTCCCTTCCTCCCTAGGGACCCGCTCTTTCTCCTGGGTGTGGACGAAAAACTTCCAACAGGCATCCGACGTACGAGCGAGCGCGTAATACGTCTTGACACATATTTCAGGACGAGGCGAGAGGAAAAAAGGGGGAGAAGGAGACACCATGACTCGATGCTTGCCAAATTAAATTTGAAAAGTTTCTCGTCTCTCGACGAGCGACAACGCCCATGTCATCGGAAAAAATGCTGAGGTACAAAGAAATTTCTTTCCTCCTTCCGTCCTCTCTTTTAATTGAGAGATTCTGAGCGTGCTCGGCGTCTCGATAAAATTCTTCTCCTTCCAAATTGTTTCTTGGAATTCTATGATTACATTTGTTTCTAATTAAGTAACCTCTGTACCCGTGAACCGAAGAGTACATTATTTTATATTATTCCGTAATTATTCTTCTGAGCTCCGTTCGGTTCACTTCGATTGATCAATTTCGTCTTTTTTCAAGAACTTTCATGATCATCTTTGTGAAAAACAAATCAGTGACATTCTGCAGAGATGGTAATGAAAACGGATGCAATTCTAAACCAGTTGAAGTGCACGGAAAAAATGATGTGGTTGATATTTGGATAGCTAAGAATTAGCTGTAGAGGCAAAGGTGGTATAATGGTCTGATTGTCTGTAGGCTTCAGCCTACAGCGGCAAATTTTCGATAATGATAAATTTGCAAAAGCGACAATAAAACCTTTTCCATTTTTTTTCTGTCACTTTTGTCCATTCTATTCGTTGGTTATTGTTTTTAGAATCAAGAATACGATTGATTTGTTATATGAGAATCAACCAATCAACAGAATTTCTCCATTTTCACTAAAACGCCTCATTTTTTCCTCCACCCAGTGAACATTTTCCCACTCAACATTTCAAAAATTCATTATGTTCTCTAAATGATATCATAAAGTTTTCTAATGTGTCGATTTCTGAAATCTCTTTGATGCCTCTCTTATGAGGTCTGGGAGTGATCAGAAAGGGATCTAAGTTGACTTTTTGATAACTTCCAGACCTCATAAGAGAGGCATCAGAAAGATTTCAAAAATCGACACACTAGAGAACATAATGAATTTTTGAAATGTTGAGTGGGAAAATGTTCATTGAGCAATCTCTTGTTCCATCGGACCTCTGGTGGTTGAATTATGCAAACAGTTACCCAGAAATTTTATGTTTCAATGGTATGAATTTGTGCATTTCTTTTGTACACTTTTCAGTATGTATTTAAATAAAATTAAATTATATCTCGACGTTGAATGCATTTAAATTGTCTTGTTTGTCTTGTATAATTTGTGTTGTTATCAAGAATAAAATCAATCAAAAATGAGAGAAAGAATTGATATAATCGTTTCCGTGTTCCATCCGATAAGAGGCCGCTTCAATGTTTACTATCAATGGAACCCCGGCCGTGTGCACTCTCGTTCTCTTTCCAACATAAATACATGTTTCGCCATCTACTAATGCAGGTAAAACTTCCACGGGAAAGCCCCTACGAATATGCAACGTTTTTTCTATCATTATACATTTGAGTGGCTCTAATTTTCGCACCGGCCATCTGATCTATGTTCACGATTCCACAATACATCGCGAGCTTTTGGCATTGTTGTCTGTGCGGAACACAGAATAGACAACGTTTATTGTTGTTCGGAATGTGTTCATAGGTTAGTTATGTGCATCACCAGAATAATTGGAAGTGTAAAGTGTACTTTCAGATTTTAGGTTTCTGGTCAAAACTTCTTAGTTTATCGATGAGTAAAGGATTCAAATATTTACAATTCACTCTTGCTGCTCAAGAGAATTACCATCCTCAGTTCAGAAAATGTGATTACACCAATGTAGGAAAAAATGAATTATAGTGACCTGAAGTTTACGTGATAAATTTTTGACTTCAAGTCTCATTGGACTTGATTAATGAGAATTAATTTAATTTTATCATTTCATTGAGGAAGTATGAATATACCCTGCTGAAAATGACGGAAAGAAACGGGGAGAAAATTTTTCCTTTCCGCATGATATATGTTTTTGTCCCGTAAAATACGGAAGAAAACGGAATGAGAATTTATTTTCCCGTTTGGAACTGGAGATACTGACATAAACTTCAATGGTATTGATACGGATTTCTGAGCATGAAATATTACCGATTTCAAACGTATTGCCGGATGAAGTGAATGGGGAAGCCTTTCCGTTTCCATCCGCATACGCGGATTAGAATTTTGATGGTATTGATACGAAATTCTCAACTTGATATTGTACCAATTCCATCCGTATTGTCGAACGAAATGAAATGAAAATCCTTTCTGTTGTCGACTGGGAATGCGGATGAAAATTTCAATGGTATTGATCAGCATCTCCAATCATTGAATTTGGTCGACTTTGTCCGAATTTTCGGATGAACTACGGTGTACAAAAAAAATTCATTGGGGGATCCCAGTATTGTACTGGAAGCGATTACCCTGTACAAGGATCTTTATTCGCATATCCTTGTTCGAAAATCGTTGAGGAACCTTGTCCACTCATGTAATTTGAGAGGAAATCATATCCTACCTACAGGGTTCGAACTTACATGCCTACCGGCCTACCGTCTGGAGCCTGGGACCTAACCGAATGAGCTATTGGGTGACTTCGCAGATAATCACCTTAAGAAAGTACATGTGTACGTTGGAATGTTTTTCCGTTTTCATCCGCATACGCGAAGGAGAATTTTAATAATATTGACCTGGACTAACAGTCATCAAATCATATCGATTTCATTTGGATTTTCGGATAAATGGAGTTTGAAAGTCTTTGTGTTTCCATCCGCATATGCGGATCCCATGGTATCTCTCCGGATTTACAATCATGGAATCATATCGGTTTCAACCGGATGAATTAAGGTGGAAAGTCTTTTTGTTTTCATCTGCACTTGCGGACAAAAATTTTCATAGTATTGATCTGGATTTCCAACCATTAAATCCTACAGATTTCATCCGGATATTCGAATGAATAAAGGTGGGAAGTCTTTCAGTTTTCATGCGTAGATGCAGATGAAAATTTGAATGGTACCTGTCTGGATTTACAATCATGAAATCATATCGGTTTCATCCGGATTTTCGAATACACGGTATTTGAATATTCTTCCATTTTCATCAGAACACCCCACTTTAAATTCCCAATTAGTTCGCATGGGTCTTTGTATGGGAATTGAGTGGGTCGCATGGGTATGAAGTGGGTCGCATGGGTCTTCACATGCAGGTCAATGGGATGACGTGGGTCTTTGCATGGGACTCAAGTGGGTTACATGCGTCTTCACATGAATTGATAAGCGAAAAAATTGAGAAATAGATCACTCTAAAATTTTAAACAATTAATTGAACTTGAAACAGAAATACATATCGACTTTCAATTGTAGATCACATTCATACCCGAGTAAAAATGAAAACTCCTGCAACACGTCTGCACTAGTCCCACACTTATATTCACGCCCGTAACACTCCCGCAACAGATCCAAAAATTCGTGAGATTCTTGGTTCAAAATCAAAGCGCCCATAACATACCTGCACCAGACCTGTACGCATATATATGTCCGCACCACGCCCGCAACAGGTATGTACGTTTTTCCTGTTCTGAAACTATATAGACGTGGTGCAAGCATATCGCAAAAGGCTTTTTTCTCATCTCCATTAAATCAGTACAATTTTTCTGAATCTCTAATAATTTTGCAATCAGTGAAATTTCAGAATAAGAATAAAGCGAAATAAAAACTTTATAAGGCTCAAACGTAAAAGTTGTAAGAGAAATCTTCCTCATACAAAAATTCGGTGTGTTACTGCTTCCGAACGCGTGCATATTCAAAGGAACCCAAAAAACGCCGTGTGTATGACACAAATTATTTTTCCCAAAATTTATACTGGTTTTCCTCTTACATCCATTACGCAAAGAGTAGGAGTTGTAATTTGGTATGAAACATTCCGACAAACTTTGAACGTGAGGACCCAGTCATTGCATGGTGTTATAGTGTATGAAGCAATGAAATCATAATATCGCTGTATACATACCTTGCTCAATCAATGAAGATGGTATGTATAAAGTGATATTTTGATTTTATTGCTTTATTTTCGAATAATTTGTCAGAAGAGATTTGGCTCGGGTTGCATCGTCGGGATTGCTGAGTATCCCCTTAAGGGCTTCCGAATGTGGTAGAACTATAAATATGTAGGTACACAAATACAGAATATAGGTATTGGCTAAGCGAGAAGAACTTTGCGCCAAACGTTTGTGTGAAATAGAAATTGATGTGAAATTTGAAAAATATTTTACCATAGTGCTTACCCGGGATTGCGCCGTGAACATAAATCTAGCAGTAAAATCACTCTCCATTCCCTATAAAAAATTCGTGAATACGCGAGATGATTTGACATTTCGTCGTCGCCATGTTGATTTCGAAAATATCTTAAGATGCAACTGGCAGCTGCGTTTCAAAGTAACCATTTGATTATTTTTTATTATATTCAAAATTTCAAGGTTTTCGAAATAATCAATCGATTGATGGAATTTTTCAATATTGCACGTGATTTATCGTAATAGAACTTATATGTATATACAAATGAAACTATTCCGCATGGAAAAATTACATTACACTTCCCATGAACCCTTCATAAATGTGATTGAATTGAGATCGATTAGTTTGGTTATCATCCCGCATAAAATTTGATCGACAAAATTTTTATTCATTTATAAAAAAAAAGGATCATTTGTTTAGAGAAAGAACGATCTTTGATTATGATGAACGAATTGTACGTGTAAGGGTCAGTTACCGATACATCGTTTTCTCCACATTATTCTACATACGGTTATGTAAAATATTGATTTCATACACACATGCATAGTCCACGGGACATGCAACGCAATTTTCACACTGGAATATTTGTTTATGCGGAATAAAATCAACGATATACATTATCACTTTCACAGCACGTTATGGGGTGAAATTGCAGAAAATTCACGATTGAAAAAAATTTTTTTTGTTATTCTAAACATGGTAATAAAAAAAATACTTACTCCAAAACGGCGCTTTTAACTGCATGTTGCGATATTCTCAAAAGCAACACGGCGACGGCGAACTGTCAAATCGTCTCACGTATTTACGAATTTTTTACAGGAAATAGAGGTAAAGCCCACACTGAGAGATATTCATTATCAAAAAATACTGGTTTTCCCATTAGTCGGGGGATATACTTGACATAACGATTCCATATACCTGGCTTGAGATCACAAATTGATGAGGAAAAACAGTAATTTTTCATGCTCCTAAGTTTGAAAATTAAAACCAGAGAGAGATGAGAATTCATGTCGAAAAACAGTCATCTTTTATCATACAAGTTGTAAACAAAAATTCTTAATTGATGACACTGATATGAATTGAAAACCATCCCATTTTCAAGATTGTTGCGTGGCTTCGGGGAAATAAGCCAGGTTTGTGATCACGAACAATGATGTTCGATGCCGGTGAGGATAAAATTTTTTTTTCGATTAAAATAATGCTATAAAGAATTACTGATATTCCCCATCAATTTGTAATTACATGTCAAGTATATCCCTGGTCTACTGACAAAAACCAGTAATTTTTAATGATGAATTCTTCTCAGTGCAGGTAAACACTGGGCAATCCCAGGTAAGCAAAGTGATATAATATTTTTTCGTATCAATTACTATTCCGCACAAACGTTTGGCGCAAAATAGTAATTGAGATGAACTTTGAAAAATATTACACCATAGTGCCTGGAAGTACGCCTTGAATATGAATCCAGCGGTGGAATCCAAGGGCGTATCCAGGGGAGGGCCCCAAGGGGTCCGGACCCTCCTCCCCAAATCCAGCATTTTTTCGTTTTTTATATATCTATACATTTCGTATATATAGATATACATCCTTAAAATAAGCCCCTTCCAAAAAAAAATTCTGGATACGCCCTTGGTGGAATCATTCTCGATTCATATATATGAAGAAAAATTCGTACATACGTCAGACGATTTGACATTTTGTCACCGCCATGTTAAATTTGGAAATATCGTGAAATAAAGTTGGAGGTTGCGTTTTGGAGAAACCTAAACATTCTTTCTATGGTCAGAATATCAAAGTTTTTTTCCATGATTATAAAGCTCTTCAAAAGTTTACACTGTAAAACAAAATATGTTGTAAAAGTGTTGTAACGTATATAATTGACATGACTTATCATAAAATACATTTCAGTATCAAAATTATGTCATATTTCTCGTGAACTATAATTTTTTGAATGACATAAAATTTTAACATAAACGTACGTAGAATTATAATCAAAACGATGTATCGGTAATTGACCGTTACACGTACAATTCGTTCATCATAATCAAAGATCGTTCTCTCTCTAGATAAATGGTCCTCTTTTTTTATAAATGAATAAAAATTTTGTCGATCAAATCTTATGCGGGATAATAACCAAACTAATCGATCTCAATTCAATCACATTTCTGGAGGGTTCATGGGAAGTGTAATGTAATTTTTCCATGCGGAATAGTTTCATTTGTATATACATATAAGTTCTATTACGATAAATCACGTGCAATATTGAAAAATTCCATCAATCGATTGATTATTTCGAAAACCTTGAAATTTTGAATATAATAAAAAGTAATCCAATGTTTACTTTGAAACGCAGCTGCCACTTGCATCTTAAGATATTTTCAATATCAACATGGTGACGACGAAATGTCAAATCGTCTCGCGTATTCACGAATTTTTTACAGAGAATGGGAAGTGATTCCACCGCTACATTTATATTTATGGCGCAATCCCAAATAAGCACTATGGTGAAATATTTTTTAAATTTCACATCAATTGCTATTTTGCACAAAAGTTTGGAGCAAAGTTTTCCTCGCTTTAACTATACCTATGTGCTATATGTGTGTACCTACACATTCACAGTTCTACTGTGCTCGAGGGCCCTTAAGCACGCATTGCAACAGTAATTTCGACATTTACGGGTCTGGTGCGGACCTGGTACAGCTCCATTGCATGCATGTTCTGGGCTTGGTGCGGTCTTGGTGCGAACACGTTCCGGGATTTATGATCGTCCATCGTCATTCACTGTGTGCGGGTTTAGTGCAGCTATGGTGCAATCGTGTTGCGGGTGTACGGTTCGCCAAACGGCCTTGATGCAAACGTGGCGCGGGCGTAATCATTTTTGTGTGCAGGAGTGTTGCAAATGTGGTGCAGGCATATACGGTACTGTTATGGGCGTGGTGCGGGTGCTTACAATATCATTGCGGGTTCAGTACAGATGCACCCGCAACACATCCGTAACAGTACCGGATATTTTCATTTCAGCGATTTAAAAATTTTAACTCGGGTATTGATTGAGTTCGAATATGTCAATCATTCATTTGACACCCCAATGTACTTTGCTCATTCATCATGGTGAATCACATGGGTTATTCGTGCAAATGTCTCATGGGTCACCCATGCGAATATATCACATGGGTTACTCATGGGGGAATATTGCACGGGTTACCGCTGCGAGGATACCAAACAGGATAAAAACTTACGTGAATGTAAGCAATAATGGAAATGTTCATTGTCTCAAGTTCATGTGAGTTTTTGTTGTGTTTGGAATTCTCATATGGATAACCCGTGCAATATTCCTCCATAGGTAACCTATGTGATATATTCACAGGAGTAACCCATGTCACGTGATTACATGCGAAATAAATCCAGTCCCGAATTCGCATGGGAAATTTCCCTTGCGAACCAACTGGAAATTCACAATGGGATATACACGGGAATATTCGACGAACTCTTGAGGATACTGAAACAGTTCTTTCAGTATTCGAGTTAGTTAATATCCCAAGAAGTGAACTCTTCTGGACCTCTTTATGATTTTATGAATTCGAAAATTCATAAACAATCAAAATCCAGTCTGACAAGCCGGGTGATCTCATACAGCGGTCGGAGAATTCTTTTTCAAGAACATAAATAGAATATTATATATAGAATATAGATAGAGTAAGAATAGAATATAGACTGGATTTTGACGCAATGAAATTATATCTGTGAATCCAATCTAGAACTGAATAAAATGTGCATGCAGTAATTACTGAGCACAAACAACATTTGTTTGTTTCGCTTCTCCGGGTGCAAACTGGGAACTTCCGTTCAATTCTTCAATCCGTCAAAGTGGATTAGAAAAGAATAAATTTTTTTCCGAAAATTCAACTAAAACGAAATCAATTCCCCATGTGTTAATCACTCAACAAAACCATAATTTTTCATATCCGCGTATGCAGATACGAACGACGACTTTCGCTCAATCACTTGGCTTATCGAGCCGGATTTTAACGCAATGAACTCCCATCCGTAAATTCATCCTGAAACGGAATAAAATGTCTATGCGTTAATGACAGGGAAACACCATTGTTTTATTCAGCATTTCCGGATGCAAACTGGGAATTGTTACTCCATCATCCGGCTCGTCGAAGCAGATTGGAACGCAATAAATTTCTCTCCGCAGATCCAACTTGGAACGGCATCAATTTCGTCGTCGTTTATGCTGATCGAAGCGGTGATATCTTATACCCGTCATTCCGGACAAACTCAAAGGATTTGGTAAAAATTGCAATTCCAGCTCAGAACGGATTCATTTTGCTTCCGCTGTTCCAGTCGCACTCCTCCGACGATACGGAAAGTTTCGTACACATTTTACTTACGTCACAAAATCTTACTTCTGCCCTGCGGAATGAATCGTAAAGATTCGCATCTAAATTCTTTCCGTTTCTTCCCGTTATTTTCAGCAGGGTGAGGTGTCGGACCGGATTTAAACGCAATAAATTCACTTCCGCAATTCCAAGAAAAAACGTAATGAAACGTACCTACTGTAATCACGGATGAAAAACATCACTTCTTCATTCAGCATTTCCGGATGCAAACTGAAAACTGTTGTTCAATCACTCGATCCGTTGACACGGATTCGAACGCAATAACTTTCTTTCCGCAAATCCAACTCGGGACGCAATCAGGCAGGTCGTCGTATATGCTGATCAAAACGGTAATACTTCAAACCTGCCATTTCAGACAAGACCAAAGGATTCGATGAAAAATTGCAATTCCTCATCAAAACGCATTCATTTCATTTCCGCTGATCCAATTGCATTCCTTCTCCGACGATACGGAAAGTTTCGTACAATTTTTATTTCCGTCTCAAATCTTACTTCTGCCATGCGGAACGAATCGCAATGATTCGCATCTAAATTCTTTCCGTTTCATTCCGTCATTTTTAGCAGAGTACTTCTACAGACAATTCTTATCACAAATAATAAAGAAGTGTTTAATATGCAATCTCCAAAAAGTATGCCATAATGTAAGCGATATATAAGAATCCATTCGGAAATGCCTCTAACCTTCAAACTTATTCTTTTGCGTGAAAGTGATTTTTCTTTATTACTGAAAGCATATCGATTATTATCATTCACAAAACCCTTCTACTTCGGGGTTGATAATTTTTGTGTTGAATTGAAGGAGGCAGATGGATATAATTCAATAGCATTTAGAGTTTCCAAAATTTTAAGAAAATATACTTTTTGGTTTTACGGATCTTAGTTTCCAAAGCAAACGTTCTATAAACAATTCGCATATTTGATTTCGATTCTTTGAATCGAGAAATCCATGCACCTGCCTGACAAACAATGCTCAGCAAACATTTCGTGTCTAAAAGATATCTTTTAGACACGGAATGTTTATTGGGTAATTACTGGTGTTTCAACGAGCCGAATGTTTCTGCGATGCCGATGAAAAACCGTCACCGATCTCTTGAACCACCAGCATTCATGTTTGCAGGATTTCCATTGGCACAGTATTTTTCGATATATTTCCATCATCATCATGAAGTAATCAGTCTTATGACTGGTTTTATGAAATCCTCCAACTCTGTCCATTATCCGCTAACCGCTTAATTTCTGCATATCTACGACAACCCTTATCTTGTATGATTTGCTTCATATAACTTGATCTAGGTCTACCTCTTCGAGTTTTACCATTCATTTCTCCTTCCAATATTGTTTTCAATAAGCTATCATGCCTTAATGTGTGTCCTATCAGATTACTCTTCTCTTCACGACCTGTCTCAAAAGACTTCTTTTTTCATGTACCTCCTCAAGTACTTCTTCATTTTTTACTTTCTCTATCCACTTCACTCTAAGCATCCTTCTATAACATCACATTTCAGAAGCTTCAAGTCTTCGTTGGTCCATTTTTCCAATTGTCCAAGTTTCGCAACCATATCATGCTGTGCTCCAAACGTAACTCTTCAAGAACTTCTTCCTTACTGCTAAACTAATATTCTCCGAACATAGTAACTGTTTCTTTTAGTGAAAAGCCTGTTTCCCTTGTGCTATTTTTGCTCTTATCTCTTTCGCTCTAACCGTTTTCTGTAATTATGCTTCCTAGATATTTAAATTCTTTCACTTGCTGAATTGTCTCTGGATCTACTTTGATTTTCGTTCTTCTTGATGTTTTCGCTGTTGTACAAATCATGAATTTTGTTTCGTCGTTATTTATATTCATACAATATTTGCCTAGTAATATTTTTTTCATAGTTTTGAGAGTATTTTCTAACTCAGCACCACTCGTAGCTAATATAGCTATGTCATGCGCAAATCTCAACATGCTTACACTTTCACCTTGAATCTGTAATTTCAATGGCACTTGCTCCTTCACTTCGTTCATTGCTTCTTCTATATACAAATTGGAAATCAGTGGCGATAGTGAGCATCCTTGTCTCACCCCTCTTTTAATTTGTGCTTCTCCTTTTTGACCCTCTATTTCTCTTATTGCGGTTTGATTCTTATATAATTCATATATTATTCTCCTATCCTTGAAATTAATTCCGACCTTTTTCAAAATCCCAATCAACATTATCGAATGCTTTTTGTATATCTACAAAACCTATATACACAGACTTTTTCAACTCTAGACTTTTCTCTACTACTGTTCTGAGTGCTAATATTGCTTCCCGCGTTCCCCTATTTTTCCTAAAACCGAACTGATCTTCTGCTAATCTACTCTCTATTTTATTCTCTATTCTCCTATATATAATTCTCGTCAGTATTCTCGAGGCATGTGAAGTTGAACTAATCGTTCTGTAGTTCTCGCATTTGTCTGCTCCTTGTTTTTTTGGAATGGCGATAATTTTATTCTTCTGGAAATCTTTCGATACTTCTCCTCTTCCGTACATATCTTTGACCAATTCAAACAGTGCGTCACGAGTTGGCTGACTGGAGCCTTCGATGAGGTCCGCACTTATGCCATCCATTCCTGGCGCTTTATTTTCTTTCAATTCTTTCAAAGCCCTGTCGAATTCTGATCTCAAAATTGAATCTCCCAATTCTTCTTCATCGACATCTTCCTCCCTCTCTGAAAATCCTATATTATCGCTTCCTTTATACAGATCTTCTAAATGATTAATTCATTGTTCTATTTTTTCCTCCGTTCTTATCAATTGTCTCCCTAGAAAATTTTTAATCTCACTGCTTCTAGATTTCATTTGTCCAAAAAATCTCATAGCAATCCTATGTACCTCATCTATTTTTCCTAAATATAATCTTACTTCTATATCCGGACATTTTTCCTCTAACCATTGTTCTTTTGCTTTCCTTGATTCTCTTATTATTTTATTCATCAGTGCCTTGTATGTCTGCTGGTCTTGTTCGCTACTCTTATTCTTGTATTTCCTCCTTTCATTAATCAAATCGAAAATTTCTCCGAAAATGTTGGGCATAAATCAGAAGAACTAACTACAGCCGTAATAGATATTGTCACACAGTATAAAATAAACTTGAATGACTGTCGCGGCCAATCTTATGATAACGCATCAAACATGTTGGGGATTTATTCTGGTTTACAAGCTAGAAGAAAAAGTAGGAACAAATTTGCCGAATATGTCTCGTGTGCAGCACATTCATTGAATTTGGTTGGTACTTGTGCAGCACATTCATTGAATTCGGTTGGTACTTGTGCAGCAGGTTGTTGTCTTGGAGCAACCTCATATTCTATGCTATTACAAGAATTGTTCAATTTTTTTTCGGCGTCCACTAAACGGTGGAATAAATTACGCAGTGAATTTTGTTCCGCAAAGATGATGACACCTACCCTGGTAGACATATCATGAGTTTTTCCCCACAACTCGTGAGGCACTAGTGAGGGAGAACTAGTTAAGTAAAACTCGTGAATTACTCGTCAGTAAGTGATGAGTTTAACTCAACTAACTATTTGGGTTATAATTAGGCGGAACTTATGAGAATTTCACAAGATTTTCCACGTTATGCATACAGAAAAACACTTAACAAACGTTCAACCATCACCAGCGAAATAAGTATTTCATATAACTTATCACAATTCTCATAAAATTGATTTATTAACTATTCAGCATCATTTTTCTTTTCTACACGGCACATCATCATACACATTATTTGAGTATTATTCAAAGAGCATGAACTGAATGAATATGCGTTTCGTCATAATCAAATATAAGTTTCGACCAAGTACTCTTCTTTCGTCATTTCTTGATTAATATAGATAAAAAATCAGTTATTGAGTGCAAAATGAATTATTGAATCAGTCATCACTGTTGTAATATGTAAAAAATCGTAATTTGCTGATGTGGTGAAAATGAATTCTATTCAAATACACGACAATATCAACAACAACAATATCAATATCAATCAATACCAATATTGATTTACATCAATATTTCTCGGGAAAAAAAAACTCACATTAAATTTCTCAAAACTCACATTTCTCAAAAAAACTCACATTAATTTTGTAATAATATGAAAAAAGCCTTATGGTCTGAGTTGAATTTGTTGTTGGGGTGATGATAAACTTGTAGGAAGAGTTTGAAAGTTGGGTGGAATCTATATTGATCAGGAAAGTCCAAATCGTGAGGCAAAAGTTAGAAAATCTGTCAACTTAGCTCACGGCACATGGGTATTCTATCAGCTTTTCTTCACTAAACGAAATCTAGGCAGGAGAAATGTATCAAAATTTAGTAAAATCAAGTTGTTACAGAGTAAGAGAGGACAGATATATTCATTGAATTTCATTGGTTATTATAAAAATGTTGATAAATAAGGAAAGGCTATAGAAGATCCAATGTGTCGTCTTTGAATATTTTTGTCCCAATAATGTTGTATCATGTTCCTACAAATAAATGTTATTATACTTATAAAACAGGTTCAATACACATGTTCCCTCGACCTACTAGTGAAAAGATACAAAAATGCACACAATATAAAAGCATTGAAACAAAAATATTGAGAGACGATAAATTGAGTCATACATAGCCTTTACGTATTTATCAACATTTTTATAATAACCAATAAAATTCAATGAATATATCTGTCCTCTCTTACTCTGTACCAACTTGATTTTACTAAATTTTGATACATTTCTCCTTCCTAGATTTCGTTTAGTGAAGAAAAGCTAATAGGATACCCATGTGTCGTAAGCTAAGTTGACAGATTTTCCAACTTTTGCCACACGATTTGGACTTTCCTGATCAATATAGATTCCACCCAACTTCCAAACTCTTCCTACAAGTTTGTCATCACCCTAACAACGATTTCAACTCAGAAAATAAGTCTTTTTCCTCAAATTTGAAAATTTCAACGTGAAGAGTACTCTTCAATTTGAAAAGTAAAACCATCCGTCGAGCTGCAAGTGAATAATCCAAGTTTTTTGCAATCCATTTTGAACATTCTTTTGACATATTTTGGATCAAATGAGTTCTTCATGACTCATATTTATTACAAAACTCATATGATCTCTGAGTTTTCGCCTAGAAGTATTGATGTAAGTATTTGAAGAAAATTCTTTTTCATTGCATCAACAAATTATGATTTTTTGACATGTTACAACAGCTATGACATTTACTAATTTATTTTGCACTTACTAACAGATTTTTTGATACACATTATTCAAGAAATAACCACCACACATTTCACAAAAATAATTCATCCATTTTTTGATCACATAAATTCTAACCTCACATCTGTCAACCGAACTGCAATTTTCACACAGGCTCATAGATTATTATATTCAGCCGACGGATGATTGAATCGGATAAACACGTCACTTTAATTGATCTTTTCTAATGCATCGCGTAGGTACCGGTTTAGCTTAGGTCGTTAGGGCGTTAGGATAGTAGATCGCGCAACATTAGGTAGGAATTGGTTTAAGTAGGTTCGATTCTCTCCGAGGTTTTCAATATTCTCTCCATCGCATTGAACACGAGGTGAACGTTGGTGGTCATCTGCAAGTGTCCCCTCTGAAACATGATTTTTGCTCGAAATTCAATTTTTTATTTTCAAAAACATTTTGGGCCAAAGCATGCATATTTTACTGAATAATCATTGTTGATGTATTATTATAACTTCACAACTTTTTTGGCATATAATTGCTGTCATGAGTGTGGCACTAGTTTCTTACAAGTTCCTGGTCAGTTACTACTGAGTGCCTTGCTAGTTTTGATGGCTAGAATTTAGTTAAGTGAAGTGTTACATTCTAATAAGTTACTCATAAGTTTTCCTTATGAGTGACTCACAAGTAAGATAGGTAAACTTATAAGTAACTCGCGATGTACTAGAGAAAATTTCTACCAGGGTAAAAGTTTGTCTTCTACCAGATGGTCAAGTAGAGATGACGCTTGTAAGAGTTTTTTAACATCTTGGAATGATATACAAAAGGTGCTTGATTTCATTGAAAATGATGACACGGAAAAAGTAGTACACACTGAAAAAAAAGTTTTGGTAATGGTAACAAAATTGTTTTGTTGTTCGATTTCTCATGACCATACTATATAATTTGGTCAACGGAACCAAAAGGATGAATCATTTTGTATCTCAAACTATACCGATTTCGATTGTTTGGTTAAGACCAAGTACATTTCTTGGTTACCCACATCCTTTGCAGAAAACATATTATTTGGTTGTTTTCACAAAACTTACGCGGTTTTGTTTCATAAACAAAATATTTTTGTCACTTCATAATGACCCCATCTTTGTAGTGAAAATATTCTTTTGCATTTCCGAAACGTAAATTCACATGAAAAGTTTTGTGTCGTTCAAAAAATAATACATTCCTGCATGGAAGAATACTTTGATTTATGACAATCATATAAACTCGTGCACTGAGATGCATTGTTAATCGAATCTTACAAGGAGATGTCGCAAGAGCCCGGAGCTACTTAGGGATCCTTTAATGAGGGATCGGACAATCAGTCGCCATTAGTGGGATACTTCCGGTTTTTTCTATAGTTTAGTCAAGCATGCATAGTGTATGTTATTTTATTAAAATCATTTTTCTCAAATGTATTTACATGCTTTGTTCGAAGAATGTTTCAGATTCACTTAATTGTAAGTATTATACATGAATAAGCTGACTTTAAATATGTATCTCGAATATTTTCATAAATATCAGTACCTATCCCACTAATGGCGGCCGACCAATCCGTAATCAGCAGTTGATTGTCCGATCCCTCATTAAAGGATCCCCAGAGCTACTTCTCAATGAAAGTCATGTGTACGTGAACCATAGATGTTCGTGATGAGAATCATCCTCACTTCAATCCCAACACGGCTTAGTATTTGATGTTCGAGTTTGAAACATGAACAGAACTTGATGTATGCAAAGAAGGTACCTTTATCCAAATGATCGGCAGTGGCTTGAGTGATGGAGCCTCCGCCTCCAGTCCCGAAGACCTGTGTTCAAGTCTGCGGGTGGTGATTTTTTTTTTTCAATCTGACCCATGATTTTCTCATCGGAACAAAATATTTTCAGTCTGCAGACGATATGATTTGGTTTCCCAAGCAAACTGTATTTACCTAGAAACCAAAGGTGTGCAACAAAGAAATAATACGGTTTTTAACAAAACGTTTGGTTGATCACATTTCAACAAAATTCTTTTGTTGAAACAACAAAAGTTTTGTTGTTTTAACAAAACATTTTTTTCGGTGCACGCGCTGAAGCAAAAGGAATTAAGAGAAAATTATCGACCTTTGAAACGGCATTCATGACCGTGTTTTGAAGTAAAATTCTTAATAGAATGAATAATGTCAGTAAAAAATTACAGAGCCAAGATGCGGATGTTGCTGTAGCAATTGATCTTCCCCTATCATTGATTCCTTCCGTGTCATCCATGCGCGATGATTTCGATCTATATGAAGAACAAGCAAAATCCCTCACTAACTCTGCCTATTTTGCGGAAAGTGTTCGTCTTAGAAAAAGAAAACGACAATATAATGAAATTAAAAATTCTGACGAAGTAACATTGAATGCACGTGATCATTTTCGTACTGGAACATATCTCAATATCATTAATCATCTTGTTTCCGAATCGGAACGAAGACGAACGGCTTACGCAAATATTCACATTTCTGAATCATTATATCGCTGAATGTGATAACCAAGTGATGTACTATGACTACTTATAATTGGAAATCGCTGTGTTCTTTTGGGATGTTTCATATAGGTAAAGATTTGGGTTTCAAAATTAAATATTATCATATCTAATTTTGACCGTTATATTTTATAATTAGGGGTGTGCGGGTAGCACTTTTTATCGGGTCGGGTCGGGTTCGGGTATTTGTATTTCTTTTCGGGTCGGGTCGGGTCGGGTACCCGATTAAATCGGGGTTTCCAAGTCGGATACCCGAATATAATAAAATCGCTTGAATTTAATATTTTCAACTTCTATTCGAAGTTGCCATTGCCGTTGATATTTTAAGGACAAATTGTCTTGAGCGATTGTAGGAATAAGGGGATTTCATATGAATTCAATTCTAATATGAAGAATGCCATATTCACTACGAGTCTATTAGGATTGTTACTCCATGTAATTGATTATGCAGCGCATTAAGAAATCTCCAAATTGCTTCATGAAATGTTTATATTTATTTTTTAATTCAATTAAAAAATATAATCACATTTATATCTCATAAATAATATATTATCTATTTTCGTATTTAGTAACCACAATATAGAATCTTGAACATCAATGAAAATAAATATTCTTCTTATAAATATCATTCTTTTCTCATATTTTTAAATTTGAATGGAGGAAGCACAACTCTTCCACATGTTTTGTCAGCAATCTTGATCGAGTTGCTGTCACAATATTTCCTGCTGAGGAAAACGTTTGCTATATTTGAATTACCCGAATGTAATCAGGTATCCGAAAAACCCGGGTAATTGGAAAACCCGACCCGACCCGACCCGATAAAAACCCGATGACTCGGGTACCCGCACACCCCTATTTATAATATATATGTATATATATAAGACGGCAAAATGTATCAGCCTACAGGTGGCATAATTGCAAATCCGCCACCGGAGTATAGGAAAATTTAATTTTCCAAGAAGGACAAGGTGGAAATACGGGCTCCTTGCACTGCGGGTATTATGGGCTCCTGGCCATATTTTGTGGAGAGGCGTTTTCTGAAAACACGAGAGGTGAACTGTGGGTCAAGTGTGTGATTTGTGATATGTGGGCTCACAATGATTGTGCTGGTTGCGAAAAAGATGTATACATTTGTAACTTTTGTAAATGATTTGAAACGAAAAAAATTGCCAGTTGGTTGATAATAAGGTACTTTCTTTTATTTTAACGCGGTATCCAAGGGGACCTTCAATATATATCTAGATATTAATGTTGAAACAATGGTAGACCCAACTCTATTTTATATGAATTTATGAATAAATGAACATGTTTCCCTAATTGTTGTCCTGTTTTTTTTACATAAATATCTTGGGGCCCATATTACCCGCATAAAAGTTGGTGATGGGAAAATAGGAAACTTTAGAAAAACCAGTATATTCCTCTGAGGGCTGCGAAGAATACGTCGGGATTTCATGCAATTAGTGTTGGATAGTTCGGACAAGTATTCTGATTCATTTCCAGTTTTTACACTGAAAATAAAAAAAGTTATTATGAAAAAACCAAGTGGGGGCCCATATATCGACCCTTACCTGTAGCAGTTATTTTTCAGCTGTGACAACGAAAATTATTGCTATAGGAGCTGAAATCTAGCTTCTCCAGCAATTTTTTTCGCGATCCAAATATCAAGTACACGAAATAGCTACCACAGCTAATTCCTAGCTACCATAGTGAATCTTTTTGCTTCCTCGCCAAAGGGAAGCTTTGTGCTCGTTTTTGGGAGCCGAAAATTTCTTTGTCTCCAAACTCAAAATCTCTTGGACCAAAATGGTCCGTGTCTCTCTCTCTCTTTCTCTGTGTGTGTGTGTGTGTGTGTGTGTATGTGTGTGTGTGTATGCGTGCGTGCGCGTGCGTGCGTGGGTAAACTTCTGCGACCAGGGATATCTTCCGTTCCTATTATCCGATTATTATCCGATCGTCATGAAATTTCAACCACGGTTAGGTGAAGTGTTGATAGTGGTCCCATATCAACTCGAACCTGATTCTTACAGAAGAACGGGAGAGGTGAGGGAAAATGTGGGGAAAAATCGTGATTTTGCGACTGTGCAGATTTTGGGTTCCTATTATCTGATTGCAATGAAACTTATGCCGCGTTATATTTATGATACGATGGTGGTCCCACATGAGTTTCATCCCAATCGGTTGAAAACTGTGGGAAATTTTTTTTTGCTATCTGCATTTTTTAGCAATATTTTGACAGCATGCCTCCCCTATGTCCGTATCATCCAAATGTTATGGGATTTGGAGCATATTCAATTCACGAGGTTTTTGTTGTACGGTATGAATTTCAAGCGAATCGGAAGTCAGGGAAGAAAGAAAATCATAAGCACTAAGCTTCGAAACGAAATTTAAAAATCTCGTACATACTGATATCATGTGGATATATTTCGTTCCTATGATCCGATCGTTATGGAATTTCCACCGTAGTTTGCGGCAGTGTCGATAGTGGTCCCATATAAGTTTTAATTTGATCCTCACAAAAAAACGAGAGAGGGAAAGGAATTGTGTCGTCGAAAATTGTGATTTTGCGACCCAGCATGTTTTCGCTTGCTGTTATCCGATTGCGATCAAATTTATACCACGGTTTATTCATGGCCCTATAGTGGACCCATATGAATTTCATCCCAATCGGTTGAGAAATATGGAAAGAGAGTCTTTAGCAATTTGCATTGTTTTTTTAAGATGTTTTAAAAAGGTGCATTTTCTATTTCTTCTTTTCGTGGTGGTTTTTAGGGCATAATTTCATTCGGTAGCATCTCAATGTCCCGAACGACAATGTCCCATCATGACACCATCATAAAACCATCATTGAAGCATGGTATGAGTTTTGTTTTCAACACAAACGAGGAAGCCATGTGCCAATTAGCAGAGTTTTTCCGTGTGTTTCAATGAGGAGTCTGTACAGTATGTTACGTTAAATATATTTTATCGTTTCTGAAAACCTCTATAAATGAAACTCTTGATGTTGTTGAGAGAGCACAGAGAATCGAATACACCAAGGATGTGGACAAAAACAAGGACTCTAATGTGATTTCACAACTCAGTGCCCCGAGTAAAAATTTTTATTTCTGGTTCGCCAAGCGGACCTGGCGCGGTATAGTTGCAGACGTGATGCGCCCGCACTACGCCCATAACAATACCGTACAAGGACGCAACACGTCCGTACCAAGTCCGTTTGGCGAACCGAAATGAAAATTTTCACTAGGGGCGTTCGTATGATTTATAATTAAATGAATCGGAATTAAAATTGCCGCACAAATGGTCTACTTGAAATACTTTATATACTATGACGATTTATTAAACTACCCAAAAACGCTATAAATCGTATGACGGTAACTTCAAAGCAGATGATAGATAACAATATAAATGTAATGATAAACACTCACCCATTCACGATATTCTCAAAATAAATCAACATTTATTAGGGGAGGGATGGTATACGATAATCACGATACTTACCTATTTCTTGATTGGTTATTCTCCCTCTGCATCTCGGTGTCGATGCGGTGAGAAAGATGATAAGAAGTAATGACGAAAACGACAGGACAGATCGTCGTTGGTTACCCATCTCATCTCCAGGCATCTTGACGTCACTTTATGTCACCTCACCTCACCTCACGTCACGTCACGTCAGCACCACTAGCACACTGTCACTTCTCCCTCTATGCCTCTGTCTGACTTTTCCCCTTCCCCTTTCGACAATGTCTGCACTACCCTTTTCTCTGTTCCACCGAGAAACCCGCTACCGGTTTCTTTTTTTTTTCTCTCACTACTACTCCCACGATTCCACGAGTCAAATCTGTTCTCTCGCCACTCCTCCTACTTTAACTCCCGGTGCTCCTCCTACCAACTAACTCGCACCCAGCAGGCTCACACTCGAAACCACTTTTCTCTGCGACTCAAACTCTCATCTGTCGATTGCTAGCTAGGGTTACTCAACGACTCCGTGTCGGCCTTTCTCTCATTCCCCCTTTTTCCCTTGGGCTCCTGGTTGTCCTGTCTTCGTTTCACTCGACTCTCTTTTGACACTGACTTGTACGGCAACAACACAGCAGCAGCAACTACCACCACTTTTGTACTCGCGATGCATACACGATGCATACACGCCTTCCCCTTTCTCCTCTTGTGTTTTTTTGTTTTCACTTTTTTCTCTTCTCCTCGTGGCGTTGCGTCGACGAATCGTGTCTCCCTTTTCGGCACCTACAAGCATGAAAATGAAAATATGGTGAGAGGGATCGATATGATGTGTTGCGATAATATCATTCCTTCCATACACAAAAAAATTAGCATGGAATAGTTTATTATATATTACATTTGTATTCATCGTTGAAATGTATTTTCAAATTCTTTAGTTTTTTATTCGAACTTCAAATGATACGAATCCTTCAGATGCTCCAGAATCGTTCGAGGAATTTACTTTGAAGTTCAAAGCGGAGATTAGTTTGACAATTCACAGTGCATACTCTACGGTTGCTCAAAGCTTCTCCCAAAAGCATAAAGGTACATCGAGTGAACATCGAAGGCTTTCGTAGGGGCTGTTGTGAAGTACCGACTGTTCAAATAACAATCGGTAATCATGTTCTGATTTTTCTTAGAATTTTTTTCTCTTCAATCGTAGATATCGTATGTAATGGTTTGAGAAGTAAAATCAAAAACAACAATTCAAGAGATAGAGAGAGATTAATGTCTATCTTATATCAAATTCGTGTCTTTGCGTTTTATGTTCTCCTCAAGTCAACTGATCATCCAAGTGATCTGTACTGAAAATAAATTAGTTCTCACTTGAAATTAATGCTTTCTTCGCACAAGGAACTAGCAATTTGATATGGTAGTAATTAAATGTTGACTGGGACAAAGTGTGTTATTACATTCTTTCTTTTTTTAATATAACACAAGATCGATGGGTTCCATGCAAATTTCGCAAGGCGAATGGTTTTGGAGAGATAGAAATTACATGTGGGAATGAGTTGATTTTTATCCAAGCAAGGTTGGAAAAGTGCAATGATAATGAATGGAACAAAATGTAGGTGAATTTTGGGGAGAGAGGTGGTAGTTTAGATGCTTGTTCTGTAGCTGAATTGGGTGTAGAACAGAATTGGAGAGTCGATGCGGAGAATGGTGCATGAAATCTACTACGTGGTCGAAAACTAGTTAACAACTCGATTGGTTTACTGACAACTAGCTAGGTGATCAAGATCAGATCTGAATGGTGGTTTCTGTCCGCATTTGTGACTGAACAGTGAAAAATATGAAGTTTTTTAGATGGAATTAGAATTGTTTTTCCATCAAAAACAGCCCATTTAAAAATTCCCTGCTTCCGCCAATACTGCCCATAGTAAAAATAATTATAGCGGTTGTCTAGCACCTTTCAAGGTATTAGCAGTGAAACTAGTCACTAGAAAGGACCTTAACATTAACTATGAGGTGGCTAGAGTCATTTTTGCTAGGGTAACGTTAAAATATAATTGTGTGCAAAGCTGATTGACAAGCCTTAGTGATTGAAATAGAATCGAAGTTAATCAATACATGATAAAATGATGTACCATGGTTGATGAAGTGATTTCGTCAATCTACGATTCTCACAGAGCCTGCACGGAGGAAATTCATTAGTTGTGAGAAGGACAGCCATTTTTTACCTTCTATAGCTAAATTTTAGCTGCTTTAGCAAAATTTTTGGTTTCATCAGCGGAAGTTTGGCTAATGTTACCAAAAAATGGACTGTCCTGTGAGAACTAAGATATTTAGTCACACTAGCTGAAATTTAACTGATAAAGCTGAAAATCGCATGTCATGTGGGGCTAGAGATGAGTGTTGACTCGATCTTGGCCCAAACTCGGTCCACTGTTTTGGCAGAGTTGGATTCTATGTTGAAAGAAGAAATTGGCGGAGCGTAAAAAGATATTATCATTTCGCAATTGCGCCATCCAACAAGGGAAAAAATTTGCCAACGCAGCAAACAGAGATATTATATACAGGATAGCGAATTTGTTTGCTAATCTAGCTGAAAATTCGCAGCCCCAGCTGAGGAAGCAACTTGATCAACCGGAGCAGCGGATTCTTTGCTGGACTAGCAAAATTTTCAGTATCATATACAGGATAGCAAACAAATTTTGCGGGAGCAGCATTTTGTGCTACCACAGTCAAGAAATCGCTGTCGTAGTTCACAAAATTGCTGTGACAGCAAACAATTGGTTGTCATTGCAAAAAGTTTGCCACATCAGCAAAAGGGATTCAACAAAATTAGATTCCGCTGTTACAGTGAATTTCATTTTTCTCCGTTGAAGAGGATCCCATCGTTTACCATCCGAGCCCGTTGGTTAGAAAACTATCTTCTCTATCTTGAGGAATCATGCTTTTTTTTAGAGCATGAAATCCTTTGAACAGAGCACTTGTTTTTATAGACAAGGCTTTTATACTCAATTTTTACTAACTTTTCTCGAATTCGAGGTCTGTATCCGATATTTTCCTGTGAAAGAAGTGATTCTACACTCAACCGTGACTGGCTACGTTTGCTATTTTGTGAGAATGGATTTAATTCGCGTCACCTCGTACGGAAAAAAAATTTATCTGTATTTATGATCGAGTGTTACCGCACTTTCTTCAATTCCGACAATTTTCTCATGTGTAATAATTACACAACGTAACATAGAAAATCCAATTTTTGAAATTCGAACAAAACTTAATCCACTCGAGCACATATAAGATACACGAATAGTAGAAAAAAAAGGAAATCAAGTCGATTTGAAAAAACTTTATAGAGTCATGAGAAAAGTGCACGCTACTAATGGAGTCGCGACAAGTAAATGTATTCTAAGCGAATTTCGCAAGAAAGAAACTTGAATATTGCAGTGATATAGTGGATCATGTTGTTTCTATTGTTTGACCGGAGTTCCCTGCGGTTTCTGTACTGCTATCCTGTAATGTCTCATATGTCCTACTTTTTTAACTACCCTTGACAAAGAGTTTTTTCTGCTTTATTCCAATGTACACCCATACAATTTGAAACACAGACAAGGTATGTAGTTTAGAAACGTTATCATTCATTGTATTATCCTTTGTGGTTCTATATGAATAACATTTTTGTTCTCTTCTTCGTAATTCATTCGTAGTCTAAGTCAAATTATCTAGGTACGTAATGAACTTATCATTTAGATTAATGAGATTAACCTGTATTCAAAGTGTTTTCAATCCTATGGAGAGGGCTGTGATTCAGAAAAAACATCAGTTCCGACGTGATGTATGGCCTTTATAGCACCGCTATGGTTTGAATAAAGCTCGCTACGCTTTCAATTCTGGAATCCAGATGAGCTCGCTTCGCTCGCTTTACTGTGATCTGGACGGCGCTCGCTACTAGAGCTTGCTCCGCTCGCACTTTTGAAATCCAGACGGTGCTCACTACGCTCGCAGTACTGAATTCCATATGGAGCACGGAAAAAATAATTTAGCTGCAGCAGCTAAGTAGCTAGCACGGACACGGACAGCCATTAGATTAGCTCCTGCAGCTGAATTTTAGCTGTTACCGCAAATAAATTAACTACAAATGCAACTTTTTTTGCTGTCACAGCTAAAATTTAGCTGCAGGAGCCAGTTTAATGGCTGTCCGTGTCCGTGCTAATTATTTTTTCCGTGAGCTCGCTTCGCTCGCAACCTTCTGATTTGGACGGCGCTCGCTGCGCTCGCACTACTAAATTTTGTATGAAGCTTGGTTTGCTCGCATCCTTGTTATCTAGATGGCGCTCGCTGCGCTCACACTGGTAAAGGCTATATGGAGCTCGCTTCGCTCGCAACCTTCTGATTTACGTTGTGCTCGCTACGCTCGCATTTCTCAAATTCTACACAACCCATGGCGCTCACTGCGCTTGCACTGCTGAAGTCCATATGGAGCTCGCTTCGCTCGCGATCTTCTGATTGAGATTGTGCTCGCTATGCTCGCATTTTGAAAATTCTTCGCAATCCACGGCGCTCGCTCCGCTCGCGTCGCATGATAAATCACACGTTGATCAAGAAAGTTGATACTTTTGTTTTTATCATAAAAGAAATCCTGTTCATCATGATGTATGACGTTTCATAAAGAGGATTACGTGTAATGAATCACATGATGTGTGTATTCATACTTCGATTTTATTGCTCTGATTTATCGATTTTGTATATAAATTGATATCTTTTGATGGCACAGTTGCAGAGCGAATAAAAGGAAATTGGTGTGGGTTCGTGAAGTTTTATTGATAATCATCAGATGTATCGATAAATGGAACACTACGCGTACTACGAGTACTTAATTTCTCGATTGAATTCTTCTAATAATCACTTGTTATTTTATCTCCTGTATTCGCATTGTTTTTCATCACCTTGATTACAGCAGATAAACGTAAATTATACCTACATTTCAAAAATTGTACATTGTAAAAGCCATGTATTAATTCCTACCCCCACGAGATAAGTGAAATCACTGGTGGAGTTGTAAAATAATCACACGGAGAGAAAAAATTTGTCTCCGTGCAATAACCATCACATTTTAATTGGACGACGCGGTGTTAACATCGAAAAAGAGTAAGTCATGTTTGGAAATACGATCACGAAAACTATTATTCCCCGTGAGAATATTTTGAGCTTATTGAAGTCTGTTCTTTTCTTTTTATCCAAGTATAAACAGCAGCAGCAGCTTTCGTGATTTTCATTCTCTCAGTGGATTCAAACAGAACTTCGATGATCTTTCTCAGTAATCCCAAGTTTCACAAATTCCACAACTCACGTTGTTGGAAATGTTGGAACGGTGAAGAGAATAAAAATTAATAGAACACATATTTCCTAAAGAAACCAGTCCGAGCGAAAAATGCAACTTGGATAACTTTTTTAGTACTTGAAAAAATATCGGAGACGTGAGAGGATCCATCTGAATGAGAATTTTTCAACTCTTATGGATCTTTTTTCCAGAGAGGGGATTTTCTTCGACATTTGTTTTAGTTTTTTCAATTATTCTACAGATTTCATCATCGGCGCGAGTCTAACCCAGCTCTGAGAAACATTGAGGGCGGAGCCTCAGGAGGGGCGTTCTAGGCGAGAAGACCATTAGACATAAGCACAAAGTCCCCCTAAAGAATTGATAAAACGTAGGAAAGATTTTCTCAATGTTGAAAAAACGTCGCACAGCGACATTTCGCTGTCAGGGCAATTAATTCTATTTAAACTTGAGATTTTATTTTGAAGTTGTACCGCGATGTATGGTAAACAAGTCGGCGAATCGATTTTTAGGACAAATCTCTGCTAAAAATGATTTCCCTGGAGAACGATTTGACAAAAACCATGACGAGACGTCAGCACTCGAGATCGTATATGACAGGGGAGCGACCACAGCCATTTGTTTCTTCAACGGAATTCTTGATATTTCGAACAACGCGAGGTTTGTCTCCGTGGACTAACGAAACAAGGAAGACTCATTATTGCTCTCGCACCAGATATACATAGGACATACGTACGATGTACACGTACGGTATCTCTACAGGGAATATCGTATATCAAATAACGATTTTCGGTGCGTGGCCAATACGTACACTCCCGCTTATACATATGCTTAAATATTCATAGAGGCACGTACACATACGCGTAATGCCCGATCGACTCTGCCATTTATTTCTTTCACCATAAGCTGGAATTTCATTTCTATTCTGAATTCTTCTCTTCTTCCATTCAGTGCATCCAGGGGAACGCTATATTCTCATTCTGTCAGTTTTTTCTCCTCCTCGTTCCCTCTCTTCTCCGGATTCGTGCAGATTGCTGACTTCATATCTCTGTGCATATGCTCAATCAGCCGGTCGCATTATTATGCACACCGGTGCCGTCTGTTTTTGCATGCATCATTTTCAAAAAATGCACGCGTATCTCTCAATTGCACGGCTTGAAAAACAGTGACGAATGGGGGACATAACTCATCCTCCTGGAATATATATTGAATTTGTTATCGATTACAAGTACAAGTTCTTCAATGGCATGTACTTTTAATCCCTCGTTCGTCAAGAGATGACGATCAATGGACAAGGAACCGATAGAATTAATTCAAATCATTGTGATCGACTAGGCGATGTTTGAGAATTTATTAGTCTAATGGACGGTAACAAAAGTTCGAAGTAGATGAACATTAAATGTAACTGATGCTTTCGAGCATCAAGATGGGAACTTCGATTTGAACCGTGTTCAAAATCCTGACTAGAAATTCAGTCACTTCTGATCGGGTTAACCCGGCCTTTGATTAGGACCCTTCCAGGTCCTGATCAGGTCCTAATCAAACGTCCGGTTAACCCGATTGAGTTTCTAGTTGGGATATTCAAAATGCACTGACCGGTGAAGTATTAAGTATCGCGCTGGACGATTTATGTCAGAACCCGTATTGGAAGCATATACCTCGCGTTTAACCTCGAATTCATTTGAAATTTTAGAATCTCGATGAAACTGCTTTTCTCGACACAAAATGTTTCACAGATCTGATTCAATTTTATTGTTATTTCAATCAGAATTCATAATTTAGATCCAAGGAATAGTTTAATCAAATGATTATTGAATATTCGAGAGAAGTTTTTCTCTCCATAAACCTGAACAAAAACATCCTCGTTCAAGGGAGACCTCTGATACTCGTGAAGTTCGAGTCACCCAACATCGATCAATCATTGCTATACCAAAGAAAGAGTTTTGTTATACGTTATATTACGCAATAGACGTTTCCTGGTCACAGTTCCGGAAACCATTCATTAAATGTTTCGTTAGGGTAGGAAAGATCCGGACAAGCTTGTCTCGTGGGGCTATTTGTCACTTAGCGCCTGGATCCCCGTCTCTGGAACCGAGAGGAAAAGAATTTTCTCTTTCGAGGACAGGTGTGATAAATAATTTGACAGGATTCATATTGATCAGACGTTCATTGAGTATTATGATGAAGAATGACTTACAAATTTGTCAGAGTCCTGCTTTTGGGATCTTCTAAAAGAAAAAAGAAACCATTATTCCTCATAGTTTGTAAGTTGTTCCATCCCTTCGGTGCCTCAATTACATTGATTTTCTGATACACAAACGTATACGATTTCCCTGTCATGATATATTTTAGTGAATCAAAATGTTCATTCGGGTATGAAGCGTCTGCAGGAATTTCACGTCATTAGTTTTACATTCACATGGAACAAAACCGAGTGTAAAATTATATGATGATGCTATACGTTTCACACCACTCGCGTATTCACGCTCAACGTTCCATTTAATTAATGAATAACTTGGAACATGTGCAATTGTGATGACAATTAATGATAGTTGGAAAATTTGTTCTGATTTCGGAATGATGGGGATTCGTGAATTACACAACAGTTCTTTATGATAACGCCTGTACGTATTTCTGTATATGGATTGAATTGATTGACTAACCAATGGAATTTCAATATTACGGGTACAGCTTTTGAATCCAACAGTTGCAAAAGTGGTTTTTGTTTTTTCATTTAAATATTCCCTTACATAGTGTCGTTCCAGCATCGCCTTTTGGTTTACGAGTTGTGTTTTGATTACTTTTCCCAGAAAAATTGGAAAATCGTTATCCTCTGCAGAAAAAATTCTTCGAGATGAATGAATATTTGGAATTCCAATCGAAGAGTTGATACTTTCAAGGGATAGCCATTGATATTTATAAGTTCCAAGAGGATCGGTACACTGCAAAAAATCATCGGAATTTTCCTATACGCAGCATTCGGAAAATTCCGATCATGGGATGGGAAATCAATTTCCGATACATGTATATGAAATTTCCAATAAGTTTAACTGAAAATTCCAAAGTTTATGGGATTTTTACTATCATTTTGCAGTAAATTTCGGGTAAAATACGAAAAATTCCTAACGCATGTATGTTTGAATTACTTCCGAACATTTATGCACGGAGAGAAAAAATTGACTGACGCAGCAAATCGAGGTATTATATATAGAATAGCAAAATTTTTTGGTGACCTAGCTAAAAATTTGCTATAACAGCAATCGTGTTAGCTACGACAGCAATTTTTTAGCTGTGGCAGCAAAAAATGTTCGCTCCGCCAGCAAATTTTCAGTATTATATACAGAATAGCAAACAAATTTTGCTGGGATAGCAAACATTTTTTGCTATCACAGCAAAAAATTTGCTGCTCTGGCAAAAGGAACCCAGCAAAAGTAGATTTCGCTGCCACAGCGAATTCCTTTTTCTCCGTGTGTGAAGTTTCCCATAGAAATTTTTTACAGTGTACTACGTAATCCTTCAGTATCTGAATGATATCACGACTCCTGTTTTTCCATTCTCGATGTAAGGCCACTGTGCACTGACATGTATTCCAAGCTTGGTTGCTTTATGAAATATTCAGTTCGGATTTTGTGAAAACAGACTGCGTGTGTACGATTATCTTGCTACAAAACAATGGAAGGAATAGACGTATTCGATTTTCCGTTACCAGGAATACTTCGGATCAATGGTGACAGAACAGCACCGTGGTTGCACTATGACAACATTTCTAGCACTGAAATTTTGGGTACAGCACTTGTTAGCTGGGATCACTGCTATGGAAGTCATTAGGATAATAAGGTCATGTCAGTCCAATATAGTAATCAAGCTCTGATAATCCAACTCTCGCACCGCTATAGTCTGAACACGGAAAAAATAATTTAGCTTCAGGAGCTAATTTAATAGCTGTTCGTCTCCGTACTAACCACTTAGCTACTGCAGTTGAATTATTTTTTCCATGAATAAAGGTCGCTTCGCTCGCAATTATTCATAAAATCCTTGATAACCCATGGCGCTCGCTCCGCTCGCATGCCGATAAAACGCAGTTCAATTTATGAAGAACTATGAAATCAGTCAAATATATCGTCACCCATAAAGAACCCTCCACTCGCCAATAAATAGATGTTCATTATTTTCTGAAGATTCAAATATGAACACACATCCATGCATACTCCTGTTCGAAGCAATCATTATGAACTTTGAAAAATAACGAACGTCGTTTGGATTTTGAAACTTCACAGTTCAACTTCTCACAACTCAAAACTATACCACATTGGAGAGAACGTTTTCACAATTCAAAGATCACCTCAAAGTTCCAATCAACGGATAACAATGAAAATCCTCATTATTCCGTTTCAAAGCAGATGAAAAGACTCACAAAATACCTCACAAAAATCTTCAAAAGAAGTTGACAAACGAATAACTTCGCCACTTTTCAATCCTCCATTTATAATTCCGTCAAATGAACTCTTTAACACGTACACGCTGATGTCAGCGTACTCGAACCATCATCTTTTTCTTTTGAAGTTTTTTTCCCCTGTGCTCGAGCTTCCAGAATTTTTCAAGTCTTCAGTGAGTTTGATTTCATGCTTCACATACGATTCTATCCAAAACCTTCACCCGCGCACCGTGAGATCGATATAACTCAGGAGTACGATTAATATCGAGCGCTGAAAAATCGCACAAAGGCAGAGAAACGGATATCAACGCTACTCTTTTCCAAAAACCATGAGGCGCTAACTACCAGGATCAGTCATATGACAAAAAGGTCCTCAACCTGAATTCAAAGGTGAAAGCCCTTTTAGACGACATAATTGTTTTACAAGAGTCAAGTTGCTAGAAAAACTTGAAACAAGAAAAGGATATATTCGTAACCCTTACCGTTAAAGTAGTCTTTTGGTGGAGACTTTTAGAATTCACGAGAACGAAATGTCAGCGAGAAAGAAGAGAAAACGAAAAAAGAAGAAAAGAAAAAGAGAGAGAAATTACTCCAAACCAACATGAAGACGGTTTATGTGGAAATGGAAATGACTTCGGAGAAAATGTATGTATATCAATATATACATATACACGGAGAAAAATGAAGGTCGAAAATATAGTAATCTTTAATAAAAATTTGAGAATATTTCTTAAAATCTGAGATTTTTTCTTAAATGCATAATAAAGACAAAACGGTCCACTTTTTTGTAGAATTTTCTTCGAAAAACAATGAAAAATTATCAATACTCAATAAAGAATAGAGAAGCATATGAACTTCCCAAAAGTTGCGCGTGAAATTTTACAAAAGTAGTAACAAAATTCCAATATCCTACTATTCACCTTGTGAAATTTCGTATGCGAATTTTGGAGAGTTCATATGTTTCTCTATTCTTTATTAAGTATTGATAATTTTTCAATGTTTTTCGAATACAATCCCACAAAAAGTAGACCGTTTTGTTCTTATTATGCATTTAAGAAAAATTCTTACATTTTAAGAAATATTCTTAAATTTTTATTAAAGATCACTATATTTTCGACCTGCATTTTTCTTCGTGTATAAAAGAGAAACAACGATCGTAAGGAAATTAGGAAATTGTGAGCGAGTAGAAGAAGCAACAAGGGGAACAATTGACAATGAAATAAAAGAAGAAACAACAGCTGAGGAGGAAGAAGGAGAATTAACTGATAAATTGGAGATACAATGAACAAAGGTGAATTGAAACTGGCTACAAAAGAAATTAATTACTGCGTAAACGTAGATGGAAGGAATTGGAGGGAAGGTATCCTTCAAGGTATACAATCTGGATGTTGTGATAATAACCGTAGGACAGGATGAAGATTGATCGATAACTAATTTAAACAACAACTCCAAATCAAGTAAAATATGGACATGTTTCATCAAATTCAGTCTGATATTGTATTAATTCAAACAATAGATTCTGCTAACGAAACATTGTTTTCAATGAATCTTTCCGTAATGTTTGCAAAATCTCTTGACAACACCAACTACGAGTAATATTGAGAAAAATTTCCTTTTATACAACTGTAACATCATTTCTGACGACTAATTAACGTGGATTTTCTATTCCATTTTCCAGGTTTGATATAAACGTTCATTTTTGTGGAAATAATATTTGAGTAATTTGAATTTACCCAATACTTGATACCTCAGGTATAATTAAGAAAACTGCTTCAGGTACGAATAAGTGGACTCCTGCGTGTAGCTGGCTAATTTGAATTGAAAATGCAAACTCGAAGAGAATTTTTAAAGAAATTGCAGAAAATCCAGTTTAAAATTCGAAGAATATCAAGATAACAGCACTGAATCTGTTGTAAATATTCCTTTGAATTATTCAATGTGAACCCAAAAAAATGTATTCAAATTTAAATGCACATCCACGTCCTCATCGGTGTTGATAGCATCAGCGACAGCAACACATTTAATTCGCTGAAACATTCATTTTCGGTAAATAAATGTCAATTGACACAATTAAATTGAATTCTTCGAACTACATGCCACGGAGTTCCACCACTCACTATTACCCCACGCATTCGAATTTAGGTAAATTTTCTTTTTAGTGATATACAGTGTAACGTACTATTTAATCGATGCAAATATTTCAAGCGCAATTCCAACAGAGACATTTCACAACATCTACTTATCTCTCATCGCATAACTTTTTTCGTACTCGTCACTTCGCGATTTACCTACCACCCGTGATGATAATTTTCATATAAATCTCGTGGAAAATTCATCGACGATGTAAAATGATTCAGAAAACAAGATTTTTTTCATTTCCGTTTCACTATTTATTTTCATTCGATAATTCCTCCTGCCGCATTCATTCAATAATTTCTCCTGCCACATTCATTCGATATCCCCCATTGTTTGAATTTTCATACAGATTTTGAAACTGACAACCGGATATTAGGGCTGTTTGTTGAAAAGAAACGGAAAGAGAATGTATCCGTCGTTCAATATTTCCTTTTTTCAGAACTCTCTTCAGCAGCGCTTACACGTTTTCATTTATGCGAGAGTTTTGATTAATGTAGCAAAAAACCGCACATGACCTACTTGTCGGAGAATACAACGATTTAACGCCTACGATCTACAACACAGTCCATACGATTTCACAGCGTTAACTTTATGAATTCGGCCTCCTGGTAATATCGAGGAGAAAATTCTTCTCTTTTCCCCAGCTTTTCTTCGTAAACAACACACCAAAGTCAACAGTATTTTTCTGTCCTTTGTGCGTTTGAATAATCGATAAAATGCAATTTCGTTTTCATTTCTTCAACTGAGTTGTTGTTGCTATGACAATTTTGACGCATCATTCGGAGAATAAATTCGTACAAAGATCTCAAGATTCATGAAATTCATGTGATTCATTAAATTTTTTCCCCGCAATCGGTGTTGAATCGATTCGCCCTTGGGAGACCTGGAGACATCGTTCCTGGAAATTGCCATTTAGAATACTCGATAACTATGTACCAAAAGATTCGCGTGCTAAAGGCAGTCGTGCACACAATATACCGGGGAACGGTTACCGTCGTATTGGAGGAACCTAAATTAGGCACTTGTTACTCGTTAACCGGTAATTTTCCTGAAAGAGGCCCTCGGCTCGCCGGTAATAAAAAGAATCATTCAACTCGTGTTACAAAAGGGAAGATGAAGAGAATCAGAGTTTTCTTTTCCCTTTTTGCCGCTTTGTTTTATGAACAAGTCCATTGGATGAATAAATAATCGTCCGTGTTTGGCCCTGTTTCGAAATCACTGCAACCACTCTGTCAAGAATTTTGATGATTCTTCGAGGGTTTTCGGGTAGTACGAATTATCTCGAACCTTGTTATGAGGTCGTTACAACGTTATTACATGGTCTTCTATTACGCGAGAAAACGGGTTTCTTTCTCTAACGATAGCATCTCTTTTCTCGATTTCGGTTTGAGGAACGTTTTTTTCCAATTTTGCACGCGTCGGTTGGTATGGATTCCTGATGAATATGAGATGTATCTATTCTTTCTTCTTCTGAGAATCATCAAATTCAGGAAACAACTGTTATGAACGATTTGAAAGTTTCACAATTTCAGAGTTTTGCTTTGTAGTTTCAAAAATTGCCTTGGAAATTCGGAAACTTTTCTCTTATACATCGAACAATGGATTGCTCGAAATTACGCATCGATCGGAAGTTCAAGCAGAAAAGTCAAGAAGAGAATTTATTTTCATCATTTATATGATCAAATTTATTTATAATAATTCTACTATTGATTCAAACTTTGATTAACAATTTCACCGATGAAAAAAATTACAATCAATCATTTCAAGATTCACTTGAATTACAATCAAAATTCCAATGATTTATTCCACTATTAACCAAAACTATGATGAACAAAATAAATTAAATATTGATTAAAAGTACAACAATGATTCCACTATTGACCAACACTACGATCAATTATGTGAAACTTCATCAATAGCACATAATAATTTTTACTGTTGAGTAAAACTACGATATTGAATGTGACGATCAAGTTGGATTAAAATTCAAAATTTCATCATTAACCAAATTCTGATCAGTATTTTCTCTGTTAATTAGGCAAGAAGACAAATTGATCATTGCAATATTATTTAAGAATATAATTGATAATTACACTATAAATAATCATCCTATTATCAATCCAAACGACACTTCATATTTTCCCTGTTTACTAAAGCTGCAATTGATAATTTTACGATGAATTTGATTGAATTAAAATTCATAAATCCATTATCAATCAAATTTTAATTAGGATGTTCCTTATTAACCAGGAGGAAAAATGATTGATTTGAAGATTAACTTGAATTATAATTCAAAATTCCAATAATAATCAAGATTTCAATCAGTATTTTCACTATGAACCAAAAATATGAAATCAATCATTTCACTGATAACCAGAACTACGATAAATTATTCCAATAATAATCTAAACGAACACCTGATAATTGCACTGTTAACCAATACTACAATTGATAATCCTACGATCAATTTGAATTACAATTCAAAATTCCAATATCAACCAGAATTGCAATTAGTGTTTGCACTATGAACCAAAACTACAATCAATAATTTCCATTCCATTCAAAAATACGATTAATAATTACAATACCAATCAAAAATACAATCAATAATTCCAATATTAATCGGAACCACGATTAATCACTACATTACTAATCACAACAATATCCAATAACTCCACTACTAACCAAAACTACGATAAAAAAAATGCCACGAATAACCAAAAATGCGGTGAATTATTCCAATAGTAATCGAAACAACACGCTAATATACTTCAATAATACAATTAATATTTCACTATGAAACAGAACTACAATCGATTTTTTTAATCAATCGAAGCAAGTCCAGATTTCACTATGGACCAAAACTAGAATCAATAATTCCCCGATTGATTGAAATTACAATTCACAATTCCATTGATAACCTAGATTTCAATAAATATACCCACCCTCAACAGAAACTGAAATCAGTAATTGCAAGATTAATGACAAACACAATCAATAATTCCCCTGATAACCAGAACTGCAATTAATAATTTCAATATCAATCAGAAATACAATTTATAATTTCACTATCAATCAGAACTGGAATTAATAATTCCAATATTAATAAAAAATACAATCAATGATCCCACTATACACCAAGACTGCCATTAATTATTCCATTATTGAAAACAATTCGTCATAATTGATCAAAATTACCATCAGTAATACCACTATCACTTTGAATTGAAATTCAAAATTCCAATCAGTATTTCCACTATCAACGAGAACTACGATTAATTATTTCATTATTTATTAGAACAACACCCAATGAGTTTACTCTCATTCCAAACTACAATTAATAATTCCATAATTATTCTATATTATGATTCAAAAATTCATTATTAGCAAAGTTTCGATCAGTATTTTTGTTATCAAGGCACATACGGAAAAAAAACAGTTGAAATAACTATTTGAACGGTAAGCGCACATGGAGCCATTGTTATCGTTGGAATAATAAATTTATCTATTGATGCAACCAATTCTGAAGTTCTTTACGAAATTAAATGAATGAATGAAAAAACGTTGTTATTCTAACGGAAAAAATACAAGTTGAATAATTATTTCAACTAAACTTTTTTCCGTGAATAGAATTCAAAAACACTGGCATAACTTTACCACGTAAAATTTATCACTTTCCAACAACTTAGCGATGAATACAAATTTTGAATATACAGTGATGGTGTACATCTGTAACATTGAATTCTGGATATCAAATTGAAACTGCAAATGATCCCTGAAAATTATGCAAACAATTATGAACATAATAACTCACAAATGTCGATAATTTTTATAACTCATATTTTCATGTCTCGAAATTACTCTGAACTTTAAATTCATGTTTACAGGGAAATTCTGGTGATATAATTGAATTGTTCGAGGTTCAAAATTTTCATTAATCATTTTGTTATTTAAAAAGTACGTAGAAAAATTTTTACTGTTCCTTTTCATATTACAGGGCCGTTAATGAGAACGATAAATTGATGAATCCAATATTAATCAAGATTACACTTAAAAATTCTACTATTAACCAAAACTACGCACAGATAAAAAATGGTTTGCTACTGTAGCGCCTACAAGGTCATTTGTTGTCCTTGCAAAAATATTCACTCCAGCAGCTAAAACGTTAATTCTTTTAACAAATTCGTTTATGTCAGCAAAAAAACGTAGTTGTGTCAATCATTTTTCTTGCTCTTTCAGCTAATTTTTTTTGTAGGCGCTATAGTAACAGACCTGCTGGTTATGCCAGCAATACTTTTTTCTTCGTGCGATTGATTCTCTCATCGTTAATCAAAACAACTCATCTAATAATCATTCCACTGTTGAACGCATATACATTGATAATCTCATTGATAATTCTAAAATCACATTACATCACTGACTATGTGTATTGAAGTTAATAATGCTCCCAATAATTTTTCTTGGATTAGTAATGTTTTTATTGATTCAAACTTGAATTACTAATCTAGATAAAATTCAAAGAATCCGAATTTTCATGTGTTTCACTTCACTTTTTCCAGTATAGGACCATTTTTTGATACATACACTAGGAGGGTCATGCTCCTAGTATAATACACGAAGAAAACTGGAGGTCGAGAATATAGGAATCTTGAATGAACAATTGAGAATATTTCTTAAATTTGTCATAGACATAGAACAGTTCACATTTTTGTTGAATTTTACTTGAAAAGAATGAAGAATTATCAATATTCAACAAACCATGGAAAAAAATATGAACTTTCTATAATCCGCACATGAAATTTCTAAAATTTCATGCACGAATTGTGGGAAGTTCTTATTTTTTTTCTATTATTTGTTAAAAATTGATAATTTTTCGTTCTTTTTCCAGTGAAATTCAACAAAAATATGAAACGTTTCATCTTTATTATCAATTTAAGAAATATTCTCACATTTTTTAAAAGATTATTATATTTTCGACCTGCATTTTTAAGGTATACTTGAACAATTCATTAGAAAAAATGAGTATAATAATAAAAAATTGATGGATAATTCATTGAATAATTCAATAAATAATAAATTAATGCCAGAAAAAATTCAAAATTCGAAATTAAAAATAATATTGACAAAATAAATGGAAAAATAATAGTATATTTTGAGATTATTCAATTATTCAATTAGCAGAAAAATTAATAATTTCCATCAATCAAATCTAAAATTCTCAGTTCTATTGACTTTTGGTATCGAAATTAATAATTGTACTATTAACCATCACTACAATGCTCGATCATTTACGTGAAACTGCCCACCCTAAATACCAAAAACCACAAACAACACAGATCTCTGTTCATTCGAAAAAATATTAAATAAATAAATTTCTATTGCCAAAAATATTATTACATCACAACTCCATTCCTACCTATCTGTTACTTCCTCACATGTTTATATCCATATTCTTTATTACCAGCACGTTGTTTTCATGCATATTATTTTTGCATACGTTATTCGCATGGATGTTTATTTTTCCCATATTATTCTTTACAAAAAATAACACCCCCAAACATTTTTAAGTGTCACGAATGTTCCGTAATGACCTTTATTTTTTAATAAGACCGTGTTTTCAAAATCATATCGATTCTGAACCAAAATGAGAATGCAGTCCTGTAAATTCTAAAACGTAGAAAAAGAGAGATCGGATTGTTGGAGTGGAAGTCAAATAATCTTCCTCCTCCCTCGTTTAACCAATACTTTAACCATTTTCATGATTCAGACGCTGGATAATTCACTCTAAAATCCACTTCAGTGACCCAATTTTTTATTTAATTTCAGATAAACGTTTTCACCGAGGTTTTATTCGAAATCAGTATCATTGGAAATAGCGGATTCCAATAAGAATTGATATTTCGAATCTAATGAATTCGGAGTATTCATTGAATATTTTCAAAATAATTCTTTGTCTTGATGAAGTTGTGAAGTGGGATGTAATACGATATAAGACTAATGTCAACTCGGATCGAACTGATGTTATAGCATTGACGTTATAGAAACTGCCTAACAAGGCTTGTGTCCGAATAACTTATGTTACAAATCCTGCCTTGGAAACTGCATATAACTGTAATCGCGTTGAATGCTTCGTCCCAGCGATCACAGTTCGCCCGTCGGTCCGAATTTCATTCTGATTTAATTCTCTTAACTCGAACGAATTCGTTTATACGACGTAGCATATAATCATTGGTGCATTCACGGATGGTTTCTTATGGATAGGATAGCATTTTATTTTCCAGCAAATCGGGTTGACCCTCAATAATTTTCCCTCGATTATGACAGTTCATTTATCATCGTTTAATTTGGTATTTTAAATTGGTCATTTAACCCTCAACCACGCACCTTCGAAAAAATCCCTAATCCACGCACCCGGGTCTTTTGGACCCGGCTCATCTCATTTTGGCTGTATTTTCTTCAAATATTATCCTTTGGAGATGATTTTTTTTTTCAATCGATTCGTCGTAATGTCAAGAATAGTAATCGGCATTGTGAAAGAAGATTTTCTTGGGATTTCTGTGAGTTATGTAGGAAAGAAGGAACATAAAACTGAAAAAAACAGTGAGAAAAACGATTTTTTTCAAAAAATCATATCTATCCCGCACAAAGACGTAAAGACAAAAATAACCACCGTTTTGTAATCAGAAAAAGTTCAACTTCCAGGAAAAAAATAGTTCCTAATGATAGCTAGGAAAAAACATAATTATTTACAAGAGTGAAGTTGGGGTATTTTAAAGAATCCACAATTAGTGAATTAAAGATATTTATCGGAATATTAGAGGGGAAAAATATAGAAACCGATAAGAATAATGTTCGAAACACTTTTATCCTTCAAGACTATCCTTTGTTGATTGTGAATACCCTCAGTGCATATAAGTACATATACACTCAAGAAAAAATCATTTAAACTGAATATCGATTTGTTGTTTATCCAAAAAATATTCATTGCTATCAAAACTACAGTAGATGGAATGGAACAAAAACGATTACACTGGCGAAAATTAACCGTGAAAAATGCCATGGAGTGTGGGTGAAGTTAGAAGCGAATGTACCCTAAGAGTCATTTTGCGCTTTTGGAATGTAACATGTTGAAGTTCCTTACGCGAATGTACATTATATTTTTCCCAGAGGATTTGTAGGAATAGAATTCAATTACCTTAATTCAATGCTTGCCCAAACTACACAACGATTCTAAAAGAACTTTAATGTACTCATTTTGAACTTTCATAGTTCCCAATGAATTCATTATGAACTCTTTCTGAACTGATGTGCAGCGTAGGTAATCAATACCACTAAATACTTGCCAGACAAAAAAATAAATGTATTTGATGCAAATATATATTTTTTGGTTTAGTTGAATGGGTTATGATTCAATCCCCTCGGGGGGAGGGGGGGGGACCCCTGCACACATATGTATACTTTTATCATATCGAAACAATACATCCTTCCTCAAAAGGATACATGAACATCTTCTATGCAATCTTGAAACATTTTCCAGATTTCCGCCAAAAAAAGTTACACAACCACGCACATCGGGTCCAAAGGACCCGAGCTGAATTTCAAATACATGCTACTCGAAAACTAAGTGGCGGATCCCGGATTTCCAAAAAGCATTCAAAGCAGGAAGGTGTGAAGTTGCTTACATTACAATACCAGCCCTTGGCTGTGCATTGCGACAGAATGAGAAGTAAAAGAAAAAATTGCTCGGGTCCAAAGGACCCAGGTGCGTGGTTTAGGGTTAATGAATATCACAATACGGTGAGAAATGTTTGCGGATCAAATTATTCGGTTGAAATTGAAATACAATTCCATTTCGCAATGATATTATCGTACACTATACCGCGAGAACACTTTTGTAATGCCACCAACGCGTCGTCGATTACTCTCGAATTTTTTATATTGCTTTGATAAATGATTTCATCTCTTCCGCGATAAGATACTGGGAATTTTTTGATGAAATGAATCTTTAAAATCGATTGCACACTGAGAGAAATGGATTGGTGAAATACAACATTGATCAATTGCTGAAATATTATTAATAGATCTTATAAGTTCATCCAAATTTACCCAACTTATGCAAAACCTTAATAAAATGTTCAATAAATATTATCATACGTTCAGTTTTGTAATCATTACATATTCAAAAAGGATGTACAACGATATTTCTTATAAACTACAGTAAACACTTCATCAATTGATAGTCTTATGATGTGAGAAATAATAGTGTCACATAACTACGAATAATAACTCCATCAAAGAGTAAAATATTTGAATACCTTGTAGCTTTCATTCCTACTTGTGAAATGATTTTTCCCAAATTACTGAGCAATGTTCAATGTAAACATTATACGGGGTGTTTCAAAACTCACTGAAGAAACTACACAGGCGTCATTCTGCAGCCAAAATGCAGAACTCTCAGCTAATCAGAACTCAGCAAATTCAAATCGCTGTAGCTCTGGAACAAAAAATGATAGGATAGTTCAATTTTTTTTCAGAGATCCGCCGTTTTCCAACTTAGCGAATGGTGTCAAGCTCCAGTACGTAGCACATAATGCTGTTGAGTGATTTGGATTTGAAAAGAAAACTAAAAATGCTCATATCTCGAGAACTAAGCGTCGGAAAAATTTTTTTCAAACGGGAAATTATTGCATTTTGGCTGCAGAATGACGCCTGTGTAGTTTTTTCAGTGAGTTCTGAAACACCCCGTATATTCACGTAGCTTTGTTGTGCGTACCTCTATCGTATATAAATATGTATTGTCTACGACACGTATTTTGGAAACATTAGTGAACTTTCAGGAACATTCTTGTTTTCATATTTTCCAGTGATTGGTTCGTAACCTTTTGAATACAGATTACTGTCTAGTTCACTAAAATCTGCGCTCATCCCCACTACCACCTACTCTAGATCAACGCTTGTGCGTGCGGTGCGTGCTTCTAATTCATTTCTCATCGACTTGTGTTGATTGAATCATCGTCACGTACTGTGACAAATTTGCTACCAAAAGCCCCTGCGCTGAACTTTAAGAATATTTCCCTCTCATTCTCAGATCTTCATTTTGAATTGACAGCATATTCTTAATAATTTAGTGTAGTATATAAATTTTTGGCATATTTTAGATGCAATCCATGTCAAAAGTGGAGGGTAGTCTTGATTTCAAAATTTGATTTTCTCGTTGAAATTTATTTTGCTTATAACTTGAAGACGAAGCCTCCCACAATATTTCGCCAAAGGAAGATTTGCTTAATTTTGCTTTGACAATCACGTACCGGAAGAATAGTTGATCTAACATCTCATTGAAACTTGAGCCAATTGTTTCATTACATATTACGCAATATTAGGTTTATTTAAAACCCATACAACACAAAAATTCCACCTGTATTCATATAGAATTCTTTATGAATTCTCAGAATCCAAAGAGTATTGAATATGAATTCTCTCTGAACTGTATTGCTGTCTAGGGGGTTTTAGAACATGATTTGAAACACTGAAAAAATGCTGTACGGAGAGATATTTTAAATAAACTCACGCATTTTTGCGTACATTATTCACAAAGAATTTATTTGAGTCCTAGCGCTTGTTTCACATTAATGCAATTATTATTATTTGTGTTAGGAAATCGATCTTTTGAAATTGATATTCAATCACTGAATCCATTAGAATTTCACCTTTCTTACTGCATGATATTGGTTGATCAAATATGCCGCAAAAATCAACAAGTAGACCATTATATTTCAATAAATAAGGATCGAAATATTTGACAGACATAATGGTGAAATTGTACTAAACTACTTAGTGAGGATTCGTTCAACCGAATTTACATACTTCTCTATATTGTAAAGTGATGGACAATATTTTATTGCGTAGCTTATACTCCGATGTATATAAAATAATCCTTTTTCCTCTTAATATCGCGTGGTATATCAGATATGGGATGATTATAATTGAGAAGAAAGGAACGTTTATCTAAAATCCCCATGTGTCACTCAATTATCATACTTTTCAATAACTATAACTGGAATTTTGGTAATGTTTATATAATCTCTTCTCTCAGTGTATGCCACGAAATCATTTTATTTCATCGAAATAATTTCGAGTTTCACGAATATTCACAGATATGAAATAATGAAAAAAAAAAAAAAAATTAATTCAATACATTTCAAACACACATGTGTGGAAAAAGACGATATTCCTTCACTGTCGGCAAAGAAATGATATCTTTGAAGCTTACAAACCATTCTTAACGTGAATTAACAACGCGCACGCAGGTAATTCTTCCCTCTGCTTCGTTTTATTTTCTTGTATCATTCCGTCACACTTTCAGAAAGAACTTTTCGTGCAGTCGCATTAATTGTACGCTTTGTTGCGTGCGAAAACCTACAACACAGTGGGAATAATTTACTAGTTATGCTTCTTCATCTGACAACTTTACAAATTATTTTCTTTCAGTAAAAATTCTAATTTAAATTCCTGGATGTCGATTTTGTTCCCCCATAAAAGAAAAAAATATCAAAGAAGTACAAAATAAATGGAAAAATTTCTTGTTGAGGAGAAATGTTTTAAAAAATCTACTGAGTTATCTTTTGGTGAAATGTTTATATAGAAGAAAACAACATCCTCCATTACTCCGCAGCTGGTTTCTATTTTCCTTCTACATTCGTCCCATTATCGAGTATCATTAATGGCACGCAAGTTTCATCCTTGCTCTCTTTTATAAAAATTCATACATTCACACGCGAAAGATTTTTATTCCTTCGGGTATTCTCGTTGCGTGCCATATACAAGGAATAAAAACTCGCCACGGATACGACAAATGAACTGGTATCAGCAGTTCCTCAGGATAACAAAAATGTAATTGGATCGATTCTTTGGTGCATACGTAATACACAATCACCGGGAGATCACCAGATTAGAGGCAATGTACTCTCAAAGACGAACGAGCCAAACGAGTGGCGGACTATCAATTAATTGCCGTAGAATCTTTGTCTTTGGCAATTAAGGCCTGCGTTGCACTGACGTAAATCCGACGTGTATTTACACGAGGAATCTCAACTTTCGATAGTCAATTACATTCCGGGAATTTAACGTTTCACCGTTTGGCGTTGATCAAAATACTCCGCGGCTAAGGCTTTGGGTCCCAAGAATTTCTGGTATTTCGTGTTAACTCTCAAGCAGGTATTCCTGAAACTGCGGCATGTACCATTACTAAAATCAATTCACGTGGGGATATGAATATCAAGGGAAGATTTGTGAACCTTCCAGTCAAAGCTTCCGTTGGAATCTTGTCGTTTGATAGCCAATTTCACCAACATCTTCATCGCTGATTCGGATTCCATCGATTTGACGTTTTATCAGATTATTATTATTATTATTATGATCAATCTTTTCCTACTATTTTCACAATTAATTATTCCTGGAACTACAAAATTACGATTTTGACCTCGAAGAATGCGAATGGATGATAGGTGAACGAGTTTACGTTCGTACGTCAAGTGTGCGTGCATCGAGGGCACGTTTGAAGTGCACGTGAAGATGCGTCAGGTGCACACGCAAGTATCAGAAATAGACTCGCGCTTTTCGATTCTCAGAGATGGAATGTATTATCTTGTCAAGAAAGCGTATGGATTTGATATCGATGGGAGTAAACGTTCACGTCCGGTGCGAATCTCGTGCAGAGATATCCCATTCCTCTACTAGTTTTCTGTTTACATAAAAACTCGGGAAGTGACTTCTGATCTCCGTTGTGTGTCCTTGACAATCATTTCAGTGTGAGAAAATGATTAATCATGATACCAAGAGGAGGCAACAGAAAAATATCTAAGGTGGTCTGAGGGAAGTGGTTGTTTTATTTATGAGAAGTTCCGGGATTGTACGATGATTGAAGGTTACTTGTAGGATGGACATTTTTACAGTACTTCATTGGAGCTTTTTCTCAGACTTCCAGGTGGAGACAAACACCTGTTCTCGCGGTGGATTTTGGCACAAGGATGGCCCATCGCTAACTAAAATTCATACTAGAATTGAATGTTCCGAATTGTTAATCGCCCCAGAACGAATCTGCAATTCAGAGTTTCGTTTTTTGTTACCTTTGCAAAATAATCACAAACCCTGTCTGTAATCCATGGAAAATTGGAAAGATCAAAGGCAATAGCTTTGGTGTTCAATGCAGCAAACCTTATGATAACACAGCTCTCCTTCTTTCTCATCCGAACTGTTTCTGTCAAGCGTCGGAAAAAGAGAGGAAGCACCCTTATTGCGAGGTCCTAGTGTGTATGGTCCAGTAATTCGATTGATAAATCCTCGAAGGAATCAACGAATGTTTGACTGTGGCAGTAATTTATCTGTTACAATTATCCATCGAAACAATCAAACAAACAATAAAAAGTCATAGCTGTTTTTAAAAATTCAAATATCATGCATAAAATTATCTATCACAGGAAATGATTCCTATTACCCACAATTCCGTTGCCTTGATAGAATGTTGTTCAGTCAAAAGAGATCCTTAAACGTTCAAGATACATAGATCCTCGACGGTACTTTGGTTGAATTTTCCATTCGCATCATATCCAAAGATATCTCGAACTCGGTACTCGGGCAAAATGATTGTGGTATGTGATCCGGGAATGTCGGAAAGGTAAATATGGCACTACTACTTCTTATCGAAAGAAGGAAGATATTTCAGTACGCCGGGATTCCGTTCTAAGAATTTCTGGTATTCGGTGCGGGCAGGATATTTCAGTGGTACGGCTTGGACGAGTATGGGGAAACTCGCTAATCAGATCCAATTTTTTACACGATTCAACAGCTTCCCCGATGTGGAGAAATTTCTCAATTTCGTCATTTCTGGAATATCGATGGAGGGATAGGGAGAAATTGATCGCTTGATTTCAAAATGAATGATACGATACGTTGTGAATATCAATAAATATCTGTGAATTTTGTTAATAAATGATAAATCTAACTCTGAATTCCTGAAACACCAATTCCAAAAGGTACCATAAATTGAAATGATTTTGCTTTTTGAAAAAACCTTCGCGTGAACGATACATCATCTTTATGAAAATAAAATACGTTTGAAGTAATATAAAACTGTCGTGTTAACTCAAAGGGAAATCAGAACACCGATTTTTCAATCGTACACGTATATAAATTTTCCTGAAGGAACAAAAGAGTTGGAAGAGAACAAAAGCGGTACAAACCGAATTTTAAACGACTGCGAGGAACGTACGATATTTCAAAGAACTAAAAAACCGGTGAATTTCAGAAAAAGAAGAATAAGTGAAGTTCTTGAACGATTCCTTATATCATTCGGTATATTTACTCACAAGTTTCCTCCAAGATGGAGTGAAATCAAAGGGATAGAAGAAAATATGATGAATATTCCAGTAATTTGAATTCGGTGTGAATATCTTAGAAATTTGCATAAAATTCTACAGATATTTAATGAATATTCAAACATTTGGACTTTCAAAGATATTAACTTCTCTCTCTCTCTCTCGTGTTCTTTTCATCAAGGGTTGTCGAAAAGTAATGTGAATTCTATGCGATTAATTTTCATTTCTAATTGGATTTCCGTCAATCCTATTTGCTCGATTTATTTACTGTAATCGCTCGATGATGCTTTATTGGTCCCTTCCGGTACCATGAATAGTATTATTCAACGTATTAAAGGGAAATTTTCATTACTCGCAGCCGAGGAAGAATGATTTGGGAATTCACAGCCCGCAAATTTGTATTCAAAGTTAGAGGCTTTGCTATCAAATCGGAAACGCACTTTTGCGCAACATTCCACTGTTAGAGGATGGATGGTAGCACTGATAGCACGAACGTTTCGACTGTTATCAACTTTGTTAGTTTCAAATCCACTTCGATCAAATTTATTGGCATTACAACGGTTACCGATGGAATAATGAAACTGTTAACTCAAACTGCTAATTAGCAGTAGATATCGCCGGTATGTTGTAAAAAGCTTTCCTTGCAGGATTACAGTTCAAAGAGGAGGAATAACTCCATTACCCGGCAATAGGGAATAGAATATGGGTATTTGTGCGATCCTCTTTCCCCCATTTTCTTACCCTTTTTGCAAAGCGTGAAACTTCTTTTGCTTCCTATTCCTGGAGTGCAATGAATTGAAAAATAAATCGACGATAAATATTGGTTAAATTTACATTACTCTGCCTATCTAACCGAAGTAACGAGAATAATGAACTTCGGGAAGGAATTTCCTTCTATTTGCAAGGATATTTTTATACCATGATGGAGGGGATTTCTTCACGTAAAACGAAAGATTTCTGCTTCGAATGAAAATACGATTGAAAATCATATTTATCAAAGAAACTCAGTGAAAACTAAGGGAGGATGTACAAATGGGCCAGTAGTGGCGGGAAAATTGCCGATATTGAATCAACTCTAACAAACCCATATCCTCGATGAACTTAGTTTGTGCCAGTACTCAGCCAAAAGAGATGAAATTACTTGATATTAATGTTGAACAAAAGACAATGTAGCGGTGTCATTCGCATAGTTGCTTTACAATACTTCACCCTCGTGCTCTGAAGTATCGGCTTTCTTCGTCTTCTTGATCGATACGATGGATAGTACGAGAGTGAAGTATTGAAACGCAACCTCCGATGTGTGTTAGGTAATTACCAGAGCTAGGTCTTCAAACTTCACTTGCACGTAGTTGAAACTCGTTCGTCGTAGTTCAGACGACTCTTCTATGTGGAATTTTGATTTTTTCTATCAAAAATGCCTCGTAGCGAAAACTTATCAAGAGTTTTGCCTCACTTCAAGGATGAATCTGTTCCCCTATTAAGGGAAATTTTATTTTTTCATCAAAATTACTTAGTTTTTCCCCACGTTAGGAAATTATTTCGCTCTTTTCATTTTGAACCCCTCGAAAATTGACAGAAAAACCCATATGTGAAGCATTATTATCATTTCAATGTCAATTTCCACATGATTAGCTTCTACTGAATCCCAGAAATATTCAAACTTTTCAAGAAATGCATAATCCGTAACTACTTCAAGTCAGACTTTCAAGAGATTCGCCTTATTTTAACAAACTTGCTCAGTATAACTTGATTAATAATAATTTCTAAGTGAAGTGTTCGAATATCGATCATAGAAAGAAAAATTCAAAACCGGCTTTCAACTACGTTTTCCATAAAAATCCCGGTGATCTTCCACCAGTTTCAACTTCCCTATAAGTCCTCGCGAAGTAAAATTACTTCAGTCTAATAGACATATGTATCATTCATAAATGTTCAACTTCTTTCAAATCTCCATTAACGTCTCTTCTAGCATTTGAGATCCATATTTTTCCATTATCTGGTTGATGAAATACGTGTACAAACACGTATAAAACCATGCTTCATACTTTTACTCTGAATTCTCATTATACGCGTGTATAGCGTTCGGGCATATAAAGGTTAGAATATTGTTCATTATGAACGCGTAGAGTATATGAGAGAGAATGAAAAGATTTATTGTGTATCATGTGAAGTCTGTGAAGTTTAATCAAGTTTCGAAAAAATCTTCGCGTGGAAGAATTATTTACATTCAACAAGAAGAGATCCACGTGTGCTATGTAAAAGATCAATATAACATTCTGAGTAGGCGGAATAAAATGATGAACTGTATGGAAAGTTCGTAGAGCAATGTTTCTAAGGTATCTCGTCATCTCTTAGGCAAATCCAGATCATAACCAGTAGATCCTGTGAAGAACACTAGACAGAGCCTGGCAGGAAAATTGTTTGAAAGGTTTTTCAAAGGATTTCAGAGAAGTTCATAGTTTCTCAGAGAGCCTCGGTGATTTTCAGACAAATTCAGAGTTTTTCAGAGATGTTTATAAATATTCAGAAGAATTTCCAGTGGAAAAACGTGCCCGATAAGTGAGAGCTTTTCAAAATTCCTTACAGATTTTCAGAGTTTTTCAAGATTTTTCAAAGTTTTTCAGATTCTTTTGGATTTTTTCAGTGCAATTCAGAGAAATTTTCAGTGGTTTTCACAGAAACTTTTCTCACCAGAGTCTGCACAGGAACGATAATTGAGCTGCAGCAGCGAAGTGGCTAGCACGGACACGTACAACCATTAAATTAGCTCCTGCAGCCAAATTTTAGTTGGGAAAGCAAAAAAATTCACCTTCGTAGTTAATTTATTTGCTGTAACAGCTAACAATTTAGCTACACGAGCTAATTTGATGGCTTTCCGTGTTCTTGCCAGCAATTTTGCTGCTGCTGCTGCTGCTGCTGCTAAATTATTTTGCCTGTGTGCTGGGTTGAATTTGAATTTGCCTGGCATATTCCGTAGGGTTTCATCAAAAATAAAATCCCTAGGCCCAGGCGAGGTTCTCCTTAATCCTCTTTAGCTGGGAAGGATCACAGGAAAAAGGAAAACTTCCTCCCAACCTGAATACAATCTCCCACGTAGAAATTCCAGTACTGAGCCGACAGTGACGAACGAACCGGTACTGAAAAGGTATGGGCCACCAAAGGTTGTCTGCCGATTGCGGATCGGTACTTAACCGACTTAATTTTATATTTGATACAGGCTTCCAGTTTGCGACCGTTGGCAGTCATCCTATGATCCAATAGTAAATTTAACTCTGAATTCCCCCTAGTGCAGAAATTTTCAATACTGCATTCAAAACCTTCCAAAGTTACAACAGCGCAAATAACGGTCGAGTAACAGTCGTCGGTACTTGCATAGCGATCAATACTAATAGTATTAGTTCTCAATGTCGGAACCACACTAATTTCCAGTACTGAATTGATGTTGGTAACCGGTACCGGATCAGAGTCATTTGGCGTTATCATTCCGTAGTCCGACCGACACCGGCCGTCAACGGTTGCACACTGGCAGCCTGTATCGAGCCGGTACTGGACCATCCGTAAATTTCTACGTGGGCTTATATTAAGTTTCAGCGAAAACTAACCCTGTATCATCTGAAAATAAGCGCCGAAAACGAATGCCAACACAATGGAAAAGACTAGATTTCAGCCAATTTTTCAATCCTGATAAAAGTGATCTCTGCATTTCTGTAGGTTTCTCTCAGAACGTCCAAAATCTGACAGGAATCTTTTTATTTCTCTTCATTATTATCAGAAAAACGCGGAGAAGGGCAGAGATTCATTTTCATCGAGGAAGTGAGATGCAGCCAGATTCAGTTGGATTTTTCACGATAATTGTAACGATTGGGTCTCATTAGAAGCTTATCACATAGAGGAAAAAATTTTCTGACACAGCAAATCGAGGTGTTAAATGTAGAGTAGCAAATCATCTTCATAACCTAGCTAAAAATCAGCTCCCACAATTCATGGGATTGCTGAATGAATCCCTGCGTATATGAATTTTGGCTCCGCTTTGGCAAGATGGGGCCCATCCTGGACAAGTATAGGCCTCATTATACACACATGCTAAGATGTGATTAAGTAAGACAGCAAAATTTTCAGTCTCATGTATAGAATAGCATACAAATTTCGCTGTGGAAGTCGAAATTTTTGGCTGCCGCAGCTAAAAAATATTTAGGTCGTAATGAACGCTCTTTGCTGATTCAGATTGAGAGAGTATGAATACAAGCAAAACGAGGATAAACTGTCAATTCCGAATAGTTCATCACAACCCAGTCAAAGAACGCGATAAAGTAGAATCCACACTGCTCGCAAATGTTTGAGTTAATTCTTTTGTATCTTGAACAGCTTTTAAACTGCAGATAATTCGCAGATTTAAAATATATAGTCTCACGTAAATGATATATCAACATCATGAAGCATTGATTGCACTCCAAAACCCCTCCGTGACATTGTTAAGAAGGAGATGTATAAAGAAATAATGTAATCACCTCTGTTCAATTCAAGAAAGCTTACACTTTATACTTCTTCATTGGGAATCACGAAGGATAATATTTTATTCTTCAAACTCATTTCACGTTGTACAAAGGAGACGTAATCTTCAGAGTTTTAATAACCATAAAAGGTTTCAATTGAAGTTCAAATATTGTCTTCATCATTCTTATTCTTACGACTTTTATTGTTATCGAAGTACCAAAGTACGGTAGCACAAACACGCAATATCGAATGCTTAGGATGTGCCTGTAGAATTTATATACATCCTTCGTACGTTCAATTCAATCCGGAAATACATAGCAATAATAAAACAATCAATCGTATATCGTCGTTATAAAAATACATTGCAACCGATTCCATAGAAGCTTGACACATTTTCAGTAAAAAAAAAACCAAAAAAAAATAAGATCATTAAATAATTATTTTACCCTCCTCTCTAAATTCAGTACTCGTAAGTTGAAATTTCAACAACAATGTGGGAATACGTGTAATGATCCAAGCGGTATCGCCAGTAACATTCACACAATTTACAATATCATTTCAAAATTCCTCTTTTATTCAACTATTCATTAAGCTGAAAACCCGCTGAAGAGTCTTCAGTTTCATTATTGTTACTCGCATGAGAGTTACATCACGGACCACTTGAAGTAAGTGATGGAAAATTAGGTAACAGCGAGTTATATAGTTATAACATCACAACTTGTACCGAGTTTATAATAGTATCTCCCCATCTAGACAAAATCAACACCGTCCGATGCAGCTCGTGCGATCCATATTTTCAAAGAGGTCTCGAGATAATGGAATAATTGTCGAAATATCATTTTCAAACTCAACTCACCTCAACTCTTTTTCTTTTTTTTAGAATTCAAGAACTATCTTTTCTCCTCTTTGGAAAGAAGAAAAAATTCAACATCTTGAAATTTCAAACACTAAGAAGAATTTCCAAGGAGAATTCGTTGTTTATCTGCCTTGAAAAGACTGCAGCTAACTCTTTGAAGTGGAGTAGTGGGAGGAGTGGAGAAAAATACAATATCGATGTTTTTCTCCCTAATGCTACTACTGCTATTACTATTAGTCGAATTTTAGGAATGAAACAAAGAGAAGTTGAAACGAGAAAGAGATATTGAAAATTTGAATATATGAGAGATGGATTAGAATAATTTTGTAGATTCGTTTGGCGTTGTCATCCAGAAGGAGTTTATTTCGAATATACGTTTCGTTAGCTGAAGAATTCCGAGGGTAAACAGAAGGTTGAAATTCCGACCCAGGGCAGGAATGTAATCAATTTTACCTTTGCTGGCTGCAGAGGTACGGAGAAACAACTTTCCCCTCTTCAGAGGGCATAATATTGGCAGTAGATGGGAATAAAATTAGTACAATTTGCTTTTTGCAAACACGTAGATACGTTGACGTTGTCCTCTACGATCATCCTTCTCATATTTCATACAATTCACTGCTGCGTTCGTTTTATTTGATTTTTGAACAAATTCGGCAAAAAAATCGAATGATATTTACGCAGAGATCATGATTCTGCATTTTTCAACGAATCTTCGAATGATCCGCATGAATATGTATTTCCTTTGCATTATCGATTCAAAATTTTCACCGAGAGAAAAAGAGAGACGGGAAGGAGTTTCATTCACCTCAATTAAACTTCATATCATCGACCGGACGATATGTTGCCATAGATATGAATTCAACTGTTACCGTACATACGTCTGGTACATGGATAAACGTTACCTTCATGCTTTTCAACTGAAATTTAATAACGCTGAATGTTATTAAAGACTAATTTAACTCCTGTTTGATATAAAGCTCATGTTCCGCCACAACTTACGAGGGTTTTGAATTTTTCATGGAATACATTTTGATAATATCCCATTGAAGTACCAGATTCCACTGAAGTTTGAATTGTTTATGCGGAATATTCATAACGTTACATTCAGGCGTTCTCCCTAGTTGCTTCTTGATCCCTAAACCTTGAATTCAAAGTTAGACTGGTATTAGACTGGTACATCCTGGATTCGACTTTACACGATACAAGCAATCCATTGGAATTTGGAGATTATCTTTTGAGGTATTTTCAATGCAGAAGTATTTGAATATCAAGATTGATATTTGACGATCTCATAACAAAACGGACAGTGTATTGCCGGGGAGAAAATGAGAGTGCTCTTGGTTATCTTTTCGTTGCTATTACTATAGTAAAAGTTCAACCGACCCTCTAGCGGTTGTATCGTGGAGGTAGACCCACCGTGACGTATTTAATCAAAGTTTCATGCTGAATCCAATTAAATTTATATGTCTTTCTTTGTGGATCGAATTTGTGAGAAATATCAGAAGAGGCTGAGAAATCATTTTTTCGAGACACTTTTGGAACTCCAGAATCACTTTTGAATCCATTTTTCCAAATTGTTCAATGAAATTTATAACCTTTCAGCGGTTGTTCGTTGAACTTTTGGAATCGGAGTCTGCTTTGAATTTTGTGAGACTGAAATTTGGAGCATACCGAGTGTCTTACAAGAGGAAGAATTTTGAAAGCAAATTTGGCTGCATACTGGGTTCAACATCTTGATTATCAGAAATATCATGATAAACGGATTTAGAGTTGCGGAGGCCCCGGGGCTGAGGACTGTAGGAGCTCCTTATTCATGGTAAATCGAATTTTAACTTTTGAATCAACTCCCTCAGTATTATACTCATATAACTTATATAGTAGTATATAACTCATATCAAAACTATATTGCGAAATTACGGATCTCCAGATTTTGGGGGTACCTAAAATTCAACACCCAAAGCAAATTAATGTCAAAACAAGAGTATCCCTCTGAATTTGAGAGAATTAATCTTTGTGGTGAAAAATTTTTCAAAAAATTTGTTCGATTTTCATTAGTTCAAAATACTCTATTACTATAGAAGCATATTCTCAATTGAAGAAGAAAAAAACAGGGAAATATCTCATCTGATTGACACGAATTTTTGTTCCCACTTACAGATTACTTTATTTGGGTGAAGTGAACATTTTCTTCACTTTCTAAAAACCCAGACAGCACAACTGTTCAGGAAGAATTTTAATAGATCCATTTTGAATGCTTCTAGTTTCGAAAGGATTCATCATGAATTCTTTCTGAACTATTGTGCTATGCGAGAAGGTCACAAGCAGTCGGATGAAGTTCGACAAAAATTGAACACGATGTCATTCGTTTCCATCTGTTTTGATGCGGGTTTTGTCCCCTTCTCAGTTGAAATCATGCGACATGTTCAACGGGATGCACATATCAAACACATTGTTCCAATGCATTGGGAATATCATAAAGTCATGAGGAAATCATGGAGACGGAATGATGACATGAAATATTGCGTTAGCCGTTAGACATTCGTGAAACTAAATGAAGAAGAATCGAAGAGAGAAAAACCTATCGTGAATGTGAAGGAAAAACTGCATGAGGAACGTTGGTCAACTAGCAGTCGGAATAGAAATGAGAATAGACGAATGCTCCTGATTCAATACTTTTAGATCAAATATACGTTCATTGCACATAAATTCAGGTTTATGGACGTTTTTTCACGTTTCAATCGATCTTCAGATATCCATACATTCAATGCACCTCTGTTGAACATTATTGAATCTTCGTGCTCTCATGGGTAACAGATTTATTTCGTACAGAAAGAAGAAAACTCCAGTCAGATCTCAAATTCTCTATTTTAACTTTCCTGAAATCGAGATTTTCAACGACAAGTTACTAAGACGAAATCAATATTTGTCCAAAAAAGTTAATAATAACTCAAAACAATTAATTCAAATTGAGAATGGCAGACTGATTGTTGTTGGTGCAGGATTAGACCCTCAAAATATTGACCTCTTTGTACATTTCGTCGGATTTTGTATATTCTTCCGATGTAGTTCAGAACTGTGTAGTCGCATAATTATCTGTGTACTTCGAACCTGTGAATACAGAATTTTGTGTAGTTCAGATTTTACAGTTCAACCATTTTGTGCCTTTTATGTGACGCGCTCATTTTATTTTTCAGATTTCTGTATTCGGGATTATTTTCTATTATTAATTCTTGTAGTTCGACTTTGGTGTAGTTCAAATTTGTTTCGTGAAAAGATCGGCTGATTTGTGTGGTTCAATGATAGTTTGGTGTAGTTCACATTGGTGCAGTAGAACCCTGGTAAAAAAAATCCCTCTGAATCTCTCTGGAATTTTCATGTTTCAGAGTGAGGTAGAGATTTGGAATTCATAGAGTATAGAGAAACTCCCAGATATTCGAGGAGTTCGGGGGAATTCAGAGACATTCAGGAAAATTTCGAGAGGAGTGAATTGAGGAGAATCTCTGATCGAAAATTCCAGAGAACTTCAGAGGATTTTTGAGATATTTACAGGAATTTACAGACAATGAATTTAGGAAAAATTATGTGTTGAACTCTTCAGAGAAATTCGGAGAAATTCAAAAAGATTCAGAAAAATTCAAACAGACCTCGAAAAGGTTCTAATTCCAAATTGGAATTCTGAGGGATTCTGGATCACTCAGAGGTGTTTGAGGAAAGTTTTGGAAACACACTTTGAATGTTTCTGAGAACTTCATTAGAAGTCACAGAGATTCAGCACTCAGGAAAGTTTTCCTTGTTCTCATCCCCATTTTCGTTCCAAAAGATGGAAAAAAATATGAAAATTTCGCAAGTTTGTGGAAATGAACAGGAGAAACTGTTCAACGAGAGAGAAAGCTTTGGAATGTAAATAAATGAAATTCTGAAAAATTCATACGAATTCAGAGGAAGTTCACGAGATTCAGAAAACATTCCTATCTGACAAGCGTCTAACTTTCTCTGAATCACCCTCAATTAGATTACCTTCACAGGGAATAATCATCGGATGTGTGTAGTTTTAATTTCATGCAGTTCAGAGTGGTGCAATTCAATATTCCACATCAACCTTCGCCTTGTTGAAAATTCTCGAGTGGGACCTTTGCGTACCTGGATCAAACCCCCGTAGAACCATGTGGGCGCCGTCTTCGACCGTACGAGAAATGATCAAGTAACACGTCTCCTGGTGCTACTCGAGTCCCATAGCTCCCGCGGGAGACTATGGATGCTAGTACCTATATGCCGCACCGGTACCAACCAAGTTCCGTACACTGAGAGAAATCTACGGTCAAATTTACTATGGAATCATAGGAATGGAGGAACATAATGACTTCCCAATGAAATTTACTAGAATATAACGAAATTTACTATGGCAAAACAATAGAGACCTGATCAAATTTACACTGTTGTACAGTCAATTTCATTGGGAGTCAGTATGTTCCCCCATTCTTATAATTCCATAATGAATTTCACTCTAAATTTCTCTCAGTGTACTGAATCAACACCAGATCCACTGAGATCACATGCTATACCCGCCCGGGACACTGGGAGTGTTAATATATCCTGCACAGGTGCATTTGGATCACATGCTGGACCTACCGGGGTCTCACATCAGACTATCTGGGTCCTCCACTGAATCTGTTGGAGTCCCACATTATACCACATTTATACCCATTTCCCCCCCTCGGGAATTTTCAACTGGGCGAATCATTCTTAATTCCATCAAAATTGATTCGATAAATCTGCGGATCTGATAGCATAATGTCTCTATAAAGGAGTTTTGTAACAATGCCAATTGATTTCATCTTCACAGAAAGGTTCCCAAGACCAATAAGTTCTGCTGGTTTGTCATTCCGAGCCTCGAGGAAACTACATACATCCTTCATCAATTTCCATTGAAATTGAATCTAAAGAGTGACTATATTCCTTTTCTTTTCGATTGGAAATTGTAATCCACTGTTGAATTTATCAACCACATTCCGGATTGTGTCGAAACTCGTCTGTAGAATGATTCACAAACTTTAAATTACGAAACTTTAGTTCGTCTCATCCTCCCCTGGTAGATTAAAAATGGATTACACATCCTCAGAATTTAAATTAGCAACAAATAAGAGATATGCTAATGAATGATAGATAATCCACAACGTAGCTGGGTAGCTACGTTTGTTTGAATGTAAACGTAAAGCTTGCAGTGAAGAAGATGAAACGCTCCTTCACGTTCTTTACGAATACACTCCGTAAGGAGATTATTGCGTTCTGAAAGACAGATTGCACACCTCACCTGGTGAAAGAATTCCCTACAGTCGCTATGAATCAAGATCTATCTAGATCTATCCAGCAGTAAGTAACAGTACGGTTTTTAAATACCCTACAAGGGAAATTTCAGGCTTCGGTTGATATCGTTTGTTACCGTGCATTCTGTGCTTAGCAAGAAGTTGCAATCATAATGTTCAATATCTTCTTTCAACCTTGAGTTTCGAAGGGACAGCGATATGTATGGATATAAATTCTTGCTTGGGCTTAAGGATGAAGATTGAATTATCACAATTACGATCCATCATAAAATCCTGACTCACGCATTGTGAGTTAAGTCAATGTTACTTGGATGTCATTCCAAGATTTGATAACTCAATAGAGGACAATAGATAAAATTGAGGAGACAATCAATGTCTCTCATCATTCGTATCAGATTATGTCAAGATTTCAATTGCTTGTAGGATTTAAAACATAAATGAAGAGTCACGATCGTGTGAAGATCGTGTGTGTCTGCCTTCGATCTTGAATTGTTGATTTTGTTGAGAGGAGGACGTTATCTATGTATGTATTCTATGAATCAATCTTATAACTCACATTTATCAAGTTTATTCCTCGATAATGTAGAATATCATTTATGTTTCTGCCAGCACTGTATCAAAACCAACGAAAACAAAACTCACTGATCACAATACGATCGATTACACTGTAGCAATCTTTTACAACTTGTTGAAAAGTTGAGAATCGATGGATTCACGTGTTTTTATTATCACCGAACGCTCTGTCGAACCCTATGTGAGACATGACACACGAGAATGAGTGCAGTCAAAGTAAAAATGTATACACTGGAAGCACAGTTGTTGTAAACAGTTGTATAGGAGAGGTTGGTTCACCGGTTAACCGAACAAAATGTAATCAAAGCATTTGATTCGAAGGGTGAACATTTTCCTCATTGTCATGTATATAAAGCCATACAATCCTTACACTCTCAACTCTATTGTCCGCATTTCCTTATTTCCTCCCTCGCCGGTAGGATAATCCATTATTCCCTTGAGATGGCGAGAGAACGCGCGCGATATTAACCACCGACAACCAAGTCTCATCCTCAACCACTGCACCACTACTTCTACTACTATTACTAATATTACTACTGCTAATACAAACACCACTACACTCAGATCCCAGGAATCTCCACTTGATACAGCTTTCTGTCGATCGCAATTGTTGCACGGTACCTCACCCTTATCGTGACTTTACTCTAAAAGAGATTTCCTACGGTCAAACACTCAACCATTTAGATTCCAAGAAGATTAACTTATTCCTCTTCCTCTCATCCTTCACCCAAGAATAAAAATACAAGTTTCCTCTGGGATAAGGCAAACTATTTCTTTTTTTTTTTCAAAAAAATAATGATATGAATTTAAAGTTTTTTTTTTATTTTTTTATTTACACCGTTTGATTTTTCATAGAGTTATTCATTCAACACCACTCGAAAATAAACATCCCAACGGTCCGATAATTTCTCATCGTGCGATTATTGGGGCAACATCGAGTAGATAAAGATCATAACGCGAGGACAGCACGGTAATCACTGGAGTTCCGAATGTGCGAGACGCGTATTCCGCGAGAGACACGAGGCGCGCGCCGCTTCGAAATAGGAGTGCGCCCGGACTTGACCGAAGTCGACCGAAGTGGAAGAAGGGCCTTTCGTACACGCGTATACGGCTTTCGTACAATAGCAGCGTATCACGGTCTTGTCGTGCATGAGCGGTCGGAGGCACACGCGGAATATAAAGATGAAGAGAGAGGAAATTGGTACGGGAATCAAACAAAGAAGGGACAACGAGGTTGTAGAGCGTAGAAGGAATCCGCAGAGAACGATGGGCTCGTGGCCAGGCCAGCGGGTGCAACCACGAGATTTCCTTGTCCTGCCTTTATGAGGATTCATGCACATCCTTTTCGCAGATGCCCGTTACGAGATACGAGAGTATAGGTACGCGAATGTATGTTGATATGTATATAAGCACGACACCACGACTTCTTCTTCTTATTATTATTCCAGCACTCGGATGGTCTTGGTCTTGTCTGGTAATTGGCGCAAACGTGCAACGAACAAATCAAAGGAGGGAATATATATTGGCTGCACCGAATTCACGAGCATGGTTTCTCGGAAGCCCGCATTGTGATGGCAATATCGAAGAACACGTATTTATTTTCAATTTAACTTGGTTGCTTATGATGATAATCATCATCATCATTCATCTCGGAGATCTGAAATTATTTTCCATCGAAGGATTTATCGCTCGAACGTACGTGGTGTACGCGATAATGCGCGCGAGTTTCAATTACTTCTTCGATGATATATTTTGAGGTTATTTGTATATGCAGTCTGGAAGTTCTGAAGACAGACGTGAGTATCGAATCGATAAGGAACGAGAGAATGATTTGGAATGATTGTATGGGTATCGGTGATTAATATTGCATTGCCGCCATCAAGTTCGCCGACGTCATGAAAGTCGATCTAACAATACATGTTTGAACAAGAAATTGACTTGCGTATGTATTCAGGATACTGGAACCGCATTGCTAGGAAGTCGGAATCAATCGACTGAATTCATTGTGAGAGTGATATACGTGTTTTGTGTCAACATCAATCAGTTGAATGACACTATTCAAACAGTTTGATAGATAAGACAATAAAAGCTTCTATTTTACGTTATAATTATGGATGACGGGATATCTGTCTAATAACGATGTGAGGAATAGTTCCTCATGGAAATATCCTATTCAAACTCATTGGCAAAAAAAATTCCACAGTACTCTCAATTAGCGGTATCAGCAATTGGATCCATGGAGTAATTTTGATCCCCGAGAATTTGAACGCTTCAATGGAGAAGTGATCTTCGACTAAACAGATAAACAGAAGTCTTTTTTGGACAACTGAAAACTATTTTCATCCATTATTCTAATACTTACGGCGGTAACATCATCAAAGATGTACTAGAAAGAAGTATAGGTGAAGTAGATATACAGTGCCCAAGGCCAGTTCAACACATCATCACAACTTAGAGATGGGTGATCTGAAGGAAAACATCGATTTTCGGGAATTGGAGAATCGTAAATGTTCGATTCGAGGTTTCCAATACGTCCTAACAAAAAAACTCAATTTGCATTTAAAATGAAGATAATCAAACTTCTGGCATATTCCATTTTGCGTTCAAATCCACTGAATTTTTCTTTTGAATGAAACGAAAAATGATAGTCACCATAGTAACACTACTCTCATTTACTCCAGAAACAATGTACATATGACATTGGTACCAATGTGAATTTGATCCCAATTGCATTTATGTGTGCAGTGAATCAAATCAACAACAACCAATGCGGAATTTATATGGGATTTTGTTTCGTGTTTCATTGATACTATTTTCGAATTAGGAAACAAATAATTATGCTACTTTTGTATAATCCATTCACTGCAGTTATTCAAATTTGGATTCATGTTGCTGAAGTTTGAATGGTTTATTGGAACGGATTGGTGCTCGAACGATAAAATATTCAGCTGTTGGAGACCAAAAATCTTCCAGTACATTTTTTAACGATGTTTTGTCGTTTCCAAAACATTGAATTAAAGTCATTTACAATGTTTTGGACATGACATTTGTTGTGTTTTGTGTTCGATTTCTCCTCTGGAATTATTATTGTTTTGATTTGTTTGTTGAGCGTTGCTTAACACATAATGCAGTAGAACTTTTCCATCAACCTCATTTTCTACCGTTTCCATCTTCAAGAATTTAGGAAAAATGTTTCAAACAAAAATTTCTCATTTTTTCGCGTGGAATCATGATATGCGATAAAAAGTAGGAGTTTCCATTTGAAAAATTGAAGTTGACCTCATTTTTACCGACCACAGGGCCATCTACTATGGAACTGATATCGCCATTGTGTCGTCAACAACATTCGAATGAGATATTTCGGCTCTTGGATGCATTCCTCAAGATCTCCGCATATTGTTTCATAGACTTCATTTTTCATCGATTGTGGTGCCATCTTCAAAAATTTAGAAAAACGTTCCAAGCAAAAGTTACTCAGTTTTTTGCGTAGAATCAAGATATGCAATAAAAAGTGGGGGTTCCCGTTTAAAAAAATGATGTTGACCCCATTTTAATCGATCATAACGCCATCTATGATGAAACTGATATCGTAGTTTTGTGGCCCCCTCTTTGTGTAACACCTTTGGTATGAAGTACTTTTGGTTTAAGATGCATGTTTTTGAGATATTTGCATTTAAAGATTAAAATGGGACACCCTGTGTATCTAGATATTAATGTTGAAACAATGGTAGACCCATCTCTATTTTACATGAATTTATGAATAAATGAACATTTTTTCTCAATTGTTGTCCTGTTCTTTTTTACATAAATATCTTGGGGACCATATTAACCGCATAAAAGTTGGTGATGGAAAAATTGGAAACTTTAGAAGAACCATTATATTCCTCTGAGGGCTGCGAAGAATACATCGGGATTTCATGCAATTAGTGTTACATAGTTTGGACAAGTATTCTGATTGATTTCCAATTTTTACACTGAAAATAAAAAAAGTTATTATAAAAAACCAAGTGGGGGCCCATATACCCACCCTTACCTCTACCACTAAATTGAACATAAAATTGATCTCCAAGATTATCCTTCAAAATATGAAAAATCAATACTCAAAGAGAGGTTCCCATCAAGTGAATTCCGAAATAAGGTGAAGGTTTCCTCGAATTTTTTCTCTTAAGAAGGAAGTAAATAAAGAACTCGAGTTATTTAAACTCATTAAATGGGTCTTAAAGTACACGAAGAAAATTTTCTTAAGTTGAAGGATTCGTATCCCGAAACTTTAAAGGCGTTTCTCTCGAAACCATGTTTTTCAAGTTTGGCTCCACGATATCTCAAAAACTACTGAACGAATCGCTTTTTTTTATTTTGGAGCTGATTGAATTTATTGGAGGATGAACCTGAATGGAGATGACATTTGCTCTTTCTTTCTTCTTATGGCACTTCAAAGGGCGAAAAAAGGTGAGAAAACGCTAGCAAAAGTTTGCATGTCGGTAATTTTTTTAATTTTGGACTTTTCATTGGTCTTATTGGTACAACCTCCAACAAATATAATATATTTCATAAAAATTACCACAGCTGCGTACAGTAGCATCAGCACTCTTGAAAAGGACGTTTTTGACCTCTGCTTAGCCACTACATGAGTAAAAATGACTTTTGAGAAACTAAATATTTTCGTAAAATCATGTATTGTGATCATTTTCAAGCATTTTTGAATGTAGATCATACAGTTTCAAATAAAATCATGGCTGTGAGGAACGTTGACAAGATTTATTCATTTCACCCACGTAATCAAGTATTCGCTGTCTCGATTGCTTTTGATTGTTTTCAAACATTCATTGTATGTACTTTTCAATACATTTTGATTTTTTTGTGTGAGAATGAAGCAGAGAATGGACAAAAATAAGTTATGTGTCGAAAGAATTTCATTTATTATTAAAAATGCATATTAGAATAGAATATTCATTGCGATCTCAGGTTGATGGGACATTTTTTTCTCAAAATATAATTCCTACCCTTTTAAAACTCGTCCTTCATCGTTTTTCAACTCAATTCAAACTCCCAATGTGATTTAAAAACAAATTTTTTTGTCAATTTTTGGTAATTTTTATTGAAATAAAAAATTTCAATTCCGTTTTTCGAGGACGATAATAATGATTTATTGAATACTTTTCTCGTGAATTCCTTCAGACTTTTTTACGGTTTTTTTGGTCGCTACAATCGCAAAGACAAAAACGATTATTGTTCAGGCAAAGAGGATGCCGAGAAATATCTTAGCCTTTGAAGGTTAAATACATGTTAATAATTTATTTTATATTATTTCTTCAATTTTCTTTTTTCCTCATTTGATTCGATTTTCTTATTCTATGTTTATTTGGGATTTTTAACAATTTACCTCTCACTTTTAGGTTTTTTTGTTTCTGTTAAGGATTACAAGCTGGATCTTTCCCGTCGATTGAATACTACAGCGACAAGAAGTTCATGAAATAGTCTAATAACTGCTACCCTGCTATAATTTATTTATTTTTTTTCAAATTCTTTGATTGTTCATTATAACAAATATATACAAAAATATACTCCATTGTTCAATGGGTTCATCTCTAATTCCTTCTCTTCAAAAAGATCACGGAAAAACGCTGTTTTAGAATCCTATACTTCGCAATACCTTCGTGGGAGCGTGTGGAAATTCAAGATTCAATTTCTATTAGGAATGGTAAACCTAATCTTACCAACATATGAACATCATTGTTAACACTAGTGATGCAGGATATATCACAATATTGATATTTTATATACAATTTGTATACAACTTTGATCGATATTTTATAAAATTTAATATAAGCTCGACAAAACTGCTATAAAACATCCATATCTTGAATCGTGTTTTTCGTGTTCTTGATGTTCAAGTGGTACGCTAAGAATTATATAAAATCTCTAAAAGGAGATTTACATGCATTTGAATAGTTCTCGTGCTTTTGTATTCAGAGACTTGACTGGAACATTCGATCTAAAAGAATCGTTGTTTCAAAAAGGTTGATGTATCTTTCTGACATATCTCCAAGATCACTTCAAGAAACCTTTTATGTAAATGTCCAAGATCTTCTATTGAGTCATCTATGAGAAATCTCTTTGACATCCTTCAGACATTTCTCCGAAAACTCATCTATTTACACTGCTTTCGATCTACGATCATTCCTCGCAAATCCAATAATTGTACAGAAAAGAAACAGTTGGGACCATTACAATCGTTAAAAGTGTCAATACAAAATTTTGATAAATCAAACACTCGCATTCATCGATTCACAATCGCTTTAAGCGCGTTCATACCGTACGCATATTCATGCACTCGATACTGTTGACGTATTAGTGGTTTTCATCGCAATCAAAGTTAGAATATCGAAAACCCTCGACCGTTAATTCATTTAGCCGATGTTTCTGAATTACCTTGAATATGATCAATATAATTGGAATCGAATTACCTTGATAATGGGATATCTATAGAAGTGCTATCTGATGGGAATTCGATTTGTTTGACGCTCCATGGAAAATAATAATAACCGCTCGAATGAATATGATGAACATCTCTCGCTAGTTTCAGAGAAGTCTTCGTTGAAGACTGGAATCGAAAAAAGGGTCACCCTGCTTCAGTAAAATGTGTATCGCTGGGATTTTGAAAGATCGTTCGTTATGTAAAAGAGGAAAAAAATACGTGAAAAAGAGAAGTCATCGTGATACAAAATATTGCGATGAGATAACGGTGTAATGAAAGAACGATGTGTGATGAAAAAAAAAGGTACTGTGATTGAAAAACATGCGCACTTTGACGGTTTCGCTGAGATTGAAAGGGAAAAATATCAGATTGCTGTTTTTTTCATGATGTCGTGTAGAAGAGTTTGTATAACTCGATCACGTAGAATTCCTCGATTCTTTCAGATCATAATGTCATGCCGTTCGACTCGGCCCGTCTATTTCCTGTTCAGTGGTCCGTTCGGTGGCCAATTATTCAAATATAATTGAATAAATACATGGATAAGTGAGATACTCTTTAGGATTGAAGCAGGGTAGTTGCGCTTGGATCTCAAACGAGTCGCGGACAGTCAACCGACCAAGCAACCGGTCATTTATTCATTCGTAATACCGCAGCAGTGGCACTTCTTGTCCCTGCAAATGCGAATGCGCTACTTCGTCGCGGTCTTTTTCGTACTCGAAGGCAGGGGGATACAACATGCTCGATTCGAAACACTCGTATACAAGGGAAAAAGTTACGATTGCGTTGGAACGAGATACGAGAAAGACCACCTATATGATACGAAATCGTAATTACAATTCCACTTTTCTTGGACGAGTTCTGATTGTTTCAAACTGCATACTTTTGATGAGATCCCTGTTCCGTTCAAGTTATACACAATACAAAATGTTAAATGAACCGCAGAGGTTGTGAAAATATTTTCGCTTCCAATGACATTTCCTATGTAAATTTTGAATCTACTCTCACCAAAATCATCCTAGTTGAATCCTTGGAAGGTCAACACGATATCAAATAATCTTGTCGGATCCTCATGACATTCCAGATCAAGCTCATGATAATTTTCGAACCAGGCATTCATTCCATTTAGAACGTTTGCAATTGAGAGATGAATTCAAAGCACGAATTTCTCAACAACGCTGTACGTTGAGTACGTGTTGTACTCATGGTTGCCAGATTGACAATCCCAACGACATCCGAAGAAACTCAATTCCAAATCAAAACGTATTACCTCACAAATGATATAAATCATCCAACGTATCTCATTCAAAGATCTTTATCGGCTGATTCTTATAATATATCTATCTTTTTGAAAATCCGTGGTACCGAATAACGAACAGTAGTAAATTATCCAATCAATGGAATTGAAGTTGAGGAATTTCAAACGATGATATTTTTCTTTCCGAGAATGAATCTCAACTGAAAGATATCCTATGGTCTTACGACCACGACGTCGTCGTAGTCGGACTTTTATGAAAGTGGATGTCATTGTGTCTATTGTATTCCCTCATTGGTCTCAGCGGGAGCACAAACCACAGTCGAAAGCCTGTCGAAACCGTCTTCTCCTGTATATAAGTGTGAGAAAAAGGTTTGCCGAGCATACTTTGACACGCGTGATCTCCCATTGTGGTAAATACGCGTGAAACACGAGGAACACGAGATCCGTGTCTCGTTCTAAACGGCAGGGATTCTTTCCTTCAACTCAATTCCCCGTGTCCAGATATTGCTCCGAGAACTGGATTCTTCCTCCTTCTTTTTCTCCATCTTGTTTCCGTCCCAAAGAGAACGTAAACAAAACAAACAAGTCGGAATCAAGAGGAATCGCTCTTCATAAAAATATGATTGATGTCATCATTTATAGAAAAGAATGAGTGAAAGACTGAGAGTATCGTAAGAATTATTCGTTGAATGTATGCAGATGCGTGATACGTTATTCCATTACGAAGAGGAGTATTAGAAATGTACTTAGAATTCTATGAATTTTCTCGTAACGCTGGTAGTGTTTGTCCAATGAATAATGTTTGTAACATGAGCTTATCGGTTAATGGGATGTCACGCCTAGGGATGCGACGAGGTATCTGCATGTCATGATATTTGTAATACTTGTCATACGCTACGATGGGGTTACAACATTTGTCTGAGAGAATTTTCATCAGTTACAAAACCATAGCCAAATTTTGTTCTTCATGATTGATATTATATATCTTTGAAACCTTCACAAATTTTGCTACAGGATGAATAATTTTGAAAACGTGGAATACAAACTGCATTGATGAAATAACTGTATAAAACTTTCCCAGTGGACAGTTACTCGTTATAGGAATCGTGAAGTATGTTGGATTTGACGCATAATTGAGACACGTTTGAAATTCCACCTCTTTAGTACGATTCTCATTTGATACGGTACGAAGGGTGTCATAGGATCCACTGAAATGTCAGTGATGGAGCTGTTACCGTGATACATTGTGGAGGTAGAGATAAAAGGAATCGTATAAGCAAAAGGAATTACTCTCGTGTAACAGACTTTGCGCACACTGTCGATGAGAGTCGAGAAAGAGGGTTCGTATGAACGAGTTTCAGATTCCACAACCGACCGCTAATTATTTTCTACTTACCAATCAGAAATGATCGTGATTCTTATGATGTTGTGTTAAGCCTTTTTTTCATTCATCCCTTGATTGTTATGCTTATGAGAAAATAAAGCCCTATTACAAAAAATCAAATGGATCCTATCAGGAACTGATTTGAATCTGATCAAATTGTATAACAGAAACAGAAACGGTTTCAAGTTGTACATTGGAGGTGAATGAATTTTGAATTTTTTTCAGGGAGTAAAGGAAGTGATCTTAGTGATATAGATCTGAATTTGATCGAGATAATTGGATTTCCTTTCTTCCACATAAATATATCTCATATCCGGAGGAAGAGAATAAATTTTTTTTCCCAGCTTTTCTTGATTTGAATGAACTTGTAAAACTAAATTTGTATCCCTAAAATGTGGATCAGGTTATTGAAGGAAGCATTAGAAAATAGATTTCAACAATTTAAGGATGGAATTTCTGTTATGAACTGAATCGTAAAAAGATAGTGAAAACTCATTACCGATTCAAGTAGTGCCGGACGAAATAGGACATGTAAAGTACGATTAACGACTCGATTTAGATATAAAATATCGTGATTTAACCATTTATTCGCGATTGTTTACAAAATTCAATTGCAAAAAGGCATGAATACGCAGTATAGTTTCAACTCATACGTATTGTATAGAGGCCGAAATGGCACTGACTTTGATGATTTCGACGGCAAGGTCGAGAGTAAATGAAAAGAGACATATTTTCGAATTATCATCTAAACAGAGATACAATTAGAGTATTAATTAGATATGACTTTAACCTTGTGGAGGGATTTGTGAATTCAAAAGCAGAAGTTGAAGCGAACGAGCGTAACATTCATATTTAAAATATTTTCTACAAGGTGCCGAATTGAAATTGATGTCGTTTACTCTCGAATTGTTCAATATCTTGAACATGAACAATTTCATATAAAAAACGTATTATATCTAGAATGTATTATCCTTATTTTGTAATTCATGACACAGAACTGAAGTGGACAGGAAATTTTCAGAGCTTTTATGAATAAAATAATTGTAACTCTTTGGTATCATTCATGAAGATTCTGATCAATTTCACATCCGATCCCTTTCAGATCTTCGAAAGATGTGCTTGATTTTCAATAACCTCGTCAGATCTCGATGAAATACCAAGTAAACCCAGGGTTGGAAGTAATTCAATCGAAACTCAATTGAATTAACATCCAATCAACCATTGAGTTGATTTCCTGATTGGAATTTTTTTCAATTAACAATTTAATTCAATTCCCAATTCAAAGTTTTCCAATTAACAATTCAATTCATTTTTTCATACAAGGTTTTTTCAATTAATAAATCAAATAGAATTCCCAATTCAAAGTTTTTTCAATTAACAGTTGAATTTATTTCTTAATTCAAAGTTTCTTCAATTCCCATTTGGTTCTTAATACAAATTTGTTACAATCAACAATTGAATTTAATTCTCAATTCAAAGTTACTTGAATTAACAATCAAATTGATTTCTGCATTCAAAGTTTCTTCAATTAACAACTGAATTCAATTATTAATTCAAATTTTTTAAACTCACAATTACATTGAATTCTTAATTCATAGCTTCTTAAATTGACAAATGAATTTTTTTATTAATACCAAGTTTTTTCAATTGACAAGTATTGAATTTAATACTCAATTCAAGATTGTTCTAATTAAATTTAATTCGTAATTGGAATTTTTTCAATTAGCAATCAATTTTGATCCATGAATTTCATTTTTGATTGGGTCAATTGTCAATTTTAGAATTATGCCTGTTTGTTGAATGATCAATTTCATAAATACTGGAATATAATTCATCAGTGCTGGCGGGACAGTCATGAGTACCACAGTTGCCGATTTAACGACTTTTTGACTGCTCCAATTGGTCATTGAATTTAAAAGACATGAGCGATAAGTGGAATCATAGGAAAAAAGTCTTTCAATTGGCACCTGTAATGAGTACGGGGGAACGCAGTATTACACAGCATACGAGGGTGGATTGATAAGTTTCCGGCCTGACCAAGAAAAACAACGTTTTTAAGAATTTTTTTTTTTTATTTCTCAACATAATCTCCTCCAAGGCTGATACATTTCTCATAGCGGTGTTCTAGTCTAGTAATGCCATCTCTATAGACTGATTCGTCAAGCTCCTCAAAATACCCATTTACAGCTTCGATTACTTCTTCATTGTCCGCAAATCTCTTACCGCCAAGCCATTTTTTGAGGTTAGGAAACAGATAACAGTCACTCGGGGCTAGGTCTGGAGAGTAGGGAGGGTGCGGCATTAATTCAAACTTCAGATCGTTGATTTTAGCCATCGCAACGATTGACGTGTGCGCTGGTGCGTTATCGTGATGAAACAAGATTTTTTTCTTCGCCAGATGAGGTCGTTTAATTTTCACTTCGTGGCTCAAACGTTGCAATAAGTCTGCGTAGTATTGACCAGTGATAGTTTTACCCTTTTCAAGGTAATCAATGTATATAATACCTCTTGCATCCCAAAAAACAGTAGCCATAACCTTGTTCGCCGAAAAATTGTTTTGCCTTCTTTGGAGTTGGTTCCCTTGGTCCAATCCACTGTTTAGACTGTTCTTTGGTTTCAGGGGTGTAGTGGTGGACCCAAGTTTCGTCAACGGTTACGAATCGACGCAAAAATTCGCTTGGATTACGCTTATACAACGCCAAATTGGCGGTAGAAATGTTCTTTCGAATCAATTTTTGGTCGACTGTTAGCAAACGCGGCACCCATCTTGCACAGAGCTTTTCCATATACAAATGTTGGTGCAAAATATTTTGTACACGTTCATATGACATCTTACAGGTCTCAGCTATCTCACGAACTTTTAATCTGCGATCTTTCAGCACTATTTGATGGATTTTTTCGATCATATCTGGAGTTGTGACCTCAATGGGGCGTCCTGAGCGAGGCTCATCAGAGGTGCTCACACGACCCTTTTTAAACTCGGAAACTCACTGCTTAACGGTTGAATATGATGGGGAGGATGTCCCCAGTGTTGAGTCCATCTCTTCTTTAATTTCCTTCGGCGTTAACCCCTTCAAATAAAAGTATTTGATGACAGCACGATTTTCCAGCTTTTCCATTTTTACGAAAAACACAGAGGCGTCTTGGTCAGCGTGCTCTCAAAACTAAACTAACATGGCGATCGGACTGAAACTATAGCTACAAGCTATCTAAGGATGGTACTATAGAACGCCACCTCAAGGTAGGCCTAGTGGCGCCATCTCTTGATCAGGCCGGAAACTTATCAATCCACCCTCGTAGCTTTGAATTTTAGTGGATGGTTGTGATTCACAGCACCCATTACTGTTTTTTTTCCCGTACGGAGTGCTTTAACCAACGAATGGTTACGATTTTCAGGAAACTAAGAACAGATTTATGATTAACATTCTCGAGAAAAATTGTAGCTCGGTGTATTTTTATATGAAATTTTGATGATATCGGTCTGTATTAGTATTCGTATAAACTGTTTTATTTTCAAACTATGCAAGCGCATTGCAGTTACGTAGTTATTTGTCATACGAGGTACACTGAGAGGAAAAACTGTAGCTGAAAATAAGCCCAAGTATGGTTTTTAATCACAGTAGTTATATTTCCACTATCACAGCGATTTTCATGGCTACTTGGATGAGAAATATTGCTGCTGTAACTAAAAAAATGTACCTGGGCTCATTTTCAGCTACAGTTTTGCTTCTTCGTTAGAGGGAAACTTTGTGATCGTTTCGAGGGACTGAAATTTTTTTTGTCCCCAAACTCAAAATCTCTCAGGCCAAAATGTTCCTCCAAATTCGTGGAAAATTCTTGGTTCCGTGTCTGTCTGTGTGTGTGTGGATTGATTGATTTGAGAACGCGCATGCTTTCCATTCCACTCATCCGATTCCAATAAGATTTATACCACAGTTGTAGAGCGAGGCGATAGTGGGCCCAAAAAAGTTTCAGCTCGGTTTGCCCAAAGCATTCGGGTAGAGAAGGACAAATGTATTGAAAAATTGCGACTTTTGCGAACGCGCATATCTCCGCTTTCTATTATCCGATTGCAATGAAACTTATCCCACGTTCTAGTTATGATCCGATAGTGCTCCCATATTAGTTACATCCGAATCCATTGAGAACTGTGAGGATTTTTGTTTTTGTAAACCGCATCGTTTCTCAATATTTTGGAAGCATGCCTTCCCTACACTGAAAAAAAATGTGTTTTTGGCAACCTCGTCAAGGGTTTGGCAGGTATTCGGTTGAGTCAACAGAATAACGCTTGATATAAATCCCCCGTCATTTGGTACGACAATCCGCGTTTGGTTGATTCAACCCTGGAGCGATATAGTAACTAAATAAGACGCGCGTTTCAGTCAATCACCATGTCTTTAATGGAAACACAACGAAGTTTGAACGCACAATTTTAAGCAGTTGATTCAATCTCATATCGAGGTGATTGAAATGCATCAGGTGTAATTGAAAAGTATGAGCATTTGAGATAACATTCTCATTCAATTGCTCCTGGAGAATTGGTTCATTGAACGAATATCCAATAAGTTTGGCTGAAAAGTGGCGGAGTTGAGACAAACTCATCAATGCGATCGCTTTTGATATGTCATGAAGTTCATCACAACCAAAGAAAATCAATGTAGATATAGACAAGCGTTCGTTGAAAAAAGAATGATTTCCTATTCATATGAAAAAAAAACGTGATTTTACATAGAGTATGATTCACTTATATTCACAGATTCGCACTTTCGATTATGCACTTTCATCCATTTCATAAGACATTACGTTAATTGTATCTTCTGGATCGGATGATTCATGTTCAAAATGGCATTCTTGGATTGAGGTGATTTGAACAGCCTCCATAGCTCAGTGGGTAAAGCGCTAGTCTCCAATGCTGGAAGTTGTGAGTTCGATTCTCGTCAACTGTGGAGCAAAATTTGCATTCCAGAATTCATCCGGACAGCAGCGTCTACGCTAAAACACAACTGGTCAAGCATCGCGGACGGAAGCAGCAACGACCCCCATCAACAAAACAGGCAGAAAATGTCAAACCATGGTATGAAGGAGAGGAGAGCCGGTCAATGAACATTCCGACAACAACACTTAAATTCCCAAAACATTGTGTAAATCTATTCGGAAAGTCCACATGAAAAATCTTTTCCCTTTCTTCATTCGATCATTGCATTGAATTGCTATGTTCTATTCAGCGGATAACTCATGAAATTGAATCAATTGAACTACGATATTGATGTTACACGGAGAAAAAGGAATTCGCTGTGGCAGCGAAATCTACTTTTGCTGGGTTCCTTTTGCCAGAGCAGCAAATTTTTTGCTGTCACAGCAAACTATTTGCTGTTCCAGCAATCTTGTTAGCTGCGACAGCGAATTTTCTAGCTGTGGCAGCAAAAAATGTTTGCTATCCCAGCAAAATTTGTTTGCTATTCTATATTTAATACTGAAAATTTGCTGGTGGAGCAAACATTTTTTGCTGCCACAGCTAAAAAATTGCTGTCGTAGCTAACACGATTGCTGTTATAGCAAATTTTTAGCTAGGTCAGCAAAAAATTTTGCTATTCTATATATAATACCTCGATTTGCTGCGTCAGCAAATTTGTTCTCTCCGTGTATGGTATGTGACACTCAATCAAATGTTACACGCGTTATTTCAAACTAATTTGAATCGATACAAATAGGTATGTTTCACGCTCTTTCAAAGGGAAGAATCAATTGAAACAAATCCATGAAAATTACAATCAATTGCTCAAAGGATTGACTTAATTTCTTACGGGGTTGAGACAACTTCCTCTTCCAAACTCATCAGACAGTTCAGTCAATTCCTAGATTCATTTCGCCGTATAAATGCGTGGCGGGGTTGAGGCAATTGAAACTCAGTTGAATCAAACTATCCTTTTTCTCAGTGTATGTTCATACCATCCAAATGCCATCAAACTTTAAGAATATTCAGTTGACCAGAGGTTAGTTGTACGATATGAATTTCAGGTAAATTGGAATTGAGGGAAGGAAATGGTATGTTCCGTTCCTATCATCCGATCGTAATGGAGTTTTCGCCATAATTCTGTGCATTATCGATAATCATCCCATATAAGTTTCAACTTGATCTTCGCAGAAAAACGGGAAAGGGAGAGGAATCATATTATCGACAATTTCGATTCTGCAACCGTACGTATCTTCGCTTCCGATTGTAACAAAACTTATACTTTGTTTCAGTTATGGTCCCATAGGTGTCCCATGTAAGTTTCATCCCAATCGGTCGAGAATTTTCTTGAGTTTTTTTTCTTATTTAAAACGCGTTAGTTCAGAAAAAGAATGTACTTACTTAGTGTGAAGGTGTTCAGCGTGGTATTGAGAAAATTGTCTGATTCCAAGTGTATATCTTCATGAGATATATACTTCCAAGTATATATCTTCATGAGCTATTACGGTGACTGGAGCAAGACTAGTAAGACGCGGTATTTTGTACCAGGTGTGTAAGTATGAAACCGGAATTTGCCCATAGGTGGCGCTAGATGTCGATGCAGTTACCGACACATCACATCAGCGGTGTCTTGTTATTGTATTGACATCCGACAAAGATTTCCAACTGACAATAACACGAGTTTCATTCAGTAGCATGAGTTTATCAGAGATAAACATGTCGACTTTTGTGCCAACAAATTACGATTTGCGGACAGCACTACTTTTCTGTTCTCATCTGAAGAAAACCGCAGCCGAATCGCATGGAATGCTTGTGGAGGCGTTTGGTGAGCATGCTCTCGGTAAAACACAGTGTTTCGAGTGGTTCAAACGGTTCAAAAGTGGTGATTTTGACGTCAGGAACGAAGAACGTGGAAGACCACCGAAAAAGTTTGAAGACGCTGACCTGCAAGCCTTGTTGGACCAAGACGATGCTCAAACGCAACAACAACAACTGGCGGATCAGTGAAAGGTGACTCGAGAAGCCATCTCCCTTCGGTTGAAAGCCATGGGAAAGATACAAAAGGTGGGGAAATGGGTTCCACATGAACTCAACGAAAGACAGCAGGAAAACCGCAAAACATCATGGGAAATGCTGCTCGCCAGGTTCCAAAGAAAGTCATTTCTCCATCGAATTGTGACTGGCGATGAAAAGTGGATATATTTCGAGAATCCTGAGCGCAAAAAGTCATGGATTACTCCGGGTGAACCATCAACATCGACGGCAAGACCAAACCGCTACGGACGAAAGACAATGCTGTGTGTTTGGTGGAATCAGAAGGGCGTAATCTACTACGAGCTGCTGAAACCTGGGGACACTGTCAATACTCAACGCTACCGACAACAAATGATCGATTTGAATCGAGTTTTGCGTGAAAAACGGCCAGAATACCAACAAACACAACACAAGGTGATTTTGCTGCATGACAATGCACCAGCACACAAAGCAAAACAGGTCCAGGAAACGATAGAGTCGTTCCGTTGGGAGATTCTTCAGCACGCGCCTCACTCACCGGACCTTGCCCCATCCGATTACTACTTGTTTGCATCGATGGGACACGCACTTGCTGAGCAGCTCTTTACTTCTTACGAAGATGTACGAAAATGGCTCGATGACTGGTTTGCCTCAAAAGAGCAACAGTTCTTTTGGCGCGGAATCCACAAATTGCCAGAAAGATGGAAAAAATGTACAGATAGCGACGGACAATATTTTGAATAAGTTACTTTGTATCATATCATTACAATAAACGTGTTTTTTTTGTACAAAAATTGCGGTTCCATACTTACACACCTGGCAGGGCATAATTTCATTCGGTAGCATCTCAATGTCCCGAACGGTGTTTGTCCTGAATGATAACGTCCCGAACGACAATGGCCCATCATAACACCATCATAAAACCATCATTGAAGCATGGTATGAATTTTTTTTTCAAAACAAACGAGGAAGCCATGTGCCAATTGGTAGAGTATTTTCTCAGTCTATAGGAAATATTATCCATTGACTTTACTTCATCAATCATTCTCTAAACGTAATCTGGAGCTTCTGCATTTGCATCACTTGAAAAAAAATTCACTGTGTGAGCTGGAAATCTGTATCCGTAGTACTTACGAGCGCGTAATGAAAAACTCTGCCAATTGGCACATGGCTTCCTCGTGTGTGTTGAAAGAAAATACATGTTTTCTTTCCCTCTCCCGTTTTTCTTGGAGAGCCAGGTTGAAATTGATAGAGCACTGCGATCCACACTGCATAAAGCTGTGGTGGAAATTTCATGAAAATTGGAGGTTAGGAACGGAAGTTATCCCCATGATAACGATGTTTACGAAATTTTCGAAGTTTAGTGCTCACCATTTTCTTCCCTGACTTCCGATTCGTTTGAAATTTATACCGTACAACTAACACCTCGTGAATTCAATACGCTCCAAATTTCATAACATTTGGATGATACGGATATTGAGAAGGCATGCTTTCAAAATATTGCCAAAAAATGCAGATCGCAAAAAAAATTTTCCAACAGTTTTCAACCGATTGGGATGAAACTCATATGGGACCACTATCGGATCATAAATATAACGCGGTATCAATTTCATTGCAATCGGATAATAGGAAGCGGAGATTTGCGCAGTCGCAAAATCACGATTTTTTTCACATTTTCCCTCACCCCTCCCATTCCTCTGTAAGAATCAGGTTGGAGTTGATATGGGACCACTATCAACACTACATCTAACCGTGGTTGAAATTTCATGACGATCGGATAGTATGAACGGAAGATATTCCTGGTTGCAGAAGTTTACGCGCGCACACACACACACACACACACACACACACACACACACACACACACACAGATACGGGACCAAAAATTTTCCCCGAGTTTTGAGGAACATTTTGGTCTAAGAGATTTTGAGTTTGGAGACCAAAAAATTTTTGGCCCCTGGAAACGATCACGAAGCTTCCCTCTGACAAGGAAGCAAAACTTCATGTACGAGGGTGGATTGATAAGTTTCCGGCCTGACCAAGAAAAACAACGTTTTTAAGAATTTTTTTTTTTTTATTTCTCAACATAATCTCCTCCAAGGCTGATACATTTCTCATAGCGGTGTTCTAGTCTAGTAATGCCATCTCTATAGACTGATTCGTCAAGCTCCTCAAAATACCCATTTACAGCTTCGATTACTTCTTCATTGTCCGCAAATCCCTTACCGCCAAGCCATTTTTTGAGGTTAGGAAACAGATAATAGTCACTCAGGGCTAGGTCTGGAGAGTAGGGAGGGTGCGGCATTAATTCAAACTTCAGATCGTTGATTTTAGCCATCGCAACGATTGACGTGTGTGCTGGTGCGTTATCGTGATGAAACAAGATTTTTTTCTTCGCCAGATGAGGTCGTTTAATTTTCACTTCGTGGCTCAAACGTTGCAATAAGTCTGCGTAGTATTGACCAGTGATAGTTTTACCCTTTTCAAGGTAATCAATGGATATAATACCTCTTGCATCCCAAAAAACAGTAGCCATAACCTTGTTCGCCGACAAAATTGTTTTTGCCTTCTTTGGAGTTGGTTCCCCTGGTCCAATCCACTGTTTAGACTGTTCTTTGGTTTCAGGAGTGTAGTGGTGGACCCAAGTTTCGTCAACGGTTACGAATCGACGCAAAAATTCGCTTGGATTACGCTTATACAACGCCAAATTGGCGGTAGAAATGTTCTTTCGAATCAATTTTTGGTGGACTGTTAGCAAACGCGGCACCCATCTTGCACAGAGCTCTTCCATATACAAATGTTGGTGCAAAATACTTTGTACACGTTCATATGACATCTTACAGGTCTCAGCTATCTCACGAACTTTTAATCTGCGATCTTTCAGCACTATTTGATGGATTTTTCCGATCATATCTGGAGTTGTGACCCCAATGGGACGTCCTAAGCGAGGCTCATCAGAGGTGCTCACACGACCCTTTTTAAACTCGGAAACCCACTGCTCAACGGTTGAATATGATGGGGAGGATGTCCCCAGTGTTGAGTCCATCTCTTCTTTAATTTCCTTCGGCGTTAACCCCTTCAAATAAAAGTATTTGATGACAGCACGATTTTCCAGCTTTTCCATTTTTACGAAAAACACAGAGGCGTCTTGGTCAGCGTGCTCTCAAAACTAAACTAACATGGCGATCGGACTGAAACTATAGCTACAAGCTATCTAAGGATGGTACTATAGAACGCCACCTCAAGGTAGGCCTAGTGGCGTCATCTCTTGGTCAGGCCGGAAACTTATCAATCCACCCTCGTATTAATCACATTCAATTGTTAATTTCAGAAAATTTTGAATTAATAATTACTTTTTAATTTTTAATTGAAAAAATCTCAGTTAGGAATTAAATTTAATCATCAATTGGAAAAACTTTCAATTAATAATTAAACTTGATTTTCAGTTGAAGAAAATTCCCAATCAAGAATGACGTCTTGATTGATAATTGTGTGTTCTTGCATTACTTAATTCACAACCCTGAGTTACCCTCATGATAATTCCTAATCAAACTTGTTCCATCCTCAGCACTAGCGAATCTCCCCACAAAAGGATTCTGAATACAATATTTCATAATTCATCATCACTTCTCGGACTTTTCCAATATTTTCTTGGCGTCGAATCAATACAAACTGATTCTAAACACGATTGAATTTCAAACAACAAACAACACGATCGTAAACTCATGTTTGTGAGTAATTATTGATTCTCTACGAAAACTGTACGTGTTTACGCACTTGTTAGTTAAACTGCATATGAAATTCGGTACGGATTATTTGGAGAATATTGAAAATATGAGGGAAAAATATCCATATAGGATTCTTCAACATCATCATGAAGTAATCAGTCTTATGACTGGTGTGATGAAATCTTCCATCCCTGTCTATTATCCGCTAACCGATTAATTTTTGCATATCTATGACAACCCTTATCCTGTATAATTTGCTTCATATAACTTAATCTAGGTCTACCTTTCCGAGTTTTACCATTCATTTTTTCTTCAAATATTGTTTTCAATAAGCTATCATCCTTAATGTGTGTCTTATCAGATTACTTCTTCTTTTCACGACATGTCTCAAAAGACTTCTTTTTTCATTTACCTTCTCAAGTACTTCTTCATTTTTCACTTTCTTCATCCACCCTATTCTAAGCATCCTTCTATAACACCACATTTCAAAAGCTTCGAGTCTTCGTTGGTGCGTTTTTCCAATTGTCCAAGTTTCGCAACCATATAACGCTGTGCTCCAAACGTAAGTCTTGAGGAATTTCTTCCTTACTGCTGAGCTAATATTCTTCGAACATAGTAACTGTTTCTTTTGGTGGAAAGCCTGTTTTCCTTGTGCTATTTTTGCTCTTATATCTCTTTCGCTCTTACCATTTTCTGTAATTATGCTTCCTAGATATTTAAATTCTTTCACTTGCTGAATTGTCTCTGGATCTACTTTGATTTTCGTTCTTCTTGATGTTTTCGCTGTTGTACAAATCATGAATTTTGTTTTGTCCTCATTCATATTCATACAATGTTTTATAGTAATATTGTTTTCATAGTGTTGAGAATGTTTTCTAACTCAGCACCACAACTCATAGCTAATATAGCTTTGTCATCTGCAAATCTCAACATGCTTACATTTTAACCTTCAATCTGTAATTTCAATTGCACTTGCTCCTTCACTTCGTTCATCGCTCTTTAACAAACCATATGAAATTGTTCGAAAAAAATTCAAAGAATAGAAAAAAAAATAACAAATAAAACAAAGAATTCAGTACTCTCCATCCCACTTCCGCGTCTTTTTTTCCTCATGAAGAATGTGATGCGGAAGACAAAACCATGTTCCACGAGAAGATACTGTTTAAAGAAGATGCTCTACTTCAATTATAGTGTGGAAATGGATTTGATCAAGTCGAGTGAACTTTACCAATAGAAGTTCTGCGGAAGAAGCAGAAGTTCGTGCAATCTGGATCGTCCAACTTTGGTGGTCCGTGAAATTATAAGACCAACAAGTATTGATTCCCAGAATTGAAAACTTATCTCAGAAACGGTGCATAATGAAACCATGTATAAGGTTTTCATTATTTCTTATAGATTTCAAATCCCGAGATGCCGGGGAATGAAATTTCATTATCCTTATCATGAAATGTTGTCAAAATGACAGTATTTTGTCGTAATCTCGTTTCTGGTCCATGCAATAGCCAGCCTTGCATAATTTGAAATTGAATAAACATTATTCATTTTTCCGTTCTTATTGTGTTCCTTATTAATACCAGCTACAAGTGGCGTAGTTTTTATGTTACACTCCCGACATCAGTTATCGTTGCGCCCTATTCATAGTCGGCTAATGAGTACAATCCTCGGGGCTTTACGCGATGCGTATTGTTTACATATCAGAGGAATGCCTAGAGGTGATTGAACATCACAAGAGAACTACATTTGATGATGAAATAAAAACAAACTAATAAGCAAATTCCGTGACCTATATCTGAAAAAATTTCGAATCGTTGTCCGCCAAAATCACTGTAAAAAAATTCCTCCCAAAAATTGAGAAAATGTGACTATAATTTTTCACAGCCACTTTTCTCCGACTTCTCAGACAAATTTTACTGAATTTTACGAGACTTCAATTAAATTTCAAAGCGTGTTATGAAAATTGAATCGAGTGTCTTAGAATTCAGCAAAATTTTTCTAAAAATTCAAAAGAAAGTGAAACAATGAATTTACAGAAGAAACAATAGCCGTATTTGGCATCGTGATCTTAATTAACTCGTTAACCACGATTTATCATGAAATTTGTGGACGTAACCGTGAATATATAGTTTACCCGACGTGGGGTGTAATGTCATTGTATTTGTGGCGGATATATCAGGAAGAGAACTCTCGTCCGAGGAGAAGAACTCTGGCGTCGACCCAGCAGGTGAACTGCTGCATGCAGTCAGAGTCCGACATTTGTTCATCGTAACTTACGAGACAGAATATGTGTCCACCCCCGTCGTGTAACATCGGGTACAAGTGTATGCGTACGAGCCTATAAGTCCATCGTTTATCGGCAAGAGATAACAGAAACGACGACAACGTACGTGTGATTTCAAAATAATAGATACTAAATTAACATACGTATTTTTTTCTTGCCAATAAAGACGCTCGCACCTCGAATAAATTGAATGAAATATCTCACACGTCGCGTTTTCCATATCGCAAAAATGTCATAAACGTCGAATACCAAAATACACGTTTTTTTGATTCCCATCAAGGATAGAAAAAAAACAAGATCAGAGCTATTGAATGAAAATTTATTCCCCGCTCTGGAACGTAAATACACAGAAACGTGGGAGTAATTCTTGACAAAACGAACGGATACGATCCTCTCAAAGGATATCTATATCTCATATTGGAGGTATGGAAAATTGAGATTGTTCGTAGCAGGGAAAATAGAATAATTCACATTTGCATAATGTTTTTCCACATATGAGAACAAATTTCGTGAGATAACAAATCCCCTCGTTTCATTTAATCTGCAATGAAGAAAGAAATGGTTATTCAAATAAAGTGAATGAGCAAGCGACTGTAGAGCGTGTTGTCTCTTGACAAAGAAATGAAGTTGCTGCTCTGCTCTGATCTCGTTCCGACAAATCTCTCTGTCTTTTTCTGTGCATTTAAATGCTCAGAAAAAGGTTGAGCGGATGCAAAGCCGCAGTGCGGCTGGAAGTGATGATGAACCAAATGTGTGGCGGGATCAATTGCAATTTGGTCAACTCCACCGCGGCCTGGTTTGAATGTATTAAATTTTCCTCTCGGTCGTATCTCGAGTTTAATTTGATGTTAAATAACTGTGAGATTATGTATGAGCTTTTTTTTCCAATAAATGACAAAAAATTGAGGAAGAATAATTCGAAAGCATCCGATGAGCATCGAGCTGATGGTCCATTAACTCGGTATTTGATTTTTAGATATCCAAGGTATTCTGTGAAGAACTAAGTGAGAATCTTCTAAAGTGGTATCGGGGCAACAAGGCGAGTGTCACGTTGGATTTTCATGGTAATGCCTTGTCTACGCACGAGACTCGATCCCTCCTAAGCGCATTAAGTACGATACGTCGAACGTATAAGTATTCTGATAGCGATCGGTTGATCTCTGTACGGTCAAATGTACATCGGCCATCGTTGCATGAACCCGCTGATTACGGGAGGAGCGGATGCTATATATATGCGTGTGCCTGTATATCCATCGGATTAATCTTCGTACTCTGATCTCGTTGTTCGGAGTTATAGATGTAGAGATGTATAACTGTATAGGTATATAGACCAGCTATGCCATTGAATTTTTGCCTATTCATACATGAATGAATGAACGAACAAATGCATGTATGAACGCGTAGATGTATATACCTACAGTTCAAAGAATCCGTGAAAAGCCGATGCGAGTGAGAATCGTATACGCTTCGTAATAGACAAAAAACATCCACCTCGTTGAAAAGTCCGTCGCGCTTTTTCGAATGTCGACGAATGAATTTACAAATAGGGTGGGTGGATAGGTAGGGAGTGGTATTTATATTCTCAGATATATTTCTCTCCTTTTTATAAAATAAATAAAATACTAGGGTTTTGTGACTCATACCTGTTATACACCTGTTATGTAATACTGTTTCTTCGCTTGCTTTATTCCTCTCTCACCGTCGTCGTATTAGTTTTGAATTTTTTGATGTTCTTTTTTTCGTTTACTTCACTCTCAGAGATAACTGCGAGTTGTATTCTGTAGTACAGAATACGTGCCGGTATTTCTGCTGTTCGTATTGGGACATTACAATTTTTATAGAAATCTTGAAAACATTGTTACGGGCTTTCGCGTCACGTACGAAAAAAATTTTTGGATTGGAATAATTTTAGAGGTTTGAATAATATAATGGGGCAGTATTGTTGCCAGAGTTGCCGATACTATTAAATTAGAAGCTACCAAAGCTGCAAAGACTGGCAAGAAGTTCGCATAATAACATTATGCTGGTTTATGTGCGCGTACTATGGTAGAATCCCAATAAACATAAATGTCTTGAAGATACATTGAAGATATCTTCAAGATGTGTCGTGAAGATATCTTAAAAATCACTTCAAGGAATGAAATTCAGATGTCGAATTTGAGATGGATACAAGATGTCGCAAGAACATCTTAATTGAGATATCTTCGGGATACATCTGGGAGATCTCTCAGATATCTTCAAGTTATGAAGTGAACATATCTTCCGCAAGATACCTGAAAGATGCAGCGGTTCCATATCTTCACAAAGATACATTCAAAATGTATCATAAAGATATCTTCAAGTTAACTTTCAGGAATGAAATTGAAGTGCCGAATTTGAGGTGAATGCAAGACGTCTTGATGACATCCCAAGTGAGATATCTTCACACTGAGAAAAATGTGTTTCGTAGAACTAGCAATAAGAGCTGACATTTTATTGTTGAATATACAATAATTCTTGTTCTTGTAGCAATATATAGTTGTCTTATCAACAATAACATTGTCAATTCAGCAATTTTATTGCTGGTTGATATGTGACAATTCAGCATCGTCATATGTCAACCTACAATAAAAATCGTGAAAATATGACCGTTAACATTGCTGAATTGACAATTCTATTGTTAACAAGACAACATGTATTGCTATAAGAACAAAAATTATTGTATTTCCAACAATAAAATGCCAACAATTCTGTGATTGCTAGTTCTACGAAACGCATTTTTCTCAGTGCAGGGTACATCTGAATTAGTGGTGAGCGATATTTACAAAAATATCGATATTGGGGGATCGATATTCATCGTAACTGAAATATCGATATGCGATAAATAGCGGAACCGAAGTATCGATATTCTTTCGATATTATATCGATAATATTGATAATCACATATATGCATCCGTAAATATTGTTTAAAGAATTTGTTATGCATAAATACCATTTTTGAATTGTTATTCAAATACGGAAAGAACAGTTTGATTATATTTTAAAAATATTTCAGAAAATACAACGAATCGAATATTTATTTGGTATGAATAATGTTTCATTGAACTAAAGTTGTTTTTATTAACAGTGAATATTCAATTAATATGAACGCAATTCTCATTTATTCACAGGAAATAAATGTGGATTGATCAAAATCAAATTTGGTTATATTGAAAAAAAAATCATTTCGCACTATTCAAAAAAACATTTAGTAAATATAATTGAATTATTTTCTCAGTGCTCCTACCAGCATGGAAATGTGGACAGATAATAGATGCTTCCGACATTCGTACAAAATGTCAAAATTCAATAAGAAGAAAAAGAACGCGAATATTGGACCTGAGATTTTCATGAATGTCGAAAATCCAAATATCACCGTCGAAATTGAAAAAGTGAATACAAAATTCATAATTTAATGTATTAAATGTATGAGTGGCGCTACGATCGAGGCATAGCGTCGCGACTCGTGAATGGAATTTAGCGGGGCATTATACCTAGATTCCAACACTACGAAAGATTCCGGAGATTGCACCAGATAACAGAGCCTTCAATAGAGACTTCCCTCACCATCGAAGTTTCCAGACTTGTATATCCATGCTTCCGATGGGTGTTTTGAGTAAACAAGAGTCGATATGAACAATTTTAAAATTGTTCAATTTTTTTCATTCGCCATTCTATTTCATTAAATATTCTGATGAATTGATCTCAGGGAAAAAGTGCATACATTATGCACAGTTGGTCACTCTGATAAGAGAAAATTTTCCAAGCTAATGAAAAATTAAAAAATATTTTATTCTTCTGATCAGTTGAAAATTTTCATGAATTCATCACCAAAAAATATATATAGAATTTCGATATTTTCAAGGTAAAATATATGGATAACGATATATATCGGACAGAAAAATATCGATGAAAAATATCGATATATCATCTATAAAATATCGATATCCACAAACATTGATAAATATCGCCCAGCACTAATCTGAATGATCTCTTTTAGATATCTTGAAATTATGAATTTAAAATATTCTTTATATAAAATATCTTCCGCAAGATACTGGAAAGATGCCACGGTTTCATATCTTCACAAAGATATCTTCAAGATGTATCGTGAAGATATCCTCGAGATAACTTTCAGGAATGAAATTATTAGGAATTGGATTTAATTCGTGCCGTTTTCTGAATGAAAACAAATGATTTATTTCGAATGAACATAAAATAATACATCGATCAAAGTATTGTCCATCGCTTTCTACTACTTCCGACCATCTTTCGGGCAGGGAACGAATACCGTGTTGGAAGAACGCGTCATCTTTGGATGCAATCCACGAATCGACCCATTTTCGGCAATCTTCGTAAGAAGTGAACTTCTGCTCAGACAAGCTACGAGCCATCGAACGAAACAAATGGTAATCAGATGGAGCAATATCTGGAGAATACGGTGGGTGGGATAGAATTTCCCATTTGATTGTTTCCAGGTATGCTTTGACCGATTTTGCGACGTGCGGACGAGCATTGTCGTGCAGCAAAATGACTCTGTCGTGTCTTTTGGAGTATTCCGGCCGTTTTTTTTTCAATGCACGGCTCAAGTGCATCAATTTTAATCGTTAACGATCCTCAGTTATGGTTTTATTTGGTTTCAGCAGTTCATAATAAATCACATTCATCTGATTCAACCAAATACCAAGCAGGAGCTTAGACCCATGGATATTGGGCTTTCCCAGCAAACACTGTGGTCAGGTTCTTTGAAGAACCAACATTGGCAGTGTCGGTGAAATGCTGGCATTAGTGAATGTATTGGGCCTTTACAGGACGTGCAATGACACTCGATACATTGTTCTCCATCGAAGGGCCAATAATGGCATCACGTTCATTTCTGATGCGAGGAAATTACAGTAGAATTGTAATGACCCGATATGTTGCCAATAATGGCTCCCCGTATTATCGTACTGCCATCTGTTGCGATTCTTATGAACTTTGTTGTTGTTGGTTTTATAACCGATGATCAAACCCATCCCATTAAATTAATATTTTATGAGAATTCTTCATTCATTCGAGAATGAATTTCTATATTTTTAATTGAAAATAAAACCATACCTAATATCGTGTATCGAGTGAATCATGCAGGTTTTATTTTATTGGAATATATTGTGAGGTGATGTGAATAAACGAAGTGATAAGGTTACGTGATTCACTTTTCAATAACAACACATGAGAACATTCCATCAAACTTTGAATAGTATAGACGTCTTTACCCGACAAAAAACTTGTTCGTGATGAAGATATTCTTTCCAACATTTGATTCAGTGTAAAAGTAGGAATGAATCAGTGTGTGATTTCAAGTACCGTATATTTATGATCAGGATATATTTTCAATAATTTTTCATTCAGTACAAGGCCAATTAGTGCTCCAACGAGAACGAAGGACTGGCAGTAGCACGTCAACGACTTCTGAACGTGATCGTGAATGTGCAGCATTCCCAGGAGCGGTAGAAGTTTGGATGGGTGATCGTGGATACAAAGAATTTCTCAGGATTCTTTCACGTTGGATTACAACGACATGTTTGAGGATAAGAAAATCATTGCGGATGAATACCATTCATCCAATAAATTTTTTTTCTCATTTTATAGTCGTTAATAAATTCATCGTTTTTTATTCTTGTTCAAAATAATATTGAATTCACAATGAATTCGTGTCTTGACATTCATATTAAATCAGTGGATGAAGTTTGGTGATTCACTGAAGGCATACGGTGTTGGTTGAATGTTATGTGGCCGAATGCTAGCCGGTGGGACATACCCGTACAGCACGCGGACATTTCTCCGTCGCCTCCACGTCGCTTCTCCGTTCTTTCCACCTTGTATCCACGTCTCCCTTTCTTCCACCTCGCCTCCACGGAGATGCGACGTGGACATCGGTGGACGTGCTGTGTGGGATATACGCGCTGGGCCATCAGAGGCGGCCAATGGAGGACCATCAAAGCTATTGCTGGCATTTATTGGAGACCCAGTACAGGGCCATCAGTGCAGTGTTTGCTGGGTTGCTACTGATTGTGATGATTAGCCGGGCTTAACCCATGACTTTCTGCGCTTTGGATTGTCGTAATGGATCCATTCCTCATCACCGGTAACAATTCGATGCGAGAAACCTTTTCTTTTCATATTGGAGTAATAAAGTCAAACTCCCCGCAAAAACACTTCATTCGGTATAAATTTTGACATGTTCAATATATTATAAAGCGTTGTTATTCACGATTCAAAGGAAGGTTATGTAAAAAAAATGACGTCCAATAATAGCTGTTTAACGGACTTCCGGTAAGATGGCGGTGAGGGTATGACGGGCAGTGCGTGGCGGAGATTAATAAATAAAGGAAAAAGGAAAGTAAGGAGTGTCGGTGGACAAAAGTGTGCGAAGTGGAAGAGGAAGTAAGAAGTGGTGTTTGTTGGAAAAAATTGAGTGGAAGAGAGACAAAGAAGAGGTAGAAGGAGAGAGTGAAATTGGGAGTCAATTTAGTGAAACACGTGGACGTGAGATGGAGAGAGAGGAGATGAGGAGATTGGTGGAAGAGGAGGTAGAAAGGAGGATGAGGCAAAAAGCGAAGAATGGGAGAAGAAATTGAAAGAGGAATGTGAAAGGAGTGAAATGAGTTTTTTGGAAAACCTAAGGGAAGAAATAAAAAGAAGATTGGGTGAGTTAAAGGAAGACAGAGAAGGAACGAAAGAAGAAGAAGTGCTGCCACCTAGGGAGAGCGTACCGCCAGAGGAAACAAAGAAAGGGTATCAAGAGGAAAGAGAGGAGCGGAGAGGGATGGAGGAAAAAGAGGAGCAGAGAGGGAAGGAGGAAGGAGAGGAGGTAGGGAAGGAATATGGGGCGGAAGGTAAAAGACGAGAGGGCCATCTACCGGAAGCAGGGAGAAGCGGCGGGAAAGATACAGAAGAGCAGGAGAAGGGGAGAAAAAAGGAGGGAGAAGAGGCATAAGAAGAGAGAGAACGAGAGAAGAGGTTCGAGGAATGGAAGGAGAAGGACAGAAGATGGAGGAAGAGGAACGTGATAGTGAGAGGATGGGGAGTAAGAGAGATGAAGGATAGCGGAGAGTTGTTGGAGAAGATGGAAAAGAGAATGGGTATGAAGCTGAGAGTGGACTCAGTGGGGAAAATTGGAGTGGAGGGAAAAGATATATGGATAAGATTCGAGAACGAGGAGACGGCAGAGGAGGTGGGGGAGAGGAAGAACGCGCTGAGGAGACTAGGGATATATGTGGACCCGGACTTAACGAGAGAGGAGAGGAGAGAAGAGGAGGAAGAAGGGAGCTGGAGAGAAGAGGGAGTAAGTAGCAGTGCTGCCAGAAATGAAGGAGCTCCAGCGTTTTACCCCCTCCATGTACCATCGCAGAGCACGCACGCTATAACTATATATATGACATCTATAGTTATAGCGTGCGTGCTTTGCAATGGTATATGGAGAGGGTAAAACGCTGGAGCTCCTTCATTTCTGGCAGCACTGGTAAGTAGAAGAAAGAGTGGAACGAGAGCGCGTAGGGAAGTGAATGAAGACGATAAGAGGGGGTAAAAGAAGGAAAGAAGGACAAGGGGGAATTATTTTGGTTCGGTGCTAGTGAAATGTGTTTTAGAGTGAAGAATTGGATTATGTTTGCTTTTGTTTTGTTCCGTATATCCCTTTATGGGTTTGACGTTTTGGATGTAGAATGTCGAGGAGATGAGTTTTTTGTTTTTTTTTCGTTCTTTTATTTAAATGGTTAAGTAGTATGTTTATTTTGTGAAGGGACGGTGATTTGTAGAAGGAGGATTAAGAGGCGATAAGGAGATGCGGAGCCTGTAAGATTATGTAAGCAGGCGCCGTCAGAATATAAATAAAGAAATACATACCCGTACAGCACAACCACCAATCCTCCACCTAGGACTTCGGTGGACTGGAGGTGGAGAATTGGTGGAGAAATGGGAGCCGTGGAAATAAGGGAGAAATAAGGGAGAGTCTCCGTTGAGGCAACGGAGAGGCGACGGAGAGGCGACGGAGAAATGTCCGCCCCCTGTATTTTCAATATAATTCTTATTGGTGCATTTACGTAACCAAATCTGAATGTATGAATTCACGGATTTAAGTTTTACTGGAAATACAGGGGGCGGACATTTCTCCGTCGCCTCTCCGTTGCCTCAACGGAGACTCTCCCTTATTTCTCCCTTATTTCCACGGCTCCCATTCCCCCACCAATTCTCCACCTCCAGTCCACCGAAGTCCTAGGTGGAGGATCGGTGGTTGTGCTGTACGGGTACATACATACATACATAATAGCTGTTTAACAATGAATTGATTACTGTAGGTAACAACGGAATACTGTCTTACCTACACTGGAAAAAAAATTTATTCCAATCAAATAAATATTTATTTGTCCTGTACCAAAGAAATATTTATTAGAATTAACAAAATATTCTTTGGAACCAAAATAATTTATTTAAATTAAATAGATGGTTTTAATCGTTTATTTGATTCCAATAAATTATTTTGGTTCCAAAGAATATTTTGTTAATTCTACACCGAGAGAAAAAGCATGCTTTAGAAGCATGACACACTTCAATGCTTCTAACGAATTTGTTACAACGTACTTTTAACGCTCGGGACTCATGCAGTTAACGCACGAGACCATGCTTTTTGGGTATGTGTCACATGCTTTCTAAGCATGGGGACCGAGCGTTGGAAGCACGTTATGACAAATGCATTGTGCAGGACCTTTAGTGCGTCATACTTCTGCAGTATGCTTTTTCTCTCGGTGTAGTAAATATTTCTTTGGTACAGGACAAATAAATTTTCATTCGACTAGAATAAATTTTTTTTTCAGTGTACGCCAACTTCTGTAAAACGCTACGAATTAATTCCAACACCTAATAAGATGCCGGATTCGAAATGGGAATGTCTTGAAAATGTCTTGAAAACATCGTAATTAAGATATCTCTGGGATACATCTCAAAGATCTCTTTCAAATATCCTAAAGTTATGAAGTCGAGATATTTTCCATAAGGAAATTTTGGAGAAAATTCTTTTCTGATATTCCGATTCTGTACGACATTATAGGTCGTTTCGGATCCCTTGCAAAGAATGAAAATTTCTCAGGCAGGGAAAGCATACCTCGAATACCAACCGACAAGAAGTACAGTGGAATTCCGGGAAGAATCATTTTTCTGTGTTCATTGAAAATTATTATTTTTGCTTTGTTACGGCATCCTGAATATATCGTAAAGGGATCTTGAAAGTATCTTAGGAATAACTTGGAGATGTCGTGTAAATATCTTGGAGATAACTTTGAGATATCTTGAAGATGACTTGAAGATATCCCAAAGATATCTAACATGGGAGTCTGTACAATTATCTTAATTCTATTTTGCAAAAGATTCTCAAAAGATATCTCAAAAAACATTTTCAAGTTATCCCATTATGTTGCACAAGACATCTTTTGTGTATTTCAAAGATAACTCCTCGAAAAAATCTCAAGATATCTCAAGATCCATTAAGATGTCCTAGAGATATCTTCGAGATATCTGTTTAATGATTGGAAACTCTGGTATTGCACTCTTGTGCAAACAGTACCTATCGATTCAATACTGCTGTGGTGGCCAAATTTTGTTAACCCTTGTATACCAAACTTCACATGAATCACACACTTGCCACACTGGGGTGATTTCCACCCCAGCGACAAAAATTGTTACAATAAATGAACTATTGAGTATATTCACTTGTCAGCTTTTTTAGAACTTTACGACTTTCAGATTTGGAATTCATTATGGAAAAAAGTTCATGTTCCAACGGAATTCCACAAAATTCAGCAGTTTTCGAATTATTTCATCTCACTTCATTAGAACTCGCGGAAAAAAAACAATTTTCAATTAACGGTACAAATTGGTTTTGCAACAATTTTTATTGGAATTCATTATTCGTTTTCATCTTAATCTCACAATTTCCATGAAAAGTTGCCATTGAGTATGAACACAGACAGAACGCTAATATCAATTCGATATCAATTGATGTCCAGCTGATCAAAGTTATATCAACAAAATTTAGTTGGCTATTTCAAGATCGACACTCTGTATTTTTCGACTCATTTTCGATATATTTTCAAAGCACACTATATATAACAAAAACTCCTTCATATACACAGTTGGGGAATATTTTAAGCGGGAAACAATTCCAAAGGTCATTTAATATCCAATGGAAATGATAGGAATACCAGGTGTGTAAGTATGAAACCGGAATTTGCCCATAGGTGGCGCTAGATGTCGATGCAGTTACCGACACATCACGTCAGCGGTGTCTTGTCCCGTACAGTACACGGACATTTCTCCGTCGCCTCCACGTCGCTTCTCCGTTCTTTCCACCTCGTATCCACGTCTCCCTTCCTTCCACCTCGCCTCCACGGAGATGCGACGTGGACATCGGTGGATGTGCTGTGTGGGGTTATTGTATTGATATCTGACAAAGATTTCCAACTCACAATAACACGAGTTTCATTCAGTAGCATTAGTTTATTAGAGATAAACATGTCGAGTTTTGTGCCAACAAATTACGATTTGCGGACAGCACTACTTTTCTGTTTTCATCTGAAGAAAATTGCAGCCGAATCGCATCGAATGCTTGTGGAGGCGTTTGGTGAGCATGCTCTCGGCAAAACACAGTGTTTCGAGTGGTTCAAACGGTTCAAAAGTGGTGATTTTGACGTCAGGAACGAAGAACGTGGAAGACCACCGAAAAAGTTTGAAGACGCTGACCTGCAAGCCTTGTTGGACCAAGACGATGCTCAAACGCAACAACAACAACTGGCGGATCAGTTGAAGGTGACCCGAGAAGCCATCTCCCTTCGGTCGAAAGCCATGGGAAAGATACAAAAGGTGGGGAAATGGGTTCCACATGAACTCAACGAAAGACAGCAGGAAAACCGCAAAACATCATGCGAAATGCTGCTCGCCAGGTTCCAAAGAAAGTCATTTCTCCATCGAATTGTGACTGGCGATGAAAAGTGGATATATTTCGAGAATCCTGAGCGCAAAAAGTCATGGATTACTCCGGGTGAACCATCAACATCGACGGCAAGACCAAACTGCTACGGACGAAAGACAATGCTGTGTGTTTGGTGGGATCAGAAGGGCGTCATCTACTACGAGCTGCTGAAACCTGGGGAAACTGTGAATACTCAACGCTACCGACAACAAATGATCGATTTGGATCGAGTTTTGCGTGAAAAACGACCAGAATACCAACAAAGACAACACAAGGTGATTTTGCTGCATGACAATGCACCAGCACACAAAGCCAAACAGGTCCAGGAAACGATAGAGTCGTTCCGTTGGGAGATTCTTCAGCACGCGCCTTACTCACCGGACCTTGCCTCATCCGATTACTACTTGTTTGCATCGATGGGACACGTACTTGCTGGGCAGCGCTTTACTTCTTACGAAGATGTACGATAATAGCTCGATGACTGGTTTGCCTCAAAAGAGCAACAGTTCTTTTGGCGCGGAATTCACAAATTGCCAGAAAGATAGAAAAAATGTGTAGATAGCGACGGACAATACTTTGAATAAGTTACTTTGTATCATATCATTACAATAAACGTGTTTTTTCTGTAAAAAAATTCCGGTTTCATACTTACACACCTGGTACAGGGTCAAAAAGGACAAGCACAAATTAAAACAGGGGTAGAACAAGGATGCTCACTTTCACCATTGATTTTCAATTTGTATATCGAAGAAGCAATGAACAAAGTGAAGGAGCAAGTGCAATTGAAATTACAGATTCAAGGAAAAAATGTAAGCATCCCAGCAAACACGACTGCTGGCGTTTCAAAGGAACAGTGACGGCTCTTCAGCGCATTGCCGGACCATCAGCGGCCCATTGAAATGCCAGTAATCATTGTTTGTAGGGATGTTGAGATTTGCGGATGATATATTAGCTATGAGTGGTGCTGAGTTAGAAAACATTCTCAACACCATGAAAAAAATATTACCATAAAACATTGTATGAATATAAATAAGGACGAAACAAAATTCATGATTTGTACAACAGCGAAAACATCAAGAAGAACGAAAATCAAAACAAATGCAGAGACAATCCAGCAAGTCAAAGAATTCAAATATCTAAGAAGCATAATTACAGGAAACGGTAAAAGCGAAAGAGATATAACAGCAAGAATAGCACAAGGAAAACAGGCTTTCAAAACCATACACTGTATTTATCCAACAGTGTTTTTGGAGGTGCACTTTTTGAAAAACGTTACTCTCAAGCACTATTCATTTTTCATTTCGGACGATTCTGAATCGATCAGTATATATCGTACGGAGACAAATTTTTAAAATTTTTTCCATCAATTTGCTTCAGCACTTGGGAAATTAAACGAACGTTTAATGCAACAAAAATCTGCCCTGATGAAAGAGCTGCCGATATTAGAAAAAATTTAAGAAAAAGGCAACCGATTGTGTTTCGAACGATCGAAATCAAAATGAGCTCGAAATAATAACCAATGTACGATCGAATCAATCTGGATTTTGAGATCATTTCGATATTCCCATATTGATATGAAATTGATATCTTTTCGATTGTTCATTTCTGCCTGGGAAAATTCATTGTTTTTCAACGCAAGAAAATCCCTGGTTACCCTAGTGACAATGAATCATATGAGAACATATAAAAATTATATGTGATCCATATGAAATCCATATATGGTCATATATAGCCATATATAATCCGTACATAATCCATATTGGATCCATGTGTGGCTCATATGTAATTCATATGTAATCCATATGACCCATGAATGCAAGATTTTTTCACATATGTAAAAAAATTCTGCCATATATGAAATATTCTCCATACATGGATTATATATGCATTATATATGGATCATACATGGACTGTATATAGATTATATATGCATTATATATGATTCCACATGTTTTCATGTATGGACTATATATAGATTATGTATGTATTATGTATGAATTATGTATGGGTCATATATGTTTACTTCTTACTAGGGTATTTGACAAATCTACACAATATTCACTCAATTTTCTCCAATTAATTTTCGATTTCCATTTAATTCATTCGATTCCAACAAAATTTACTCAGAATTAACAATATGGCACAAAACGTCTGTCATGATTTTTCAATTAATTTCTACAAAATATTCCTTTAACAGTTGCACAATAATCTCACAATTTTTTCCAATCACATTCCATGTTTCCCAACAAAAAGAATGTTGCACTGAAATTCTGTAATTTTTAACAAGATTTTTCATGTTGTTGAAATTCGAATCGTTTACAGAAACGAAACGAAAGTTTACACTTACAAGATCTGAGAGATCATCAGAATTTATCTTCTTGAATTAATTCCTTGTAACTGGAAACATCGTTTAAAGAATGTGTCGCAGGATTTTGGGTTTTCAACAGCTGAGGATTTTGTTATTCAGTAATCAATTTGTTTCAATAAACGATTCAAACTCCAGCAACTTAGATTTTTCAATATCACTTTGACGAAACATGTTGAATCAAAAATAACTTTCGATGTTTAATGATGAAATCATTCTATTTTTGTTCAATTTTGCTGAAATTTTCACAATCTTTTCCAAAAGAAATTCCATCGAAATTCAACAACCATTCTCCTACAGGCTGCACAACAAACATAATGATTCCCTATAATTGTTCAATTGTCGTTGCTAAAAATTTTTCTGAAATACAACATGAGATGAAAAATTTGGGTGTTTTAACAAACTATTAGTTCCTTTCAGGGATGGGCAGCCTCAAATAATTTTGGACTCGATTACAGTAAAGGTTACGGAATACAAATTCACTCAGTGATATTCTGATGGAGAAGAAATGAATACAAATTCACTCGATATTTCACACATCTACAGAGTAACAATTATAAATGTATTTTGTATTCGACAGTTGAATGTTACATGTATTAAAAATTCATTTTTCACTCGTATGTAATCGAATTACAAACACGAATATACTCTGTTTTCTTGCAACAGCAGAGTAAAGAATTCATTCAAATTCATTCTGTACCTATTTTCCGTTTGAATATAAGATGAGGATGATATGGCTTTGCAATAGTATAATGACTGCATGAAACGGTGAGCTGAATTCATACAATAAGAATTGTTTATTTTACACATAGTTTCATGACACTCTCAGACATTCAATGTTCTAAATTCGATTAGAATTATAATTTTCTCGGAACATGCATTGGTTTTTGTGTTACAGACTATTTAATTGATGGTAAGAATTCGGAAACGATCAACTAATGAAGAATGGTTAGGGATCACTCTATATTTTGTATATTCATGTTCGTGGCCAAGTTCAAGCTACAAATTATAACCATGCAACCGTATTAATATTCATTTCAAACATTCAAGATAGACTCTCGTATTATATTGATAGATCGATAAAAGGATATAATTTTTAACACAATGTTGATTCCATAATCATGTATTTTGCCACTCTTTTCTTCTCAATATTGAGACATGAAATACAAATTGCCTCATACACCTTCAAAGCGCAAGTGCGCGTTCGTATTGTGATCTTTATCCCCTCTCCTTTGAAATGGAAATTACAATTAGATTTTGTATTTCAAATTCCTAAATAGTGAAAGTACAATTCTATTTCGTACTGGAAAGTGAAGAAAGCCTTGATTGGTATTGTATTTGATTTACTCTAAAAGAGTCAAAGTACAGAGTACAATTACATTTGATATCCTGTAACAAATGAAGTATTGAGTATAATTATACTTTTCACTTTGTATTTGGCGGAGTAAATTCTTACCCATCCCTGGTTACTTTGATTGGAACAACCAATAATTCAGTTCTTTAACTCATCTTTCACAATGCAAAAGTAGTTCTCTCAGTGTATCGTCCAAGTTATAGTCATTTTAAATCTTTATCACTTCAACTGATCACAATGAAGACTAGACAAGCATTAGAAATGATACATTTTTTTGAAATATTTTTCCAACAAATTTCCCTGAGTACCCGTGTGAAAATTAATCCTGAGCATCCTAAAGTATGTCCGTGCTCCGGAAGGGTATGACTTGGGCATCCAATATAAGAGTTTCTCACCCACGGCCCATATGGGCCCCAGTTGGGGTTGCTAGTGTACTCCCCAGATATTTTAATCTAGGGATGCTCACCCACAGTCCATATAGGCTCTGGGCAAGCCACCATTGTCTCACCCAGGTATTGTAATTTGAGCATGCCCAGTCACACCCCATAGAGGCCCTGGGCGGGCCACCCTTGTTCAGCCCAAGTATTGTAATTTGGGCATGCCTAGCCACACCCCGTAGAAGCCCTGGGCGGGACACCATCGTCTCTCCCAGGTATTGTAATTTGAGCATTTCCAGCCACACCCTATAGAGACCCTGGGTTGGCTATCATTGTTTCCCCTATTAAGAATATCCGACAGAACCGGACAACATTTTGTTGACCCAGATCGGACAGTGTTTGTCTGACATTGTTTGGTTGGTACATCAGTTTGAACACTCATGGAACTGCCAGACAGAGCCAAACAGAACCTGTCAGATTTGGGTCAAAATCCTGTCTGGTTTAAATTTTGTTTCATTATTCTGCGTATCGAAGGTTTTTTATCGTTCAATTATCTTTAAACATTGGGAGGAGGTAATAAACAAAAAATACTTTTCTTTGGTGTTATTAACCTATATACATGCAACAATGGAATACTTCATATCGTCGGTACTATGGCAGAACCTCGTATATTGATTTTTGACGATTTGGTGGTTCCATCAGAAAAATGGTCGGCACATGCTAATACACATATGAATAAGACTTTTATAAACAAATAGGCCTTCGATTATTGTTGAGTGAACATAATTGATCACATATAACTTGATTATATGCGTATTTAGTGTGTACTGATCATATTTCCGATGGAACCTGGATCCTGTCGAAAATAGAGATACGAGGTTTTGCCATAGTACCGACGATATTAACGTTGGTAGAATTGTCTATAGAGTATTTCAAAATAGTCAACAGGATTTTCACCAAATACTTCGGATTGTATTCTCGTATCCTCTTAAGTAAAAATCAGAGCTGTCATACATTCGAGGCATGCTCAATGATGTTAGGTCAAAATTGCATTGTCTGTTATTTCTACTAGGGAAATCTCTGACACTGAATGAATCAAAACGTATCTTGATTTCTATGTTTTTGAAAGTTATTCTTGCAGTGCTCTCAATTCCCAGGTTATAACAATTGAAACAAATTTCAAACAACTTATGATCTCGAAATTTGGCAGACTGGAAAAAATATTTTGATTACCTTTCTGAAAATTTACATACAAGAGCGGATGGGAATTTTAATTTGTTTTTGATTTGATGGTAATTTTACATGAAGCATAGATCTATCAAGAGCTAACCTTCAAAGAACATTTCGCTGGAGCAAATTCATTTGTCTTTTATCTGAGAAACATCACCCAAATATTCTGGGGCCCAGCGCAGGATGAAATTTGAAAATTCATATGGGCTAAAATGAACTCCCTAAGTTGGCCCAAGTTGAATTCTTGATGTGGACCAAGTTTGGGAACCATTACAGGGCCTAGATTGAAAAGCGTATCACCTCAAGTTGGGGCCAATCCAGGTATCCTAACCAGGACCACATTTTAAGTAGGGATTATAAACCTGGCCCAGGTCTGAGCCCGGAAAAATTTCCACACGGGTATCTTCCCTCCCTGGCTATTCGCTATAAATTTTCGTACCTCCTTTCATATTTTTCCAGAAAAATTGCTCTGACTTATTGCCGTGATGAAATATTTTGTATTTTGTATGTTTTTCCTACGATGCAAAATATAAAATACGTCTCAAAATACTTGATGAAATACAAAATACGAAGTACATTATGCTCGGGAAAATGTACTTGAAACAGAGAATATGAAAGCATGTGAGAAATGTGGAGAAAAAGAAAATGTTTGCAAAAATGTATACCATACCCACCTTGGAAGAAGGTACCAAAAAGTACCGAACCGTTACTGAAAGACAACTCTTAGTAGGTCCTACCGTTCCGGGTTTCAGCACCGATCCATTCATCACAACATAGAAAGCACTCACCCCTTCTTCAACAGGTCTTATCGATTATTTCGATCTTGAGAAAGAAAACTGCTCTCCCTCGATAATTGTTTGCACATCAAATTCCTTCCCCCTTGCCCTCGAGACCTCATTATTCCGTCATGTGTTCATCTCGTTCAACATTGTAATCACTCTTTTAATACGAGATCAGATTGCTTCAGTACTTCCTTCTCGCGCTGTTTTTCGTTCTCGACATGTCGACATGTGCATGTGTTTAAACGCGCTGTTCTCACGCTACCGTTTTCGCTCTCCATTTTTCATAAAGCTCAGCTTCGTGGATGAAGAAATACGTCATTATGTATATTGAAAGATACGATTCTTTCTAAGACACATTTCTAAATTATTCACCCTCGTTGAATTTCATGTGCGCGTAATCAGTCTCGACAGACTTGACATAGAAAACGTACAAAAAACATCGAAAGAGTGGAAATTAAAAAACACACCCACATCGCACTGAGTGTCTCAGAAATATTCCCAGGATATCACGAATGTCTCATTCGAAACATTCCAGTTGAAATGTCCCCAGAAGATTGCATAAATATTACGTATACAATATTTCATGGTAAATATTCTGACGATCTTCTCTTTGAAATATCGCATACATTACATTGTGAAATGTTCTGACAATTTTATGATTAAAATATTCTGTGAATGAAACAATTCTGAAATTTTTCAAACTCTGGGTTCCGGATAGTTAGAAACTTGAAGAAGCATTATGTTGTTATCCATGCTAATCGATTCAAACTTAATTAGAAGTGTGAATATTTGTCCATTACAAAGATGGAATTCTTCTCTCAGAGAAAAATAAATAGGGTTTGTGAAAGAGGATTTTTTCGATTTCAAACGCTCACTAAGAAAAAACATTTGTGATTGTGAATGAAAAGTTTTGATCAACGAATTTTCTTTGTCGATATAAACGCTTATCTTACAGTGGAAGAAGAATTGTTTGCCTGGAAACAAACCCCATCTTTCACCGATATTCAAATTATTTTATTCTACTGAGAAATTTGATTCATTACGCTGAAAAACACATGATCGATGGGGAAATACCTACACAGTTCAACTATTTAAAGAGGCCTTCTTAATGCATTCTTAGAATCGTTCATCCTATGGAGACAAATTTTTGAATTGTTTATATCAATTCATTCTGGCACTTGGTGAAATTTGCAAGTGAGCTTTTCAAAAAAAGTGTCTCTCAAGTGATATTCATTCTTCATTTCAGAAGATTTCGAATCGATTGGTCTATATCCCACAAAAACGAATTTTTGAAATTTTTTCATCAACTCACTCCAGCACTTGGTGAATTTTGAAGTTGTACTTTTCAAAAAAGGTTCCTCTCAAGTGCCATTCATTTCTCATTTCAGAAGATTCTGAATCGATTAGTCTTTATCCCACGGCAACAAATTCTCGAAGTGTTTCCATCGATCCTATTGAGCACTTTGTAAAATTTCAAAGTTGGGGTAAAAAAACCTCTCTTCCACGATCCACTGATTTTTTATGTCAGAAGATTCTGAATCGATTAGTCTTTATCCCACGGCAACAAATTCTCGAAGTGTTTCCATCGATCCTATTGAGCACTTTGTAAAATTTCAAAGTTGGGGTAAAAAAAACCTCTCTTCCACGATCCACTGATTTTTTATGTCAGAAGATTCTGAATCGATTGGTCGATATTTCACGGAAACGAATTCTTGAAACTCCCATCACGATGGTTACAATAAATGGCACTTTGAGAGTGGTGTCGTCATCTCGGAGATTCGCTGATGTAATAGAAGCCTTGACTCTCACTCGCAGAACCCGGGTTCAATCCCCACTGGAGGAACTTCCTAATAATTGACTTTGAAGCAGATTTTTTTCCACTGAAAGTGATTCTGGCCAAGTTCGTTCAACCTTTGTAGAAGGAAACTCTGAAGAAATTTTTTTTCAATCCAAAGTAATATTTTTTAAGCTTTTTAATATATGTGATTGTTATCATTTTTCCGTACAGAATATCGCTGAAATGATTATAGTAATATTTCAGAACGTCTCCAGAATGTTACAGAGATGGTGACATAAGACATCCTGCAGACATTCTGACAATCTCCTTGAGACATTTTCCAGAATATTACACATTCCAAATGTGATATTCTGACAATATTGTCGGGACATTCGGTGCTATGTGGGCAGATTCGAATTTGTGAGCTGTGAAAGTGAAATATCGAATGTTTTGAAATTCCGATTCGAGATGCAGGAAAAGAAAAATATGCTTAGTCCCAGACAACACACAAGTTCCATATGAATTCGGAATATATTCGATTTGTTTAATTCTAATAAAATCACATTAAGTGAATCCGTAAAGAAGTCTCATAGAATGCATTTGATTTGAAATGAGTTCTGCTGGAATTGTTTTGGAACTCATATGAGAATTCTCAGAGTATTCAAACAGAATTCAAAACCAATGAACATTATGAGGACGAGGACTTGGAGACAACTGGAGGAGCTCTTAAAGAGATCTTAATGTCATCCAACGCGTCGATTTAGGAGATCTTACAGAGCTCTTGTTCAAGACCACTTTATGTTATCTTTATGTTATGAATATTCTCTTTAAGATAACATAAAGTGATCTGAAACAAGACCTCCACAGGATCTCCTGAGCCGACGCATTGGATGACATAAAGATGTCTTTAAGAGACCCTCCAGTTGTCTTCAAGTCCTCGTCCTCATAATGTTCATTGGGAAGGCAGTACTCAGAAAATATCCGTTATGTCTACCTGAAAATATCCATAGCGGCCCGCACAGCACCGGACATTTCTTCGTTGCATCTACGTAGAATCTCCGTTCATCCACCTTGTATCCACGTCCACCATTTATCCGCGTAGAGTCGACGGAGATGTGACGTGGAAATCGGTGCGTGTGCTGTTGGTGGGTATTCAAAGAGAATCAGAATTCAATTCAGAAAATGATTGAAATGAATTCTTATAAATAGTTCGCAAAGTACACGTTCAGAATTCATCCCTTGGAATTTTATAGGTTATGTCTTTGAAAGTTGAGATGTATTCATTCTACTCACCCAGATGCTAATCATAATACTACATACCCGAGAAAAAATGATTTAGATCTAAGTGGATCTAATTAGATCTCGTTAGATCTCGTTAGATCTAAAAAATGGAAAATGTAGATCTATTTAGATCTAGACAGATCTGGTTAGATCTACATAGATCTAAATCACAAAAAAATTCATATTACTTAATCGAAATTTGCGTGCATCTACTGCCCATTTCCTTCACTTTGAGATGGTTTTTAAGAACTACATATTTTCGAAAAAAATCAATTAGATTTCCGTAGATCTATATGGATCTAAATCGGCCCACAGAGCATGAATTTTTTCATTTTTCAGATCTAAGGAGATCTAATCCATTAGATCTAATTAGATCCAAATCATTTTTTCTCGGGTATCTTTGTTGACATCTATAAAATCTGCATATACGCATGGAATGGTTACAGCAAAGGAATAGATTACAGGGTAGGAATAACTATGAATTGTCTCTTCTTTGATTGGCAATGGTATTCACTACAAGCGCATGATTAATGATTTCCTTTGAATTTTGAGGTTAGGTTTTATATACATTTTGAAGAATGGCCTCGATATAATTTTCGTTATGTTATTTGTGCCTTCTGAAATGATTCTCTTCTGAAATGTATAATATTTTCAGGATTTCAAATGAAAGGAAGTCTGGTACTTGGCTAAGCTTGTTTGGTACATAACCTCAAAATCTTGATATATCCTCAATTTGGTATGAAGTCTAGGGGTTCAACATACAAAATTTCTCTCCGCGTAAAAAAATACAAAGAGTTTTGAATATCTTGAACATTTATCCAATACATATTCAATTATATACTGTGGAAAAAACTCATAAAACATTTTAATTTTACATCCGGGAACAATTCATGATGAATTCTAAATATATTCTGATTGAAACTCAAAATGACTTCTTTTATTATTGTATGGGGAATGCAATTGGTTGTGGAGATGAATTCTTCGCGAACGCATGTGATATGTCGATTGAATACCACTACGAACAGTTTTAGGCGGCCATAACTGGTATTTTCCTTGAATTCCCTATGAATCCGTTTCAAAAACTATTTCAAAAATCTTGGTATCCCAAACGAATTCCCATGGAATAACTTGTGTTGTCTGGGGTCCTTGAAAAACAACATTGGTCCATAGAAAATAAATGTCATTAACATTGAAACACCCCACACAGCACATCTATGTCGCCTCTCCGTGGAATTCAGGGAGAAAAAAGGGATCGGTGGATACATCGTGGCACGATGGAGAACCAGCGTAGAGGCCCGGACATTTCTCCGTCGCCTCTACGTTGCTTCTCCATTGTACCGCGTAATATCCACCGCTCATCCCTTTCTTCTCCCTCAATTCTACGGAGATGCGACGCAATTCTTTGGCGACTGTCCTGTGTGGGATTGTTCATTGAAAAAGAAAACAAGTTTCATTCCTTCATAAGAACTCTGTTTCCATTTGAATGAATGAATTGCCTTGTAATTCTTTATTGTTGATTTCAAAGTAGTGTTGCCGCGATATTATCGTTGAAATTCAGAAATAATCGATTATCTTAATTTTGACAGGTTTTCATGGAACTTTTAACGCGTAGATCTTCGACTGTACACGAAATGAAACGGGATAATGGATCATCTTGGTCTTTTAAACAAAATGAATCAAAATATTCTTACACTATCGTAACGATAATTATCGATTTATCGTAACGATAGATGGAAGCATATCTTGGTTTATTTTGTGTCCAAGTCTGGGATCATTCATTATTCCGTTTCATCATGAGCCTAATCGAAGATTCGTGGATTATATATTCTATAGGAACGTGTGAGAATTGAGATAATCGATTATTCCTCAATTATCAACGATAATATCGCGACAACACTATTCCAAAGCGAAGTAATTTCATACGGGAATGTATTTAGTTCGATTCGATGGCATGAATTTTATATCTTGACACGTTCTCCTCGCTGCTCTACGTTCGAGTGTAACTGAGTAATAACAACTTTCTTTTTACGACGATAGCGCATTGGGAAAGATGATTCTTAACACATGTGGTGTATAACAGCATCGGTGGTTCAGTGGTAGAATGCTCGCCTGCCACGCGGGCGGCCCGGGTTCGATTCCCGGCCGATGCAAATTTTTTTTCTTCACACAAAGTATTAATACCGATTGATTCAAACTCACAAAAATATACGTAACAACTTCGTGTCAAATATTTTATACACACATAACCTCTCTATGAATTTTCAAATCCATCGCACGTATGAAGATATTCAATCACTCAACTTTATATATTAAACACAATCCATCATGGAACGAATGATGAAAAAGATGAAAGTGGTAAGGATATGTCAACCCGTACCGTGAACTTTCACCGAAACGAATGAGGTTTTAATACGTAAGTAGGATAAAGTGAAAAACATGAACCTGAAGAGAATAATTCCATTTCCATGTAGATTTATCATTGGGTAACGCGAAGGATCGCGTAGCTCTTAATTACTCTACGCGTAAAGGTATACAATGGATGAGAGAATGGTGGTTGAGCACATATCGTAGTCTCACGTTGAAACATATGAAAAGTTTCGCCCTCGACTTGCGGCAGCGCGCATCAATGTAATGGTTCTTCAAAATGACAACGAAGTAGAATTTTAATTATGATGCATTCGTATAGTTTAGAAGAAGATAGGCAAGTTTATACTTGGACCCAATGTATTCAGCCCACTCAACATCGTACATCGTACTGTATCTCATTAAAGGGGAAGTTCGATTTTACGTTAAGCAAAGAGTCGGTCTACGAGCAAACGGAAGTACAAGCGTTAACTTCTTGCGACGCGCTTTCGAGTGAATGAAGTGAGAATTGAATTTACCATAGATAGGGAATGGTTTAGCCAACTTGACGAACAAGACTAGTCGAAAGATACGATATCAGTCCTGTTGAGGAAACCCGGAGTCTAACGAACTCCACTGTGTGTAGGAGTCTTCTTAACTTTACCAGAGTACCTACTACTCGACTAGTAGTCGACCATAGTCGAGAGCCAAAAACACAAGTTTTCCTGTTCCTTCACATTGGGAATATATACTGATCGTCTCATTGTTGAAAAATGAAAATTTCCAGGACATCAAAAAGCGAAGTTACATTACAAATCATTGAAATCACTTTTGGAAATGGGTTTCGCTTGTTTGAATTCTCAAGTGCCAGCTAAGTAAGTGCCAAGAATTGGGTGATTTGTTCTATTTGGAGGAGATTGGAGATAAATGTGCGAGTGTTGAAAACACATGTTTCACCAAGTTCAATCTTGGAGCGTTTCTTTACTTTTTCATTTGCCTTCCCGGTTATGCAAATGTTGTTCCCCGAGCGAAAACACAAATTTAACAAGGTTTAAGGATGTGTCTTCTTTTACAAAGAAATACGTATCGAGGTTTCGATTCGAAACAACCCAACTTTGTCTCTCTACGACCAAATATGTGTGTGTGTGTGTGTGTGTGTGTGTGTGTGTGTGTGTGAGAGAGAGAGAGAGAGAGAGAGAGAGAGAGAGAGAAACAAAGAGAGATCAGTGATTACTATCACGCACGTGGTGAGATAAAGCAGAGAAAAGAATTTTTCCTCATTTTTTGAAAATTCGTTGAAAAATTGAAGAACGAATGATTATTGAAAATGAATATTTATCAGCAAAGGATTGTTTCTAGCAACTGCACTGAAAAAAAAATTTATTCCAGTCAAATAAATATTTATTTGTCCTGTACCAAAGAAATATTTATTAGAATTAACCAAGTATTCTTTGGAACCAAAATAATTTATTGGAATCAAATAAACGATTAAAACCATCTATTCAATTCAAATAAATTATTTTGGTTCCAAAGAATACTTTGTTAATTCTAATAAATATTTATTTGGTACAGGACAAATAAATATTTATTTGACTGGAAAACATTTTTTTTTCAGTGTGAATTATTGCGAGATGGACCTGTTCGGTGAATACAAGGTAAGACGAGATTAGATCACAGACGAAATGATGAGATGCCTTGAATGCAGTGGTAATGCAAGGACCTCGTTTCAAGATAAATAGACTTCAAAGACGAACAGTTGTTCATGGTAGACGAACAGTGATATGCAGAGAGGATACAGGAGATGAACGTTCACGAATACTACAGTTAAAGCTGAGTCTTTCCCTTGTGTCCGTACGAGAAAAGCGGCAAGGAGGAAGGGACAGTGGAGGGAGATACGCCACAAGATGAAGTAGAAAGTTCCTCAGATGAGTGGATGGTATATTACTGTGAGGAAATTGTCATGCAAAAGTGAACTCGATGCAGAAAACTCAATATCCAAAGGAATACGAAACTCCTTGCTTTGAAATTATTCCATTGCACGACGAAATTATTGTTTGTAAGGAGATCTTGAAGGTTGCGTGAGTCAATGCGATGCGCTATGATTATCCGGTAAGTGTACAAGTCGGATCCAGCAAAGGTCGGCGTATTCTTTACCTACTCTCGATCGCTTTGGTTTCTAAATTATCGTGTTGATAGCGATTTTCAAATGCTAGGGCAAAGTCGAAACTCAAAGGCACTCCAACAACACATCCCCCGATTTTCACGTCGCATCTTCGTGGATTCTACGTGGATACATGGTGGATAAACGGGAATGCCATGTGGAGGCAACGTGGAAATGTTTGTTGTTGTACGGGCAATTTACATAGAAGCAAATTCAGTTGATAATGAACACCAAGAGAACGCGAACCTTCTAGGTTGAGTTTACGTCCATTGTACGTAAATTCACGTTCATGGAAAGTTGAATGGACCTTCAAATGTCCGGACGTTGCATATACTTCTATTGAACGTTCCTTGAACCTTCATGTTCTCTTGGGGAAACAGTCATTGAACCCTGAATTTGAAAAAAATCCATTAATAAAGGTCTCGTGATAGCAAGAAAATCACCCAGTCGGCACAAAGTTCCGTAAACTGTACCAGGAATTTGACTTTTTGTCTGAACATTAATGAATTCATGTTACAATGGTAATTTTACCGATTTGAAAGGTAAAATTACAACTACACTATATATGTAAATTTACCTATCGGGAAGGGTGATAAGAATTTACTCTGGTACCAGTGTAATTTTACCGATGTTGAAGGTAAAATTACAACTACAATGTATATGTAAATTTACCCATGGGGAAAGGTAATGAGCATTTGATCTGGTACCATTGTAATTTTACCGATGTGAGAGTAAAATTAACACTACTCTGTATATGTAAATTTACCGATCGGCAAGGGTAAACAACATTTACTCTCACACTGATAGGTAATTGCAAGTTACCATTATATTTTGGTGATATTACTTGTATATAATATCAGTAAATTCACATCTTTTTTTTCACAGTGTATTCACGCAAAAAAAATGAAACAGCTGTGGCAGCTACTCACTTTTGCAGCCCCCTTTTTTAACTCCTATAGCTAAAATAATTACGGCTACAGCTATTCATTAGCTACTGCAGTAGAAAATCATAGCTGCGACTTTATAGTTTTTGTAGTTAATATTTGGAAAGCCAAATAATTTAGCTGTTGAATTTTCTTGCTGCCTCTACTGAGGGAATAGCTGTGGAAGCTAAAAAATAGCTCCCTTAGTTAAGTTTTAGCTATCCTAGTAATGGCTGATTATTTATTTCCGTGTTCTTTTTTACGTGGAACTAGGTCCATACGAACGAGGTCGGAATTTCTAGAATGTTACGAAGAATATGAAGATTCCTCAACCAGAATTGAGCCACTTTTTCTTCGAACCAACATTGACAAAGTTAATCATAAACAAGCATTAAAAAATATGAATCGAAGAGCGTTTTTCTTTCGCGCGTATTAGGGAACCACCTTACCACAGTAGCTACAGTACGGTCAAATACGCTGGTGAGTTTTCGCTTTGCCGTGCGCGTTTCTCGACTTTCTCGCATAATAATGAGAGCTCTGCATAATAAAAAGCCACTCAGTGAAATATCGAAATATTATGTAAGCTCGTTGGCTGGTAGTAGTCTCGAACATTAGCCGTTTGTGAACAATGGCGAGGTATGTGGCTGGTGTCGAATCGATAGAAGTTTCAAGTTTCCTCCTAAGATCTATGTTCCGCGATCACCAATCTGTTCTTTTTATTATATTTTTCTCCCTCTGAAGTTCGAAGTTGAACGAGAATGTATAGAATATCATAATATCAATCCATCATTTCCCGTTCACATGACTCGGCATTTATCACCCTTCAAAAGAATTCTCCTTCCAAGATAAATTTCTGCAGTTTTGTTGTATTATTTCATAAGTTGAAACTTCACAAAGTACCTTTCAATCTACTGTCCATTACACGAGTGGGGGTTGAATGTTCGTTTCTCGATTGAGGTGTACGAGGTGGAGTCTCGATTAGAGATGAAATTGGAAGAAATATCGATATTCTCTGGTACTGGATGATGAAAAATTTCATCATATACCCAGCAACACCTATCTGCTCTTCATTTCAACCCCTCGGGCTTATCGCATCTTCGCGTTACAGAGCAGCAGCGGTAGCAGCGACGGCTGTACAGAGACAAAGTAACCTGATTCTCGTAACGCGGTTTTCCTCAATGGTAACAACCTGGAAATTGACGGCTCCATTTTCCTATTCTTCCGTCCACCTTCTTTTGTTATTTTGATTATTTTCATTGGAACTGTATCTCTGTGAGACTAGATAATATGTGACACTCTCAACTACAGGATATTCACCGCACAAACACTCGGTCTCATCATTATCTCAGCTGTGTATATGAAATATTCATTTTTTCTTTTGTTTTCAGTCTTTTGCAAACTTTATTCGCCACTCCAGATTTTGATAACCTAACGAGAAATATTTCAGTCTGGAAATCGATTTATCAATACCTCATTTCGATAAAATATCCTTCAACAAAGACCTTCGCCTTGAGGAATTATCGAGGGAATATATCTTTTGAAAGGGATATCAGGAAGTCGTACACCCCTTATAATAGCTTTTCCTGCAAAAAAACAAGCCGAAATAACGGAAGGAACCCTTGAAATTGAAAACGGTAACATCGTGGGGATGATATACCGTTCCCTCTTCCTGTAACTATGAAATGTCTGTTAATTTTAATCATTCCAAGATACATCATTGTATTTATATATATAGGTGAGTTTGTATCTTTACTGTGTAATATTTTTTGAGAATTGAAATCGCGAGTACGGGGATTAATGTTGAAACTCGAAAAAGGAATGCATCCAAATAGTTCATGTTTGCAAAATCAAGTGAACTCTCTACGTTACGAATGAAGTTTCTCATGAATTTTTGAACTAAAAATACGAACAAACATACTGAAATACATGTCAGGTTTCAGTTTTTCATCCACTTTTTCCTCCAAAATCGATGAAATTCTTTTTCGCTCTTTTTCTGTAGTACGATTTCTTTCTTTCTTTCTTTCTTTCTTTCTTTGCGTTTAACGAGCACTATCCGTTCATGAATAAAGCTCGTTATTATTGAGAATAAACGACTCATGATACCTGATGATAATTCATCTGGATCGTGAATACTGCTGGATCGTAGATGAATTTATAATCACCGCGGCTGATCTGATTAATTACATCGTTATCAGATATGACCATTGGTACGAATGAATTTCCTATAAAATGAGCATACATAAAGATATTGCATCAAGCATATAAAGGAACGATGGGATTTCTCATGACGTTTCCAACTACGTTATTGTATTTTCTGGCTTTATGACGACGTTGAGGAGCGAGAGTGGAGATCAGATGATTATGAATGTTTTAACAATTTTATTCCTTACAATATTATTTTCAAATTTATTAGGTGTACAAATAAGTTTTAGGACAGTTTTCAAAAAATTCAAGATTTATTGAAAAATAAGTAAAACACAGTTATTTATCGAAATAATCTCCATCGCACTGAATGACCTTCAGCCATCTCTCAGGTACCTCGCGGATGCCTTTCGGAAAGAAACTTTTGCAAGGTTTCTTTCGAGAAATTTAGCGACCCATTTTTCCACTTCTTCAAATGTTTGGAATCGCACGTCAGACAAATCGTTCCACATTTTCCGGGATCAAGTGATAATTGGATGGGGCTAAGTCTGGTTGATATGCCGGGTGTGGTACAACTTCCCATCCAAGCGCTAATGACGTATCCCTGACCGGTTTACCCACATGAGGCCGCCCGTTGTCATGGAGCAGTTTTACTGGACGTTTTCCTTTGCCAGAGAATGGACGTTTCTTCTCAATTTCTTAATTCACTTGCATCAATTGATGACAATGGTGATCGGCAGGAACTGTTCGACCAGGTTTGAGAAGTTCATAATACAATACGCCTTTCATATCCCACCGTATACACAGCATGACTTTGTTACAATGAACATTGCGCTTTGGCGTGGATGTTGCCGGCTCGCCGGGGTCAACCCAATGATATTTGCGTTTCGGATTATCAAAATGAATCCACTTTTCATCGCCGGTCACAATTTTCCACAAGAAAGACTTTCTATGTTGCTTGTTGTAAAGACACACAAATGTTAAGCCGACCGTTTTTATTTTCTTGAGTCAGAAAGTGTGGTACCCACTTTTTCCTTTCCGAATCTTGCCCATTGCTTTTAACCCTGCTGGTAACACCATGCGTGTCAGAGATATGAATATACGTGTATTTATACGCCTCTGAGACGTACAGTGTTACTAGCAGGGTTAAACGATAAGAAACAGTTTGTTGAGTTACTCCAAGCTGTTCCGAGAGTTGTTTCTCCGTCTGATAAGATCCGTACAGCACCGGACATTTCTATGTTGCCTCTACGTTGCCTCCACGTGGAATCTTCGTTCATCCACGTGGATTCCACGGAGATGCGACGTGGGAATCGGTGGATGCGCTGTTAGGGGAGTTTTCATCCAGCAACGCTTGCGGTTCCTGATCGTCCACCTTTACAGGAGACCCGGTGCGTTCACGGTCACTAATGTCGGAATCATCCTCTTTGAATCGCTTATACCAATACTCACATGTACTGTTAGATACAATTTTGTCTCCAAGAACATAACATACCGATTCACACGCTTTCCTAACACTTTTTCCTTTATGGAATTCATAGCGAATGCAGTGTCTAATAAATAGCTTATCAGTCTGCATGTTTAATTCACAGAATTTCCAGGTTATGTTGATGACTCCTTTACGTTTCGATACTACATATCAAGCGCCATCTATCATAAGTGAGCGGGACTTTTGAGTAAATTTAGAATAGCTGTTATGATACAAAATCGAAGTATCCTAAAACTTATTTGGCCCCGGGAAAAAATAATTCATATATGGTTGTATATGAGCGTACATGAATCTTATATGAATCATATATGAACATATATGAAATACATATTGGGTATGGGAATAAGTTTCCACCCTTTTTCAAGCAAAGTTGATTTTTATTCAAACAATGGATTATTATTGGGAGTACAAATTAATTCGGTCCGTTTTTTTACAGTTAAAGATGCGTTTATTTCAAAAGAACATGAATTATCAAATTAATCAAAGTATTGTCCATCGCTGGCTATCACTTTTTCCCATCTTTCGGGTAATTTTCGAATCCCGTTACGGAAAAACGTCTCGTCTTCCGAGGCGATCCAAGTTAGGAGCCAATATTCGATCCTTTCGAACGTAGTGAACCGGTGACCTGCCAAATCATGTTGCATCTGTCGGAATGACCAGTAATCAGAAGGAGCAATGTCCAGCGAGTACGACGGGTGCGGTAGAATATCCCACTTCAACGTTTCCAGATAATTTTTCACTACTTTTGCGACATGACGCCGAACGTTAACGTGTAAAAGAATAACTTTGTCATGTCTTTCCTTGTATTCCGGACGTTTTCCTCGTAACGCACGACTCAAACGAATCAATTGTAGCCCATACCGATCACCCGTAATAGAATCACCAGGTTTTAGCAACTCATAGTATATAACACCCTTTCGGTTCCACCAGATACACAGTATGATCTTTGAACCATAAATACTCCTCTTTGGTGTCGATGTTGAAGTCGATGGCAACGATTGACCGGGCATAGCATAGTATTTTTCTTTTCTTGGGGTTATCGTAGAATATCCATTTCTCATCAATCCGATGTAAGAACCCCTTGCTTCTTGGTCTTTGAATCAGCTGCTCGCAAGTGAAAAATCGCCGTTCAATGTCTCTAGGCTTTAAATCATAAGGCACCCAATTGCCTTGCTTTTGAATCATGCCCATGGATTGTAATCGTACGGAAACTGCTTGTTGCGTAACTCCTAATGATTCCGCAGCCCCCTGTTGCGTTTGACTCGGATCTTCGTCGAGTGAAGCCTCCAATTCCTCGTTTTCGAATTTTTGTGGTTGTCCTGAGCGAGACTTGTCCTCGACACTGAAATCGCCATTCTTGAAACGTCGAAACCATTCCCTACATGATTTATCAGTTGGAGCATTGTCACGATAAACTTCCACAAGCATTCGATGGGCTTCAACTGCACTTTTTTTCCAATTAAAACAGAAAACTAGCACCTCCCGCAAATGGTGCTTAATTAAAACGAAATTTGACATACTTCACTTAGTGAAAATCGGGATTCTAGAAAGAACTCGGAGTGATATCAAGTGAATATCATTCACAGGTGTCTAACCTCTCTGAAACAATTGAAATCGCTTGTGACTATGAAACATTCATGAGAGCGAGAGTCATCTTTTCAAACCGGACCAAACTAATTTTTACTCCCAATACATAATGTTATTCGAAGTATGCACCATTGGAAGCGACCACTTTTGCTCATCTTTCACGCAGCATACGGATTCCTCGGAGAAAAAAAGCAGGTTCTTTTGAATCGATCCATTCATTGAGCCATTTTTCGACACTTTCGTAAGAAGTAAACCGCTCTCCAGGAGGGCTGATTGCATAGATCGAAATAGATGATAATCCGAACGCGCAATGTCTGGGGAATACGGCGGGTGGGACAAGATTTCCCAATTCACTCCTTCCAAATATTTTTGAACAGGTTGAGCAACATGTGGCCTAGCATTATCATGCAGCAAGATAAGTTGATCATGTCTACCGTCCCATTCCGGTCGTTTTTCTTTTAGAGCTCGATTCAAACGTATTAGCTGTAGTCTGTAACGATCGCCAGTGATTGTTTCTGACGGTTTAAGAATTTCATAATAAATGACACCTTTCTGATCCCACCAGATGCACAACATAATCTTTGAAGCGTGGATGTTTGTTTTCGGTGCCAATGGACCTAGTACACCTGGCAGCCCCCAACTTTTTCGACGCTTAGGATTATCGTGATAGATCCATTTTTTATCGTCAGTGACAATACGATGCAGAAAACTCTTTCTTTTCTGCCGTTCAAGAAGCATCTCGCACGTTACCAAACATCTCTCGATATCTCTCTCTTTTAGTCGATGCGGCACCCAATCACCAGCTTTTTGGACCATTCCCATCTTGTGCAAGCGTTTACCGACGGTCGACCTGGCAACACCCAACTCTTCAGACAACTCATCTAGGGTTCGGCATGCATCTTCATTCAATAATTGTTCCAGTTCTACATCTTCGAATTTTTTCGGTGCCCCTCCGCGTTCTTTATCACTCACGTCAAAATCGCCACTTTGGAATCGTCGAATCCCTCTTTACAAGTTGTATTAGACGGAGCGTGATCACCGTAAATATTGCACAGTACACGATACGTTTCAGCAGCACTTTTCTTCGAAATAAAATAATGAAGCATAACTTCCCGCAAATACTGTTTTGTCGGGATAAACGTTGTCATTTTTGACACCAGATGAAAAATGATGTTGACGCTTGTAACAAATGTCAACTACCACAATCGATACCTCACATATACACTTCCAAATCACAAGTATAGCACTTGAGTGAACTCAAAAATAGTATCAGCAGCAACACTTTTTCCAAGAGGGCGGAAACTTATTCCCATACCCAATATGAACATTTATAAACATATATACGAGATCATATATGTTCAAATATGGATTTTGGTCATACATGGTCATGTATGAATGAGACTGCACATGGCCATATCCGATCATATCCAATCATACATTAGTATATACATCCATTTATGGACAAAAAAATGTCACAATCTTTTATGGAACGTGATGGAAAACCAAAGGGGAGAGAAGTGAGATCGATGCTGATAGATTCCTCACTCTCATGTATGACCATATATGAGTCCATATATGGGTCCATACATGGAATCTTTTTTCCCGGGTACACCTAATATTTGTTGCGATTATTTATCACAGTTGTAGAATGGTTAAAGCCAGGGTGAGTGGAAAAGCATGTGATGGGGGAAGGAATAGCGAAAACGTAAATTCAAGACGTTTATTCGAGCGTTGTTCGTATTACACTGATGTTCGTGAGAATACTAGCGAGCGAATCCTCTTGACTCGACGAGCGGTCTATATTTAAGCCGTTCTCCGTTCCGCGGGTCAATCAAACGTTGGCCCGCTTACTGTTATCTGATTGGCTGTCGCTGGTACACTAGAATCTCTCACACAGTTTTTCCCAGCTAGCAAAATTGAGGCAGTGCTTCTAGCAGCGTCGCTACCATCCACTTACACATTCAGAAGCGTCTTGTACATACAGTACTTAATTTATGTATGAAAATGGGAGCTACTTGGTAGTATCTTATTAGAAGCACTACTTGGTAATAATGATAGCACTGAGGTAGTGCTACGTTATAGTTTGCATTATATATATATGCTATGGTAGTAAGCAGTGTCAAAATCTAGGTAAAGCTACTACGTTGCTACCGTGGTACTGCTAGTAGCATAAACGCAAATTTGGGAGCGCTTTGCTGGCCGGGTTTCGACGATTTCATTTTACAAAATTACACACTTTTGTAATCTGAATGACGCTTTCGATGAGTTTCATCTCTTGCACATTGCATGCAAGAGATGAAACTCATTGTGCTCACAATTTTTGAATCTTTGTAGAACTCTCCTCGCTTCCCTGGTGGAAAAATAGACATGGAAAATTTTCATAGATTTTCAGTAAAGAGTCTTTCAAAGGATCTCAGAGATGGTCATAGTTTTTTGAGTTTCAGTGATTTTTAAAAAAATTTTCAGTGGGACAACGTGTTCCAGAATTTATCAAAGCTTTCCAGAGTTTTTCAATTAGATTTAACCCTTTCCGAAACTTTGTCCACATATGGGACGATGGTTTTTAATGTGTTTGTAACTGTGGAATATAGAATATTTATTCACAGGAGCTTTATCTCTAATGAAATTCTAGTAAATATATTGACAAATAGGAAAAAATAGTGCCAATTTAGTTGATTCATCCCTAAGATACCTTTAAACGCTTTACAATACATCGGCTCAAATATAAGTTGGTGTCGGAAAGAGTGAAAGTTTTACAATTAAATCTTTAGGGAAATTTCTGTCACCAGAGTTGCCATCCAATATTCTCAATGATGCTCACTTCGCTCACTGTTCATTATTCTAAAGGATGCTCATTACGCTCGCAATTTTGCCTTACCCAGGGAAGAAATGCCGACACTGACGAGTGACCCAAGCTTGGCCAAATATTGGGCTGCCAAGCATGGCGAACCAATATCCACCCAACATAAAACCATTTGTTTGTTGAGAACGAATACCATGTTTTATAAGAAATACCAATACAACAAATGGCTCAAGCTTGAAGAAACGTTAAGCTGCCAAGCATAGCGAACCAATATCGGCCCAATATAAAACCATTTGTTATTTGGGAATCCATACCACGTTTCGTAGGAAATGCATCACAACAAGTAGTTGAAGCTTGAAAAACATTCAACTGCCAAGCATGGTGAACCAATATTCGGCTAATTCAGAGCCATTGGTTATTTGAGAACCTATACCACGTCTTCATGCTTTTAATTATCTCACAGTTGTACCAATATTAATTATTGTCATGGTGAATAATAATTCTTCATGTCACAAATGGAATGTCATGAAGAATGATATATTATTCTCTTCCAAGAAGTATGAAGAACCAGGTTGAAGGTTCTCAAAAGTTGATGTACACAACTTGGGCCAGGTCCGGTTTGGTCATATAAGCCAAGCTCCAAAAAACTCATAAAACATGTATCAATTTATCATGATACCTTGGGCCATGCTTAGTATTGTTTTTTGGCTCAATATTGGGTACCAAGCCTGGGACGAGGTTATCATCTCAAGCTTTTACCAAGTTTAGATCATTTTTTGTGATTGGTTCAGGCCCTATATAAGTCAAAATTGGGCTAAGCGTGGGTCATTTCTCAATTCCTACTTGTGTAATTGCCAACTCCGCAACCGGTCTTTGCATCGATTGGTTACTCCTTTCATAACCAACCATTCATATGATCATATCTAAAAGAATCACCCAATTAACGAAGAGGCCGGTCACGGAGTTGACGACCTTAGATTTTGCAATCTTGGCAGATTTCGTTTCGCTCGCTTCACTCACGAGTCAATAGTACAGGAGATATCAGAACAACAAAAATATTATTATGCATAAATCAACTAATGAATATGAACGTTTATAACTGCCTTTCACTTCACGAAAGTAAATAAACTCTCTTCAATGAACTCCCAAGTGATGAATAAATTGATATAAACATAAATAAAATCTATGATACACAAGAAGAACTATACATTGCTTTTCACATAAGAAACGTTATCGAACGAAGAAAACTACAAACAAACAATTGTTGGGTGCAGTTGAGAAGCAACAGCAATTTTCTACCACCAAATGCGAGTGAAACAAGCGCTATTTAGATGACAAAGATCCAAGCAGAGCGAGGACGATTGAGATTTTTTCAAGGAATATGAGTACACCAACAATAATCAACCGGATGGAATCCTTCGTCCTTTCACTTTCTTGAAAAACGAACATTTTTCTTCACAAAGTACTTATTTTGTCCCCTATACGTAATAATTTATTTTTCAAGATAGATGTATCCTACATACCACATAATTGAGATATGACAGAAGACATTCACGTCTCCGACGTCGGATCTGAATTTGAGTGGATGAAGAATGTTGACTCTCTCTCGATACACTTCACGTTATCTCACTTTAATGTTCCCGAATAGCCGGTGGCCTGGATTTTTCTGAGAAACTTCATATTTATCCCGATCATCGAAGAACTGGGCTGCGATCAAGCCAAGGCTGGATAACGTGATTACTGTCGCACGACATTTTACGCGTTAAGCATCGAATAATCGGAGTGAACAAACATCGAATAAGGAAATCCAGCACACGTGGAGACGGTGGCGTCTATAGCCAGGTGCATTTTGATTCAACATATTTCATCGAAATTATGTTGAAAAATCACGGGGAGAATCACAGAATTTCACTGCAAAGTTTTCTATTCTTTTTGAATATGATTGGGAAAAAATTTGGGTTATTATGCAACTGTTAGAGGAATTTTATGGGAATTCATTGAAAAATCATGACAGACGTTTTGTACCATATTGTCAATTCTTAATCAGTTTTGTTGAAATCGAATGAATTTCAAGAAAATTAATTAAAAAAATTTGTTGAATACCCTTGTGTTGAAAAAACATTAATTTTCACTGTGCATGGCAACTTTTCATAAAAATTTTGAAATTGTGTTGAAAATGGATCATGGATTCCAATCAAAATGTTTGAAAAACCAATTGAGGCTGTTTAATGTTCATCCGAAAATTGTTTTTTTTTTCTGCGAGTTTTGTTGGAATCAGACGAAATGAGGTGGAATTATTCGGAAAACTTTATTAAATTTTATGGAATTCCATTGAAACACGAACTTTTTGCCATTCTTTTGAATGATAAATTTTTATTTCAAATGGTGACTTTTGATGAATATTGTGGAAGTTTTTTTGAAGCGCAGAATTGAAGGGTCCTGAATCGTACCATAGCACAGTCTCCCCGGTGCCATTCCCCGGAGAAGTGAGAAAATCTCTCCACTTGCACATGATAGTCAGCCGAAACTCTCGCACGGAAAGAAATTTTTAGCTGAATCAGGTAAATTTTAGGTATCATAGCTAAATATTCTAGCACCCATAGGACAGCTTATTTCTCAGCAACATTATCTGCTGAATCTAAAAATTTTACTGCAGTACCCATAATTTAGCTATTAGAGCTAAAAACTCTAATGGCTGTCTATCTCACAGCTAATGACTTTTTTCTGTGCGGCCCAGGCAGGAGAATTCTATGCAATTACAATGGAATTCATGTCAGGATTTGGTTGTATGTAAATTGCATGAAGTTTCTGTGAAAATTCTGTTAGTGGCAATCCTATAGAAAATTCCATAGAATTTCTATCGCACTGGGTCCTGGCAAATTCTACAAAACTTTTTCGTCTAGGGGCAACGTACGGAAGAAGAAGAAATAGCTGAGGTAGCTACTCACTTTTTTAGCACCTTTTTTTCACCACTGTAGCTGAAATAATTACAGCTGTAGCTATTTTTTAGCTATAACAGTAGGGAATTGTAGATATAACTGCACAGGTTTTGTGGTTGATATTTGGATAGCCACATAATTTAGCTGTTGAATTTTCGCTGCGACAGCTACATTTCTCGCACCTACCTCTGAGTGTGTGATTGTGACAGCTAAAAAATATCTCCCATAGCTAACTTTTAGCTATTCAAATGATGGCCAATTCTTTTTTTCCGTGCGCAATTTCTGCAAAACCAGAGTAACTATGATTTCTTGTTTGGGGTACTTTAAGAACTGAACAGTTCTGAAGCATGTGGGCTTTTGGGGAATATTCCTGCGAAACCAGAGTGTTCACCACTAGAAAAAATTCATGAACAAGCCGGGAATTTCACAAAAGCGTTGAGAGAAACTAGGAAAGTGGATTTTTGAAAAGAAATGATCACAATATAGTACACTGTAAAAGAATCAGTCAAATCATCGAGGAATTTAACATTAATTCAAGCAGCAATTGACCCGAAGAATTTTTTGATTTGAAGAAGAAGAAGAAGATTTTAATAAATTCACCAAAAAGTGGGGTAAATTTAACATGAAATTTGGAAATTTTCACCTACTGTGATCGGGTTAATTGTTCCTCGACAAAATTTTGGTGAATTTACAGAAATTTTGTTCACAGTGTGGGATCCCTGCCCATGTGGAAATAGCCAGAGTTGACAGATGGCGCGGTACTGGAAAAGTTGTATTTGCCAGACTTCGGCAGAAACAACTGTGCCCATTCGAATCATTACCAGTTTTCCAACTGGCGCTAAATGTTCGCCGGATTCCAGACGGTACTAGCTCACGTGGTCAGACGGTCCTGAGCGAACATCGAATTAACACTGTCCGGAGAATACCCAGACCGTACAAAAGCGGACCAGCGTCAATACCGAATCAGAGTTAGTTGGATGGTGAAATGCGAAAAAAGACGATACGAGACCAATATCGATGCAACATTGCTCTAATACGGAATAGATAGTGGATAGAACTTCCACTGATCTTTCCAATGACACGGGCACTTTGATGAGACAATACTGCACGCAGTGTGAGATTTCGTCAACCTAGGGGAACTTAATTCAATTTTCCCACCATGTTATTTTTCAAGAAAGACCTTATATATAGACAGCTAAATATCCCAATCGAACGAAACTACCACATACTTGTACGATAGTGACCCGCAACACCGGTCAAGTCACACGCGCCGAGCGCTCTGCAACAACTGTGTAATGTGAGGTGAATTAATTCGATTAGTGTCGACTCTGCGTACGCGAAGTGGTCAGTGTTGTGCTTAATTCTTTTTACTGATGTCTGAAGGTGAGATTTTGTATTCTAACTCAACATTTCATTGAAGTATTAGCTAACAACATAGCTTTGAAAAGATTACGTGTCGTCGTTATAGAAAAATCTTATAGTTTGTTGATTTATGTAGTAATATTTATCCATATTATGATAAGGTGAAGGATGCTAAGAAACTTTGTTATCCTAACGATATTAAAATCACCGGCACATCCGCTGAAATTGTATTGCAGTCTCTTCTCGATCACACTCACGGAAAGAATAATTTAGCTGCAGCACCTAAGTGGTTAGCACGGACATGGACAGCCATTAAATTAGCTCCTGTAGCTAAATTTTAGCTGTTATAGCAAAAAAATTTGCATTTGTAGCTGATTTATTTGCGGTGGTAGCTAAAACTTAGCTGCGGGAGCTAATTTAATGGCTGTCCGTGTCTGTGCTAGCCATTTGGCTCCTGCAGCTAAATTATTTTTTCCGTGCTGTAAGAAGGCTTACTAAAGCCCAAGAAGATGTATTCCAAACTTCGTCCAATGATGTCAGTAACATTAACATTGCTGTTAAATGGGGACGTGACGGTGCTCAACAAAGTGCGTATCGTCAAAAATTTTCAGACGAACAATCGACTGACGCAAGTTTGTTCAGTGTTCCTATGCTACCTATTCAAATTTATAACATGAAGAACAATTATAGATCTGTCATTTGGCAAAATCCAGCTCCATCTTCTACAAGATACTGTCGCTCAATTAAATTTATTTTCGCAAAAGAAACAGTCGATGTTGTGAGAAACGAACTACAAAAAGTACAAGGACAAGTTGCTAATCCCACTCCTATTTTACTAACTGTGGGATACAAGGAATTCATCTGCAAACCTGATATGATTTTTGTATGATTGATGGAAAAATTTGTAATTCCGTATCCGAATGTTCCTCAACGCAAAAATGTTACTTATGTGGAGCACTGCCGACTGAGATGAATAACCTTCAAATTCTATCCAAGAAAAATGTTAATGAGAATTTTTGGACTTTCCCCCCTGCATTCTTGGATATGGTTTTTTGAATGTATTGGGTATAGGAATAAGTTTCCGCCCTTTTTCAAGCAAAGTTGATTTTTTTTCAAACAATGGATTATTACATAATGTTATTCGAAGTATGCACCATTGGAAGCGACCACTTTTGCCCATCTTTCAGGTAGCATACGGATTCCTCGGAGAAAAAGAGCAGGTTCTTTTGACTCGATCCATTCATTGAGCCATTTTTCGACACTTTCGTAAGAAGTAAACCGCTCTCCAGGAGGGCTGATTGCATAGATCGAAATAGATGATAATCCGAACGCGCAATGTCTGGGGAATACGGCGGGTGGGACAAGATTTCCCAATTCACTCCTTCCAAATATTTTTGAACAGGTTGAGCAACATGTGGCCTAGCATTATCATGCAGCAAGATAAGTTTATCATGTCTACCGTCCCATTCCGGTCGTTTTTCTTTTAGAGCTCGATTCAAACGTATTAGCTGTAGTCTGTAACGATCGCCAGTGATTGTTTCTGACGGTTCAAGAAGTTCATAATAAATGACACCTTTCTGATCCCACCAGATGCACAACATAATCTTTGAAGCGTGGATATTTGTTTTCGGTGTCGATGGACCTAGTACACCTGGCAGCCCCCAACTTTTTCGACGCTTAGGATTATCGTGATAGATCCATTTTTTATCGCCAGTGACAATACGATGCAGAAAACTCTTTCTTTTCTGCCGTTCAAGAAGCATCTCGCACGTTACCAAACGTCTCTCGATATCTCTCTCCTTTAGTCGATGCGGCACCCAATTACCTGCTTTTTGGACCATTCCCATCTTGTGCAAGCGTTTACCGACGGTCGACCTGGCAACACCCAACTCTTCAGACAACTCATCTAGGGTTCGGCATGCATCTTCATTCAATAATTGTTCCAGTTCTACATCTCCGAATTTTTTCGGTGCCCCTCCGCGTTCTTCATCACTCACGTCAAAATCGCCACTTTGGAATCGTCGGAACCACTCTTGATCACCGTAAATATTGCACAGTACACGATACGTTTCAGCGGCACTTTTCTTCGAAATAAAAAATGATGTTTACGCTTGTAACAAATGTCAACTACCGCAATCGACACCTTACATATACAGTTCCAAATCACAAGTATATCACTTGAGTGAACTCAAAAATAGTATCATCAGCAACACTTTTTCCAAGAGGGCGGAAACTTATTCCCATACCTAATATTATCCACATTTCATACAGATTAGACATTAAGAAGTGGCAGGTACGTGGCAAAGAAAATAAAGTCAAAATGGAAGAGAAAAAAAAACAAGTTCAAGAGAAATTTCGTAATCAGCTTGGACTATTGGTAGATATGCCTAAACAACAATCAGGAATCATTAATGATGGCTCGTAAGTTCTTTAGAAATGCGGAAAAATCTTCGGAGATAACTGGGGTGAATGTAGACTTGATAAAATGATTTCATATCATTTTGGAGTGTTTAAACTGTGGTTTTCCGATTGATACAGACCAATTCAGTAAATATGCTCGTAATACTTTGGAACTGTATTTGAGAGAGTATCCCTGGTATCATATGCCTGTAAGTGTTTACAAAGTACTGCACCTTGAGGAGATATCATAGCCGCAAATATTGATCCAATAGGCCAGCTATCAGGAGAGGCTCAAGAAGCGAGGAATAAAGAAAGCCGAAAATACAGAGAACTTTTTACCAAAAAGTCATCAAGAATCCATACGAACACGGCTTGATCCATAGGTTGCTGATCACATCTGATCCATACATAACAAGTTCACGTGCTGTTCCTAAAACTAAACGTTCGCCAATTATGCCAGAAGTTTTGGAACTTTTAAAGGAACCTGTTGTCAGCGCTTCGTCTGATCACGCTAATGATGGCAGCAGTGATACAAACCAAATTAGATCATATTTCTGTTTTGTTAACTGAGCTTGTTCTGTATGTTCTTATCTTACGAAAATATTCACATTCATACCAAAGTTAAAATTAAGTATACCTAGTCGCATAAAAAATCGACAAGAGCATTATGCTTTCGTGTGTTTAAAGTTTGTCAAGCATGTGATGATTTTGAAAAATAATAAGAGTGAAGGTTGTTGAGTCTCTAACAAGCAGGGTTGGCATCTGTGGGTCCAACCCAATTGGACCCAGTGGGTTTTTTCGGGTGGGTACGGATTGAAAAAACCCTCAAAAACCCAGTCAAAAACCCACATGGTGCTCAATTGAATGGTTATTTAATACAATGTATTTTTCCATGTTGTTCTTCTTTCTAAATTTGCATCAGTAGAATTTCATTGATTCTACAGTTATAAGTATCCCACTGGATAGAATTGGATGAATTTTACTACGTTATGAATTAATACTCACTATTCAGTGAGTGAAAGCTTACCTAAAGCTCGGAATGATGATTGATCGAAATGAGTCATATTTCATTGGGAAACTCAACACCGAAAAAAATAATTTATTTGATCGAATGAACTGAAGTTAGTTGTGAAAATGAGTTCCGAGTAATAAAAGAATAGAAGCCGGTCATAAAAGCTGTAGTTAAGGCAACTTCAGATTAGTAACAGCAACTAAAGTCAGAGAAATTAAATTTGAATTCAGTTGAGCCAACGCCCGTTTTAGTTATCCAAATTTCAACAACTGTATCTAGTTGCTGGAACTAATTTGGAGTAAGGGTAACTAATAATTTTTTTCGGTGAGTGGATACTCACCAATGCAGTGCATTGGAGTGAAATACTAATAATCGCGATCCAGTGGAATTCCACTGATCTAAATACGGGAAGTTATTTAATTGAGATTTGTTCAAATGTTGCTCGAATACCGTTGAAAGACTTGTTCATTGAAGTGTGATTTTTTTTATGAAAACGAATCCGTGAAAATTGCCCAGAACTTTTCTTGCATATGTGGTACGACTAGCCATTGTTTTGGATCGTCGTTTTGTATTCTCGAAACCTTCCAAAGCATTGCCTAGCCAGATTATAAACGCTTGAGGAATGTTGAAAAATTTCAAAAAACACGTTTCCACTAAAAACCACACCTCCACTTATTAGTCAATAGAATGTGATAACTTCCTTCAAGTATAGAAAAATATGGGAGATAAACATTAATAATTGAAAATGAATTCAATGGAAAACAATTTGTACAATGTAGATTTTGATTATGACGAGACAGCATTTAATATGATTCAATAAAATAGCATAAAATCATAATTTGAATATGAATGTTCATATTTCGGTACAAATACAATGGTACATATTCATTCTTAATATCTACATAATGGATGAGTTTGATAACTCTGTTTATTTTTCATACACTGAGTTAAGAAATTCATTGGGACAAAAAAATATTACATCCAATGGTATCTATAAAATATTTCTTGAGATCAATGAAATTTTACTCCAATGGATGAAATGGTTTTTCAGTTGATGAAATACTTCATGCGGTCAAAAACCATTTCATTCATTCGAATAATATTCAATTGGTTCAAAGAAATATTTTATAGTTACCATTGGATGAAATATTTTCTTGCCTCAATTACTTTTTTCCCTCAGTGTACTTATATGGGGTTTTTGTATTTTTTTTATTCAAAAAAAATATCATAATAAAAATGAGGGTGAACTACCGAGTAAATGAACGATGGCCTAATGGAATAAAGATTCATAAAAGAAGTAACTATTAAAAATTTCTACTACGTTAAAATAATTCGGTTTTTTTCAAAATAGTAACAACTTCTTATGAAAACAATCAAATTACTTCAATGTAGCAGAAATTTTTAATAATTACTTCTTTTATAAATCGTTGATCTACTGGGTAGTGCACCCTATTTTAGAAAGTCTTAGTTGTAGTTAATCATCGTGTTGTTCATTTTGATAAAATTTATATAGTTTAACTAATTTAGTGCCCCTTTCTGGAACTAGTCTATTCCTCAGACTATTCTAAATATGCCCGAATGAGGAAAAAATTCTGTCAATCCCAGCACTGCTAGGTGGACACCTTAACAATTTGGCAAGAAACATGCAAAACCACTTGGTAGATTGTTTTGATGTGCAGTGTGGTCTTGCATCAAAAGTAGAATGGACACAAAATACAAGGATTTGTAACGTCCAATTTGAATTGTGGCGATGCTGATCGAATTGCAGTAAAGTGCGTTAACGGTTGGAGTAAATTGCACTTGGAAATTTCACTAGTTTCAAACTTGATTTCAGCTCATGTAAACACAAATCTTGGTCCAATTTCAATCTGATCGAGGCCCAACCTTGAAAGCTCAGGCCAAAGTCGAACAAAAATTTATCCCAGATTGGTGCTCACATGAGAGATTAGATGAAAAGTAACTTTTTAGTTTATTCGGTATTTCCTGGTGACAATATAAAGTAGAATGGAATATGGTAGGGAGTCTTTTGGCAGAATCGACATGATTTGACAATCACTAGTCGCTTTCAGAGAACACTAGGGAATGACTAGCGGTGGTCGAATCATGGTCATTCGGCCAAAAGATCCCTTACCATGGAATATACATATGTAAATGTATTATTCTATATCATCATATACGGAAAATGATAACATAGTACGATAAAAATGAAGATTAGTAGGTCATACTAAGAATCATCAGAGGAAACCAATGCCAATCAGCATTGCCAGTATTCCCTAGAAAAATCTCCAGCATCTAATGATTGGTCATTTCTTGTACAACTGGCCAATCATATTTTCAATTTGGGAAGAAATGACCAATGACAGAAAATCTGAAGATCTCTCTAGGAAATACTGGCATCACTGATGCCAATTTGATAAAACCCGAAAAAACCCGGAAAAGCCCGAAAAAACCCAAAAAAACCCGAAAAAACCTGATTGTACCCAGCGGGGCGGGTTTTGAAGAAAAAACCCGGGTTTTTTCCAACCCTGCTAACAAGTAACTGAAGAGTTTATTTTCATCAAAAGGATAATCAAAATAGACCCAAGGTGAGTATAAATCAGGCAGTGAATAAAGTTCCCCTAGATTGACGAAATCTCACACTCTGCTGTGCCAGTATTGAGCCAGAGTTAGTATTAGCATTCAATATGTTCGATAGATGACAATGTGTCAGTATTGATAGGACTCTGACTGACTACGGAATCGGTGTTCGGATGCACGGAAAAAAATGACCACGTAAGAATTACATGAAAGGTGAGGTTATAATTACGGTGTGGATTTCATGTAGAATTTACTTCAGAGTCCTGTTGGATTTACATTTTTATCATGGTTACCATGGCAACCCAGACAGCACAACGTGCCACTGGAACGTTTATGGAAGGTTTATAAAACGTAGGAGAGGTTTTCAGAACGTTTAGAAAACGTCCCAGAGACACATTGTGCTGTTAGGGAACACGCCTGCCGTTTACTTCAGTAGAAATGTACACATAACATTGGTCCCAACGTGAATTTCACTCCAATTGCATGCACTTCAGCAGTTATGTCAAAATAACAACAACCAATGCAGAATCCACACGTCATTTTTTTCCGTGTGACATTAAAATCACAGTCTTAGCAACTTGGGTGTTGTAGTGAGCCGAAGTCGCACCAGCATTCGGCCAGAGTTTGTATCATCATTCAATATGTTCGAGAGACAACAATGTGCCAGCATTGGTAGGACTTGATTCCACTACGGAATCTATGGTGAATTGTATGACTCCCACGGTCCCATTACAATAAATGGTAATTTGAGTGCTTCGTCGTCAACTCGGAAATCGGCTGATGTGATAGAGACTCAGTTTCTCACTCGCAGGGCCCGGGTTCAATCCTCACTCAGTGAACGTTCAAGAAATCACTTCCAAAGTGCCTTTCTCCGATGACGATAATGAGAACAATGAATCATTCAGATTTTCAAAGTTCAAATTTAATGTGTTTTTTTTACTTGAAATATGATTGCTCCTGGTAACTCCGGTTACCGGTACTGTGCCCGTTCTGGGTCGGGTTTAAATTTCTACATAAGATGTCATCATTTCGGCAATTTCAACAAAGAGCAAGATAGTAAATGGTGTGTCATACTTTCCAAATTCTGTTATACTCAGAAATACTATTCTTCTCGATATTGAATGAAAAGTTTTCAAAAAGAAATTTGTTGGATTCAATTCACGTTTTAGAACCATCATTAGGACACGTCAATATTTGACGTATTTTGAACGATGTTCAAACCGTTGATATGACGTTATTTTATGGTTCAAAAACACGTGATCTGCCGCGACATTTGTACGTTGAATCAACGCAAGAATATTACTAATTCACAACGTGTGGTTATTGACTGTTTTTGACGTTTTTAAAACGTGCGTGTGTTTACTGGGTTCAAAAAACTTGACAGAATGTGTCCTGCCAGAACTTCATGGGTTAAATCGGATTTAATTTTTACGCATTTAATACAATTCCGGATTGAGACTTATTGAAACGGATTGTAATCCCATCCAAATCAATCCAAAACATCCCCGTTTCCACCAGGAATAAAAAGTACAAGACAAGAACTTTTGGTCTAAGAGAAACATTTTACTACACTGCAAAACATTTTTATAGGGGGATTCTTATGTATTCATATAAAGTAAGTAAAAGATAGATTCGTTGGAAATTCACTGTGAAATGGTGAGAAAAACTCCACGAAGTTCAGATTTTTCACTTCAATTTATAGGCGATTTCATACACACTTACCGGACATTGATTTCCCATCCAACGATTGGAATTTTTAAAAGAGAAAATTGCAGAAGTTATAACTTCGAACAGTTCTGAAATTTGACGAATCGAAATGCCTGCCACAAGTTACAGTTAGCATTGGTGGGAACATGAAATTTCGGCAAGATTTTTTAATATATCAGGATAAATAATAATCTGGCAAATGAAATCAAATCATAAATTAAAAAGAGAATTCCATTCGCAGGGTATATCATCGCGTATTATTTTCTCTTTGATTCAGTTTTTTAATTTCAAGAAATTTCTGATAATGCGAGTACTGGGTTCGTATAATAACGCTTATGATTCGTTCAGAGGGTTTAATGAAGCTTCGCTTCGAATCATACATGTGAGGAGACAAAAATTGATGGGAATGAAAGTTATGGAGATGTATTCAGAATTTCAAGGAATTCCGTTTGTGAATATGCATCCAGATAAATAGAGACAAAGGAAGGATAGAAGTACCATTCGGTACGCTGATGATTCTATAAAATATCGCCCCTGTTTGATCCCACGCTATCCCACATTTACACGATTCCCGTGAAATTTAACAACGCTTCGGCTTACTCTATCTCGTTTCGAATACGTATTGTAAAACCTACACCCCTGTATTCGCGATACTGGGAAAGGTACTCGAACTTTGTCTTTCATTTCAAAAAAACGTCTCTAAGAGAACGTACAAACAGATCATATACGTATGTTCCAAATATATGGACGATATTCACATCCTCTCGTCTAGGATACGAAGAGGGCACGATGAGGACCCTCAAAGAAGATTGGGAATATACTGTTCGAGCTTCACTGCTGTTTTTGCAACCATCCAGTATCGGGAGCTCGAATTCGTAAGCTACTCACGTGAATAGCTATCTCACATGATTCAATTCCATTGTGTGCAATTTTCAAACATTTTGAAATAATTTCAATCGATATCAATGTTCGAATTATAAAGTATATATCGCAATAGCATAATAAAGAGATGTTTGGGAAATTATATCGTAGAATTTATTCAAAACAACAACTTGTGAGCAGCCTTTGGCGGTGAATAATCATTTTTTTTATGGACACGTTATCCACAAGGACAGCGTGAATGCCCGTATGAAGCTGATCGAGCAAGTGTTTCACCAGCAGGGAATATCCCCACTTCACATCATCGTCGTCATCATCATCATCATCATCATCATCATCATCATCATCGTCATCATCGCCATCACCAACGGCAGCGGTGGAAGCAAGAACGAGTTTGAACGCCGTCGCCATCCTTTCCACCTCCTCTTCCTCTCAAATGAACCTTTCAAAGCTCCACAAAATCTCATCAAGCCCTTTGCTGGATAGCCGACTGATTAAATGCCACTGAGAGAAATATCAATTTTATTCGAAAGAGGTGAACGAACATTTACAATAACATTGTTTAATTTCCACTATGTAGAATTTATGTAAACTTATACAACTTTGATCCATCTTATCAAATTTTTCCCTATGCACGCAGTTAAAAATGTCCGTTCGAATATGAACGAGCTTGGAGGTTGGTGGAAGGAAGTTTGGATAGTGCCGATCCGATGATTACAGGTTGTAGAGGCGAAAAGAAAAAGGACAGGAAAAGAAAGAGAGGAAAAAATAGAGGGTAGAACAAGGTATCCATACAACTCCACAGATATGTAACGACTTCTCTTACCATCTCGCGTACCCTTCATTATAAACGAGGAAAAAGAGAAAGAGAGGAAGAAAAATAGATAGCGAATGATCTGTTATTTGTTGTGGACTCAGGTATCTTGTTTCTACATCAAATGTGTATCCAGTGAAAAGAAATAAGAAGAAGAACAACAACAACCCAACCGAGGATAAGGATAGACGATCGAAAAAGGAGCAGCGAGTGTGGAAGAAAAAGAGTGAACTTGTCACATTCTGATTTTTTCACTCCATCAATGTCTTTGTTGATGAATGTGTTTCATCCTCCTTTCCACTCACATTTCTTACGTTTTTTCGTGGTTCTTCTCGTCGCATTCCACGCCTTTCCTTTTCCTCTCATTCCCTATCTCTCGAAGAGAATCAATAAAGCAGCAAAGATTTTAGTGCTTTGGGTCACCCGAGCGACCGCTCGTTGGGTCATTAGCCGGTCCTTTATGATCTATGATCAAAGTTCATAAGTATTGTTTGCATTTGTTCTTTCAGTTCGATCTAGATGATTCCAGTCACCGAAGGAGGTTTCTAACGTATAGGTATAGTAAGTTGTTTGTGCCGTCGATATTTGACATTAATTTCTAATTTCTATCCATTGAAACTATATAATTAATTTGACTTTAGCGTTGATTCATATCTGAATATTAATGATTTCGTTAAATGAATACTCCCTTGAATAAACCCATCGACCATCGAGTTTCGTAAAGTTGTTCGGGTTAAGGTGTGGAAATACTTTGGAAAGCATATATATCAAATTTAATTAATACAATAAACATGTTGATATACACGAAGATATCTTCATGTACATAAAAGAGAGGCCCTAAAAAGAGAAGATGGAAAGCGAAGGATTCTCACTATTACAGTCTTCTGTCCTACGTGAAGGCATTTCTTTTTCTTCTTCAATTTATTCTCCTGTTCCTCACTCTTTCCTTCTCTCTTCTCTTGCCCCGAGGAGGTGACTTTACAAATCCCTCGACGGTGGTGTATAGCTTCGAAAATCATCGGACGCAAACTGTTGTACACTGCTACGCTGTAAAGAAGAATAAAGAAAAAAAAGAACTGAGAAAGGGAGAATAGTGTGGTAAAACAACCTACAAAACATGAGAAACTACTAGCCTTAACTTGACTCTAATGAGCACTAAGAAATTTCCTCTTCTTCCACCGCAAAGAGGAGAAGAAAATTATTCCCCGGATGATCGATTTATGATAGCTCGATAAGGAATGAATGTATGTATGAGGCAGATGAATGAATGGATGTACCTACACGTTTTCTTTTTTTTTTTCATTATATAATAAATTTGTAATAGGGACTTTTTGTATCTTATCGTGTATTCATTCTTTTATAACAAAAGAGAAATTCGAACTATCGATGTTCGAACATTCTCGATGAGCAATTCTTCGGTATTGGATAGAAGGATGAGTGCTCCATTCATTCTTATCAAATTTAATTGGATATTGTAATGGAATAATCGGAAGAATTTGTTCGTAAAAGATTGGAATAACGTGTTGGAACAAAGGAACAAAAGAAGTCAACGTGAATACAATTTTCCAAAAAAGGTGAACAGCGAAGTTCCTTAATTGAATTGAGAACTGTTCGCGATGGTTTCTCGGATTTCTCCTGAATGTGAAGGAAAAATGCCATATTACCAACTGGATATTCATCTCCTCAACCTGATTAAGATAACCTCGATCCCTGCTCGGAACCTGACAAGATTTGTCACGCTTGGCTACCATCAGAACTTTTTCAGGAATACCTTAAGTTAATCAGAAATCAATGAAAGATTCCAGATTGAAGAATCTTGGAAGATGCAATTGAATTTATATTAAGTGATGAGAAGGTTGCATGAATTTATCGCTTGAGGAGTGGGAGAACTGATCGGATATGGACTGTGCACTCTGATTAGCGCCCTTTAAAAACCGCGGAGGAGACTTTTTAAACCTTCCTGAAACATTACAAGGATACATTGTGCTATTTTGTCTGCATGTGATAGCGAGTGTTGGTTGGAGATCTTCCAGAGCCTGATGAACAAAAGTTTCCTTAGAAACACTTGCGTGTTTCCACTGCAAATTTCTGAGAATCACTCAAACTCTCTGGAAAACTATGAATATCTCTAGAATCCTCTGAAGAACTCTTCACTGAGAATCTCTAAGATTTTCAGAGATTTTGCGTGCAAATTTCCACCAGGGAACTCTGGTGGTTTTAAAGAAACGCAAATATGTGATATCAGCGTCTTTTTATCCCCAGTCACAATATGATTTTTTGATTTTAACTTTGAAAATGAATATTTGTAGCTATACTTCATTTCACTACCAGAAAAAAGTTGGAAAATTAAAAGATGAATTTTGAATATTTTTAGAATTTAAAAAAATCTTGAATGACTGCTAAAAAATTCTGTTCCCAGCTGATCTTTGAAGAGGGCTCTTGAAACATGAAAAAACTAACATATTTCCATTCGAACGCGAAGAAAAAATAGTCAGTTTTTTCAAAGTTGGCAAAGAATTTTTGTCAACTTTTACGAATGCGTTTTTATGAAACTTGATAACCCTAACAAACATTCCTGATCGAATCAAAGCATTATTTGTAATGAAAGTTGATTCGCGATTCGGAGGGTTCAGATTACAATATTACAAGTTTTCCTCTATGAGGAAGTCTCTGAATAAAGAAACCCCATTTATTTCCATTGAAGGGGAAATTTCCGATTCAAATTCGATGGGTTTCAATCGGAAATTTGCATGGTTAATGGGAATGATTGGGTTTCTTTACCTGGGGGTATTAAAACTGATCAGGAATTGTTGTAGATTTCTCAAAATGTTCTTGTCCAAATGAAATGGGGAAACGGGCTGCTACTGGCTCACTACTGTTGCCGGAGGTGCCAGTACTGGCAAATATAGAGCGACCATTATGGCGCCAGTTGGATTGCCAGTACTGGCAAAGAAGTTGAAATGATAACAACATTTTACATGAGGGCCAGTATAACATTTACCACCACGGTGATAGCAATATTTAATGTGAGCCTGCTATGGTGAAACTCTGGCATTGCAACAGGATCAGTTGTTTTGCCAGAGCTGGATGAGAAATGACAAGGAGTCAAAATGATGATACCCTATGTAGAAATTCAAACCCGACCCAGTACTGGCACAGTACCGGTAACCGAAATTACCAGGAGCGATCATATTTCAAGTAAAAAAAACACATTAAATTTGAACTTTGAAAATCTGAATGATTCATTGTTCTCATTATCGTCATCGGAGAAAGGCACTTTGGAAGTGATTTCTTGAACGTTCACTGAGTGAGGATTGAACCCGGGCCCTGCGAGTGAGAAACTGAGTCTCTATCACATCAGCCGATTTCCGAGTTGACGACGAAGCACTCGAATTGCCATTTATTGTAATGGGACCGTTGAAGTCATACAATTCACCATAGATTCCGTAGTGGAATAACCCAAACAGCACCGGAAGTTCTCATGACGTTTTAAAAATGTGTCCAATATCCCACAGATGTTGGTTTCCAAAAGCACATTTTCCAAACCTCTTAGGAACATTCATTCAATGTGTTGGGGGGCATGTTTTGGGGACATTGTTTACACATGCTATGGTACGTTTTCAGAACGTTCTCGAGACGTTATATGAAAACCAAGTAGTTTATCTCTAACCTATAAAAATGTATATTCATAGTTTTACTAAGGAGAAAAGTACCAAACAACCATATATGTTTTGTATTGAATATTTGGAAAGATTCAATTCCAAAAGTTCAAAACTATTGGCAGAATGTAAGTTACCAAGAATTAAGTCAATATATTGAGATTCACGTAACCTCAAAATTGACGCGGAACAAAATTTCACTACCTGCAATGTATTGAAGAGATGCAAATGTGATTTATCAAATCTATAGATACAGGCTTCACCGCAGTTCATTTGCATCTCCTCGAAATGGAGAATATTAAAAGATTTGGCACAAATTTGATCTTTACCCAGATAGAAAAATGTCTTAATAATGCCATCATAATAGTGACATGCACGCCAAGGAATGTTTGCATCATGGTACCAAGGTGTTTCCGCATAAAGCATTGTTATTGGTAGCAAAACGAGGTGATGGTACCATAATGAAGACATAATGTTTACATTTCATGCATCATTGCAATCTGAGCGAAATTTATGATAGTATGTTTACGGCACATTATGTTACAAAATATTTAGGGCATGGTTTTCTATCTGGGTAACAAATTCTCATTCAACATCTCTAGCGGATTCAAAATGACCCAAGAAAATTGGTAATTGGTATTTTCGATAATTTTGAGGTTTGGTCGGAATTTGTTGGTTGTTTGGTAAGAAAGAGGTCGTAAAGAGGTTTCCTGGAAGTTGCCTGAATTATGATCATACTATTACACAGTTGAAAATTTTGTGTAGATGTGTTGTATAATCCGTGTGTTATGAATTGTTAAATATTCAACACAAACACGTGTAACTGCTACAGACAGTCTTTGTGTAATCAGGTGTCGACTGATTTATAATGTGAAATCATTCAAACAAGTGAAAAAAAAGTGTCAAAATCACACAAATCATATTCAACTCAAGATTGAACATGAAAATGGTGTTATTCTCAACTACGAAGGGGAGATCGCCAGTGGTGGGAGCTATTTTTTTATGAAACTTCTATGTACGAGTAACTTTAGTAGTCGTCGGAAGAACTACACAGTAAGAAGTAAAACTTACTTCCAACCTTAATATCGGCTCATTTTAAGATGCAGCCAAGACTAGCCCTATTTCAGCTGAAAGTGAGCATCCAAAACAAATGCCGACACAACGGCAAAGACTGAATTTCAGTCAAGTTTTCAAGTAAGATGCAGCCACTTTCAGTCACACTTTTTACAGTGTATTCATTCATTTTGGTTTTAGCTTTCATGCAAGTGAGAATTCGTTTTCTAGATATGTAAATTTGAAGATAGAGTGCGATTTGATATACGCAAAGAAAGTACACCCAACCAAAGGACCGGCAGTGGCTTGAGTGATACAGCTTCAAGTTTCGGTCCTGACGATCCATGTTCAATGCTCATTGAAGTACTGTTTTTTTCAATTTATTCTTATGCATTGTTTCAACACGAGAAAAGTGTGATTTTCACATTTGATTGATGTGAGAAAATCCATAAATTGCACTCGTGAACTGTTGATTCACTACTTATTTTGGATTTCATTTGACAGTACTTATGTGTTGAATTTACACGATCGGAAATTCCAATCAAAATTTTATGAACATCCTTTTGTGTTATATTATTTACATCAAGCTTGAGTTACTAGCTAACACAAACACATTATGTGATATCGACACAAAAATATGTGTGGACCGTTTGGGACATGTGAAATGTCCCGACTGGAAATTATAATAGGGTAAACCTGACATATGGTGAGGACCTAACAAGGTCATCCGAAATACGGTATACCTGCTGAAATCCTAATCAGGATTAGATGTGGATGCCCCATGTAGGGATGAGCCCATTTGATCCTAATTAGGTTCCCCTTAAATTATCCTAGAAGGTTGAAATAGGTTTTCCTCGCTGTAATCTCATCAAGACCTTGTTAGGTTATCCTGAGATTATGAACATTTATGTTTATAAAGTATAGTTTGATAAAGTGAATGCAAAAATGTCTTAATTTCAGATTGTATACTCCTTGGTGAAATAAATTTTCTCTAAATTAGGAAAATATTTCTGAACAAATGTCAACTGTGCATATCTTCCAAGTTAGATCTCTCCATGCCGAATACAACATTTTTGGGTTGTGAATTTCCTGTTCATATCCTAATTTCAATTTATTCTGGAGGTTTTTTTATGGGATTCCGCATCAAATCCTTATTAGTCTTGTCTCATAAGGTCCTTATATTAGTGAAGCCTGACAAGGTTGCCTTACCAGGACCTGGGCTGGATCAAAGTTGACCTGATCTGGTCCATGGGGTGAATTTCTAGTCGGGGTGTTGAATTTAACACAAAATTTTCAACTGTGTAGGATCAGTTTGTGAATTTTTCCGACCGGAATGTATCGAAAAATTGACCTCAATATGGAAGGCGAGTCAGGCATACTGGAGTCATTCGATTGGACGAGCCTGAAACTGACCAAAGAAAACTGAACAGGTGCGAGGCGGAAGATGGACAAATTCTGGTCATGCGCGGGTCGGGTGACCAGAAACCAAGTGCAATGAGTTGAACAAGGTGCAAACGAGATCCGGAATGATTTTGGTAGGTATTGGTTCACTTTCGTGAGATGTCCGAAGATTTCTGATGCAGATTCGAAGTGACAACCGCGACAGAATTCGGTCATTTATCGGTAATTCACAAATCCGATCGCGGTTCGGTCATTATGAGGCTGGATAGCGGACGAAACGAGGTTTTTCATCACAACTTGACCCAATTATGACCAACTCATTCGATGAACCCAATCAACCGTTCTGACTCCAAATACTACCGAGGAGAATCCTAAATGTCAGTTCCACTTCGGTCATAGTCGGGCGTCTCTGGAGCGAACGAACCAAAAACTGCCCGAAGGAAACTGAACAGGTGCGAGGCGGGAGATGGACAATTCAATGGTGCTTTTTAGCCGAAAAATGACCAAATAGATTGGCAGATCATCTTGCACAGGTTATTCCCAAAAAATCACCGAAATCTGACCAGAACTTGGGCTTCGTGAGCGGTGGTTGATTCATGGTTGATTTTTGGAAAACAACCGAAATTTGACCCTATCGACTGTTCTTCATTCAATGATGCTTTTCAGGTCATTCGGATGAAACGAACCGAAAAATGACCGAATGAATCGGCAGGTGATTTTGCACAGGTTATTCCCGAAAAATCACCGAAATTCGACCCAATCGGATGGTTCTAATCGAATGGTGCTTCTCAGGTTATTCAGATGCATTGAACCGAGAAATGGCTGAATAAACTGGCAGGTGATTTTGCACAGGTTATTCCCGAAAAATCACCGAAATTTGACCCAATTGAATCTTGTCAATCCAATGGTGCTCTTCACACCGAAAAAAAAGTTTTCTTGAAATATGAACAACCAAAAACTTTAGTTATGCTAACCAAATTCTTGTTGTTGCAACAAAACATTTGGTATAAGACACAAAATATTTTTGTTAACACATTTACACAGTTGAAAATTTTGTGTAAATGTGTTAAAAAATCCGTGTGTCATGAATTTTCTGTTAAATATTCAACACAACTACGCGTAACTTCTACAGACAGTCCTTGTGTAATCAGGTCTCAACTGATTTATAATGTAAAATCATGCAAACAAGTGCAAAAAAATGTCAAAATTACACAAATTTTATTCAACTCAAGATTGAACATAAAAATTGTGTTATTCTCAACTACCAAAGGGAGATCGCCAATGGTGGGAGCTATTTTTTTTATGAAACTTCTATGTACGTGTAACTTTAGTAGTCGTCGGAAGGATTCTTCATTCATTTTGGTTTTAGCTTTCATTCTAATGAGAATTCGTTTCCTAGATATGTAAATTTGAAGATAGAGGGCGAGTTGATATACGCAAAGAAAGTACACTCAACCAAAGGACCGGCAGTGGCTCGAGTGATACAGCTTCAACATTCGGTCCTGACGATCCATGTTCAATGCTCATTGAAGTACTGTTTTGTTCAATTTATTCTTATGCATTAGTTCAACACGGAAAAAGTGTGATTTTCACATTTGATTGATGTAAAAAATCCATAAATTACACTTGAAATCCATAAATTTCATTTGACAGTACACTGAGAGAAGAGTTTACTTATATCAGTTATATCAAATGAATATATTCATTTGGCGTCTATTCAAAAATATTCATTAATTATGAATAAATATGGTAATTGTCAATAAATATCATAGTTGGCATACATACGATTGATTTTGTGTGACATTCAGAACAAACAAATCGTTCATTTAGTCCATTTATTTCATGTGAATGATTTTATTTTTCCCTCAAGTAATAATAAACGATTCCCAATTTACAAATAGACGGTTTGATAAGTACAAGATTTTCATTAGATAAATACTAGTAAACTAAAAATATGAAGAAAAGAATGGTTGATTGACTCAAATTTCAAATTAAATTTCAACACAATAATTCAGTTTCCCAATGTGTATACGATTCTTTCCTCTCAAACATAGATTTGTTAATAATTAAGAAATTTGATTTGACATGAACACCTTGAATTTGATTCGACTCTCGATCTATATTGCAGCAGAATATATAGTTCTGTATATATGTATAACCATGGAACATTGACAATTTTCTTGCGTTTTAAGAGATCCTTTTTATCCGGAAAGAATATGAGAGACAGTCTTGTAGGCTGAATTTTCCTGAAAAATTATTAAAATATTTCACCATAACTTTTCATTCAGTTTGTTTAACTTTATAATCACTGTTGGAAAATTTCTTGAATTTAATATAAGAATTCTTATGAAATTTCATAAGTGCATTTCAAAATCAACAATATTCTGGGATTTACCACTTTTTTTATGAAATTTCACTTTTTCATGAATTTTTTGTGATAGAATCCTATTACATGTATGATGTCATGACGTCAGCATAAATGATATCTAAAACCACATCGTATTTTTCAATCGGTTTCTTCAATCGTGATTTAGTCAAGGTTCGATTCCCCGTTAGGTCCCAAAACTTTGTGCTTCAATTGCTTGACTTACATTGATGATTATAAACTCACTCCAGAGGAATCTCGAGAACATAAAATTCACGAAGCGTGAAGAAATTTGGTGATAAATCAAATTTCTAATCTGAATTTTTTTTGTATTTTGGCAAAAATTCGTAACAGTTATTGAATTTAATACACAATTTTCATTATAAAATACATTGTTAAATCCGATAATGATATTCTGTCAAAAATTTTATGATAATTATCATTAAATTCAGGACATATTTTTCTAACAGTGATAATATTCTCCCGCATAATATTCATCATTTCATTTGATTAATTCCAGAGTGTTATTCCAATTTTGTTTGATTTGACTTATTCTCACGAATATTCAAAGCAAATTATGCGACAATTTTCTCAACCTCATATCACATTCAGGCAATCTAATAATGCTTTGATGTACATTCCCAAGTTTTAGAATTATGAAACAGGAATTTCGCACAAAAACACGGTTTGTTAATAGTTAACAAATATGGATTTGATACGAAAAATGATCTCAAATATGACGCTGGATGATAACAACTCAATATTTATTTCCCCATAAGCAAATATAGGATTTGTTAACTATTAACAAATCTTGTTCACTATAAATGAATACTTTTCTCAGTGTACTTATGTGTTGAATTTACACGATCGGAGATTCCAATCAAAATTTTATCAACATCCTTTTGTGTTATATTATTTACATCAAGCTTGAGTTGTTAGGTAACACAAACCCATCATGTGATATCGATACAAAAATATGTGTGGACCGTTTGGGACATGTGAAATGTGTTGGATTTAACACAAAATTTCCAACTGTGTAGGAACAAAATAGTTTTGTTGAAAGCCCGAAAATTTGGCTGAAGGAACAAAAGTCTTTTGTTGTTCACATATCAATCAAAATGTTTTGTTGTCTTAACCAAACAGTTTTCTCGGTGCAGGTAATCCAGATCAAACGAACTGAAAAATGACCGAATGGATTGGCAGGTCATTTTTCACACGTTCTTTTCGAAGATACACCGGAATTCGACCAGAACTGGCGCTCCGTATGCGGTGGTTCATTTGCGGTTGATTCTTGGGAAGTGATCGAAATTTGACCCAATACCATTCATGCTCACATCGCAATTAAAAAATAATCGGTCATTTTCCGTTCACTTTTTGGTCCAAAAAATTCACAAACTGACCGTTATTTTCCGGTCATTTTTCGGTCAACATGAACCCATTAGGGATGTTTCATAAACGTTCCATGGAAACCTAAATATGACTATAACGGACATTTGTATATAGGGGAGACCGCGGGTACGGTTGGAACACAGGACGGTTGGAACGCCACAAATATTCCGCTAATTGTTTTCGTAATAAGTGAATTACGCAACGTGTGGTGAATGATGTGACACTGAGATTCGTGATGGGACTTCGGTTTCATTTCATTCCTCCCTGGATTTTTTCCCCATTATCAAAAATTGGCGAGATATTTCTGCTGTTCCAACCGTCCTGTGTTCCAATCGTACCCGGTCTACCCTACATCCCTGGAATGTCTATGCGACATTTTTAAAACGTCCTGGAACATTTTTGGGACGTTCTTTTTGTGACCAGGTACGTTTTCTGAACGTCCAAAGAACGTCCCACTGCTGTCTGGGAAAGTCCTACCAATGCTGGCACATTGTTGTCTCTCGAACATATTGAAAGCTGATACCAACTTTGGCCGAATGCTGGCACGACTTCGGCTCACTACAACAGCCAAGTTGCTAAGATCGTGATTTTAATGTCATTCGACCACCGATTCCGTAGTCAGTCAGAGTCCTATCAATATTGACACATTACCGTCTCTCAAACATATTGAATGATCATACCAACTCTGGCCCAATGCTGGCAAGACTTCGGTTGACTACAACAGCTTAATTGCGTAGATCGTGTTTCTAACGTCAGTTAGAACTACTGATTCCATAGTCAGCCAGGGTCCTATCAATACTGGCACATTGTCATCTATCGAACATATTGAATGCTAATACTAACTCTGGCTTAATACTGGCGCAGTATTGTCTCATCAAAGTAACCGTGTGATTGGAAAAATCAGTGGAAGTCCTATTCACTATGTACAGGTTGGTTGAAAAGTTCCTGCGCTCACCAAGAGATAGCACTGCTAGCTCAAAACTTTTTTCATTCATTCTGTCAATTCATTCTTTGTTTACAAGCCATTTGAAGTTGACGTGTCATTGATTTTTCTTAATATGGAAAAAATTGAATATCGTGCAGTCATTAGATTCTTTGTTTTGAAGGGTTTAAAAGCAAAGGAAATTTATGAACAATTGTTAGAAGTGTATAAGGAGTCCTCACCTTCGAAACGCACCGTTGAATTTTGGGCTGGTGAATTTAAACGTGGTCGTACTAGCCTTGAAGACGATCCACGCGAAGGACGACCAAAAACTGCAACCACAGCAGAAATCATTGAGCATGTACATAATATGGTGAGTGAAGATCCAAGTTTGACTAAGCGTGAAATTGCTAATGCCATAGGCATCTCAGACGAACGAGTACTCCATATTTTACATGAAGAATTACGTATGAAAAAACTGTTTGGAAAGTTAGTGCCGCACACGTTAACAATTCAACAAAAACTGGATCGAAAACAAATTTCTCAGCGTAATTTGGAGCGTTTTAAGCAGAATAAAACCGACTTCTTGCGTCGTTTTATAACTATGGATGAGACTTGGATCTACCACCATGATCCTAAATTGAAACAAGAACGTTTACAGTGGACTGAAGCTGGTTGTTCAGCTCCAAAGCAGGTGAAGTCACAACGATCAGCAAAGAAGGTTATGGCCTCAGTTTTTTGGGATGCAAAAGAAATTTTGTTCATTGATTATCTTCAGAAAGGTAAAACAATCAACTCCGAATATTACTACAGCCTTTTGGATCAGCTGGATGAAAAAATTCGTGAGAAAAGACCTGGTTTAAAGAAGAAAAAAATCATTTTTCATCAAGATAATGCACCTGCTCACAAAAGTGTTTTGACGATGGCTAAATTCAAAGAACTCAAGTACCAATTGCTTGAACATCCACCGTATTCGCCAGATTTGGCTCCTAGCGACTACTATCTCTTCAGAAATCTCAAACAATTCCTTCGTGGAAAGCATTTTTCGTCGAATGAAGAGGCCATAGCAGCCGTAGACGGTTATTTTGCAGAGCTTCCGGAAAACCATTATAAGGATGGGATAAAACTATTGGAAGATCATTGGAACAAGTGTATTGAGCTTCTAGGAGATTATATTGAATAAAAAAATATATTTCGTAACAAAAACAGTATTATTTCATTTCGAGCGCGGAAACTTCTCAACCAACCTGTATATTCCGTATTAGAGCAAGGTTGCATCGATATTGGTGTCGTATCGTCTTTTTTTCGCATTTCACCATCCAACCAACTCTGATTCGGTATTGACGCGGGTCCATTTTTGTACGGTCTGGGTATTCTCCAGACAGTGTTAATTCGATGTTCGCTCAGGACCGTCTGACCACGTAAGCTAGTACCGTTTGGAATCCGGCGAACATTTGGCGCCAGTTGGAAAAATGGTAATGATTCTGAATGGGCACAGTTGTTTCTGTCGAAGTCTGGCAAATACAACTTTTCCAGTACCACGCCATTTGTCAACTCTAGCTATTTTCACGTGGGTTCTCGCGATTGTTAATTCATGTTTATGTACGATTTATGGCGTTGACATCACAATATTCCAAACCTTCCTCCATGAAGAGTTAGAAAAACCAATCGAGAATTCTGGTTATCATTTAAACCTCGAATCGACACTATGGAATCAAATCCATACCCCACGATGTTTGTTCGAATCCACCAAAATTCTCCACCCCGCCACATTGCGTACAAAAGGGACAAAATTTTGGAAATGAATCGTTATCCTAAAGAGAAATTATTCAGAACATTGTAGATGACTTTCATGCAATTTAATACAAATGCCACGTTCGAAGCGGATTTTTCAATTCCAAGCTGACATCGATAAATTCTACATGAAAATCATTCTAGATTGTAATTCCAACAAGTGATAAATACTGTACATTTCAACATTGAAGAATGTTCAGAATTCGTCAAAGAGAAATTACAAGCGGGTTCAATGTTGATAATTATTCCAAGTATGATCACGAGTATTGTACACAGGCAAAGAACGAGAATAACTTGATGCCTGCATTGCAATGTGAAACATTTCCCAGGAAAATCATGTGCAAATACAGAGAATTCATTCACCGATTCGACAACAAAGGTTACGAATATCAAACCCTCATCATAGATTCACTTTCGCTTTTGACAATCAATGTTGAAGAATCTTTCGAAATTAAAATATACTCTACTTCAATGCCAATGCGGATGAAATTTCAAAAGACTTCTCGATCTCTAACTCAGAGAAATTCTCGAACTGTGAAGATATTCTCGAGTTTGAAGCTTCATTTCTTTGAGCAAATGAAATTTTCTTCCCTTTATTTTCTCACTGCATGCAACACGTATTCTCTCGTCTTATTAAAAAAAAATAAACGAAAGAGTTATGCAAAATATAAGATTCGGAGAGATCGAGGAAAGAGTTTCCTCTCTTCGTTAAATTTCGATCAAGATATAAATTCAAAAGCTATTTTAAATTCAAAGCTTTGCATCGGCGGATCAATATTTTCGTGCCCATATGGCGGTTGCTTACTGGTTAAACAGACTTCGCGAATATCGTGTCAGTGCAAATATAGCCGGCAGGCAGGTCGGTTGAAATCGAGATTACGTTTCAGCTAGGAGACGTGAGTTTCCTTTGGCTCTAGATGAGAGAAAATACGAGTAGAGGGCGAATGTTATTGGACACTCACGTTCTCCTCTCTCTCTCTCTCTCTTTCTTTTTATCTTCATCATCCCTTATCTCCATGTCCCATCTTCTTCGTCTCACTATTTCTAGTTGGACCATTCGACCTTCTCTTCCCTCCTTTCTCACTTCATACATGTTTTCTAGTACTACGTTATATCTTTTTTTATTGTGTCTTCCTTCAGAAATGCTGCTTCTCCTTTTTCTCCCTTTCTCTTCAATACATTCAATCTTAATTACGTTCCAGCTCCGCACGAACTTTCCCCTTTCATTCATTTTATCTTAGAATGCACATAAAAATCATGACTCGAGACTAAATACCTCGTATCTCGAGAATAAATGTGACGATACGGATCTTACGAAACTTATGATGTCTGGTCTCGCTATTTCTATGGAAGACATACTTGAAATGTTGATCAAAGATAATTTGACAAATAAGATGAAGCTATAAAATAATTAATCGTCTTGGGGTAATAATTAAATATATTATAAGATTTTGTCATCTTTCGATCTGTTGATCATCGATGAGAGGGGAGTATCGAGTATCTCTTCCGAGAGATTCATTTATTACATTTACCGATGGGGTTTTCTCTTTTACACTCAACGGCGGTCACCGAATATCAATTTTCACGTCAAATGAAATATTTATAAGTTGTTCTTCATCGAACGAGTATCCTTCATCGCACCCGTCTTTTATCCACATTTTTCCCATCTTCTAACACGTTATCCATGGTCTCTCGGGGACTTGATTGACTATGCTTCTTGACTTTTCGATCAAATGTTTTCCTGCTTTTATTTTGCTTTCTGCCTTCCAACTCTCAATCATACGCTCCTAAGACTTCTGAAATTTATTTTATCACCCAGCAGGATGAAAAAAAAATACTTCCCTTATGAATATTATTTAATCACTTTGATTCGAAGGGACAACAAGTTTACAGGATTCGTACACATTTTGCAGATAGGGAGAATATATCTACTTACTTATTCTTTAACGAGATAGAATAAAAAAGGTTCTACTCCCGTCGATGGATAGAAGACTTCTTTATTCTTTTTCCTCCCTCCAATGGATGGAATAGTGCCATAAAAAAACAGTATCACGAGCTGTATACTGGGTGATTCAAAATGACCGTACACTTTTCTGAGAGCAGATTCTTGATGGAATTCTGAAAAGATTTTGGTCCGGAATATTCAGATCTGATCCTTAGATCCAGAGATATGAAATCCAAATACCTTGGAAGTACGATATTTCTGACTTTTGAATCCAACACCATTCACTAAGTCAGATCACGGGGTATCCCTGGAAAAAAATTGATCTCATTTAGCTTCCTTCGTTATAGCGATTTAAATTTGTTGAATTCTGAATGGCTGGAATGCAAAAAATTTCAAACCGCTATAACTCCACAACGAAGGAAGCTAAATGAGATCAATTTTTTTCCAGGGATACCCCGTGATCTGACTTAGTGAATGGTGTTGGATTCAAAAGTCAGAAATGTGGTACTTCCAAGGTATTTGGATTTTTCAAAAAATTAAAAAATGCTCATATCTCCGGATCTCCGGATCTAAGGATCAGATCAGAATATTCCGGACCAAAACCTTTTTAGAATTTCATCAAGAATCTGCTCTCAGAAAAGTGTACAGCAATTTGGAATCACCAAGTATGTACTTTCAGGTATGTACAGTCGTATACTACTACTTTTAGACTGGGTCTAAAATTGATACATCTCTTCATTACGGTGGTTTCAAAGGTCGGTTCAAACGTTTCTTTCCTTCAAAATATGATAAATAATTCCGTACTTCTACGTCTGCTGCTATGTTTATTCCGAAGTAAAAGAAGATTCCTCGAAATTCCGAGGGAATGGGAAGGGAAATCAAATGACATAATTTCCTGAATTTTGGAAGGGAGGAAAAAGAAAAATAGGTAAAAGCGATGTTTTGAAAGTTTTATCGTGTACACGCACACAAACCCTGGATCAGGGTGTACGGGGAGAAGCTATATTGTCCTCTATAAGCCTCTCATCTCCCGTTCTCTCCTGTTTACTCTTTCCACTTTCTTTCTCTCCTCTTTTCACCTTGTTCTCTGTCCGACACGTCACTCCCTTCGCAGCTAAAGAATCGTTGCCTCAGTTACTGTTCCACTTCGGGGATTAAGTATATATCAGATGATACGTGATTCCGTGGAATTGAATGTGCCACGATGGTGTGTATGTACATCACACACATGAACATACGTGTAATATAACTCATAGATAGTCATGTGTGGACGTGTACGTGTGGCTACGTTCACGATACCCGAGGATTATTCTGTTATTTTATCGGGTTCTTGGATCGAAGCCAGAGGGTTTTACAAGAGGGTGAATATGACGCGAACTTCAAAGAGGTGGCTGTGCAAATTCACTTGGTAAATTTGGGAATATAAATGCACGTAAACGATGTATATAATCCATGAAGATAAATACTTACCGCGGTATGCAGGGGAAAGGTAATTTAGCTGCAGCAACGAAGTGGCGAGCACGGATCAGCTCTTGCAGCTAATTTAATGGCTGTGAGTGTCCGTTTTAGCCACTTGACTACTGCAGCTAAATTATTGTTTCCGTACAGGTGTCAACGTCGTATGTCGTATATCGTCGATTGACTTGACGAAGAACTTGAGAAATCTGCAAACGTTTGGATGTGGATTGTTGAAAAAGGCGATGAAAAAAAACGATGAGTCTGTGAGGCGATATTAATTTTTTAATTCAAAAAATCCCCTCTGCTTGACGATAAATATAAGAATAATCATAATTAACATATTCAAGAACGAAGAAAAAAAGTATACTCGTAAGAATCATGAGAACTTTGAATTATTCATTCGAATTCTCTTATTTAATTTCACAAAGACTTCTCGTCGGATTACGGTTAATCGTACGATGATGAATAAAGAAATTGATTTTTCTTTCCCTTTCAATAAGATCAATCACGTATTAAATATCAGTTTCTCATCTGTAAGCGATATAAAATGTAACATATTTCCTTTCATTTTATGAATATTGAAATCCAATACCGAATGAATATTAATTCCTTGTATCAAGAAGCCATCATTGAGGATAAATATTGTTTTTATTAAAGCAACATTGAAATTCAGTCTTGGATGAATATTGATTTTTAGTATCGATGAAATATTGAGAGAGAGATTCATTCCGATACTGTAATTGGAATATGACGTAGAAAAGACTCAACAGTTTTCTTTTTTTATTATTATTATTCATATACGAAATATCGATACTACGAATGAATTTTTCGGATTACATGAGAATTGTGATTGAATTTGTTCGGAATTCTTTTGTCTCTTGATATCTCAATTTTCAAAGTAGTTCTCTTACGCTTTGTTCCTGCACGACATGTTTTCTGCTCCAATTTTTACCAGGGCCCAGGGATAGCTTTATCGCTTTTGTTCGAATTTTCTGTACTGATATCTTTGATATCTGAGATTATTAAAACTCACGAATGATGCAAAATGAAATGAATAAAATATCATATTTTTGAAAATCTTTCAAGAGAGTTTAATAGTTCAATATTGGAGGGACTTCAACAACCCAAGTGAAAAACTTGGAGCAATAAAATAATACAATATTCAATTATTCCATGATATACCTATTCTATTTTTACCCGTGCGCGGGGTGGAAGGGATTAGCTTGAAGCTGCGAGGATGTACATTTTTGTTTGTTGATAGTCATACTCTCTTTTACGACTCATTCGGTAACCGAGTGGAGCTCGCTATACGTACAACACATTTTACGTCAAATTACATGAAGAACAAAATGTTACGGAATATATACTAACGCCATTGGCTGTCAATTAAAATATTTCACGTTGGGGAAAATATTGAAACAATCGAGCTGTCAGTTATTTCGTTCCATAGAGGTCCACTTGGCGATATTGAATGACGTACACGGATGGGAATAATCGGTTCCGTTTGACTTATATTTGTTCATATCACGCGCATATTAAAAACAGAAACAAATTAATAGTTTTATTCAGGATTGTAGGAATAATAATTACATTAAAAACTTCGAATTATTCTTTGAATTTCTTGGAATCAAAGTAGAGATAAGGTGACCTAGCGAAAAACATCGATTTTTGGGAATCGGGAATGTTCGATCCGACTTTTCCAACACATCGTAACAAGAGAATCGATTTTCATAAATCAATTTGCGTTGGAAATAAGAGAAATCAAACCTCTAGCATGTTCCTTTTTGTGTTTAAATCCACTGAATTTTTGTTTCGAACGAATCCGAGCCCGAACCCTATTGTACCCCTGCGTTACAACCCTATTTGGATCCTATTAGGGAAATCAGATGAGTCCTTTGTAAGGGCCTGATAAGATTTTCCTTATTCGAGGTTTCCGAATTCTAACCCGATCAGGACCTTATTAGAAATAGGGAACGCCTGATAAAATTTATACTAGGGTATACTCAAAAAACAATGTATATATAATATTGTTATCAATGTGAATTTGATGCAAATTGCGTTTATATGAGCAATGAGTCAAATTAATAACACGTTTTTTGAGCTTTGTTGAATTTCGTTCACTTTTGGCACATTTGGTTCTTATTGAAAATTAGCAAAATTCAACTCAGTTCAACAAAATTTCGGTAAAATTAGATAATTATCCACAGAATTCGATAACTTTCAGTAAAATTTGTTGACTTCCATCGAAGTTTGTTAAAATTTGAGGATTCTTATTGAATTTCATTGAAATACTGCTGTGCCAAAAATTAACAAAATTCAACAAAATTTTTGCGCCAGGGCAAGCAATGCAAAATCTACATGGAATTTTGTTCCGTGTTTCATTCATATTATTTTCCAATTACAAAACAAATAATTATAATACTTTTGTACAGTAAATATACTGCGGTTATTTAAATTTGAAGTTATGGAACAAAAATATTTCCTATTCAAACAAAGAGACACGTTTTTGATAAACAAATGGATAATAACAGTTTGCTCAATTCTCGGATACTATGTATGTATCTTTATTTGTTTCCGGCGCCTGCTCACATTGCTTGCAGGCGCCTCCATATAACCCTTTACATCTCTTTCCCTTACCCCTTACCTTTATTACCTCTATCAACCTACTTTCACTTAGTCTACCTTATATTACATTTAATCTATTGCCTCACACGCTTTCATTCGAGAGAGAGAGAGAGAGAGAGAGCTCATTCCATACTCACTCATCCTTCCGTCCATCACATTCATCCCCCACCCCTTCATACCCTTCCCTCCTTTTCTCCTCCAGCCTCCTTATCCATCCCTCCCTACTCCCCTCCCCCCTTATAATCTCCCCTATCCTTATGAATGTCCATCACATTCATCCCCCACCCCTTCATACCCTTCCCTCCTTTCCTCCTCCAGCCTCCTTATCCATCCCTCCCTACTCCCCTCCCCCCTTATAATCTCCCCCATCCTTACCCCCATCTGCCTATCATCCTCACCCTTCATACATACGTCCAACACGTGTTCCCACGTTTCCTCCTCCAACCCACATACTCTACACTTCTTCCTCTTCTCATTTACCTCCCAGTATCTTACTCCCTTCATCTCATTACCCAGCCTAAACCTCGCTATCCTCCTTCCCCTTCCCGTCCTTCCTGCCTCTCCCAGATACTTTGGAAATCTCTCTACCACCATCTCCTGATACCACCTATTATACCTTGATGCTGCTATCCTTTCCCATCTCTCTATCTCCTGTTCCTCCTTATCCCTTTCCTCCCACCCATTCTCTTACCCATCTCCTTCCTTCAATTCTCCTGTCCCCTTATTCATCAGATTCAAACTTTCCATCGCTTCCCTTCTCTCTTGTTCCCACCTTGACACACCTTTTTCCTCAACCATCTCCTTCCAGCACCTCACCGCCACTTCTCCTGCCCTTCCAGCTTTCAGTTTCTTCTCAAATTCTATGGCCCTTTTCCTTAACCTTATTCTCATTTTATCCCTCTTCATCTCTTCCCTTATCATATATCCCGGCGTTTCCCTAATCAACTTCAACAACCATCTCATGTACCTTTCTTGCATCCTTTCCATCTCCTCCCGTTCTTTCCATCCCCAGATTTCTGCTCCATATTCCGCCACGCTTCCCACCAGTCTGTTCCATAGCCACATCCTTCTTTTCCAGTCCCCCTTGAAAAGCCTGTCTCCAATTCTCCAAACTACCCCCATTACTTCTCCTGCTTTCCTCATCCTATCCTTTATCTGCGCCTCTTGTTCCCCATTATTCTTGAAGACGTATCCTAGATACCTGAATTCCTTTACCTAATCTCCTCTTCCCCCCATTTCCATTTTCTAACTCCTTTCTTCCCTCCTCTTTTCCCAAACTTCATAATCTTCGTCTTTCTCACATTCAACTCTAGTCTTTTTATCCTTAGATACCTCTCCAATTCATCCAGCAACAATTTCAGCTCCTCCTCATTTGTCATGACTACTACATCGTCTGCATAGCTCAATGACCATATCTTCCTTCCGTCCACTATCACCCCTCCTGCGCTACTTCTCGCCATCTCCTCCTCCAGATCCGCTACTAATACATTAAATAGCACCGGACTTAGCGGACACCCCTGCCTAATCCCTTCCGCTAACCAGAACTCCTCTGACTCTTTCTCTCCTACCCTTACTTTCGCCTTCGTTTCCCCATATATTTCCTTTATCCTGTCTATTATTCCTTTTCCTACCCCTCTTTTCTCCAACGATTTCCACAAAACCAACCTATCCACCGAGTCAAAAGCTGCCTTCAGATCCACAAAAACTGCCGTCAGTTTCCCCTTCTATTCTATCTCCCTCCCTATCGCATAGTTCAACGCATAAATGTTGTCTATCGTTCCCATTTCTCTCTTAAATCCCCTTTGATTTCCTGTCAACATGCCCTTTTCCTCCACCTCTTTCTCCAGCCTTCTGCCCAATAGCGTTGCCATTCTCGGATATTATTGATTATGAAAAATTCATTTCCACACGGAAGTAAATTTTTAGCTGCATCAACTAAATTTGAGCTATTATCGCTAAATATTTTAGCACCCACAGCACAGGTCATGTCTTAGTAATATTAGCTAAAATTTAACTATAAAAGCTGAAAAAATGTCTGTCCATCTCACAGCTAATCACTTCTTTCCGTGCATTGAACTCTGTTATCCATATTATCAGTATTTATCGATAATGCGTATTTATAACAATATTTTCATGGAAAAATGCAATTGATGAAGAATTTTCAATAATTTAATCTAGAGAACTACATTCTTTTTAAAGGAAATCAATTTTAATTATATTTCAATTCATACCCATAAATTGAATATTAAATTAATATCCAAGATTACCCTTTAAATGTGAAAAATTAATGTTTAAACACAAATTCCAAACTTATAATTTTCCAAATTCAATATATTTGTTGAATAAATTGGATATAAAAACATTTTAATCACATTTCATTATATCAACTGTAAATTTTGAATCATTTTTCAACACTAATTAATATTTATAATTACTCCATTTTATTTCAAGGAATTGAATTTAATCATTCAAATCCTCATACAAGAGGTATGAATCCAAATCTCTGTTGGAAGAATTTCATTAATAATCCCATATCATGTGATTTTTAATTCTTTCTTATTTTTAACTCATTTTTTCTCATATTATACCTCAAAAATTGAAAATATAATGATTTCAATGATGAAAATTTGATTATATCAAATTATTAACATTATTTATTAGTTATTATTTGATTATAAAATTTTGGATACAATTCTGAAAATACTTCCTAGTATTCTTGCTTTTTACAACTTGATTGGGTAATTTTAATAAAACTGACACGCGATGTGTACATATTTCAAATCCTATATCCAAATTGAATAATTCTATCCTTCCTAATCCGCTTCCGCAGAAATTGTTTTTAATTCTTATCTAAAACTCAAATTTTACATCATTCAATCGGATTTCATTTATAATCTATATTTTGATCTGAATTCAATTCTACTAGAAAATTTTCAATCGCTTTCAATAAGCATTAAAAATAATCCTACATAAAAAATTTCAAAAATCAGCCTCTCAGAAATAAAAATGAAATGGAAATAAAGGATAAAATATCAAAATAGATACATATGAGATGAATGTAATAGAAATAAAATTCAAACTCTTCATAATACCAATTTCTCATCAATGATCAGTTGAGGGGTATTTCTGGTCAAGATTTTCAAGAAAAATTTTCTTTTCAAACATTTTTTTCTCATAGAAATAATTGAGTTATCGTTTCGAAAATTTGTAGGTATGTTTATTAAACATTCAATATTACAAAAAAAATTTTTCAGATCACAAAATACTGTTTTCTCCTTTTATACTAGTTTAAACAATAAAACACCAAAAAATGACAGTGAGAGTGATTTGGGGTGACCGGATGATCTAAAAAGAAAAATGGCAAATCATTCCTTGTTGAAGTGCCTATCGCATGAACTTGGATATTTTTTTTCATAAAAAAATAACGAAATGGCGGCCATTTTTCGAAAAGATCGATTCTTCAGGGTGGAAAATCGCATGCAAATCGGACATATTGACCAGTCAAAAAGATCCTAGTTCATGTGATAGCCATTTCAATAGGGAACAATTTGCTTTTTTTTCTCTCAGATTATCCGGTTGTCCCAAATCACCCCCACCGTCATTTTTCACCGTTTTTTGTTGTTTAAATTAGTATAACGAAAACAATTTTGTTTGAATCTAAAAAAATTTTTTTGTAATATTTAAGGTTTAATAACTATATAAGGTTTAATACCTACAAGTTTTCAAAACGACATCTCAATTTTTCCTTGAAAATCCTAACCAGAAAGACCCCATAATTATCAAATAAAATTATTCTGATTATTTTTATTTCATCTCTTTTTTTTACTTCTTTACTTTATTTCACTTTCATTCCATTTGTTTCGCTTTGTTGTATTTCCACTCTATTCCCTTATTCTTATCTCATTTTTTATTTTGTAAACCTAATTTCGCGTAATTGCATAGAAACGTTTCTCATCAAAATCAAAATACTTTATCTGGTCTTTATCGTTTCCTAAACAAATTAAGAAATTCCTGACTTACAAATCGATTTTCGTAAAAATCGGTACAAAAAATCGATTTTATGTAAATCGAATCGCCCATCTCTCACAATCAGTCGAAGTACTGCAATTCTGATAACAGTGAGGATCGCATTTTCTTAAGTGAGTTGGAACTTCATTGAAATGGAGTCAAATTTCACCCCCGTACCAATATTTCTCTTAGTTGTAGTATTTTCACTTATGTTATGTAAAAATTCATCGATTCCGCCAATGCTCACGATGGGTAATGATGGCTTGGACCTTAGAGCATATAGGGGAGAGTTGCCTTGATTGGACCATCGCCTTGGATGGACCACCACCTTTTATTGCCAAAGGAAAAAACTTGAATTTCTTCTAATCATAAAGTGATAATGTTCATTAATGTGACATTATCGCTGAATGATTAGAAGAAATCTAAGTTTTTTCCTTTGGCAATAAAAGGTGGTGGTCCATCCAAGGCAATGGTCTAATCAAGGCAACTCTCCCTTACTAGTGAAGCGAGCAAAGGCTACGGAGAAGTGTGGTCAATTTGAATTAAAGATAGAATGAGAGTTCCGACTTTTAGGCAGTGCTATCTTTGTTTAAATCTCATTGGATAAAGAGAGAGACAACTGCCTAAGTGTCGGATTCCTTTCTCTCTCTCTCTCTCTCTCTCTCTACGTTGAATTTAAAACTCCAGCGATGTCTAAATAACTGTATTCGATTTATCACTAACGCTAAACGTGATCAACGAATAACACCTCTTATTAATGAGCTGAAATGGTTGCGTTGTGAATATCGAAGGCAGTACTTCTTGGGTACACTCCTGTTCACGATATTAAATACGGGAATTCCTTCGTACTTAAGGCGCGATTTCATGTTTGTTCGGGAGCTGGGTGTTCGGAGAATGCATGCTCGTCCTGATGACCTTCACATACCGAATTATCGTACGGAGACTTTTAGAAGTTCCTTCCTCATAAGCGGTTGTTATTTCTGGAACTGTCTACCCGCTGATGTTCGCTCCTCGCCCAGTATCCATGTTTTCAAGAATAGGCTCTTCAAGCATCTCCTGTCCCTGCAGGTCAGCTCAGCTTGTTGACTGATGTATGGTGACATGGGTTGCTGGGCGAAGTATGCGCGCTCCGTTCACCCATCTACCACCGCTTACTTTCGCAGAAATGTCACGTAGGATGTAAATGAGTTTTAAGTTGGTAATTAACTCTAGCATAATAATAGCCTATTGCTTCAGTGTGCAATGAATCGATTAGTGTTTATGCTTTTTATATACTGTTGGTCTGATTGATCTTTATACTTTATGTAATTATATGTTAGTCCTTAAAAGATGAAATCTTAGGACCTAATAAATATCTATCTATCTATCTCTCTCTCTCTCTCTCTCTCTGAATTCAACCACACTTATTTCTACTGAAATCATAGGCAATGCTCGCTCCAGTAGTATATGCTCTCAGGCTTGGACTAAGCATGGCAGCGAAGCATAGGAAATTCATATTGAGCCCAATGTCAATGAGAGAAAAACCCTGCTTCAAAAATTCGATTAAAACTTATTAACTCGTCAATCATCAGTTTGAATCAGATTATTGTCCGGGAATTTTCCTATTTGATCTCATTCAAATATAATCGGTTGGAATAGGAAATTTCTACTCAATGGGATATAATCAGTGAATTCGAATGTACATGATCCGAATTTCCTGATTATATCTCATTGAGTTGAAATTTAGATTAGATTTGAATAAGATCAAATAGGAAAATTCCTGGATAAAAATCTGATTCATACTGATTGACCAGTTGATAGGTTCGAATCGGATCTTTTAAGCAGGGAAACTTTGGCGAAGCCTGGAATAATGTTATAATTTCACAGTTGTCCCATCCTACATCCTAATCTCGAAGTTCGCCCAACCTCAGGCTACAACCTTGGCGACCTTAGAACCAATAGTTAATTCTCATTCGGGCAGGTGCAACATAGCGCAAAGTTTTTCTTCGAATTGTCTATGTTTGAGACACTAGTCTGGTTGACAAAATTCAAAATATTTCCGCACATTCACGATTTTTATAACACTGCATTGAACGAAAACTGAACACTCGCAAATTCTTCGCTAATATTTAAAAATTTGCGAGTGTTTAGTTTCTCTTTGATGCATCTTTACCATACTCGCGAGAGCTTGGAACCATTTCAACTGGGACTTCCATTTCCTCATAAAATACAATCATTTTCTTGTTTCACAGCTCTCAGCACGAACGAAGGTATTCTCTTCATCAAAAGACAAATTCCTGATTATAAACTTTATTCCATTCAACAAAGCGAAATATTATTTAATTTCTCTAATCAGTTCATCCCTGCTAATCGTTACAAGACGATATCATTGTGCGTCTTGATAGACCGAGAGCACAGTTTTGTCCAAAGACCGTAAATATTTCACAATTGTGATCCATTACAATTGCAAATGGTACAAGAGAGAACCGGTATCCATCCCCACGCGTATACGTACCCTCCTCACAAATCTCGTACCTTCTCGGAACGAATCAAAGTATATATAACAATCTCTAATTCGCAATTCAAATGGCATCGATCGTTTATTCCTTGGCCCTTGGGAAATCTTATCTATCGGATATGTATAAAACGATCCATCATCATCGCGTCGGAATCGTGAACGGATTCCAGAATATCGTAGTCGATGAACACCGCCGCCTCACGATTCCCGCCTTCATCCATTCCTCGATGGGTTGGCCAACTTTTATTTTTCCAGAATCACTAAGTTACCGCTCGGTTGATATCGAAATGATCGGTTTGTAAGAATATCATTATATACAAATTTTCTCATCTCTTCTTTATCGCGTGATATTTGATTCGTTTGAATTTCATGAAAATTGATTTCCCAGGAGGAACGATCTTCGAATTAAAACAATTAATCTTTCTCCTTTGCGTCCCACCTCAATTCCGATTTGATTGATATCTTTTCTGGAGGGAACGATAATTAATGTTCAATCAATGATGTATAATAAGATGTGTGAAGATTTTGTAAATTCATCTCATTCGCGGCAATTCCTTTCTTTACCCTCGCTTCAGAAAATCCATATCTCCAGGCTAAAATTCTATTCAAAGTAGTTTATCAATCTCCTTCTCGAATCAAAAACTCCTCGAGGCATCGAAATATTGCAACGCGTCGTAGACGTAATCGCATCGTAATCTACGACGATGATTTTACACGCGATTTTAAATCTCCAATCTTCATCTTCCATTACCAAAGAATAAATCTATTCTTATTCTTTTAATCTCCTTCCTCTCTTATTTTCTTGATTCTTTGATTTTATAAAAACCACGAAATCTTCCGCAGGCAAAGAGAAGAAAAGAACCGAGAATAATGATCAAAAAATAAATTGTTTCCTACAGAATACATTAATCGAGTTGCGAATACAAAATTGATGTGAAGTGTCGGGTTGGCTGAGGGGGAATAAAGGGAGCTTATTTTTACCCTCTGACTTATACTCCTTCGATTATTAAAATCGAGGTCTCTCTTTTTTTTCAAAAACAAAAGAGCTTTCGATCGATATGCAAAATCGGTTTATCCCCCATTCGGTTGAAGGCAAAATTTAAATCAATAAAATGTTTCAAATGAATCGATGCGAGGGAATAATGAATAATTTTTACTATTCAATCAAACCTCTTATTGCGTTGGAAAAGAAATTATCAGGAGTAGAAAAATAAATACCGGTTCGATGAAATTAAATGCCAGGTACAAGAGAATTATCTTTTTCAACTTTGGAAACGATTCTTTTGATTTATAGAGAATTATTCCATGTTATAGACTATCTCTTGTGGAATATGAATTTAAAATCCTAGGGATATAGAAGTAATGATAGCCCATCTTCTATCCAATACATCATTCTCCAGTCGAATTTTTGGCTCTCGTTTTAAGACCCCCCGAAGCGTCAAAAGGTGGTGTTGCGTTGCACACGGTGCAGAGTTATCATGTTTTATAATCTATGAGAGCTCGATTTTGCACGCGATTTCGTACCTGCTTTATTCTCTGCTATTGGCGAGGAGAGACTGGTCTCGGAAGCACGTGTAAACATAATCAGGGCGTGATTACCGACCACGAGCAGCCACCAGTAGACAAGAGCAGGTTAAGACGCGTACGTGAGATAGAATTGGGATGAGATGGGTCCTTCTGATTCAGGATATATGAATTGCATTCCGAGTGTGACCTATTATTCGAATAATTTTCTCATACTCATTATGATTATCTCGAATTCTACAAGTGTTAGGGAGGTTGGAATCCGAGTCATTATAACTACAAGTCCCAACTACACGGCTGTCCGTAAAGAAATTGTGTAAAAATTGACCATTAAAACAACTCGAGTCTAGCTCTGACGGAAGGTAGGGCCCATTATCTATGTACACATGGGTGGATAGAGTTTCAAAATATTCCACAGTTGTAGGTCGCTTTAAATTAAGAAAATCCTCGAATATGCTATAGAGAACACTTCCTCTTTTTAGTTATCATTCTAAGTATAGTTTGATATTCGACATTGTAGGACAGGAAAGTCAATTTCGTAGGATTTCTATAGAACAATGTGAACCGTACTTTGTACAGGCAAGTCACATTCATTTCGCATGATAATCAAACGAGGGAGTAGCTTACAATATATGCGATTTCAATTGAGCTGGCATTCATCAGCATCGCGCTTGAAAACGGTATCGCAAATTTTGGATTGTATTCTCGGAAACTAAACTGACACGTATGAATTTTGAGCATTGTTTCTCAAGATGACAAATATCACGGTTTGATTCTGAAACATGAACTCCTGTTATGGAATTTTCAACTTTATTCAATCCTCTCTGTACTCTAAAAGAAAAATTCATCCAAGAGTTGAGTTTATGCGACAAAGACTACGTTAGGATGTTACAGAGATGAGAATTCCACGCTCTAATTATCAATTTAAACATGGTTAGTTTAATTTTCAATCCCTTTGAAGGGAAATATGTGAGGAATATTGTGGCACATTGTGGCGTATCTTGGCATATCGTGGCGTATCATGGCATGTGGTACGAACCACCAGATTGTCGAGTCTGTTGCGCTTAAGGAATCGATTACCGTATGAAGTCTTTACGTACAAACATATTCGAAGATAATGACGAATATTTCTCATTGGAATCACAATGGATAATCAATTCCAAACTATACAGAGTATGAATCCGTTGATAGGCAGTCTACTCGGTACAACATCACTCGGTTGACGTTGATTTGAACTAATAGATCTGTACGTGCTAGGAATATACTCTAGGGTTATTGATATATCATGAAGTCATAAACAATGCCTGATTATTCATAGTACGCATGACAAATGGAGAATATTCAGCTCGGAGTAAGCGTGGCGTGCACCGCATGCTCTGACAAAATTATTATCCTGTCGAGATTGAAGTTGTGTCTTCAGGGATTACAAATATTTCAACTACTATATTTCGATATGGTCTAGAATCGTCGGCACTAAGGGAACCGAGACTATTGTCGTATACCTTTATACCGTACACGAACACCAATCATAATCCACCTTCATTAAAGGAGAACTAAATTTGGATCCAATATAAGCTCTTCGAATCCGTTAATTATTTTGTACCCGACGATTATTCAAATTTTCGTGTACCATTCGAACATACGAGCTCTCTTAAGGCAGGCTTAAACAGAATATGAGACCTCGTAGAACAGGATATTGAGTCAGTCTCTCTCTCTCTCTCTTTCTCGGTGATCGAATCCATAACTTTCCGTTCGCATTCTATTCGTATTCTATTCGTATTCGTGAATACGAATGAATCATTGAATCTCCAACAATCACGCTATTCTATAGAACGGTGTTGGAAGATTCAACCCCCGTCCGTCTGAAAAATAATATGAAATTGATAAGAACTGATGCGAATCGATCCCTCTGTTCGTATTTTATTTTTATAGTAAAACACATCAGTCATAGTTGATCACATGGAAGTGAAACATACGATCGACGGACACACATCGTCATATCGAAATATCCCTGACGTCACCGGTTTCTTCAGAAAAATCGCAAAATTTTTCTGGCATTAAATCGAAGCACGTTCCTTATCATGCGACCGACCGTACGAGGCTATATCCACCAATACTCCCATAACGCATCTGCCGAGCTAGCTAGTTTCGCGCGAAAACAGATCCGCGACATCATCCTCGAGAACCCAATCTCTCCTTTTCTCTCGCCAACAACCCTTTTCTCCTTTTTCTTTCCCTCTGTGTTTTACTCAACCATGATTCTTCCTCCTTTGATTTTCTCTTTGCGATTTCACTATCGTCTTTGCTAACCCTGCATCGAACGAGACTACATATACCCACTGCGAGCAAGACGAGCAGACACACCCCGAACCCAAATTTCCCTGAAGGCTAACAACATAAGAAACGTGTCGTCTCCGAGTATGAGAGGGAAGAGAAGTGGCGTCAGTTCGCAATCGTAATCGAAATACCTTCAAAATACAAGCTCAACTTGTGAATGGTAATAAATATATTCTAATTTATTCGTTGGTGAAAATTTAACGCGGAAGATAGAATTTTACGAGGATGATAATAGAAGACATTGATTCTATGCTGGGATTCCTCTCACGTTTACCTGAGCAGGGTTGATTTTTTCTTCACTTCCATTAATTCGGGATATAAAAATCGGGCTCTATGTAACGCGTTCTCATCATCGATATATAATACACTATCATTATCTTGTTCGGTCAACCCAATTACACGGGACTTTCTATTATCTCCTGACTCCGCTGATCTTTTTCCCTCGTTCCATTATTTTATCATATGCGCATTGACCTGCCGCTCGAAACGACTAATGGTAATAGTCGACGCAGTCTTTGAAATTGCCGAGACGACGACAAGACGAGAAGACGATCGGAGAACACTTCAAAGGGGTTGGTTAAACTACTCTTTCATCTCTTTGACTCCCAGTTGATGAACTCTCATCTCGAGAGATTCCACGATGCTATACGACGCGCACTTGTCGATCAGTTGTATGATAAATTGAGTAGCATTTCGAATCTCGATGAGGTATAAATTGAGAGAATTTTATTGATTCCTTATTCTCTTTCATTGAATTAACGGTATGTTGATAATTCACGCCTCACCCGAGGTTTTTTACTCGATTCATTATAACGAGATACGAGCGCAGCAATGTGTTACGAATGCAGCGTGCAAAACCTGATGATTTCGAACCGAATCAAATTGAGAACTTTTAGCGTGAGATCACGCACAGGGGAGCCAAGCGCAAGAGCAGATGCGACGAGAGCATTAAAGTGGTTAGTCGAATGCAGACTGAAAGACTGAATAACTGAATGACTGAATGCCTGGTTGACGGTGCCTGGTCAGTGCGGTCGGTAAGATCGATGCGTCCGATAATACGGATCCTTTAGTAATGTAGCTGTCCGTCCGGTTGTTTAATTAAGGAATCTTGAGAAAGTATATAGACTTTTTCTCCCTTTTTCTCCTTTCTTCGTACTGTTGTGTTATATACACGGTGCTAAGGTTCGATGGTAGAATGATAGGTTGACGTCGGTGATTCTTCTTCACAAACGACTCGCAAGACCAACCGACAGACAAAAAACTACCACATACTCCAGGTAGAAATAGGTAGTTAGAGTAGATACAGTGCACGACGATGAGGAGAAGGATGATCATAATAATTCGTTTGAGCTGGTTAGAAAGTATCATACCTGGCGCGAATTCCGAATTTGTGTATTGACTGATTTGAAACTCGTTAAGAAGACCGCAAAAATGTTAAAACATGGAAAACATTTTACCAAAGCGATTAAGAATAATATCTCACATTTCGTGTCGTGCTCATCAAAGATGCATCTACGATTTCAACACAAAATTTGAATTTATCCCCCATGTACAAGCATAAATCAAGAAATCAAGGTGTTGCGTTCGAGAAGTTAATCAATTTATTTCTATTCCCTGTACTCCGGAAACGAGTAATCGAAGAATACATTGAAAAATAATGAATCCTCGTGGAAAGAGATGAGAGAAAAAAGAAAGAAACGAAGATACGTTAACTGAAAACAAACGGAAGAAGATCACCCTTGCTAATCTAATTCGTTATCTTTCCACGACAGTCACCGTACCATTAAATCTCCTCGCTCGCAACTCGGGAAGGAGAAAAATGTAAAATATAGGGAAAAGGATGCTCGATAATATGGTAATTGGAATACTCTTTAAACCTGTTCAAAGCTGTTTTATGGAACTGATACGAGTGACACGGGATTCCGCAGATTCGAGACGAACGAGATAATCGAACAAGTCTTCTTATTAAGGAACGAATATGGATATATACGGGAAGAAATTTTATCAAGACGTTCATTCTCTTATCCCTTTTTGTCTATTTATAAATCATAACAAACACCCCTCAAGGTGTGGAGTGTTTTATAAATGCACTTGCAGCGATTCTACAGATTTGATATAATATGGAAACTGACATTGATCGATCGTCGTGCACACAAGGCAACGCACGAAGAATCTTGGAGAATACGTATTTGAAAAAATCTTTGCCCCTGTCCTTGTTCGTCTTTGTGACGACACTCGGTCGTGACCTATCGATAATGGAATGAATATTGCTTTGAGCTCGAGAGAAAGAGAGGGAGAGAGACACCGAGAGGGTACCACCTATTTAATTAAAGAATCTTTAAGAAAGTCATTCCCGATAAGAAATCGATGAAGAGATTGGGATTCCAGCTGGTTTCAGATAGTCAAAGCTACTCAAATTGACGAATTATCGGAGATAAGTTATTCATCGTTGCGATTAATTTGTGAAATAGATAAGGTTGCTGTTGATTTATTTGAAAGAATACAAACGAGTCGATATAAATTAATATTTATCAACCCGGATATATCTTAATGACTTGTCGCGCCAATAAATGTATGACAATCTTCGAGGCGGAAAGATTTTTGCTTTTTTTTTAATGTTTCCTATGGTTTACGGATGTATCGTTTATGGCACCTGGATGTATCTGGTTGTCCTCTACAGGACGAATTCTCGAAGATCTAGGAAAGCTAATGGAGATTCGTTCCAAGTAATGGAGTCGAGTGACCATCGCTCAGGTAGTCGAGTGAACATCACGCGCAGCGGTTACGTTATTCTGACGAGAGTTGAATTCATTGACCGTTGCGGTTGATTCAAACGGAACTGGGTAATAAGTATCCCACAGAGTACTGTTTTTGAAATACGACAATCAACTGTAATCTACTGTTCTTGTTCTTGATTAAAAAAATCTCAATTTGATGCCAAAGCAGCATGAAATAATCATATAAACTTCAGTTTTTCGAGGACTAAATGTACGGATGATAATGCATTCAATTAAAAAAAAACTCACAATGGGTAATCATGAATTAAATGAAGAAATGGTGCAGCACTGGTGAGGATGTATTCACCAAACTCTGGCGAACACAACTTGGCCGTTATTGCTCCGTTACCGTTTCTCAATTGGTCTAATTTGGCTGACAGATATCGAACAACTTTGAGTCTTTAAAATGGATTTATGGCAATTGGTTCCAAGCTAAAACATCTCAAAAAACATCCCATATAGAAACGTCTTGAACAAAAACATCTTACACGCAAAGATGGAAAATTCAACTACATTGTGCAGAAATTAATGTTATAATTTGTTATATTAACAATAATTGTATTTTTTCTCATTACTGCTCCTGTTGGAACAGGAAATTATATGAATAATAAAACATTCAGGGGAAAAGAATGGCCCCAATGAACGAGTTAATTCAATCTACATCAAAAAGAGGTTCTGTTCTCATCAAGCGACCCAAAAATAAGGTGATAAAGAATTTTGGGTCAGAGTTTCAAAGCGAAATTCGGGCTCGTTCCAGTGCTAAATTCATTTTTGTACTGCACACGCGTTAGGATGAGCCAAAAAACTAACCCTATCGAATTTATGGGTCAAAATGGATTCATTTAACGAGAAAAAAATTGCACCGTTTCACAGAATTTTGAACTCAATTTTAAAAGGTGGCGGTGGGCAATTGAGATTTCCTATTTAAATAACACGTAAAAATATTTTTTGCATTAAAAATGCTATAACTTGAACTGTTTGAAATCCAAATTTTTCGCAGGCAGATTCTTGTAGGACATTAAATTCTCTAGAAAATCATCCCAGAATCAATTTTTCAAGGTGAAAAATTTGTATATTTACGGGCCATGGAAGTAAAGGGAAAAGCAAAGACTTTGATGGCCCATAAATACACACATTTTTTATTCGAAAGAATCAAATCAGACATGATTTTTTAAAGAATTCAATGCCCTACGAAAAACTGTCTGGGAAAAATTTGTATCTCAAATGGTTCAAAAGTTGTAGCATTTTGAATGGAAAACAATTGTTGTCCCTGTTATTTCAATGAGAAATTTCAAATGCCTACCAACACCTTTCAAAATTGAGCTGAAAATTCTGCGAAACGGGAGCAATCTTCTCCTTGTTATATAGATCCATTTTAATCCATAAATTCGATGGCTGAATTTTGTGAATGTGCGTGGAGCGTCCAAATCATCGTTCACATCTCGCACCAAAAAGAGTGCGACCATGACGGAAAGAAATTGAGGGGTGTTTCTAATTAAGATTTTCAAGAAAAGATATGTTTTTCAAAAATTTTTTTCATAGAAAAAATTGAGATATCGTTTTGAAAATTTGTAGGTATGTTCATTAGACCTTGAATATGACAAAAAAATTTTTTCAGATTCAAACAACTTCTTTTTTCTTTATACTAATTTGAATTTACAAGTAAAAAACACTAAAAATTGACGGTGGGGGTGATTTGGGACGACCGGATAATCTAAGAAAAAAAATGGCAAATTATTCCTCATTGAAATGGCTATCGCATGAACTAGGATCATTTTGATTGGTCAAAAATTGTCCAATTTGCATCCAATTTTCCATCTTCAAAAATCGTTTTTTTTTCGTAAAATGGCCGCCATTTCGTTATTTTTCCATGAAAAAAAATATCCAAGTTCATGCGTTAGGCACTTCAACAAGGAATGATTTGCCATTTTTTTTCAGATCCTCCGGTCGCCCCAAATCACTCCCACTGTCATTTTTCTCTCGTTCAAATTAGTATAACTTCTTTCTGCAGTGCATAGTTCAAATGCGTCTCTCACGAATTGCATTTTTTCAACTTGCGTAGAAAACTACGCAAAAACTAACGTTCCGATTTTGCTCACACTTTGCACACAAGTTTCGAATATCATAAAAAAGTTATGAATTCAAATGATTTTGAAAATTGCACTGAAAGAGTATTTGTTTATTGCAAAAATGAACTGACTAAATTATCATTCCTTGACTTTTTCTTATTTATTTTGAAAGAAATTCATAATTTTTAATAGATTGCGGTCTATGTCGAGAAAAATCATGGTCAATTTCATTAGAAAGTATGTTGTTTATTCGTTTCGGATACCGTCACTTTCTATGTAACCCATGTGTGTATGGACCAATGGCCCAATGATGGACCAAGCCTGGCAAAGACTCGCCGAGGCTGAGACTTGAACAATTTACCAAACTTGGTCCAGGCTTGGGAATCAATAATATCGAAAATAAGATCAGGGCAAGCCTGATTGGGCTAGTGGTTTTGCCAGGCCCGGTCCAATTCATTTACCAAGCATCAACCAATGCTTCTTTGATCGCAGATATGGATGAGAAAAGTAATTAATTCATATTTCAGTTCATGACATCCTCCCTCACAATACCGTACATGAATTATCGAAGAACGTTCTTCAAAATCAGTTGATTTCCGTGTATGATTACATTTAAAAGTATCCATTACCATCAAGCGAAGTCCTATTCTTACTGAGATCGATAAAATCTAGCTTGGTGTGTAGAACTTGTGTTGAGGATCAATTATGGCAGGAAGACCGGGCCAGCCCTGGCCCAATGGTTGTCCCCAAGTTTTCAGCCATTGTAAATTCGAAATTCAGTCAATATTTATAAACATTGTGCCACTCATGTGGGCAATATTGGCACAATTGTTCTCAACGAATGCTCGGATTTTACACTTGTGCCAAGCTTGGACCAAGTGTAGTGACCATTTCAAGGATATTAACAAATGTACCATGACTGACTATCCATTGGGGACAGCGGGACAATCATGGAACAATATTGGGCCAATGGTTCTTCACGGAGGTTTGTGTCTGGCACATGTACCAACCTTGGGACAAGCTTGGGTTTATTTCAGTCTTGGCAATACCTCCATGGCAACCTCAAAAAATGGTTTCAAAGATCGCCATGTAGGTCTGCCAGTTTAGAAAAATATTTTTTAATAAATGAATGTTGAACTGCGTTCAAAGTAACGTAAGTTTCAAATGATTTCATCTTAATAACTTTAGCTTTTGTCCCAGGCGCCACAGACGAATTTGACCTCAAATTTTGAAAATTCAGAATGGGAATGGAGACTGTGTCCAAAAAATAAGGTGACATAGCATTCATTTTGGAAAATCTTAACACTAGAACCACCGATGAGACATTTTTGTCCCGGCACAAATTTTGAATCATCATAGTTTTTATAATTTTTTCGAAGGGAAAAATCGTTTGGTGACCCTCAATATTTGGAGAATAGATCTATGTTTGAGATCAATGTAGTATCCTCAGGTTCACAGTTTCTGAAAAGTGTAAGGATTCAAAATTTGAAACGAGACAAAAATGTCCCGACGGTTCTAGTGTTAATTTATCCTCCTAAATCAAGTTCATCGCCTTCAAAGTAATCCCCCCAGGATATAATGCACTTATGACAACGCATTTTCCGATCTTCAGAACAGTTGTTAAAGTCGGTTTCCGGGATGGCCTTCATCTCTCTCTTCGATTCGGCTTGGATCTCCTCTATCGACTCAAAACGGTGTCCCCGGAGCGGTCTTTTGAGTTTGTTGAATAGCCAGAAGTCGCACGGTGCCAAATCAGGTGAATACGGTGGTTGTGGAACGATATGGGTCGAGTTTTTTTGCAAAAGAGTCACGAAGTCCACAATTCCGTTCTCTTTAGGCAAGTAACTCCACGTAAACGACGCATAACTCTCAAATAATATTCTTTGTCAACAGTTTGACCCGGCGGAAGGAACTCAAAATGCACAACACCACGATAATCGAAGAAAACAGTCAACATAACCTTGATTTTTGAGCGAGTTTGGCACGGTTTTTTTTGGTTTTGCCTCACCTTTAGCGCGATATTCATTTGATTGATCGGTTGTTTCCGGCTTGTAAGCATAAATCCACGTCTCATCTCCCGTAATAATGCGTTTCATCTTGTCGTGATAATCAGAAAGCATTGTTCCACACACTTCAACGCAACGATGTTTTTCCAGGAAATTCAGTGTTTTCGGTACCAATCGAGATTCCACGCGTCAGAGGCCCAAAACATCCTTTGAAATGGTATTGACTGATCCTTTTGAAATGCCAACATCATCAGCAAGATCTCTAATTGGTCATCGGCGATTTACGAGCACCAAATTTTTGATTTCTTGAACGTGAACTTCGTCAGTTGAAGTTGATGGTCGACCGGAACCCTTTTTGTCTTCGACACGTTCTCGACCTTCTTGGAACTCTTTATACCACTTGTAAACATTTCTTTCGACATAGCCTCATCACAAAAGGCTTTCTGCACCATCCTCAACGAATCAGCAGCAGAAAATTTACTCCGCAAACAAAATTTAACGCAAATTCTTTGCTCGATAAATGCACACATTCTAAAAATCGAAAATTCAGTTTCAGCAGCTCACAAAACAAAGCATATCTCAAACACTAATGAATATCTAGATGTGACCGTTGGCACGGATATCAAAGACGGTCTTAATAACCTAAAAATAAGAGCACTTCCCCAAATACATTTACGCACACAGTTTAAATTCATATTTTACCTCACTTTTTGGACACACTAGTGTACATGGATGTTTCAAGCTGCTGATTCTAAACTTTTTTTTACATTTTGAAAATTGAAATCAGTGGATTCCATCTCAGGAACGGAAGCTCGAGAATTTACGAGATTTTACTGAAATTTTGTTCCCCTGGATTTTCAGGCTTTACACAAGATTTTGAATTGAATGATATGATGAAATATAAATGAGAATGAAATTTATATTTTTCCGGCCACTAGTAGGCTATTTGCGATTTTTATGACAGATCTTATCCAATCGAATCAAATATTCGACGAAAAATTAAATTTCAAAAATAAAAAATGGAATCAGAATAAAGTGATGGAATAAACAATACAACGCTGTGAAATATATAAAATGAAAGTGGAATGAAGTAAAATGAGAGTAGAGAATAAATTGACACAAGAAATGAAATAAAAGTTAAAAAAAAAATTTTATTTGATCATTGAATTATCAATGATGAGCTATTGATATTATGAAGAGTTTGAATCTTACTTCTGTTACATTGAATCTATGTTTATTTAGTTCAACATTTTTTATTTCTTTGATTTTCATTTTATTTTGATTTCTGAAAGTCTGATTCTTCAATGTATTTTTAAAGGATTATTTTGAATGATTATTAAACATAGATATTATCGCAATGAAAAATTGCGGCGATATTTCAATTCGTTATAGAAATTGGATGATTAATTGATAGTGCACGATACACTGAGAGCCCAATTTCTTAGATTCAAAGAAAATTTTCTTTGCCCTCATTCTAATAAATCTTTTTTCCAATGGACAAAAATACAGTTCAATGGAAAAAAGTTTCATCAAACTGGAACAAAAAATTTTCAAATTGAAACAAAAATATATTCTTTCTCCAATTCGAAGAATAGGATTTCAATTCTATGACAAATTTCTTCAATAAGATAAATTTTTTTTCCATTGAAAACAAGATTTATCAGAATGAGGGCAAAGAAATTCTCTTTGAGTGTAAGAAATCGGGTTCTCAGTGTAGGCTCAACTTATTTTATCATCATAACCATTATAATTTATTCAATGAATTTTTCCAAACAATTGCAACTTTTAGTAGAATTGAATTTAGTTCAAAATATTGATTACCAATAAGATTCGATTGAATCATAAAAAATTGTAGTTGCGGATAAGAACTGAAAACAATTTTTTTGAAAGCAAATTTGAAAGTGAAAATATAGAATTGGTACATTTGAGGATATAATCTGAAGTATGTACACATCGCCCGTCAATTTCATTGAAATTACTGGATTGAGTCGTAACAGGGTAAAAATACTGGGAAGTATTTCTATAATTATATTCAAAATTGAAAAATCATTGGAATAATTATATGTTTAAAAAAAGAATGTCTTATTAATGAATTCGGAAAGTTTCAAACAAATGTTTACATTATTTCAACCTTGAAAAAAATCATCCACACATCAAATTTTCAATGTCTGATACAGAAACTCTATATTCATTCTGATAGAATTTTGTATTTATCGATTTTTAATCTGAGAAGCCATACACCACCTTGCATTTAAAATTGATTAAATCCATTCGTAATCTAAATTCGAAGCAAATAAAATAAACCCTCGCAGCAACCAGACCACTCGAAAAACATCAATCCAGGAAATCGATAATCCTTTAGTTCAGCGCGTCAAAGGGATAAGAAGAAGATAAAGATGTTATCAAAAGAATGACTACAATGCAGTTTTGATCACACGTATGAGCTTGAAATTGAGAAACCCCATCTTCAAACTAGGAAAATAGTTTCTCCGCGCTGTCTCACAGAACTTCTTCAATCTAAAAATTCCGTGCAAAAGAATTGACAAATTTTCTCTCGTTTGAAATATTGATAACAAAGCAAAGGAGAAACTTTCTCCTTTCTGGTTAAAGAATTATTTTCGGTTCCAAGTCGAATTTTGTATCCTCTTTCTTGACCTACGCCTGACTGTGTCGATGTAATCCTTATATGCATGTAATTACACACACACATACACAGAACTATCTTGGGATTTAAGCGGGCGTAACAGTTAATTAGCAGTCGTCGTCGATGTCGTCGTTGTCCTCGTCCTCGTGGTCTTTGAGGTCTCTTTACACAACTCTGCATGTAAAAAGATTTACAATGCGAAGAATGAAAATAAATTTAATTTACGTGCTATATATGTCATTCCATGCTTCCCTTCGATTATTATAAAGTGGAAAGTCGAGATAATAAAACTGCTGTTTGTTAACCTTATCTCCAATCCCAATGATTCACACAGAAAGAAAAAAATCCCCAACGATGTTGTATGATGGAGAGAGGCTTTATTGGCCATATGTATAAGCTGATTCAAGTATATACATGCTTCGAGCGTTCATGTGAGAATCTATGAGTTAGTTTCTAAGAAGATCGAAATGAACTCTCCGAACGTGAATAGGTACTTGAGCCAATCAACATAGATTATGAATGTCAGTATCATCGAGAGTCTCGAAAAAGAAACACAGCCACGTAGTACGTACATCTCATAAATCTTCCGTTTGATAACATTATAATCGTCGTTAAGCAAAAGAAACGTGCATTGCGATGTGAAATTATTTTTTAACTCATCGTTATTATTTCATTAAGTTAGAATTTTAGTAACGATAATATTACCAACCGTGTCTGACCAGTTTTAATTGATGGCGACGTGAATGAGGAACATTAACACTCATTCATTTGCATATTGATTCAAAATTTTTTCTATTTTTTCACCATTTACCATCATTTAGAAACTGGTCTTCTAGAACTGCGTTTGAGATGAAGATTATGAATTTTCAGAACTCCTTTTTCCCATACGGGTGTCTCATCCATACGAATAACGGGGCAAACAAGGATTTTTTTCAGATATCTTCAGATGGATGAAGGGTGAATAATTTCTCCTTTGAAGATAAAAAACGAAATTCTTTCTGATCGCAATTTCCCGTACCATTCAAATAACTTGAACTGGATTTGTTTATTCAGGATGTAAATCAAACTCGAACCTTGTAGGTAAAGGCACGTTGAAGCATTCTCAGTACATTCATTAGTATGCTCTTCCGAACATCTCTACAAATTCCCAGATTCTTAGAAAATTCCTCTGCCATTTCTCTTCATTTAGCACACATCGAGAATGAATCTCTTACTCTTCTAGAAGTTTCTGAAAAGGGCGGCCTACAAATTCTTCCTCTCCGCCAGCAGCGTCACGAGAATATGCATTCGAATTCAACAATTTCGTTCTCATCTCCCGAGAGAAAAATATCCTCCGAGATACAGCGAATGGAGTTTAGTTGAACAACAACATAATCGTTCAAGAATTTCTCCTTTTCGCCAATAATAATGCAGTTTTAATGGAATCAGCTCTCTTTAATCCTCAGCCCAAGTTGATGTTATTAATTCATCGAAACTTCGTCACAGAGAGCTAAAGTCTCCTCCTCATAATTTCCTATAACTCAGTTCATCTTGTGAGGATGAAAACACAATTTTCACAGGCCTATTTCAGACAATATACCTTCTTAAATCACTGAATCAGATATTACTCATTCAAATCACACACCTCACGTTAATATTTTCTTCCTAGGTTGTATTAAATGCACACGAAACGTGATTAATCTTTATTTTAATCGGACTCATTAAATCCGAGGAGGAAACTCGAGGTAGAGGAGAAGAACGAAGGAAACGAGACACATCTTTGGTCTTTACGTAGACCGTAATCATCGCTTGTGGTGAGTAATATTCGAGGTTCCTAATGAGCCACGCATAATGGAATAACCAATCATGGACCTTGTTTTTGAGTGCCTCAGGTGTACACGACTGTATTCACGAATTTCCATCTCACTCACTTTATTTGAACGTCGTTTCGTGTTCTCCTCTCTCCTCTCTCGATTTTCAACAAAAAGAAATTCATTCAACGTGTGACTAATGACAAAATTTTCACGTTTTCCACTCAATACTCGACGTGCCACCTCACCGATGTGTCATACGCGATTTCATTGCTGTCAACTCACGAGTATTAACTTTCCGAGAAAAGATGAAAACGCTAGAGAGCGAATAGCGAAGAAAGTATATATAATGTGTAACAGAAAATGATACATTAAATTCCTGCTAGTATCGCTATACTTCTTCAAAAGCGTTGAACGGATTTTTCAACGAGGAGTATTATTAAGAACCTAGGTAAAGGTAATCCTTATGAATAGCATGACTTTGTATCGTCACATAACCGTAAGAATCTTCAAGATGTGTATTTATGATGCCAAGGAGTTTTTCTAAGCTCCGCGTTTAACCTTATTTTTCATTGTGTCGATTTATTATGCGAATTTGTTCGAGGAGATTTAGATTTTTAGATAGTCTTTCACACTTTGATAATTGTAGTAATTACTATCTATTCAAGTAATCTATTCAAAAGAGCAGTACTAATTCCTTACAGGTTGATATTGAATATTTCTACGTGAAGAGATTGAAAAGAAAACGAATCAGTGTGTTATTTATGACGGTATTAAAAAAATAAAACCGAGACGATGTAACGTCCCACAGGCTCAGAACCATCTTTATCTGGCGAATGAGTTTCTTGTAGAGAAAGAATCACATCAAGATACGGATGGATAAGTTAGTTTCATATGCATACACGCCTTTTTTTCCACACCGCGATCGTTGAGATTGGGGAATGGGAGAGCCTCGAGGCATTTCGATCAACCTGAAGGAAAATTTTTGAAAGTATCGATGAGAAACTTCTTTCTGGTTGTTATCGTTTATCGTTGGATGCGTAAGGAATACGTTACCATTTTTTTATTCCTCTGATGAAATATAAATGAATTGTGTGCATGTATGTTGATTATTTATTGTAAAATTTTATAAATGCGTCGAAGGACAAAAATCTCCTCCGAATTGCATGCTTTTATCGCGTAATCTTTGGTCGATTGGACACGATATCGTTACATTGGTGCGACCTCGAGATTATAATGAGGTAACAGGTTGGGATTAAACGCATAACCGCAGTGTGTGAATGCAATGCAATGCCGGAGAGAGATGTAGCAGAAAAGAAGGGGAGGGAGGGAGAGCGATAGGTTAAGGTTTACGATGTTTTTGACCGGAACACAGGCTCACAAACAGTGCTACCCAACCGGCTGAACAACATGGTTAAACAATCCGCTAACAATGCTTTGTGCGTCCAAGCGGACTTCTAGCGCGGGATTATTATAATGAAGAGTTCAGTACTCGTATACGTGTAAACATGTATACTCCGCCGACTGCTACCACTTTACTCTGTACAGAGCACAGAAACTGGCATATCGATACGTATATACACATATCCGTGTTGATATTGCGATCGCCGTGTAACTCGTTATCACGAATTCGGCTGGTGGTTACTTTCTCATGTGCAGTTCCCAACTTGTCTTGTACCAACCTTGGTTGTTCTTGACCCTTTGTTGATCACGTTTGACGTTCCGAAGAGTATCCTCAGTCCATGTATTCAAACGTTACCCTCCTGCTGAAAACTTCTCTTTCCATTCCATTGAAAGAAAAATCCAATAGGAATGAATCAAGTTTCTGCATCGGAAGTTTCTTATTGACAAGAGGATTTCCCAACAGAGTTTCCAACGGGAATCGATAGGATTTTTCTTAAGGAACGATGATAAAATTAATGGATGTTTATTGGAATTTTTCCAAGATTAAGCAATAAGAATGAATGGAAATAACCCAGTTTAAACCATTCATTCTCATTCAAAAAAATTCAATGGGAATGAATTGGGTTGCTATTCAGAAAAATTTCATTCAGACTCATTTGAAGCATCAATTGGAATCAATGGGAAATCCGATGAAAAGAGACAGAAAAATGTTCTAAATAAATGTGTGTCAACATCGTGATTGGTTGTTAACGACCAACGTACGGTTTATAATACATCATGTACGCAATATATATCAATTGAACGAACACATAAAACATTGATTCAACTATTCCATATGACAAATCATTGCTGAAGGAAACCCAAAAAATTCATTATGTGTTATTAGTATGGTGATCTTACCCATCCAACGTTGTACCGCAGTCATCATTGCTTAACCTAGAAGATCGACCTGGAACTCCCTCTTGCTCGATATCGTGGTTCGCTTCCTACCAATGCGGTTCAAATGACTTCCTCATAGGAAGGGCTATACCTGACAGAACATGAAGCTCCGACAAACGTTCAAAATAGATCCATATAGATCAGACTGAAGCTCCAGTTTAGATTTATAAACATTCCACGAAGGTCTGATGCACATTACAGTGTTTGCTTGAAAATAATGTCAAAGAATGTTTAAAGAACGTTCATTGAAGGTTTACCGAGATTCACTCGAGTTTCAATTTTTCAATATAAGTTTTTTGCACAAAGAAATAAACGATAGAAGAAATTATAATTATAATCATGATTCCCTCTGAAATATGCTCAACTGAAACTCGAAAGAACCTTAAGAGAATCTTTAATAAACCTTTTATGAACCTTTCTTGGAACCATTCTCAAGCGGACATTCCAATGTTTCTCAAAACTTCGTAGAACGTTTACGAACCTAAAAGTTGGTTCCAACGGACCTTTAAGCTGATCTATTCTGAACGTTTGTCGGAGCTTCGTTTTCCCTCTGGGTAGTAATGTGATTCCATTGGTAATAGCCCATTGGAGATATAACAAGTTTTATCGGTATTAAGGGCGGAGTCCGGTAAAAAACAGCGGTTTTTCAAATTAGGAAATATATTTCAATGGGAAGCTTTTCGCACATGGAAATTTAGATATTCCACAATGAACAACAATTTTCTTTCCTTAACCACTCTTATGCACAAGATGGCGGATCTAAAAAAAACCTTTCTTTTCCTGGCGGGAATCATAACTTGGAAACGGGTGATCTGAAATGAAAAAAAGAAATGATTCCTCAATCTGTAATGTTATGGCTCGTGCCAGGATCAAAGATTTTTTTTTTTAATAATAAAGTGGTGGCAATTTGAATTTTCTATCATCTTTCTGCCAAGTACATTGTTTATGAAATCGCTAAATGACGATGAATCTTCATAATTTTGATACGGGCCATAGCCATACCAATACAGACTAAGAAATCGTTTCTTTTTGTCATTTCAGATTATCCGTTCCCGAGTTATGACCCCCGCCACACTAAGAAAAATTTGGCACTCTCTCTATACTTAAGATTTACTGGCTGCACGTTGTAACCGGTTAGCGCCTATACGTGACATCGGAGTAGCAGAATGTAGGTAATGAATAAGTTCCCTTAGGAAAGTTTTCCTCGTTCATGCCAAATTTCTTTGTTCTTCTCCCTATTTTTTCCTCAAAATATGGAAAAGAACATGGAAATTTGGCAAGTTTACGGAAATGAATAGGGAAAACTTTTCTACGGGTTCATTTTAAGAATATCAAAATGGAATCATTATCGGTTTCCAGCGAATGTATAATGGGAGCCAATGGAAAGTTTCCCATATCCCTGGTTAAAAGAATCCGTTCATTCTCGCCAAATCTCACTAAATTACATTGAATCTTGTACAATGCTCTAACCAAATCTCATACGGCGATTTCTCAATGAGATTTGGTCAGAAGAATGAGTTCTTTCAATGTGAATCTGGTTGAATATCGCCATATCTAATCGAATTTCGGACAATGTTCCGGCCAAATCCAAAGGAATTTCATTTGTCAGAATCAATGGATTCTCTCAACCAGGGACTGGCTTCTATCAAAATGAATGGGAAAATTCCACAAGGTGCACGTTGGATGGGTTCGTATCACAGTGGTTTAAAAACGCAAAAAAGTGACTGAAAGTCGAAAAAAATGTTCTTCCGGAAAACCCTTGTGACAGTCGGTATGGTCTTACTGATAGTTGGGGATCTCGAAAAAACGATGGAGACGACCCAAGTATTTTTACAAGGCTCCCAAGCTGGCCTGAAAGTTTCACTTCGCCAACGCAACATTTTGAGCATACCGAAGAGGAATGAATCGTTGGTTTTGAAAAGTGTGTCATTTTTATGAAAATTGACCGATTCCTAAGTTTCAATATGAAATCTCCGACTGATAAATACTGTCGAATTTATAAATTCGAAATTTTTGACAAATAATATTTTCATTGTTACTTGCCACTAACTTTTAATGATTTCCCTCAAATATTCAGCGAATAATGTCTTCTTCAAAAACGCAGAACCAATTTTTACCACCAGTTCCCACCGTGATGTTTTTTCACATGTCGACAGAACCCTTTTCAAGAACATATTAAAAAATCAGCTGCGACTTCTTGCGATTTTAAATTTGGCATTAATTTTTTTCCTACGGTAATGTTTTTCGACTGTGTATAAGCAGGAAAAACACTAAAAAGTGCTCATAGTGTGAAGATGGAGTATCTGCAAAACTTCCTGACGTTTTTTAAAACTAAAGAGTTTTTTAGGCCACTGATTACGAATCTGGGAACGGGGTTTTTGAAAACAAAATGGCAAATCCAATATGGTGGCCATGAATTGGGAAAAAACTGTAAGATACTGGAACATTCCATTGCCCAAGGGTTTTTTGGGTCACTGGTTATGAATTTGACGTCAGACTTTTCAAAAACAAAATTGCAGATCCAATATGGTGGCTATGATTTGGGAACAACTTGTAGATACCGAAACATTGCATTGTCTAAGGGTTTTTCGGGTCGCTTATTATGAATCTGACATAGGATCGTTCAAAAATAACGTTTTTTTATAGTGAATCCAGTATGGCGCATGTTTTTGAGGACCAATTGGAATTCGGAAAATTTTATTATCTGAGGGTATTGAAGGCTGCTGAACACGGATTTCAAATGGACTTTTCGATGATTTTGTGAATATTAGTGGATTTCGATAGGGATCACGTGGTTTCACGTGAATAAAAGCTGAATAGTTCAGCTTTCCGCTGTATTTGTAAACAGCAAGCGGAAAATATTTAGGATGTTTCGAAACGAATGAATTACTAACACCCCTTTTTCAAAATCTTCAACTTTTGAACACAATTTAACAGTGTTTTGCAAACTCAGTCAGAAACTTTATAAATTTTTGCCGACGCTCTACGGTGCCAAAGATTTAATAGTTCCACGGAATCGACACGGGGGAAAGATTCTGGTTGAACAAAGAAACTCACTCGGAGTTGATTTTACACAAGTGAAAGGAGTGTGACTTTTATTAAGACGACATAGGAGTCTATACAAAAAGCGATATTTCGGCCACACATGTGCCTTTTCCAACAGTGATACCGGCAGGGTCGCGAAACAAGCACATCATGTGCGTTGACGCGTAGTTTTTTACAAGCCGGACGAACTACACGTCTTTCATTTGGCGGCACACGCCCGATGCCACAAGTGTCGTTACGTATCTACTTAAAACCAAGCGGTATCGCTAAAGTTTGAGACAAATCTAAATTACATTTCTCTCACATAGGTTTTCACACCTCTGGGTCTGATTTAGACCGAGAGGAGGGGCAGGTTTGCAGCGTAAGAGGAGAACGATTCGTTCGTCAACGGAATTCATTTCTTCTCCTTGGTTTATGCTACTTTTCCTGAACAAACAGTCCATTCAGAAAGTCCGTAGAATGACACATAGATGGCGTTACTAAAATTTTTTCCATATGATATTTATTAAGTGCTAACCTTCAAACGATACGTGTGTGATTTTCCCGTACAGCACAACCACCGATCCTCCACCTAGGACTCCGGTGGACTGGAGGTGGAGAATTGGTGGAGAAATGGGACCCGTGGAAATAAGGGAGAAGTGAGGGAGAGTCTCCGTTGAGGCAACGGAGAGACGACGGAGAAATGTCCGCCCCCTGTATTTTCGATATAATTCTTATTGGTGCATTTACGTAACCAAATCTGAATGTATGAATTCACGAATTTAAGTTTTACTGAAAATACAGGGGCTAGACATTTCTCCGTCGCCTTTCCGTTGCCTCAACGAAGACTCTCCCTTATTTCTCCCTTGTTTCCACGGCTCTCATTTCTCCACCAATTCTCCACCTCTGGTGCACCGAAGTCTTAGGTGGAGAATCGGTGGTTGTGCTGTACGGGCTGATAGCAATCTGACTATTGATTTGTGAGTCATATCATTTTGTGTAAAGCAACTTTTGTTATTGAAGAAAAAAAAATGGAAAAAATGGATTCCCAGTTTTGATAAAGCATTGCTTTTTGATGAAGAAAAATACAGTGGAAATCAAACAATGGCTTTGAACATTACCCGGACTCTGCTCCATCGGGACAAATGGTAGAGAAATGGATTGCTGAATTTATACGTGGTCGTACCAGCACAAATGACGCAGAGCGGAGTGGGAGCCCAAGTGAGGCTGTTATTCCAGAAAACATTTAAAAAATCCACAAATTGGTTATGAACGATCGCAAATTGAAGGTGCACGAGCTGCATACGAACATTGTGAAGATATCAGATGGTAGTGTCTTCACCATTTTACACGAACATTTGGGTATGCGCAAGTTCTGTGCAAAGTGGGTACCGCGTGAGCTCACAGTCGACCACAAACAACAACGAATTGATGCTTCAGAGGGGTGTTTGGCACTGTTAAACCGCAATAAAATCGAATTCTATCGTCGATATGTGTCAATGGATGAAACATGGCTTCACCCCCTAACAGGATATCTACCGAATTCCACGTCACATCCCCGTGGACTCCACGTGGATAAATGGTGGACGTGGACAGAACGTGGATGAACGGAGATTCCACGCGGAGGCAACGTAGAAATGTCCGGTGCTGTACGGTCCGTTACACACCAGAATCCAAAAGACAGTCCTGAGCGGACAGTAGTCGACGAATCGAATCCAAAGCGAGCGAAGACGCAAGAGACAGCCGGTAAGGTGATGGCGTCTGTATTTCGGGATGCGAAGGGAATAATATTCATCGTCTATCTCCAAAAAGAAACCACCATCAACAGCGACTATTACTGTGCACTTTTGGATCGATTGAAGGCTGAAATCGCAAAGAAACACATTTGCGACAGACAAAAGTGTTGTTTCACCAAGACAATGCAACGTGTCACTAATCGATGAAAACGATGGCAAAATTGAATGAATTGGGCTTCGAACCCTCATAACCAAACCCCAACATAATCCCAACAGATGCTGGAGTTGCATGGATGTTTCACAGCCAGCACGTTTTCCAGCAAGATTGATGGGGAAGTACCTGGAAATACTGGATTCGTTGGTGCTCGAATCCTGCGCGAATAGTGACGGATTTGCAAATGGGGTAGGTGCTTGTTGACTAACGGCAGGAGATTTTGGGAAACTATACGGTAGGAAATGAATGACATTCGTCAGAAGTATTCGGGGCGGATGCAGATTGCGGGGAACCGCTGGGAGCATTGTAGAAATGCCAGGTATAGGTTGTAAATGTTGGACGAACGTTGGACCGAATGGAAATATGTCAGGCTCCTGTTGGGACTGTAGAAGGTCTGCAGGGTAACGGCTAGGATTGTTGGAGACATGCGATGTGCTGGATGATGCTGGAGAATAGCTGGAAAGTTTGTCACTGCGTTGGTAATCGCCTGGAAATATTGGAAACGTGTTGGGTTGTTAATGATTTGTCTGCGATGTGCTGTCACGGCTGGGAATGCGTCGAATATCGACAGGATTTGTGGAATGAACTGGAATTTGCTGGGGATTACTGGAAGACGCAGGGGATGCCGTGGTGATACAGGATATTGGTGGGAAATGTTGGACAGACGTAGGAATGAATGGGACTGTGTCGGAATACTACTGAGATTAAGAATACCCTGCAGGACAATGGCCGGGAACGCTGGAGGTATCCCTCGCGCTGGATGTTGCTGAAGAATAGCTAGAAAGGTTGTCACTGGGTTGGTAATCCCCTGGAAATAATGGAAACGTGTTGGGGTCGTGGAGGATTTGTCGGCGACCTGCTGTCGTTGCCGAAAAAGCGTCGGAAACTGACAACTTTTGCGGGATCAACTGGGAAGTGCTGCGAGTTGCTGGAAGGCGCGAGGAGTGCTGTAAAAATGCCAGCTATAGGTTGCAAACGTTGAACGAACGTTGGACTGGACTGGAATATGTCGAGCGTGTGCTGGGTTTTAGATTCTCGGCATGGGCACGACTGGGATTGTTTGAGACATCCCACGCGCTGGGTGATGCTGAAGGATAGCTGGGAAGATGGACAGTAAGTCAGTAATCGCCTAGAAATTCTGGGGAAGTGTTGAGATCTTTAACCTTCCGGCGGGCGCGCGATTTTTCTTTACGCGAGCGGGCGCACTGGTGTACAAAGTACACAAGGTGATATTGATACAAATATGGCATGAATAGAACATTCATGGTAGAATACTGATACACAGAGGATGTCTGGGTACATATAAAACTTTATTAACAATATTAAATTTGCAGTAATCAAAAAACAGAGTATACAAATTGTAAAATAACATACATCATGGGGAATAAAACAATGTCAAAATGAAATGTTATCAATCAGGGAACATCGGATATGTAATATTATGCATCATTACCTGATGTTTCAATCAAGCATTTCTGACAAATTACGGACTTCAAAGAATGTTTCTCACATATGAATCTATGGCACTGGATACATTTTTGTGTAGTCCTTGTGTTGTCACAAAGCTTGCATCTGCCACGCTTTCGATTCTCATTCGGCTTTTCCATTTTTGACAGGAACATACTTTTTCAGGAATATTCGAATGTCATTGGGCAAAGAAATGATCAACAACGGAGGAATACATTTGACTCTTAGACCGGTTGTATTTCGTTTCAGATGAATTTTCAGTGAGAAACTGATTTCTGTATACCTTGTACACCAGCGCGCCCGCCGGAAGGTTAATGATTTGTCGGTAAACTGCAACCATCTGCATCATTTTCGGTAACGACAGCAAACCGCCGACAAATCATCAACGATCCCAATCCATTCCAAGTATTTCTAGGTGATTACTAACTCACTGCCAATCTTTCCAGCTATCCTTCAGCATCATCCAGAGCGTAGGATGTCTTCGACAATCTCAGTCATTACATTACTCTGCAGAAAACCCTCAACCCCAGCGCGAGTCCGACATACTCTCGTGCATTCCAACGTTTTCTCAACATCACCAACACATATCAGGCATTTCCACAGCATTCCCTTCCGACTCCCAGAAATTCGCAGCATCCTGCAGTATATCCCATACACCCTATCGGTTTTCGATGCGTTTCCGGCAGCGACAGCGGATCAGTTAAGCACTCTACTACCAGCAGTACTGTCCAATAATTTTCCTATGCTTCTGGTAAACACATTCGCTGTACATCATTTCCTATCGACCTGTCCAACACTTCCAATGACTTCCAGCAATCCATCAACATCCACTTCTGATCCAGTATTCTCCAGCATCTGACAGATATAAATTCCACCATTTTCCAGCATCCCACAGTGGGGCCAAATGCCAAAAAGCTGGCCAAAACCCCAAAAATGAAGTTTGTAGTTGGGGATATTTGACCGTTGGGATAAGTAAGGTGATGTCCCAAGTATTGGAATTCTGATATAAGAAGATCTGATCCCCTCCCCCTGCCCTTGTGTACCAGTTGCAAAATACCCTCCTTGAAGTATAATCCGCGTGATTGAAAGACAGTGAAATAACGAGCATGTTCAAAAAGACGCTGTGTCTCGAAAAATAAACCGATTTAACTTTTTCAAATTGGAGTCTATTACTGAAACTATGTGGAATACATTAAAAATTAAGAGAATATCAATTTGATGAGTGGAAAATACTGACAGAGCAATGATTGGATGTAATTTCTATATCTATGAATGAGAAAATGTGTTTGGTGTTTGAAGGAATAGTAGAGAATTACGCAAAATTACGTCGTTTAACTTATTGGAGGTGGTAGATGGGACTCTTACCTAAACATCAGAAAAAAAAACGGCTGCCCATGTCTGCCCCTAAGCGATTCCGCCATGTTTTTGTGCAGGAAATCACAAAAAATTAGACGGAGTGATGAGGAGTCCTTAGATCCGTCTGAAACTTGATATGCAGAAGTTTGTGGGGTCGCTAATTATGAATCCGTTGTCTTCATTTCGGAATTCAAAATGGCGGATCCAATATGGCGGACGAAAATTGAAAGAAATCATCGGATTTTCTTCAAATTCGTTACCCGGGGGTTTCTGAGGTCGCTGATTACGAATCCGTTGTTTGAATTTCAAAATTCAAAATGGCGGATCCAATATGGCGGATGAAAATTGAAAAAATCATCGGATTGCCTTCAAACTCGGTACCCTGAGGTTTTTAAGGTCGCTGATTCCGAATCCGGTGTCTGAATTCCGGAATTCAGAATGGCGGATCCAGTTTGGCAGAAAAAAATTTAAAAAATCATCAGATTTCCTTCAAACTCGGTATCCAGGGTTTTGTGGGGTCATTGATTACGAATCAGTTGTCAAATTCCAAGAATCAAAGATAGCGTATCTAATATGGTGGACACAAAACTCAGAATTCAGTAGATTCGCTTTGAATTTTATCTCAACGTTAGTATGTGTTTTATTTCCAGTGTACATTTGCTGCACGAGGAAAACTGTATGAGATTGATTACCATTCGTTTTTCTTCTCATCGCGGGCTTAGGGTACACAAAAGCCAGAAATCATTAATATTTAGGAAGATGATGGACCATTGAGAGAGAAACAGTATTGCTGGAGAATATTCGTAGTGAATTTACTATGAGTTGATGAATTCACTATGGGAAATGACAATAAAACTACCAACATTTAGTATTATTACTACGAATTTTTGGTAACTTCACTGCTAACATTCTTCAGCGATGCTCTTTTTCCCTAAAGTAACCGTCATTTTCCTAAATGTTTATAAATGTTATTCAAGTATTGATATCTCTTTTCTTTTCGTGAACTGAATCATGACTCGCGATTTGGTGATCGTTCTTATGTTAACCTATCGTTTCCATGGCAACGTAAATAGTTGGTTGTAATCGGTCTGATTTCAAATGGTGCTTATTACAATTGTGCAATAGCTGTCACCGAATTCTTACTCTTGCTAGTAATCGTTACCGTAAACTTCTTTCCGCGTGCAAGTTTGGAGCTTGGTGAATATTTTTCGTTTTTTAAAATCATTCAATGTTAATATACAATTCCAAATGAGATGGATTCCGCTGCTATAGGTGAGTGTTTCAACAACCTATATTTTCTTAGTAGTTTAATTTTAACAGTTGACTGCAAAAAAAATGAGCTTAAGAGGGTTGAATCCAACCCAAGAAAATTAGGGAAATTTTTAGAAACACATGGGGTTTCTGTAGCGAATTTCATCGAATTTTACAACGTTTGTAGATCTCAAAGATGATTCAATATCTATGACTCGGAGAGAGATGTACAATATTTTAAGGAGCAGTCCTCTACCTACGTTGGAGGGAAAGTTCACTTTCCTTCAAGGAAAAATCATCGAGATAACGTGTTGTCCGGATAACAAAACTACAGAGATCTCTCACCTTTTATCTACTTTTGAATGTGTATTTAAAAAGAGATGGGAATCTTCTCAAAGGACCGAAGAACGATTTCTTAAAAATAATGAAGAATGGTTAAAACAAGAGGTAGTGTTTTGTACTTTCAGGAATCCCCATTCTGTAACTGTTCACACGCAAGTGGGAAGACCTCTTGTTGAATTCAACGAATGTTCAGAAAGAACGAAACGTAGGAAAACGGAGAATATCAGAGTAAATACTCCTATCTCAGAGCTGTCTTACGCCACACAAATGTGTTTGAGAGCGTCTGGACAGATCGAAGCCGCAAAAATTGTAAAGGATGTTACATCTCCTGATCCTGAGCTTGCCAAAATGTATATGAAAGGTTATCAAACTTTCAAGCGAAATGAGCCAAAGATGTTGAATGATGAAGATGCTCTAGCTCTCCTAGTAGATGCCGAGCTCTCAAAACATCAGTACTGCTTATTGCGTGAAGCTGATCCGCAGAAATTTCCACCTTATAAAAAAATTCAACTGGCCAAACGCATGTGTTTCCCTGACAAGGAATTTATTCAAATAACAGAAACCTGCGCTGTTGCGCAACTACAAGCACTTCTTGATTACACAGCTACACGTATTTTAAAGCTACAGAATTCGGTTTTGTCAACTTTATCTGATGAAGAGTTACAAAACCTGGTACTTATTTCCAAATGGGGGTTTGATGGGAGCTCTGGCCACTCCTCATACAAACAAGCATATCAAAGTTCGGAAGCTAGTGATTCCGCTGTGTTCATTACTTCACTTGTGCCTCTCCGCCTACACTGCAATTCAAAAATAATTTGGCAGAATCCAAGGCCATCATCAACCAGATTTTGTAGGCCAATCAGAATAGAGTTTGTGAAAGAATCAACTGAAGCTTCGGTTGCAGAGAAGCTACGGGTTGATAATGAAATAGAAAATCTGAGGGCTACTTCTTTCAGAACTGATGAAAAACATGTTTCAGTGAAACATGAGATGATTTTTTCTATGGTGGACGGGAAGGTATGCAATGCCATAACTGAGACAACCTATACCCAGAAGTGCTATATATGTGGTGCCACATCTAAGGAATTCAACAAAATTGATGATATAGTATCCAGGCCGGTCAAAACCGAAAACCTCCAGTTTGAGTTGTCTTGTCTACACGGCTGGATACGATTTTTTGAGGGCCTCCTGCATTTTTCTTATAAGCTACCTATTCAGAAGTGGCAAGCACGAAAACAAGATAAAGCTTTGGTGGAAGAACGAAAAAAGGTTGTACAGAAAAGTTTTAAAGAAAAATGTGGCCTCATTGTCGATGTTCCTAAGCCAGGGTTTGGGAACTCAAATGATGGGAATACCGCTAGGCAATTTTTCGCACAACCCGAAGTTTCTGCCGAAATCACAGGGGTGGATGTCAACCTAATACAACGACTTCATGTAGTATTAGCTACCGTTTCAAGTGGCCATGAAATAGACGTTAAAAAGTTTCGGAGTTACGCTTTAGACACGGCACGCTACTACGCGACAAAATATCCGTGGTACCCAATGTCACCTACGATGCACAAGTTTTTGATCCACGGACCTGAAATCATTGCATCTGCTCTTCTACCTATAGACTGAGGAAGCACAAGAGGCTCGTAACAAAGATTTTAAAAGGTAAAAATGATGTATATCACTTAATAATAGTCTATATTTGTCACAGTGGACTCGACACTTTGAAGGGAAAAATTTGACTTCTCAAGTACTGCAATCAGTTTGATACATTGCACAATACGTTTTTGACTACTAGGCAAACTATATATTTATGGTAACCACGAGAATATATGTTCGCGAAGATTGTTTTGTTCTGGTAAGGAATTCGGGGAATTATGAATATTCATATACTTTTTTTTATTAATAAGCCACATTGTTCATCCTCTGGAAACATAAATTCATAGACTAGAAAACAATTTTGAGAATCAAGTAAACTTATGAATTAGAGGATTTATTCAAAACTTCATACTGATGACCCCAAAGTGCAGCTGCTTTTTGTTTTTCCTTGATTTTGCTTGTCATGTTGAGATCAAAAGCTTCAACGGTGTCGATGAATACATAATTATATTCAAATATTTTAACAACATTCATTTCCAAAGGTACCGAGAGCATCACTCCAGGAAATGCAGTAGAGAAAAAACGAATGAAGACATTTTTAAATGGTTCCTTTTGAGTTCTGATCCAATGTTATCGAGTAAAAGACAGTTGCCCAAGAAAAAACTCAAGTTTCTCCCTAGAGACGTGTTAAGCCTGATCAAAACTCCGGATATACTTGATAAAGACAACGTAACTTTCCCATTATCTTCCTCTGAGAGTGAAGAAGAAGACTGATCTGAGTAAAAAAAGTGTGGCAAAAGTAAAAACCATTACGATTTCAGTTTTTTATATTATTGTATATATTGTGAATGTATATATCTTTCGATTCAACACATTTGGTGTGTTAATATCATTCGATAATTATATTAATAATGATTCAATGTTGGAAATAATAATAATAATGATCATAATAGGCACAACAAAATGGGCCATTTAGTTCTTGTTTAATATTAAGTTATGAATGAAGTTTTTATTTTTGGCATCCGCCATCCTGAATTTCGGAATTCTGACAACGGATTCGTGATCAGTGATCCCGAAAACCCCTGGGTACCGAGTTTGAAGGGAATCCGATGATTTTTACAATTTTCGTTCGCTATATTGGGTCCGTTATTTTGAATTCTGAATTTCAGACCGTGGATTCGTAATCAGCGACCACAGAAACCCCTGAGTACCGAGTTTGAAGAAAATGCGATGATTTTCTTAATTTTTGTCCACCATATTGGATCCGCCATTCTGAATTTCAAAATTTTGAAAACGGATTCGTAATTGGTGACCCCAAAAACTCCTGGATGCCGAGTTTGAAGAAAATCCGATGATCTTCTCGATTTTATTCCACCATATTGGATCCGCCATTTCGAATTTCGAAATGCAGACAACGGATTTGTAATCAGCGACCCTAAAAATCCCTGGGTACCCAATTTGAAAAGAATCCGATAATTTTTTCAATTTTCGTCCGCCATATTGGATTCGCCATTCTGAATTTGGGAACTCAGACAGCGGATTCGTAATCAGCGACCCCGAAAACCCCTGATCACCAAATTTGAAAAAAATCCGATGATTTCTTCCAATTTTCGTCCACCATATTGGATCCGCTATTTTGAATTTCGAAATGAAAACAACGGATCCGTAATCAGCGACCCCAAAAACCGTTGGGTACCCAATTTGAGGAGAATCCGAAGATTTTTAAAATTTTCGTCCGCCATATTGGATTCGCCATTTTGAATTTTGGAACTCAAACAGCAGATTCGTAATCAGCGACCCCAAAAACCCCTGATCACCAAGTTTGAAGAAAATCCGATGATTTCTTTCAATTTTCGTCCGCCATATTGGATCCGCCATTTTGAATTTTGGAATTCTGACAACGGATTCGTAATCAGTGACCCCATAAACTTCCCGAGTACGAAGTCGCAAGCGAATTTGAGAGCCCCTTATAATTTTGTCCAGCTTTTTGGCATTTGGCCCCACTGTGCATCCTCTTGGAATTTTCGTCCATATCGTCTCCAGCAAATGCCCAGCACCCTCCCAACCTTATCATTAGCTGTGAATACAATCATCACCATCATTTCCCAACAACTTCCACACAGCTCCGTGGGATCCATCAGCAATATGTCGTACCCAACAATCTCACCAATATCTCCGTCAGTTTTCCGTAATTTATTCATCAGCCCGTCAAATCCCACAATTTCCAACATTTCACAGATGTGAATTCCAGCAGTTCCAATGTATTCCCAATGTATCCCAGTCATATCAGCAAAATACTGACGTCTCCAGTGGAATATATGCGATTTTTGTCGTAATTCTGTCGGTATCAACATACTACCAACAAAAAAAGTGCTGGAGATGACCATGAGGCAATTGCTTACCCACCCACCGTATTCTCTAGATTTAGCCCTCAGCGACTTTTTCCTGTTTTCAGATCTCAAGAGAATGCTTGCTGAAAAGAAATTTGAGTCCAATGATTAAGTAATCGCTGGAAGTGAGGCCTATTTTCAAGAGCAAGAGAAATCGTACTATAAAAGTGCTATCGAAAAGTTGGAAAATCGCTATACTCGTTGTATCGTTCTCAAAAGCAACTATGTTGAATAATGAAATTGAGTTTTGTCAAACTTTTCGTCTTTCTCTTACTTATCCTACGGACATATTGAATGACCTGGTATTAACCAAAGAATTTTTGAATCTTGGTCTGTCATATTGGAACCACCATTTCGAATTTTGGAATTCTATCTTCAAACTTGTATTCAGCGGCTCCAAAAGCCTTAGGGTAACGAGTTACAATGAAACCCAATGGATTCCTTGAGTTTTGAACCGAATTTTGTAGGCAGAAATGGGTTGTTTCCAAAATATAAATAATCAACAAGTTTCTTTCGAAAATAATCCATCGGGTTTTCTATCTGTTCTAAATTAATGTTTAATCGGTGACAATTATAAATTGCCCACCTCCGTTTCTTACAGAAAAGATCCCATTCAAATATATCAGATTTTTGTCCTGGAAATTCCCAATTTGTTCTTATTCGATGTTCGCCTTCCAGAATTTCACAACTTCGTCTCATAGGAATAGATGTCGGAAAACTTCCCATTGACATTTTATTACATTTATTCTCGACGAATAGGCAACCTGATTGATTATTCCCTAAAGGAACTTATTTATCACGTACATTCCAGGAACAGCCTATTCCTGCTCATAAAATTTAGTTTCAGAAATTTCCCATTGAAACCTACTCAGAATCAATATGGGAGAATACGTTAGATTTGAATGGAAACTTACTATACAAACTCATTGAACGCTCATCTTTTGGAATTTCCCAATTTATTTTTATAGGAGCCCATATGGGAAATTTCCCATGGCTACTCATTACACATTCTCTGAAAACGAGCAGTCATCCCAAGTGGGTATTTTCCAAAGGAACTTATATCCTATCCCCGCTCATAGAATTCGGTTTCAGGAATTTCCCATTTAAACCCATTCGGAATTAATGCGGAAGGCTACAGCAGGACTTCCCTACTCAATCCCATTCAACATTCATCTTGTGGAATTCCCCCGTTCATTCGGATAGGAGCCATATGCGAAAGTTCCTATTGCTGCTTGTCCCCTACCGTGCTTTTATTCAAACCCCTCATAAAATCTTTCATATTTCCTTCAGGCTCCCACCACCAGAAGTGGCTCACCACTACACTGAGAGAAATAATGATTAATATCAAGAATTTTAATTCATGAATACTGCCAAGCATACAAATTCTTGATTATAGCTAATATGTTATTGGCCCAAAAGAAATTTCCTTGAATCGAGAAATATTTCCTTGATTTAAGAAAATTTCTTTTGGGTCAATAACATATTAACTGTAATCAAGAATTTTTATTCTTGGCAGTATTCATGAATTAAAATTCTTGATGTTAATCATTATTTCTCTCAGTGTAAAGTTTTCCATCGATCTTACACGGAAAAAAAGAAATAGTTGCAGCAACTACTTAAATATTCGATTTTCGACCATCTACTTGAGCAGTTGCTGCAGCTACTCAGTAATCAGGACAAGTAACTCGATAGTTGCACTGACTAACCTAAATACCTGAGATATTTCAAATTAGTTGAGACAGCTAACGTGTCACTTGTCCTGACTATTAAGTAACTGTAGCAACTACTTAAGTACCTGGTCGAAAATCGACTATTTAAGTAGTTACTGCAACTATTCTTTTTTTCCGTGTACTTAGCACTTTGTAAAATTTCAAAGTTGAGGTCGAGAAAAACCTCTCTCCCACGAACTACTCACTCTTTGTGTCAGAAGATTCTGAATCGATTGGTCTATCATTCACGGGAACGAATTCTTCACACTCTCATCACGATGATTACAATAAATGGCACTTTGAGAGTAGTGTCGTCATCTCGGCGATTCGCTGATGTGATAGAAACCTTAACCCTCACTCGCAGAACCCGGGTTCAATCCCTACTGGGGGAACTTTCTAATAATTGACTTTGAAACAGGTTTTCTTCCATTCAAAGTGATCCTGGCCAAGCTGATTCAACATTTGTAAAAGTAAACTCTGAAGAAATTTTTTTTCAATCCAAAGTAATATTTTGGGAGCTTTTTAATATACTTATGTGATTGTTACATTTATCTTCCGTACAAAATATCGCTGAAATGATCACAGCAATTTCTCAGAATTACTCCAAAATGTTACACCAATGATTTCAGCAACGTTACAGAATATCTCCAGAATATTACAAAGATGGTGACATGAGACATCCTGCGGACATTCTGACAATCTTCTCCAGATGTTGTCCAGAATATTACACTTTCCTAATGTAATATTCTGATAATATTGCTAGGACATCCAGTGCTGTGTAGGCTATTACCAATTGAATCCTATTGCTACAATATTCCCCATTCAGTCTTGTCCATTTTGAATGGGCAACGAAGTGGTTCTTATTGGTTTCATTTAAACCACTCAATTTGAAGCAGTTTCTATTGGTTTCCATGGGATCTTTGAGGCAGGACCCCGATTCAAGAAAAACAGCTTTCCAATGAAAATAAGGAGAAAATCGATGGTACTGAAATGTACGCGTACATCCAAAGAATCATAGAGTCTACGGAAAGAGATTTAATCATCAGATTAGAAACTGTAATGTCGATTCAGCTCTCGATATTTATATGCATATATGAGATTAGATACTAGTTGATTTGTCACCCAGGTCTTCTCGCGCACCAAATGTGTTTCTACGTATATGGGTGCAGGGAGAGAAAGAGATATGATCTCACATTGAACAGCGAAAGAGCCGTTGTGCTTTAACGGCCGGGTATTTCATTCGGAAAGTGAGATTTATAGGAATTTCAAAAGGGAATGAGGAAGAGAGAGTGAGAGGAAATCTATCCAAGAGGACAAACAAACAAGAGGTAACGAAAAGAGGCCATTCGGTACGTGTAGAGTGATTACGAGTGTATTTTTCAACCAGTCATCACAATACATGGTATCTATTTACCTTTTTTCTTTTTTTACTCAAAACTATCGATGGTGGTGGCAGTGGGTATCGTTGTTGGTTCGAAAGACGAAATCCGATGAAAGATATACTACATCTGAAGCGGAAAATACAGTTAATTAGGGTTAATGATCAAGAAATCGTGTTCGTGAACTATAAATAATCTTTATTCGAATTTGTGTGCAGTTAATGATATACCGATACCTTTTACGATGTTATAAACTTATCATTCATAAACAAACATCGATTCGTTTTTATAGAACAGTAAAATTTTATATCGAATTTTCTATATCAATATTGCGATTCTATACGAGTAATATTATTGAACCCTTGGAATAAGGACTGAATTAGTCTGTGTCTCGAGTCGAGATATCATTTCCTCGAAAGGAATCGAAATCTCGATTGTACGCAATTCTCATTTAGGTTCTAAGGGACGATTGGGGAAAGGGAAAGAATTAAAAGAAATGGAATTACCATCATAAAGATAACAAAGCGAATAATAGGAAGGAATTTGATGAGTCGTAACCATTGTTCCAGGTGTGTTAGGTTTTTTCCCTTCTCTTTGCAATTTGAGATATACGCAAACTTTGATTGAAAAATCGTTGATGAGTCATCAGTGGATGAATTGATATCTTGAATTCCTTCCCAAGAATTTAGACGTGGTAGGTGAGAGTGAGGCGGAGAATAATCATCATGATTATTTTGAAGAAGGCGGTACTGACTTCGAACAGCAGGTAATGACTATGATTTTCGATATTGATGCGCGGAGAAATCAAATGAGAAATCAAAAAGGGATTCCGTTCGTACATGATTTTGATATCACTGGAATTAATAGGTTATAAAAATAACGTTCTTATAGATCTTCTCCTCATTAATTATGATATCGTTTGGTTTAAGTATCCGATGGATCGGTAGGGTCTCGGTTGAATTTAATGACTTCAGACGTAAATGTATGAATTATTAATAGCTGAGAGTGCTGAGACGTTTACAGCCCAGTCGATCGAATGCGATACAGTATTCCGAAGATACTTTATTCTCATGTGATGACGATGTAATTGGAATTGAAACGTTTCGTTTGCTACAATATTGTTGAATCGTGGTCAGAAGGTCTTCCAATCAGATCTAGTGTACATCACAAAAACTGTGACGAAAAATACATATTAAATCCTGAGACCAAGAAACAAGTTCTTGGAAATTATAAATGAAGTGACGAAGACACTCACTTTCATATCATTCGATCGGATTTTTCTGTAACAGATGTTTTTCAATTCCAATAGCCCTGCTTAAGAGATCCGATTCAATCCGATTTGAACCTAATGACTCGTCAATTAGTTTGAATCAGATTTTTGTCCAAGAATGTTCATATTTGGCCTACGGTCTACGAATCTAATCTGTTCGAACAGGACCGTAGAATAGATTTGAATGAGATCAAACAAAAAAATTCTTGGAAAAAAATCTGATTCGCACTGATTGACGAGTACTAAATTGAAATCGGATTTTTCAAGTAGGGAGGTTACAAGAAACTGTAACTTTTACGAGAAATTCCATTGGAAATGAGTTGAAATTTACTCCCATCAACGTGCAAGCAGCAGTTGAATTTTTCCGAAAACCTCCATTGAAACCCGATTAAATCTGATTGAATTCAATTCGGATTTCTATCGAATTCTTGGCTAAGTTATGTACTAGCGTTTTGTGAATGCCCAACTGAAAATTCCCAGGTGGCATTCAAGCAGATAGCAGGCATGTAAAAAATGAATTGGCGTGAGATTGTGTTAAGGTGAGTAAAACGGCCCTGAAAGAAACACTAGATACAGAAACCCTATGAAACCGTATGGTTTTGAGATGAGATATTTTTTGAACCCCAAATGAAACGCGAACAAGAAATCGAATGAGTTCCATACAAATCTCATGTGGGATACCGAAGAATATCCAGTATTCAAATCCAAATGAGCTGTAATTGGGTGCACCCAAATTTTCATAAAAATCCTAACAGCAAAATGTGTCCCTGACACGTTTTCTAAACATTTAAGAAACCTCCCCTACATTTTATAAACCTCCCATAAACATTCTAGTGGCACATTGTGCTGTTCGGGAGGGAAAAACATTGTTGATGCAGCTGGGCCCCAGGGACGTTTTTATGGGGGGAGGGCTTGAAGGTCTATAGCCCAAGGCTCAAAATTGTAGGAACTTTCCTACATTGTTCCCAAATAACATGTAAAACGTCCCTACTTGGCCTCAAATGGCGCTTAAATAAGTAAACCTGGGGGAGGAAAATCAAGACAAATATTAGCAACTCAACTAGGCCTCCTGGTGGCTAAAGCTAGGCACTTCCAAGTTTTGGATACTATGCAGGGCCTATATTCAATACATAATGCCCGGGGAAATTTTCACATGGGTTGATGACCATTGTTCTGTATTAAAATGCGGTTTAAAAACCAGATTTCCCAACCAGATTTCAACCAAGTAAAAAGCAGCCGTAAAATGTCTGTAAAAATCGCACAGAGAAAAATGAGGAACACCTCCCAGATAGCAAAGTGCTAGAAAAATTCGTAACAACTTCCCAACAATACGAAGTAACTGTTGTTGGGAAGTTGCTGAGAGATTGCGTTGTCAAATGCACAGCAGCATGCAGCAATAAGTGAACTTGAAACTCATTGTCATGGTGCTGCGAAGATGTTTGGATACATGGAACTACACGGAAAAAAGAAAATGCAGAAATTTACCTTGTAGGATGACAATGCGTCGCTTCGAGTCCTTGGATGGAAATTTTTACAAAATATATTGTCAAATAATTCACATTATAAGACAAAAATAGATCCTTCTTTTGTCATGTAAATTATTTGACAATATATTTTGTGAAAATTTCCATCCAAAGCCTCGAAACGATGCGTTGTCATCCTACAAAGTAAATTTCTCAATTTTCTTTTTTTCCATGTATGACACGTGAGATCAAATAATCCTCCACCAATAAAACACAAACTGGTGCAGCAACACTGGAGCAATAGCACTGCAACTTTTGCTGTCTTTTGCTGTTGTTATTCCAAACATGGTAGCTCTCTCCAGCGCATAGTGGGACCAAATGGCGAAAAGTTGGGAAAAACTATAAGGAGTCCTCAAATTTGCAGGGAATCCAGTACGCGGGGGTTTTTGGGGTCGTTGATTACGAATCCGTTATAAAAATCTGAAAATTTTAAATAACAGACAAAAATTCGAAAATTCAGCGAATTTCTTTCAAATTTTGTCCCTAGCGATTTTTTGGGGTGTGATTACGAATCCGTTGTTAAATTTTGAAAGTTCAACATTGATAATAGCAGATCCAACATCCCAGGAAAAAATCATTAGATCTATTCAGATCTGAATAGATCTGAGTAGATCTGATTTTGGGTCAGATCTGGTTCAAAAGATCAGATTAGATCTGTTCAGATCTCAGTAGATTTGATCAGATCTTGGCACATCTGGTTAGATCTGAGTAGATCTCGTTAGATCTGAATTGAATATTAGATTAAATCTCAATGAGCAATTGGTGGTTCAATTGTCAGAAATTTTGTGATGTCTGTCTGTATATGAATTTGATTTTGCACATATATTGTGACAAACACAAGCCAAAATCGCAGTTTTTCAGATCTTAATAGATCTGTTTGGATCTGACAAAAATTTAGATCTGGTCAGATCTGATCATTTTTTCCCGGGATGGCGGACAAAAATGTTGAAACTCAGCAGATTTTCCTTCAAACTCGGTACCCAGGAGGTTTTGGAGTCCCTGATTAGGAATCTGTTGTCAAAATTTCAAAATTTGAAATGACGGATCTGATATGGCGAACAAAGAATTGATAATCCAGCAGATTTTCTGCTAATTTGGTGCCCCATGATTTCTGAAGTGTCCAATTACGAATCCGTTGTCAAATTTTGAGAACTCATAATGGCGGATTCAACATGGTGGAAAAAAATTTGAAAATCCAGCAGATCATCTCTCAAACCCGGTACCCAGGACCTCTTCAAGATTTGAAATGACGGATACAATATGACAGATGAAAACTCGTTAATTCAGCAGATTCCCTTCAAATTTGGTCACTAATAATTCTTGAGGTTGCACATTACAGATCCTTCGTCAGATTTTTTAAATCCTTAATGGCGGATCCAATACGGCGGACAAAAATTTGTAAATTCAGCGGATTATCTTTCAAATTCGATGTCTATGGGGTTTTGGGGTCGCTGATTACGAATCCTCAATCACAATCTGGAACCAAAATGGTGAATCTATTATGGCAGATCTGAATGAAGAATGTGAATGATATTTTATAAGAAGCATGTGACAAGAATGTTTTTAGGATTAAAACAGTTGGATAATAATAAAATGAGAGTGTACAATTATGGATTTCATGACTTTTTTCAGGTTCTGGCAATAAGCTTTCTCAAGATTGACTCGACTATGAATCTCTCCAACAATAATTTAAATGATAATTCTCCTAATTTTTACAAATTTTAATCCACCATATTGAATCTGCCATTTCTAATTTAGAGATTTTCACAACGGATTCGTAATTGGCAACCCCAAAAATCTCTAAGTACGGCATTTACAGGGAAACTGACGAATTTTAGGATTTGTAATCAGTGACACCGGAACCTCCCGTACCCGAATTTCAGACGAGTATGAGAACTCTTCACAATTGTATCCAACATTTTGTGTTTGCGACTAAGTATGGTCTGAGAGACACTTCCTTCATAACCAGGATCAAACACGAGCAGCTGTTTTTTTTTCATTTTGCACACGGAGAAATGGTAAAACAGACGCCCTGTTGAGAATATTCCATAAAATCTCATCGACGAATGGGAAATTGAATGGGTTTCAATTGAATTCAATGCGATTCGATCAGAACTTTGAATACTTTTAATGGGATTCTATGAAATATTTCCACCAGGGCTGCTAATGTCCGTACATTTATCATCAATGTGCAACAAAAAATAAATTTTCTAACCTCGATGTCAAGTGCGACTGCATCGATAACTGATGAGTGAATATTGACCAGCGTGGTATTCACATTGGTGATCAATGCATCTACACTGAAAGTCAAAGTCAGAAATATATTTTTTCCTCGCACATTGATGATCAATACACGGACATTGACGACCTGTTTTAGAATTTCTCCGTGTAGGCAATCCTCTCATGTACAATCGCCAATAAGTAAAGTGGCGGGATCTAGTAGGATCACACAACTTTTGTCTGAAAAACCAAACAAATTTCCAAATCCAGAGGTATAAGAATCACATCGAATCATTACTCTGTGAGTATTTGCCTCTTATCAAATTGGTATTCCACTAATTTTGAGTATATTCTACATACTTTCAGCGATAGATTCCATTTTGGAAAAGTTTAATCGGTTCAGTTCTCAAGACACAGCGTTTCTTTGAATATGGACATTATTTCACTATCCCCAGTTAGGCAAGTGATACTTCAAAGAAGGGTACTGTTGAACTAATTATAAGGATAGGGAAAGGAGATCATACCTTCTTATATATGAATCCTGACCCTTGGGATGATACTTCACTTATTTCAACGGTCGAATATCTCAAACTACAAACTTCTTTTTTGGGGTTTTGGCCAGCTTTGTAGCATTTCGTCCCACCGAGCAGCGCCCAGTCAGTATATGGATGACTATTTTTGGAGTAGAAGTTACTCCATTGGAGTACTTTTCACCAATGTTCAAGGAAAATTTACTTCGTAAGGAGTAGAGAAGCATGGGTCACAGTTAATCACGGGGCACAGTGGATCAGCGCACGTATTCAGTTCAAAAAACGATTGTACACGCTAGTAGTATCACTTTTTAGGCACCCTTTTCTAACCTCATCTTGGAATGCCGCTGAACTGCAAGGTGTTATAACGTGCGTTCAGTGTACAGTTGCTACTGCTAACATGTGAGTCTGGATTTTATATTTACGAAGAATTGGATATGTCCTGTTTTTATGAGAATGTATGGGAACTGATTCAGGTCTACATGTTTACTTGCTTATGAACATCTAAAGTCGAGGGTTTGCAAGTCATTTTTATTCATGGATTGATTATTTGTTCACAAATAAATTTCAATATATAAGTGTACGAGTGGGGTACAGTGCATCAGTGACTATTTTACGAGTATACCAGTGGAGCGTGTTCTAGTTTGTCCCATAAGCAAATCCTCACTAAATAATATAACCCTGATTGGTTGAACCGTTTTGAATAATATTTTATCTTTCCGTTACAATTATTCAGGATGCATTGAAATCGTGTTCGGAAATCTGAATGAAAAATTGATGTAGGTTTTTGTGAATCTTGTAAGCAAAGATGGATTGAAAATCAAAACTGCTGCAAAATTGAAAGGCTTTCCTATCACCACCTTACAGCGTCACTGTGAGTGTAAGAACCAATGTTGTTTTCTACAAATTTTTACCGGGTGGCCCATGCGTTCGTAGTAAGGAAGGAGTCGTATTCTCCTTCAACAAACCTCTTCATTTCCAACCCTTGAAGTTTATTATAATAACAATAAAAAGAGTATGAGTGAGTTGATAGTAAAAGAGTCAATTGACATAAATGAAATAATACCCCGATGTTATCGTACATGAATAAAATGAAATAGATGAGTATAATACCCCGACATTATTGTAGATGAACACAGACAAATATAGATGAACATGATACCCAGATAGTATCGTCAATAAACAAATGAACATATAGATGAATATGACACCTAGATATTCTCTACATAATCAAAACTTTATACTAGGCGTGAATTCACATCATAACCCATTCATGCACACTTACAAAAAACTAGAAGAGCTTTTATATCAGGTAAATGAATATTGTAAACCAATTTGCATAAATACAAGTTATACGAAATCAGAATCAAAGGTATTCTACGATAAAGATTAAATTTAAAGAATGAGCGAAACAAGAAACTACCTCACCAACGATTAACCGATTCGGCTACAATCCAATTCTAATGAATTTCGCTCCCCGTATAGAATTCATAATTACTTACAGATTGGGAGCTTTTAAGGAACAAGGATAAGGAAGTGACCACGTGTTGCGATTGAACACCTTTTCAGTACTCCATTAGATAACCTGTACAAAAACACATCCTCCCATCCTTCCTTCTTTGTTATTCGAGTGTGAAAACAGAGTAATTTTGTTCTCAAAGATTTCCCATTGGCCAAAGATAAAGAATGTCACAACACACGACACTTGCAACAATTGATTGCTCATCACGTTGAGTATACTCTGTGCAAAGATATAAAAGAATGGGCACGTGGTCGATCAGGCACGGTATGCGAAGTCCGTGTGATTAGAGAAGCGCGGTAATCACCCTGCGCAATCGATGATTACTCGTGTTGTAATAGTGTGCACCACTCTCCCGAGGTGGTATACTCCGGTATCTACTAGATTGACAACGATCGCACATTTCAGGAGAAAAGGATTGAGGAGGATAGCTCAAACAGTGAGAAATTTCAAGGTTCTGAAAGTTTGATCCATGAAATTATCCACCGTAACCCAGATTTGGATAAAATTCCAGAAGATGATAAAAAGTTGATATTTCATTCACGCAAATTAACAATAATGCTTGTTCATTTTCTGGGAGAGGGAATACTGTATATGAATATGAACTTCCATGCTGAAACGTTTACTACTTTTAAAGTTAAAGAGAATGAACAAAAAGTGATCCACTGTGACCCATGCTTCCCTAAGCCATAATACGGAACAAGCCGTAGGAGCTACCAAAAAATGTTGACTTATTGTATGGAGTAAAATATACTCCCTTATTTTTCTCCATGCGGTCATTCTGGAATCGTTAGGGTTACAATTATAGGAAATATACTTTCTCCAACCGAAATTCATATGATCTCGGTGAACAACAGATGAGAGTATATATGAAGTATCACCCGTATATGCAAAAAAAAGAGCACATTCGTGAATTCATAACGAGACATGTAAGTCGTCGACGAACGAACGATCCATGATGTGAACCACGATGATCAAAGGTCGGAATAGCCATATTGGTTCCTCCGAGTAAAAGAGTATAAAGTAAAGCTAGCTCATGAAAATACTCGTTCTGAATGAAAAATTGTGTATATATCGCGTCGCAATATAGATGAACGATGAATCCTGTTGCTTCGCTGTAGTACATGGCATTTTTCAATTTTCTTCCATGCATAACGTTCCTTCAACCTCCCTACGTTCAAAGATTGAACAACATTTGAGAAATCTCCCATTCATCATTGTGAGGTAATAAACTATGATCTCATCGTTACCGTCAATTTTTCACAAATCAAGATGTAATACAACGAACGCTATATAACTTCTTTAAATTCCTTTTCTCAAAAAAATAAATTCCACTCACGATCAACCGCATACTCTACCCTGTTCCTCACCATCAACAATGAGTTATTTTTATTTTCGATTTTTCACGGGAATCAAATAGACGTATACACACGCATACACGAATAGAATCGTCGGATTTGATTCCGATTCAACTCTAGGATCGATAGAGAATATTGCCAAACGTTTTCTCCCGACTCAATTAAACTCGGAGAATCGTTTGTCCGATTGGCCGCGGTGGATTAATTGAAACCAAATGAGATGTTCTTACTCGAGAACGGGATTGCATATAAATCGAACGATCCATATCGATATTCGAAACCCCGAATCCGGAAACGCAAGATGAATATTTCGTTGGATTTCCGTATATGAAAATGATTGTACGTGCAACGTGCTACGTACAACGTCCTCACATCGTAGGATATCATTCGAATAATTGGGTATTTAAAGTTTTGAATTGAATTTTTTTATACTCCTACGGTACGGTGCGCGGTCGAGGTACGGCGAGGCCAAAAACAAAACGGCAAACTATTATATTAACAGATATTTTACTCTCGGTGATTGTGTATTGTGATTTGATTACCAAAACGACAAAAATATTTTTTTATCGACGCAAATGTGAAAACGATTTCGATTACTCGGCCCGCGAATAACGTGAGAAAGTATTATTATCATATCACATCGTATGACTCGTTGAAATAATTTGTGTTTTTTTTTTCAATCGTTCAAATGTCAATCGTGTTCAAACTTCCTCGAGTTTTCAATTCAGATCACATCGTCCGTCACCGTTCCCGGTAATTCCCCGTCTGTTCGAAAGTCGGTCATAGTTTCGAACATGCGTTCACTCGCAGATAAAGGCTTGCGAATAATTTCTACGTCGATGAATATCACGATATTTAGTGAAAATAAAGTTGTTGGATGCTTGTTTTCGTACCTTCGACTGTCGACGAATGCCTGGCTTCCGGTTCTCCTTTTTCTTTCGTGTCCGTGCATTTGATTTCATCTTTTACTTTTGCTTTTAATGGCAACGGAGTTAGTATTTTCTGTATTGTTTTTATCCCTGGTAGAAATTCTCAAGTCATTGCCGAGTTTTGTAACGCTTGACTAGCCAAAAACTAGACACTTGCCAGTACCTCACCAGAACCCTACGAGGCACTTGCAAGCGTCTAGTTTTTGGCTAGTTGGGCGTTACAAAACTCGTCAATGACTAGAGCATTGCTACTTGGGTATAGCTACAGATTTTATACATCAACGTGAGTGCTGTGCTACGAAGAGTGAGTGTTGTAAAATACCACCGGAGGGGTTATTTGAAAAGAGTTTATTTGATCCTAGGGTAATGAGAGGTAATCAAAAGGGTCCTCGGTTGGGGAATGTCAATCCAATGGCAAATTCTGAAATGTAGAAGGAAATAGATTAGGATTAACCCGTAAAGAAATTTACCATTGGCGCTAGCATGGCACAATGTAGATAAAGTATGACCGAGGCTTGGCAACCAAGCATGGTGCAACACTGAAATGATAACATCATTTTATGATTTATCAATTGTGTTTTTCCAATGGAGCCTCATAATTGGTGCAGAAATAGCAATGCAATAGACTATCATCGGCAAACAATAAGAAAATTTGTTTATTAATGTTGCGCCAATGATGAAACTGTAAAAAATAATTAACCCAAAAATATATAAAAAGTATGCGCATTTCACAATTTCCAATATATGTTATTTGGGACCTTATTGTGTCTTCTTGATTCATCTGTAAACAACTCGGTGTTTTTTGTCGCTAAAGTTTGCCATGAGAAGTATACACAATATGGATCAGCGGTGGGAGCCTTCTGGTATAACTTGTAACAAAGAACCATTGACTGGTCTTCCAGAGAATTATTTGAATCTTATATATTTCTTGTATACATCTCTTACTACTCGCGAGAAGCACTCGATCGGTAACTTAGCCATTGAGGGGCATGCCAATATTGAGCCATGCTTTGACCAATGATCGGCGCTATATTGAAGACTAATTTTCATCCAGACTAGACCAAAATCTGGGGCAATATTCAACCACGTTTCAAATGATCCTCACTCTCAATAGAACCTATTGTTTGGTCAATGTTGGACCAAGGATGAGCCTAGTAAGCGCCAAGCCTGGCGGAATTGTGAATGGTAAGCTGACAACCGAAATTCGTTGAACACCGATATCGGTGCCATATTATATTTGTTGTCAATCAACATTGAATATTTACAGATTGCCAAGCCTTGCCTGTCAACATTGCACCAAGCTATATTCTATTGTCAGCATTAGTAGAACCTAAAAATTTTTATATCCCTATTTAAAATGTCCGACAAATCCAAACAAAAAATTTCTTGTCAGGCTGTTAGTCGGTTTTTGTCCCGTGAAATCCTTAATAAGACTGACGAAATATTTTTTGACTGCTTTGCTTTGGTTTGACATGCTATGTAAATCCAATAGAAAGTGCATAAAATATTCGAGGATATTTTCCGTCGGATTATGATTGGTTTTTCGGCCTGTGAAATCCGAGTAAGGTCACTAAAAAACATTTTCAGAAATATTTTGCCCGGAATTAATCGGTTTTTCATACAGTGAAATGCAGCTTGAATGTTTAAGGATAGTTTCTGTCAGATTGTGACTAATTTTTCGGCCTGTGAAATCCAATTAAGATCAGTTAAGAAATATTTTGCCCGGAATTGATCGGTTTTCCATACAGTGAAATGCAGCTTGAATATTTGAGGACAATTTCTATCTGATTGTGACTGGTTTTTCGGCCTGTGAAATCCAAGTGAGATCAATCAAAAAATATTTTCAGAAATATTTTGTTCGGGATAGATCGGTTTCTCATACAGCGTGGATAAAATATTCGAGGATGCTTTCCTTCGGAATTGTGACAGTTTTCCTGGCTTGTGAAATCCGAGTAAGATCAAACAAAAAATTTTTTCAAAAATATTTGATCCGGAATTGACCGGTTTCCCATACCACAAAATTCAGCTTGAATAAAGTATTCAAGGATTCTCTCCGTTAGGTTGTGACTGGTTTCTAGCCTGTGAAATCCGAGTGAAATCAAACAAAAAATATTATCCAAAATATTTTGTCCGGAATCAACCAGTTTCCCATACCGCAACATGCAGAATTTGGATGAGACATTTGAGGATATTTTTTGTTGAAATTCGATTGATTATGCATGCTGTGAAAGTCGAAGTGCCCAACTAAGAATTCTTTTTCAAGAACGAGAATAGAATTACAGAACAAAAACCGTTCGAAGTAGACAACAATTTTTTGTCGGATTTTGTCAGAGATTTGAATAGGAATCGTGATACCGAATTCACGTAACACTGAATTCTTCTCATTGCTTAGGAACTAGTAACTCGCAGTGGAGTCACTCAAAAGTCCTAGTCGATTAGAGAAGAATAATGAAGTTTTGGCTACGCTATTGTGCATCAGTTTTCTGAGCATTTCCAGAACCCTGGAATTCTAATAAAATCGTGACCTTTGGAAGATACGTGAATCACGGTATAATCTAGTTAATTTTCCGTGCAGGCGCATCTTATAAAACCTACTGTCGGTTGTTGCACCGGCATGGCGGTCAAAACCGTCTCTGCTTCTTGTCAGGCACTGTCAGCGAATCCCACTGATAACCAAGAAGTTTTATGGACCGGCATGCCAAAAATTCCCCAGCACTTCAAAAACTCGATAATACTAGTAAAATCCGCACATTTTGAAATTGCGTGAATCACGGCGTAATCCAGTCACTATTTCGTGCAGGCGCGCCTTAAAAAACCTACTATTCATGTTGCACTGCCTAGGCGGACAAAACCGTCTTTCTTTCTTGTCAGTACGTTCATCATCAACGCATCCAACGAAAAATCTAGAATTATTTCGTATTGACACTCCGGAGAATTTCACGCACTTTCGCAACCCGATGCTCCTGACGAGATCGGCACATCCAAGAAATCCGTGATTCCCTGAATATCCAGACACTCCAGACGCATTTCTTGACTGGCGAATCGAAAAAAATCTGACCCATTTCCTTGTGCCGGAAAACCGAAACGATCCTATCACATTTTCTTCACGCCAATCCAGCCAACGACATAACGTTTTTGCGATTATACCCTTTCCATACAAAAAACAAAATCATTTTCAGACGACAACCCTGATCATATCAAACATGTGTGGGAAACCTTACTCATCCTGATCCATTTTTAATTCGGCACAAATCCTATCTTTGGCGAACCAATCAACTCCATACAAAACCAGACAGATCCAGGCAGAAGAAGTGTCCGGTTCTGTCGGACGTTTTGAATAGGGATGGGAACTGATTTTTCATTGAATATCGATGGTCAAAATTGACACAGGTTTGGCCCAAGCGCTTCGCTCGATAATCGTCTGCCTTAAAACTTGATTCAAACGAAGAAACAGTCAGGGCAATGTTCTTTTCTCACTTCTCAGTTTTGAATCGCCAATCATTTCAGTATAAAATACGATTCTTCATGTTTTGATTGAGATACCACACGAAAAAAAATAATTCACTATGGTAGGAATTAGCTGTGGTAGTTATTTCGTGTACTCCCGTGTGGAGAAATTGATCAGGATTCAATTAGGGCCTAATCCAAACAAATCAGGGCCAAGTGAGGAATCGATGTGGAATGTGACGCATAAACGATCAGGTCCTAATCGGGTGCCCATGAGGATACAATCAGGCCCATAACAATCATCTTACATCCAAATATAGTGTCCTAGCTAACATAATTGATGAATGAATCTTGAAATGACTTCGAATTCTCGAATATTATCGAAGCAGATGTAGTTGATTGATTCATAAACAATCAATTCTATTTTTTCCGAAAGAAAAGGGAGGTTATTTCAACTCTCTGAAGTATGAGTCAAGTTAAATGTATCATAATTCACTGAAGAAACTTCACAGGCGTTATTCTGCAGTCAAAATGTGATGATTTCCTATTTGGCAAAATTTGTTCGAGGTTTAGTTTTTGAGATATTAGAATTTTCATATATTTTTTTTCGAATCCACATCATTCAAAAGCACTGTGTGTTACATACTTGAGCTTGACACCATTGGCTAAGTTAAAAAACGGCGGATCTCTGGAAAAAATGTACTGTTCTGTCATTTTTCGATTTAAGGTTATAGCAATTTGAAATTTTTTGGCTTCCAGCCGATCAGAATCCAGCAACTTTGAGTTGCTACAGTCACAAAACACGGGATGACTGGATACTTTGATTTTTTTTCCCAAAGATCCGCGATTTTCCAACTTGACGAATCGTGTCAAGCTGAAGTATGTAACACACAGTGCTTTTGAATGATTTGGATTTGAAAAAAATTCTAAAAATGCTCCTATCCCAAAAACTAAGACTCAACAAAAATTTTTCAGACCGGAAATACGCCTGTGAAATTCTTCCAGTGAACTATGAAACACCCGGTATATAGATGTAAACATGGTGGAAGCTGCAATGTCGCGACAAAATTTCAGTACATTAAAATATAATAGTTAGATGGCTAGTAACATCTAGGAATATTTCGGTATATCGAACTTTCGGGAAAATGGACCTTCGTAACTGCGACACTCTACCATTTTTTTCAATGTACGAAGTACTTGCAAGTGTCTAGTTTTAGGCTAGTCAAGCGTTACAAAACTCGCGAAACCCTAGATCATTTCAACTTGGAAATATTTGAAAAAGTAATATTTCTGATCCCTATTACACTTGTATTTGTTGAATTGATTTACCGATGAAAATTTCATGCTTTCGACAATTACGCAACATTCGCTAGCTCCGCAAAAAGAAATAGACGCAATTATTGGTATTAGAAGTATGAATGATGGAAATACTCATTGTTAGATGTAGATTTTCGATAATAAGATTTGTTTTTTGAAATGGAATCTGACTTATAAATGAAACTGAAACTGGCACCCGTAAAGCTAGCAGCCGATTATCATAACTTTTTCCACAAAACTTTGATCAAAGATTCAAATATCTGAGACATTTAGTAGAATGCCACTCAATTGATTTTTGGCGTGAACACAGCTGGAACCACATTGAATCAAAAGTTACAACAATTAACCGCTAGCTTTAGGTTCCTGGTTTTAGCTCAATGATTCATAACCTCCATTCGTATTATTCACAAATTTGAATGAGTTTGAATTGTAAATAAACCTATGAATTATCCTTCAACTGATCAATCAAATTGTTTTTCTTCAATGTTATTCATATTTTATCAAATTTTCTCCATGATCAATGAAAAAAACAGGTATAAAATGGAATTATTCCGGCCCAGATGGGCGCCCTGTTGATACCCAATTAGGTTGTAATGATTTTTGCGTCACATTCACCATTTAATCCTTGTTAGGCCCCAATTATTATTATGGCGTTACTGATGGAATTTCTACACGGGCTAGGGTAAGGCCGGGTAATATGCCACTTTTCGATAATTTCATGTTTAATACACAGATATTTTTTAGGAATACGTTAATTTGTTCATTTTAGTGCTTGCATCCATATGACAACAGTTATTTGTTTGCATGTCTTTGTTTATTCGAGAAATTGACGTAAGTTGAAAACACAATGTCCTCCCATGTAGAAATTTCTATGTTCCGCCAATTTCAACGACGGAATCTAGCTTGGGGCGAGGCTGGTAGCCAAGGCTTGGCGAGCTATACTCAACCAATCTTGGTTAACAATTGAGAACAAGTTGCACCAGCATTGGGAATTGATGGAAGGCTATTATCAACCATCATGAATTGAAGACCGCGCCAAGTATGGGCCATTCTCGCTTTAAGCTAGAACCATTCACAATCCAAAATTGCACCAACCCTCAGCCCATCTTGGGTGGGGCTTGTACCAAGCAAGATTTGTTGTTACATCGAGTTCATGCCATTCTTGATTGAATATTGGCACAAGATTGAGCCAAGCTCTATACATCATTGGTTCATCATTGGCCGGACAAAAAAATCAGCTCCATCAAAGGGTGCACTGTTGAAAATGCCAAGCAAATAGCTTGTTCCTAGCGGTTCCTGGGACAAAACCGACAGAACCAGACAGGTCCAGGCACGGACTTGACCGGAACTGCACGGTTCTGCTCGGTCTTTGTCCCAGGAACTGCTAGGAATCATCTGAATTTGCCTGGCATTTTCAGCAGGGTGTTATTTATGATGATTGAATATCGAGTCATGTTCAATTAGTGATGAGTTTCCAATGCTAGAACTAATCAACATGTACAGAATGAATAGGAATGTACATTCTCTCATTTCATGTCGTTACAGTTACATACTTTTGTGTTTTGTTGATAGGAATAGAATCTATGAGAGAGAGAGAGAGAGAGAGAGCATACTTTTCCAACAACTCTGAATATCCGATTAAACCTGCATATGATTTCTGAAAAGTATTGAAACGATTATAAACATTATAACTTACAAGTGTCAATAATTTTCATAACCTAACTTTCATAACTTGTGTTCTCATGCTCAGAAATTACTCCAGATTTCCAGTTTATATTGAGAGCGGAATCCTGGTAGTGTACTTGAACGCTACATACTTGAAAATATTAATTCATTACTCAGTTGTCCCCCTAGTAAAAATATTCAATGAAATCACATTGAAGTTTCCATTGAGTACTATTAAATTTATTTGAAATTCGTTCAAGTCCTCATTCAAGCCAATGGCATTACGTAGAATATTTTTTAACAGGGTCAACAAGTTTATTAACAATGTTTCAACCTTTTTTTTTTTAATCTTCAGGGCCCTTAATTGTAACGTATAATTTTAATAAAAATTCCTGTTCTGGGCATCAAAATCTCAATCATTAATTTTTTTACACTCACAACAGATATCGTTATCATTTTCTTGTTGAATTGTATTTCAATTAAATCTTTGAATTACAAAAAAGAACAACCAACGGGTAAAATCAGTACAACCAAACTCAAAACCAAAACCCAACGGAAAAGTGTTGAGAACTCAAAACATGAAAAACTTTCATATAAAATCGTGAAAAAAATAACATCCCCAACAGAACCAAAATCTGCGTACGTCCAGGGAACGTCCAAATACGTCTTTCAGAAGTCCGACGGACATTTGAACCTCCGATGGACTTCTGAAAGACGTATTTGGACGTTCCCTGGACGTACGCAGATTTTGGTTCTGTTGAGGATAAGAAATATAAACCCACACAGTACATATCTCTCAGCTACGTCCTCGGAAGATGCTGAAGAAATTGCTATGTCCCTAAGATAATCCAGGGTACCTCACCAGGAGATGTCTGCTGTGTGAGAAGAATTTAAAAACAATTAGGAACATTTGAAATCGACGACGTTTTGACGAAAAGACTTAAGTGCTAGAAAATACAAAATTGAATTCTAAATATCAATCGAAAGCTCTTGTGAAGAGCTTTTGAATAATATATAGAAAAGGAATTTCATAACTTGTAGCACTTACGCCTTTCTGTCAAAACATCGTCAAAATATACAACAGATTATAGTATTTGAAAATTTTGTATATCTGCATTTATTTGGCAAATTACACTTGTTTTTATAAAAAAAAACCATGGTTCTTAATCTTTGGTAATTGTAGTTGAAAAAAAAAATGTCCTTTAATTTATCATTTAAAATATTTCGTAGCCTCCAACTTACATAAGTTTTTCATGAAATCTAACTTTAATTATTGAGATCACATTTATGAAAGAGTATATGACGCAAACTTTATAACAACCATATTTTTCCTAGCTTGAGCAGAATAATAATACTCTAGAATATAATTATACAATAAACTGTGAATATTTGAGTTAATGAACTTTATGATATTTAAAACAATAAAAACTCCATAAGAAATCAATTGTCACGAGGATTATTTTCACTTTCTGTTAATTTTCTGTGACATCTCCCACCGTCACGATCTCCGGCACCAGCAAAAAAGTTCGAAATCGCTGATTTTACCTCCTTTTGATTACAATCAAATCTACTGAATATAATCTCTGTAAATTGAAATAAAGACAGATGAATAAGTTATAATATTTTGATACCAGTCTTGACTTTACACTGTTAGAAATGTCTTTAAATTTAATATATTTTTCAAATAAATTTGTGAATGAAATTTCCAATTCTTGGCAATTGAAATGAGAATCCATTTATACGTAACTGAATTCCAAATTTTTGCTATGTTATATCATACATTAGTATATATTTCCGTAACTGAAATTTCATTCAGATGTAAGTAAAATTTCAATGAATTTTTCAATTACATAAATAACTTCTGCTTCCATTACATATAATTGGAAGTTCAATCAGAAATTTCTAACAGTGTATGTTAATTTTCATAGTTTTAATGAAAGCTTCTCTATTTTGTGGTGCCGACCGTTGATGAATTTAGATGCTCCTGTGCTGGAGAAATTGAGTTTTCCTTGTCCCCTAACAATTCTTCCCTGCCCACTAAAGAGTATCTGCACATCTTTAATCATTAAGGAAATCAACATGTACTTGATAGCTTTTTTGAAGGTAGCGCTACCCTTCTGTTGGAAAGTGAGGAATTGTCGCTGAAAAAGTAAAAAAGAAGCCAATCAAGTTTTCATTTCGGAATAATATATCAATTCCCATATGATATTTGATATAAAAATAAAGATTAATTACATACAAAGGCTTCGATTTGTTCCTTCTGCCCTGTTTTTAAGCAAGTTTCTAATTCTTCGAAGTCTTTCAAAGATTGGGTGGGCAAATTTACATTCAATATTTCTTTCAAATGCGTCACATTCACAGTCACATCGTCATTATTGTTATTTATCTTGATTTGATGTTCTAATTTTTGGAATCCTTGAGTTATGTGATATAATATACTTCTTTTATATTTTAACATCTCGTCTCTGACTTCTTTTATTCCTTTACAACAGCATGATCCTAAGAAAAATGATCAAAATCAATACAATTAGAACAGTTAAATAGTAATCGTATTTTAGGTAGCTGAAAAAGTTAACATGGTACCATCTGATGAAATTTTTTTATCGTGTAAGATTACTTGGAATTGAATTTCTGAAATGTTCAACGATAAATATTCCATGTATCATATTGTTCTATAGAACTTGAATTTCAAATTTCGAGAAAATTTTTTTGCCAACTTTCCTCAAATTAAAAATTTTGCCTTCACATAACAATCAGCAAATATCGAAAGTATTCATTTTTGGAGAATTATAATATTTTCATGAGGTTGGTTTTAAATTACTTCACGCGACAAAAATTCTTAACAGACCCATGATTTGACCATTGTTATCCCCTTAACGTTATTCATAAAAAGAAAAGAATATTATGTTCTTTAATACCAGTAATTACTGATGAGTCATTTGTTTGATGTGTAACCTTTTCTTGTGCTTCATTTGGAACTGATGTTTTGATCGCTTGATTTGATGACTTATCTGAAAAGCGGAAACAAATTTTTATACGAGACGATTTTCAAGGTTTGAGATATGTTTAAAAATGTATACATTTCCGTGAGACGATCGGCGGGTATTGTGGTTTTGCTGAGGATGTAGTATCATCTTCCTCTGAAGAATCTGAAAAATATTAATGGGAGAGTCAACATTATGATATACATTTAAAAATCCTTAGATATTTATGTGAATTTGTATATAATAAAAATTTACTCCATTCTACTCAGAATAGTGAAATTTGAACTGATGAGATTTCGTATTTTAAATTCAAAATGTACTTTTATCAATATTCCTTGTGATATTATTGATGATTCATGAGATAAATAACTTCTAATCACATTAAGATGAATCAAACTAGTTTCAACGCAAATTTCAGTCTTTAAATCATGTTGAAATCAAAAAGAATGAGGCCTTTAATATTGATATAAAAACGTGAACGTGAATACGAGACAATTGTAATTAATATTTCATATCCAAAGTTATAATGAAAATTGATTTGCATCATTAGTCTCGTTGTTTATATACGAATACTGGACGTCGAATAACAATATCAATTTTTTGGAGGTTGATTAATTTTAAATTCATTGAAGTAATAACAACGCCATGAAGTATTCAAATATTACCACATTCACCTTCAATGCTTTCCTGTTGATCTGAATCAACATCCGTTGTGGTAACATCAATCTTTCTGGTATAGTAAGATCTTTTGAGTCGTCGTTTCCCTTGCTCTAAGGTATCTATGAAATATCAATTAAGTCATGAACGATAATTGAAAGATTTTTTGCACATATAAAGTTCATAAACGTAAGAAATTCAAAAATGGATTCCCAAATTGAAAATTTCAATCATTTCAAACTGGGAATAAAGAAATAAAATTGAACTTTCATAACTTACTTGCTATTTGTATAATTTCAACCTTGTACAATTCCCAGTTATCGTCTGGATCCTTCTGTTGTTTCAAATATTTTTCCACGAATTGGTATTCTTTAAGTGGAGGATATTGACAGTACCATACATCCTCTCTCTTTGTGACCCAGGATCGACACACAACTTCGACATCTATTTTTTTATTTTTCTTTTTTGAAATTTCCTCAAACGCCACAATTACGTATGCTGTATCTCTGGTGAACTGTATTTCTGAAAATCAAGTGATATAATTATTTAAAAAAAAATCAATTGTTATATGAATTATGTGATTATATAAATAATTTTGGTGTTGAATATTTATTGGTTTGATAGATCAATTGAAACGGGATTCAAATGTAACAAATATCAAGAGAAATAATTAATTTTATTAAGAAAATATTGTTGCAAAAACAAATATTCCTATGTTTGTTTGAGAAACTGTTCTGATTGAGACTTAATATGAAACAATATTCTTCAATTCAACACAATAATATGGCATCAATCCAAGAAGAGTGCTGTTTATAGGAAAAATGTTTTGTTTTCTGCCGAGAAAATATTTCAAACCCAATATTATATTATTGTATAATTATTCTGTATTTGCATGAAATGATTTTCTTCACACGGAAAAAAATGTATAGCTGTCATAATTAAACGTGAGATATTGTACTCAAATGTTTGGTTATAATAACCTAACATTTGAGTGCAATATTCAAAGTTTGGTTGTGACAACCGTATTTTATTTTTTTCGTGTGGGTTCATAACTATGAGAAATGATTTAAATGTGATTTACTTACCTGAATTACATGTCATTTTTTGGTTTGAAGAACGATCATCCATTTAGTTGAATTCGTGTTATATTATAACAAACGGAGATCCCGGTATTTCAGTGTCTAATATGACGTTGCCGATGATGAGAATCGATAAATCGATACCAATCACAATATATGTGAAGGACTTGGTATTTTGTACGGGAACTATATCTATTTATATGTCGATTTTCTTGTAGTACCCTTGGCAGAGGGGCGAGTGTATTCATGTGAGAAGAACAGATATATCAACAGGTTTGATGAAAAAATCCAAGAAAAACAAGAGCCATTTATTATATAATTAGTGATACCAATCGACTAAATGCATTTGCAGTGGCAGCTCGAGAACGTTGATTCTCTCTCTCTCTTTCTTTCTCTCTCTCTCTCTCTCTCTCTCTCTCTCTCTCTCTTTTTCTAAGACTTCACTCTGCACTCACTTTCATGTGTAAAAGGGTGCAGTGAGAGACAGGTGTGAAAAATCGAATATCCAAACTCTTATGAGATTTTACATACCGGATTACATTATTATATTCAAAATATAAAAAAACGTCTAAAATCTTAGTTGGATGCAATTTTTAGTTTTGAAATAATAAATTTCCCTATGACTTTTGAAACTTTTGAAACAAAAATTAGAACCGTATGGTGCAAAATGACGTTTCAATTTCCCTACTTGAGATAATGGTTTGAATATGGTTTCATTTAATCACTTTTGAGTGTAATTTTCGTGTAGTATAAAAAGTTCAGAGTTGGTGAAAACAGAGCTATCCAGAATTTGAGTTGAAATTGAGAAAAAATGTGATTTCGAAGAACTTGTTCAAACATAACAATTTTTCACGTCAGATTTCATAAATTTGTGAGATTTGTTGATTCTCTTTATCTAGGCCTTTATCTACATACATTTCTCCGCGAATTCAAAAAATTTTCACTCATGGAAAAGAGTTTATAATATCATGTGATCTTCAAAGTATTTTGAAAAAACAACAAGCATCCAAGTAAAAGTCAAGTAAAGTGAATGAAGTAGTAAAAATGTTAAGTATTTGACTTTACAAAGATATCCCATTTTTCATTAAGTGGATACCAGAGTTATCATCCCAGATAGCACAAGAATTCCCCCAAGAATTTCCCCAAAGGGGGGAAAGGGGGGGAAGGGGGGGGGCGACAGAAACTTTTTTTTTTTAATTGAGTCGATAATGAAAATAATAATAATAAGAACTTGTATTTTTTACCACATTCCGAGATCATTCCACCATTGGCGTCAAGTTGATTCAGCATTGGTTCAATATTGGCCCAATAAGGATTCAAGTTTAGGGCAAGATTGGCACAATTTTGATGCAAGTTTGAATTCAAACACTTCCCAGCACGCTCCAATTAATTTTTCTAGCTGGAGCCAATCTTAGTGGAAAAGTTACAGTAGAATGTTTGAGACTTGAGAGACAATTGGGGAATTTATCCGCCAGTTTTGTTTCAAGCTCGTTATCATATTGATCCAGCCTTGGGCGAAGTCTGGGAGGCAAATCTTCCAATGGTTCCCCAATGTTGGGGCATTCTATTGTCACGCCATTACCAGCATTGGCTAATGTTAGCAAAATCAATTGGGGCGGGGAAGGCACTATGTTATCATTCCAAGGTTGCGCCAAGCTTGTTTGCCAAAGCTCGGCCAAGCTTCTTCAACGTTGCCCCATCCATGCGCCAATGGTTAATTTCTACATGGGCTCATGTAATTTTATGCTGTACTTCAAAAGTGAATTTTTCGTTGATGTTTATTAATTTATAATTGAAAGATGAATGATAACAAATTATCCCATCTAACAAATATTATAATTCCACAAACCATTAAGAATATCATTAATGGCGTCGAAAAATTCCTAATCATGTTTTTTTTGTGTATAAGGGGTAAATGCCAGTTTTCAATTTTGGTAATATGCCACTATGCCACTGGTGTCAATTACCCCTAAAACAAATTATACAATGCAGATTTGGCAAAAATGTAACGTCAAATTCCTCCAAGTGTGATATTTCAATGTTATTTGAATACTTTTGTAATGGTTGATAATTTCACTTTTCACACCAATATTCTACAATATGTGTCTATATTATACATTTATGTTATATTTTTTAAGGATTTCTTATAATTATTGATTTCCATAGATTTTCGATCATTTATTCTCATTCAAGTCATTAGCCCAACGCTTATGGCATTTTACCCACACATAGGGGGTAAAACGCCACTTTGGAGAGTTTTGGGAATTTCGATTTCACCGCTCAGCTATGAGAACCCTGAAGCTGTGATGCTAATCAAATAAACATTAATAATTATACTTTCAAATGGTATTATTTTTGTTTCTATAATATTTGACATTTAGAAAATATTTTTGTTGGAACATTAAGTGTGGCATATTACCCGGCCTCACCCTATACATCGATATTTGGGTAGCGAAAGAATTCCTGCAAAAGCTAGATTTTAGCTCCTATAGCAATAACTTTTGTTGCTACAGCTAATTTTCAGTGATCCAAATATCAACCACATCATTTTTTCCGTCCATCAGTTTCATTAAATCTATTCACTTCGAGTCTTGAAAAACACCTCGCGTTGCTTAGAATTCTTTGAACTGTTTTTGTTTTCCTCCAAGGGACAAATAAGTCGTCTACTAATACTTCACTCTTAAACAGAGCACAAATCTCAAATAAATTTGTACACCAGATTTTAATAATTCGTTGCCTGTTATTCTAAAGTCAATTGACCATTGGTGCCAGTATGGTGAAACGTAGCCCAAATTTGGCCCATATTCAATGGTAAAATAAAAATGATAACATCATTTCATGCTCCGCTAATCCTTCATTTCAATATTAAACCAACATTCGTTAAAGACTGAACGAAGTGTGGGGAAAGACTGGAGAATTGACAACAACTCGTCTCAAGTTGACAAAACTAATTTATCAACTCATGTGTCGATCAACATTGGCTCTACACAGATTCCATGTCGTCGTGAGGGAGAGCTAGAAACTTTATACGAGTCATTCCGACAATAGGGATATGCAAAAGATCAGCACATCATTAAAACCTAGTCCATGAAGTCTTTTTCATTAAAAGTATTATAGAAAAAAAACATATCTTCTTCCTCTAATATTCATTCCAAGACTAAATCCATGAATAAAATATCAAATTCGCAATCACAAAAATGATGAGATACAACGTTCCGATATCGAGGGTATACCACCAAACTAGGAAGTGGTTTTATAAATTCCCTATCTATATTTCTCGATCTAGATTTTTTCATTCCGTTAAAATGTTCCAAGGCCACCGTCTTTCCCATCTGTTTATTTCAATTGGAAACAATCGATTTATTTGAGGAATCCGCATCAGTTGATAAGATCAGATCAGATCAGATCGGAAGAGAAATTTAGAGTCTCCGTTCCATTGGCCTTTACGTATGTATGTATCCATTCGAATACCGAAAGGACTCGAGGCTCTTTGTTTAGAAATGTTCCTGTACCTCAGACATTCGCAGAAAACGAAAGAGAGACCGCATCTTTCATCGTGCGTGGAATCCGATAAGACGTCGGTTGTATCTGACAACGACAAGAAGAATAAGAGGAAAAAAGGAATCGAGGTGGAGGTCCTTCTTCTTCACTTGGAAAAGGGAAGGGAATTCGTCGGATTCTAAGAGAATTTCCAGGTAAAAGAGATACATTTGGTCGCAGTTGAACGTTTTGGCAAACGAAGAGAGAGGGAGAATGGTGAAAGAGATTGCCTCTTATACTGTACTCTGTACTGTATAGTATACGTGTGCTGTGTATAGTATATCGCTATGCCGATACACACATTGACGTATGTCAAGTCCAACGAAAACTTGAAAGTATGTGTGCGTATATTAATGTCACAACTATCTTGGCGTGTTACGTGTGTTAACGTGTGTACATATAGATACACGTAACTCTCTGCTCCTTTTCAGAAGGATTCTTTCCTCGGAGTCTATATTTTTGTTGGCTTATAACTCATATACTGTGTATAGACATATTATATTTATCTCTCTTCTTCTTCTCCTTCATTTCAAATAACATACCATATTAAACGATGACATGAGAATAATGAATTCAAGGTGTACTTTGTTCAAGGCGCTTGAAATTTCGTCCTATTGTATTACGTTCAAAAGAATTCCATTATCCCCTTCTTCGTACTGTACATTTTATTTTAGCTTCGACGATAGCAACTTATTTGTAGATAAACGTCGCGTTGGATACGAATCCGTCTGAGGGTTTATTATTATTGAGAACGGAACGATAGATCATGAGTATACGACGAACACGATAAATAATATCCACCGGAAGTGATTTACTCGACTACTCATCTATCTTGCGATACATTCTTTTGGAACATTTTTTTCCACATATTTTCTCTTCTTTCTTCTTTGATGAACGTTGATGGGCTCGAAGGAGGGTGGTTTTGTTGGACGAAAAAGGGAAGAACACAGTCAACTTTTAACGCAACAAACTTCTCAACAACTTTCCAAACTAGCAAGTTCTCTCTCATCGTATCATTGATAACTCTTCTCGAACTAAGATACGAAATCCAAACGCTAAGAACTACGAAGAAATATTTCGAAATAGAGGAGCAAGGAAAATTTCATACAACATGGAACGAGGAATCCAAAATTGATAAACAAATTATTCAATTAAGATCGATCAATTTATGATCCATAACGAGGAAAGAAAGGGGAAAAAATTTCCGAGGGGATCGAGCGTTTTCAACGTTATTCAAATCGAATAGGTACCACGCGGTGCAACGTCGCGGGATATTTTAATTAAGCAATTATCTTTCGAAAGAGCGCTCCCACAGCGGGTGTTGGAGTGCTCTTTCAGGATCACCACGATCGCACCTACTACTCGCGTGGATCTATACACAGATATGTGTATTCATATTTACAAGGGAATCAAAATCTCGATTCTCGATACGAGTACGTTAATTACCGCAAAGGTCAACGATTGCCGATCGTATCGATGTTTCTTCGGCAATTGAATAAAAACAACCAAGATATTAAGGAGCTGTTTATTGAGACCGATCGCCATTTGATGGCAGATAACACCTATAACACTTGTCATCCCCGTCAACTTTGATACTACAGAGATAGAGTAAAGGTACGGTAAAGAAGATACTTCTTGATTCGGATGAAACGTGATTTTATCGAACGAATGTATGTAGCTGAAAAATTTCTTTCATAAATAAGAATTTCTCATCCGTTTTGATGATTATGAACTATCAAATTAACCCTATAAGAAGACAAAGAATTCACCTTTTCAACAAAACAAGAGAATTCACTCGAGCAAAAATGTGTACATCATTCATTCAGAATGTGGGTCTTGTCAACCACGATATTTTTCTTTTCCAAGGATAATGAAGTAACTTTCGAAACAAACTACAACCACGAGAGATGTGAAACAAAAACAAAAAGGAACGAATAATGTGCCTCACGTGAAACGTGAGTGGCAAAACTTAATTCGATCAAATTTTCCAATTTCGCGTATAAAAATGCATTGTATTGTTTTCTTCTCGCAGTTAACTCACCCTTTCACCGTCTATTTGAACGATAAAACTTGGGGATGGGTGCACAGAGATACCAATCGCAAATAGAGAAGATTCCTGCAATTTCACGGTAACGGCGTTTCATCTCATTTTGTCTCTGTAATACGAAAATGGCAAAACGAATGGGAAGAGATAAAGGAGAAAGAGAGGAGGGAGAGGACATATAGTGGATGGTAGCGGAGTAGTACCTTCGTGTATCGGATCAGCACCTTTCTTCGTCCCTATTATTATCCTTTCTCCCCTTCCTGAAACTTCCTGCCCTTCCTTTTCCCTTCTCTCTTTCTTTCTTTTATTCATCAGCGATAAGTCGTTCAATGTTCAACAGTTCCGCCGAATAATTTATGAAAACGAAACAAGATTGTAATGGGAATGGATTCGTAACAACTTTTCCCTCGTCATCGCTATTGTCGCGTCTCAAGGAAAGAAATTCATCTCAAGTATGAGAATCCAATTCTCACGCAGTGGAAAATTATTGTTCCTCGCTTCGAATTGAATGTGAAAAAAAAGAGAATAACGATGATAAAAGGGTAAAAATAGAATAAAAAAGAAATAATCGTGGAACGAGAATGAGAAAAAGAAGAAGGACCAGTCAACCAACTTGTATTCACCACAGCCGGTAGCCGCGAAATGCCTCGAACTACGAGCTACAAGCTACGAGCTACGAGCTACGAACTGCGCTTGTTTCCTTCCCTCCCTCCACGAACACATCGGTACATATTTTTCTTTCCCCTGTATCTTGTTTTCTTGCACTTCTTACCTTTTCTCCTTTCTCTGCGTTTCATCCCTGCTCGGTATCGTCTGCTGAGTCTCCCCCTTTTTTTTCACTTTCACACGTTTTATTTCTCTCAACGCGTCTTGAGTCTTGGAAATCAAGACTGCTGGTAGCTAGTAGCAGGTACCTACCAGTCCCTCTTCTCCTTTTCAGTCTCGATAATTACAGTACTATAGAGTGTACCAGCAGAGAGAAGCAGTGCAGCAGTCTCTTGCTTAAATCCAATTATTTCCCGCTTGCCTGCTTTCTTCTTCTCCATTCCCGTTCCTTGTCTGTCTTTCCTTCTTCTTTCTTTCCCTCTCATACCCTTTTTAAAGGCACTTGACAATTTCAAAGCACTCCTCAACTTACGTCGTCTACCAGCACCGAGTCTTTAATATGGAACCAAGATGAAATAGGATGTCGATGCTACTACTGCTGCTGCTGTTGCTGTTTACTCCTGCTCAGGACGAACACGTTAGAATCACAAAACTTGGAATAAAATACCGAAAGTGAGTTGTTTCTTTCAATCCGATATCAGGGTGTCGAGCACAAGGCTTCGGTCAAATTCCCGGGTTTCCCGGGTGGAAAATTCAGAATTTTCCGGGTATTTTTTTTAAGTGTATTACCAGACTTTTTTTCCAGCCTTTTTCACTTAGTTTAGTACAATTCTTTCAACAGCGGTCAAGAAATATTCTTTCATTCCAATGCATATCTCTTTGTTCTGAAATATCTTCTATCAATTCACTTAAACGGCTATTGGAACAATAAGAATATGGATAAAATATAAATCAAATTACAAAAATATTTATTTTCCAACAGAAAATTGAAATCTCCTTCCTCCCTACCTATGGAAGATCAGGAAATTCGCACCACTTTGAAAGGCAAAGGAGAAGGATATAGCTCCTCCTTTCCCCGTTAAAATGGTACAAATTCCCTTACCTTCCATAGTTGGGGGCAAAGGAGGTTTTAAATTTTGATTCGGAATGTGTCCGACTCCTACCCAGACAGCGCATACAGTTCTTTGCTTAACTTTTTCTATGAATTCAGTTATAAGTATTTTGGTACGAAGAAAAACGCGCTTGAATAGTAACTCTGATACCTATCCTCTTGAGGGGATACTAGCATTGGTGACTTGCAACATTGATTAGAAAGAACTGAAATCAAAAGATAGCAAGAGACGCTAGTTATTCCGTATTGGCCAGTTTATTCGAAAACTATTGAATAAAATCTTCCAAACTGGGTGGAGGCTTCTGAAGTAGCTGATCCGGATCACCTGGATCAGCTACTTTGGAAGCCTTCAGTTTCTACTGATTCTTTGAGGCGCAGAGAATCTTTAGAAACTTTGTTTGTGAAAATGTATAATACAGTAATTTTCAACAAAAACTGGCTAATACAAAATGGCTAGTGGTCTATGACTAGTGGCTGGCTTAAAGGGATACTAATGCTATGGGACGAGCCACATTGTTTATTCAAAACTATTCGAAAATTTTCCAATAAAATTAAAATATCGCTCTGTTTGGCAATTTTATATACTCTAAAGAATTGTTGTACAGAACGGTATTTTGATTGTATGAAGCCATTTTTGAATAGTTTGAAATGAACGATTTGGCTAGTACCACGGTGCTGGTATCTCCTTAAGTGTAGAAATCATGTATAAAGGAGTTATTTTTAATTGCACTGTTCATTTTATCCGAAGAAAATTTAATTTTTTTTATAAGAAGTTTATAAGCAGTGTTCGAGAATCAATTTTCCTCAAGATGAAAGACTTGCTGAAGGACAGAAGTCAAAAAATGTTTTTCATACATGTAACTATTAGGATTAATGGGAAGCTCATAATGCACGATGAAGCACGAAGAAGATACGTTAATAAAAGTATATTTAATGATTAGAAGAACGATACATGTTTATAGCTCGACAGTTGCAAACAACGTGAGCAACGCGGTCGCTGCGTGTGAATATGCAGTATGAAGTAGTCGAGAGTCGTAGCCTCGCGAACGTTCAAATGATGTTCCCACAGTAACGTCCGATTATAGGCAAATTTCTAAATATATTAGGAAGAGAGAGAAAGAAAGAAAGAGAGAGAGAAAGAGAGAGAGAGAGAGAACAAACAGGAATATTAAGGAGAGGGAGGAAAATCTCGAGACATCGTGCCGGTACCGACATGAGGCGGAGACGTTCGTCAACCTTTGAGAAGAATAGTTAGCTTTGAGATCAAACATATCTATATTGATCCAGACATTTCAAAATTGGTGCACCAGTATTACATCGAAATCAATTAAGGAAAAATATCGGGGAAAGAGAGATCAGAGTGCCAACTTATACTAGATATTGAACCCATTGTGATTGGGTGGACCCCACGTCAAAATCAATCATCGATCTGTGGGAATCTAGAGGAAGACCAAAAGATCATCATTCTCGATATGCGTCCAATTTACATTCTCGGAACCAATGACACTCCTCGCGCTCTCTCTCTCACAATCGTAAAAGATAAGTAGAACGTATCAATTAGAATCAGAGATTTTTAAATGTAATAAATGATCAGTCAAATACGTTTGGATTTTGCCTTACAATGAATTTGTTTCGATGTTATAATTAATTGTTATAGTCTCATTTATTTAACGAACCGTCACATACATCACATTTTGTGACAAAAGGGACCAACTGCAAAAAAAAATTATCGAATCGGATCGTTGAGGTGAATGGGATTACACAACGCAAAAAATGGTGAATGAATTTGTAACTAATTGTTCGAATGATCAAAGTGATGAATAGTAAGCATTTATCATTTCTAATAACCACATTATTAGTTATGACTTCATTTCAAATCTTTTCTGGGTGATCCTATTCACCCCAAAATGAGCCTATCCACCCGTTTTTACGATACAAGATTGTGTATTATTTTCAACCGTGTAGCTTTTCAGCTGCTTTTGTGGATGCAAAAATTGAAATTGTTACAATTACACGAGTTTTATTGGAATTAATGTTCTATATTCAGCATATAAACCCATACAGTACAAGAGTCCCCGCAAAAAGCTTCCGTTATGCTGATCAATATGTATTGATTATGAATACTTTCGGATCAATATGTGCATTTGTCGAACATGATGTTTAGAAAGAAATTATCCCACGATTTCATAAATAATTCCCGAGCATTACACTTATTAACATGTATTCACTGCAAATCGATTTAATTAATTCCTACTCGCATAATGGAGACCATCCAAAAGGCATCTGAGAAGTCTTTATGAATTCAAAACCTTCAATTTTGGCTGTCTAGCAAGGCAGTTCTATACAATGATATAGTTGTAAAAATTAACTCACGACTGAATTTGGCTTAATTATTGAACTGTCCCAAGAGAACACAAGCTAAATAAATCAATTTTAGGTTGATGTTACATAAATTTGCATTCAACGAACGTTCAATAAACCTTTAAATGTCCGTAGCTTCATTTTAAGTTGGATGAACGTTCATTTAACGTTTTTGTTCTCTCGGGGTCTATACATATTGAAATGAACGCTTCTTAAATATTTCATAATTCAGTCTCGTCAGGTACACATGTCTGACGAGGTTACTATTGAGCTCGTTACTATGTTTCTCTCCCATTGCGTGGCTAATGGTGAAGCCAATAGGAGTAACGAAGCGAGTTCCAAAGGCTAGCGGAGAAATCAGAACAAATTTGAGACTCGGAGCAAGTTTTGAGCCTGTCCAAATGAATGATAGGGACAACGAAATATGTAATAAAATTGGTCCTGAGCTAAAGAAAAGAGGGCTAATATTCGTTGGCATTGATATTATAGGTGACTTCCTTCTTGAAATTAACACAACTTCGCCTACGGCAGTAGTTTATATCAATAAGTTGTATAGTAAATCACTAGAAAAAGAACTATGGGATGCATTTGCAGAAAAAGCAATTCGTCAACTAAGTTCTTGAGCTATTGCCTTAATGAATTCAGTAACTCCATTCTTTATTCTTGTTTTCTTAGTATTATTAGCCATATCAAGCAATTTTTGACAATTTTGCAATAAATCAACTAGCAACTCTCCTAGATTCTTTTTCACGTTACTATTTCGCTCAACCATTACAGCTGCTCCCGAATCTTCAATATGTTTTGCATTATGAAATTGATGGCTATCTTTTGAGTGAGGATAAGGAATATACACAGCAGGACGCTCAGCAAGAGTAATCTCTGCTATTGAAGTTGCCCCCGCTCTGCTAATTACCAAATGAGCATTGGCCAGTTTATTTTCCATATCATCGAGAAACTCACTTAACTCACAATCAATTCCTTCACTTTTGTATAGACTCTTGACCTTGTTTATATTTTTCTTCGTACATTGCTGCATTACTCTAATCCTCTCTTTTACTTCAACAGGTAGATCACAAATTACGCTGCTCACTACATCATCAAAAAAATTTGCACCCTGGCTGCCTGCTATTATTAACACGTTTAAAACTGTTTCAGCTCTAGAATAGCCTTGTGCTTCTATATCGACAAAATTTCCTGTAAAAACGCATTTACTACCTTCTGCATACTTAGTCTCTGGAAAGCTAGTTGCAATTAATTTTGCACTCTTGAAAAAGAATCTATTTACTCTCCCTAAAACTGTGTTTTGTTCATGTAAAACTATAGGTATAGAAAGAATCTTTGCTGCAAGAAGAGTTGGAAAAGAAGCGTAGCTACCAAAACCAATGATTAGCTTTGGTTTTAATTTTCTTGTTTGATACAGTGCTAATACACAACTATACATTAACAAAAAGAGAAACTGCAATTTGTTGCCACTTGGCTTGCACAATGGTAAAATATAACTTTCTATATTGATGGTTTTTGATCAGTGAATAATATACAATTGTGCCCTTGTACCTTTAGTGCTTTTGCTAAGGTTATAGCTGGAAAAACATGCCCACCTGTACCGCCTGTTGCTAGAATAATATCCATCTGTAAATAGCAATTTGATAATAGATTATTAATCATTTTTTAATAATCTGCATGTAAAATTTTATTAAGCTTTATGATAGTTGAGTTGAAAATGCCTGAAAGTAGCAACAGTAAAAACGTGAAAAACAAGCCTCAAGAGCAAAGAGAAGGCGGAAGCGGAGGTTTTATAGGATTGTTAAAAAGCATAACAAAAGCTCTGTTTAACTCAGTTGCTGATCTACCTCAACAAGAACAACTCAATAAAAATATTGATAGACAACAAAGTTTAGACAGTAAAAGAAAAAGCCCAGAGGATCTTAATCAGGAAAAAAAGCTTGAAGTGAAAGAAGCAGCTGAAAGGGTAAAAGAAAAGTTAGAAAAATCTGATATCGGTAATCAATCTATTAGAATTGAATCGCCTAATCAGGATAATTGTAGCTCTAAAACAATGAATCGTTAGCTGAACTATTTAACGATTCATCATCTGCAGCAAGTACTGATTCGTGTATAATTTCCGAAATAGTTGGATGAGCTAATTAACTCTGTTACTTCCGCTCCTATCATGTGAGCTCCAAGAAGTTCGCCTGTTTTTTTGTCTATAATTGTTTTCACTAAACCTTCAGTTCCACTTAGCGCAATAGATTTACCATTAAAGTTGGAGTAAAATTTTCCTACTTTTATATCGTATCCACTTTTTGTTGCCTGTTCCTCAGTGAGGCCAACGCTTGCTACTTGCGGATGAGAGTAAGTGCAATTTGGTATGCACTCTTTTTTTAACTTATGAGCATTTTTACCAGCAATTTTCTCAACACAGATCACACCCGAGTTGAAATTTTTAAATCGCTGAAATGAAAATATACGGTACTGTTACGGATGTGTTGCGGGCGCATCTGTACTGAACCCGCAATAATACTGTAAGTACCCGCATCACGCCCATAACAGTACCGTATATGCCTGCACCACATCTGCAACACTCCTGCACACAAAAATGAGTACGCCCGCACCACGTTTGCACCAAGGCCGTTTGGCGAACCGTACACCCGCAACACGATTGCACCATAGCTGCACTTAACCCGCACACAGTGAATGACGATGGACGATAAATCCCGGAACGTGTTCGCACCGAGCCCAGAACATGCATGCAATAGAGCTGTACCAGGTCCGCACCAGACCCGTAAATGTCGAAATTACTGTTGCAATGCGTGCTTAAGGGCCCTCGAGCACAGTGGAACTGTGAATGTGTAGGTACACACATATAGCACATAGGTATAGTCAAAGCGAGCAAAACTTTGCTCCAAACTTTTGTGCAAAATAGCAATTGATGTGAATTTTAAAAAATATTTCACCATAGTGCTTATTTGGGAATGCGCCATAAATATAAATGTAGCGGTGAAATCACTTTCCATTCTCTGTAAAAAATTCGTGAATACGCGAGACGATTTGACATTTCGTCGTCACCATGTTGATATTGAAAATATCTTAAGATGCAAGTGGCAGCTACGTTTCGAAGTAAACATTTGATTATTTTTTATTATATTCAAAATTTCAAGGTTTTCGAAATAATCAATCGATTGATGGAATTTTTCAATATTGCACGTGATTTATCGTAATAGAACTTATATGTATATACAAATGAAACTATTCCGCATGGAAAGATTACATTACACTTCCCATGAACCCTTCATAAATGTGATTGAATTGAGGTCGATTAGTTTGGTTATTATCCCGCATGAGATTTGATCGACAAAATTTTTATTCATTTATAAAAGAAGAGGACCATTTATTTAGAGAAAGAACGATCTTTAATATGACATAATTTTGATACTGAAATGTATTTTATGATAAGTAATGTCAATTATACAGGGTGGGGCATTTAAAGTGTCGCGGGCGTTTTTTCCAAAAATAAAGTGAGATACGAGAAAATTTTTCGGACAAAAGTTGTAGGGTACCGAGGGGGACATCCGATGGTGGCCTTGGCTTTGACCTCAAACCTCATCTTCAAGGGCATTCTGAGATCAACTCTTGTTTTTTAAATAGCATCTCATATTTTTTACTGCAGATTTGGATTCTAGGTCAAAAACCAAGAAACTTTTGTCTGAACCATTTTCCTGAAATCCGCAAAAATGGTGCTCTAATCGATATTGTTCCATTTTGAATCTGACATTCGAATAACTCGAAAACGAAGGGTCTTGCAAAAGAATGTTTCGTACAAAAGTTGTCAATACACAACACATTTCAATCGTCTACATTACCACCATTCAGAGCTCACGCGATGTAAACAAACGACGGGGTTCAGTGAAAATCCACGATTTTCAAAGTCACTTTGTCAGTTACATTTGATTATTACTTGGTTTATGACAAATTGAAAATCATGGATATCCGATACACGGTTTCTGAAAAGATCGATATGATCTACATTTACGGTGAAGTGCATAAGAACCCCAGACAAGCATATGACTTGTATGCAGAACGATTTCCTGAAAGAACAACGCCATCCATTAGGTATTCTCAACGCATTACAAAATTATTCTCAGAAACGGGAAGTGTTACAAGGAAAAAACGACATCGAATGAGAACTGTTAGCGGAGAAAATGCGGAAGTTAATGTACTAGCTGCAGTAGCCAATAATCCACACGTGACCTCTCGTGAAATTGAACTCCATTCGGGAATTTCTCGAAGAAGTGTTCTTCGAATACTGAAACGTCACAAATTCCATCCGTATCACATTTGTTTGCATCAAGACCTTCACGGTGATGATTTCGAAAATCGTGTACAGTTTTGTCGATGGGGTCTAGCGCAAATGCACAATAACAACTTCATCAACATATTATTTTCTGATGAGTCGACGTTCACCAATCATGGTCAAGTAAATCGACATAATATGCATTACTGGGCGACAGAAAATCCAAGATGGTTACGTCAAGTAGAGCATCAAAGACAATGGGCTGTGAATGTTTGGTGTGGTATTTTTCGATCTCGAGTAATTGGACCGTACTTCATTGCAGATACGCTAAATGGAGAGAAGTACAGACATTTCTTAGATCAAGTACTTCCAACATTACTTGAAGACATACCTATTCAGGAACGATTGAATATGTGGTATCAACACGATGGTTGTCCATCCCATTAGGCAGTCACAGCTCGAGAAATATTGGACAGAGATTATCCTGGACGATGGATAGGACGTCGTGGACCAGTTCATTGGCCTGCCCGTTCTCCGGATCTTACTTCTCCAGATTTTATTTTATGGGGATACATAAAAGATACAGTTTATCAACAAGCACCGACTACACCTGAGAATATGCGTCAACGAATCATCAATGCATGCGCGAGCATCAATGAAGATATTTTAGCACGAGTTCAGCAATCTTTTGTAAAACGTTTTGAAATGTGTATTGAAGTCGAAGGCCATCATTTTGAGCATCTACTGCATTAAAATTATCCAAGTGATGTAGACGATTGAAATGTGTTGTGTTTTGTCTGTTATACCCCATCACCTCCGTTTCAGTTCAAGGGGTCCCCCTTGGAATCAGACAACTTTTGTCCGAAACATTCTCCCCCAAGACCCTTCGTTTTCGAGTTATTCTAATGTCAGATTCAGTATGGAACAATATCGATTAGAGCGCCATCTTTGCGGATTTCAGGAGAATGGTTCAGACAAAAGTTTCTTGGTTTTTGACCTAGAATCCAAATCTGCAGTAAAAAATATGAGATGCTATTTAAAAAACAAGAGTTGATCTCAGAATGCCCTCGAAGATGAGATTTGAGGTCAAAGCCAAGGCCACCATCGGATGTCCCCCTCGATACCCTACAATTTTTGTCCGAAAAATTTTCTCGTATCTCATTTTATTTTTGGAAAAAACGCCCGCGACACTTTAAATGCCCCACCCTGTATACGTTACAACACTTTTACAACATATTTTGTTTTACAGTGTGAACTTTTGGAGAGCTTTATAATCATGGAAAAAAACTTTGATATTCTGACCACAGAAAAAATGTTTAGGTTTCTCCAAAACGCAACCTCCAACTTTATTTCACGATATTTCCAAATTCAACATGGCGGTGACGAAATGTCGAAACGTCTGACGTATGTACGAATTTTTCTTTATATATGTGAATCGAGAATGATTCCACCAAGGGCGTATCCAGAATTTTTTTTGGAAGGGGCCTATGTTAAGGATGTAAATCTATATATACGAGATATATAGATACATAAAAAACGAAAGGATGCTGGATTTGGGGGGGGGGTCCGGACCCCTTGGACCCCTCCCCTGAATACGCCCTTGGATTCCACCGCTGGATTCATATTCAAGGCGTACTTCCAGGCACTATGGTGTAATATTTTTCAAATTTTATCTCAATTGCTATTTTGCGCCAAACGTTTGTGCGGAATAGTAATTGATACGAAAAAATATTATACCACTGTGCTTACCTGGGATTGCCCAGTGTTTACCTGCACTGAGAAGAATTCATCATTAAAAATTACTGGTTTTTGTCAGTAGACGAGGGATATACTTGACATGTGGTTACAAATTGATGGGGAATATCAGTAATTTTTTATAGCGTTATTTCAATCGAAAAAAAAATTTTATCCTCACCGGCATCGAACATCATTGTTTGTGATCACAAACCTGGCTTATTTCCCCGAAGCCACGCAACAATCTTGAAGATGGGATGGTTTTCAATTCATATCAGTGTCATCAATTAAGAATTTTCGTTTACAACTTGTATGATAAAAGATTACTGTTTTTCAACATGAATTCTCATCTCTCTCTGGTTTTAATTTTCAAACTTCGGAGCATGAAAAATCACTGTTTTTTCTCATCAATTTGTGATCTCAAGCCAGGTACATAAAATCGTTATGTCAAGTATATCCCCCGACAAATGGGAAAACCAGTATTTTTTGATAATGAATATCTCTCAGTGTGGGCTTTACCTCTATTTCCTGTAAAAAATTCGTAAATACGTGAGACGATTTGACAGTTCGCCGTCGCCGTGTTGCTTTTGAGAATACCCGAGTGAAAATGAAAACTCCTGCAACACGTCTGCACTGGTCCCGCACTTATATTCACGCTCGTAACACTCCCGCAACAGATCCAAAAATTCGTGGGATTCTTGGTTCAAAATCAAAGCGCCCATAACATACCCGCACCAGACCTGTACGCATATATATGTCCGCACCACGCCCGCAACAGGTATGTACGTTTTTCCTGTTCTGAAACTATATAGACGTGGTGCAAGCATATCGCAAGAGGCTTTTTTCTCATCTCCATTAAATCAGTACAATTTTTCTGAATCTCTAATAATTTTGCAATTAGTGAAATTTCAGAATAAGAATAAAGCGAAATAAAAACTTTCTAAGGCTCAAACGTAAAAGTTGTAAGAGAAATCTTCCTCATACAAAAATTCGGTGTGTTACTGCTTTCGAACGCGTGCATATTCAAAGGGACCCAACACGCAGAGGAAAATTCTTGCTGAAAAAGCGATTCCGAGAAATCTACTTTGCCAAATCAGCAAAACGGTTGCTGTTACAGCAAAAATTCTGCTATTTTAGCAAGATATTTGCTAATTCAGACAAATTTCCTAGCTGTCTGTATATCTACAATTCTGGATTGCTGAATGGCAAACGCTTGTTAAAAGAGCAAGATTTTTGCTGTGATAGCAAATTATTTGCTAATTCAGCAAAGCAAATCTTCGAGGTTTGCTGTTTCAGCAACTTTTTTTCTCTGAGTGAAACAACGCTGTGTGTATGACACAAATCATTTTTCTCAAAATTTATATTGGTTTTCCTCTTACATCCATTACGCAAAGAGTGGGGGTTGTAATTTGGTATGAAACATTCCGACAAACTTTGAACGTGAGGACCCAGTCATTGCATGGTGTTATAGTGATGAAGCAATGAAATCATAATATCGCTGTATACATACCTTTCCCAATGAATGAAGATGGTATGTATAAAGTGATATTTTGATTTTATTGCTTTATTTTCGAATAATTTGTCAGAAAACATTTGGCTCGGGTTGCATCGTCGGGATTGCTGAGTATCCCCTTAAGGGCTTTCGAACGTGGTAGGACTATGAATATGTAGGTACACAAATACAGAATATAGGTAAAGTCTAAGCAAGGAAAACTTTGCGCCAAACGTTTGTGTGAAATAGAAATTGATGTGAAATTTAAAAAATATTTTACCATAGTGCTTACCCGGGATCGTGCCGTGAACCTAAATCTAGCAGTAGAATCAGTCTCCATTCCCTATAAAAAATTCGTGAATACGCGAGATGATTTGACATTTCGTCGTCGCCATGTTGATTTCGAAAATATCTTGAGATGCAACTGGCAGCTGCGTTCCAAAGTAACCATTTGATTATTTTTTATTATATTCAAAATTTCAAGGTTTTCGAAATAATCAATCCATTGATGGAATTTTTCAATATTGCACGTGATTTATCGTAATAGAACTTATATGTATATACAAATGAAACTATTCCGCATGGAAAAATTACATTACACTTCCCATGAACCCTTCATAAATGTGATTGAATTGAGATCGATTAGTTTGGTCATCATCTCGCATAAAATTTTATCGACAAAATTTTTATTCATTCATAAAAAAAGAGGACCATTTGTTTAGAGAAAGAACGATCTTTGATTATGATGAACGAATTGTACGTGTAACGGTCAATTACCGATACATCGTTTTCTCCACAGTATTCTACATACGGTTATGTAAAATATTGATTCCATACACACATGCATAGTCCACGGAAAATGCAACGCAATTTTTACACTGGAATATTTGTTTATGCGGAACAAAATCAACGTTATACATTATCGCTTTCACAGCACATCATGGGGTGAAATTGTAGAAAATTCACGATTGAAAAAAATTTTTTTTGTTATTCTGAACAGGGTGATAAAAAGAATACTTACTTTAAAACGTCGCTTTTAACTGCATTTCGCGATATTCTCAAAAGCAACACGGCGACGGCGAACTGTCGAATCGTCTCACGTATTTACGAACTTTTTACAGGAAATAGAGGTAAAGCCCACACTGAGAGATATTCATTATGAAAAAATACTGATTTTCCCATTAGTCGGGGGATATACTTGACATAACGATTTTATATACCTGGCTTGAGATCACAAATTGATGAGAAAAAACGGTAATTTTTCATGCTCCGAAGTTTGAAAATTAAAACCAGAAAGAGATGAGAATTCATGTTGAAAAACAGTAATCTTTTATCATACAAGTTGTAAACGAAAATTCTTAATTGATGACACTGACATGAATTGAAAACCATCCCATTTTCGAAATTGTTGCGTGGCTTCGGGGAAATAAGCCAGGTTTGTGATCACGAACAATGATGTTCGATGCCGGTGAGGATAAAATTTTTTTTCCGATTAAAATAACGCTATAAAAAATTACTGATATTCCCCATCAGTTGGAATCACATGTCAAGTATATCCCTCGTCTACAGACAAAAACCGGTAATTTTTAATGATGAATTCTTCTCAGTGCGGGTAAACACTGGGCAATCCCAGGTAAGCACAGTGGTATAATATTCTTTCGTATCAATTACTATCCCGCACAAACGTTTGGCGCAAAATAGCAATTGAGATGAAATTTGAAAAATATTACACCATGGTGCCTGGAAGTACGCCTTGAATATGAATCCAGCGGTGGAATCCAAGGGCGTATCCAGGAGAGGGCCCCAAGTGGTCCGGACCCCCCCAAATCCAGCATTTTTTCGTTTTTTATATATCTATATATTTCGTATATATAGATATACATCCTCAACATAGGCCCCTTCCAAAAAAAAATTCTGGTTACGCCCTTGGTGGAATCATTCTCGATTCATATATATAAAGAAAAATTCGTACATACGTCAGACGATTTGACATTTCGTCACCGCCATGTTAAATTTGGAAATATCGTGAAATAAAGTTGGAGGTTGCGTTTTGGAGAAACCTAAACATTCTTTCTATGGTCAGAATATCAAAGTTTTTTTCCATGATTATAAAGCTCTTCAAAAGTTCACACTGTGAAACAAAATATGTTGTAAAAGTGTTGTAACGTATATAATTGACATTACTTATCATAAAGTACATTTCAGTATCAAAATTATGTCATATTTCTGGTGAACTATACTTTTTTGAATGACATAAAATTTCAACATAAACGTACGTAGAATGATAATCAAAACGATGTATCGGTAATCGACCGTTACACTTACAATTCGTTCATCATGATCAAAGATCGTTCTTTCTCTAAATAAATGGTCCTCTTTTTTTATAAATGAATACAAATTTTGTCGATCAAATTTTATGCGGGATAATAACCAAACTAATCGATCTCAATTCAATCACATTCATGAAGGGTTCATGGGAAGTGTAATGTAATTTTTCCATGCGGAATAGTTTCATTTGTATATACATATACATATAAGTTCTATTACGATGAATCACGTGCAATATTGAAAAATTCCATCAATGGATTGATTATTTCGAAAACCTTGAAATTTTGAATATAATAAAAAATAATCAAATGTTTACTTTGAAACGCAGCTGCCACTTGCATCTTAAGATATTTTCAATATCAACATGGTGACGACGAAATGTCAAATCGTCTCGCGTATTCACGAATTTTTTACAGAGAATGGAAAGTGATTCCACCGCTACATTTATATTTATGGCGCATTCCCAAATAAGCACTATGGTGAAATATTTTTTAAATTTCACATCAATTGCTATTTTGCACAAAAGTTTGGAGCAAAGTTTTCCTCGCTTTAACTATACTTATGTGCTATATGTGTGTACCTACACATTCACAGTTCCACTGTGCTCGAGGGCCCTTAAGCACGCATTGCAACAGTAATTTCGACATTTACGGGTCTGGTGCGGACCTGGTACAGCTCTATTGCATGCATGTTCTGGGCTTGGTGCGAACACGTTCCGGGATTTATCGTCCATCGTCATTCACTGTGTGCGGGTTAAGTGCAGCTATGGTGCAATCGTGTTGCGGGTGTACGGTTCGCCAAACGGCCTTGGTGCAAACGTGGTGCGGGCGTAATCATTTTTGTGTGCAGGAGTGTTGCAGATGTGGTGCAGGCATATACGGTACTGTTATGGGCGTGATGCGGGTGCTTACAGTATTATTGCGGGTTCAGTACAGATGCGCCCGCAACACATCCGTAACAGTACCGTATATTTGCATTTCAGCGATTTAAAAATTTTAACTCGGGTATCGCAAAATGCAGTTAACAGCGACGTTTTGGAGTAAGTATTTTTTTTATTACCATGTTCATAACAAAAAAAAATTTTTTCAATCGTGAATTTTCTACAATTTCACCCCATAATGTGCTATGAAAGTGATAATGTATATCGCTGATTTTATTCCGCATAAACAAATATTCCAGTGTAAAAATTGCGTTGCATTTCCCGTGGACTATGCATGTGTGTATGAAATCAATATTTTACATAACCGTATGTAGAATAATGTGGAGATCGTATGTAGAATAATGTGGAGAATCAGAGATCGTTCTTTCTCTAAACAAATGGTCCTCTTTTTTTATGAATGAATAAAAATTTTGTCGATCAAATTTTATGCGGGATAATAACCAAACTAATCGATCTCAATTCAATCACATTTATGAAGGGTTCTTGGGAAGTGCAATGTAATTTCTCCATGCGGAATAGTTTCATTTGTATATACATATAAGTTCTATTACGATAAATCACGTGCAATATTGAAAAATTCCATCAATCGATTGATTATTTCGAAAACCTTGAAATTTTGAATATAATAAAAAATAATCAAATGGTTCCTTTGGAACGCAGCTGCCAGTTGCATCTCAAGATATTTTCGAAATCAACATGGCGACGACGAAATGTCAAATCATCTCGCGTATTGACGAATTTTTCATAGAGAATGGAGAGTGATTTTACTGCTAGATTTATGTTCACGGCGCAATCCCGGTAAGCACTATGGTAAAATATTTTTTCAATTTCACATCAATTTCTATTTCACACAAACTTTTGGCGCAAAGTTTTTCTCGCCTAGAGTATACCTATATTCTGTATTTGTGTACCTACATATTTATAGTTCTACCACGTACGAAAGCCCTTAAGGGGATACTCAGCAATCCCGACGATGCAACCCGAGCCAAATCTTTTCTGACAAATTATTCGAAAATAAAGCAATAAAATCAAAGTATCACTTTATACATACCATCTTCATTGATTGAGAAAGGTATGTATACAGCGATATCATGATTTCATTGCTTCATACACTATAACACCATGCAATGACTGGGTCCTCACGTTCAAAGTTTGTCGGAATGCTTCATACCAAATTACAACTCCTACTCTTTGCGTAATGGATGTAAGAGGAAAACCAATATGAATTTTGGGAAAAGTAATTTGTGTCATACACACGGCGTTGTTTGGGTTCCTTTGAATATGCACGCGTTCGGAAGCAGTAACACACCGAATTTTCGTATGAGGAAGATTTCTCTTACAACTTTCACGTTTGAGCCTTAGAAAGTTTTTATTTCGCTTTATTCTTATTCTGAAATTTCACTAATTGCACAATTATTAGAGATACAGAAAAATTGTACTGATTTAATGGAGATGAGAAAAAAGCCTCTTGCGATATGCTTGCACCACGTCTATATAGTTTCAGAACAGGAAAAACGTACATACCTGTTGCGGGCGTGGTGCGGACATATACACTACCGGTCAAAAGTATTCGAGCACCTCTCGAGAGAACACGAAATTTTCAAAGTTTCATATCTCAGCCGGAAATTATCGTACATTCAAAAATGAAAAACCGTTTTGAAGGGTGGAGTGTGCTCTTCCAAGAAATCTCAGTCTCACTCACCTGATTGAAGTTCGTTATTAACCGCGTTCGGTTGAACTTGAAACTTTTTTCGATTTTTTTTTCGACTTTTCAAACCTTTGCATGTTTTTGGGTGATTTTTTCCTGGGAAAATGAGATCATACATTCAATAGAGCATGGATTCAGCTTCAAAATGATCTCTCATTTTTCTCCCTCAGATCATTCCTTTCAGAGTTATGTCCTTTTTTGTGAAAAAAGTGGATTTTCAGACAAAGTGCTGTAACTCTGAAAGTATCGTTCCAGTCAAAAACTGTTGAGGAGGAAAAAGTTTCGTCTCAACGTTCTCCACATGCATGAAAATTTTGGGAATTATTGAGGCACATTTAATTTCCGCCACTTTTCTCATCTTTGGTGGAACACCTTGCAGTCTCGAGATCATCAATCAATTCAAATATTCAACAAAGAATAATCGTCAGATCAGTCTACAGTGGTGAAATTTTTTTGTCCATGCAAAACGATGCATTCATCGTGAAAAACTATCGATATTCATTTATCGAAACAAACAAATGATAAATTTCATATGCAACTGCTTCATGCAAAACAATGCGTTAATCGTGATATATACAGGCTAGCCTCCTATAACGCGACTGTTTTATTCAATTATAATTCTACGGGTTATGCATCAAACCCGCGAAACAAGTCAAGGAACACGTGCTGTGATAGTGGCATTACGCGAAGAGGGATATTCTTTAAGAGAAATTTCGAAGAGAGTCGGTGTAACTAATTCGACCATATTGTATACCCTGGAGCGATACCAAAGTACAAAATCGAATTCCAATCGGCCTCGATCTGGCAGGTCGCAAGTTACTTCGAAAGAAGAAGATAAGTTTTTGCGTATTCAAAGTAAACGACTAAGGATGAGAACAGCACCTGACTTACAACAAGAACTGAATGCAACTCGTGATTCCCCTTTGTCTGTCTCAACCGTTCAACGTCGTCTGCGAGATTCTGGCCTCATGGGACGTCTTGCTGCGCGAAAACCTTTATTACGTAAGCAAAACAAAATTAAACGTTTGAATTGGGCTCGCGCACATTTAAGTTGGGGCATAGAAGAGTGGTCGAGAGTACTATTTACGGACGAATCAAGATTTGAATTATTTGGAACGAAACGTCGAGTTTACGTCCGTCGAATGAAAGGTGAACGAATGCTTAATCAATGTGTAACACCCACAGTGAAATACGGGGGAGGATCAATCATGATATGGGGGTGTTTTGGAGGACTAAAAGTAGGTGATTTATTCAAAATTGAAGGTATTTTGAAGAAAGAGGGATATCATAGTATCTTAAAAAACCACCTAATACCTTCTGGAAAGAGGTTAATTGGAAACGGGTTCATTCTGCAACAGGATAACGATCCCAAGCATACTTCCAAATTGTGCACGGGATACATACGGAAGAAGGAAGACGCGCATCAGTTGCAGATTATGGACTGGCCTGCTCAATCCCCAGACCTCAATCCCATAGAGCTGTTGTGGGATCAACTCGATAGAGATGTGAGGAAAATGAGACCAACGAACAACCAGGAACTTTGGCAATATTTGCAAACATGTTGGAGTCAGATATCTCCTATGACATTGGAGAAATTATTATTGAGGATGCCGAGACTCTGCAAGGCGGTGGTAAAAGCAAGAGGTGGCTATTTCGAAGAATCTGCAATTTGAAATCAGAATTTGAATTGATTTGAATTGATTTTGAATTTTAATGTTGATTGTATACATATGTACATATTTTGATTTAGAATTATAATTTGAATAAGAACAATTTGATTTTCCAACTTTATGATAAGCATGCTCGACTGTTATAATTTATCCTACACGGTTTATTTTGAAATTTCCAGGATTTCATATTCACAATCACTGGCATTCTGACCACAAAATTCACGTCACTATGGAGTTCCCAAGGAAAACAAGGGAAAAAAAATGTTCACCACTGTAGACTTATCTAACGATTATTCTTTGATGAATATTTGAATTGATTGATGATCTCGAGACTGCAAGATATTCCACCAAGGATGAGAAAAGTGGCGAAAATTGAATATGCCTCAATAATTCCCAAAATTTTTATGCATGTGGGGAACGTTGGAACGAAACTTTTTTCCCCTTAACAGTTTTTGACTGGAACGATACTTTCAGAGTTACAGCACTTTGTCTGAAAATCCACTTTTTTCACAAAAAAGGACATAACTCTGAAAGGAATGATCCGAGGGAGAAAAATGAGAGATCATTTTGAAGCTGAATCCATGCTCTATTGAATGTATGATCTCATTTTCCCAGGAAAGAATCACCCAAAAACATGCAAAGGTTTGAAAAGTCCAAAAAAGTTTTAAGTTCAACCGAACGCGGTTTATAACGAATTTCAGTCAGGTGAGTGAGACTAAGATTTCTTGAAAAAGCACACTTCACCCTTCAAAACGGTTTTTTATTTCTGAATGTACGATAATTTCCGGCTGAGATATGAAACTTTGAAAATTTCGTGTTCTCTCGAGAGGTGCTCGAATACTTTTGACCGGTAGTGTATATGCGTACAGGTCTGGTGCGGGTATGTTATGGGCGCTTTGATTTTGAACCAAGAATCTCACGAATTTTTGGATCTGTTGCGGGAGTGTTACGGGCGTGAATATAAGTGCGGGACTAGTGCAGACGTGTTGCAGGAGTTTTCATTTTTACTCGGGAGAAGAGCATTTGCATGGAATGTGGGATAGGTTCTTCAAGGATATTGAATTCAAGATAGGGAATAAATTGGATGAATTAAACGTGACACAGCACAATCAGGAAACGGCGATTACGGCTTAATGATGAGCTCTCAAAGTTCCTTCAGTATTTTCACACACTAAGTTGACTATCATATTTGATTCTTTTTGGATTTCCTCTTCAGTTAAAGTGTGAGTTGGAGAACAGAAAGTAACTGAAAATGCTGTAGACATCTTATTCGATTCTATATTGTTTCCTTGATATACATAAAATATCAAAACTTCTGTGATGAGCTCTGAGCTTTTTTCCACCATATTGATGATACTACCTGCTTCTATATCTTTATTTACAATGAACGCAAAATCGCGTTTTACACTTTGATATTTATAATCGATAAATTTTTTTCTACTTATAGGTAAATCTCCGATATTTTCCAATATCAACTCAAAGCCTACAATTTTTTGTTTGATGTTAAAAAAATCCAATATACTCGGATGCAATTCTCCAAAATAACCAACTATTTTACTTCTAAAAGATGAGGAGCCTGATTTTCCTGGGTGATAATATTCTTTTTCTGCTCTCTCTATTGCTACTTTATCACAATTGATATTAAAAAGTTCCAAAGCTGTTATGAGGTCAGCCTTTGCGTCAAGTACATCTATTTTCCTGTTAGTGTTATAATGGTTCCATGGTAGATTATTTCCTGACCTGATTCCGCTTGAAACATACTTAGACTGAGCTTCATTATTATAAATTGGCTCAATTTCAAAAATTGCACAATCAGGTGTACCATGGGCAGTATTATCTGCAGTAACTTTTAGCAAATTTGGTATGATGCTTGGTCTCATTATATTAAAGTCATTATTAAATGGGTTGTCGATAATAAATAATTTATTCAAGTAACCAAACTTTTCAGCTATTGATTCACTCATAAAAGACCAAGTTATCACTTCATGAAACCCTCTGCTTGTCATTGAAATGCGCAAATCATCTTGTGTCTCTTCTTCTACTGTAACGTCTTCTGCTAGTTGCTCTTCCTTCATTTTATCATAACTGTATATTCTTACTGCCTCTTCAACTCAGTCAGCAGGTATGGTTACGTCCGAACTCCAGGTTGGTACATGTACTCTCCAATTATTTTCAGTTCTTTTATCAATACTAAACCCTCATTTTGTTAGAATATTGAATAATTCATCAGGTGATGCAGATACACTTCCAAGTTTGTTTACATCTTGATAATCGAAATTTATCTTGGTATCAGCCTCATTCAGGTTGCCAGCAGACACTACACTTGACACTTCTCCACCACATAAATCTAAAATCACCTGGGCTGCAAGATTGAGTCCATCAAGGGTAAAACTAGGATCAACTGAACGTGCAAACCTGTAACTTGAGTCTGTGGAGATGTTGAGCTGCCTTGAAGATTTAGTGATAGAAATAGGGTCAAATCAAGCAGACTCTAAAAAGATGTCAGTAGTTTCAATAGTGCATTCACTGTACTTACTACCCATAACTCCAGCAATTGCATGAACATTTTTATCATCAGAAATAACGCTTATGTCTTTGTTCAATAAGTATTCTTTATCATTTAAACCAATAAATTTTTCTCCATCGTTTGCTTTACGTACTGTGAGCTCTCCTTCTATTTTTTTTGCATTATATGCATGCATTGGGCGATTAAAGGATATCATGATGTAATTAGTAATATCAACTATTGCAGAAATGGAGCGCATTTATATCGATTCCAGACTATCTTTTAGCCATTTTGGACTCTCTTTATTTTTTACAATAATGATATATACTCCACTAATAAAACTCTCCCCATCGATGACTTTGACGTTTATTAGTGAGTTCATAGAATCGGTGAGTTGTGGAATGATTAAAGTCTTTAACGTTCCAATTCCAATTGCTGCTAGATCACGTGCTATTCCATAAACACCTAGGCAATCTCCACGGTTTGAAGTGATGTTTATGTCAATTACAGGATCGCAATTGAAAAATTTATCTCCTGTTTTATAATCATCAGAAAGCTCGATTATTCCTTCACTTTCATTTTGAGTCAGCGAAAGCTTAGAGGCAGAGCAGAGCATCCCTTCACTTAGCACTCCTCTTATTTTTGTAGGTTTAATTGTAAAGTTGCTTCCTGGCAATGTGCTACCAAGAGATGCAAGTACAGTCTTCATGCCTTCTTTAACATTTTTTGCTCCGCAGACTATCTGCAGAACTTTACTTCCATCATTTACTTCACATAATTTTAATTTATCAGCATTTGGATGAGGTGCGACTTCTAATACTTCTGCAACAACAAACCCGGCCAATCTGGAATTGTCGATCACATTCTCTACTTCCAACCCTATGTGAGTTATTTTATCAGTAATTTCCTCTAAATTAGCATTGGTTTCTAAGTACTCTAATAACCAAGATGTGAATTTCATCTATCTAACAAGAAACAAAAATCCATTGTAATGTAAAATGTGATGCTTTTAAAGTTTGTTGTAGTGGAATACCCCTACATCACGAGCAGTGATGTAGAAGCTATTGTAATTTTATATATTTTTGTGAAGAAAGTTTATCTTCTATATATCACTTCTTAAATCTAATCCCATAGAAAATTTGAGATTAATATTGTGATTATCTTCATAGAAATTACAAATGTAACCATCAATAGTTAAGTTTCCTATCATATTATGACTTTCATCTAATATTGTAACCTCTCGAGCTTTTCATGTTTCTTCTGAACATACACTATTCGATATTTCTTCCTTAACTGAAAGGGTGGCTTTGTCTTCCTTCAACATATGACTCTCAACTATCTTTCTCTGACGGTGTAAGTCTAGGGACTGCTCATTCCAGTATGTTATATGGAGTTCAATGAGCTCAACCGAACTTTATGGTTTTGACAACCATGCACTTCAATATCACAATAAAAAATTCTGATTGTTGTAGTACAACACCCTTGGGTTCCCAGGTTTTTGGTTTCAATACCCACGTAGTACCTTGTGACAATCATTTGTCAAAATTGTGGGGAATAAAATTAATTACATCGAATATGAATCATGCATAAGGCCCTGTGAATATTACAACAACTCTGGACATAGAACTTTCAAGTACAAGTTTCAATATATTCTCCCTATGTTGAGTATAGTACTTTTATGAAATATTGTGATTTATAAATCGTAACAGAACATTTTCTGTTGTTTTTCGATGGACCATCGAAATTTTCCCAGCTAATTTCAGAATTCCCGGATATTTCCCGGGTTTTTCAAGGGTGACAAAAAATTCCCGGATAATTTCCGGATTCCCCGAGTCGCTCGACACCCTGGATATCATTCGCTTCGAAAAATCATCCTCAACTTCAAACCTCTGAACTTGACTCTCTTCCAAAGAAAGGAACAAAACTTTTTTCATTTTGGAATCATCGAGAATAACAATATGGATCTTATCCTCTCCGAAGGAGAACCATAGAAAATCCAATTACATATTTGATCAACGTCAATAATGTCGCTCGCAATGAATTTTTTGCAAATACATACCATCCATTCAAATCATCGAGGTACATCGTTGGTTTTGTGCTACTTTCTATTTTTATTCGTCTACTTTTTTTGCATAGGTCTTGCCTTCTCCCATTTTATTTGAAAACGACCATCCGCGACGTCAGGTGGATTCAGATATTGCCAGTTTACTACTACACTTAAAAGACACCGTAAAAGGAAGTGAGTACGGTGGGACGTATACATATGTGAATGTATATACGTTCAGTAGCGCAATAAGAAAGTCAGGAGGCAGGTCTTTACTACGGGATACGGCTTGGACGTATGCATCAAAGTGCATTCGGTGCAGCAAGGTTTTTTATTTTCTATTTCCCTTCTCTGGACTCTATGCGAGAGCTCTTCTTCTTCCTCCCCTTCGATATGAGCTACGTCACAGAATCGAGATCAATTCTTTTTTCTTTCTTTTTGTCTTTCGTTCCATGAATTCATCTCATCTTCCATGTCTCGATCGGTCATTATGATAGGTTATGCGAAATGATACAACTTACAACATTTACGTTTATCATCCATCAATCATGTTTTTTGTGGTAAGATCATTATCCTGTACGTGACGAGGAAAGGGTTAAAAGAATTGTGCCTGGAAAATGAGAGTCTAACGGACAAATGGTTTGTGTACGAACTATACGATAGTGTGTGTTTGGAGTATTTTTATTGAGAGAAGGTGAATTGTTACAACTTTTACAGGAGAGGAAAATCAAAAAATAGGCTTGTCTCTCTCGTATCCTTTTAAGGAAATATTAGTGCCGTGGTACCAGTCGAATCGTCTACTCAGAGCTGTTCAGAAACGCTTTGATAGAATTAAACAATGGCTTTACCCAGTGATATTTTGATTTTTGCAAAGGAATTCCCAGTAAACACAAGTGCAGGTATTTCAAAGGATCAGTGCTGGCTCTGCATTGGTATTGTAAGATCTTCAACGGTCCATTGATCATTGTTCGTAAGGTTCTGAATAGTTCGGAATAAACAATTTGGCTAGTGCCACGTCTCTTTGGAAAGTAGGCGCAAGCTTAGTTTAGCATAAAACCGTTTATGCTCACGTTTATATTTACGTCAAGTGCTACTTTAACAAAGTACTCCTTGATAGATTCCTCTGAGTTATTTACTTCCTGAGACTCTTGCAATTAGGAACATTGAATAAGGAGTGGTTCTGGCGTCTTCAGTTTCACAAAAACCACGAACACCATTCAGTTTCACGAACACCATTCAGCTTTTGAATTGGCGAACGGAGTGAGCGCCATTTGGGACATTGATAGGTGAACGCAGCGAGCATTCTCGAATCCCAAGAGTACAAGCAAAGTGAGCATCATTTGAAGCATTGAACGGCGAGTGGGATGGAAACAATTCCAATCTTAAGGTATTATGCCCAGGATATTCCATATATTTCGCCACGATATCCGTTGGATATCCTGAGGATGTCTCTGTGTTGGTACGTTTCAGTGGTCTCATATGGATTCAATCCCAATCGGTTGTAGATCGCTGGTATGAGTTTCATCATAACCCCAAAGGAAAAAGATGACTGTTGACCATTCAATTGATATTCGTTAAACATTTTACAAACTAATGGATATGTGTAAATTCGAAGAATCTTGAACAAACCTTCGTCAACGTTCCTGGAACGTTTGGAGATCTTGGTTCTCTTAAGGAATCGGTCAACCCATCAGATTTCAAATGTCGTTAACTTTCAATGAATTTTCATCCACACGGAGGAAATTTTGTAGTAAAAATTAATATATTCACATGGCAGCCCTGGGATATACTTCATTGTGGCGGGAAAATCCATGAATATGCGACAGATTACCACATCTGTCCTTGAGTACAATATGCGGAGCGATAAGAAAAAAGAAAGTTCCCGACTAGAAATTCAATTGGATTAACCCGACGTTTGATTAGGACTTGATCAGAACCTGACCGGGTCCTAATCAAAGGCCGGGTTAACCCGATCAGATGTGACTGAATTTCCAGTCGGGTGATAGTTTCTATCGTCATGATCAGGTATATCCCACGGGTACAATACTTTGTTCAATAATTTTGATTATTATACATCGTTCAATAAGTACCGAAACTAACCCAGAGATGGCGCTAGTAGTACCAAACTGGCCACGTTTCCCTAGAGTGCGAACCTCCACATGAAACGTGTAAAAATTTCACGTCGATCGGACCACAAACAGCAGAGTTATCGAGGTTAGAGTGAGGTCACTTTGTCATTTGTTTGAAACATGGAAAAAAGCGAGTTTCGCGTGTTGATAAAACATTGTTTTTTAATGGATGGAAACACCGTAGAAGCCCAACAATGGCTTGAAAAACGTTACCTGGACTCCTCTCTATCCAAACCAACGATTTGTCGTTGGTATGCTGGGTTTAAACGTGGTCGTACGGACACAAACGATGCGGAAGGTTCGGGTAGGCCACTGGAAGCCGTTACACCGGAAAATGTGAGTGAAGTGTTAAAAATCGTAATGAAAAATCGCAAAGTTAAGGTCCGTGAGATTGCAGAAATGACACAGATATCATTTGGAAACGTATTTACAATCCTTCATGAAAAATTGAGCATGAAAAAGGTTTTCTCCAAGTGGGTGCCACGATTGCTTTCAGTGGAACAAAAACAGCTACGAGTCGAAGATTCAGAGAGCTGTTTATCGCTATTTACTCGCAATAAAAAGGATTTCCTGCGTCGAAACGTGACCCTGGATCAAACATGGATACATAATTTCACTCCGGAGTTGAATCGGCGATCATCTGAGTGGCACATGGCTGGCGAAAGCCGCCCAAAGCGTCCAAAAACGCAGCAGTCTGCTGGCAAAGTCATGGCGTCTGTTTTTTGGGATACACATGGCGTGATTTGCATTGGCTACCTGGAAAAAGGTGAATCGATCAACAGTGATTATTATATTGACTTGTTGGTACGTTTGAAGGAGGGGATCGCAGCAAAACGACTGCACATGAAAGAGGAAAAATGCTTTTTCACCAAGACAATGCACCATGCCACAAGTCCATGAGAACAATGGGAAAATTCAACGAGTTGGGCTTTGATTTGCTTCCCCACACCCCGTATTCGCCAGATTTAGCCCCCAGTGACTACTGGCTCTTTGCTGATCTCAAAAAAATGCTCCTGGGAAAAAAATTTGGCTCAAATGAGGAAGTCATTGCTGAAACTGAAGCCTACTTTGAAGCAAAGGATAAATCTATACTTGGAAAATGCCAGGAGATACAGCAAGATACCAAATTGATTACATATTAGTAAAACAAAGATTTAGACAACAAGTGAAAAGCTGTAAAACTTATCCAGGCGCGGATATAGGTAGTGATCACAATATGTTGCTGATGAAATGTTCTCTGAAATTCAAAGCTCTGAACAAGAAAAGGAAAATGCAAAAAAGATGGAATTTGAAAATCAAACAAGAACAAACACATGAGGCATTCAAAGTGATGCTGAACGAAAAATTGGAGGATCAACAAGAGAAAGACTTGGAAATGGAGAGTAGATGGACAAATATAAAGGGGAACATAGAACAATGTGCGGATGAAATTTTGAAGAACGATGGAGTAGAGCCTAAGAAACCATTGATAACGGAAGAAATTCTCAATTTGATTAATGAAAGGAGGAAATACAAGAATAAGAGTAGTGAAAATGTGAACATGTTGAGATCTGCGGATGACATAGCTATATTAGCTAAGAGTGGTGCTGAGTTAGAAAATACTCTGAACACAATGAAAACAATATTACTAGAAAACCATTGTATGAATATAAATAAGGACAAAACAAAATTCATGATTCGTACAACAGCTAAAACATCAAGGAGAACGAAAATCGAAATAGATGCAGAGACAATTCAGCAAGTCAAAGAATTTAAATATCTAGGGAGCATAATAACAGAAAACGGTAAAAGCGAAAGAGATATAAGAGCAAGCATAGCACAAGGAAAACAGGCGTTCCACCAAAAGAAACAGTTACTATGTTCGAAGAATATTAGCTTAGCAGTAAGGAAGAAATTCCTCAAGAGTTACGTTTGGAGCACAGCATTATATGGTTGCGAAACTTGGACAATTGGAAAAACGGACCAACGAAGACTTGAAGCTTTTGAAATGTGGTGTTATAGAAGGATGCTTAGAGTAAAAAGGATAGAGAAAGTGAAAAATGAAGACCCACACAGCCCTCGTTGTCTAAAAGATATCTTCAGAAATAATTGAGAACAGTGCAAGAAGTCTTATGCAACATGAATAGACATCTTTTAAAAGTCTTAAACAGTTCTTATTTCTCAAAGATATTTTCAAGAACGTTTCCAAAAACCTTTTAGGATTTTCTAAAAGACATCTTTTGGAAATTTCTGAGAGGCTTCTGTAAACGTTCTTAACGATATCTTTGAGAAATAAGAACAGTTTGAGACTTCTAAAAGATGTCCATTCATGTTGCATAAGACTTCTTGCATTGTTCTTAATTATTTCTGAAGATATCTTTTAGACAACGAGTGCTGTGTGGGGAAGTACTAGAGGAGGTAAATGAAAAAAGAAGTCCTTTGAGACAAGTCGTGAAAAGAAGAAGTAATCTGATAGGACACACATTAAGACATGATAGCTTATTGAAAACAATATTGGAAGGAAAAATTAATGGTAAAACTCGAAAAGGTAGACCTAGATCAAGTTATATGAAGCAAATTATACAAGATGAGGGTTATCGTAGATATGCAGAAATTAAACGGTCAGCGGATAATAGACAGGGTTGGAGGATTTCATCAAACCAGTCATAAGACTGATTCCTTCATGATGATGACCGTTGAATGGAGCTTACGCCAACCTTGGCAAACTTCAATTCCACTTGTTCCAGGCATCAAAATTGCATGAAGAAAAAGAATTGTGTGGTTGTGGCAATGAATTCTGATTTTGCTGGAGTAGCAAATTTTTTGCTGTGACTGCAATCTATTCATCATCACAGCAATCTGGTTGGTTATGACAGTGACTCCTTAGTTGTGTGCGCAAAGAATGTTGACTTCTCCAGAAAAATGTTCTTGCTTTTCTATATATAATACTGAAATTTGCTGGAGGAGCAAAGACTTTTTGTTGCCACAGCTAAGAAATCGCTGTTATAGCTAACAAGCTTGGTGTGATAATGAACAGTTTGTTGTCACAGCAAAAGGCATCTAACAAAATTAGACTTCGCTGTAACAGTATATTTTTTGTGTTCTCCGTGTGAAGCTCGTTAATTGCTGAAACGATGTTATTATTCCAGTCCTCAGTCATACGGGACTATGGCCTTTTGCCAACAACACCAGGGGTGACAGGCCGTAAGAGGGCGGCAATCGTGTCAAACAGAATTTTCTTTGCATTTTAATAAATGAAAAATAATTTTCAGAAGAATAATAAATTCTAAGCAATAGAACAACATTTTTTAATTTCTTGAAGAATTAATTTTTGCCGCCTTATAAGGGGAGGCAAGCTATAGATGGCGTAGGGGTGCCAAAAACATAAGTCCGCCTCTGGCCCTCAGTTAAGCTTCTTTCCAAGACTTCGCCCAAGCTCGTCAGGGCGGGGTCAGCCTTGCGCCACTGGTATTTTTTACTTACGGTAAAAACTTCACGAGCTTCACGAATTTCTTCGTATTATAAAAAACTCTTTCAAATCGACAAGAATTTGAATTATTTTCCTGGTCAAATTTCGAATGTCATTTCATGACACGTGCATCAGACTTTGAACACAGCTGCATCAACCCTGACCTCATTCTTTTCCCTCGAGTTGTGAGATAACATCTCAGGCTGGAAATGCTGGAATTCAGAATAATAAGACTTCGTCACAGTGTTGGCGAGATACAACACTGTCACCTACAAACAAAATACTCATAAATTTCACGACAGTATAATTCTTCTGAAAAATGAAAAGTAAGAGAAAAACAAATTAACCTGGATTTAGATTTGTATTATCCGATGAAACATGGGAATGCGCCTCCTCTGTTACGGGAATTCAACCAGAATGATCCAATTATGTTCTTACTTTCCCTCTCTAAGAGTTCCATTCATTTTTTTCCCTCTACATCTTCGTTTGTGGGAATTTTATAAATGTTTAGATCAAATAGTGCCGACTATGATATTAATTCTCATCCCACATATGTCGTATAATCTCTGTATGAATGTTCTCAAATAAAAATTGACCATTGGTTCTAGGATGGCGCAAAATAGTCCAATTTTTTTGCCAACACAGAAGCAACATTGTTGAAACAGGGAGCCAAGTTTGAGCCTAGCTACTGTCAACGCTTGATGCAACACATGCATTTTATCCATTCTACATTGGGCCGAGGATTGGCAATAGCTAAGCCCAGACTCAAACGAATGCTGAAACAATGTACCATAGATTTCCAAAATCTGGCGAGAGCAAGAAATTTTTATACCGTTTCATATGATTCAGAACTAAGTGCGTATTCCGTACCCTCTTCTACATTTTGTACTCAATCTAAATGAATGTTTACGAGAAAACATGATGTTCATCAAAATACTGAAATGAATATATACACTACTGGTATGGAAGATCTTTTCATTGAAAAGCAAACGCACAAGGGTCAGCTCAAAGTGCCGAAATTGAGAGAGAAAGTCTTAAACTTGGGAATGATCCTTATTAGCTTAATTCAAAGGGATGGATGAATCTTAACTCGCATTGATACCAACTGCTATTGAAGCAGTATTTCAAGGAAAGGCGGAGATGAAATGTTTACGAAGAAGATGATGGGGAATCCAAATAATCAAGGGAGGTGTATAAATTGATGCGCGTCAAGCTTTGAAGGTTCCTAAGGAGATTAGCACTTCCAGGATTAAAGAGATTAAACCCTCGGTGACAGATCTATATATATATACATATATCCTCAGAGTGACAACAGCATGTTGTATATATCGCTAGCCTCTTTGTAACATCTAATGTAGCGTGGAATAATTATAGAATGTCTCATGATTATCGCTAGGTTGTTGTCACACGCAAGAAAAACATCATCAACGTTTGATTATTCTTCAAAAATAATATTCATCCTCGAAAAATGTATATCTCCAACGTGCTTTTGCGGAGTAAACTTCCGATTTCTGAAGTCACAATGTGACGTTCCGTCTAAGTGATTTTCACTACGCGTCGATAATGTTTAATTATCCCTAATTATCCAAATTAATTAGTCCCCTAATTATGCCCCTAGCTCATCAGATCCCAAGGTTCGGTTGAAATGGGTTGGGGAATGCGTGTCATAGGTGATTAATTCAACACTAAATCAAAGTTTTCAAACAATTAAATTGATTGAACTTGAACATTAATTACATGATTTATACAATCAAGGAAGTTCCACATATAAATTTACAAACTTAATGTTATTTGCAAAACATATTCCATTGACCATGAATTTATTTCCATGTTGAATCTTATGGGTCCGGACTCTCTATGGCCCTAATGTGTGTACACAATGACTACGCGCGGTTGACGAATCGGAAGTAAGATCTACCGGAATCCTTGTGTTTTTCTTCGTCTGTCTGTTTTGAAAGCTATTTCCGCGGACGCGATAGTACAATTTTAAACGATTTTTTATATACTGCACCTGTAATTGGCTCAGAAGGAGCACAATCATACACGCGATTAATTTTAATTTCAATAGCCGTGAGAAGGCGGCTCTATCTAATCCCCGGTCGGCTGGGCAGTACTGCTATGGCCCAAAGCGAAGTATGTCCGTCCTTGTCCAAGAATTTCCCTAACCAGCTTCACTCTAGAATGATGCCCGAGTATATCCGAACAGCATTTTCTCCCTTCCACCTAAGCAAACTCCTAAGCACGGTGTAAGAAGAATAGGTGATCGAACTTCGTCGAATTGCAGTGGCGGGGATGTGATTATTTGATCCGGTTTACAGTTCTCATTCTCAGATGTCGTTTATGCAGGACATAGGTTTTTGTAAACAGTAATGGCGGCATGTTTATACATATGGATAACCTCAACCATTCCAAATATTTTGCTTCCCTATCATATAATAAGAAATGTGATTCCTTGTTGCATTTATTATTATATTAATTTGAGAATGCGTCAATATATTAAAACATTCAACCAAGATATCAAAAAACAAAATCAAGAGAAGAAAAAATTATCTAAGTTAGTTAATGAAAATTATAAATTGAATTCGAAGTTTGAAAGTTTCTTTAAAATGTATTTCAAAATGAATATGAGGGAATCCAAATCTAATGAGATATATAAAAATTTAATGCTCAAGAATTAAAAATACGGATTATGAACTGCATAAACAAAGTATGAGTACTCATTTTGCAACGTTTCTTTATTCTATTCAAAAATTATTTGAATCAACCATTCAACAATAGGTTCACAAAAATTTTCTCACACATTGTGCAGTAATGTACACAAGATTGGAAGATTTTGCAAATGTTTCGAAATATAACTCCCATAGTGATTCAGATCTGGATGAATACAAATTTAAATGTATTATTAAATCAAAAACTTCTAAAACAGTTTGGGTTGTGTTTGTGTATGGGGGCAGCCATTTTTGTTTACATTTACTTACCAGCGATGGTACCGCTATGTCTGGCGGAATGAATAAACCGGATAAAATAATCACAACGCTGAATTGAAGTTGCATCACCTATTCTTCTTACACCGTGCTCCTAAGTCAGCATTTGGTCGACCGAGTCGATTCCCCCCTCCATCACGCTGTATACAATCAAATTTCTTTTATCGGAGGTTAGATTGTGTGTGTGACATTTCTATACAGACAGATGTGATGGAGAGGGAAAATCAACTCGGTCGACCAAACGCTGGCATCCAGTGATGCCAGGAAAAACGGTGCGGACCGAAAAATCAGCCCCTCCATTGTTCACACAATGACACGTTCGTATACGTGTGACTCACATGTATACGAGAGTTTCATCGTGTGCGCGGTAGAGGGGCTGATTTTTCGGTCCACACTGTCTTTCCTGGCATCACTGCTCCTAACTAAAGACCCTTGGTTCTAGCGAGATGAGGTAATACTCACCTTTGCTATGTGTTCCGTGTATTACGAGTTTGCAGAACCAAGAAGTGACGACTCCCATGACAGACCCGTCTTATAATCCCTGCGAATGTATTTTTCGCTGCGGGACGATGGTAGCGATGCGATTCCATCTGGTAGTGGCGCGGAATAACCACAGCTGGCATGGGTATGTCTCTTTCTATAATCGTTCTGTCCATTGTTATGTTCGCACATGCGCGTCGCGTCTCAAACCTCGTGGCGAAGGTATAAATACGGGGTAGCCATAATTGTTTATATTCGAAACCTGTCATCACGAGATGCAGGCTTATGTTTTCATTATAAAAAACACGTCGTATTAATTATGTTGTTCGGTACTATTTTTCGGGAAATAGGACTTGCGAGTGCTCGTATACGCGGCTTCGTACGGTGTGTCAAATTGATTGTGATTTTTAAATTGATCGTGTTCGCGTCACGATCTTAGTTGACGTTAAGTTCCCGTGTTCGCGAGTGATTGTTTTTTTTTTTTTGACGAATATGACTGGAAAGAACTTTCAATACGCTTCAAACAAGTAAGTACAACTTTGTTCCTTAATTATCTACATATCTACATAACTACTTCTAAATAATCGTGTTGCATATATTTACAGGTATGTTGTACGGTGAGTTGAACGAGGTGACCAGGTAGAGTATGTATTGTGCCATATTTACTTTTCAATCCTTTTTATTTATCAACTGGCATTTTCCAAGGGACCTTAGGAGTGCTGGAGAACCTCGCCAAGAAGTTGACAAGCGACAGAGGAGTCTCCGTCACCCTGGTATGTGTCTTGCTGGACCCCCTAGTATGGAGGAGTTGCAGCGAGTTTGTGAAATTCCCACCAAACACAAATATCGCAGCAATATTACAGCAATATTGGAATATTGCAGTGATATTGCAGCAACACTACTGCGATATTTGTGCTCAGTGGGTTAGTATTACCAGTGCTGTTTGTCCAGTGCTTTTTAGATAAGTATTCTGTATTTTTTTTCTACTTCTATTCTTATTCCCCAACCTTCATTGTATTTACATATTCATAAAACCGTATATTTTTATTATTCAGGTTCTAAACGGGTACCCTAGTGGTCAGGCTCGTCGCAACAAGTCACTTCAACGTACTACCGAATTCCATTGATGTCCGGAACATCAATAGCTGGAAGCTACCACTCTCAAGAATCAATATTGATTCTTGCAATATTGCACTAAAGATGATACGAGGTGATGATTTTATCTCCATTCCAACGCTCCCATGCACCTGTTATGTCAATCTTACCACCTCACCTGATGGATTTCAAGTATATTCTTGAGCAAACTATAGCGGAAACTAGTCTGGGTTTCATTATCTAATCGAGATACGCGAAATCCCAATTGCGGGAAAACGCATTTTCCTTGATGAATGAATTCATCTATTTATCTATCTCATCCTATAATTTATATATATATATATTCTTCAGTTGTTTTTCACCTCGGTAGGTTGAGAAAGATAGGATGAAAAAGACAGAGACGGGGGAATAAAATATAGCTGTCAATTGGAATCGGCACACAATGAGCTACGGCTTAACAATGGGTTTGATTTGAATCGAGACGTCATGAAAATAATCACATCGGGGCCACTCCAATTAATGGCCGACATCGTTGGCTGACGTTCGCGGCCAGTTGTCGTCGACGACGAATTTATATCGCTCATATACGAAATAGAGAGAATTGCTTTGAATGTGAATGTACCTCTGCACGACAATGTGTTATGTGCAAAAACAGAAAGGGATAAAGTGGTATCGGCATCACTGTGACACAAGCTTTGTTCCAAAGACAAATAGTGGAAACCAAAGTTTGCAGTGGTTAAACTCAGCTTTTGGTTGGTACGACATGTCGTTTTGACATTCATACATATCACGCATTATTGTGTTTTCCGACGATAATCTTTCATTTACCCTTCTTTTTATTTCTTCCTCGCTTTTTTTCATGCGGTAAGATTTGCTCGACTCCGACCTTGGTATCTTTGCAAAATTTTAATGAATTTACCTTCTTTCTGTTTTCCAAAATGTCTACGTACAGTGGATATCTGCAATTCCTTTACAGAGGATTCTTTTGGTAATAAATCTGAAATACTCTTCACTCGACCCGGTTGGCAATGCCCCAACATCGACGTAATTTTGGTTAAAAATTACGTCCTGGCACGTAATTCTCCTGTGCAAAGTACGCTCGAGCGTACTTGAAAGAAGTGGAATTCCTGGGAAAAAAAGGAATGAAATAATTCGAAAAAGAGATACAAGAAAAGAACTCGCATGACGTTGATTCGAATTTGAGAAGATGAAGAGCAAAGGAGAATCTTTTTAGTAGTTTCGATATCAAATAAATCTGATAGAACTCATACTTTTGCCGTAGTCCGTAGTCCCTCTCTACACGTCATGAAACGTCGAAAATATCGAATAAGACAGCAGTCGTCGCATCATCGACAAGCAATTCTCGGATTTCATTATTCAAATGAGCATCGCTCCGTGACTGATCGATCGCGAGGCAAAGTGAGTGCAGAATTACATGAATAATCTATGTCACCTTGGAGTGCTGGATCTTCGTCTTTGAGGCTTTCAGCCATATCGCCTTTGAACCAATTCATCCACTTCCGGTGGAACGTCACTTCCTTGCCTTCTTACTTTACGTCTTCTCTGGTCTCTTCTTTTCCCGTACTCATTCCTTTCTCTCCCCGAATACGACATATATAATATCTAAAGGAGCTCCCGGTAAGTGCTCAAGCCAAAAATCGTGCCAAAATTCATCAAATTCATCCGTAAAAGGAGAATTCGAAATGTACATGAATCATCGATGGATATCTTATTTTCCCTGCTTCGAATGTACCGTCGGTCAGTCGATGCGTTGTCACGTGTATCGTAACACTTCACAGATAAATTGTGAAGTAATTTTAACGAAGATAAAGATAACGAAGGTGAATTATGGGGAAAAAAGCTTCTATAATGATGCAAGTTTTTGCTCTCCCTCAGAAGTAACTCCACGTCGTCGTGGATATGAGGAAGGACAGTCATTTGTTCTGTCCTTTCGTCCTCCCATCTTTCCATCCTTCCATCGGACCTGAGAGGGGACAAAAATAACTCACGTCATTACACTAAAGTAACGCCAGTTTATTTTCCAAAACCGTAACTGTGGAATCGCCACCAGCTGGATACCATTTGCAGAAGCGGGAGATAAAAGATCCTTAAATTCCACTCGCTATCGATTTTTCTTCAATAAAACGGCATTAGATTTTCAAAACATCTCAAATGTTTTCCGTCGTTCTTTTATCGCTGTATTTTCTTCTTCCAGACTCTTTATTATTTCCTTATCTTCCTTTGCACTTCTGGCTACGTATTTGATACACGCTTGTGTGTATATACTTATACAAATAAGGTTAACACCCGGTCGTTACACCAAAATCCGCAGGGGCTTGCGTCGTCGAATTGTCCAAGTTTCCCTGATAGTTGAAGTTTGTTTCGTATTCTCTACCTCAAAATCGACGTTGCGAGAATGCGAATAATCAAAGCAGGTCAATCGGTCATCCCGCTGTTGAATCTTCCTTTCCCATTGTGTGGAAAAAGAGAAAAAAAGGGTTTCTGAAATTGATGAAATCTTCATCATCAAAGATGCAATGATTTTTGTTCTTGTTTCGTTCGTAGGAAATTTCAATCGATAAAGTTACAACGGAGAATGTATCAAAACTCATCCCTCCTAAAGTTTTGACACACGGAGAGAAAATCAGGGCCAATGGTTACTTTGCAGCACAGCAGCGACACATGTTCGCGTGGAAAGTTTGTCTCGCAGAGCACCCATTCCTCTCAGCAGAGTGAAAATTACTTCGCAGACATGAGCCTACCCTTTCGGCATAGTAGCAATCATTGCTACGTGGCAGAGTAATGGGAAACAAAGCGTGCATTACTCTTTGCGAGCACTGGTTACTTTCCGCAGAGTAGTGGTTACTTTGTCCGGAGCTGCAGTTAATTTGCGTGCGCGATTTCCGTTCTTCAGCTGTGTTCTCGACATTCCATATTTATTGACCACAACATGCCTGACAACGACACGGGAAACAAATACGGAATGTCGAGAACACAGCTGAAGAACGGAAATCGCGCATGCAAAGTAACTGCAGCTCGGACAAAGTAACCACTACTCTGCGGAGAGTAACCAGTACTCCGCAAGGAGTAATGAACGCTTTGTTTTCCACACAGAGAAGAGTTTATATTAAAGATTACTATATTTTTATGGTTCTCGTGGGATATACTTTATTATGAGGCTCAGAACTATATTTATTTCAAATGATAACATATTTATCTTCATCCTCACGAGAGAGTATGGTGAATGCTCGTATACTTGTGGTTCATAACGACATAATCAAGCATATTCCAAAAGTACAATATAAATATGGTAATGTCTAATATGAAATTTTTACTGTGCATTACTCTGCCACGCAGCAATGATTGCTATGTCGAAAGGGTAGGCTCAGATCTGCGAAGTAATTTTTACTCTGCTGAGAGGACCCAGCCAACAAAATCAAGGCAGCGCTTCTGGCAGTGGTGCTACCATTCGGTTTTACAGTTAAAAATCTTCTGTACATATATGGCTTCATTTATGTATGGAAATAGGAGCGACTTGGTAGTATTTTTACTAGGAGCACTACGGAAGTAGTTAGCTAGTAGCGGAAACGTGAATTTGGAAGCACTTTGCCGGCTGGGGAACGGGTGTTCTGCGAGACAAACTTTCCACGCGAACATGTGTCGCTGCGCATTTTCTCTCTGCGCATGAGAAATGAACAAAAGGAAAATCAGAATGAGGTGGAACATTGAAAAGCCCGCAATTCGCTAGACTTGACAAGATCAATTTCTCACCTCTATTCCTTTCCATCCCTCTTTCCTTCTCTTCTCGCCATATAAGAGCGCTTCGATTCTCACAAATAAATACCTTTTTTCCTATCTTGGCGTACTTCCAACCTATCCTCGATCAATCTGATTCGCGGTTTTCAATACACTGGGCTTATTATCACAACTAACTGCGTCTCAACTCGTAATTATCCCCTCGAGGACTGGATAAAACGTACCAGAGAATTTATACTTGTTTTTAATCGGGTAAAAGAAGAAGAAAAAACGATAATGAAATATTTCACATGATCTAAAAAAGTGGAATCTTCCATCTTTTCCATCTCTTCGTTTGTACCTTTGAATGTAAAATTGTTGGTAGGAATGAAGTATCGTCAACGGCCATCAATATAAACGTAATATGTGGAAAGCTCGTTTTTCCGCTGGTTCAATGTAATACTACTCGTCGTAAATGCACTCCCGGGTAAAGCTTTCATCCTATACGTACGTTGATACTCAAAAAAGCTCGTTCATGATGTTATTCGCCAGATGCAATACCTATACCACGCTGTAGACAAGCCACCGTTTCTGAATGCCACTGAGAATGAAAGGCACCAAGTCCCTTTGGCACAATCCGAGTGAGAAAACTTTTTCGAATGCAATTATTCCAGTCTTCACTCGAATGAGAGAATTATACTAGCTCACGGATAGCTAGTCACGGATATAAAGAATTCGGTGTTTTTTTATCGGAAAAATTTTCTGATATATTGGAAAAAGAATCGTTGAAGTATGTTGTATGTCACTATCTGGAGATGATTCTATGTGAATTCTTGAAACATACTAAAATCCTGGAGACAGTTCTTTCCAAATTATTATAGTTACTTTCATCATTGATTTCTTTTTCTTAGGAGAAAATACAATTTCTGAAACTGTATTTGCAATCAATACGACTCGACGACTTTCTTGTGCGGTTTCTTTGTCGAGACAATCTTTCGAGTTGATTCCGACATTGAAATTGAACGAATATAGGAAAAGTGATACTAGATACTGCTATGATATGCATTTTGTGTTGTTATAATAGTTTCACATTCATAAATAGATCCTATTGTTCTTTGTATCTAGGGGATCGCATATGTGTTCAAATTTTTCCCTTTTCTCAAATTCTGAAGATTGAATTTATCAGTTCATGCGAGGGGAGAAATACTACACAATAGAGATTCCGAATCGAGGTTGAGAAAAGCGGATCAGTTACGAAACGAAATTATTTTGATTAAAGATTGAATATGAATGAAAATTTGTTCTCATAAATTCTAATTTTATCGCTAAACTGAGTTTCCAGGATGAATGTGAGGTGATTTTCCTTTCGGAATTCATTCAAGGAAAAAATTGTGACGTGAAACGAGACTGTCATCCATCGAGTTCGTAGTGAAATACAGATGAAAAATTCCGCGGAGAATAAATGAGAAATAAGTAAGAGCTAAAATTATTGGCCTTTTGAGACGTTCGTTGGAGCTTACATTTTCTGCAGGTAAAAGTGTGGGTTGTTTGAAAATGCAAACGTCTTGAATTCAAAATGTCTTTTCCTAGCATAAAATCATGATGATGGGATGGAATGATCGCTTGCACAGAGCTAAACAGAATTAAGAAGGTATTGTGGTATGAAAACCTTAACATGGAATGGTTTCTTTCAAGTTTATTTTCATTATTCCATGCAGGAGCGCAACAACCTAACGCTATCACAGAGAAAGAGGAAATTTGCTGTGACAGCGAAATCTGATCTCACTAAGTCCTTTTTGCTGGAGCAGTAAGTTTTTTGCTGGGACAGCGAACTATAGTTAGCATATATGCTCTATCACAGCAGTCTTGTTAGCTAAAACTGCGATTTTTTAGCTATTCTAGCGAAACATTTTTGCTCTTCCATCAACTTTCCAGTATTATAGTATACAGAATAGCATACAAATTTTTCTGGAGGAGTCACAGCTAATGATATAGTTAACAAGATTGCTGTGATAACAACTAAACCGTTGTCATAGCCATAAATTTGCTGCTCCAGGAAAAGGTATCCAGCAAAATCAGATTCCGCTGTCACAGCGATTTTTTTCCGTATATGAATGGGTACCCTAAGTATTTGACCATCAATGACTACAAAAAAAATGAAGTTGAACTCATTTGGCTGCCATAGTTCAGCTTGTTTGGATGTTTTTTTCTGTTCTTTAGTGAAATTTTCAAAGTTATATTTAATTTATATATAATTCTATATAAATTGAATGTAATTTTGAAAAATTTCCCACTTGCGCATCGAAATTAAGAGGTTGCTAATTGTGATTGAGTGTGATGGCAGCCTTGGACCCGCCATTGTTGCGCTTCTATTTCAAAAATCTTTCTGAATCTGTGAGAAAAAATCGTCTTTTCTTCGGCTAATGAATAGCAGAAACACCCTGCTCCTCGTTTCTAATTCATCTATCAACTTCAAAATGTTAATTTTCAATCAATTTTCATTAGATTTTTCTTTCATATTATATGGAGAAAAAGATTTTCGACACATGATATCTGTTGTAAAATTTCATACTCTTTCAGAACATGCTTAAGAATGTGCCTACAATTGTTATTCAAATGGATATAAACAATTTTCTACGAAAACTGATTTTTTTTTACTGAAAAAAGTCTTAGATCTAAAATATTTATATGGAACTGATCATATACATCCTCTTTTCAGCTACAAAAGTATTTTTGAGTTCGCAATTTCAAGATATCTAGGACCCAGAATCAAAAATTCAACATGGTGGTTCTCACAATGTCGTCTGAAATGAAAATTTTTATGGGAAAATTTGGAGACCCTGTAATTTGAAAATTGTAAGGTCTTTAAAAAACCTTCTGTGTGAATGTTGCAAACAACGGGAAATGTTCAAACTTCATTGGAGAATATACTCTAATTTTTTCAGAACTTTTTATTAATTTTTTGGATTCTCCAAAAATGCAAAAAATTGTTTAAAATGTTACCAAACAAATTTGCAAAAGATGCCAGTGTATTTCTCAATGATTTCCGAAGATTTCTCACTCCTAGAATATTTTCAAACACCCTTATAGCTTTTGAATTACCGCGTAATTTTGATTTCTGATTTTGGAAAGTGCCGTTCTGAATTTTTCCCAGATCTTACTTTGATAGAAAAAATTCCTAATAACAATGAAATGTTCAGGTGAATAGTCGCAACAACATACTCATTCGATTTGAATAGAGTTCAATTGAATTAACCAAATTGAATTTATTCAATGGAAAAAAATATTTTATCAATATGAATAATAAAAATAATAACAATAATAATAAAATAGAATACAATGAAATGAAAAATGAAATAAAAAATGAAATAATGTTGATAACGACTGATAAATTTCATCAAAAAGGAGAGGTTTTCATTAAACAAACTCCGGCATCAAGTGATTTGCTCGAATTCTTTTTCCATGGAAGAAAGTGTATGAGCAACCCTAACAGGACACTCCGTTGAATCTCCGTAGGCTCCACGTGAATGAGATCTATCTCCTTGGAGACCACGGAGATGCGACGGAGTGTCCTGTTAGGGAAGTTGAGTTTTTTATCACTCATTGAATGAATCTTAAAGTGTATAAAATTTTTTTTTTCCATCAAAAAATCTGTATTCCGAAACTTTAGAGGCGTTTTGTTGGAAACGCCTAATAAGTTTTCAAAAGGAATTGGAATTTTTTTTATCAAAAATTTCTCAGCACATTAACAAACAATTTTCGTCAGGAAACAAAAACATTTTCCCTGAACCCTGGTGGAGAAATTTCACTGAAACTCACTGAAATTTCCAGAGATTTCCAGTGGAGAGTTTTTCAGAGGATTTCAAAGGTGTTCTCAGAGAGCCTCGTTGATTTTCAGAAAAATTCAGAGTTTTTCAGAGATATTCATAAATATGCAGAAAAATTTTCAGTTGGAAAACATGCTCGATAAGTGAGAGTTTTTCAGAATTTTCCAGAGATTTTCCGATTTCTCCAAGATATTTAGAGTTTGAAAAAATTTTCATAGGGTTTCAGAGTTTTTTGGATTCCTTCAAGTTTTTTCAGTGTTCTTCAGAGTTTTTCAGTGAGATTCAGAGTTTTGCAGTGCAATTCAGAGAAATTTTCAGGGAAACTTTTTTCACCAGGGAAGTCACGAAAATTGTTGGGAAATCCACATCAAACTTGTGGATTATCAAATGTTTTGAAAATTGACAAATCTATAAGTTTTTCACTTCACTTTCCTTCTTGAGAATTAACAAATATTTCTTCAAAGAAATAGCCTGGATTTATCCCGGATAGCATCAGGAGGTTTTCTAAACATTCACAAAACGTACTTGCTCACGCAGAGAACGTTCAAATGAGATCCCAGGACGTTCTAAGAACGTCGCATGTACGTCGCAGGGACATACAAATGTTCCGTAATGTTCTATTTATCTTCACCAAGCGACGTTTTGGGGATGTGTTCAATAAAGGTGTCAATGACATTCTGCGATACTGCACATATGTTTGTAAAGGTTAGTTTCCATGAAAGTACGTTTGGGAAACGTAACGAGAACGTCCCGTGGTGAATGAAAAATACGTACTGGGAACGTATTCAGGTGCATCAAAAATGAACGTCCTCTGAACGTACTTAAACCTACTCCCCGGAGACGAAGCGCGCAGAACTAAGGTTATGTTTCTAAAACGTCCAGAGGACTTTCAATGCTATCTGGGATTAAAGCATAACCTCGAAAGCAGATGCTATTTACTTCTCTTTTCCTTGTACAGCACTTTGAGAAACGGAAAAAAGCGAAAAATTCTTATTTCAAATCTGCATGTTCGCTATTTTCTCAATTCATGCCCCTTTCCTGATCTTATCCCGAAGGGAACATGAAGCTCCGACAAACCTTCAAAATAGATCAACATACATCAGACTTGAGCTTGGAGCTCCATGTTCTCTCAGGGATGGATACAATCCCCGAAAAATGTATTATACTTCATCAAAATTTTTCGATTCTTGATTTTAAATAATTTTTACAAATACTACAATGCAGATCGATTGGTCACTTTTTTCAGGTGATGATGTGTTAGAACGTGTAAACGATTCCCATGGCACCATTTTGCGTTCAAAAAAAATTTGTTCATGACCTTAAACCTTTGTCGGTCATCCTCAAGATAAAGATATTTTTTTCGTTATCATTCATTGAGGCTGTTGCAGACTTATGGACCCGCAAGTTGCGGTTTCTGAAGGAGGAATAAGTGAAGTTTGTGGTGCACAAAACCGTAGGTTTCAAATGTTGAGAGTGTAGGAATGACGATATGTTGAAAAAAGTCTTGTGCCTTTTCTGCCCTGGTGATTGTTGATCGAGGGTTAATACTCGTGAAATAAGTGTCAAGATGAAACTACTTTTCATTTGCTTCCTCTTGTGCAAAAAGGAAAAAATCCTGAGAGGCCGCTTGATTAGAACATCCCTTCAACTAAGTATTCTGTTATGCCTATTCAATTAAATATTTCATTGTTCCGGGAAATTTACTGTTCTTCCATCATAACCTTAGATCCAACTAAATGCTCGTTTTGATCAAATTGGCCAATTAGAAACAGACAAAGAGCGCTAGATGGCAACTCTGCTCAAAATTCCCGGATGAACGGGATTGCGAAATCCGCATGCGGATTCGAATCCCCACCCGGAACCAGTTGGGTTCCCACCCAGAACCCGCGTTATTATTGCAAGTCCTGCAAGGGTCCTGGAGATCCTCGAGGGTCTCGGTAGGGTTGCTCAGGTTTCCGTTCAGGACTACGCTGGGTCCTATCAAGCGGAAATTCGAGTGGCCCAAGGCCACGATCTGATGGACCCTGCACGAGAGCCTGAAGGGTCCTGGGTGAGTACCCGTCTTGTCTCCCCGGGGAATATCCGAGTCCGCGTGCGAATTTCGTGATCCCACTCATCCGAGAATTTTCAACAATGAACAGTGTCAGTGTAAATATCTTGGAATTGAGAACTCTAAAACACTTTTCTAGAAGGAAAAGGATGCTCTTATCATAAGTTTCGTATAAAAATCTTAGATCTAAAGTTTTTTTCAGTTCCCTGATAGAAATTTGTCTGCGCATCCAATTTACCATCCACGTACCAGATGGGACCTATGTGGGGCCAACTGGATAATACATTTCAGCCAATTTGACTTCAGTGCTCAAACATTCAGGTGATTTCTGTAGATTTTCCATGCGTCAACTGATCGTACAGTAACATTGATGGTCAGAGGAATAAAAGTAAGCCCAAACGTTTCAATTTGTCACTCGGGATTATTTGATTGAGATACCCCAGCAACGTCATCCATGGAACTGTCTAGGGCCTCGCGAGAATCTAGCCAAGGGCTAGAAAAAGTCTGGTGGCTAGCGGGGAACTTGTAAGGGCCTAACGAGTGCTGATATAACGCTTGCTCGGGTAAATTCAAAAGCAACATTCTTGACTTGAGATTAGATTTCAAAATACTTTTTCCCCCCATTCATATGTGTGATTTGACTGAAAGAACATGATTTCACATTTCTAATTAACAATTCGAACTACATTCTAGCAATTCCCTGGGACACCTGGATGTGCACAGGCTAGAAAGTGCGTTATGAAACTAGCTAGACCCTAGTGAAAATGGAAGCGTAAGGAGGGTATGAAGCGACCTGGGAGAGTAAATGAAACAGTATCTAAGCGTGAAAGGAGCGGAAGTTGAAACATTTTACGCTTCATTTGTTTCAAAGTTCGCTTCCGCCGAGCGGAAATTCACACCAGGGGAAACCAACTTAACATCTGGGAAACCTAGCTGGGGCCCATCTGATTCTAAATCATAATTTCTACTGGGGTCGAAAAAATCGCATTTCTTGCAGAAAATTGTTGATAACTGTTTGAGCAATAATTTTAGACAAATTCTGAACCCACATTCTGAAAGAGCATTTTTTTTGGTACATACAATATGAAAAAACACTGCACAGAGAAAAGTTCAACACGTCGTTCAATAAGTCCCGAGACTAACAACGAAAACAACAATTTTTTTTCAAAAATCATTTTTATTCATCAATATAATCTCCTTTCAGAGTGATACAATCTTTCCAACGCGTTTCCAACATTTCTATAACAGATTTATAGAAAGATTTATCCTTTGCTTCAAAATAAGCTGCAGTTTCGGCAATGACCTCCTCATTCGAGCCAAATTTTTTTCCCTGGAGCATTTGTTTGAGATCAGCAAAGAGCCAGTAATCGCTGGGGGCTGAATCTGGCAAATACGGGGTGTGGGGAAGCAAATCAGAGCCCAACTCGTTGAATTTTGCCATTGTTCTCATGGACTTGTGTCATGGTGCATTGTCTTGGTGAAAAAGGATTTTTTTCTCCTTCATGTGTGGTCGTTTTGCTGCGATCTCCTCCTTTAAACGTACCAACAAGTCCATATAATGATCACTGTTGATCGATTTACCTTTTTCCAGGTAGCCAATGCAAATCACGCCATGTGTATCCCAAAAAACAGACACAAGACTTTGCCAGCAGACTGCTGCGTTTTTGGATGCTTTGGGCGGCTTTCGCCAGCCATGCGCCACTCAGATGATTGCCGATTCGACTCCGGAGTGAAATGATGTATCCATGTTTTATTCATGGTCACGTATCGACGCAGGAAATCCTTTTTATTGTGAGTGAATAGCGATAAACAGCTCTCTGAATCGTCGACTTGTTGCTGTTTTTGTTCCATTGAAAGCAATCGCGGCACCCACTTGGAAAAGACCTTTTTCATGCTCAATTTTTCAGGAAAGATCGTAAATACGCTTCCAGATGATATCTGTGTCATTTCTGCAATCTCACGGACCTGCACTTTGCGATTTTTCATTACGATTTTCAAGACTTCACTCACATTTTCTGGTGTAACGGCTTCAGTGGCCTACCCGAACGTGCCGCATCGTTTGTGTCCGTACGACCACGTTTAAACTCAGCATACCGACGACAAATCGTTGATTCGGATGGAGAGGAGTCCAGGTAACGTTTTTCAAGCCATTGCTGGACTTCTACGGTGTTTTTACCTATTGAAAAACAATGTTTTATCAACACGCGAAACTCGCTTTTTGCCATTTTTCAAACAAATTACAAAGTGACCTTACTCTAACCTCGATAACTCTGCTGTTTGTGGTCCGATCAACGTGAAATTTTTACACGTTTCATGTTCAGGTTCGCACTCTAGAGGAACGTGGCCCGTTTGTTACTACCAGCATCATCTCTGGGTTAGTCTCGGGACTTATTGAACGATGTGTTATACTTGAACTATAACAGTATCTACCGGTTTTGTTCTAACTCTAACCATCATCACGCGTTCGCTATGTTGCAAATAATTTCCTATCCTATTCCCTACACTTCTATGCATTATAATTTCCACACGTGCTTGGCCATTCTTTGATCCTGTATGAATGATTCTACAGGGCGTCCCATTTGAAACAGGACAGCTGAATAACTCTTCAGGGAATGGAGGGGGAAAAAAATTGTTCACATAAAAGTTGTAGGGTTCGAGGGGGGCCATAAGATGGTGACCTTGAATTTGACCTTGAGGTCAATTTTGAGCATAATTGATGGTCAAAGTATGTTTTTTCAAATGAAAAACCCTACGTTTGACCTCAGAAATGGAAAGAGCGGAAAATTTTACGTCCGAATATGTTAACATATCAGGTCATTTAGAGGTCATTTGAAGGTCAAAAAACCATTTTCTATGGATTTTCACGGAAAAGCCTCAAACGAGTTGTTTCTCTGACCAAAGTTATTAAAGTTGAAGTGAAACCCCACGTTTCGACCTTGAATTGGGAGTAAACAGAACTAACCTTCAGAGTTTATTCTTCATATCAGTACGAAAATGATCATTAAGAAGTTTTCATCGTTTACGGTGTAAGTGCGGGTTCAAAATGGTTTATTCACCTAACGAATGTGTTGATATTTTAATGATCTTGGGTGAGTGTCGCGGAGTCTATCAAAGAGCGTCACGATTGTACAGAGAGCGGTTTGGAGATCGGCAGCATCATCCTTCTCCAGAAGTCATCCGCCAAGTTGAAAGAAATTGTCGACAAGGAAGGATTGGTCAACGCCGAAACAATCAAGGTTTCAACTTTAACGACCCTCGATGCGTTGCTGTTTTAGCAATAACACACATGAATCCTCATGTTAGTTTACGTGATATTGAACGCGTTTTGGGTATTCCACGCAGTACGGCACACAGAATTCTACAAGCTGCTCAATATCATCCGTACCACATCACACTGACCCAAGAATTATCTCAACAAGATATGCAGAATCGGATTAACTTTTGCCATTGGGCTTTACAGAGGTTGAACGAAGCGCCCGATTCCTTTCGATATGTTCTTTTCAGTGATGAATCAACGTTTCAAAGTACTGGCTTGTTAAATCGTCACAATAGCCACTATTGGTCAGCGCGAAACCCGCACTGGACTCAACAAGTTGATCATCAGCATCGGTGGAGTATAAATGTTTGGTGTGGAATTCTAGACGATCAAGTTATTGGGCCGTATTTTTTTGATGGAACTGTTAACGGTCCTAATTATCTACAGTTTTTACAGAATGAATTACCAGTTCTCATGGAAGATGTGACATTAGCAACTAGGCAGAGGGTGTGGTATCAGCAAGACGGTGCACCACCACACTTTGCTCGATGTGTGAGGGATTATCTAAATATCCTTATCCCCAATCGTTGGATTGGTCGAGGTGGATTTGTACTGTGGCCGGCAAGATCTCCTGATCTCACCCCTCTAGATTTTTATTTGTGGGGTTACGTAAAACATGTCGTTTATACCAACCGACCAACAACACCTGTGGATCTACAACAACGCATCAGATACGCAATTGCGAATATTCGTGCAGAAGTTTTTCAGTCTGTTCTTGGAAACTTTCGACGCCGGCTGGAGTTATGTATTGAAGTAAATGGCGGTCAATTCGAACATCTCCTGCAATAAGTGTGTCTTACCCGTCAACAGATTTGTGCCATCTGTAATTATAAAACGACGAACTGGAGAAATAAATAATTTTTCAATTATTGTTTCAAATTTGGCATTCATTATCGTTCTCAAGGTCGAATTCAAGGTCGAAACGTGGGGTTTCACTTTAACTTTGATAACTTTGGTCAGAGAAACAATTTGTTTGAGGCTTTTCCGTGAAAATCCATAGGAAATGGTTCTTTGACCTTCAAATGACCTCTAAATGACCTGATATGTTAACATATTCGGACGTAAAATTTTCCGCTCTTTCTATTTCTGAGGTCAAACGTAGGGTTTTCCATTTGAAAAAACATACTTTGACCATCAATTATGCTCAAAATTGACCTCAAGGTCAAATTCAAGGTCACCATCTTATGGCCCCCTTCGGAACCCTACAACTCTTATCTGAACAATTTTTTCCCCCTCCATTCCCTGAAGAGTTATTCAGCTGTCCTGTTTCAAATGGGACGCCCTGTATAATCCCCACTCCAGAAATCCCCTTCTCACGGCCATCTCATTTCGCTCATTCCCGTTACATTGATACCTAACCTATTCGTTCCTAATTTCAAGTTTTCTAGTTTTCCTGTTTGTCTCAGTGATCTAACATTCCACGCTCCGACTCGAAGAATGTTCTCTTCCTTCCCTATCTTCTTCGGTTTTCCATCTTGTTTGATGAAGCTCTCTCGAGCAGCCTCCACCCGGAGATCCGAACGGAAGGCTATTTTACCGCCGGAATATTTTATTCGAGGGAACGCCATCATGTTGTTGTTGCTTTTTTTCAATAGATTGAAATTTCAAAATTCTAGGTTTAGGAAAAGATTTCATTTCCTCGGGAATATTAAGAGATGTCGAAAAAGGTAGTTTCCCCTTTCTTTCCCTCTGTTTCTGCCGATGTTCCTAGTGTTAGGATGATTCAGTTTCTGTCAGTTTGTATTCTCCCTCTCAAGTAGTTTACTCCACCTGAAAAAGAGACCCAAATCTGAGATACTTATCCTCCCCACCACGTAAAGGAAGCAGATACTACCAAGGATGCATAAAAAGGATATCAAGGACAGGTATCAAGAATATCCCCCTGGAAGACCCGCAGTCATCCCAAGGGGAGGGAGGATTCAACGGTGTTCTACTATTATTGGCCGATGCAAAACTTTTGGTATAAAATCAAGGTCAATTCAATCCTGCCACAAACTAACGCCAACACTGTTTCGACACTCTCAATCTTTGTATACTCGAGACCGGCACAATATTACGTCTATTGCGAACCAACGATGACTTGAAATACATCCCCTACGCTGAGTTGCCACATTTTTACATCGGCAAGGATAAGACATTTTTAGGGGCTCTCGAAAGAATTTTTAACTCTGAAGTGCTCAGAGAAACTGTAAAAAACTAAAAATTCAGAGTCTTTTAGAGATATTCAGAAGAATTGTTATTTACAAAATATGCGCGAAAAGTCAATGTTCTTCAGGATTTTTCAGGAATTTGCACAATTTTTTAGGGTTTCTCAGATGCTTTCAGGTTTCTCAGATGCTCTCAGGTTTCTTCAGAGTGTTTCAGAGTTTTTCAGTAAGATTTACAGATTTGCAGTGGGATTCAGAGAAATTTCCAGATAAATTTTTTCCACTAGGGCCACCATAGTCTTTTCATATCGAGCTGTGATGCTATGGTGCGTTACATTTCATACGAAGCCTCAATTAGAGATATGGCTTTCCAGATCTGGTGGTAACCGAACATCCAATATGAATTCCTATTCAAGATTTTTGATTACGAATTTGAGGTAAGATTTTCAAATTGCAAAATGGCAGGTTTTAAATGGTGGCCGAAAATTCAGAAAATCTTACTGAAATGATGTATTTATGAGTTTCTAAGGTCGCTGGTACGAATTTGACCTCAGAAATTCAAAATTCAGGGTGCAAATTTTCGAAAAATCACAGAATTCTGTTAACATTTTGTATACTTGGATTTTTGAAGCTGCTGATCCTAAACCTCTTGTTGGATTTTGAACGCTAAGAATAGCGGATTCAAATTGAGGGAAGAAAATTCGAAAATTCATGAGATTTCACTGAAATTTTGGTTCCCTAGCTTCAAACAAAATTTTGAATTGGATGATATCATGAAATTTATCTTTTGTTTCGGGTACCAGCCAACTATTTTCTATCTTTATGAGAGATTTTATCCAATCGAACCAAGTATTCGACGAAAAATTGAATTTCGAAAATAAAAACGAGAATGAGAATGAGAGAATAAAATAAAAATACAACACAGTGGAATAAATGAAATTGAAGCGGAAAGAAGTGAAATAAGAGTGAAGAAATAAAGTAAAAATGAAAAAGTAACAGAAGAAATGAAATAAAAACTGGAAAAATGATTTTATTTATTGATTAAATCATCAATGATGAGCAATTGTTATATTATAAAGAGTTTGAACCTTACTTTTGTTACATTCAATTTATATTTATTTATTTTTATATCCTTTATTCCCATTTTATTTTTATTTCTGAGAATCTGATTTTTCAACGTATTTTTATAGGTGATTATTTTGAATGATTATTGAATATAGATATTATCGCGATGATGAATTCTGACGTTATTCCAATTCATTTGAGGAATTGATTAATTAATTGATGGTGCAAAATAGGCTAAATTTATTTTATCATCATAAGTATTGTAATTTATTTGATGAATTTCTCAAAATAATTGAAAAATTTTTAGTAGAATTGAATTTACATCATAAATAGGATCCGATTGAATCATATAAAATTTGAGGCACGGATGAAGTGGTAAACGATTTTTTCGATTCAAAAGTAAAAGTATTGAATTGTTCAATTTGAATATGTGATTTCAAATGTGTACATATCACCCGTCAATTCCACTGAAATTACTGGATTCAGTCGTAACAAGGTGAAAATATTGGAGATTGTTTTCAGAATCATATTCAAAATTCAATGAATAATTTGCTGTCATCAAATTCTCATCATTAAAATAATTATATTTTCAATTTTTTGAGTTACAAAACGAGGACAAATGAGCGAAAAGTAAGACAGAATCGAAAATCCTATCATATGGGAATGGTACTAAAAGTTTTAACAGCGATTTGGATCCAATGTACCTCTTGTATGAGGAATTGAATTATTAAATTTGATTCCTCGGAATAAAACAAGGTAATTATAATAATTAACGTCAAGTGCTGTGATTCTAAAATGATAAAGTATTCGTACCATTCAGTTAAACAAAGGATTTTTGCAGCGATTTTTTACGAATACTGAGCATTTATTTTTTGAAGTGTCTACACCCTGTCCAAACACGAATACAGGTCAGTCAGCACTGCGGAGATACCCCTGTTCTTTGATTTTTGTTTATCCTTGAAAATGCTCAGAATCTGGACGAAAAGTCGGGTGCCGTGATTTTAAAATGATACAGCATTCGTACTACTCAGTGGAACAAAGCATTCTCCACGCGAATACTAATGAGTATTGACAAATGATTCAAAATTCATAGTTGATATGATAAAATGTAGTTGAAGTTTTTTGATGTCTACCTTGGTTAGAAAAATCCATAGAATCTGATGAAATGAAATTCAATGGCATTTGGTCAGAACATTGTACAAGATTCAATCAGATTTGACAAGATTGAATCACGATCACATTGGATAAATACATTGATCTGATTAAATCTCATTGACAAATGCTTGAATAGGATTTGGTCAGAACATTATACAAGATTCAATCAGATCTGGCGAGAACCAATAGTTTTTCTTTAACCAGAGTATTTTGTTTGATAAATACATTGAATTTGCAAAATTATAAGTTTGAAATTTGACTTTAAATATCAATTGTTCATATTTTAAGGAATAATTTTGGAGATAAATGTAATATCCAATTTATTGGTATCCTTTCAAATGGAATTGAGATTGATATCTTTTAGAAACAATGTAGTTCTTCAAATAATTTTATTACAAATTCTTCAACAACTGCAGTTTCCCATAAAAATATTGATAAACAAAATATTTCCCACAAAAATGATCAATACATAATAATAATTTGAGTAACAGGGTTTGATGAAAATAAAGTTTTTCATAGAAAATAAAATCCGTGGATTGAGCGGCCCGTTATTGTCCATCTGTTTATCAGAAACATATCTGTTTGTTCGGATAAGAAATCTTTACTGTTTCATGGATTCAAATTCAAATAACTGCAGTGATTTGACTGTATACAGGTAGCATAATCATCTGTTTTGTGATTGAAAAATAGTATGAATGGAACACAGAACGAAATCCCATGTAAATTCTGCATCGGTTGTGATCAATTTGACTCACCGCTCATATAAATGCACTTGGCATCTGATTTAGGGGAGCATGAGTCACAGTGGATCACGGGGCATGGTGGATCAGCGCATGTATTCAGTTCATGGAACAACTGTACACGCTAGTAGTATCACTTTTTAGGCACCATTATTTGACCTCATCTGGGAATGCCGCTGAACTGCAAGGTCTCATAACGTGTGTTCAGTGTACAATTACTATTGATACATGTGAATCTGGATTTTATATTTACGAAGAATTTGATATGTCTTGTTCTTATGAGAATGTATGTGAACTGACTCGGGTCGACATTTTTACTTGCCTATGAACATCTAAAGTGGAGGGTTTGCAAGTCGTTTTCATCCACATTTGTTCACAAATAAATTCTAATATACAGGGTGCCCCATTTCAAATAGCCAGGGCTTATATCTCCCAAAGTAATGGGGCTGGAAAAAAAATCCTCCGGAAAAAGTTGCAGGGTTCAGAGGGGGACATTTGATGATAACCTCAATTTCGGCCTCAGACTCCATCTTCAAGGTCATTTTGAGGTCAATTTGCGTTTCTCAAATGAGACCTATTTTTGACTACATGCTTGGAATGTGCGTTGAAAACCAAGAAACTTTTGTCTGAACTAGTTTCCTGAAATTTGCGAAGCTGTCGATCTCATCGATAGAGAAAGAAAGGAGATTCAAGAAACACTCTTGTTGCCTTCTGTGCGGAACAATACTTACCTCTTCAGTTTTTTCTCCTCAACAAGGCCGTGTATGTATCGCAAATGAAGGTAACGTATTTGAGCATTCAGTCCCCAACAGCACATTCACCGATTTCTGCGTCGCATCTCCGTGGACTCCACGTCGATCAATGGTAGACTCGAATAGAACATGGATGAACGAAGATCCCACGTGAAGGTTGTGACGTTTCGTAATCATTTATTTGATTCACGCGTCAGTGGGTTTGACCAACTCTAATTAGTGTAATAATTAGCCCCAAATGAGTGCCTCTGGCTCCTCGGTTCCAGGGTAAGTTTCAGATGGATTGGGGAACGCGGGTCACAGGTTATTTACAAAGAACTGGATAAGGTCTCTAACAGCACACTCCGTTGCATCTCCGTAGGCTCCACGTGGATACGATCTATCTCCGTGGAGACCACGGAGATGCGACGGAGTGTTCTGTTAGGGGCGTATTTTCAATATTTTAACCACTGAATGATTTATTCACACCAGATAACAAAAAAATATAAGGATATTTCCATATTTCCAGAACGTAATGATTGATCGTTGATCTTAAAGTTATATATCTCTAATAATTATTTCCTCAAAGTACGACTTAATGGTCCGGACTCTCTAATGCCCTAAATGTGCACACTTTTTGAATTTCGCGGCACGGCCGTGCACGGGAGAATACAAGTATTCCAACGGAAATGGTTTGATCGAAATAACTGTTCATCGGTGATCTACAAGCAGAAAGCGCGCCCGTTACAATGGAATTTGATTCTATTTATATGCGAACCGTTCGCCCTATAATTTCGTTGAAAACCGGCCCGAGTTTCAATTTGTTCTGAAGGAACAAAGATAGGTAATGGGATAGACAGAGAGGTCTGTTCCCTAGATGATTCTACGTTAAATTTCACAAGAAAGTCTCTAATTCGTGGTATGAATGCGGTATTCGGTATGTTGTGGATGATCCCTAAGTTGCAGCCGTATGAAGGTGGCGTTGCAGATCCCCGTGGGCTGTGCTTTGTGCCCCTACTTGAGAACTGATATTATCCAAGTTCTCGTTCCCACCTTTCCCTATATGACTCTAGAATCTAAATTAGGCAAGGACAGTGCACATTGTCTCCCTCTAATCCTATCTCACCCACCGGTCTGAGAGTGTTAGGTATTACCATAACCCCGGTTTATGTACGAATAATGACTCAAAATCGCTCACCTTTTAGAACTGTTTCTGCGACTCGCAGGAAGGTGTAGTCGGCTGAGAGTGCAAAATATGAACCAAATCCCTCTTATCATATCCCGTTGGAATTATCCCGTCCTATGCGAAACCGCAACTACCTTGCGGATAGTTTCGGTACTATCCATACTTTCGATCAATTGATGGAGGTTCGATAACCCCGCGATATGATACTAGCTTCTGCGCAATAGCTTTCATGATCTACAACATGGCCGCGCTTTGTTGACAACTGTCAACTCCCGTATCTAGTGTTCGCGAAGTTTTATAAAATCGCGATTAGTGTCCCGGATTCGCGTGTGACGGTGATAAAATCGGGCGGTACTTAATTCGCGGTTGCGTTGTGATTTAATATTTTTCGTGTGTACGGTTTTCGCGATAATTGGATTGTTTCACGTGCGTCGTTCTCCACTGGGTTCTACACAACAGGTAAATATATTTTATCTTAGATTCAATCCATACTTATTATCCAGTAAACAATTATTCATTCCATTTTATTTTCTCTTTCCAGGTCGATTAACGAAAATTGATGGGCTGGGATATGAACAGGTATCGTTCCTTCCCTTCATATCCTCACTTATCGTACTAATATCTTTTGATTTCCAGGCTCACATAAAGTTGGAGAAAGCACCCTCACACCACCACGGCTCATCACCTCATGTATCGGATGCCTATCTGTTTCCTTTGGTACGTATGTTCGGTTATATTCTTTTCCTGATTTCAATGCCATCCTCGGTACAGGTGTCGAAGAGGATAACCCTCTTCCAACGTACAGGCAGGATTCAGACGAGACATCCTAATCATCATCAGGCTTGCTGGCTAATCCAGGAGGTGACGGTCATGGTAAGGTTGTATCGTTTTCAACTTTAAATAACCTCGTCTACATTCTTTTCATTGAATATATATATATTTTCTTTCCCAGGTTGTATCGTCTAACATGAATATGCCCGTCACAAGAATGACAGGTATGCTGCAAGGTAACATGGAGGCAACGTAGAAATGTCCGGTGTTGTACGGGTGAATTCACGAGATGATTGGATCATGGAATTATCACTCAATTACGGAACCCGACTATTCCCAAAACTCACAGACACATACCTCTCTAGTCGGAATAATCGGCCCTTTTCAGGGCCACAGTGATGTGCAAAGTCCGATTGCGCAACCTCCTCGTGGTGCACATTAGGTAACGCTAATGCCGACGGCAGTTTCCCGAAGATTGGGAACCAGGGCCGGATTAAGGCAGGTGGGAGCCAATGGGGCCATTAGCCCTTAATCCGACCCTGTTGGGAAGAAATAACTGAAGAGGTAAGTGTCGTTTCGCACAGAAAGTGGTAAGAGTGTTCCTTGAATCTCCTTTCTTTCTTTATCGATTAGATCGACAGCTTCGCAAATTTCAGGAAACTAGTTCAGACAAAAGTTTCTTGGTTTTCAACGCACATTCCAAGCATGTAGTCAAAAATAGGTCTCATTTGAGAAACGCAAATTGACCTCAAAATGACCTTGAAGATGGAGTCTGAGGTCGAAGTCAAGGTTACCATCAAATGTCGCCCTCAGATCTCTGCAACTTTCTCTCGAGACTTTTTCTTCCAGCCCCATTACTTTGGGAGATATAAGCCCTGGCTATTTGAAATGGGACATTTAATGTATAAGTGTACGAGTGGGGTACAGTGGATTAGTAACTATTTTAGACCAGTGAATGTAGAAGAGAAAAAGTAAGGATATGTACGATAAACATTAAGTATAGAATTTCATAATATAAATTAAATGGTAACGTATTGAAAAATAATGAATATAATGATTTTGATTGAAAAGAAAGTTATAGGGATATTCACAAAAACATCCGGAATAACTCTATTATAATTATAATCCCAAATATTTGACAGATAACGAATTTCAAGTAAACGCAGCAGTACGATTGCATCTAGAAGGATATCGATATTCCTGAACTGCGAATTTTTGAATAAAAGAGTTTTTTTCTATGAAAATAACGGATGAAGATATTCAGGGGGTTGTCCTAAATAACTGTTGAAAAAATTCATGTCAAACAAATATTTGATATTTCAAAAGATAAGAGATTCGCACATGTCCCCCCAACGTGTATACTACTGTGAGCAAACAATAGTAAGACTTTTTAATTTAAATTTCGCGCGAAAACCCATTCGTCGAAATATTTCTTTTCTAGGTTGGTATGACTGTCAGTGACATCTGTGCCAAATGTCACAACAAAATAATCATCAGTGTTTAGCATACACTTGTCTTTTTGAGTACAAAAAGTGCATTCGGCGTTTTTCCCAATGGGTGAAATTATCCAACAAAGAAGTTCCATTAAATTTTGTGTGCGGAATCAAATTTCTGGTGCCGAAACGTTCAGAATGTTGCAAAAGGCCTTCGTTGTTAATTGTTTGTCGCGAGCATTTTTTTTTGATTGGTTCAAATTATTCAAAGAGGGTCGAGAACCCGTTGACGACGAACCACGTCCAAGACGGCCATCCACATCGCCTGATGATCAACACGTCAATAAAATCAAGGAATTGGGGCTTGAGAATCGACGATTAACCGTCAGAGACCTTACTGACATCGTTGGAATATCGGGAGAATCAGTGAAAACCATTTCGAAAGATCATTTCGGCCAAAGAGAAGTGAAAGCACGATTGGTTCCAAAATCACTCATTGATTCTTTGTGAGTTTTCCGCCAAATATTCAACCAATATCGTGCCGCAACCACCGCATTCGCCTGATTCAGCTCCGTGTGACTTTTGGATATCCAGCAAACTCAAACGACCGCTCTGGGGAAACAGTTTTGAGTCGCTTGAAGACATTATAGCTAGGCACATTGGAGTCTATTCCGGAAATTGACTTCAACAACTGTTTCGAGGATTGGAAAAAACGTTGGCAAAAGTGTATTGGGGCCAGGGGGGATTACTTTGAGGGGGACGGAATAGATTTGGAAGAATAAATTGAGAATTTTCAAATTATGAACAAAGTCTTACTATTTTTTGTCCACAGTATAAGGAGCGCGTCAAACGCTCTGAGGCATTCGATGTCTTATCGCAGAGCAGAGCAGAGCTCTGATGTGGTAACCGAATCATTGTGGAAAATACAAGTGTTTATAAGTGAAAGTGAACGAAGTGTTTCATTTTGAATCAACGATTTTATTTATTTGAAAGTTTTGTGGAATTTGCAAACATACCTCACGATTACATTAACTATTGATTTGAGACCGAGAATGTTTTTGATTTATCATCTTCATCTTGAGAAATATGTGTCAAAATAGGAAGTTTTACTCACAAGAATCTGAATATGTATATTATTTATTACTTGTTTCCACCTACTTGTTTTTATTGCCCAATATGATCACTCTTCTACGTGATTTCAAGCACTAAGCGAGTTATTCTTTCTGTAACTTCAATCAAATTTTTTATAACAAAAACATAGATTAAGGAAATGAAATCTCATGAAAATAGTTGGACATCCGAATTCTCTGACCCAAAAAAACATCTCAAGTTGAAAAATTGAGTGAATACAATCTTTCCTACGGGCCCTGATAGTCACCCGGTAAAAGACGCATGATCGTGATAGATTTCCGTTGCGCGCTGATCAAGAAATCCCTGTATTTTGCAAACTAATAATCCAATCGATCTGGAACTTTCCAAAAAGTTTGTCCATACCTTAGCGAACAACTCTGTCGCTGGAAGTTTTTTGTAGCTCACACTTCCCCCGACACTTTTTTAATGCAAAGCATAAAACACGTGATTTTTACTTCGAATGAAAAATTAATTAATTTATTATTATTATCCTCACATTTTTTCGACATTGTCGTCTTCGGTGAAGTCTCACAAATCAGAATCTATGAGTTTTATTCCGATTCGCCGAAAAATGAATGAGATCCAACGAGTTTAATGTTGGAAAACATTGATTTCTGGTATGAAAAAAATGTGTAGTTTTATTTTTCCTCTCGAAAACTATTCATCCTAGAAAAAAATGGTAATGGGACACTGACCTTGTTTTTTCAAGCTCTATGACCTTGTATTTTTTAATTTTCAAAATTCCGACTTTTTTTTCGACCTCCGACGGGGCCGTTTGGATCACATTTGTGATGCGTTCCGAGCGCTAAGCGAGTTATTCTTCCCGGCACCTCAATTTCATTTGCTCTTTCAAAGTGAAAGTTCGATGTTCATTTATCTAAGTTGATTCTTGGTGTTGGAATGTAAAAGTTAAGGAGAGGTTTGTTCGTTTTTACCATGAAACAAACTGGTGACCGATAGTGAGCCTTCGCAGGTGGTGATATTTCTTTCTTTGGATATGGCATCTTCGGATCGAAGTTGGTTTTTTTATCAAAATTAATTTTGTGTTTACGAACCTGCTAGTGCCACGCAAAGTTATTCGAACATAATTTTGTTTTGCACGGTACCGCCACACCGTCAGCAAGTGCTTCCTAAATAATATAACCCTGATTGGTTGAACCGTTTTGGATGATATTTTATCTCTCCGTTACAATTCGAGATGCCTTGGAATTGTATCCGGAAACCTGAATGAAAAATTGATGTCGATTGTTGTGAATCTTGTAAACAAAGATGGATTGAAAATCAGAATTGCTGCAAAATTGAAAGCCCTTCCTCTCGCCACCTCACAGCGTTACTGTGAGAAATTTCACGGTTCAGAGAGTCTGATTCATGAAATCATCCACTGTCATCCAGATATGGGGTGCAGTGGATCAAATTATAAAATTCCAGAAAATGATAAGAACTTGGTATTTCATTCACGCAAATTAACAATATTGCTCGTTGATGTTGTGGGCGAGGGAATATTGTATACAGGGTGTCCCAGACTTCGCGGACCGGATTTCACAGGTATATTCTGCAGCCAAAATGCAATAATTTCTCGTTTGAAAAAAATTTTTTCGACGCTTAATTTTGGAGATATGAGCATTTTTAGATTTTTTTTCAAATCCAAATAATTCAAAAACACTGTATGCTACATACTTGAACTTAACACCATTCGCTAAGTTGGAAAACGGCAGATGTATGGGGAAAAATTCAACTATTTCATCATTGATAGTTCTGGAGCTATAGCGATTGGAAATTTTTTAGCCTTCAGCCAATCAGAATTCAGCAATTTCAAATCGCTCTAGCTCCGGAACTATCAATGATGGAATAGTCTAATTTTTTTTCCACAAATCTGTCGTTTTCCAACTTAGCGAATGGTGTTAAGCTCAAGTATGCAGCACACAGTGTTTTTGAATGATTTGGATTTGAAAAAAAATCTAAAAATGCTCATATCTCCGAAACTAAGCGTCGAAAAAATTTTTTTCAAACGGAAAATTATTGCATTTTGGCTGCAGAATATACCTGTGAAATCTGGTCCGCGAACCCTGTATGTATATGAACTTCCATGCTGAAAAGTTCACTACTTTTGAAGTCACTATCCACGGACCACATTGGAATTGACAAGAAAAATTATGGTATTTTCATCTAATTCTAGAAAACTCCACAGTACACTGTAAAAAGAAACATATGTCCTAATCTGTTTGCATCTTAATTTCAGACAATGCTTTTTCCATTGCGTCGGCGATTGTTTTTTCGGCTTAATTTGTTTGAATCATAGATTCAGCCATGAAATGAGCTGAATTTAAGACTTTCTTTTTACAGTGTAATTTATAATAATGTCCAGTACAATTTTTACTGAATAAGGAATTCTCCTGAAAATCCATGAACTTCTGAATTCCATTACAAGAATTTTTACTGTGTCAATTGGAAAACGTACATACAGTCCTTATGGGGAACTATTTTACTTTGTGGAAATATAAATCTTCATGAAAATCAAAACTCGGTCTAGCGTTGATATCACAGTAAAAATTGAAACTTAAAGTGGTCCCGAATATCAGCTTAAAAATGCAGTGAAAAGTAGCGCCTATTCCAATTGAAAGTAAGCAATGAAAAAGACTGAATTTCAGTCAATTCCATCTTACTTTGGAAATTAAGATGGGATTCTATCTTAATTCCAAAATAAGATGGAATTGACTGAAATTCAGTCTTTTTCATTGCTTACTTTCAGTTGGAATAGGCGCTATTTTTGACTGCATTTTAAAGCTGATATTCGGGATCACTTTAAGTTTCACTTTTTACTGTGATGGAGCACAGTAAAAAATATTGTATTCTACATGAAAAAGTAATAGATTATTCTCTCCGTGTAGAGTGTGAAAAAAAGTGAGCCACCGTGACCCAAGCTCCCCTATACTAGTACTTTTATAAGTACATTGTTCCTGGGGTGAATGAGAGCAGTCTGACTATAATAACTAGGGGTGTGCGGGTAGCACTTTTTATCGGGTCGGGTTCGGGTATTTGTATTTCTTTTCGGGTTGGGTCGGGTCGGGTACCCGATTAAATCGGGTTTTCCAAGTCGGGTACCCGAATATAATAAAATCGCTTGAATTTAATATTTTCAACTTCTATTCGAAGTTGCCATTGCCGTTGATATTTTAAGGACAAATTGTCTTGAGCGATTGTAGGAATAAGGGGATTTCATATGAATTCCATTCTAATATGAAGAATGCCATATTCACTACAAGTCTATTAGGGTTGTTACCCCATGTAATTGATTATGCAGCGCATTAAGAAATCTCCAAATTGCTTCATGGAATGTTTATATTTATTTTTTAATTCAATTAAAAAATATAACCACATTTATATCTCATAAATAATATATTATCTATTTTCGTATTTAGTAACCACAATATAGAATCTTGAATATCAATGAAAATAAATATTCTTCTTATAAATATCATTCTTTTTTCATATTTTTAAATTTGAATGGAGGAAGTACAACTTTTCCACATGTTTTGTCAGCAATCTTGATCGAGTTGCTGTCACAATATTTCCTGCTGAGGAAAACGTTTGCTATATTTGAATTACCCGAATGTAATAGGGTACCCGAAAAACTCGGGTAATTGGAAAACCCGACCCGACGGGTACCCGACCCGACCCGACCCGATAAAAACCCGATGACTCGGGTACCCGCACACCCCTAATAGTAACCATGATTTTTTGCTTTATGCTGAAGAAAAATTCAGTGGCTTCAAACATAAAATGGAGCATGCTCGAAGTTTGATTTTCCTTATTTTCAATGCAAATCGATTTTTTTGTTACGATGTATCAGAAGAATCGAATCGAAAATTCAGAATTTCCAAGAATTGGTGTTTTTCTCCAGAAAATCGCTAATCTCTAATGATAATTATAAATAACAAGGGCGTGAAATTGACTCGTACCTAGGGCACAATGTGCCCTCAAATCCGCTACTGCTGCGCTGGGAGGCTAGATCCCACACAGCATTTCAGTTCTGAAAGATATCTCAAACTCAATTCAAGAAGTCCTATGCAACATGAAAAGATATCTTTAAGAGATCAAAACAGTTTTTACTTCTAAAAGATTTCTATAAGATGTCTAAAAGATATAGTCTCGGAAGAAAAGTTTTAGATCTTCTATAAGATATCTTTTAGATACCTGTTAGGAGTAAGAACTGTCTTAGACATTTTAAGGATATGTTTTCATGTCGCATAAGATTTCTCAAACTTTTCCGAACAGTTCCTCAAGATATCTTGAAGACCAAAAGTGCTGTGTGGGATATATTTTGAATTTATGATTACTGTCAACGGGAAATGTATTGATTAATTCATGCTAATACATACGATTTAACGCAATAATCAGATACTGAAAAACCTCATGAACAGATTATACATCATGCCTTCAGTTACCTATTCGCGTAATTACATTGCAAAGTTCACCGAGAGGTATGAGTTTACATAATAAAAACTTACGAGTATAAAATCATATCTATGCGCTTTTGGTATTCAACCATAATGGCATATATCATAAGATTTCTATCCTTTCCTAGCGAACAACAATCTCATAGACTAATCTAGGACAGCATTTATCCGACTTTCCCTTCTCTCCTCTGCTTTTTTCTTCATCTCCTCCGGCTTCCTGCTGGTTTCGCACCAGAAATAATTATAGGTCGATCGTATGGACGGCGCCACGAGATGGCTATTTAGCTGTCACACACATGTTACAGATAATACTAATCAATGCGCAGCCTACGAGAGGAGGGACAAAAATTGAGGACGAAACGAGCATGTGTAACTTGATTACTCTTGGAGTTGGGAGGGAACGTAGTAATTATTCCTCTCATATCCTTGTTTTATTTATGCTTTCGGAGCACGTTTAAAGTGTTTTTCTCTTTCATTATCTTACGACTGCTAAATTATCTGTATCTTAACTGGAAAAAATATGCTGCATCGTGAGTTTTATTCCTCGTCCAGCATCTTGTTCTGTCGAAAGTGTGATCCAAAGCGTCAACATTGACTCGTTCATAAATTAATCGAGTTTTTAGACTAGAAACGTCCACTATCCTAACATAAATCGATCATATAACACGTTTTTCCTGCTCACAAAGTACATAGTTACCGTTCAATTCAGTATTTATTTTTTAAGAATATATATTTGAAAAAGGAGAATAATGCTTTCTCATAATATTGAGAGTACATGGGAATACATTAACTCTTTTTCAACAGAGCTATAGATTGTTATCTTCCGACTTCGATCATTGAAAACTTCTTTTTACAGTCGTGTCATCAAAGTTGAAACTGTTGAAAATACCCTATATCCGCATGCAAGAATAGATAAACTGATACTTCTATTGGAAAACGTTCAATTTGAAGTAGGAGTTCACGAGTTTGTTATAAGTTTGTCAATTCCAATTAAGACCTACCTCTCTCTCTCTCTCTCTCTCTCTCTCTCTCTCTCCCCCCTTTCCTTTTTCCGTTTCCCCTTTTTTTGTTCCGTTGAAATTGATCGATATCGCGACAATAATTATCCGTTTAAGGGCCGCAGCCATACGCGATGTCCGTGTAACGCGAATTCCTCAAATATCGGTCACGAGACAACGAAAACAACGCTCCTCTACAATCAACGTATAATCCATTGGATGGATTTTAATGATCCATAAGAGCGCGTCAAAGTAAATTCTGTAAAGCCAGTATTTACAGTAATGAGCAATCATTTGCTAATGGACGATAGTTCGAAAAGCATATAGGAAAGTTCGAAAGATTGGTCTGTCGGCAGACAATTTACCTAATCGGTGGGAAAAGCAGTCAACGATGAGAGCGAATCAAACTCCGCCCATAGTACATGTTCCAACGACGAATTTCTGGTTGGTTTCTGGCCATTGCTACCATCACCCCTACTATTAGTTTGATTCTGTGTTCTATGGTTTAATCGTCAAAAGCGAAGATCATTCCGGTACTATTCTACATCGGCAAAGCGTTTCTATGTCACGTTGATGCGGAGAATTTCACAAATGTCGGCGTCACAGTCGTCGCATGTTCAAACAGCGCGTTCACAGACGTCACTGTACCGTCAACGGAGAGAAGTGTCACGCGTGGGATGAAGGTGATAGGATTCGAGGTCTATTGTATCGTAAATCGTTAATTCTCGCACCCCTTGGTATTTGTGAATTGGAATTATTTGTAACCCGATTCCCCAACGATTGTTCTCTCAATAATCTCGATGGGAAAAATCGTGCTGGAATTTCGAAACCTCTCTTCCTTTCTCCTTTGTTCCGAATTTTAGCTTTTCATTTACTCGTTCTTTCCTTGCAAATAGCGTCCCTTCAACTCCACGACAGCGGTTTACCTGGATAACTTTGCGCTTGGAATGATAAATTCATCGTCCTGGGTAACAAACAACAATGATTAATCGTGGGAGATTCAAGGGACGCTGGTTGCGAATAACTTCCTGGTTTCTTGGATTGCTTCTTCACATTAGGTGCATCCCTAAACGAATTCTTGTCGTTTTAATCATTCTTTATTCCCAACTTATGAATTTTTATTAAATGCTTGGAAAACATTCTTCTGGAATTCAAAGATATTTTTTCTACAGAAAAGTTTCTGTGCATGAAAAATTCTTTGAAGATTCCTCATGTGAAAATCGAAACCTGGTCATCCACTGGCGCAGTACAAACTGCCAGTATTGGGACTATTCATGGACCTGTATTTTAATTTTATAAAACAAGGAATGAAAATTCAATATAAATCCCAAGACAGAAAAAAAATTCGATACGGTTCTTTTGGTCATCGCAATGCTTGTAAAATGATTGAAAATTAACATGCGCTACCGAAAAGTATATATTTAAGAACTTATCCAACAATGGTGATTATTGGAATCAAACGCGATTAATTATAGAGTGAAGATCTCTTTACGACACGCATGTTACAGCCCATAGCACCTGACACGCCCTTCATGGTTGTACAACTGTGCATAACATTTCACGCGTACGGCATGAAATTGGCGCTTCCAGAACTTTCACACATTAAATGAGTGATCCAATTATATACAGTATCTTGTTAAGTACGTTCTTTTCATTCACCCACTTCGCCAAGGTATTTGCGTAACAGCTGGTGCGCGGATACGTGCAAGATCCCCACATGGATGATACTAGAATTTTTAATAGAAATTGTCTAATCAAAGAAACGCAGTAGCAAATAGAGGTAATGAGTCGATAATACGGGGAACAATATTAGTTCCCAATGACAGGTTTGCGGTAACAACGCTCACTGGTACACCCTACACTTCGTTGTGGGAAATTAATGCCTGTCGATAGGCAACCACCACTTGGTGGTGTCGTCGTTATTGAAGTTAGTTGGCTTGCCGTTAGTTCGCATAACAACAACGAGTCTCAAAAGATTGTCTCGTTACGCGTTGAAGTACCATCGAACAATCGAATTCTCCGTTGATACGGAACTAACGGGTCGATCGTACAAACACGAATTCTCTCAAATCACTGATCCTGCAGAAACATCTATTGGTTCAGGGACAGAACATCTGCAGCAGAATCCTCAATCAACACATAATTCCGAATTTTTTATCAAATCGAACAACTAAACGAGGAATTCATTTCATCAAACCTGGAAAACTATTTCGTATAATAATTTAGCAGTCGATGGAAGTCTACGTACGTACACCAGTGGTTAAACTTGATATATTTCAGACAATTTGATTCTACAACACCATACAGAATCGATTTTAATTTTATAATTCTATGCGGAATATTATATTTTCCAACTGATGGAGCATTGTTCTAATATCCCTCTTCCATCTTCCACCTTATTTATTGATAATATGAAAATCTGTACAGAAATTCTCGAGGGAATTGCCAAACAGACCATATCCCCTGCGGTCAAACTTCCATTTCTCCTAGTTTAGGGGCCCACTAACAAGATTGTGTACGAAGGTAAAGGTAACGATTATTCACAATCACATTCTTGTTAGGATATTTCAATACCGTGAATCGGGAATTCAATTATAGATTCTGAGAGAACGTACGTGACTCTGTGCATTAATTTCATAGTTAAATGTAATTGATAAAATGAATGAAACTGGCAATCGCGAGTACATAAACTATCCGTATAGAAGGATTTTATCGTGAATTTCGAGGGAAATATATTGTGTTGTGTAAAGAAGTATTCGAGTTACTCGAATTTCATTGAGCCACTCGATTCGAGTGTTCGATTCGTGAAAGGAGATAAAACAAATGTTCATGAATTTCGGGCATCCCGAGGATTCCAAAGGAAATTGAGTTACCGAACTCGAATCCAGTTTATAATTCAAGGAACGGGCATTGCTTTGTTAAATACAAATTGTTATTGCATTAGAAAGTTTTGGTAAGAATTATTTCCCTGTTGCTGAAATCACTTCCTCTTAATCTTACAAGAGATAACATTTCATTCAGAAATTTCCATGCTCCACCGATTCGGGGCAACGCTGGCAGCTATATTCCGCCAATATTGGTTCACAATGCTGAGAACCAGTTGTACCAACATAAATCCAAGATCGTACGACATCGAGGCGACTGTTGTTCCAAAATGGTAAAGTTTGGTTGAACCTAGGCGCAAGATTGTGCCAAGCTCTGTGCATTATTGGCTCATCATTGATCTGACAAAAGAATCAACTTGATAAAAAAATCCCGGGGGGGAATGAAGATTGGTACATTCAAGACCTAAATTGGAGTAGTCTGGACCCAGACAGGGCCTTGAATTTCCTTCTTTTCAATCGAATAAATTTCTATTCGGGATTATTCATCACACACGGAGAAAACAAATTTGATGTGACAGCGAAATCTGATTTTGCTGGAACTAAGAACTTCTTGCTGTGATATTAATCTGTTTGCTACCACAACAATTTTGTGAGCTATGACAGCGATTTTTCAGCTGCAACAGCAAAAAATGTTGTCCAGAAAAATTTATTCGCTGTTCTATACACGGGAAAATTTCAAAACGAACTATTATTATCTCGCACATAAACCATTCATGTGCCAACGAAATTTTGTTTTCTCACAGGAATGATTGTTGTGTTCACAGTAATCAGTACTGTGCAGCACAGAACTGATTACTGTGAACACAACAATCATTCCTGTGAGAAAACAAAATTTCGTTGGCACATGAATGGTTCATGTGCGAGATAATAATAGTTCGTTTTAAAATTTTTTCGTGTATAAGATACTAAAAATCTGCCGCAGAAAATCGCTGTCATGGCTGATAAGATTGTTGCGATAGCAAATACTTTGCATTCACCGCAAAATATTTGCTGGTCCGCTATCACAGCTAAGTTCTTCTTTTACCGTGTAAGATTGAATATTGAGTTATGTACAATAGTGATGGTGTCTCAAGAAAAATTGAAAAAATGTTTATTCAAGGTGTTTATCAATATGCCGATGCAAACTAATCATTTTTTCATTCCTGGTGGGTTTGGTCTGTGATTTCTTTTCTTCACTAAAACCTCCATAAATCACAGGAAAGGTGTAGATATTTTCCATTAATTTGAAAGAAAGAATATTTCACAGGGGAGAAAATTTCATCACGTTTGGACGTTAACGGATCGAATAAAAATAAAAATTGTCAAATATTTTGATCCCCCTGCAAGGATCTCAACACCACACGTTCTGTCCCAACATTTTCCCATTGTAATCGTAATTGTTCGACTTGAAATTCTTGAACTCACACTCAAACAGGTTTCAACTCACGCGTGAACTCCAATTTGAATAAATGTGGAGACCGTTCAGGATTGCACGAGCTTAAGCGTGTCCTAATTGGCTATCACTCTACACTCGTTCCGGAATGAAACGTCAATCTGGCTCAACCTTCATTTTAACCGCACGGTTTGATTTATAATCCGTGTTATTTCCCTGCTGCACGTGAATACCGTAGGACAGAAATGAATTTCAATGAAGATGGATTTGACATTTGTTGTATCGACGTGGATGACGATTGTCGATTTCTGTATACAGAAATCTCGTTGGAAATATTATTTATTTAAACCGTTAGAAAATCTTGTACACACGCGATATTATATGACGCGTAAATTCTGTTCAAATGTTCCTCGATTCATCACGTACTTCAAATATTGAATAATAAATTCAAGATCAAAGTAATGCGCGCGAGTTCTCGAGAGTCAAAGTGTACCAATTTATCCATGAGAAATTCAATGACCGGGGAGAATCGTAATTCTGTCGTGAATGAATAATTCATCCTTCGATAAAAACATCTTCATCGATTAGATCAGAGGCTACGAAAGATCTTCCAAGTTTCACGCTCGAAACGCTCGAGGTTCTTGCTGGTGTGCAAATCTTGTAACCCCTTTGGCACGAAAAAGACAGAGACCGAGTCATCCACAGGGTAAATTAAATGAAGACCAGGATCTTAATTACCCGCCTTTGAAATTTATTACAACACTTTTTCACGATTTCATGAAATAATTTTGTTCCATCCTTTCACCTCTCTTTCCTCTCCTCGTGGGAATTTGGAATATTAAAGAAAGGGTGTATTGAAATATTTTTGGTGTTCCAACGGGGCGCGGAATCTAAAACGCTTGAGGAAAAAGAAACTTGATCCCAGAGTTGGGCTTAGAGAGTTCTGCGAGAGAACTTCTTACGAATAACCACGACATAAACATTACTTTTTATTCGCCGAACAATTTCATTAAATTTTCTCTCAAAAACTTTCCCTACACACGGGCGGCTCGTTCCGTTGAAAAATCACGTGACAAATCAGAGCTCGGCAGCGACGCCGAGTACAGTTACAATTGGCATAAAAGTTTCTCTGAAGCACGTCAGAAGGGTACGAATATAAATTATTATATCGCGACGGCGGTCTCGCGTTAGAGTCGTTATACAAGCTTCAGAGAGAAATTGTTCTATTCGTAGTGGTACTACTACTAGGAGCGAGAGGAGGAGATTGGGTCGAGAGGGAGAGAAATGTCGAGGTCGATGATATGGCTCGCTCCCGTTGTTTTGAGAGCCGCCACCAAACTTTGGAGAAAAACAAGACTATTTAAATGAATACGACTCTCCGGGTGTATTGTTTTTTATTTGTCAAACATCATAACCATTCATCCACTTAACTCCAAGAAAAATATTCAAATGTAGGATTATTTGTGCTCAGTCCTTTTTTTTCTCTTTTGTTTTCATTATTTGTACAAACCAGTTTTGACGGGGAGTTGTAAATCATCGACGCAACTAATTTCATTTGGTATTGTCGTGTATTTGAGGCTACAAGATATTTCTAGACGGATGTTCGAAGCTACGTCGTTTAAAGTCGTCCTCACGACGCCGTGAGTTACAAAAAAATATACGTAATTTAATCGAATTCTTCTTATTTAAAAGATTTCAAAAATGCTTTCTCCACCTCTTCAGAATGTATACACATTGATCATTGATTTCAAACCGTAAATCGGATGAATATTCATCGAACTAAACAACGTAACACGTAAACGTATTTTCATGAAGCTTTATTAATCGTTAATTCAATGCATTCACGCGCGATAACGACATTTACAGAATGGAATAATTTGATCCATGTGAACAATATTATTATCACGTTCAATAAAAACCTCTGAACAAATTCAAAAGCGTTATAAAATTACGTTTAAATCTATACCTTTTGAATTATATTGCTAAATTCCAATATTGTCGTTTATGGATCAAAGTCGATCAAAATGCAATTGGAAAATATTTTATCCGCTTGACCTACCGCTGTGATTCTATTACGAGTGAAATTCGTTGATGAATATTTGTGGAACTACGTTGCTTCGGTCGCATTGGAGATTCGAAACGCAAAAAATGCAATCATTTTCCGTTTAATACACTCAAAAACAGTTTAGTAGAAGCTACTTGAAGATTGTTGTTTCAATCCTCTAACGCAATGTAGTCTGACACGAAACAATCTTTACTACTTCTCTCTCGCGTAATTCGTTCAATGCCGACATGTCACTACTTCAGCTTTTGCTCGACGCAGTAAACGCGTATAACGTACGCGTCTGGAGAAAATTTTTTTAAAAACTCCCACGACATTACGATATGCTTTATAACTAAGCAGAACGTGTTACTATTTCCTTTTAAAAGTATCAGAGATTTTACCGTATATTTTTATTCTCACTTTATGACGTAATAGAACTGTCTGTACAGTTTCGTATAGTGAAGGGGATGTGATTTCTGGATTCCTGTAGCGAGTCCCAAAGCATATATAAACTTGCATAAAAATGTAATGTAATTCTCACGCAAATTTTATATATTTTATTGCATGTACAATGTATTCTTCTTGAAATGGACTCGTAAAGATATTTCACGTAGGGAATAAATTAAAATTGCACATGAAATTTCAACATTACGTAAAAATTCGTTGAGATAATTGCGAGGATATGAAATTTTAAGGGCAGAAATCTTTTTTAAATTCGCATTATCCGTTTAATTTCTATTTTCGCCGAATGTAATTTTACGCAGAATTGAATAGAATGAATATTAAACTGCGGAAATTATAACTAATTGTACAGGAGAACTATCGATTGTTCGCCCTTTGGGCGTTGATGTAGATTATAGGTGGAAAATTGGTGAAGGATGGAGGAAGATTCAACATCGAGGCAACGAAGAAACAACGTCAAGGATGAGACACGTTGCCTCCACGTCGCCCTACGTGGATTTGAGGTGAATATGACGTAGATGCGAAGGGCTCTACACAAACCACACATTTTCATCCATTACAGAACGAAACATTTGATTTATGGAATACTATTTCACACATGCCCTGATATACCAGTGCGAGAATGAGCGACAAAAAGTTGGCCCGTGCACGGCGACCGGTAAATAGTAGAAATTCGGTATCGCACGTTCCGTGTGTCTTTTTCTTTGACACCGACATCATTACTATCAAGGATCAACTCCAAAGCGTTCTATAAACACGGAAAAGCTCTTGAGAAAAGAAGCGCGCGACGACGAAAGCATGAATATAGTACAAAGTGGAGTGACGAGGTGGAAGAAAAAAAGGCATTAATTCTGTTCGACCGTTTGAACGTGGAGCTATTCGACGTGACCATTCGACATACCTTTTTTCTACGACTACGATTACGACAACCACCACAACCACCAAGAGTCGACAACCACTACCACCCATGATTCCGCGAATATGCGCGCACGCATGTCGTTTACATAATACTTTGACACGAATGACTCGCTTTCGGTGTGTTTGGAGAGATCCATTCTAACGATTCGAATAGCGTAGCAGAAGAAGTCACCTCTTGGGTAAATGGAAACGAGAAAAGCAGCAATTAATGTGCGCTCATCTCACGACTCGCTAAAGCTCGAGAATAACCAACTTCTCCTTGAAGCTTTTTGTTGGAGAATCTTTTTTTTTGTTTTTTGAACGCTCTTTTTTATGCACGGAGAATCTTTTCTCTCTCGCCACAAATATTCTCACACGCCTGAGAAGATACAGGGGGAAATGTATATGTAAAGAGTATTTAGTTGAGACGCGAAAGGAGGAATCCTAATGAATTTTCTTGAATCGAATGAGAGTTTCAATTCATTCGGATTCAACGTCAATGGAGAGTGGATGGTGAACGATGTTTGGATAAATTAAGCAGCACGAGGGGGATGAATCATTTGACGCGAGGGGCAACTTTTCTATGATTCATCATATTTCTGTAAATTAGTGCTCGAGGTATGCGTAAATCCCTGACGAGGATTTTGTGTTTTCTCGATGTAAATTGGGGTTGAGTGTGAGTCACTGAACTCTATAATATACTGGAATGATTACTCCCCAGATTATCGCGGTCAGAGAGAGAAGTTCGAGCCTTACATGCCAGACAAAGATAAGGAGAATGAGGGGAAGAGAATCAGACAAAGATAAGAAGAATAAGGGGTAGAGGTTCGAGAGAGAAGAAATCTTTTCACAATAGTATGTGGCTGACCAGCCTAAACTATAGAATATGTGGGGAGTGCTCATTTCAGTATGTTATAGGAGCCTTCCGAAGTAGCTGACCAGATGATCAGATCAGCTACTTCGAAAGGCTCCATAGAGTTCAATGGTGTGAGTTGAGGAAAAATGATCTAGGGAAATTCACCAGCATTTGGTAATAGTTGCCAAATCTCATAGTTGAGTATACACGCGGAAAGACCGGGTCTATTAATATTTAGAAAAATGCCTGTGAATTTAGGGAAAACGAGGATCGCTGAAAAATATTCGTAGTGAGTCTCCTAAAAATTCGTAGTCGATGTATTGAAAATTGATAGTTTCACTGTGAGAAATACCAATGAATCTATCAACTGTTTATATTTTGACTACGGATTTTTGGTAGATTCACTACGAATATTTTTCAGCGATCCTCTTTTTCCCTACATTGACAGTCATTTTTCTAAACGTTGATAAATTCTTTCTAAATATTGATAGACTCGGTCTTTCCGTGCACGGAGGAAAAAGTATTGCTGGCATAACAAGCAGGTCTGTTACTATAGCGCCTACAGAAAAAACTAGTTGAAAGACCCGAGTAAAAATGAAAACTCCTGCAACACGTCTGCACTAGCCCCGCACTTATATTCACGCTCGTAACACTCCCGCAACAGATCCAAGAATCCGTGAGATTCTTGGTTCAAAATCAAAGCGCCCATAACATACCCGCACCAGACCTGTACGCATATATATGTCTGCACCACGCCCGCAACAGGTATGGACGTTTTTCCTGTTCTGAAACTACATAGACGTGGTGCAAGCATATCGCAAGAGGCTTTTTTCTCATCTCCATTAAATCAGTACAATTTTTCTGAATCTCTGATAATTTTGCAATTAGTGAAATTTCAGAATAAGAATAAAGCGAAATAAAAAATTTCTAAGGCTCAAACGTAAAAGTTGTAAGAGAAATCTTCCTCATACAAAAATTCGGTGTGTTACTGCTTTCGAACGCGTGCATATTCAAAGGAACCCAAACAACGCTGTGTGTATGACACAAATTATTTTTCCCAAAATTTATATTGGTTTTCCTCTTACATCCATTACGCAAAGAATAGGAGTTGGAATTTGGTATGAAACATTCCGACAAACTTTGAACGTGAGGACCCAGTCATTGCATGGTGTTATAGTGTATGAAGCAATGAAATCATGATATCGCTGTATACATACCTTTCTCAATCGATGAAGATGGTATGTATAAAGTGATATTTTGATTTTATTGCTTCATTTTCGAATAATTTGTCAGAAAAGATTTGGCTCGGATTGCATCGTCGGGATTGCTGAGTATCCCCTTAAGGGCTTTCGAACGTGGTAGAACTATAAATATGTAGGTACACAAATACAGAATATAGGTATAGTCTAAGCGAGGAAGACTTTGCGCCAAACGTTTGTGTGAAATAGAAATTGATGTGAAATTTAAAAAATATTTTACCATAGTGCTTACCTGGGATTGCGCCGTGAACATAAATCTAGCAGTAAAATCACTCTCCATTCCCTATAAAAAATTCGTGATTACGCGAGATGATTTGACATTTCGTCGTCGCCATGTTGATTCCGAAAATATCTTGAGATGCAACTGGCAGCTGCGTTTCAAAGTAATCATTTGATTATTTTTTATTATATTCAAAATTTCAAGGTTTTCGAAATAATCAATCGATTGATGGAATTTTTCAATATTGCACGTGATTTATCGTAATAGAACTTATATGTATATACAAATGAAACTATTCCGCATGGAAAAATTACATTACACTTCCCATGAACCCTTCATACATGTGATTGAATTGAGATCGATTAGTTTGGTTATCATCCCGCATAAAATTTGATCGACAAAATTTTTATTCATTTATAAAAGAAAGAGGACCATCTGTTTAGAGAAAGAACGATCTTTGATTATGATGAACGAATTGTACGTGTAACGGTCAGTTACCGATACATCGTTTTCTCCACATTATTCTACATACGATTATGTAAAATATTGATTTCATACACACATGCATAGTCCACGGGAAATGCAACGCAATTTTTACACTGGAATATTTGTTTATGCGGAATAAAATCAACGATATACATTATCACTTTCACAGCACATTATGGGGTGAAATTGTAGAAAATTCACGATGGAAAAAATTTTTTTTGTTATTCCGAACATGGTAATAAAAAAAATACTTACTCCAAAACGTCGCTTTTAACTGCATTTCGCGATGTTCTCAAAAGCAACACGGCGACGGCGAACTGTCAAATCGTCTCACGTATTTACGAATTTTTTACAGGAAATAGAGGTAAAGCCCACACTGAGAGATATTCATTATCAAAAAATACTGGTTTTCCCATTAGTCGGGGGATATGCTTGACATAACGATTTTATATACCTGGCTTGAGATCACAAATTGATGAGAAAAAACAGTAATTTTTCATGCTCCGAAGTTTGAAAATTAAAACCAGAGAGAGATGAGAATTCATGTTGAAAAACAGTAATCTTTTATCATACAAGTTGTAAACAAAGATTCTTAATTGATGACACTGATATGAATTGAAAACCATCCCATTTTCAAGATTCATTGTTGTTCATTTCATTGTTGCGTGGCTTCGGGGAAATAAGCCAGGTTTGTGATCACGAACAATGATGTTCGATGCCCGTGAGGATAAAATTTTTTTTTTCGATTAAAATAACGCTATAAAGAATTACTGATCTTCCCCATCAATTTGTAATCACATGTCAAGTATATCCCTCGTCTACTGACAAAAACCAGTAATTTCTAATGATGAATTCTTCTCAGTGCAGGTAAACACTGGGCAATCCCAGGTAAGCACAGTGGTTTAATATTTTTTCGTATCAATTACTATTCCGCACAAACGTTTGGTGCAAAATAGCAATTGAGATAAAATTTGAAAAATATTACACCATAGTGCCTGGAAGTACGCCTTGAATATGAATCCAGCGGTCGAATCCAAGGACGTATCCAGGAGAGGGCCCCAAGGGGTCCGGACCCCCCCAAATCCAGCATTTTTTCGTTTTTTATATATCTATATATTTCGTATATATAGATATACATCCTCAACATAGGCCCCTTCCGAAAAAAAATTCTGGATACGCCCTTGGTGGAATCATTCTCGATTCATATACAGGGTGTGGCATTTAAAGTGTCGCGGGCGTTTTTTCCAAAAATAAAATGAGATACGAGAAAATTTTTCGGACAAAAATTGTAGGGTATCGAGGGGGACATCCGATGGTGGCCTTGGCTTTGACCTCAAATCTCATCTTCAAGGGCATTCTGAGGTCAACTCTTGTTTTTTAAATAGCATCTCATATTTTTTACTGCAGATTTGGATTCTAGGTCAAAAACCAAGAAACTTTTGTCTGAACCATTTTCCTGAAATCCGCAAAGATGGCGCTCTAATCGATATTGTTCCATACTGAATCTGACATTAGAATAACTCGAAAACGAAGGGTCTTGGAGGAGAATGTTTCGGACAAAAGTTGTCTGATTCCAAGGGGGACCCCTTGAACTGAAACGGAGGTGATGGGGTATAACAGACAAAACACAACACATTTCAATCGTCTACATCACTTGGATAATTTTAATGCAGTAGATGCTCAAAATGATGGGCTTCGACTTCAATACACATTTCAAAACGTTTTACAAAAGATTGCTGAACTTGTGCTAAAATATCTTCATTGATGCTCGCGCATGCATTGATGATTCGTTGACGCATATTCTCAGGTGTAGTCGGTGCTTGTTGATAAACTGTATCTTTTATGTATCCCCATAAAAAAAAATCTGGAGAAGTAAGATCCGGAGAACGGGCAGGCCAATGAACTGGTTCACGACGTCCTATCCATCGTCCAGGATAATCTCTGTCCAATATTTCTCGAGCTGTGACTGCATAATGGGATGGACAACCATCGTGTTGATACCACATATTCAATCGTTCCTGAATATGTATGTCTTCAAGTAATGTTGGAAGTACTTGATCTAAGAAATGTCTGTACTTCTCTCCATTTAGCGTATCTGCAATGAAGTACGGTCCAATTACTCGAGATCGAAAAATACCACACCAAACATTCACAGCCCATTGTCTTTGATGCTCTACTTGACGTAACCATCTTGGATTTTCTGTCGCCCAGTAATGCATATTATGTCGATTTATTTGACCATGATTGGTGAACGTCAACTCATCAGAAAATAATATGCTGATGAAGTTGTTATGGTGCATTTGCGCTAGACCCCATCGACAAAACTGTACACGATTTTCGAAATCATCACCGTGAAGGTCTTGATGCAAACAAATGTGATACGGATGGAATTTGTGACGTTTCAGTATTCGAAGAACACTTCTTCGAGAAATTCCCGAATGGAGTTCAATTTCACGAGAGCTCACGTGTGGATTATTGGCTACTGCAGCTAGTACATTAACTTCCGCATTTTCTCCGCTAACAGTTCTCATTCGATGTCGTTTTTCCCTTGTAACACTTCCCGTTTCTGAGAATAATTTTGTAATGCGTTGAAAATACCTAATGGATGGCGTTGTTCTTTCAGGAAATCGTTCTGCATACAAGTCATATGCTTGTCTGGGGTTCTTATGCACTTCACCGTAAATGTAGATCATATCGATCTTTTCAGAAACCGTGTATCGGATATCCATGATTTTCAATTTGTCATAAACCAAGTAATAATCAAATGTAACTGACAAACTGACTTTCAAAATCGTGAATTTTCACTGAACCCCGTCGTTTGTTTACATCGCGTGAGCTCTGAATGGTGGTAATGTAGACGATTGAAATGTGTTGTGTATTGACAACTTTTGTACGAAACATTCTTTTGCAAGACCCTCCGTTTTCGAATTATTCGAATGTCAGATTCAAAATGGAACAGTATCGATTAGAGCGCCATTTTTGCGGATTTCAGGAAAATGGTTCAGACAAAAGTTTCTTGGTTTTTGACCTAGAATCCAAATCTGCAGTAAAAAATATGAGATGCTATTTAAAAAACAAGAGTTGATCTCAGAATGCCCTTGAAGATGAGATTTGAGGTCAAAGCCAAGGCCACCATCGGATGTCCCCCTCGGTACCCTACAACTTTTGTCCGAAAAATTTTCTCGTATCTCACTTTATTTTTGGAAAAAACGCCCGTGACACTTTAAATGCCCCACCCTGTATATGCGTACAGGTCTGGTGCGGGTATGTTATGGGCGCTTTGATTTTGAACCAAGAATCTCACGAATTTTTTGATCTGTTGCGGGAGTGTTACGGGCGTGAATATAAGTGCGGGAATAGTGCAGACGTGTTGCAGGAGTTTCCATTTTTACTTGGGAGGTGAAGCTGGTAGGCCGACCGAACGCTAGCATCACTGGTTACAACAGTAGGACTACTCCACGTGTAAAGTACTCGGTTTGAGTGATGCCAGAAATTTTGAGATCCAACAGCCTACATCCAATCAAATACTTCTGCTTATTGGAATAACCCAGTGATGCTAGATTCGAGACCGAGACCGTATTAACTCACGCCATTGACCGCTTCCCCTTTCTCCCACCATGCGGAATAAGTCGGTTGAGCGAGAGAGTGATAGTTACTCTTTCTCTGTCGCTCACCCGACTTATTCCGCATGGTGAGAGAAAGGGGAAGCGGTCGATGGAGAGGGTAAAAGCGGTCTCGGTCTCGGATGTGGCATCACTGGAATGACCAATGTATTGCGGTCTTGTTTCTGGCAACACAGGCATTTGGTCAACCGACTCGATTTACCCTCTCCATCAAACCATTTCTCGTCCCCACCATTCCAGCTGAGTGCACGCACACAACGAAACCCGTATTCATGTGATTCGGAAGCGGTCGTTTCACTTCGGGTGGGCTCGGACAATCGACAGAGAACTGACTATCCGTCGATCTTTGTCTTCTCTAGCTCCTCTACACGGGGAAAAATTATGGTTTAAATATTACTACATTTTGTACGGAAGTGGTGCTTTAAGTAGAATAGTATGATATTTACAACTGAATGGAGTAAAAGTTCACGCATAACGATTTGAAAGTTCTTTTGATTTGATGCAACTTCACATGATAAAGCAGGGGGTATAATCTCGAATAGAAAATTTTCAAACGGATTCCAGCGCCGCCATACGGTAGTACAGTGAACTATTTGACATAAATACAACTAACACAAACAATGAACAAATCACACCGATTCTCGAATGAGTGTTAGTGTATACATGTAAAATAGTTCACTGTACTACCGTATGGTGGCGCTGAAATCCGTTTGAAAATTTTCTATTTCAGATTATGCCCCCTGTGATAAAGCATGAATTTTTACTATATTCAGTTGTAAAAATTATACTATTTCACGTACAGCACTACTTCAGTACGAAATGTAGTAATATTTGAAGCATCATTTTTCTCCGTGTACAATCGGTTAACTCCGCACAAGATCGGAAAAAGTTCAAAGCCCACGCGGTCGACTTACAGAAAGGTCTCACTGCTTTTTCTCTACCACGCGACAATTTTATTAAAATCAGTATCGAACTAACCTACCCGGGCGGATCTCGGCTGGGGCCCTTCGATATTTTCTCTTGCTTTCAATAAAAAGCCGTTCGATGTTTTTTTTTCTTCGCTGCAATGATTGATGAAGATAATATGTATGTCGAAATATTATCTGAACCCATAGCCTAGTGGCGAACAAGATGATTCCGGAGGAGGAACGGTCTGGTTCAATTCTGCTGAGAGACAAGAAGCTTTTTTTTCATTCCTGTGGTGAGTAATTAAATATCTTTCGTGAATAATTGAATTTCATATGCGATTGTAAACATGAAGAATTCAATCCCGAGGATTGAATTAATGTGTTTTTTGTTTCATTATAATGGGATTACATCGTCATGATATCAATAAGCCTAATGTTTCATAGTGCACTTGCGAATTTGACCAAGTATTGGTTCCAGTCGATTGGAAAATTCCCAAATATTCGTGTCCGTGAGATATAGACCAATCAATGCAGAATCTTCTGAAATGAAAAATGATTAGCACTTCAGAGGAACGTTTTTAAAAAAGTGTACTTGCAAATTTTATCAAACACTTTGACAAGTTGATGAAAAAATGTCAAAACTTTGTCTCCGGGGCATATAGACCGATCGATTCCAAATCTGCTGAGATGAAAAATAAATATCACTTTGGAGGAACGTTTCTAAAAAAGTTGACTGGCAAATTTCATCAATTCCTGTGATAAATTGATGAAAAAATTACAAAAATTCGTCCATGGAACAAAGACTGATCGATCCGAAATCTTCTGAAATGAAAAATAAACAGCACTTCAGAGTAACGTTGTCAAGAAGTGCGTTTGCAAACGCGGATGCGTCTTTTTAACCCTGACAAGAAGAATAGTTCAATTCAAACCAGAAATCCACATCCATCGATTTTGATTTCAGATCGAAATGATACCTCAACTAAGAAAGAAGAAGTTGTGAACTGTATATCTTACGGAAGTGATATTTATTTTTCATTCCACTACATTTTGAATCGATCGGTCTTTATTCGATGGAGACAAATTTCCGAAATTTTCCCATCAATTCGTCACAGGAATTGATGAAATTGGCAAGTAAACTCTTTTCAAAACATTTCTCTGAAGTGCTGTTCATTTTTCGATTCAGAAGATTTCGTACTGATCGGTCTATATTCCACGGAGACAGATTTTTGAAATTTTTCCATCAATTTGTGCTCAATTGCGAGCTCAATGTAAAGTTTTGACTCGCCAATGTTACTTGTCTCATCTTCATCAAGTTCAAGGGTCCATTCCTACAAATGTCAAAAGCTTTTGGAACTTTGTTAATAGTTACCGGAATCAGAACGGTATACCCCTAGTGATGCATTCAGACGGTACTATTGGCAATACTGGTATCGCTATTTTGAACTTATTTGCATCTTATTTCAGATCAGTTTATCAAAATTATCCCGTTGTTCCTTGTGATTTACCAGAATCTACTCTCAATGTCAATCTTTCCGATTTATCCATCAATATCGGTGAAGTGTTCGATAAAATCTCATCCTTGAAAACTTCTTCCGGTCCTGGAGATGATGGTGTTCCTCCTAATTTTCTGAAATCTTGCAAGTTTGTCATTTCTCTTCCTTTGTGGTTGATCTTCAACAATTCTTATCCTCTGGAATATTTCCTTCTCAATGGAAATCCAGCTTAATTACTCCTATCTTCAAATCTGGGGACCGTTCTGACGTGAGAAACTATAGACCAATTAGTATCATGGATGTTATGCCGAAAATTTTTGAAGATATAGTTACTGATAAAATAACACCACTGTTTTCTGATATAATTTCTGAATTCCAGCATGGCTTCACTTCTGGAAAATCTACCGTAACTAACTTGTCTATTTTTTCTCATGTCGTGTCCTCTGCGCTTGATCAAAATGCCCAAGTTGATACTATTTATGGGGTAAAATTCGCCAAGTGTTCCCACCTGAAAATTTCAATCCCATCAATGTTGATGAAATTCCATGAATTTGTTGTACTAGTGAACCTCTTCAAATTTTGTCAACACCAGGTTTCTAGGAAGTCAGGTTTTCGTGGTACAGGGGTTTAAATTTTCAAAATTTTTATGATCTGCGTTTTTTCGAAAAATCATCATCCTCATTAATCCCATTTAATGAAAATATGTTATCATTGATATTTTTAGGATTTTTTCTAAATTTTACGATAAAAATACTTTTATTCATGCAGAAGGAATATTTCACATAGAAATTCGATTTTTAAAAGTATTTTCGCATTTTTCGGTCACTGCGCCCCTTTTGATATTGATGAAACCTTGATAAATCCAAAGCTTGATTCCTTAGCTTCAAAATCATATAGGTTTAAAAATGGGACGGAGAAATTTCCCCAAGGTACAGAGTTCCAAGTGTGTACGTATCGTACATTGAGCGCGTGACGATCACACCATCGATTTTCAGTGTATTGTTTTATGAAAAAAGTAATTATCAAATTTATTTTCTCAATTTCGCCTACCACATTGCTCAATACAACCATCTAGATTACCCCCTTCAAATGAATAATTGATTCACGACACACGGTTGAAGAAAACACGTCATACTTTATTAGAACATTATTGTAATAATTAGTCATACCAATTTGTCATCTTGGACCCACTAAATTTCTTTTTATTGATAATCAATTTTTATGGAAACGCGGATACTGTAACTGGTAAAAGTAACTGTAAGTAGTGACTTTCTTTGTACAAGTTATAGTACTCTGATTATTTACAAAATTGAATTATTGCTACATAAATGTACAGAATGATATTAAACAATTTGCGGTATTTATAATTATCGATCTTCCGATCCTCCTGAAAGGTTGTTCCTATACTCTAATTTTTATGCCTTCTTCGGGTCTTTGGGAACATATCATATTGCACAGCCGAAGAGTGAGTTTTAAGAATAAACGATGAATATTCCACAGGTGGGGTAAAATTCGCCAAGTGCACGTCTTGAAATTAACGAGGAGGAAACTTTTTATATAAATGAAGAAGATTTTCCCGTTCCATCAACAAAAATGTCTGAGAATTTAAATCGAAAGTGTCAAATAAAACATCATGCATCAGCTATTGAAATTCTCGATCAAATCAAAGAAAAATTCAAACAGTCTCCCAGTTACTCAGAAAAGATTTTGCTTCTAACCCTTGCTCCAAAATCATGGGGACGAAGGACATTGGCTACTGAATTCAACGCTTCGGAATGTCAAGCTAGGAAAGCCATACAGTTGGTAGCTGGAAACGGGATTCTAACATCACCAAATCCAAAGCGAGGACGAAGGTTATCTTGCGAGATTGAAAATTCCATCGTAGCATTTTACTTGGATGATGAAAATAGCCGGATATTGCCAGGCATGAAGGATTATGTTTCGATCAAAACTAATGATGGAACGCGTGAACATGTTCAAAAAAGATTGATTTTATGCAATCTTGCCGAATTGTATTCTTCATTCAAATTGAAGAATCCTACAGTTGATGACAGCTTATCGAAATTTCCACAGCTGAGACCTCGCAATTGTGTACTCGCTGCAGCTTCTGGAACTCATACCGTATGCGTGTGTGTTTATCATGAAAACGTGAATTTAATGCTAGATGCCATAAGTTTACAAAAACTAACGTTTGCGACAGATTTCCCCATGGCTTCTCACCATGATGCCATTAAAATGCTTGTATGTGATAATCCTACTTCTGAATGCTATCTGGACAAGTGTTTAGCGTGTCCTGGAGTAGACAATTCTGAGGATTTTCTTCAATCGAATCTTACAGACCAGCACATTGAGAGAGTAGAATATCAAATTTGGCAACAAACTGATCGCAGCACTTTGAAAACTGAAATAGCAGACGCAGGAGATTTCGTGCAGGATCTCTGTGAACGGTTACATAAGTTGAAATCTCACGCTTTTATAGCAAAGGAGCAATCGTGCTTTCTTAAGAATCTCAAGGATAATTCGAAGGCCGGAGAATTCATAGTTACATGTGATTTTGCTGAAAACTATGCATTCATTGCTCAGAATGCTATTCAATCGTTTCATTGGAATAACAATCAAGTTACCATTTTCACAACAGTAATTTATTACAGAACAGATGAGTTAAGACATCGCAGTATACCAATTTTGTCTGATATTCTGACTCATGATACGGTAGCTGTTTATGAATTTCGAAAAATTATTACAAAGTATTTGCAAGATAATTTTGAATGTGAAAAAATCTTCTACTTCACTGATGGAGCATCACAACATTTCAAAAATAAATATAATTTTGCAAATCTACATCATGAACATGATTTTGGAATTGCGGCTGAGTGGCATTTTCATGCAAGTGCACATGGCAAAGGACCTTGCGACGGTATTGGTGGAAATTTGAAGAGACTTGCAGCACGTGCAAGTCTGCAAGCATCATCAAATGGAAATCAAATTTTGACTGCGGATGCTCTTTATCTGTGGGCTAAAGAACATCTGAAAGAAACTGTAATTTTTTTCAGTCCAAAGAGTACTCATATAGAGGCTACGAAAGCACTTGAAAAACGATTTGCATCTGCGAAAACGATAGCAGGGACTCTCAAATACCATTGTGTAATACCTATGGAACATTCATCGTTTATTTCTAAAAACTCACTCTTCGGCAGTGCAATATGATATATTCCCAAAGACCCGAAGAAGGCATAGAAATTAGAGTATAGGAACAACCTTTCAGAAGGATCAGAAGATTGATAATGATAAATACTGCAAATTGTTTAATATCATTCTGTACATTTATGTAGCAATAATTCAATTTTGTAAATAATCAGAGTACTATAACTTGTACAAAGAAAGTCACTACTTACAGTTACTTTTACCAGTTACAGTATCCGCGTTTCCATAAAAATTGATTATCAATAAAAAGAAATTTAGTGGGTCCAAGATGACAAATTGGTATGACTAATTATTACAATAATGTTCTAATAAAGTATGACGTGTTTTCTTCAACCGTGTGTCGTGAATCAATTATTCATTTGAAGGGGGTCATCTAGATGGTTGTATTGAGCAATGTGGTAGGCAAAATTGAGAAAATAAATTTGATGATTACTTTTTTCATAAAACAATACACTGAAAATCGATGGTGTGATCGTCACGCACTCAAGTTACGATACGTACACACTTGGAACTCTGTACCTTGGGGAAATTTCTTCGTCCCATTTTTAAACCTATATGATTTGGAAGCTAAGGAATCAAGCTCTGGATTTATCAAAGTTTCATCAATATCAAAAGGGGCGCAGTGACCGAAAAATGCGAAAATACTTTTAAAAATCGAATTTCTATGTGAAATATTCCTTCTGCATGAATAAAAGTATTTTTATCGTAAAATTTAGAAAAAATCCTAACAATATCAATGATAACATATTTTCATTAAATGGAATTAATGAGGATGATGATTTTTCGAAAAAACGCAGATCATAAAAATTTTGAAAATTTAAACCCCTGTACCACGAAAACCTGACCTCCTAGAAACCTGGTGTTGACACAATTTGAAGAGGGTCACTAGTACAACAAATTCATGGAATTTCATCAACATTGATGGGATTGAAATTTTCAGGTGGGAACACTTGGCGAATTTTACCCCTTATACAGACTTCTCAAAGGCTCTTGACAGAGTTGATCATAATATATTGTTGAATAGATTAAGTAATTTAGGTATTCGCAGCAATTTTTTGTCGTGGTTACAGAGTTATATTCTGAATCGTACGCAATCAGTTCGTGTCTCTCAATATTCTTCTGATTCATTTCTTGTATCCTCAGGTTCACCGCAACGCTCACATCTAGGTCCTTTATTATTTATTATTTTCATTAATGATATCTCTATGATTTTCAAGTACTGCGCACATCTTCTTCTCGCTGATGACCTGAAACTTTTTTTGATTATAAGAACTAACAGAGATGCTCAAAATCTGCAATCTGATTTGGATCGGTTACAATCTTGGTGTGTGCTATCTAACATGTCATCAAATCTCACTGAATGCCATGTGATGAGATTTCATAGACCCGGGAAAAAATAATTCATATATGGTCGTATATGAGCGTATATGAATCATATATGAATCATATATGAACATATATGGAATACATATAAACATATATGAACATATATGAGATCATATATGAGCATATATGGATTTTGGTCATATATGATCATGTATGAATGAGACTGTATATGGCCATATGTGATCATATTCAATCATACATTATCATATACATCCATATATGGACGAAAAAATGTCACAATTTTACATGGAATGTGATGAAAAACCAAAGGAGAGAGAAGTGAGATCAATGCTGATAGATTCCCCATTTTCATATATGACCATATATGAATCCATATATGGGTCCATATATAGAATTTTTTTTCCCGGGGAGGTAAAATTGCTATTTATTTTCCTTATAACTTGTCTCATCCTCTGTTATCACCTATAAATACTGTTCGTGATCTTGGAGTTTCATTTTACTCTCGTTTTAACTTTTCAGATCATCACAATTACATAGTTGGTACTTCCATGCAATCTCTTGGATTTATCAAGCGCGTTTATAACGATTTTCGTGATCCTGTCGCATTTTGACGCCATGAAGAAATTTCAAAAATTTGTCTCCGGGGCATATAGACCGATCGATTCGAAATCTCCTGAAAGGGAAAATGAGTATCACTTGAAGTCTGATGGCACAAAAAGATGAGATTCACCATGAGATCTTGCAGAAGATGACTCCAGCCTTCTAGGTCCTGTCGCAGACGAGACTGATTGGCGACATTGAAGATAGTGAAGTGAATGAGCCGGGATATAGTGTCACTAGATGTGATGCAGAAAACAGGAGCACAGGAGGAGTCATGTTATATGTAAGGAACGATATAAAATATGGAGTAATATTGAGAGATAACTTAATATCCAACGGTTGGTGTATTGCGGTAGAAGCAAAGAGCGATATATATAAAGGAGTGATTGGTGTAGTGTATTACTCGCCGAGTGCGTCAGATGGTGAATTTTTGCGATTCCTTGGGAATACGGTAAACTCACTGGTAATGAAAGATCAATGTATATTGGTAGGGGATGTGAATATAAATTTAATGACTGACTCATTTTATGCGAGAAAATTGAGAACTGTTATGTCTAGCTTAGGTATGAAACAATATATTGATGAACCTACGAGAATTACGAAAGACAGTAGAACATTGATAGATGTGGTTTTCGCTAATAATAAGATAAATTGTAAAGTACTCGATAAACCAAAAATAACTGACCATTCATGTATCAGTGTTGAAGTTAACATAAGTGGAAAGGGTGGAAAATTCAGAGAGTTCATTAGTAGAGATTATAAGAAATTTAATGTAGCTGAATACTGTGAAGGAATAGAATCAAGGCTTGTGCATAGTGATAATCTAGAAATGAACGTAAGAGCTGAAAAATTCGTCCAGAGTTTAGTCGATGCATTAGATATAGTTGCGCCTAAGAAGAAATCCAAAATTCCCAAAATTTGGGATGGGAAAAAATGGTATTCGGGGGACATAAAAACAGCTGCTCATAGAAGAGATGAAGCATATGCTAAAGCGTTGTATACGAATAATGAACATGATTGGATGCAATTTAAAATTGGGAGGAATACGGTAGTGAAAATAATTAGAACGAAAAAGAAAAAATATTATGAAGATATGATAGACAAGAACAGAGATGATCCGGAAGTGATGTGGAAAACTTTGAAAGAAATAATGAAGGGAGAGAATATGGGGTCTAAGGGAGTGAATAATGTAGACTTTGAAATATTGGATAATATTGAGGAATTCAATCTAGCAGATAAGTTTAATTTAAACTATATAAAGCGCATTAATGATATAATACAGTCTATAGGCGGGGTTGATAGTAGGTGAAAACCTATTCATGTTATTGAAAACAAAGATCTCATGGAAAATTCTGAGTTAATAGATGTACATAAAGTAGAACGGATCGTCATGAACTCGCCAAATGAAAAAGGGACAGATGAAGGAATAAGCAGTGATTGACTGAAACCAAGCATACAAGTCATAAAGGGAGAACTTATGAGAGTAATTAATGATTCGCTAAGCAAAGGCATATGTCCTGAAGGATGGAAAACTTCCACAATAATTCCAATTCCTAAGATACAAAAACCTAAGAAAGCTAGTGAATATAGACCGATAAACATATCACCAGTTTATGAGAAGGTACTGGAATTGGAAGTGAAAGAACAAATAGAGAAGTATTTACAAGACAATGATGTAATAACGGAGCACCAATCAGGTTTTAGGAAAAATCATTCTTGTGAGACAGCGCTACAAACTATTATTGGTGAATGGAAATTGATGATTAGTGAGGGGGAGATTGTAGGTGTCATATTTTTGGATTTGAAACGAGCATTCGAGACAGTAGATGGACAGGGGCTTATGGAAAGACTACATCAGTATGGAATAAGAGGAATGGTACTTAAATGGATGAAATCATACTTTAATAATAAAACCCAAAAAGTTAAATTTAATAATCAATGGTCGAAATGTATTGCAACAGAGTACGGTGTACCACAAGGATCTGTGCTGGGGCCCCTATTGTTCATATTATATATAAATGACATAATTCAGTTCTGCCCAGAAAGATGTAGTATCAAAATATTTACAGCCCGGCAAAAAAAGTTCCATATATGGACCCATATATGGATTCATATATGCATTCATATATGGTCATATATGAAAGTGGAGAATCTATCAGCATTGATCTCACTTCTCTCTCCTTTGGTTTTCCATCACATTCCATGTAAAATTGTGACATTTCTTTGTCCATATATGGATGTATATGAGAATGTATGATTGAATATGATCACATATGGCCATATACACTCCCATTCATACATGATCATATATGGCCAAAATCCATATATGCTCATATATGATCTCATATATGTTTATATATGTTCATATGTATTTCATATATGTTCCTATATGATTTATATATAATTTATATACGCTCATATATATACGACCATATATGAATTATTTTTTCCCGGGAGATGATACAATTATATATGTAAAAGGGGGCAGCAGTGCGGAAGTAGAAATGAAACCGAATGAAGCATCACTTGTAATTGAAAATTGGAAGAATGGAAACAGATTGAAAATGGATGCTGCTGAAACAAAATATATGTTAATGAGGAAAGTGCCAAATATCTTGGTGTCATTATCGATAGTAAACTATTTAGTATATAGTAATTTATACTAAATGTACGGTTCATAAATCGATAATAGCACCTCATTTTGAATATTGTGCGACATTGTTGGTGGGTCTCGGTAAGACACAGTTGAAAAAATCACAGATAGCGCAGAAACGGGCTATGAGAGTCATATTACAATGCGATAGATATACTAAGGTAGAAAGAATGTCAGAAGCGTTGGAATTTATGTCAGTAAGGCAACGTTTGTATTATAACGTATGTATTTTCATCTTCAAAATGTTGAATGGCATGTTATCTCAACAATTGGGTACTAAATTAGAATTAGTAGGGGGTGGAACTAGACCAGCTGGAAATACAATTTAGGTGGATTGAGAATACGCAGAAAAGCTTGTTTCATGAAGGTGTCAAAATCACAATCCTATAACATCTGAGATAAAACGGAGTGATAGTCTTGCTATATTTAAACGTGAGTTGAAAGAATTTATTAGATAGTCAGTTCCTAAAATGTAAATGTAAAAGACTCGATGTATGCAAAATAGCCGAGAAGGCTAATAAAGATCAATCATTCAATCAATTCAGGGGAACGTTTTTAAAAAAGTGTACTTGCGAATTTCATCAATTCTTGTGACAAATTGATGGGAGAATTTCGGAAATTTGCCTCCATCGAATAAAGACCGATCGATTCGAAATCTTCTGAAACGGAAAATGAACAGCACTTTAGAGAAATGTTTTTAAAAGAGTTTACTTGCATTTTACCAGATTTTTTCAATGAATTTTAGAGAATTTTCTTCTTCCACCAAAAGATGCATTCTGAATTTCTCCAACTTCCTCTGCGCAGAAAGTGATTCTTAGTTGTATCAGCTAAATTTTAGCGATTATATTCATAATTTAGTAATGAACTTATGAATTTTGCGGCAGCAACTGAAATTTAGCTATTGAACCGAGAGAAATTCACATGTGGATTTATTCAAGTTGACTTAACTTTGTTTGAATCAACTAAATTTTCATCTAAATATGACCCTACTACAGCCTCAGTTGGATCGAATGAAAAGTTTATCCCACCTAAATAAATTTTTATTAATGTCAAATAAAATTTATCGAGTGAAATTTTACTGAATTCAATGAAATGTCCAGTCGGTTCATATTCGAGTCAACCATCCTTCTGGATGTGGAGCTAAAAGAACAGGTATTTATCTCGCAGCTAATTACTTTTTACGCGTAAACCCTTGTGAATCTCTTGGAGTTTTTCTGATCCAGGTTAAAAAATTCCTCGGGGGTTTTCGAAATCCTTCTGAATCTCTAAGAATTCAATATATTGAGATTTCAAAGCTCTCCACAAATTTGCCAAAAATTTCATTCATCATTTACACTTCAAAGCACTCTCCAAATTTGTCTGAATTTTACAGACTGTCATTCATTCACATTCCCAAACTCTCTCAAAATTTGTCTGAATCTCTCTGAATTCCCGTGAATTTCTCTAAATCCTATAAATTGGGTTTTCAGAATTTTCCTGATATCCCTCTGAATTTCTCGAAAGATTTCTAGATTATTTGGAATCCCTCAAAATTGCGAATCAGAATTCGGATGTCTTGAAATTGCTCTCTTTGAAATCTGAGACGGAAAATTTTTAGGAATTCACTTCTTCCTAAATTTCCTTGCGAGTCTTTGAATTGTTGTGGAAATTATGATCGATGATCCTCCGGAACCTAATCCTCGGTACACTGTGAAGAATGTGCGGAGTTTTCCTTCACACTATTTGTGGATTTCGTCCTCTCATCGCGGGGGAATTGCTTTTCCATCAGGAATGAGGGATTTTTCCACCACTTCGAGGTATTATTTTGTTTTTCGGGTGTGAAATCCTCCACAAACAGGAGGGAGTCCACGAAATTAGTATGAAAAATTCCCCGTCTATGGAGGGGAATTTGCTACCACCATTTTTTTGCGGGAAAATTCCACAATCATTGTTCACACTGTAGTGTGACGTGATACATTGTCACAAAAAGAGTCGCGAGATGACACCACGCATGACCCCTGTGAAAGGTAGTCGTGTAATTTGAGGATACATTGGTTCGCGTGAGAGAACACAGCTGTCGCTGGCTCGCACGAGAATCGGGAACACATTTCCCCTCCTTCACTATTCCTGTTCTCCTCTAATCCCTGTCCGTTTACGATTTGTCGAGGTTTTCCATCCCAAAGAGGCAGCGCCACCTACACGACGAGCACGAGAAAGGATTGGTCCAACGCCAGAAGACGGCTCTCACACTATTCCAGACTCTCCTCCACCGACAACCTATCAAGAGCCCGGAAACGACCCACGGGTATCGCTCTCCCATGGCATTCAAGGGTCCACAAGAGCGTGAGAGAGACAACCTTCATCGGTAGTATGCAAAAAGCCCGACCGGTAATAGGGCCGACTCCACTACCATTGGTTGATGGCTAGAAACGTTCAGTGAATTCACTAGAAATCACCAGTTTTCAGCCAATGACAAGCAGTCGGGCTTATTACCGGTGGGGCTTCTCGCATAATACCCCTTCATCGCAACACCCCACCTCACCCCTGCCTTGGAACACTGGATGAAGATAAGAAGACGTTCGTATTAGCCCTCCCTCGGATAAATTTTATGGTCGCGGTTTTCCTGTATCCTCCTTTTGCTTGATTGATGTAAACGGCCTCGTCCGTGTAGAATACCCCCTCGTGGTCTTGCCCTCCGTATTTTTCTTTCTTTCTATATTCCCTCTGTTCCCTGAATTAATTTCACGAACTTGAGTTGTTTATCTGTATTCTTCTTTCCACTACAAAGTCGTGAGGATCTTGTGATAATAATGAAATTTGGGACTTCCTGAATTTCCCTGAACCTTTCCAAATCTCACTGAATTTCCCTGAATCTCTCAGAACTTCCGTGAAACATCCCAGTAAACATTTTTCAAACATTCATTATGTTCTCTAAATGATATCAGAAAGTTATCTAATGCGTTCTCTAAGGTTTTAAAATGTTGAGGGGAAAAATGTTTATTTGGATTGAATTTTCAGAGAGAGATTCAAAGAGATTTTGTGAACAAGGGTGCTTTTCGGAAATCGTCCGTCCATTCATTGTCCCATTTGAAAAAACACTTTTGTCCTGTCCTGGAGTGACCTTATCCCATAGAAAAAAGCAATCAGTTGGTGAATTTTGAAAATTAACGAAGGAACCCAGTGGACAATATGTTATCATCAAGAAGTATTCAAGATCTCCCAAATATATCTGGGAGGTCAGATAGAAGGTTAACATAAAGGTATCAGAATGTTATCAGATGCCTCGATTTCTGAGGAAAATAAGAGATTGTCAGAATGTTATCCAAACGAACTCTTCAACAGGATTATTTTCTGAGATATCAGATTGAAGATACCATTCGGATATCAGTATGATAACATCACTAGAGCTCTTGTAAAAAACCTTTTAAAGAGCTCGTCCTCTTATAAGTGTTCACTGGGAAAACTTGCATGACCCCAAGAAAATTAAACACGAATTTATTTAAACCACGACCAAGGCTGTTTCCCCCGTCGTCTTTTTTCTCCCCCTGCCCTCCCTCGCGCCGGGTATGTGTAATATTCTTCACGAGTAGTGCAATCTCACAAAACGAATGTGTGCGGTTCTCGTATTTAATGCCTTTGAAAGCGCCAGAAAGTGGCACCACAAGCCAGCTAGCTATGCATATTTTTCCCTCGGTCTGTCTCTTTACACGCTTAGACTAATAATGGTGGTACACAACGACGACCATCATGGAGGAAATGAAACTACGCCAGAATTGCGCCACGTCTGTGTGTGTGAGAGAGGGAGAGAGAGAGAGAGAGAGCCTGGAGGTTGCTTTACGTGACTCATGGTACTTTAATAATCGTATTCACAGTCATTATTCGATATTTAACCACGTTTTAATTTACCTTTTCATCGTTCCCTTTATCGAGTACACTTTGTCACTTTTCTTGTTTTCTTTCGATTAAACTTTGGAAGGAAAAGACAGTCAGTCAAAGCAAATGATAGGGTAATTATTTAGTTTTGTAATATTTGGTTAACTTAGAAACGAGGAACCCAGTTACACGATAGATAAAGGAAGAAATTATCATTATTCCTTTTTTTTATTATTTTCTATACGATCTCATTATGTACGTTCTGGTTTCTGGTTCTGATTTCGATCGAATCCAATTATTCTCCTCTGCGCGATACCTCACTTACAATACTACAAGTTTCAAGTATTTTTCGTCGATTCGCGTTCAAGATCGGAGATTTCCCTCATCTCTTTCTCGAGACACGGATAAAGGAGGTTTTCAATATCTCGGAGGGAAATAACAATAATTGAAACTTCACACCCCAAACAAAACAAGTTATTCCATAAGATTTCGTTTGGAATACCAAGATTTTCGAAACAGTTCTTCACGAACATCGGAACTATTTAAAACGGATTCATAGGAAGTTCGAGGGAAATGCCAGTTATGTCCGCCTCAAACTGTTCATAGTGGTATTCAATCGACATATCAGATGCGTTCGCAAAGAATTCATCTCCACAACCAATTGTATGCACCATACAATCCTAAAAGAAGTCGTTTTGAGTCCCAATCAAATTATATTTAGAATTCATCATGAATTGTTCCCGGATGTCAAATTGAATGTTTTATGAGCTTTTTCTACAGTATATAATTGAATATTTATTAGATAAATGTTCAAGATATTCAAAACTCCTTATACTTTTTTACGCGGTGAAAAATTTTATATGTTAAACCCCTAGACTTCATACCGAATTGAGGATATATCAAGACTTTGAGGTTATGTATCAAACAAGCTTCATGCGAATACCAGGCTTCCTTTCATTTTCAATCATGAAAATATTATACATTCCAGAAGAAAATCATTTCAGAAGTCACAAATAACATAACGAAAACTACACCGAGGCCATTCTTCAAAATGTATAGAAAACCTAACCTCAAAATCCAAAGGAAATCATTAATCCTGCGCTTGTAATGAATACCATTAACAATCAAAGAAAAGACAATTCATAGTTATTTTGTAATCGTACAACATATATCATAAATAAATAACGAAAAACAATAATAATAAAAAAAAAGAGAAATATATACTTACACAAAACCAGCCACGTGCATGACGCATGTACGTATATCTGTGTATGTCTATCAGTGTAGTGTTATAATTGGCTATTAGAGAGTGAGTTCGTTTTGAAAATATGGCAAAATTATTTATAGTTTTCATAAACTAGTAATGCGTTATTGAGATGCGCAGTAGCCCGAAAATATGATTTCGATTTTCTTTCAATTAAAAGAGATTATTCAATCAAAACGATTAGAAGCTGATCAGAGAACACTGTTGAGTATTCTTAATCCATAAAATAATTACAATTGATTTTAGTTTCATTTGAACGGAAGATGCGTAAAACAAATGCGCGAAGGATCTCAACGTTAACTGGAAGAACTGCGCATTTCAAAACGAGTATAAATAGAGGTACGCTAGTGCATAAGCTTTAGTCTTTGTTCAGTCTTTGAAGTGAGAAGAGTTCATGTAACACAGCTGTCGAATAAATTAAACCAATAAGTATTGGTCATTATTAGGGGTGTGAGAGTACCCGAGTCATCGGGTTTTTATCGGGTCGGTTCGGGTTTTTCAATTACCCGAGTTTTTCGGGTACCCGATTACATTCGGGTAATTCAAATATAGCAAACGTTTTCCTCAGCAGGAAATATTGTGACAGCAACTCGATCAAGATTGCTGACAAAACATGTGGAAGAGTTGTGCTTCCTCCATTCAAATTTAAAAACATGAGAAAAGAATGATATTTATAAGAAGAATATTTATTTTCATTGATGTTCAAGATTCTATATTGTGGTTATTAAATACGAAAATAGATAATATATTATTTATGAGATATAAATTTGATTATATTTTTTAATTGAATTAAAAAATAAATATAAACATTCCATGAAGCAATTCGGAGATTTCTCAATGCGCTGCATAATCAATTACATGGAGTAACAACCCTAATAGACTTGTAGTGAATATGGCATTCTTCATATTAGAATTGAATTCATATGAAATCCCCTTATTCCTACAATCGCTCGAGACAATTTGTCCTTAAAATATCAACGGCAATGACAACTTCGAATAGAAGTTGAAAATATTGAATTCAAGCGATTTTATTATATTCGGGTACCCGACTTGGAAAACCCGATTTAATCGGGTACCCGACCCGACCCGAAAAGAAATACAAATACCCGAACCCGACCCGACCCGATAAAAAGTGCTACCCACACACCCCCAGTCATTATAAATAAAGAAAAATTTATCATTCATCAAACCTTCACTTCGCTCTGGCGAAGTAATTTTCCCTTGTGGAACATGATCAAACCCATAGGAGTTTGAGTCTTTTATTCTTCCCTCATCCAAAGAAAGTATTGATATGAGTCTTATTCTTTCTTCTCTAAAAGAAAGTGATCTTATGGTTTATTCTTTTCCATCCATGAAAAGAAATTCGAACGAAATTCCATAAAGGAAACTCTTATAGGAAAAGATCTAAAAACTGATCTTCTCTATAAAAACCACTGATTTGAACGTAAACCAGACTTCTGATTTGAAGTCTCAATTTTTATTCTTCGCAATAAAAATTTACTAAGGCATCAATTCGCTCGCCTTGATTCGAACGAATTAAAAGGTATTTTCCCAGTTTTTAAGCTATTTAATAAAAAAAACTGCAGTGGCGGCCGTAGTCTTATGACTTTCCGGTTGTCACGTGCGAATCTCACAACTCAAGGGTAATAATTAATCAACGATTTATTATGTTTAGATGCCCTTGGGCGTTCACATGTGGCGACCGTGACAGGACTAGCGTCCTTTCAAACTTTTATGTGATATTTGAACAGTTATTCAATGGACAATTCAATATCTAAACAATGATCTCAAATTTCAGACGCTACTGATAATATTGAAATCATCATTAAGGCGCGCAATGCCTTATTTAAAAACATTCAAAGTTTAATAAGTGTGATAAAGTTCGCGAATTGAACTCGTTTTCGTGAGGACTAGGGGTGGCAGTTCATTGTACAATTAAAATTATTTAAGAACGGTTTTTTCAATATGATTGGAAGGAGCCCACGCCCCAGGAGGGGTAGGAGTGTGACTAATGATCCACACAATTTAGAAATAATAGACGAAAACGGTCCAGACTATGAACAGCAACCAAATTTACAGCAATCGAATGATGATCGTTTATTACAACTATTATCAAGATTTGAAACGAATTTTGTTCAAAGGATGGAACAACGATTCGATCAATTCCAGCAACAAATACAAACAGTCAATAATCGTACTGCAAATTTGGAAATCCCACATCCTAACCGAGATGATAATAGAGATGAACATCCTAGTCAGAATTAGCGTGCTGTTTCCGAGGATCCCAGTTTGGTGGGGAGATCACGAAGTGTTAGAGATGTAGGATTCAGTAATTTATTCAATGACATTCAATTTTCTAAGAGGTGCTGTTATAAAAAAAAACAATTCCCTTCTAAAATTTCGAAATTTTTTATAATCTCTCCAAAACATATGTTCATAAAGTCACATAAGATTTATCATTTATTTTTTTGATAACCCTACTCCAAATGCCAGACAAATCCGGACAACTTTTTTAGCTGGATCTGTCTGGTTTTGTATGGTCTTGTCTGGTTTGCCAAATACAAGATTTGTGCCAAGTTTAAAATGAGTCAGGATTGATACGGCTGGCCAAAATGTCTGGTACAATCCGGATTGTCGGGTGAAAATTATGTCAGTTTTTGTATGTAAAGAACATAATCGGAAGAAGTTGCTGTAATTGGCTGGGACTGGCATGAAGAAATAGTGGCAGGGTGATACCGGTTTGCCAGTAAAAGAAATTGTGCCAGATTTTATAGGACTCGCCGATTAAGAACTTCGTCAGATCTACTCAGTCAATCACGCATTCCTTGAATGTGCCGATCTGAATGGTATCGGCGGGTTGCTAGAGTGCTTGAAACTCTCTGGAGTACCAACACCAGAAAACTCCTCAGTTGACCATCATTTGCTGATAATGCCTGACCAGAAACGAGGATGGTTTCAACCGGTTCGCCGGTTGACCGGCACATAGGCGGTTTAGTAAGGCGCGCCTGCGTGGAAAGCTGACTGGAAAACACCGTGATTCACATATTCCTAAAATATGCAGATCTCATGAGAATTGCCAGGTTTTTGAAGTGCTCGGAAATATCCGGCCCGCCAACACAAAAATCTTCTCGGTTGTGCGTCAAATTTGCGGACAATGCCTGACAAAAAAAGAGATGGTTTTGACCGGGTAGCCAGTGTACCAGCTCCCAGTAGGTTTTATAAGGTACGCCTGCGTGGAAAGCTGACTGGAAAACACCGTGATTCACATATTCCTGAAAATGTGCAGATCTCATGAGGATTGCCAGGTTTTTGAAGTGCTCGGAAATATCCGGCCCGCCAACACAAAAATCTTCTCGGTTGTGCGTCAAATTTGCGGACAATGCCTGACAAAAAAAGAGATGGTTTCGACCGGGTAACCGGTTTACCAGCTCATGGTAGGGTTCGTAAGGCGCGCCTGCGCGGAAAGCTGACTGGAATACACTGTGATCCACAAATTCCTAAAATATGCAGATCTCATGAGGATTGCCAGGTTTTTGGAGTGCTCGGAAATATCCGGCCCGCCGACACAAAAACCTTCTCGGTTGTGCGTCAAATTTGCTGACAATGCCTCACAAGAAAAAGAGATGGTTTTTACCGGGTAGCCGGTGTGCCGGCTCCTAGTAGATTTTGTAAGGCGCGCCTGCGGGGAAAGCTGACTGGAAAACACCGTGATTCACATATTCCTGCAAATGTGCAGATGTAATGAGGATTGCCAGGTTTTTTACGTGCCAAAAAATTGTAGAAAAAATAACACGTTTTGGTCAGAATGAAGTGAATTTCCTCAAGGGCGATATATTCCAGAGAAAATACTATATGGTCAGAAGTTTTTTGTTCAATACTATTCAGATTTCATAGCATGAATGAGCAATCGAATTTCGACAAAAAACATTCTCAAATATCTTATCCAAACTGTACATCGCAGTATAGAAAACCGGTCACTTCCGGACAAAATATTTTTGATAATATTTTTTGTTTGATCTTACTCGGACTTCACGGGCCGAAAACCCAGTCACATTCCGACGGAAAATATCCTCGAATATCTTATCCAAGCTGTATCTTGCAGTATGAACAACCGGTCAATTTCGGACAAAATATTTTTCGATGGATCTCATCCGGATTTCACAAGCCGAAAAAACAGCCTTAATTCGACGGAAAGTATCTCCGAATACTTCATCCAAGCTGTATTTCACAGTATGGAAAACCGGTCAATAGCGGACAAAATATTTTTTGCCTGATTTCACACACCGAAAAACCAGTCACAATCCGACGGAAACTACCCCCAAATATCTTATCCAAGCTGTATCTTGCAGTATGAACAACCGGTCGATTTCGGACAAAATATTTTTCGATGGATCTCATCCGGATTTCACAAGCCGAAAAAACAGCCTTAATTCGTCGGAAAGTATCTCCGAATACTTCATCCAAGCTGTATCTTACAGTATGGAAAACCGGTCAATAGCGGACAAAATATTCTTTGCCTGGTCTCACTTGGATTTCACAAGCCGAAAAACCAGTCACAATCCGACGGAAAGTACCCTTGAATATTTCATCCAAGCGGTATTTTACAGTATGGAAAACCGGTAAAAACCGGACAAAATATTTTTTGATTGATTTCACTCGGATTTCACAGGCCGAAAAACCAGTCACTATCCACCCGAAAAAATCATTGGGTATTTCATGCAGTTTCTATTTGATTCACACAGCATGTCAAACCGGAGAAAAACTATCACAAAATATTTTGTCAGTATCGTCTGGAATTGTACGGGACAAAAACCGACTAAGAACCTGACAAAACCTGATGAAAAATTTTTTTATCTGGATTTGTCGGACATATCAAGCAAGTGCCGGGCCCGTCAGAGGCGGCTGAAATATATTTTGTCAGTATCGTCTGGAATTGTACGGGACAAAAACCGACTGGGAACCTGACAAAAAATTTTTTGTCTGGAACTGTCGGACATTTGGAGTAGGGAAGACGCTATGGAACCTTCCGAAGTAGCTAATCCAAGTGATTCGGATCACTTTGCAACCAATCAAAAAGCTTAAAAATTGATCCAGATCACTTGGATCAGTTACTTCAGCAGGCTTCTATGTTTTCATATGTGTTGATATTCCATATCATCCTTCTCGTCCTTACGGATTCGAGAAGAAACTGTATGAAATTTTCAATAAATTAAGACATATATGCAATTTTTTTGAGAAATTAGAAAATTATATGATGATATACTTTTATATATGAACAATTGTAACTTTTTTGGTCAGAAATTATGAGTTCTTATGAAAAATTATGACTTTTCATGAAAAACAATGTGTCATAGTCATCATCATATTTATGAAAAATTTTATGTAATTTTATGAGGAATTATGAAAATATATGAAATAATATGATTTCATTTATGAGAAATTATGACTTATTATGGGAAAACATTTCTCATACTGAAGGTACCAATTCCTTGAGAAATTATGAAAATTTATGAGAAATCATCAGAAATATGAAAAAATACTGAAACATATGAGAAATTATGTAAAACTTTTCCGCCAGGGTACCCTGTAATCTATCCCTTTGCTGTAACCATTCCATGCGTATATGCAGACTTTATAGATGTCAACAAATATCTATGCTATTATGATTAGCATCTGGGTGAGTAAAATAAATACATCTCGACTTTTAAAGACATAACCTATAAAATTCCAAGAGATGAATTCTGAACGTGTACTTTGCAAACTATTCATAAGAATTCATTTCAATAATTTCCCAAATTGAATTCTGTTTCTATTTGAATACCGCTATGGATATTTTCAGGTGGACATAACGGATATTCTCTGAGTACCCTGGCGGAAAAAGTTTCTCATAATTTCCCCTGACTGTTTTTCATAATTTCTCATAATTTATCCTGAAATATCCTAATTTCTCTAGGATTCAGGACTGTTTTATGAGAAGTATTTTATCAGGAAAAGTCATAAATTAGGATAATGTTCCTTGTAAATTCTAATCAGATCTCATAATTTTTCTGGAAATTTTATTACAAAAAATCATAAATGTCCATACTTTCTCTCATAATTTCTCCAGAAATTCAGACAGTGTTATGAGGAATTTTCCTCATATTTCCTCATAAATGGTTCATAAAATTCCGAAATTGTTTTGAATCGCGATTTTCTTATTTTATTATTTTTGCTTTAAACTTCAATATCTCAAGAAAATCGCTCAGTATGGTGAAACCGTTGTTGCAGAGCAAACATATATGTTGTAAGCAGCACATTCCGTTCTATTGGAAGTTGAAATTAATTTGTTTCAAGATTTTGTTACCATTCCATCCTGGAATTTTTCTTACTGGTCAAATAAATATAACCAGTTGGAAGTTTTCTGACTCTTTCTCAGCACTCTTGAGCTGCTTTGATTACAATGTGAGGAAATAAAAATGAAAAATATAGTATTTTATGATGAAATTTTATGAAAAATGTTTGTGTCTCGTGCAAATGTATTTTTCATATAAACAGATCTTAAAAAATTATGGAAAATGATGAGATTTTATGATTGAAATTATGAGAAGTTATAACTTCCTATGGAAAAGATTATTTTTATGAAAAATTAAAAAAATTCAAGTATTGTGTGAAGATATGAAATTTTAGGACAAATTATGATTTTCAGTGAGGAAATATTTTTCATAATGACAGTCCCAATTCCTAGAGAAATTATGAAGTTTTAAGAGTTTTTATGGAATTTCATGCAAAATTATGAGATTTATGAGGACATATGAAAAAATATGAGAAACTTTTTCACCAGAGTACTGCCTTTGAATTCTATTTGAATATTCTGAGGATTCTTATATGAATTCCAAAATAATCCCAACAGAACTCATTTCAAATCAAATGAATCCTATGAGCCTTCTTTACGAATTCACTCAATGTGATTCTATTAGAATTAAGAAAATCGAATATATTCCGAATTCATATGGGACTTGTGTGTTGTCTGGGACATTTTGTAGTTGTATATTTCATATTTCACAACAACTTTCATCTCGAATTGAATTCGCTGGAGGGAGAGAGAGAGAAGAGAGAAAGCGTTTTTTCGCATTTCATTTTTCATATTTCTCTCGTGTGTCGATCTTTTTACATTCTTTCCAACATCAAATTCAAACAGATAAAACACATGAAATTGAATCGCATCGTTTGTCTTGCAACTTGTTTCTTTGCTCTCCCCTGCCCCCAACGACGTTCGACAAGTGCAAACACTTTTTCACATTACACACGGAATTTTTGTTGCCATGTTACCATACGTGTCAGCGCCGAGAAGAATCGTCTCATCCTGTATTAACCCACTTCGAAAGGATTATTTTTTTGTCTGTCTTCCCTTCGTTCATCCGATTCGTGAATCCTCCCACCTCGTTCCTCCCCCGCGGGAAAGAATCAAATGAACGGAGAAGGGACGACAGACGAATCGGATGATCGCAGGTCATGTACCTATCACCCTACCACCGAGATTTTGGTCCTTCAAACTGATGTATATGAAGGATGATACATCGATTGTATACATTAGGGTTTGTGTTTGAGTTTTCTATTAGACTAATCAGGACCGTGACTCGGAATACGCTCGATGGATGTGTTCGCGTATAATACGTGTATATCCAACGCACAAAAGTGGTGTAGCGTGTTTACACTTCGCGTGGATGAAGATAATGAAAAAAAAGGGTCTACAGGCACTCTCCGAGAGTATTCGGATGTAGGGAATTTGTAACTTTATAACTTTGGCAACTCAGCGTGTGCTCTTCGTACGACCGCCGCCACTGGGAAAGAGTATTAAGTACGGTGATATATACCGGTAATATGCTTTTCCTCTTTCCATCCAAATTCCAACCTCTCGGCTCCCTTGGGACGTGAAAGAATCTGTCCTTCGATCGTTTCCAATTGACGATTGAATCAATGCAAACTAAATCTTTTTCCGCTTCAACTTCACTCTCGATGAAATTATTATAAAACTGAGTCTTTTTGTAGGAAGGTTTCGAATAGTTAATCATCGTGAACGCAATGTAATGAGGTAAACTGTTTCAATAGCCTGTCGAAAGTTGTTGCCGTACTTGCGATATTCAATCCTGGAATCACTATATTAATTACAAAATACTCTCTCTCTTTCTCTCGTGTAATTCACCGCATGTACAGCACAGAAGCGTGTAAGTACATCGAATCAACATTCGCGGTTTAACTACTTCTATTATAATTTGTAAAATTATATGAAATATATCGGAATTCGGAAGGGGACAATTATTAACGAAGGTAGAGCAAGTCTCTAAAGTTGAGGAGAGATCGCTACACCGCAAGAAGAGATATATGTATAGATACGTATTATATACAGATTCAACTTGTAAGAGTTACAGCTAGAGCTGACACTAGAGTTTACTAGCTGCATATATATATATATATATATATATATATACTCTATGTTCGTCGTCGCGAAAATGTATCTCTTGCACGTATCCATGCTTCGGCGGGTAACGTGCTGATTTACTTATCCGCGTGAACACGAGTTTTCAGCCGTGCGAGAATATTTATTACTAACCGGCGCGCGCCAGTGGGTAACCATAGGGATTGAATTATAATGCATCGTGACCTTAGCTGCTAGTTCCACGTTCATTTTATTCGATCTGAGTAAGTCTTCTTCGTCTTTTTATTCTTCATTGTACTTCTCTTTCGTGCAATATACTGTAATGATTATGCTTAAACTTCTGGATTGAATCTATTTATTAACTGAACCTCAATCCTGGATCGCACCCTGTGGTTTAGATATCGATTTCAGCGCGAATTAATTTAGAATAACATACACGAAGCGCTTGTTCAAGGCACATGTTTTTGAAAACTGCGATATGTGCCATATGTAGTTCGAAATTGCAGCCTAACTCTGCAAAAGTATTGGATCAAGGGGGATTATATTTTGTCCAATGATCTATAGAGCATTAAAAGAAGTTCCCTCTAAATTTTCATAAATTTGTATACCATGAGTTCTCTCATATCCAGAATCTTCGGAATTTGGAGCTGGTGCTGTGATTTTATTCAAAGGTTATTGAAAATGATCATAACCCAGATAGCATACAAGAATCCCAAATGAATTCTGGAAAAAGAACTCTTTCAGAATACAATGTGTTCTTGAAGAGTGTGAAAAGAATTCGATTCATCAGATATTTCCGAGTTCCGTTGAAATTCTCAAAGAAGTCTCACAGAATTTTAACGGAACTCGCGAATGTCTGACGAATCGAATTCTTTTCAAACTCTTTTGGAACACTTTGTATTCTAAAAGGGTTCTTCAAGAGTTCTTTCTTCAGAATTCATTTGAGATTCTTGTGTCCTGTTCGGGAACCCTGTGAAAATTATCCATTATTGGGGATTGGGAATTTCAATGAGAACGGATACGATTTTCGAATACATGTGATGGAGGAATACAAATACAAGGTAATTTTGGAAATTGGCTGTTTCAACTGAAAATGTAATTTGAGAGGTCTTTGCATTCCAAATAATATAACTGTTTCAATCAATCGCGTAGAAATTGTGTAATATAGAATTTTAATTGCGTTGTAAAGGAGGTAACCCCAAGAAAGATATCTTCAAGATATCTTTAAGATATCTGAATCGATGTTGAGATATCTTAGGATTTTTCTGTACAGTTATCTATAAGGTACATGAAAGATGTCTTATATAACATCATAGCATAGCTTAAGGATGCCTGTTGAGATATATTTTGAGAATCTTTCGCAAAATGGGATTAATCGTCGTACAGACTCTCATTTTACACATCTTTGGAATATCTTCAAGATATCTCAAATTTATCTCCAAGATATCTTCAAGACATCTCTGAGTTATCTCTGAAATACACTGTCAGAGAAATCTGGAAGTTTTTTTCAATTACGTACAAGAAATCAGGTTCATATACATTCTGCATTAAATTTAATGTACAAAAACATGAAAAGACTATAGATTATGCTATAGTTTACATTAAATTTCATGTGAAATGTGCATGAAACTGAATTCATGTACGTACTTGAAAAAAACTTCCAGTAAAAACATTAAAATTAATGCAGAAATTTTCAACAGTGTACGTTTAAGATCCCTGTACGATATATTCCAGGTGCCATAAACAATAACAATGCAAAAATAATAATTGACGCGTCGCATGCAATCACCAGACTTGCGCTCGAAAATCCGAGAAAATATTGTCCAACGCGACGAACTTTGGTTGAAATTTTTTTTTCTCCGATCACAAAATAGAAAAGACGTAGACGTTCAGAATCGAAAGCCGCACATTTTGTGTAAGAAAGATGTTATTGTTCATTACGTATTTTGGTAAATAAACATTAGAAACAAACTTTTTTTCATAATCAAGATTCAATATATCTTCCGTTTCAACTCGCTGTATCTCGGTGAATAATTGACCGATCTTTTCGAAATTTTCACCACGTATTCATCAATGTCTGTAGAAAATGATAGTATGATTGAGAATTGTCACATTTCAAAAATTGTTAATGTAATCGATTGTTTTCCATGCAACGGTGGAATTCACGCCCGGATACCTTCTATGACAAAAAGTATCGAGGGAATTTTCGAGTACAGAAAACTTCCAGCGGGAAAAATGCTGGGAAGGCATCGAAGAAGTTCTCTGGAAAATTTGAAGTCAATTGCTATTGTCAATAAAAAGTTATTAACGTTTTGGTCACAGCACGCGTGGTTCATATCTCGAGCGCAGTGAGTTATAGTTGTCATGTCCGACCACGCGCTCGTCTTTTGTTTAACAGGTAAGAAATTAGTGACGTGTTCGCAGGTCATATTATTTCTACTGCATGGTGTTTATGTGTAACGTATTGAGTAACCTTTTGATAGCTTTATCGGATGAAATCCGATACGAACAATATCGAAAATAGAAACGAACGAAATCGGTTCAAAACGAAATTGGATGAAAATATATTATCGAACAAAAATTACATCAAGGAATTTGACAATAAAATATGTGATAGTGATTCGTTAGTACTGAATAATTTTCATACAATGATACTCAATCTGCTTGTATATCAATTTCCATTCCATGGTTACTGTATCCATGAATGAGATGAATATAGAAAATATGAATATTCATTGATGAATACGTGGTGAAAATTTCAAAAAGATCGGTCAATTATTCACCGAGATACAGCGAGTTGAAACGGAAGATATATTGAATCTTGATTATGAAAAAAAGTTTGTTTCTAATTTTTATTTACCAAAATACGTAATGAACAATAACATCTTTCTTACACAAAATGTGCGGATTTCGATTCTGAACGTCTACGTCTTTTCTATTTTGTGATCGGAGAAAAAAAAATTTCAACCACAATTCGTCGCGTTGGACAATACTTTCTCGGATTCTCGAGCGCAAGTCTGGTTATTGCATGCGACGCCTCAATTTGCCCTTGACATGAAAAAAAAAGATTCTTCTCGGAATTTTACTGTACTTCCTGTTGGTTAGTATCTCAAGTATACTTTTCCTGTCTGAGAAATTTTCATTTTTTGAAAGGGATTCGAACCTACCTACTTAACCCCCCTGCTGAAAACTGCTGTTGAAGACGCTCAAGATTTCGAACAGTATCACTGAGTATCTGAGTGTTTCTGCGAGTACGGCTGCCAAGGAAAATGAGTGCAGATTGAAAAAGAAGCAGTTCCTGACAGCATTTGTGATTGTCAGAAACAAACAGAATGCACAAGCTTGAAAAATGTCAGTTCCTTGCAGCAATCGTGATATAATGAAGAATGATTAGACTGAGAATGAAATGACTGTCTGAAATGTTGATACACGGAAAAAAGAAAACAGCAATAGTTACTGTGAATCGCAGTAATTCATTGGAAAATAATGAAAAATCAAATTCACGCCGTTCATTACTGCGTCTCCGAGTAACCGTTAATGTCCAAGCAGCATTGACGAATTTAACTGCAGTACACATCACTGTGATCGCGCTAACCTCTATCATCCAAGCGTGTTCTCATTTGTTTTTCAACTGATTGCTATTATGGACAGTAACCAGTGCTTTTTTCTTCTTTCCGTGTAGTTGTAAAACGTATTCTGAACAATAAGTTGATTCATAGCATGAGACTGTATGTGGTTGGAGAAGCTGTTCGGAAATTTAATTGAAACTGATAGGATTCACATGTTGAACGACAAGTCTGCTCTTATACGCTGTTACAGATCCAATATCTGAACGAATCAATCTGAATTCCGAGAAAAAATATTATTGAACGATTTCGTTGGTATCGGCTGAAAGAAAATCATCACGTTGTATACCGGTTGAAAAAAATAAATGATTTTTTGAATGTGAGAGTTTCTGACGGGAAATGCGTGTTGGAATGTTCGTGGGCTTTGACAGGGTTTACATGTTGAACAATAAGTCTGCTCTTTTACGCTGTTACGGATCCAATATCTGAACGAATCAATCCGAATTTCGAGAAAAAAAATTATTGAACATTTTCGATGGTATCAGCTGAAAGAAAATCATCACGTTGTATACCGGTTGAGAAAATTGAATGATTTATTGAATGTGAGAGTCTCTGACGGAGAATACGGTTTGAAATGTTCGTGGGCTTTGACAGGGTTTACATGTTAAACAATAAGTCTGCTCTTATACGCTGTTACGGATCCAATATCTAAACAAATCAATCCGTATTTCGAGAAAAAAAATTATTGAACGTTTTTGATGGTCTCAGCTGAAAGAAAATCATCACGTTGTATACCGGTTGAAAAAAATAAATGATTTTTTGAATGTGAGAGTTTCTGACGGAGAATACGGTTTGAAATGTTCGTGGGCTTTGACAGGGTTTACATGTTGAACAATAAGTCTGCTCTTTTACGCTGTTACGGATCCAATATCTGAACGAATCAATCCGAATTTCGAGAAAAAAAATTATTGAACATTTTCGATGGTATCAGCTGAAAGAAAATCATCACGTTGTATACCGGTTGAGAAAATTGAATGATTTATTGAATGTGAGAGTCTCTGACGGAGAATACGGTTTGAAATGTTCGTGGGCTTTGACAGGGTTTACATGTTAAACAATAAGTCTGCTCTTATACGCTGTTACGGATCCAATATCTAAACAAATCAATCCGTATTTCGAGAAAAAAAATTATTGAACGTTTTTGATGGTATCAGCTGAAAGAAAATCATCACGTTGTATACCGGTTGAGAAAAATGAATGATTCATTGAATGTGAAAGTTTCTGACGGAGAATACGGTTTGAAATCAAATCCCCAGTTAAAATGAATCCTTTTATGCAAAAATGTTGATTTACAAAATTTTTATAAGTGTAATGATTATCCATTTCTTTGTACTCAATTTATCCAGTACAGACACCTCGTTCATGGATAGGAATCTCAAAGCAACTCAACGTGAAAGTAGTACACTGATATTTTGATTAAACAGTTCAGTTTTCATTAGTCAGATCGCCACTGCCCACAGTGGTACGAAAAGCCAAAAACGTGGCCAAAATTGAAAAAAACAAACATCATATTCGGGTTTTTTGAAGTAGCAGGTGGGCTACATTGATAGTTGGGCTATTGAAATCTAATCCTTAAAACGGTTTGCCATCAACACTGAAGTTGGCATAACAAAGGAAAGTTGACCTTGTTTTACGTGTCGTATGTCAGTTCCTACGAGCGACATATCTAATCCTAATTCAATTTGAAATAATTACTTATATGATTAACCAATTGATCTAAATCAAAATGCATGCTGTTCCGGGAGGTATGTAGAGCATTTTCATCACACAGATCATTCAAAATACGGGATTTATCAATCATCTATTTCCATTATTCTTTATAACAAATATTGCTCAAAATTGTCAATAAATACATTGAAAACCGAAGTGAAAAGTCACATATTCCGCTATATTCCGCCAAATATCCGATTGGAACATAATCTATGATCAATTTGCTGTTAAATTGTGTAGAGAAAAGCTGCGCATAGCTGCGCTTTCGAATGTACGATATAAATGAAATGAGAATTGCAATGAATCGATATTTACGCGTTTTGTCACAGTTGATCAAAAATCGAAAAAATGTTGAGAATATTATGAGATGAAGTACATATGATGTTCATAAGGTACACACAAATAACCCGCACAGGCAAACAGTTTGGAAAGAGTTCATAATGAGTTCATTTCGAATTTCCACACTCCCAAATGGATTAATTATCCACTTTTTCCAAACAGTATGGCGTATAGGAAGGAAATGCAGGATAAGTGATGACAAAAGAGAAAGAATAACTGGGTACGACATACAAAATCAAAGTTGACGCTTTTCTCTTTTTGCGAAACTTATAATTGAAATGAGATGAATACAATGAATTGGATCAAATGAGTCCAAATGAATGAGTATATCAAAGAATTATTATTCCATCCCGTGACAAATTAATTATTCTAATTTTAGGTTCAAGCGATGATATTGTACAATTCTCAAGGAAAGAAATTTTCGTTTTGATGAAAGACCATTCGAAGAGTAATTTGGGAATTATAATTGAAAATTTAGAAAACCGTCTATCTTCGCATACTGGTCGTTGTATCAAAGTCTATGACCATATGAAGCAAGTTATTGCAAATTTATTCAATAAGATGAGACAGAAATATCAAGAGGCTCAGAGAAAGGATGAACATTTTTTCGTAAAGAATAATGAATGGCTCAACGTTCCAGTACATTTTTCTGTTCAGAATGATACTAAGAAAACACCAAAAATGAATTCAGGTCGACCTTCTTCGGAATTCTCATCTCTAAGCGAACGTTCAAAGCGAAGAAGAACTCAAGAAATTCGAACAAAATACGATGTTGATGAATTATCATACGCTACGGAAATGAGTCTTCGTTCTGCAGGTAAATCAGGCGTTTCAAAACTTCTGAAAGACATTTCATCGTCTAGCCCGTCCAAAGTGGAGAAATATATGGAAGTTGTAAAATCAGAATCTGCATCCACATTTACAAATGATCAAGCCTTGGCTTTATTTTTGGATATGGGAATATCAAGAAGAAAATATCAATTGATGAGAAATAGTGCAATGACAGTAGATTGTAAATTGTACCCACTGTATCAAGATGTATTAAATGCCAAACGTAAATGTTACCCCCCTATCAGTAACATTAAGGTTTCCGAATCAACAGCTGGAGTAGAATTGCAAGCTTTGTTGGATCACACAGTGAGACGCATTCTATTACTCCAACAGAATGATATGGCAGGACTGGATGCAAAAAATGTTATCCATATGCATTTCATTTGTAAATGGGGTTTTGATGGAACTTCGGGGCAAAGTGTGTATAAAATGAAATTTACCGATGAAACAGTTTCTGACGTAAGTTTACTTTTCACTTCGCTTGTGCCATTACAACTTGTATGCTTGGATGAGGAATCTAAGCAGGAAAAAGTTGTATGGTTCAATCCAAAACCTTCGTCTACTCGATTCTGCAGACCATTACGACTGCAATTCATTAACGAGAATGTGGATACATCTTTGAATGAAGTAACGCATTTTGAAAATCAAATACAATCGCTTGTTCCTTGCAAAATATTCATCGGAGAAAAGAATTTTCCATTTCTTACAAATTAGTTATGACGATGATCGACGGGAAAGTTTGCAACGCAGTAACCTCGACTAAATCAGCTCAACGTTGTTATCTGTGCAACGCAACATCAAAAGATTTTAATAATTTAGATTTAGTGTTGAGCATGCCAGTCAAAACAGAAAACTTACAATACGGATTGTCGACACTTCATGCATGGATTCGGTGCTTCGAATGCTGTCTACATATAGGATACAAACTTGGTACAAAGAAGTGGCAAGCACGTGGCGAAGACAAGAAAGAAATCGAGATCCGGAAAACTGCCATCCAAAAAGGGTTTAAGAAAGAACTGGGACTTATTGTTGACGTTCCAAAGCAGGGTTTCGGGAGCAGCAACGATGGGAACACCGCTAGGCGTTTCTTCGAAAACTCAACAACATCTTCTATTATTACAGGAGTTGATGTGAATTTGATCCAACGATTTCATGTTATACTACAAGTGATCTCAAGCGGGTATGAAATCAATGTTGCAAAGTTCCGGGAATATACAGCAGAAACAGGAAAATTATTTGTCCAACTATATCCCTGGTATTACATGCCAACTTGTGTCCACAAATTATTAATTCATGGACCCGAAATCATAGAACATGCGTTATTACCTATAGGACAACTTTCCGAGGAGGCTCAAGAGTCAACTAATAAGTTGATGAGAAGATATCGCGAAGACTTCTCACGAAAGTGTTCCCGAGTTAAATGTATGGAAGATGTGTTTTTAAGACTCATGGCAACATCGGATCCTTTAATTTCTACTTTGCGAAAACAGCCACAAAAGAAAATTAAGATTTTATCTCAAGATGCAGTGACACTATTGATTTTACCAGCTACAATCTTGTCTTCCAAGGATGAGTTACATGAGAATTCATCTGACAGTTCAGATGAAGAACTACGAGAAGCAACAGATGATGATTCTGATCAGGAAAATGATTGAATTTTCTTATTTGTTATTGATTTGTTATTGATCTTTGATCAATTAGTCTTTTGTCACTAATATTATATTCATGAAATACTTTTCTATACGGACTGAATTATATTTGTAAATCCTTTTTATCGATTTATAATAATCTTGTTCAATGATTCAAATAAACGTCAACTATTCGAATTTATAAATTCAGAAACGAATTCTGAATAAGCAACCCCAAAAAACCCTGTGTACCGAATTTGAAGAAAATCCTATGATTTTTGCAATTTTCGTCAGGCATATTGGCTGCAATTTTGAATTTGGAGATTTTCACAATTGATTCCTAATCAGCGATCACAAAAACCCCTGGATACCGAGTTTGGAGAAAATTCGATGATTTTTTTAAATTTTAATTCACCATATTGGATCCGCCATTTTGAATTTCGAAATTTTGCTAACGGATTCGTAATCAGTAACCCAAAGAACTCCTGGATGCCACGTTTGAAGAGAATCGGATGATTTTTTCCATTTTCATCCATCATATTGGATCCGCCATTTTGAATTTGGGAATTTTGACAACGGATTCGGAATCAGCGACTCCAAAAACCCCTGTTTACCAAGTTTGAAGAAAATCCGATGATTTTTTCAATTTTCGTTCTCCATATTGGATCCGCCATTTTGAATTTCGGAATTTTGACAACGGATTCGTAATCAGTGACCCCGGAAACCCCCGAGTAACATTTTTCGAGCAAATTTGAGAACTCCTTATAGTTTTGACCACATTTTCGGCATTTCGTACCACTGTGCTGCCGGACAAAATCAAAACCTCATCAAGTCGCATTTTTAACGGAAATGTCTTTCTGATATGAACTCATTCTGTAAAATCAGCAATATCAATTGATATTAAAAAAACTCATTCTCGTAAAAAATGTGGCGTAAGAAGGTTTTCCCGTTGTACAGCAGGGCTGGAGTGAAGTTTTCATGCGTCGAACCTTTGGCTTCGTACCGAAACCAAATTTTATTTATGAAAAGTTCAAAATGTAACTAAAATCAGATGAGTATTTTTTGTTGTTTATATTTGTATATTGTATATTTAATTGTTGAGTGCAATATCAATATTGGACCCCCCAAAAATCCCCCTAATTTTCACTGTTCCTAGCAGACGTTGCCCACGAATAGAAGTGCCAGTCAAAAACGCTCAATAAGAATCTTCAACCGGATGTAATCGGTCGAAGCAATTTCCGTACGCAGTCAAACACCAATTAAATATTTTTTCCACTATTCCATTTTGTCACGCCATTCCGTTGCGCCTGTGCGGTGTCAAAAACCGTCTTGACACTGCCGAAATAATGTATTTATTGTTCCTATCAGCATTCTTCAATAATTCTCTTGGAAACTGAACATTTATACAAAGGCTGATTAAGACAAAATTATTTTCAATCTGTCACCACCATAAAGATCTATCAAAATCGTCGTGGTCAAGTACATACTACTCCGTGTAAATCATGAATCTGTAGTCGCGCGTCAAAACACATTGATAATGAAATGTCCCAAGTGTGAAGTGACGATCGTATGGATACGAACTTCATACCACACTACTGTCGGCTGGATACCTTGAAACGGTACTATGTTATTAAATATTACCATTCACATATAAATTGCAGATTCGTATAATGGTCAAACCATTAATTTGACATCAGACTAAAATGACTTTCTAATTATTCAAATTTCTCTTGTTAGAAATACGGTCGCCAGCTACTTTTTGTCTTTAAGGGTAAATCAACAAACCTTTATTTTATATTTTTATATATGCACGAAATCAATTCAAAAAAATATGTATTTGAATTCTCCTGAATTCAAAATTTTTTAAATAGTGGTTCTGAAAAAATAACTTTTTTGAGAGAAAGAATATTTATTTCAAAAAAAATTTCTTATAAAAATTATTCTATTAATTATACAAAAAAAATTGTTTGGATACAATTTTTAATGACAATTCTTTTAATTTTTTATGTTCACGTATCGACTTATCCGAGTTCTGTTCTCTGTCGCGTGAATGCCACAACTAACTCTACGACGATAACCACGCTCCTTATATAGGGGAGAATGCTCCATCCGAAAAATCATGAATTCTTTGATTTCATTCTTTTTGTTTATTATGGGTTATTAGTTTCGCTCAGAACTCATCTCTGAGCATAGAAAAGTAGCAAATTTCCTGAATGATCGTTATTTCCATGATTTTCCGGTGTCGCTCTTTATACATTATCGATTAAATAAATAATTCTGAATCTATTCAATTTTTTAGATATAAACATGTAAATTCTTGCTCGGTACATTCTTCCGAGCTAACATTTACATGTTCTGATATTAATTTTCATATATTAATGGATTTCATCATTATGTTCCATCACAACCTATAATGATAAAAGTGGGTTGATATGCCACCAACTTCCAATCAGAGTATCTCTAAATAGAGTGAATAGATGTCCGAATGACATGAAACCAACTTCATGTACATGTATCCCGCCGAGACAATAGTTGTCATTTAAAAACAAATCAAATGTAAATAATGAAGTGCGATGATTATGAATTTTAAAATCAAGGAATTTGACTGAATGGAGAGCGCAATTTTTCATGATTGAGTTAACCTCAAATGTATGATCAGTAAACGTATCCCGGGGAAAAAAACCACGTGGAAAATAACGTTGGAAACAACGTTGGAAACTAGGTTGAAAACAACGTTGTTTAACATGGTAAAATGGTCCCACCTTGAGAGAGGAGGAAACAACGTTGAAAACAACGTGAAAAACATCGTTGAGAACAACGTTGGAAACAACGTTGAAAATGTGTCAACAAAAGTTACATTCCTAAATGAAAAAACAAAAAATCGATTTTCCTCGGAATCGAACTCGGATTTTTGAGATCTAAGATCCGACTTCCCTGCCTCTTGGCTACGGTTTCGTATGAATGTAGCAGAGCTTAAAAATGTATATGAACTTCGCTTGGATCAAAATCATCTTGAAAAAAAATAATTAATCCGATTAACAAAACCCCAGTGAATTCCATTAATTATTACAACAACTGAAAGGTCTGGTTGAATTCCATCTGATTATTCGTCAATGACATGTGATCAGATTTACAGATGTTTTTGTGTTCTTTTCATGTTCGAATCAACTCCTTGGCACTGGAAACATCGTTCCAAGAATGTAATGCAAGATTTTGCATCTTCACCAGCTGAATATTTCATAATTCGATTCCCTGCTTAAAATAAACGATTGATTCTGACCAAATCTGATTGAATGAATAGTACGTACTTTGGAGCATCAATATCTGACGATTGAGCCTCAATCAGAATTGGTCAGATTTAATCAGAACCAATAGACATGCTTTGATGAATGGTACTGAATCAGGGACATACAGGTGAAACAAGGGACACTTCTTCACAGGGAAATGCGGGGGAAAAAAACGTAATCAGATCGAATGGGGTTTGAACATATTCAAGTTTCTGGATTCAATAGTCATTTAAACATTTCGATTTTCGCATGATATTTGATAGGATTCAATGATCGTTTCACTGATTGCGATCCAATCAGAATCAAATGGTGGATTGGAAATAGAAAAATCGGAGATTATATTGATTGGGAATTAATACGGAAATCAACGGATGGACGAACGGGGATGAATCGGCATTTGCCCAGTAATGTTGAAACGCAATAGACAATGAGATTGAATAGGAGAAAGAACAATATAAACGGGGGATGGTGGCAATAAGAAATGAATGAGATTGAATCAGAACATTGTGCAGTCGATATCCCGCTTGAATACAATTGGATTTATTGAGCATGCCAACGAATCAACCAATATAAATACTTGAGAATCAATCGGTAAATGTACGGAGTTGAGGAATCGCAATGAATAGGGAATTTGAACGTTGTGAGCGAATTTGATTCGTTGAAAGTTTTCTCAGTCAAAAATATCGTCAAAGGGCTGTACATTCGGAATCAGATTCATTAGGAGAATAGCTGATTCGATTCTACAGTATTCAGTGATTCATGATACGATTGAGACTCAAAAACTCAATGTAATACTGATATGCAGTTTTTCATTTTTTCAAGGTAGATTCAACTGAGGTTGAAAGTATTCACACAGTCGGGGTCAATGAGAGTTTCGCTAATTCTAAATCTCTCTGAGCGAGTGAGATTCCATCAGGAATGGGCTCTGTTTCTCAATTGGTTTCGATATGATAATGAACGATTGAATGCTATAATATTCAATGAATTGCACAATTGACCGCATCGGATTCAATAGGGATGTAGCCGATTCAAAAAATCTGTAGGCGACTGGAATTCTATCAGAAATAGGCGATACTACTCAATCGGATTTGATAAGAACATGACCAATAGCGTTCTATAGTATCTAATGATTTACATTACGATACGGGATGGAAATCCCGCTCAGCCGCTCACATGCAAGGTGCACTCCTGCGAGTGAGTTGTACACAGGAATCGCCTCATTTACCCAGTCGGATTCAATGAGCGTTCAGTCAATTTGAAACATCTGGAACCGAATGGACCTTTATCAGTGTAGGATCCACTACTCAATCGGATTCGATAGTGGTATGACCGATGACATTCTATCGTATTCTTTGAGCCGTATCACGGTATGAAATGCAAATCACACTGAGACGCTAATATACGAGGTACACTATTCTGAGTGTTTCGCGAACAGCAATCTCATGATTGACCCAATGGGATGTAATGGGGGCCGAGCTGATTCTAAACATTTGTAGGCGAATGAAATTTTCCCAGAGATCGGGTCTACTACTCAATCGGATCCAATAGGGATATGACCGACTGGATTCTATCGTATTCGTCAAGTTATATTAAGATGTGGAATGGGAAGCATACCGAAACACTGATTATGTAAATGGTACTATTCACAGTGAGCTATAAAGAGGAATCGCACGACTGACCCAAGTGGATCCAATGGGGGCTCAACCGATCCAAAACATTTGTTTGTGAATCAAATTTCTTCAGAGACAGACTCTAGTACTGAACCGGATTCGCTACGGGTACGATGGATTGAATTCTATCGTAATCAATGAGTCATATGACGATACACAATGATATCACGCCAAAACATGGTTTTGTAAATTACACTATTCAAAATGAGTGGTAAAAAGAAATCGCACAACTGACCCAATCGGATCCAATGGGCAATTAGCCGATTCACAACATCTGTTTGCGAATAAAATTTCATCAAAAATAGACTGTACTACTCAATCGGATTCGATAGAGACATGACCAATTGGATTCTATAGTATTCTATAGTTCACTGGTTCATATCACGATAGAGGATGGTAATCATACTGAGATGCTGATATACAAGGTATACTATTGCAACTAAGTTGTAAACAGGAATCGCCTCAGCTAGCAAAACGCTTCCACTTTTCAAAATTTGCTACTACTCATACTACCAGGTAGCAAGTAGAAGCGAGTGAGATAGCATTTTGCTGGACGTGAGACTCTACGCTACCATATTTCGCTTCCAAAGCACTGCCGGGTTGCTACCAAGCAGCACTACCAGAAGTGCTACCATGAGCGTAGCGTACTAGAAATGCTTGGCAGTGACGCTACCAAGAATACTATCACACGCTGCGATTGATACTGCCTGGGTGCTACTAGAAGTACTTCTGGGTAGTTATACCAGTAGTGCTTCCAGGTGGCATTACCAGGGATGCTGATAGGGAGCGTTACTTTGAGTAATATCCCAGGAAGAAGTTTTTCTTTAAATTTGAGGAACTGCTATTTGAACCGGTCGAAATGAATATTTTTTCGACAAGAATAAATATCGTCTTGATATAAACAATTTTATTCTTTAGAACAAAGAGCGGATGATAAATTTTCTTGAATACACAAAATATTTATTTTTGTGAAAGAAATATTTTGATCCATCCAAGTAAAAATTTCTTAGATTCAAAGGAATACTTTTTCAGTACATCAGCATAAAATTTTTCGATGAAGCAGGTTTTTGAGGGGATATTATCGATATCGCTGAAGCTTCTGTTTCCAGTGTATTCTACTCCTAGAAAAGGGGAGCGTGTCATGAAATGTAATGGGAACGTGTTTCAGATGACTTTACTATTGTATCTTACATCCTTCCTATCCACTCTCTAATTAAGCTTCCATGCTCAAAGCCCGATTCCTATGACATTGGTGTTTTTTCCAATAGGTTATACGTACTTCAAACACACGTTTGGACTACTCTTCATGTTTCAATTCACGCTCGGTATACGCTTGAGCATTCCGGAATCCCAAACAATCCCAAATCTCTTCCCCACTTTTCTCGAAAATGACTGAATAAAACGAAAAAGAATTAGTTGATGCATCTTCTTCATGATTCACAGAAGATGCATCACCTCATTATTTTTTGTTTCATTCAGTCAAATACGAGAAAAATAGGGCGAGCGGTTTGTGATTTCTTTGGACTTCAGAATGCCCTTGAATCCACGTTCCAAATACTCTATGATTCCATTTCTGGTGCTTTCTGTTATACGCTTCTCTTTTACCAGGGAGGACCATTTTCAATACACACTAAAAATGATTTGGAGAATAATTCTTGATTCCATTTAATTACGCAAATAAAGCAATTCTGAATATTTGAAAAATATAAAATGACTGTACATTGAAAATGTAAATAATAAGTTAAAATTTTTCAAACGGTGGAATTCGTTCAGCGTCATCAGGATTATTTCTTGCTTGAGCTACAGTAGGAACTTGAGGTTCAGTAGGTACTTGAGGTTCAGTAGGTACTTGAGGTTCAATAGGTACTTGATCCATAGTGTCATTCGTGTTATTATTTTGTGATGAGTTTTTTGGTGGCGTATGGATCTTATGATAGCGTTTTCGTACCTGATTCCTGCTTTTGAACCAAGCCCTTATACTTGCTTTTGTATCCTTCTGTTCTGTGCCCAAAATTTCTCGGAAAGCTTCTACAATAAGGAGAATATCAATCAGTTTTTGACGAATGCGAATTGGGGAAATAACCCTCAAACGGTCACGTGTTTTTCAGCATTCGTCAATGGTAACGATGGGACATTCATGTCCTGCGTATTTCAAACTGTTGGAATATATTTCAAAATATCTGCAAAAATTCATGAACGTAGTATAAGCAGTCTATTTTGAGAATATTCAATTTAAATTTTCAGGAGACATTGTTTAAGTATGGATTTTCCAATATTTATTCATCAAAACGAGGAAAAAGGGTTCTTTCTATGGATTTTGAAGGGTTTGAAAATTTTCAAAAACAAATAAATTAATCATGGTTTTCAAAGGAAGCAGATCATTTTCTTCCGGGAAAATTGCCACATTACTGCATTGAGCTGCATAATATACTGAAGTGCGCACTTCACAAATCATTTCCGACAGTCATTTATGAGAGAGAAATGACACATGGGGATGAGACTACACAATAAGTAGTACCTTTGCTAAAAACGTCGATGATTTTCACAATATTTGTAGCGAAGGTACTATTTGAGGGATTTATTGTGTAGCCTCATCTCTATCGTGCATTCACTGTTTTTTTTTTCTCTCGGACGGAGGATTCCTCTTCCTATATTCCATCGAATAGTAGTGTATCGCTCTCCAGTATATTATAAAGCTCAACTCATTACTGTCAGATGGGGCAAAAAAATCAAATTTTAACGGAAGATGATAGGGTATTTCCCAAACTTGATTTTGGATACTTTGATTCGCGTACATTAATCCCGTTTGAAAGGAAAAAATGTAATAAAATGACACAATAGGCGCCCCTACAGGATTATTAAGTTAGAATGCAAAATTATAAACTTTGAATCTTGAAATCAACCAACCGATTTGAACTGACTTTTTATTTTGATGTGGACATAAATGATCCATGGTTACCATTTGAGGGATGAGAATAGATTTATTCGACTTTACAGAAGAATGTTCGTTTCACTGATACAAGAGATTTAAACATACCAGTAATTATTTTTATAGTTTTTGTCGAAGACAAGCATTTTTTCCCTTCACTTTGTCCACCCCAGCTAAAAGAACAAGAAATATTCTCCCCGAAGACTGATCCCGCGATCTCCTTAGCAGATTTCTGACAGCGCACCATAGTCTTAACGAAATCTGTCTGTAATGAATATTAAAAATTGAAAAATGGCATACTTCACTCAGACTGAAAAAAAGTATATCGCGAACAGAATAAAAATGCTGTGAAAATTTTAAAACACTGTAATCAAAACAATGCACTGTGATAAAACAGCTACACAGAAAAAAAATTAACTTCCAATGTTACAGGAGTTCCAGTTTCTTCATAGACAACAAGGAATATCTCTCATCTGCACCGAAATTCTTGTAAAATTGACTGAAAACTTGGTCAATTTGACAACCCAGCCAGAAATCCAATGTCGATTCCATATCATTTCGATATCAATCTGTTGAATTTCGAGACGATTTCGAGGTGATTGATATCAATTCGATATCGAATTGATATCGAAAAATTTTCAATTCTGGCTGGGAATGATTTCGATGTAAGTGGCAGATGTTCCTTGCTGTCCATAAAATAACCGGAAAGCAGGGAACATTAACAGTTCATTTTTCCATACATACCATTATGCCGTAGCATATAATAATATATGTTTAGAATAAATCTTGCTATCCAGTTGGAATACCATGAGAATAACATGTACAAATAATACTCACAATACTAACAAAGCGAGTATAATACTTGAATTGAACTCCATAAGATACTGGAATAAGTACTCCCTAGATTATCGCAGTCAGAGAGAGAGAGAGAGAGAGAGAGAGAGAGAGAGAGAGAGAGAGAGAGAGAGAGAGAGAGAGAGAGAGAGAGAGATAGAGATAGATAAGTTTATTATTATGCCCTAGGAAAACCTATGGGGCAAATACAGTGTAGTATCTTACAGCGGTTCTAAATAACTAGCAACAACAAAAAGAATTTATAAAACTAATTAAAAGCTGATAAATTCACTTTACATGCTCTCTAGATCCAAATAATTCATTCCATTCCATACTACCATTCATAATTCAAACATAAAATCATCATTCGAGTTATTGACCCAATCATGAGTATCTACTAATGAGAAGATGATGTAGATCTCTTTTGAAGGAAGCAAGAGTTGGCTGATTCCGAATGTGTGTTGAGAGTGAGTTCCAAAGTCTTGCAGCCGAAATCGTAAATAATTTCCCACACGTTGAGGTACGATGGAGGGGGATAACTAGAGCGTTACGATCAGATCTAGTATCGAAGGTTGAGTGTTGATAGGTGAATTTGAAACGATTATAGAGAGATGACGGTAATCGTGTTCTCAACATCTGATATACAGATGAACCAAGAAAGTATTAACGTCGTTCCTTCAACTTCAACCAACGTAACCTCAGAAAATAGGGAGTTATGTGTTCATCTCGCTTAACATTGAAAATGAAACGGACACAAGCATTGAAGGAGCGTTGTAGTTTCAGATTCTCTGTCTTCGTTATATCCGTGAAAACAAGACAGCAATAGTCAAAATAAGGGATAATTAGACTAGATACCAATTGAGCTTTCATGTTGATTGAGAGAAGGTGGCCATTCAGTCTTAACTGATATAGGGCACGATGAACTTTTCTCCGTAGATCTAACAATTCCAATTCAATGCTGAACAAAGAGTGACACCCAACGTTTTGATTCGATTGACATAGGGAATCGACACATCCCCGACACAGATTTTAGGTAGGTTGTCAATTTCGAGCGAATTGATGTACGTAGAAGATCCAAGGATCATGCATTGTGTTGTGTTGGGATTTAATTTCAAAGAGTTATTATTGCACCACTCAACAATGCGTTTTATTTCAAAATCAATCAACACAATAGTATCACTCAATAAATGAGGAAGACAATGGAAATATATTTGTAAATCATCTGCATATTTACATATTTGACAAAACTGTATGGACTCATTGATATCTTTCAGATAAAGAGCGAATAACAGCGGTCCCAACACTGAACCTTGGGGCACAACTGAGTTCACTGGGATCCAGCTAATAATCCCTGCCGGAGTTTTGACCGCTTGATACCTTCCAGCTAGATAACTCCAGAACCAGCACAATACAGATCTAGATATCTTAAATTTTGCAAGTTTTTTAATCAGCAACGCATGATCAACAGTGTCAAATGCTTTAGAGAAGTCAAAACACACAAGTATCGTTACCATACGCTGATCAACTCCCTTACGAATATCATCAATAATATTAATGAGTGCTGTTTGTGTAGAATTATGCTTAGCGAAACCAAATTGATGAGAGTCTCGCAACTCATTCTTTCTCAAGTAAGTCAGGAGATAATGGTGTACAAGTTTTTCTGAGATTTTACTGCACTCGCATAGTATAGAAATTGGACGAAATTCAGTGACATTCGCTGGATTTTTCGTTTTCGGTACAGGAGTAATATATGAGTATTTCCAAACTTGAGGGAATTCACAATTAGTGAATGAGTAATTTATGATATCGAGAAGTGCAGTCGAGATGGAGGGAACACAATAGGAGAGAAATCTACTAGGTAGTTCATCAGGGCCAAAAATGGAAGATTGTGAGAAACGTAAGTAAGGTCGCAAATCAGCATGTGTGGCGTACGGGAAATGAAATAGTGAATCATCAAATGTATGAAAACCATCAAGCAGACTAGGTCTATCCGATGGGGTACTATTATAAACCGAAGAAAAATACTCCTGGAGGTCTTCTAGTGAGAACTTGTTAACTGTGCTAGTGTGAGATTTCCCATCTTTGATTATTCTCAAGCTTCTGAGTTCTCTCCACAACTGCCTCGATCCCTCAGCTTGGGAAAGGTGCATCTCAAAAAATTCCTTTTTAGATTTCCTCCTTAGGAAGATGACTAGATTTCTCAGGCTGCTGTATTCTAACCGATAATGATTGTCGAATTCTGGATAAGAACATCGTTGATAATGTCGTCGCGCCTGGTTCCGCAATTTGATGAATTCTTTGATTTCTTCATTATTCCAAGGGACATATTTCATATTATTTGATCGGTTTGAAACAACAGGAGCATGCAGATTAAGTAATTCATGGAGCGAGGAATTGAAATTTTCAACAAGATCATTCAAACATTGCACACTATTTTGATCCATGGAGACTAATTGTAATTGCGACTGCAGCATCTGACAGTTTAATGTAGTGTATTTTCTACTTTTTGTTCGTGGTACACTAGCATTGAGAGACTTAAATGAATATTGAACACATATCAAATCATGACTCGACAAAAACGGAACCCCAACCTGTCCCCTCCTCACAACATTAGATAAATCATCAACTAAACACACGTCCAACCACGTGGATGTGGATTTAGTATGATGCGTGGCCCCATACGGAACGATGGACATATTAATGCTATGTGTCAGTCCTCGAAGATATGAAGCATCAAAGGACTGTGAGTTCAGATCAGCGTTCATATCTCCGAATATGACTTTATGATGATAGTCAGAAGGGATGTCTGTGAGAATTGGATCAACATTAGAGAAACCTATCTTGAGGGGTCGGTAGATAACTCCAAGAAGAAGTTTACGCATAGATAGACCAGCAAGTTGAATGAATAAATACTCAGGTTGAGAAATATATTTATCAGTATAAGAAGAAAGTAGAAGGTTTGTATTCAAGTGAGATTTAGTATAGAAGCAGACACCACCTCCTCCACGTCCAACTCTATCACATCGAGTGATATTATACCCTTCGATTGAGCAGAAGGAGTCATCAATATCAGGCTTGAGCCATGTTTCAGAAACCGCAATCACATCATAATCGTTTTGAAGGACGAAATCGAGAAATTCAGAGAAGTGAGCTATTATAGATTGTGCATTTACATGACACAGCAAAAGTGAATTGCAATTCGTATAAACATTCGAGGAAAGAGCAGGTGGAGGTCCATACCCTCAGATCAGCTTATTTACTATATCAACTTCACAGCTTATCAAAATAGTAGAAGATTTATTATCTTTTTTGACCAGTATGCGCCCATTTTTGCACCAGGTGTATTTATAACCTTTAGATGTAGCGTATTCACGAGTTTTCGATAACAGAGAAGCTGTCTCAGAGCTCAAAAATTCATTAATATAAATTCTGATATTCGAAAAATCAGAATTCAGTTCAGAAGCCAAAAAGGTGCCTTTAGATTTTTTTGCTTCAATGACCTTAGTTCTTAATTTAGGAGTGGACAGTTCAACAAAAGCAGTACGAGGTCTTGTTGTTTCCCGAGTACTTTTCAGTCGGAATACTCTCAAAATCTCGTGACTCTCAATATTCACATCAATCTTCGCAAATGTTTGTCTAACCAAAACAGCGAGGTTCTCCTGTAGAGATCCAGGTAATCCTGAAATAGTCAGAATAGAGTTATGAGAACGCTGTTTACAGGAATTCAACTCCGCATTCAATCTTTCACAGCGAGTCTCAAGATTGATTATTCTGGTTGTCATAGCTTGAATCTCTTCAGTTTTGGAGGTTATACAAGTAGTTAGATCAGTAGTTATATTCTCAAGCTGACCTAACTTCATATTCATAGATGTAAAGAGTTGGTCATGTTGTGCAACTTTGTTTACTACACCATCCATGTTAGGCGAGAGAGTATGTACATTAGTTTCAAGAGATGTGATAGAAGTTTCAATAGAAACAAGCTTTGTCGCAAGAGATGAAGATTCTTTGGATAAATTATCTATTTTTGAGGAGAGATTATGTACGGCTGCTACAAGTTCCCGCAAAGTAGCAGCACTAGCCTCATTTTGCGTATGGGATGGGACTGAGTCAGTTTCCATTTCTTCAGGTTTCCTACGCGTAGAAATTAACTCTGCAGTGCATGGAACCAGCTCATTATTCTTATTAAAAACTTTGTGTAATCTTGCACAACCCGGTGAAAAAGTTTTGATACAAAGAGTACACTTCACCGCCTCTGTTTTGATATCTTTACGACATGAGCGACAAACCCAATCCGTATTCATGATTTAATTGATATAATTCAAATAGAAAGATGAAATAAAATGAAATAAAATTGAACGCAAGAGAATAAACAAGTGAGAGACGATATTGATATGGAGCTGTATATACAGCAAGTGTTTACAACCTCGCCTGTCAAAATCTGCTGATGATTCGACGATTCAATGTACCCGCATAGCAGACGACAGAGAGCAGAGACGATATAGTGGTACGTTGGTAGAGGTGAGCGAGGTATTATGATACAAGGTAGTATTGCTGGTGATAAGCTGCGTTCGTAAGTAGATGCGTGAAATGATGGCCAAGAGGTGTGAAGCATTCGGACACAGCCAGTGCGCAGAGGAGAGGCAGTCGTTTGATAATTCACGCAACGCTATCAGCAACAAAGTTCCCGCGCAAACATGGCTCCAGAAGGCGAGGATGCAGAGAAGATGAATGAATTATGTCATCCACAAACGGCAAGAGAAGAGAATCCAATCGATTATGCTCAAAATGTGAGAGAGCCGATAAGGGATGACCTGAAAGAGTGTGACGACCCCGAGGGGTCAAAAAGCAGCAGTAAAAAGCTCACGAAGTAAGAGACCAAACTACACACGTCACGCTATACTCACAGACGGGAGAGAGAGAGAGAGAGAGAGAGAAAGAGGAGTTCGAGCTTTACGCAAGAAAGCAATATCGACTGATGTGTATTCTAAAGAAAGGGAATCTTTTCACAATAGCATGTAGTTAACTGGCCTAAACTATAGAATATGTGGGGAGTGCGCATTCCAGTATGTTATAGAGTTCAATTAATTCTCATACTTACAAAGTTCTTTTCGTTTTCATCAGTTTGTAAGAATTGCTCGAATTTTTCAAAAGTCTCTTCCTCTTGCAATGGGAATCCGTGCTGTGTAGGATTGAAGTTGGAGTTACTGTCATTTATGGCCTGTGTTGTTAGAAGGTGATTCAAATTCGTCTGAGATTCCAAAATCTTTTCTGAAAAATAACAGATCATATTCAAAAAATGAATTAAAAAATGCGAACGTCACCTGATTATTGAAATTAAGATTGCATAGACGTACTCAGCTGGGAATTGATGTTGATAAGTCCACAAGCGATATCCTCATTGCTTATAGTTTTGCGGTCACTGAAGATAGAAATGTGAAAAGTTTAAGAAAAGGGATGAGGTGAAAATATTCGCTGAATTTCGAGTGCATTCAATATATCACTTGAATATTCGTGATACTCACTTCAACTTATTCTGTAAAACTGTAAATATATTCTCACGTTGACTGCTGGATGGAGCTCTATAAATAATTGTTTTTTTTCAGTTAGATGTAGATTCATTATTTTCATGGAAGGTTTTCATCAAGCTCGACTAGGAAATCTATTTTTTCAATTTTTTGACAGCTTATCATGTGTAGAATATATTTCCTACACGGTTTGACCGAAATCAATTATATAGCAGGCGTCACCAGCGGGGGCCACGGGGGGACAGGGGTACCAACCTGAATGAAACGAAAAGACGTCGGGAAGATGTATTTTAAAATCATCTGAAAAATATCTCTCAGAGCTTTTTGCATCTTTTACATGTATTTCGTCTAAAAGATATATTAAAAATGCCTAAAAGATAGATGATCTTCAAAAACAACTTTTCAACTTGAAATCTTCCTTGAGTCTAAACTCTCTGACGTCTGAAAGGTGTCTGAAAGATCTCTAAAAGATATCTTCAAGGATATCTTCACAGATATCTTCAAAGAAATCTGTTGAAGATCTTTTACACATCTTTTAGACGTAAGAAGAAGTTAAGACATCTAAAAGACGTCTGAAATTGTTACGTAAGCATCTTGAACATGTCTGAAAGATATCCCAAGACACGAAATATTTATTGGGAGAGTGATGACAACCGGGAATTCCTCTCTTCCCAATTTGTTATTTTATTCAATAGGAATGCATCGTTGTTCAATTCTGTTGAAGCCCCTGCTTAAAGAATCTCATTGGACCGATTGATTCTCATTAATTCCGATGCAGAAAACCGATTCAAACCCATCGGGTATCAATTCCTAATGGGTTTTAATCAGTCCTCTGCATCAGAATCAACGAGAATCAATCGGTCCAATGAGATTCTTCAAGCAGGGGTCCCTGGTCCAGTCACCACCTTCATTTTCTCCTTCTGCTTCCTTTGTATGGTCACGCTTGTCATCTGTCATATAAGTCACACTTTCTCATCCAATTAGAAATTGATAAAAAAAAGTCTTAAAATATCTCTAAAAATTGAGATCTTATGAAGAATAATATATTTATTTAAATCAAAAAATATTTTTCCCTGTGCGGATACCCCAATCGTAATCTTCAGAAGAAAAATCATCATGGTACCAATGGAATAATTTCATTGACTGTTCTTCAATAAGTTGACTCCTTTCCCAACCATGATTATTATATGGAATTGTTTCTTTGAATGAATACTTACGATTTTTTTATGGTAGTATCTTCCTCTTGTTCACTTTGAATCCTTTCTGTTATGAATCTCTTGACTATTCCCAATTTATCTGATAATAAAAATTTTCATTCAATATACAAGATTTAATTCGATAACTACTCATGGTAATGCCCATGTAAAACCCAATAAAGACGGAAATGTACCATTTGTGTATAGAATACGCGAGAATTTTGCATTTTTCCAATTCGGTCCTGGCTCGTAATCATCGACCAAGTAATCTATGAGTTTTGCATCAGACAGTCCAGTGGGCCACCAAAAAGATTTTTCCGTTAAATTTATCCATTTTTTATTTATTATAGGTAAATTAACTTTTCCCTCCTCATTTTCGAATTCTTCAAGAACCACATACTTTCGCAGACGTGAGATATCATCCATTCTTGGAAACATTCTGAAAAAATTCCCAATTCATCATGCAAATGATTATTGTAACAATACTGTGCTACGAATAAACATGTTTCTTACTAATGAATTGCCAACGCTTAATCTACTAAAAACAAAGCCAAATTCATTATACAAGGGAAATATATAATTGGTATGATATGAGTGCATCTGAAACATTTAAAAATTCTTGACAATAGAAAATAAAATATCAACACGGTATGAAACTTTGATACGGTTCACAATACCTTAACAATTTGTTTTTCAGTGCAATAATATTTTTATTCTTGTAGCAATTACACTTTTCTTCATCACAGTTATCACTCGCTCAATACTTGGAATATTCTGTACTAATGTTCGACGAAGATCTACTTCATGAGGAATCCATCATACTAAAAATGATTCGGGAGGTACTAAAAAATTTCGACCAATTGTATAAAGTAAGATATACTTTTTTATTTTCCTTCACGTGAGGAATCACTTTCTTACATCAATATTCTGATTTGAACGTATTTTACCCATTAATTAGTTTGAATCAAACGTTTGTCTGAAAGTTTTCATGCCTAACTTTTTTTACGCAATTTGAAATCAAATAGTTTGAATTATATAATTAGAATTTCTCTTCTTGAATGAAATATGATTGAAAATACAAACACACAGGGATCTGGTTTTCGTAGTTATCTCAAATTCAATGTGAATAATTTCATCACATTTGAATGGTTTTGAATAATAATTGAATATGATCAAATAGAAAAATCGCAGTCTGAAAATTCAACTGAATCACCAGTTGAATAAATTTAAATTGCATCCTCAAAGCCGAATTGGAAAAGTGATATTCTCATGAATAAATAATATATTCTCAATGATATAAAACAAATTGCCATCATCAATGATCTTCTTCTAAAAGGGAAAAAACCTGGAAAGGTTTGAAAATTTCATGAAACACATACTGATAAATTCCATTTTAAACCACAATTTTCTTTGTTTTTCGACGCATGTAACGCTCCATATATTAAACGGGGATTCTTCAAAACGTTTCAAAATGTTATTAAATGTTCCCTTTTATTTTTTCATTAATTATTCATTGTGCTGAAAGTTATTGAATTTTGGGCACAATTATTGAATTTTACTGAAATTTTGTTGAATTCAGTTGAATTTTGCTAAGTTCCCATGAAAACCGTTATGCTAAAAGTGAACGAAATTGAACAAAATTCAAAGAATTTTTTCCACTAGGGATATTGATATATTCTAGCAAAATTTAGTTACTTAATAGAATTTTAATACCTACTTTTCAATGTTAATTCAGCATTCTCGCAAATACCATTTGATTATCACTACACGGCATTGGAAAAAATTTGCCGGTAATATTTCTCACACTGGTGAAATAAATTGTAGTGGGATCTATCAGCTCAGCTACTTCAAGGCCAACCACATTTGAATCACATGGAGTGTCAAATAAAACGCCACATTTGTGAAGTTTGTATCCACAAACATATAAATTATTACATGATAAATCTAAAGCAAAATAATGTATCATGATAATGCTACCATCATTGAGTTGACAGTATTCGTCGGCTATTTTATTCCCTCGAAAAGTATACTCATCCGTACGATATGTCCAGAAAAATTGACACTCGTGTGGCAAATTTTTAGGAAGAGGAAGTTCGGTACTGATGAAGCCATCTAATTCCATTGACTTTTGTTCGTGCGTGGCGTTGAAAACGTTCATTTCATGAAGTCGATTTGCAACTTGAACAGTCGGAAATCTAGCAGATCTGACTAAGGATCCTATTTGACCTAGGTAGCTTTCAAAACTGTAACAGGAATAGGACATAAGCGTCCCGTACTTTCGAACGTCATCGACCGTATGAATGAGTGAATGAACATTAAAAGATGTGTACTCTTCACCATACAAGGTTTTGAAATCAGTAACAAAGCAGCGGAGTAATTTTTCAGCATAATCTAACATGTCTGGATCTTTAATTGCTAAATCATCATTAAGAATTCTATACGCCGTGTGCAAAAATAAAAAATGATTGTACATTGATTTCGGTAAGAATTCTTTTAATATTATAGGGCCGGTATATAATAAGATGTTTCTATATTCCTTTCCTTTAAAAAACGCAAGCTCTTCAAGCGACCGTGGTTTTCGATGAATTTCGCAGGGGCAATATGAAGCCAATTTCTGTAAAGCAGTTGCAAGTGAAATTTTGACACTGGGACGCAATCTGCTATTTAGATCACCATCCCACCAAATGCGAAATAACTTCCTGCAAACTCCCAAGTCAAAAGTGTGCAAGCAATCCAAAGGGCTTTGAGAGACTGGATCGTGATCAGGTATTTTTAATAATTCACATAATTCATCTTCACGTTGATATTCAAAATTTTTAAACGATTCGATAGTTCTTGACGGAGCATCAATATCAAGAAAATATACACGACGACTTTTGTAATAACCCTCGACTTCACACTTATAGCAACCTGCTTTTGAATTATAATAAGGAGTATTCAAGACGTAACATCGGGCGGGACTGTCAAAATGGATCCCTTTAATACTGATAGAATATTTTTGACCCGAGATTATTGTTCCGACTTCGTGTAACATCTGGTATTCTTCTACAAAGTCCTTCGAAAAATTGTTGCATATTCTTGGTTTCCTGAGACCGTAGTATAATCCTATGATGAACACTGGATGCTCTTCGAATTTTCCTAGAATTGGCCAAAACGATTTCGTAGATGATCGAAATAGGGGTACACCATCAATATTAACAGAAATTTCTAAAGCTCTTTTCGAATGATCAAATTTTGCTGTCCCATTTTTCATAGATTCTGCGATCCCGAAGTAAATGAATTGAGAATTTTTATAAGCCGATGGAATGACTTCATAATCATCATCAACTATGTCGATATTTTTAGTGACAGGTTTCGGATACTGGCCCACAGCTGTACGAAAATCTCGTGGCAACTGGTGAATATCATTTGGATTTGTGTATTCCCTAAGTATTCTTAAAATTTTATTTTTAGCCATTTGAGAAAGTTAACATTCAGTCAAAACTCTGTACAAATCATTATTTCCTATATATTGTCTTGGTTGATTAGTAACAGATTCACTTTGATAGGTAATATTTTCACTACTACTGTCTTCCGCAGTCACTGCAAGTATTATTGTTGGTATGATATTCTCCATTAACAATGTGATAATGTCAAAAATAAGTATTTGATATTACCAAGTAATTCTGTAATTACGGAGTCATCACATGCAGGTACTAAATGTTCCTCAAAATCATTTAGTCTATCTAATTCATCAGTGACAGAATCCGTTTCTTTTTCAAAAGAACCAATCAATGTATCATCATTGTTTTGGGAACAAGATTGTTGTTCAAACTGAAGTGAGTACTGCAATGTTCATTTATAATAAAAAGTTGAGCAAAAACTTGATAAGTACAATAATATGATGCAAATTTTGAATTTACTTTATCAAATACATGGAGAGAAAATACACTCCAAATTATTGTGGTAGGTCGCTATCCGCGGACCAGCTTGGAATTGACAAGGAAAATTATTGTATTTTCTTCTAATTTTAGATAAAGTCCACAGTAATTTATCACGATTTCCAGTACATTTACTCCATAAGAAATTTCCCTAGAGATCCATGAAATTTTTAATTTCAATTACAGAAATTCTTACTATGTGACTTGGGAAACGTACCCGACTGGAAATTCAATCAGGTTAAGCTGGCGTTTGATTAGGACCTGACCAGGTCCTGATCGGATCCTAATCAAACGCCGATCAAATGTGACTGAATTACAACATTTTCTACCCTGGTGGAAAAATTCCGTTGAATTTTGTTGAATTTCATTCACTTTTAGCACAATTGATTTTCATTGAAAATTAGCAAAATTCAACTGAATTCAACACGATTCCGGTGAAAATTCAATAATTGTCCATGAAATTGAGTAATTTTTAGTGAAATTGGTTGACTTCCATCGAAGTTTGTTGAAGTTTGAGGATTTTCATTGAATTTTATTGAAATATTGCTGTGCCAAAAGTGAACAAAATTCAACCAAATTTTTCCGCCAGGGTAGTGAATTAATACTGTTAGATCTCATCTTTTGAGAAGTACTCCTCAACAAGTGGAATAAAAAATTACAACTGTAATAATTTTTACTACATTCGGTGAGAAAGCCTCTGAGACCATCAGACAATTGCGACGACATTTGACAAAATAATACTACTTTACTACATTATTTTTCTCCATGTATAGAAAAATTACTCTAGAATTATAAAAATTCTTGAAATTAAAACATAAAATACATAAAATGCGAAGCAAATATGAAAAATTCTAGTGAAACCAGAATGTGCTGTAGAAATGCATTATGAATAGAAGTTTCACATCACTCACGGTACCAGAAAATTTCGTGTTTTTCAACAGCATACGCTGCATATGTATGTATACCCTGGTGAAAATGTCCACGCTCCGGAAGCGAATATTGGAACAAATGAAGCGTGAAATGTTTGAATTTTTGCTTATTTCGCGCTCAAATACTATTACATGTATTCTTCCGCGTCGCTTCATACCCTTCTTACGCTCCCATTTTCACTAGGGTATACGATTGAGACTGCCTCATATGTTCTACCTAAATTCATAGAGCATAAGTAATCGAATAGTCGATGGAATTTCAATTGAAGGTTGCTCGAATGAACGTGAAATATTTGGAATATCCTCTGAATGGGCTCAGTACATTTGAATAGATGTGATATCAATGTTTTACACTGTTGAAAATATTTGTAAATATCCAAGGAAAAAAGTATGGTGAAAAACTTACAGATTTATAAATTTTCAGATTATTTGGAAATTAAAAAATTTCTTGTGAATTTTCAAACAATTTCCGTGACTTCCCAAAGAATGTTTGTTAACTGACGAAAATTGTTTGAGATTTTACAAAAAATTTTTCCACTTTTTTGGAAGTTTTTTTTACAGTGTACACTAAGTGAGAAAGCGAATTGCGGACCCAACTATAGTTGCATATATGCACGACAGTTGAACGTTCAAATATAAACCTGCCTTGACTCAGTGAGATTTGTAATTAGCTCAACTATGCTTACACTGAGAACTGAATTTATTTGACCGGAAGAAAATTTTCTTTGCCCCCATTCTAATAAATCTGGTTTTCAATGAAAAAAATGTAGTTCGATAGAAAAAAATTCAGTTCAATAAAAACATTCTTCATTGAATTGGAACCAAAAAATTCGTAAAATATATTCCTTTGCAAACTTGCAAAATATAGTTTCAATTAAATGTGAAATGTTTCCATTGACCTGAATTTTTTCATTGAAAGCAAGATTTATTAGATTGGGAGGAAAGAAAATTTTCTTCCAGTCAAAGAAAGTGGAGCCTTCCGAAGTAGCTGGCCTGATCATCTGGTCATGACCAGATCACTTTCTCAACCAATTAAAGGTGATCATGACCAGATGATCAGATCAGCTACTTCGGAAGGCTCCACTGGGTTCTCAGTGTATTCGAATGAGTCTTGTATCCAAATTGAATTGATGAAGGATTGTGTTTGAACGTATCCAACTGTCTGGTGTAGTTAAACGTCTGAAATTGTCTAGATATAAATGATTTTTAAAAATTCTATAATATTACAACGTATTGGAAAAAATTTTTTTAAGCCATAAGAAGTATTTTTTTCAATACGTTGTAATATTATAGAATTTTTAAAAATCATTTATATCTAGACAATTTCAGACGTGTAACTACACCAGACAGTTGGATACGTTCAAACACAATCCTTCATCAATTCAATTCATTGATATGTGTGATACATATCATGGATATGTATCATGTGAAATTTCATGTAAATGGAGTACTAACTCGCGTTGTGTCATGTAGGTGACAGAAGGGGTTACACTATATTTTGTAAAGAAAATCTCACTTCCGATAAATAAAACGATGTCCTCTCATCTTATAATAAGGTATGGATGAGGTTATAATAAGGTAAAGTTATATATTTGCGATAACTCTCCTGAATCCTATAATCATTTACATCAGAAAAAAAAAAGGAATGATTATAAGCGTTGGTATTTCATGAACAATGGCAAGCACATGATCATCTGTCTGCACATTTATACTAAATTCAGTTCATTTACATGGATATACAAATATTTATCCAAAAAAGTGCGAAGCGGTCGGAAAATTAGGTTGAGGAGATGAGGTCGGCAATAAGGTATTTTATGTTACACGCATACATTAAAATGATCATAAGTACGTACCTTAATATACGATATTTTTTTCAAAGAAAAGATCACTTTCGGTCATTATTTTGGTATTATTATTTTTCGACGAACACTGCGTGCAAGGTATCACAGGTGTTGACGCGTAACTAATAATGCATATAAAACTGTCTCATAGAAGTACACTTAACTGGGTTTTGCGCATCCTCTTCTCTGAAAGTAGGGCTGCTACCGCTTGCTCATAGAAGCGCTAATAGGATTTTGCTACTATTAAAAAGAAACTTTCATCAGAAAGCATTACAACCACTCGCTCCAAGGAGCGCTTCTGCAATCTTGCTTCCATGAAAAAGACATTTTCATACGGGAGCGTTGCTGCCGCTCACTTCTAGGGGTATTCCCACAGACTTGCTACCAAAAGATACCAATTCAAGTGGGAAAGCAGTACTACCACTCGCTTCTAATAGCACTGTTGGAATTTCGCTACCATTAGGGAAAAATTTTCATCAGGAAGCACTACTACCGCTCGCTTCCAGGAGCGCTTCTCTAGTATTGTTGGCTGGGGCCCAATTGACTCAATCGGATTCAATGGAGGTTTAGTCGACTCAGAAAATCTGTAGACGAATGAAATTAAAAAGAGGTTCTACCCCAAGTGAAAATGAAAACTCCTGCAACACGTCTGCACTAGTCCCACACTTATATTCACGCCCGTAACACTCCCGCAACAGATCCAAAAATTCGTGAGATTCTTGGTTCAAAATCAAAGCGCCCATAACATACCCGCACCAAACCTGTACGCATATATATGTCCGCACCACGCCCGCAACAGGTATGTACGTTTTTCCTGTTCTGAAACTATATAGACGTGGTGCAAGCATATCGCAAAAGGCTTTTTTCTCATCTCCATTAAATCAGTACAATTTTTCTGAATCTCTAATAATTTTGCAATTAGTGAAATTTCAGAATAAGAATAAAGTGAAATAAAAACTTTCTAAGGCTCAAACGTAAAAGTTGTAGGAGAAATCTTCCTCATACAAAAATTCGGTGTGTTACTGCTTTCGAACGCGTGCATATTCAAAGGAACCCAAACAACGCCGTGTGTATGACACAAATTATTTTTCCCAAAATTTATACTGGTTTTCCTCTTACATCCATTACGCAAAGAGTAGGAGTTGTAATTTGGTATGAAACATTCCGACAAACTTTGAACGTGAGGACCCAGTCATTGCATGGTGTTATAGTGTATGAAGCAATGAAATCATAATATCGCTGTATACATACCTTGCTCAATCAATGAAGATGGTATGTATAAAGTGATATTTTGATTTTATTGCTTTATTCTCGAATAATTTGTCAGAAAAAATTTGGCTCGGGTTGCATCGTCGGGATTGCTGAGTATCCCCTTAAGGGCTTCCGAACGTGGTAGCACTATAAATATGTAGGTACACAAATACAGAATATAGGTATAGTCTAAGCGAGAAAAACTTTGCGCCAAACGTTTGTGTAAAATAGAAATTGATGTGAAATTTAAAAAATATTTTACCATAGTGCTTACCCGGGATTGCGCCGTGAACATAAATCTAGCAGTAAAATCACTCTCCATTCCCTATAAAAAATTCATGAATACGCGAGATGATTTGACATTTCGTCGTCGCCATGTTGATTTCGAAAATATCTTAAGATGCAACTGGCAGCTGCGTTTCAAAGTAACCATTTGATTATTTTTTATTATATTCAAAATTTCAGGGTTTTCGAAATAATCAATCGATTGATGGAATTTTTCAATATTGCACGTAATTTATCGTAATAGAACTTATATGTATATACAAATGAAACTATTCCGCATGGAAAAATTACATTACACTTCCCATGAACCCTTCATAAATGTGATTGAGTTGAGATCGATTAGTTTGGTTATCATCCCGCATAAAATTTGGTCGACAAAATTTTTATTCATTTATAAAAAAAGAGGACCATTTATTTAGAGAAAGAATGATCTTTGATTATGATGAACGAATTGTACGTGTAACGGTCAATTACCGATACATCGTTTTCTCCACATTATTCTACATACGGTTATGTAAAATATTGATTTCATACACACATGCATAGTCCACGGGAAATGCAACGCAATTTTTACACTGGAATATTTGTTTATGCGGAATAAAATCAACGATATACATTATCACTTTCACAGCACATTATGGGGTGAAATTGTAGAAAATTCACGATGGAAAAAATTTTCTTTTGTTATTCCGAACATGGTAATAAAAAAAATACTTACTCCAAAACGTCGCTTTTAACTGCATTTTGCGATATTCTCAAGAGCAACACGGCGATCGCGAACTGTCAAATCGTCTCACGTATTTACGAATTTTTTACAGGAAATAGAGGTAAAGCCCACACTGAGAGATATTCATTATCAAAAAATACTGGTTTTCCCATTAGTCGGGGGATATACTTGACATAACGATTTTATATACCTGGCTTGAGATCACAAATTGATGAGAAAAAACAGTAATTTTTCATGCTCCGAAGTTTGAAAATTAAAACCAGAGAGAGATGAGAATTCATGTTGAAAAACAGTAATCTTTTATCATACAAGTTGTAAACGAAAATTCCTAATTGATGACACTGATATGAATTGAAAACCATCCCATTTTCGAGATTGTTGCGTGGCTTCGGGGAAATAAGCCAGGTTTGTGATCACGAACAATGATGTTCGATGCCGGTGAGGATAAAATTTTTTTTTCGATTAAAATAATGCTATAAAGAATTACTGATATTCCCCATCAATTTGTAATGACATGTCAAGTATATCCCTCGTCTACTGACAAAAACCAGCAATTTTCTTGATGAATTCTTCTCAGTGCAGGTAAACACTGGGCAATCCCAGGTAAGCAAAGTGGTATAATATTTTTTCGTATCAATTACTATTCCGCACAAACGTTTGGCGCAAAATAGCAATTGAGATAAAATTTGAAAAATATTACACCATAGTGCCTGGAAGTACGCCTTGAATATGAATCCAGCGGTGGAATCGAAGGGCGTATCCAGGGGAGGGGTCCAAGGGGTCCGGACCCCCCCCCCCCCCAAATCCAGCATTTTTTCGTTTTTTATATATCTATATATTTCGTATATATAGATATACATCCTTAACATAGGCCCCTTCCAAAAAAAAATTCTAGATACGCCCTTGGTGGAATCATTCTCGATTCATATATATAAAGAAAAATTCGTACATACGTCAGACGATTTCGTCACCGCCATGTTAAATTTGGAAATATCGTGAAATAAAGTTGGAGGTTGCGTTTTGGAGAAACCTAAACATTCTTTCTATGGTCAGAATATCAAAGTTTTTTTCCATGATTATAAAGCTCTTCAAAAGTTCACACTGTAAAACAGAACATGTTTTAAAAGTGTTGTAACGTATATAATTGACCTGACTTATCATAAAATACATTTCAGTATCAAAATTATGTCATATTTAAACTTTTTTGAATGACATAAAATTTTAACTTAAACGTACGTAGAATTATAATCAAAACGATGTATCGGTAATTGACCGTTACACGTACAATTCGTTCATCATAATCAAAGATCGTTCTTTCTCTAAATAAATGGTCCTCTTTTTTTATAAATGAATAAAAATTTTGTCGATCAAATTTTATGCGGAATGATAACCAAACTAATCGATCTCAATTCAATCACATTTATGAAGGTTTCATGGGAAGTGTAATGTAATTTTCCCATGCGAAATAGTTTCATTTGTATATACATATGAGTTCTATTACGATAAATCACGTGCAACATTGAAAAATTCCATCAATCGATTGATTATTTCGAAAACCTTGAAATTTTGAATATAATAAAAAATAATCAAATGTTTACTTTGAAACTCAGCGGCCACTTGCATCTTAAGATATTTTCAATATCAACATGGTGACGACGAAATGTCAAATCATCTCGCGTATTCACGAATTTTTTACAGAGAATGAAAAGTGATTTCACCGCTACATTTATATTTATGGCGCAATCCCAAATAAGCACTATGGTGAAATATTTTTTAAATTTCACATCAATTGCTATTTTGCACAAAAGTTTGGAGCAAAGTTTTCCTCGCTTTAACTATACCTATGTGCTATATGTGTGTACCTACACATCCACAGTTCTACTGTGCTCGAGGGCCCTTAAGCACGCATTGCAACAGTAATTTCGACATTTACGGGTCTGGTGCGGACCTGGTACAGCTCTATTGCATGCATGTTCTGGGCTTGGTGCGGTCTTGGTGCGAACACGTTCCGGGATTTATCGTCCATCGTCATTCACTGTGTGCGGGTTTAGTGCAGCTATGGTGCAATCGTGTTGCGGGTGTACGGTTCGCCAAACGGCCTTGGTGCAAACGTGGCGCGGGCGTAATCATTTTTGTGTGCAGGAGTGTTGCAGATGTGGTGCAGGCATATACGGTACTGTTATGGGCGTGGTGCGGGTGCTTACAATATCATTGCGGGTTCAGTACAGATGCGCCCGCAACACATCCGTAACAGTACCGTATATTTTCATTTCAGCGATTTAAAAATTTTAACTCGGGACTACTCAATCGGATCCGATCATGGTATAGCCGATTGGATTGTATCTTATTCAATGAGTCATATCAATATACGAAATCTAAACCACACTGAACACCCTAAAAAGTATTATATGCCTCCTGATCAAAAAGTACTCGGAATTCTCTATTCAAACAAACCGCGCTTGAGATATTCTCGGAATCTTTTGTTTTCCATGTTATTTCATCTGTTATTTAGCGCTCAAATGTCTGTTTGCACCTCATTCGTCAGAAGTTAGTGCGTGTTGCCTTGTAAACGAGTCAGTGTTTGTTGTGGTCTGCGAATTTCGCAATGTCGAATTTGGTTGAGCGAAGAGTGTCTAAAATTTTGTGTTTTTAACAAAATTTCCTGTGCGGAAGCGTTGAAGATGTTAACAGAAACATACGGGGACTCGATGATGTTGAAAACACAAGCGTACGAGCGGTACAAAGAGTTCAAAGCAGGTCGTATTGTGGTTGATGATTTGCCTCGTTCCGGTCGTCCATCCACCAACGTGGATCACTGACGAAAATATTGATAAAATTAAAGGAATCGTCCTCGCAAATCGTCGTGTGATCATTAGGGAGATAGCATTCGATCTTGGTGTCTCGTTCGGATCGGTGCAGAACGTTATGCACAATATTTTGGCCATGAGACGAGTTGAAGCACGGCTTGTGCCGAGAGTGTTAAATTTATTGCAGAAACAGCATGGCATTGATGTTGCTGAACAAATGCTCTCTTTGGGCCAAAATGTTATCGAAGGCATCATTACCGGTGACGGAACATGGGTCTATGAATATGACATCGAAACTAACCAACAATCATCGGAATGGCGCTTTTCAGACGAGTCAAAACCTAAAACACCGCGACAGAGTCGATCTAAAATCAAGGTTTTGTTGACTGTTTTCTTTGATTGCCGTGGTGTGGTCCACTCCGAATTTCTCCCAGCAGGTCAGACAGAGAATAAGGAATATTACGTGAGCGTATTGAAGCGTTTGAGGGAAAACGTGAGTGATTTAGTACCATCAACATGCAGGTATGTTATGATTTCATTGAATCGTATAACACCATGCAATGACTGGGTCCTCACGTTCAAAGTTTGTCGGAATGTTTCATACCAAATTACAACTCCTACTCTTTGCGTAATAGATGTAAGAGGAAAACCAATATAAATTTTGGGAAAAGTAATTTGTGTCATACACACGGCGTTGTTTGGGTTCCTTCGAATATGCACGCGTTCGAAAGCAGTAACACACCGAATTTTTGTATGAGGAAGATTTCTCTTACAACTTTTACGTTTGAGCCTTAGAAAGTTTTTATTTCGCTTTATTCTTATTCTGAAATTTCACTAATTGCAAAATTATTAGAGATTCAGAAAAATTGTACTGATTTAATGGAGATGCTTGCACCACGTCTATATAGTTTCAGAACAGGAAAAACGTATATACCTGTTGCGGGCGTGGTGCGGACATATATATGCGTACAGGTCTGGTGCGGGTATGTTATGGGCGCTTTGATTTTGAACCAAGAATCTCACGAATTTTTGGATCTGTTGTGGGAGTGTTACGGGCGTGAATATAAGTGCGGGACTAGTGCAGACGTGTTGCAGGAGTTTTCATTTTTACTCGGGTCAATAATCGAATCGATGTTCGTGGATCTTCTGTGCTTTCTAGCACGGGAAGAAATAGTTGAATTTACTACGTGATCATTTTGCCCGAGAAACATACTGAGTTTCCAGTGGAAGTTACTGCGGAACAGAGCTACCAGATGGGTATTCCCGCAGAGCGGAAGTGTACCCTACTATCGTCCCGTGTATGTAAGTTACATGTGTGTAAAGGTTCCGAGTGGTGGTGAGAATATGTATATGAACGATAGGGGTACTATTCCCCTGAACGGCAATGCCCACCTGGCAGCTCTGCTGCGGAACATTGAAAATTTGATTACACGTCCATTGGCTCCGCGAAGTAATATAAAAGGAGTGTCATCACCCACACGCGACAGTCACCGATGGATCACATGGCTTCTCCGTGGAATAAAGGGAGAAGAAAGGAAGCAGTGGATACAGCGTGGTACGACGAATAGGCAGCGTAGAAGTAAGGGAGGGATTTCCAGGCCGTGTTTTTGTGCGGACATTCCTCCGTTGCCTCCACGCTGCTTCTCCGTCGTACCACCATTCGAATCGCAGCAAAACGTTTGTGGGATCTTGGTTGTCAATCCCGATCCGAATCATGAAAAAACGTATTGGATCTGTTCGAGAGGCCCTGCGTTGCCCTGTGAATCCACTCATGGATTCCAATTCAATTTGGTCTAAATTAACCAGCCACTTGCTCATTGGAACTCCCCAATGAATCAGCGAAATACCTATTGAATCCTATTGGGATGACTATGTGAATATCACTGACCATCCAACCCAAAACCATGTAACAACTCACATTGATTCTCATTGAGTTCTTACGTCATCACACAGATTCAGTATGTGATATTTTACCATTCAAATGCAGATGGAGTCTCATTCATCGAATCATTGAATGCCTCATTGAACCCATTCAAATCGCAGCAAAAAGTTTGTAGGATCTTGTTTGTTAATCCCGATCCGAATCATGAAAAAAACTGTAGGATCCGATTGAGAGGCCCTGCGTTGCCCTGTGAATCCGTTCATCGATTCCAATTCAATTCGGTCTAAATTAACCGGCCACTCGCTCATTGGGACTCCTCAATGAATCAGCAGGATACCTAACGAATTCTATTGAGATGACGATATTAATATCACCGACCATGAAACCCAAACCCATGTGCCAACGCGGATTCATTCTCATTAAGTTCATTCGTTATCACCCGGATTCAGTACATGGTACCAAACTGTCAAAATGCTGATACAATCTCATTGAATGAGATTTTCAAATGCCTGAATCGATTGCGATTCAGTTTAATCGAAGCTTATCGTTCTCATACACATTGGAGCCTATTCAATCCATCAGTCATACTCGCTTCTTCTCCTATTCATGAATAAGACACCCCATGGCAGTGATCCGATTGGATTCAATCAGCATTTCGACTGCACAATGTTCTGATTCATTCCGATTAGTCGATTGATCAATAGTATTTGGTCGGAATCAATCGTTTTTTTTAACCAGGGTTGCCAATTCGTTTCGATGAACGATTCAAACTCCCACAACATGACTTGTTTTTAAAAACAATTTTATTGGCTGTTGCCGAATCTTAACGAGTTTCAGACGAACTATTTACATTCGTATAATAAATCATGAGAAATGATTCAGAAGAATACCATTTTTCAATAATTCTTCAAGTTTCCTGAGAACAATCATCTCAGGTATCCTCTAGAAATGTTATGATCACTTGAAGTTGACTTTAATCATTTCGTGGTTATTCACTGTTTTACCGACGATCAGAGAGATAACATTTTTTCAATTAATCTGTTTTCTCATTCAATAGAGCATGAATCTAAATTATTCAAAGATATATGAGAATTCCTATGGTTGAATAAATTAGATGAACATTTCACATTTCAGGTGTATAAGAAACATGTAATACGTATTTTAGATACAATTCCAGTAAAAAAATTGTCTGCATCATGTAGGAGCTTTATTGATTGATCAAAGGTAATTGTTGTAGTAATATTCAATGAAATTCATTGGTTTTTTTTAATTAGATTAATTATTTTATTCCTAGATGATTTTGATTCAAGCAAAGTTCATATACATTTTTAAGCTCTGACACATTCATTCAAAACCGTAGCCAAGAGGCAGGGAAGTCGGATCTTAGATCTCAAAAATCCAAGTTCGATTCCGAGGAAAATGGATTTTTTTTTTTCATTTAGGAATGTAACTTTTGTTGCCACATTTTCAACGTTGTTTCCAACGTTGTTCTCGACGTTGTTTTCAACGTTGTTTTTAATGTTGTTTCCTTCTCTCTCAAGGTGGGACCATTTCACCATGTTAAACAACGTTGTTTTCAACCTAGTTTTCAACGTTGTTTGCAACGTTATTTTCCACGTGGTTTTTTCCCCCCGGGATACGTTTACTGATCATACATTTGAGGTTAACTTAATCATGAGAAATCGCGCTCTCCATTCGGTCAAATTCTTTGATTTTAAAATTCATAATCATCGCACTTCATTATTCTTATTTGATTTGTTTTTAAATATGAAAACTATTGTCTCGGCGGGATACATGTACATGAAGGTGGTTTCATGTCATTCGGACATTTATTCACTCTATTTAGAGATACTCTGATTGGAAGTTGGTGGCATCCCAATGAACATTATGAGGACGAGGACTTGGAGGAGCTCTTAAAGAGATCTTAATGTCATTCAATACGTCGATTTAGGAGATCTTACAGAGCTCTTGTTTAAGACCACTTTATGTTATCTTTATGTTATAAATGTTCTCTTTAAGATAACATAAAGTGATCTAAAACAAGACCTCCACAGGATCTCCTAAACCGACGCATTGGATGACATAAAGATCTCTTTAAGAGCTCCTCCAGTTGTCTTCAAGTCCTCGTCCTCATAATGCTCATTGGGATATCAACTCACTCTTATCATTATAGGTATCCAGCCGACAGTAGTGTGATATGAAGTTCGTATCCATACGATCGTCACTTCACACTTAGGGTGTAAATTCTCTGAAAATCTGTTACAATTTCAAAGCGGGATTCCAAATTGATTCTGGCTCTTTTTTTGAATATGATAATCGCAGTTGGAAACTTTCATCATTTCGATCAGTCCATGCTGTAGGACACTGGATTCGCCAATGCTGCCAGGAACTATCACATTTCTACGAAGACTGACAAAAACAAAATGATTTTCAAAGTGTCACCACCATAAAGATCTATCAAAATCATCGTGGTGAAATCCATACGACTGCGCGTGAATCATGAATCTGTAATTTCGCGTAAGAACAGACTGTTAATGAAATATGTAAAACTGTCATGATTTTGAAGCGGGGATCCAAAGTGATTCTGACTTCTTTCGAATATGATGATTCACGGAGAGAAAAAATTTGCTGACGCAGCAAATCGAGGTATTATATATAAAATAGCAAAATTTTTGCTGACCTAGCTAAAAATTCGCTATAACAGCAATCGTGTTAGCTACGACAGCAATTTTTTAGCTGTGGCAGCAAAAAATGTTTGCTTCGCCAGCAATCTTTCAGTATTATATACAGAATAGCAAACAAATTTTGCTGGGATAGCAAACATTTTTTGCTGCCACAGCTAAAAATTCGCTGTCGCAGCTAACAAGATTGCTGGAACAGCAAATAGTTTGCCGTCACAGCAAAAAATTTGCTGCTCTGGCAAAAGGAACCCAGCAAAAGTAGATTTCGCTGCCACAGCGAATTCCTTTTTCTCCGTGTTGCAGCCAGAAACTTTCATCTTTTCGATCAGTCCACGCTGTAGGATACTGGATTCGCCAATACTATCAGGAACTATCACATTTTGGATCTAGTGATCGGATAACCGTCCTTCCAGATTCTGACTCAAATTTCAACTGTTTCCAACAGGCGTTGCTCATAAATAGAAATGCCAGTCAAAAACGCTCAACGAAAATCTTTGACCGGATCTAAGTGGTGCAAGCCGTTCCCGAACGCAGTCAAATACTAACTAAATATGTTTTGAGTGTTCCAATGCGGCTATGCGGAGTCAAAAACCGCTCTAATACTGTCAGAAAATTTTGTTGACTGTTTCTGACAGCAATTTTCAGCAGGGCCATCACCTACCTAGAGAACCGGTCTCAATCGGTCTTAACAACTTGAGCTGACGAGACATATGATTATATAGTGGCTGATTATCATTTATGGTCATAAAGTCACAAAACTAGTCAAATTTTCGTTTGTGTAACTTTATGATTTTATAATTCAGACACTATTGCTCGGAAAATCAAAAGATTTTGAACTATACAACAAGAAGTTGACAGCTGCTCACTGTCAAAATCTTACTGAACATTTGAAAAAATCCACTCATGAGACTTGAAATGCCTAATAAAAGTTCATTTGTCCGCAAGAAGTGCGATCGGCCCCGACTGTGCGACGTGCAGTACGAAAATAAGTAGCACCCCAATGAACAAGAAGATATCTCGAAGATGTTTTCTAGATATCTGAATGGATTTTAATATGTCTTAAGATTTTTTCGTAAAGTCACCTTGAAGACAGACAATAGACGTCAACATCATCGGATACCTTGAAGATTACTCTGCAGTAGGGTTACCATATGTGTCCAGGGAAAAACCCGGACATGTACTCTTTTCAAGAATGCGGGAACATCCGCCAGGGTTTTCGACTTGTACTCTCAGTGCTCTTTTTGTTCTCTTTTTAGAGAAGGAATTAGATCTACATTTTAATATCGGAAAAACCGTATTATAAAGAGTACATGTCCGGGTTTTCCCGGACGTATGGTAACCCTACTCTGCAGATATCTTTTAAAAATCTTTTGCACGATGGGATTAGGATCATCGTACAAACTCTCGCTTCAGACACCTTTAAAATGTCTCTAAGATATCTCAAAGTTCTCTTTGGGATATATTCAAAATATCTGAAAGTTACTCCAAGATATATCAAAGATACGTTGAAGATTCTTCCATACTGAGGAAAATGGATGATTGCAGTAACCAATTCGTTGGTTGAATATGGTCTAGCCAATTAATTGGTTGTCACAACCAATTATGTAAGTGTCACAATCAATTCTATTGGTTATGATGACCAAGTCAAAAAATGCAGTTGGAGTAACCAATGAAATTAGTTGTTACAATCCCATAATTGGTCATGATAACAAATTAATTGGTTGGATCTTATTCAAACAACGAATTGGTTATTACAACCATACATTTTCCTCCGTGCAGGATATGATTCAAATCATGCAAACATAACAATTTTTCATTGACATATTTGCTACTTTTCCCAACGCGCGTCAATAAAACCATGGGTGGAAGGGAGGTGGATTTGAAGTAGATGAAGGTAGATTCGACGTTAGAATAACACAGATCGTCGGAGACAGGCTACATTGAAAAAAATCATTTTGTTGATCACATTTCAACAAAATAAGTTTTCTCAGTATAGTCCTCTCCATATTACCACGACACATCAATTCTTTGTAGTAGCTCAACTCCTCGATACATTTTAATTCATTTTGCAAATGCAAAGCGAATACTTAAACCCACTTTGTCTGGGTAAAAATATATGAGATACACTCTGTCTTGCGAATCTAGAGGATATCATTAATGGGAAAAAAAAGAAAAGGAGGCCAAGAAAATACAACCACTACTATACACACCGTTCCATGGCGAGGCTTTGTTTTATATAATTCGCGATTCGTTCAAGAATAATTTAACCATAAATTTTTGAATTCGGCGTAGAATTGGCCATCGGGTGAATTGGCTCGGGGTTATTCAGTTCACAAACATAGAATCGTTTGATATGAAATACTTGTATCCTTTTACTGGCTCTACCGTGCAATTTTCCAAGAGTGCTGAGAAAAACACTAACCTCCCTCTATCCTCTATCCGTCCATTATATTCCCAAGTCATCTCTTCTGTCTCGATTCTAACGCCAGATTGTCGAATGTTTGTATAGATGTATGTTATATATTCCGAGCACTTCTACTTTGCTTTCTCATCTCTTAAAAGAAGAAAGGGGAAAGTTATTCCCTCCGTCCGATAGGCTGATATCACGAACAATGCTACAATGATATTCTCCTATTTCATGTACCTTCCCTCGAATTGATTCTATCCTCCCCAACTGTTCTGGTTTTTAGTTTTGAAAAAATATTATCCGAGAAAATGAAACAGAATTCAGATATATTTTTCTATCGACAAAACGCGAATCGTTAGTAAGTAAATCATCCAGTAACCTAAGATATCTTGTTTAGAGCATAAACGGAGGAATATAAAATTAAAAGAAGAAGTACGAGGGATATACGTGTTTGGTATATCTCATACTTCCTCTATTGTGAATATTTTCAGCGTGCATATTAAAAATACTTGGCGCGAGTTGAGTTTTGTCACGGAATGAATTACCAAGGCTGGCAGAGAGCTAAATGTACCCATCGACGTAATTCCAAATTCATGGCTTACTGCCAATGAAAGCGTAAGGAGAGGAACCTACCCGGTGAAATAGAACCACTGGCCGTTCGAAGAATTGTTTTTATTCCCATCATTCGATGAAAAACATTCAACCTAAGCTAGCCGGATGCCTACGTTGTGTGAACTGAATCGGTAATCGGGTTCCAAACTACTTTCTGGCTAAAAATATTGTGTTCGTAGAGCACAGCATTTTGTAACCCAAAAAATTCGATTCGTGTAAAAAAAGAGATATATGGAATATACATGCGATAACGAGTCCTCTCCCAATCACTCCTTAGTTCAACGTAAAATCAAAACGAAGCCAATCACCGTAGCCACCGTTGGACAAAAACCAACATTTTGAAAAACCGAAATACGAATAACTGGTTATTCGCAGCAGTGAACGGATATCTCCCTCGCGGTATATTCGTTATGCGATCTAACAATAACGATCACGTTGTCGTAGTGGGGAATATTCTTTTGCGTGGCAGTTTGAATGGAACGCCAACACACGATGTAGGGAAAAAAAGAGTACACACACGTACACGTATACATATGGTTAATATTCCACACATCGCAGTAAATACTAAATGCACCGTTAGAAAATTCTATATACCATGCGTACAGGGAAAAACAATATGAGTTGGCGAAGTACACAAAAATCTACGGTTCGAGCTCACACAAATGAAGACAAACGTACGGTTGGTGTTCGTAACGGTCATGGCGGTGTTCGTGTTGCTAGAATCAGGAACACCTGCGTGTAAAATACGAGGTGACTGGTATATCACGATCGGTTTAAGTATATACGACCGTGCACTATCAGTAGTCTCCGCCAGTGTAAATGACACGTGTGAAAACATGAATAATAATTTCATCGATAAAGAAAGCCGATTATCAGATGCCTAAAGCGGTATCAAAAGGCTAAACATCGTTCATTAATCGTCCTGTCCTGGGCGGTATTATGTTTTCGATTGTATGCGCTTTATTGATCTCTCATTGTCATCGAATAAATCGAATTCGTTTCTCTGGTAGGGCAAATCAGTTCATGATATCATTTTTCCTTGCCCTGTTATCGGTAATCGAATAATTATTGTTGAGTGTTGCTCTTTGAAAAGTCATCATCAAAATACTCGAATGAATGACATTCTACCTTGACCAGGGTTTGATTTTTCAGATCGAATGTTGACAGATTTGAATTGTTGGAAAATAATATAAACTAAGAATTTATCCAAATCTGTTGTTGAAATCATTATTTATCTATCGGACGATTATGTGATTTATGATATTCCCTTGACATGACATTCATCCGACAAGTGACTGACACTCATCTACATTGACCAGATCTCACCTCCGTCCATTTACTAGGGGGCGCCCGGTTTCTACAAGTTTCAATCCTACAACTTACCGATCCTACAACCATTATGTGACGTGGCTCAATCCTACAACCTGATTATCCTACAACTGGTTCATCCTACAAGTTAAAATTGTCGATTGGTTCAATCCTACAACCAGTAGATTCTACAACTGTTTGATCCTACAAGTGAAAAATGTCACGAAGTTCAAACCTACAACCAACGGATCCTACAAGTTGAAATATTTTTGATAAACGCAGAGCTCGTTTCTACAACTGTTCGATCCTACAAGTTGAAATTGTCGATTGGTTCAATCCCACAACCAACGGATCCTACAAGCTGGAATATTCGAGATAAGCGCAGCTCGTTTCCACAACTGTTTGATCTCACGAGTTGAGATTGTGGATTTGTGCAATTCTACGTATTCCCGTAGGAAAATTGTCCCTGTTTTTTCATTCTTTTCCCATGGAAAATTTCGGTATTTTTTGGCAGGATTTCCCCTGTTTTTTCCCTATTTTTTTATGCTATTTCCAAATTTTTTCCTGTTTTTCCATGTTTGTGAAAAAAACAGGGGAAAACCATGCAAAAATAGGGAAAAAGCATGGAAAAATAGGAAAAAACTGGGAAAATCGTGCCAAAAAGTACCGAAAGTTTCCATGGAAAAAAACAGGGAAAACTTTCCTACGAGTTTTCACTACGTATTCCATTAAATCATACAGCAAAAACAAACAAATCTACGCATTTTCACCACATATTTTATCAAAATATACAGCGAAAACAAACAAACATGTTTGGAACTCCGCATATTTTGAAATGAAGTAGGTATCAAAAAGACTAATCATGCATACCCATACAGCACCGGAAGGTTTTCTGAATGTTTAGGAAATGTACTTGGTTTCACATAGAACGTGCAAATAACGTCTCAGGATGTTCTAAAAACGTCGCATGTATATTCCAGGGACATGTAAATGTCCCGTTGGGTTCCATGAATTCACATACATTCTGTGACGACAACCACATAGAAACCCATAGGATATCATTGATTCCAATAGCATTCGGCCTATTGGTTACTATTGGTCTTTAACAGCGCCAGATCTAACGAATTCTCTCTCTCTCTCTCTCTCTCTCTCTCTCTCTCTCTCTCTCTCCATTCAAACGTGCAGGTTAAGAGGATACCTGATTTACCATCGGTGTAAGTTTTTCCGCAATAAAATACTCAAGACTGAATTCATAAAAAAATCTGAAATTCTCAGAGATGATTCTTTGAGACTGTATCTACGTCTGTACAGAACCCGAATTTCATTTTTGAGAAAAAATTTTTGAAAAAAAATGTTTCGAAATTTGAAATTCGGGTTCGGTACAGACGTAGATACAGTCTCAAAGAATCATCTCTGGGAATTTCAGATTTTTTTATGAATTTAGTCTTGAGTATTTTGTTGCAAAAAAACTTGCTCCGATGAGAAGTCTGGTATCCTCTTACTGAAGGATTAAAAGAGCAACAGTTTGCCTCCCTTTCGATCTTTTCTCAAGGGGATACCACTAATACCAGCGCTCACCATGACGCTGAAACTAGAGCCAAAAGTTAGCAGCCAATTGTTGCAATTTTTCCATGGAACTTGCTCCGAATGTTTTTCATATCAGGAATTGATTGAGTAGCTTCCAATAAGGGTTGGATTCTACGTGCACGCGATAAGTATTATGCGTTAAATATGCGCAGATTATGCATGAAATATGTAGAATACGCACAAAATGCAGAGAATGCATAAATCATCGTAAAATTAATTTCTACTTGAGATTCACAATTTAGAACGCATGAAATGTATGTTACAGAATACTATGATTGGAACAAATTCACAGTTTAAAAATCATAACTCAATTTGACCATGAAAAAAGATGATGAAGAACACTCCTGTTAGTTGTCTGCATTTTCTGTGTAAGTTCTATGCGCACATTATTCCATGCATAAAACCTAACCCACACAGCACGCTGGTCCCGATGGATTCATAAATAATTCTTTATGAATTCATCGTGGAGTTCTTCAAGAGTGCCCGTATGATAGTTCAGAAGGAGTTCCATATGAATACCTGGGATTCAATAAGAATTCTTGAAGAATTCGGAGAGTTCTTTATGGATTCTTTCTGAACTGACATACGGGAACTGATTGGGAGTTCATTTGGGATATGGCTGTGCTGTGTGGGAACGTATCATGCGTACCCAATCCTACGTCCCTGCCCTACGCCCTGCGTCCTGCTTCCGACTAAGCGATTTTGCTACTTGAATACTTGATAAAATGATTGTATCAAAAATTACATCAATCGGCTGCCAGCTTTTGGCCGCTAGTTTCAGCTCCATGCGCTCACCGACCGAACACACGTTGGTTAGAACAGGACACACCTATATCATAGAAAGAGAGGTTCGACACCATCGCTCGTATCTCCTTAACCTGCATGTTTGAATGGACGTAAAGAGAGACATGGTATTCGCTAGGCCCGGCACTGATATATAATCGGAAAACCAATATCAAGAATCTATCCCAGCCAGCACAAATTATCAATTTGAATTTATGAAGACTTCTCAAAGACCTCTTGAATAGTCCCCGTTATGCGACCAATAATGAATTCAATGAATTCAAAATGGAAAACTATTAAATGCCCGGAGAATTCATTATGATATCTCGATATGAGTTCTCTCTAAACATTTAGTTGTCCATCAAGAGTTCAGTTTCAATTCATTGGATTCATATTGAACTCATTGTTGGTCGCATAACGGGAGCTCTTTGCGGGGACTCTTGTGTTGTATGGGTTGAAATGTTTTTTTCTTGAGATCTGTTTTTTTCCAACTTAGTGAATGATATGAAGTTTAAGTACTTAGCACACGGTCTTTGAATGCTTCTGATTAAAAAGAAAAAAAAAATGTAAAACTGCCCATATCTCAAAAACTAAGCCTCAAAAACAATGTTTCCAAATACGAAAGTTGTTGCATTTTGGATGCAGAATGTGTTCCTCAAATATATTCGACCCAGATAGCACAAGTATACCTGATGAATTCATATGTAGCAGAATAAGTGTGCCTAAACAGTCCCCGTTATGTCCGCCAAAAATGAATGCCTGATGAATTCATCTCATACCGAATGAATTCATAAAGAATGCCTGAAACACCAAATGAGTTCAAAATAAATTCATTTTGTGCGGACATAACGGGAGTTCATTGGGGACTGCGTTGTGCTATCTGGGGATACGACTTTGGTCAACCTGTATATTCATAGACTTTCGGATTTTCTCATATGGATTCTATGACATTTCACAAAGAATTTTGAATAATTCGTTTGCGGAATTATTGTAAAAGATTCAGAAAATTCATGCAAATTATTGCATTGATTTTCAAAATTCTGTGTGATGATTTCTTCATGACACATCATGAAGTTTCATGGAATTGAAATATCGAGTACTGAAAATTAGTACATAGATGCCCAGACAGCACCGAAGCCCCCGCAAAGAGCTCCCGTTATGCGACCAACAATGAGTTCAATATGAATAAAATGCATCAAAATGAACTCTTGATGAACAACTTGATGTTCAGAAAGAATCCAATATGTAGTCTCGATATGAGTTCTTTCTGATCATTAAGTTGTTCATCAAAAGTTCATTTTGAATGCATTAGATTCATGTTGAAGTCATTGTTAGTCGCATAACGGGGACTATTTGAGAAGTCTTTGAGAAGTCTTCATAATCTTTTATGAATTCAAATTGATCATCGGTGCTGGCTGGGTGTGCATGAATTTCCAAAACTTCGTGCATGAATTTTAAAAACTTTATACATGGATGGTCATAATCTCATGTATCATTTTCAGTAGATAAAAGTGTTGGGAAATTATAACATATTTTTGTATGTTAATTGCTTCCAAACTTTTTGTACTGAACTTCAAGCAGATTTTTCTAACAGTGCACGTAATATACTTCCAAGTATTTTACATAGTTTACGACGCGTAAGATACCGGGTATCTTACGCACAAAATCAACCCCTTGCCTTTGGGGGGGTAAGAGGGTTCAAGTATCTTACACAATCTTACATATATTACGTGAGTAAGATACGTGATAAATCGAAAAATCGCGTAATAAACCCAACCCTGCCTATTGACCGCTTGGTGGAGGCCGCTAGCTCCCGCATTCTGAGATCACTGCTCTATACCATATCAATAACCTATATTATACATTCACACATTATAACCTATTATACATCGACAGTTTTCGATCGAATTTTACAAGTAACACCCACTTGAAAATTATAACTTTTGGGATAATGAGTTTTTCATCTGATCTTTGTACATAAATGACATTTCGCAGATACCGATACGTGCCCTGGTAAAAAAATCCGATAGAAAACGATAGGGTTTATCAAAAACTTATTAAAAATGATAAAGAATCTATCGTGTTTCTGATCAGTTTTTGATACACCCAATCGTTTTCTATCGGAATTTTTTCCAGGGTGATTCCGTCAGAGGAAATTCCCACAAAACCACCATGGGCATTTTGTGCTGATTATTTATATCGAAATTTTCAACAAAAAAAAGGCATTTTTCTGAAATTCTTTATATTTTATGCCTTGTTGATGAAAAAAATATCAACTGAACCAATGGACCATCATATTACAAATTTGTCTTCAATTATACTTCATTCTATCCCGTACACACTGAAAAAAAGGCTGTTGACAATTATCGAATATATTCTTAAATATTCGATAACATTGATCAAATATCCAAAAATATTTATAGAATAGTTGTTGACAGTTACTGAATATAATATATGTGTTCATAAACATCAAATATTTTATGAATTTTATTGATATTTGATCAATGTTATCGAATATTTGATTGGTCATATTTGAGAATATATTTGATAACTGTTACCAATCCTTTCTTTCAGTGCAGCACATCCACCGATCCCGGACACTTCTTCGTTGCCTCTACGTGGGATCTGCGTTCATCCACGTTGTATCCACGTTCACGTAGATTCCACGACAATGCAACGTGGGTGTGCTGTTAGGGATGGTTTCGTGGGCTTCATCTTACAAAACAAACAAGAAGCATCCACATGAAAATTTTCATGCGATTCGCTTATAATGTTAATTGTAACAGTTTTTTCATAATAAATTCGTTTATAACAGTACTTATGAAAATTGGTCACATAGTTATAAACAATCATGTAAAGAAATTACATAAAAATCCTCATTCTTTTAATTTCGTTTATTTTTCAGTTTAAGACAACAAACTTTTGTGAAACTTTTTTTCAGAAAATTTGAAGTTTTAAATATATTTTCCGAAGTATTTAGAAAAATTTGATTGCGTGATTCAAAAATACTTGAACTCGATCTCAGCGCCATCTGTCGTCACCATCGGATGGAAGGGAAGTCAATACAAATCCATTTATTTCAAAGGTTTTAATTTCTCGAAAAATAACCCTCAGCAGTTTTCGCAGAAATTATTGAGAGATTTTATTTCAACAGCGTTAAACAGATTTTCACTGGCATCTTGTCAGTCTGATTTTTGAAGGAAAAAATTATTATTCCTTGAAAAAAATTTGGTATATATTTTTCTTACTGATATAAATCATTCACAAATCCGTAAAAAGTATCCTGAACATGTCTGAATAGGAAACAAGTTTGTATGCCTTGTGATTTTTGAATAATGAAATATCAAACAAGATCTAAAAATTCAATAACTGAAATAATTTGTCAAAACCGAGCGCAAGCTTGGAGCTCAGCACCACACTGAAAAATCAACTTCAATAAATGTATATAACGTAAGTAAAAAGTTTGAATGGTGTGCCTGAACATTTTTTTGCTCATGTTTCTTTAACGAAATATGACACTTTCCGTGGAAATGCCCACATACAACATTCTAATGTTACAAGGGTATATTCCTAATCTTTTATGTATTAATATTGAAATTTCCAATTCCTAAATTGTAAAATATATATTACGTCGTTTCAAAAAACACTGTTTTCTTCAAAATCATTGTCTCACCCCCTCCCCCTCCTGCCCCAAAAGTTTTCTTTTGGTATGAAATGAAAGGCTCAAACAGCAGGGCATAATTATGAAGGGTGAGTTCTAACCAAAAAGTTGGTTCTACAAGAAAACGGTTAGTTCTAAAACGTAAAAACGAACAGTATATATAATTTTGAAAATTTCCCCACTCCAGTTCCTTTTTTTCTTCTCAAATATTGAGGATCCAATGTTTCTGTTAATTTTAAATTTCGCTTATATTATGCCCTGCCAAAAAGCCGGATCCAATGCGATGAAGTTTAGAGGTCGCGCATCTACTTCAAAGTTCTAATTTTCATGCTTCATCTGTACCAGTCTATCTGGGACTCAGTGAATTAATAAAAATTACCCAGCTAACCAAAGCTGATGAATAACTGGTCAATTATTACTCAATGAGATTGGCTGGGATTGGTCAATGATTGCCCATTTCTATGTCCGCATTAGTTCATAATTCATGAATTTCTATGGGCTATTGGATTTCCCGATTACATGTGATCGGGTTTGTCCTGCAGGACAATATAGCTATATAAGCAGAGCTGCCAGATGGGCATTGCCGTTGAGGGGAAGTGTACCCCCTCCATCATTCATATACATACTCACACATTTATATACTCCGAAACACATGTGTAACTTATATATGTGGAACGATATTGGGGGTACACTTCCTCTCAATAGCAATGCCCATCTGGCAGCTCTGGATTGAAGATTGAACAACAACTTATCATGTATCGATATACTGTAAAAGCCCTGGTGAAAATGACAACGTGCGTAAAGCGTGCATAACCGCCAATTCATTCTTCTCGAATTATCTATCTTTTTCTGACCGTCTATTTGAAGAAAGATGAAGAACTTGGCGAGAGTGAATTGGTGGCCATGCACGCTTCATGCACACTGTTTTTTCACCAGGGAGGGTGAATCACTTTGAAATACCCGTTTTCTCACCCGTTTATTGTTCACAAAATTTCCATGTAGTGATGCAGTCTTTTTTCTGAAATAAAAATCATACAAGATTATGTGTGAATCGCATATAACAGCATGTAGGGTGTTATACACTGAGAAAAATGTGTTTCGTAGAACTAGCAATAAGAGCATTGCTGACATTTTATTGTTGAATATACAATAATTCTTGTTCTTATAGCAATATATAGTTGTCTTATTAACAATAAAATTGTCAATTTAGCAGTTTTATTGCTGGTTGATATGTGACAATTCAGCATTGTCATATGTCAACCTACAATAAAAATCGTAAAAATATGACCGTTAACATTGCTGGATTGACAATTCTATTGTTAACAAGACAACATGTATTGCTAGAAGAACAAAAATTATTGTATTTCCAACAATAAAATGCCAACAATTCTGTGATTGCTAGTTCTACGAAACAAATTTTTCTCAGTGTAGATCCGAATGCCATATGCCCGAATGGTCACCCACACAGCACAGTAGTTCAGAAAGAGTTCATGAAGAGTTCAATTGGGGTTCGAAGAATTCATTTTGTATTCTCGAGAAATCTTCTTGGACATCTGTGCTGTGTGGGTATCTTCCCGAATTATAAATTATAAATCATGGTTTAAATCAGCTACTGGGTCTTTTGATACGATAGAGAAACCCTATATAATGGTTTATCAACGCTCTTGAATCGTATAAGACATCCGCCAGTTGATTTATATTATAATTTATAATCCATCATTCGGGCATATGACCATTCGGGCATGTGGCATTGAGGTCAGCGGACATTCGGGGCTATGACACCCTACCACAGCATATAATTGTCTGCAATTTACTTTATTGCTAATTTGAATAAAAATCTTGATCAAATCCCACACTTTTCGATTACAATATTGTTCAATCAGTTCATTCAGTCCCAGAGATTTATACTTTTATGCGCCGAGGTTGGAATTCAAACCGAAATTGAGGTTATGAATAACCTCAATTCATCGCAGCAATCTTATCATTATTACGACGAAGAATCGATTAACCGCTACACTTTTTTGGAATGAACAATGAATCATTAATAATGCTGCCTTTTTAATATGACATGGAGAATGCAGCTTTTCACATTACCATAGAAAATGGATGATATTTTACATTTTCAGATTTTCAATTATCGACGTATGTTGAATGATCAATTTTTTGTCAATTCTATGGGCCAACGGGGCAGTTGTTTGTAGGATTGAACCCATCGACAATTCTACCTTGTAGGATCCGTTGGTTGTAGAATTGAACCAATCGACAATTCTAACTTGTAGGATCCGTTGGTTGTAGGACTGAACCTCGCGACATTTTTCACTTGTAGGATCCGTTGGTTGTAGGACTGAACCTCGCGACATTTCTACTTGTAGGATCTACTGGTTGTAGAATTGAACCAATCGACAATTCTAACTTGTAGGATCCGTTGGTTGTAGGATTGAACCAATCGACAATTTTAACTTGTAGGATCTTGCAGTTGTAGGACTGAACCTCGCAACATTTTTCACTTGTAGGATCAAACAGTTGTACAATTTATTGGTTGTAGAATTGCACCAATCGACAATTTTAACTTGTAGGATCGCACAGTTGTAGAAACGAGCTCTGCGTTTATCAAAAATATTTCAACTTATAGGATCCGTTGGTTGTAGGTTTGAATTTCGCGACATTTTTCACTTGTAGGATCAAACAGTTGTAGAATCTACTGGTTGTAGAAATGCACCAATCGACAATTTCAACTTGTAGGATCGAACAGTTGTAGAATTAACTGGTTGTAGGATTGAACCAATCGACAATTTCAACTTGTAGGATGAACCAGTTGTAGGATAATCAGGTTGTAGGATTGAGCCACGTCACATAATGGTTGTAGGATCGGTAAGTTGTAGGATTGAAACTTGTAGGACTGCAGGCCTCTCATTTACTACATCAAACAAAACGAATGTCCAATATTGGATCGAGAGTGCGCAAGGCAAGTTTCCTCTATTTTTCCAGGATAGGGAAAATTTTGATAGCACGCACATACACACATGGTATACGTGGTGAATAGGTTTTTTTAGTACCACAGAAAAGAACTTAGGTACTGGTGTGAATAACGCTGCTGAACGTAAAACACTGTGGATGGCTCATGAAAGGATAACATGGACGAAAGTAACACACCCACAGATCAAATTATTGAAATTTGTTATAATATTGTATTTTGAGCAATTCCAGTTAATGGGAGAACTATTAACTTTTACACTTTCTCTTAAGTTTTGTTGAATAATCCAGAAAAAGTGGGATCAAAATGAATCTTCACATGAAAAAACGGATGATTATGAATACTGTGAGAAAAAGTAATGTGTAGAATTGAAATTTCGAACACTGAATAGCCAGATTTTACCATAGTCATATTCACGGGGCACAGTGGATCACTCTCTAAATCTGAATCAGTGGAATTTCACTGATTCCGCAGTTATAAGTACACCACAAATTTCAATCAGTTGCATTCCATTGCATAATCAGTGGATAGTCACCGATCCCGCGGTTGGATGTTATTTTCACTGATCACAATTAGTCATATTTCACTATGAAAATCAGTGAATATTCACTGATTCGCAGTGTATATGCACTGGTTCGCAGTGGTATACTTATCACTGTAATCCAGTGGAATTCCACTGATTCAGTTTTAGAGAGCAGCGCACGTATTCAGTTCGTAAACCGACTGTACACGCTAGTAGTATCACTTTTTAGGCATCCTCTTTCAACCTCATCTTAGAATGCCATTGAACTGCAAGGTGTCATAGCGCGTGTTCAGTGTACAAGTTGCTACTGATAACATGTGAGTCTTGGGTTTATATTTACGAAGAATTTGATATGTCTTGTTTTTATGAGAATGTATGTGAACTGACTCAGGTCTTCATTTTCACTTGCTTATGCACATCTGAAGTGAAGGGTTTGCAAGTCATTTTTATTCATGGATTGATTATTTGTTCACAAATAAATTTCAATATATAAGTGTACGAGTGCGGTACACTGAATCAGTGATTATTTTATCCCAGTGGATTGTGTTCTGGTTTGTCCCATAAGCAAATCCTTACTAAATAATATAACCCTGATTGGTTGAACCGTTTTGAATAATATTTTATCTCTCTGTTACAATTCAAGATGTCTTGAAATCATGTTCGGAAACCTGAATGAATAATTGATGCAGGTTTTTGTGAATCGTGTAAATAAAGATGGATTGAAAATCAGAACTGCTGCAAAATTAAAAGGCTTCCCTCTTACCACCTCACAGCGTTACTGTGAGAAATTTCAAGGTTCTGAGAGTCTGATCCATGAAATTATCCACTATAACCCAGATTTGGGGTACAATGGATCAAATCATAAGATTCCAGAAGATGATAAAAACTTGGTACTTCATTTACGCAAATTAACCCTTTGGCCTATAACCGCGAGTCTGACTCGTGGTAAAGAATTTGTGTCATAAACAATTCATATAATATGAATTGAATCATTGAATATTCATATATTCAACAATTTAATAGAACAAGTATTAATTAGAAATTGTTTTTGATTCATTATATACTGTGAAATAATAAATTAATGTTGTCAACAGATCAATTGATTATGATTACACCCTAGACGTCTTAAAATTATTATTTGTAAACATTGTTTATTATTCCCCGTTTTTCCTTGAATTTCTTTCGTTGCACTGGAATATATATGTCATGAAAAGTATACATTTTGCGCCAGTTCAGGTACATGGCTGAACAGTTGAATGGCACGGCGCGCAATCGACTTTCTTGTTTACTATAGCTCGCGCAATTGGCAGATATCGTGTAGGCCAAAGGGTTAAAAATATTGCTTGTTCATTTTGTGCGCGAGGGAATATTGTATAGGTATATGAACTTCCATGCTGAAACGTTCACTACTTTTGAAGTTATAGAGCATGAAAAAAAGAGTGATCCACTGTGACCCACGCTCTCCTACGTTTCATAAAATTTGAAGTTCAGCGTTGAAATCTTTAATTCCACCTATTGCTTTCTCTATTGTAGTAATAATCTTTTGTATTTTCATGTAAAAATTCATTTTACAAACCTTCCCCACGTAGAAATAGCCAGGGTTAACAAATGGCGCGGTACTGGCCAAGTTGCATTTGCCAGACTTCGGTAAAAACAACTGTGCCTAGCTTATTCAGAATCATTACTGTTTTTCAACTGGCGCTAGATATTCGACGGATTTCGGACGGTATTGGTTTGGATGAACAGACAGTCTTGGATCAGTATAGAATTGATACTGTTTGGAGAATATCCAGATCAGAGAGAAACTGAACCACGCCAGTACCGAATCAGAGTTGGTTGGATGTTGATATGCGAAAAAAAGACGATACTGGACCAGTATTGATGCAACGTTGTCCTAATACAGAACCGGTAATGGATTAGGATTCAACTGATGCTCCTAACAATACCGTCACTCTATTAAGACAATACTGTGTCAGTAATGAGCCAAACTTGGAATGATTATCCAATAAGGTAAATGGCTATAATTTCGTCACTAACCGAAGAGAACATGAAGCTTCAGCGGACGTTCAGATTAGATCTGTATAGATCGGATCGAAGGTTCATGAAAGCTAACTTTTAGATTCACAAACGTTTGACAAAGATACTACGAACGTTGAAATGTCCGTCTCAAAATACCTTCGGGGAACATAGATGGAACGTTCATTGAAGGTTCATCGAAGGTTTAAGGAAGCTTCACAAAAATATCTATACTTAGATTAATCTATAATGATTTATGTGTATTAATTAATTTATTTTTCATATAAATTGATCAAAATGATTATAAGCATAGATATTTTTGTGAAGCTTCGTCAAACCTTCGATGAACCTTCAGCGCACGTTCCATCTATGTTTCCTGAACGTATTTCGATCCGGACATTTCAACGTCCGTAGAACCTTTGTCAAACGTTTTGGAATCTAAATGTTAGCTCTAATGAACCTTCGGCCCGATCGATACACATCTGATCTGAACGTTCGCTGAAGCTTCATGTTCTCTTCGGGTAGTGATTCGGACGAGACCGAGACTGGCTCCGGTATCGACCCCGAGATCCAGACGAGATCGAGACCGATACAAGACGAGACGACAGTCGCGACCGAGAATCTCGCCTCGAGACCGGGTCAATCTCGGCGAGACAAAACGAGACCGAAACACTATTCGTCACGTTAGTGAGATGGATATTATTTCGTCAGGGTATCATAAAATTGATAAATCAAGCTCTGGTGAGCAAATTATGAATATTTTTCGGTACAAAACGTCACAAACGCATCTCATGATTACACAAAATATACTAAATTTGTTCACAATTGCTTAATGCTCAATGTCATCAATGACCTGACAAAATAATGTCCAGTGACGAAGATATAACCATTTACCTTATGTTGAATTGACGATGATGTGCTGGCATCGACGAAACACTGGTTGGCTACAGAATCGATAATGAAGTGACGTTGAGATAATGAGCGTGGCAAATCCACCGTTGTAGTGAACCAAAGTCGCGCCAGCATTGGGCCAGTGTTGGTCTGTTTCGTCGATATGTTTAATCGGTGATAATGTGTCAGAATTGATAGGCTGACTGTGGGATTGATAATCAACTGACGTTAAAATTATGGCCGTGACAGCTTGGCTATCGTAGCCAGCCAAAGTCGCGCCAGTATCAAGTCAGAGTTGGTATCATCATTCAATATGTTCGATGGACACTGGCTGACGACGGAATCGGTAATCGACCGACGTTAAAATCATACTCTTTGCAAATTGATTTTTATGGTGAGCCAAAGTCGCGCCGGCAGCAAACCAGAGTTGATTTCATTATTCGGTATGTTCGATAGATGATAATGTGCCATTATTGATAAATCTTTGTTCCACTACGGCATCTATAGTGAGTTGTACGACTTCAACGGAATTATTACAATGAATGCCGATTTGAGTGGTTCGTTGTCAACTCGGAGGTTCGCTGAAGATAGAGACTTAGTTCCTCACTCACAGAACCCGGGTTCAATCCTCACTCGGTGAACTTTCAAAAAATCACTTCCAAATGTCTTTCTCCGATGAAGACAATGAGAAGAATGGATTCGTAAGGTTTTCAACGTTCAACTTCACCGTATTGTTTTTTACTTTATGAAATATGATAACTCCGGTTACCGGTACTGTGCCAGTATTAGGTCAGGTTAGGATTTCTACACAGGACCTCATCATTTCGACTCCTCGCCATTTCTCATCCAGCTCTGGCAGAACAACTTGTCTCGTTGCAATGCCAGAGTTCCACCATAGCACGCTCACATCAAACATCAGTACCAACGTGGTGTGAATGCTGGCCCTGATGTCAAATGATGTGATCATTTCAACTCCCTTACCAGTGCTGACAATCCCATTGGTCCGATCATGGTCGCTCTAGATTTGCCAGTACTGGCACCTCTGGCAACAGTACTGAGCCAGTAGCGGCCCATGTTTCCATTTCCACATGGGTTACTGTTTCTGATTCACCAAAAGAATAAAGAGAAGTTCCCTTTCCGAGGAGCATCTTTTCCACGTACACAGAGAAAAATAATTCGCTGTCACAGCGAAATCTAATTTTGCTGGGTCTCTTTTGCTGTAACAGCAAACTATTTGCTGTCACAGCAATCTTGTTAGCTACGATAGTGATTTTTTAGCTGTGACAGCAAAAAATGTTTGCGTCTCCAGCAAATTTTCAGTGCTATATATATAATAGCGAACAAATTTTGTTGGAGATGTCGACAACATTTGTCGCTGTCACAGCTGAAGAATCGTTGCCATAGCTAACAAGACTGCTGTAAAAGCAAATAGATTGCTTACACAGCAGAAAATTTGCTGCTCAAGCAAAATGTACCCAGCAAAATCTAATTTCGGTGTTACAGCAAATTTTTTTTCTCCGTGTAATGCAATCAATAAAACTGATCATTTTAGTTTGAATGATTCATGAAAATATAAATTTTTGCTAAGGTGATTCAGTCGATTTATCAAGAAGGAACAAGGGGTTCACACAAGAAGAGAAAAGATGAGATTGGGGAAAATCTTGTCTTGGTCTTGGAAAATTGTAAATTTTTTAATCTTGGCTTGGTATTGTCTTGATCTTGTTTGACTGAATCTTGTCTCGGTCTTGGTTCCAAGCGAGATTTCTTCTTTACTTTCTACTTATATAAAAAATCGTATATTAGAATTTGTATTTATCGTAAACCATTGAGCTTCCAGTCAGAGCCTCCAGTCAGATAACTCGTGACGCACTGTTTGAATTGGTCAGAGATATGTACGAAATAAGCGAAGTACCGAAAGATTTCCAGAAGAATAAAATTGTCGCCATTCCAAAAAAACAATGGGCAGACAAATGCGAGAACTACAGAACGATTAGTTTAACTTCACATGCCTCGAAAATACTGACAAAAATCATGTACAGGAAAATGGAGAATAAAATGAAGAGGAGATTAGCGGAAGATCAGTTCGGTTTTAGGAAAGATAGGGGAACGCGGGAAGCAATATTAGCACTCAGAACAGTAATAGAGAAAAGTCTAGAGTTGAAAAGTCTGTGTATATAGGTTTTGTAGATTTACAAAAACCATTCGATAATGTTGATTGGGAGGAAATGTTCAAGATTTTGAAAAAGGTAGGAATTAATTTCAAGGATACACTGTTAGAAAAATCTGTTTGGAATTGAATGTAAAAAGTTTGGAAGCAATTAACACACACAACTGTGTATTAATTTTCAAACATTTTTGTATCCCCAAAATAATAGATAGAATCTTGAAATTCAAGCCACAACATTATAAAAATCGATGTAAAAAAATGCATGAATTTTCAACACTACACTGTTAAAAATTTCCGCATGAATTTTAATGTAAATCTACTGGAAGTTTTTTTCAAGTACGTAACTGAAAATTCATGTACTGGTTCCACAAATTTCAAGTCTACATACATTAAATTCAATGTACATGGATTTGAAATTTAATGTACGAATACATGAAATTTGTATATGAATTTTCATTCGCGTTCCAGAAAAAAACTTCCAGTAGTTTTTTTTTTTTTTTTATTAAGCAAAGAACATGTTTCGGAGGAGAACACTTGCAGATTGACGACCACGTTGTTCACTACGTTCTCATGTCATGGAGAGAAAATTGGAAACCTCGAAGAGAATCGAACCACCTAAACCCATCCCTACCTAATGTTGCGCGATCTACTATCCTAACGCCCTAACAACCTAAGCTAAACCGGTACCTACGTGGATTATTGGAAAAGATCAATGTGAATGACGTGAATATCTGGTTCAATCCATCGGTTGAGTATAATAATCTATTAACCTATGTGAAAATTGCAATTCGGCTGACAGATGTGAGGTTAAGTTTATGTGATAAAAAACAATGAATGAATTATTTTTGTGAAATGTGTGGTCGTTATTGTTTAATTATTATGTATTTAAAATCTTTTCAAGCGAAAGTTTAAAATAAATTTCCAAAAACTTGGATTATTCACATAAAGCTCGTTGGATGGTTTTACTTTTGAAGAGTACTGTCAAAGTTGACAGTTGCAAATTGGAGAAAGAAGTCTTATTTTCTGTCTTGAATTTGTTATTAGAGTAGTGAAAAACTTGTAGGAAGAGTTTGAAGGTTGGGTGGAATCCATATTGAACAGGAAAGTCAAAACCGTATTGCAAAACTTGGAAAATCTGTTAACGTAGCTGACAATACTGGGGTATCGAGTTAGCTTTTCCTTACTACATGAAATCTAGGCAGGAGAAATGTATCAAAATTCAGTGAATTCAAGGTGGTGTCAAGTAAGAGAGGATGGAAATATTCATTGGATTTTATTGGTTATTATAAAAATGTTGACAAATAAGGAAAGGCTATGTAGGACTCACTGTATCGTCTTTCATTATTTTTGTTTCAATAATGTCGCATCATGCTGCTACGAATGAATGTTATTATATTTTTGAAACAGGTTCAATACACTTGTTTCTTCAACTTATTAGTAAGAAAATACAAAAATGTCCACAATACAAAATTATTGAAACAAAAATAATGAAAGACGATACAGTGAGTCCTACATAGGCTTTCCTTATTTGTCAACATTTTTATAATAACCAATAAAATCCAATGAATATTTCTATCCTCTCTTACTTGACACCAACTTGAATTCACTGAATTTTGATACATTTCTCCTGCCTAGATTTCATGTAGTAAGGGAAAGCTGACTCGATACCCCAGTATTGTCAGCTACGTTAACAGATTTTCCAAGTTTTGCAATACGGTTTTGACTTTCCTGATCAATATGGATTCCACCCAACCTTCAAACTCTTCCTACAAGTTTTCCACTACTCTAATAACAAATTCAAGACAGAAAATAAGACTTTTTCCTCCAATTTGCAACTGTCAACTTTGACAGTACTCTTCAAAAGTGAAACCATCCAACGAGCTTTATGTGAATAATCCAAGTTTTTGGAAATTTATTTTGAACATTCGCTTAAAACAGTTTTGATTAAATGAGTTCTTCATGACTCATATTACTACAAAGATGATTTGATCTCTGAGTTTTTTCTGAGAAATATTGATGTAAGTATTTGAATAAAACTCATTCTCACTGCATCAACAAATTATGATTTTTTACATATTACAACAGCTATGACTGATTCAATAATTCATGTTGCACTGAATGATAGATTTTTTTAATACATATTAATTAAGAACTAACGATCACACATTTCACGAAAATAATTAATTTTTATTTTTCAATTCAAAGAAGTCAACCTCATATCCGTAAACTATATTTCAATTCTAAAATACAAACAGATTTGTTACATTTTCTTTCTCATTTATATCACCTGTAATTATATGTAAAAATTAATGGAAAAACCTGTTCAGCTGTTTAAAAATCTTTATGAAATACGTGCTGTATGGGTACTGACATTTCCGATATCAAGTGTGAACAATATTTTATTCATTTTAGAATTGAAAAGTTAATTCTTCTCCATTTTATATATATTTTAGTAAGCACTTGTATAATTATTAGAGATGGTTTTACTCCACATTATCAATTAGTTCAACTTATTACATACTAATAAGTAGCTCACTAGTTTTGACTAACCAACGCTAGTTGGATTCAACTTATCAGTAATTGACCAGTACCTCGCTAGTTTTTTGTGCTCAGTTTTTCCTCTCTAGCGCCTCATCAGTCACAGAAAAAAATTTGTGAAATTTCTACCAGGGTACGTGCATGGGATTGCGCACTGTGGATGCAAATTCTCATTCCATATTGGTTCTGAAACATAGGAAGCCAAATTTTCTGAATTATAACCTCCAATCGTGAGAATTTTCCATCGATCCCATAATTTTTCACAACCACTATGAAATTAAAATCCTCAATCCCAAGCATGTATTTGATCATCGTATTTATAAAATTCGTATTTCTCACGTGGTTCACGAAAATATTTCGTGCAAAATTTCGTACTCTTCCCCAACAGAACCTAAAATTTGTGTACATCCAGGAAACGTCCAAATACGTTTCTCAGACGTCCTTTGGAGGTTTCCTGGACGTACACAAATTTTAGGTTCTGTTGGGGTTCAGTGTCGTTCAAGCACTCTTCATGACAAGACTCGTAGAGTGTCACCTAATGCGATTGAGAACAATAATTCCAGAATTTATAATCACAAAAAGATTATAATTATTCAATTTATTCACTCAATTTCAAACATTATTGATGGTTATGTTATTTTCTCAAATCTCTATCGATTTACTCTAAGTTAATTTTTAATGTACTGATGCTTGAAATTGTAATTCAATTCCACATGATTTGAAAATTAATGTAATAATACTTGAATATCATTTAATGTACCTTCAAATTGAAATTTCATGTGCACTGGTACATTAAGAGTGCATTAAGATTCAAGAAATTTTTAACAGTGTATATTACTTAATTTCCAAAATTCCTTCCAAATGTTTCATCATGTTATGGTGTGAAATCAATACAAAAAATTCTGAAAATCAAAATACATATATGAATGAATTATTAGAATCGCGTGATTTGATTTTACGATGAATTTTCAACACCACATTATTTAATTTTAAAAATCCCTCCTGAATACTTCATCATGTTTTGTTACAAAATTAATACAAAAAATCCTGAAAATGAAAATACATAAAATGAGCGAATCATTAAAACTTCGTGATTTGATTTCACAATTAGTGATGTTGATTTTACAACAAGTAATTTTCCCTACAAAAATTCACATCGAAGGGTAGACCACGATTGTCCCGAAATTTCCTGATTTATTGAAAACTAGTACTTTCTAGTCATTTCTCAAAATCTACTAGTTTTTAACAGATCGGGGAATTTCAGGTTCACACACTTTCGGGATAATCGCATATATCGGGATATGAATTTTCATAAACTGTGGTGAATATCAGAAACTTTGTTTGAAATTTGAGAAATATGTAATTGATTTTCCAATATTCAAATAAATACAGAAATTCAATATCTACAGTTATGAATTTTCACAAACTGTTATGAATTTCAAAACTTTTGTTTGAAGTTCATGAAATATGTGATTGATTTTTCAATATCCAAATGTGGAATACAATTCATATAGCGCCCTTGAAAATTAATGTACTTTTTTCTATGAACGTATATTAAATTCACAAACATTTTCAACAGTGTAGGAGAATAATATATGAATTATATAAGAATCAAACCGCAATAATAGAAATAGAGGGTCAAAAAAGAGAGGCATAAATTAAAAGAGGAGTGAGACAAGGATGGTCACTATCGCCATTGATTTTCAATTTGTATATAGAAGAAGCGATGAACGAAGTGAAGGAGCAAGTGCAATTGAAATTACAGATTCAAGATGAAAATGTAAGCATGCTGAGATTTGCGGATGACATAGCTGTATTAGCTACGAGTGGTGCTGAGTTAGAAAATACCCTCAACACTATGAAAAAAAAAAAAATTACTAGATAAATATTGTATGAACATAAATCATGAACAAGTCAAAGAATGTAAATATTTAGGAAGCATAATTACAGAAAACGGTAAAAGCGAAAGAGATCCCGAAGGGAACATGAAGCTCCGACGAACGTTCAGAATAGATCATGATAGATCAGACTGAAGCTCCGTTGGAGCTCAAGTTTAGATTCGGAAACGTTCGACGAAGGTCCGATGAACGTTGAAATGTCCGCTTGGAAATAGCTTGAATGAAGGTTCATAGAACGTTTATTAAAGATTCTACGAAGATTCATTCAACCTTCAGTTTTTTATGTTTCAGACGGAATTACAATTATAGTTAGAAATGCCCCAATCTTTCATTTTTTCGTGGAAAAATATACTTTGAAAAAAACTTTGATCGAAAAATTGCAACTCGAACGAACCTTTAGCAAACGTTCGATGAACGTTTTATAAACGTTCATTCAAACTATTTTCAAGTGGACATTTCAACGTTCATCGGACCTTCGTCGAACGTTTACGAATCTAAACTTGAGCTCCAACAGAGCTTCAGTCTGATCTATCATGATCTATTCTGAACATTTGTCGGAGCTTCATGTTCCCTTCGGGATATAAGAGCCAGAATAACACAAGGGAAACAGGCTTTCCACCAACAGAAACAGTTACTATGTTCGAAGAATATTAGCTTAGCAGTAAGGAAGAAATTCTTGAAGAGTTACGTTTGGATTACAGCATTATATGGTTGCGAAACTTGGACAATTGGAAAAACGGACCAACGAAGACTCGAAGCTTTTGAAATGTGGTGTTATAGAAGGATGCTTAGAATAAAGTGGATAGAGAAAGTAAAAAATGAAGAAGTACTTGAGAAGGTAAATGAAAAAAGAAGTCTTTTGAGACAGGTCGTGAAAAGAAGAAGTAATCTGATAAGGCACACATCAAGGTATGATAGCTTATTGAAAACAATATTGGAAGGAAAAATGAATGGTAAAACTCGAAAAGGTAGACCTAGATTAAGTTATATGAAGCAAATTATACAAGATAATGGTTGTCGTATTAGGTGTATAACTTTGCTTCCGCCGTTTTGCAATAGATGGCTGTAGCGGTAAGTGGTAGTTGGAATAAATAGATCATAGATGTCATACAATAAGCTAAGGTATTTGTAAACATAATGCCATCTAAATATTAGTCGATTTGTATCTGCATCATAAAGTTATTCTCGATTAAACATGTCAGCTTACGAGCCAAATTCTCGTCATTTGCGGGAGGTTTTAATTTTCTGCTTTAATATGAAGAGATCTGCGGCTGAGGCTCATCAAATGCTCTCAAATACCTATGGTGAGGCCGCTATTAGTGAAAGAACGTGCCGAGAGTGGTTTCAACGCTTCAAGAACGGTGATTTTAACGTCAAAGACCAGCATGGTGGTAGAAGAGAGAAGGGTTTCGAAGATGCAGAATTGGAGGCATTACTTGATCAAGACTCGTGTCAAACGCAACAAGAATTGGCAGGATCATTGGGAGTGACGCCACCAGCCATTTCAGAACGCCTGAAAGTCATGAGAATGATTCAGAAACAAGGAAATTGGGTGCCGTACGAATTGAAGCCGAGAGATATTGAACGGCGTTTGCGTGTTTGTGAACAGCTGCTTGCAAGGCAAAGAGGAAGGGATTTCTGCATCGCATCGTGACTGGAGACGAAAAATGGGTTCATTACGATAATCCCAAGCGCAGAAAATCATGGGGATATCCCGGCCATGCTTCCACGTCAACTGCCAAACCAAATATTCACGGTTCCAAGATTATGCTCGGTATTTGGTGAGACCAGCTTGGTGTAGTGTATTATGAGTTGTTAAAACTGACTGAAACAATCACAGGCGATTGTTATCGAACGCGTTTAATGCGTTTGAGCCGAGCATTGAAAGACAAACGGCCGCAATACAACGAGAGACATGATAAAGTGATTTTACAGCATGATAATGCTCGACTCCATGTTGCGAAAGTGGTCAAGACATACTTGGAAACTTGGAAATGGGAAGTTCTACCCCACCCGCCGTATTCTCCAGACGTTGCTCCCTCGAACTATCACTTGTTTCGATCAATGGCACACGGCCTAGCTGACCAGCACTTCCGGTCTTATGAAGAAGTAAAAAATTGGATCGATTCGCGGATCGCTTCAAAAGATGACCAGTTTTTTCAACGCGGGATTCGTATGCTGCCCGAAAGATGTGAGAAAGTAGTGGCCAGCGATGGACAATACTTTGAATCATGAATGTATAACTCGTTTTTTACAATAAAGCCTCGAATTTCGGAAAAAAACGGCGGAAGCAAAGTTATACACCTAATAGATATGCAGAAATTAAGCGGTTAGCGGATAATAGACAGGGTTGGAGGATTTTATCAAACCAGTCATAGGACTGATTACTTCATGATGATGATCGAGCTTCCATATTATACTGGAAGTAGCACTCTCCACATATGATATGTTTTAGGCCAGCCACACGGAAACAAATGTTTAGGTTCATTACGAAGATTTCTTGGTATCGCAGCTAAATGATATCGCTGGATTTTGTTGAGATAGAAGTTTAGCTGTAGTAAATAAACTTCATTGCTGATGGAATATAGTTTTAACCACTAAAATATTCAACGATGACGTCTATACTCTCACTCCAAAAGAGCGACTGGATTGTATGGGTGCGACACCTAAACACAATTAGCTGCCCAATAAACACACACACGTTGTTTCAACGTCGAAAGAACGTGAGACTGTCAAACGGACGTCAGTCGTTGATTTCATAACGTTGATTTTTAGTTTGAATTTGATAGGAAAATAGACGACCAGGAATTACGTTTTGATGACGTGTAATTTAAACTAATATTCCAAATTAACCATCAAACGACGTCCTCAAAAAACGTGTTTTGAACGGGTTCGAAACACGCGTTTAAAATGTGTTTATAACACCTTGTGTTCTAACTTCAATTGAAGATATTCTGCTAAAAATGTCGAAAGAAACAGAACAATGGTGAAAATTTCAACAAAGAGCAAGATAGTAAATAGTGTAGCACACTTTCCAAATTCTGTCATCCTCAGTGGCGTACACAGAAAAAAAAACTATCTTGTATCAAGAAAATATTGTTTTCGTTATATATGAAACACGGATTGTCTCAGTTCAATGCAATTTGCTTTGAATCAAGAATTTTGTTTTTTCCTGTTTTTGATTCAAAGCAAATTGCATTGAACTGAGACAATCCGTGTTTCATATATAACGAAAACAATATTTTCTTGATACAAGATAGTTTTTTTTTCTGTGTATTTGGGCCTAGGCCAACCTAGGCCAGAGCGTAGGGGCGGCAGGTCTGAGGGGCGGCACCACAACCAACCAAAAAAATAAATTCGATATTTTGTGAATACCCTGCTTGAAATGTCATATAGAATCGTATAGAATATCATAAAATATGATTCAAAAACATGATAGAAACTGTGAATCTTATCATGTTTTTGAATCATAATCTATGATATTCTATACGATTCTATATGACACTTTAAGCAGGGTATGATTTCTTGAAGTTTTTATACATGGTAATATTGAGTGAATTAATTATCAAAAAATTATGAAGTTTCAGTTCCTCTTGTGCTTATTGAACTCCAACTTTGATTTATTAAATAATTCTAATTTTCATTAAAGATTAATTTTTTCAATTCTTATGTCAATTATATCAATAATCATTTTTTCATTCTTAACACGGAAAGTACCCTAACATACGAGTAATACGGATAGTAACCGCAATAGATTGCATTACTCTACACTGTCAGAAATATCTCAAGGCATTTTTAAATACCATTAATGTTGAAAAAATATCTATTCCGAGATTGTGCAAATTATTATATAAGGAAAACCTATTGAATCTTTTCCCAAACGTTAATATTGCCTTACGAATTTTCTTATGTATGTTTGTATCTAATTGTTCAGGAGAACGGTCATTTTCCGTATTAAAACGAGTGAAGAATTATTTAAGATCTACGATAAATCAATGTAGACTTAATTCTTTATCAATATTATGTATTGAAGCTAAAATGGTTTCAGAAATTAATTATAATTCACTTATAGAAGAATTCGCTGCATTAAAGGCTCGAAGAGCTGCTGTAACATAAGATTATCAAATGTAAAATTGAATCAATGCTAATAAAGAAAAGAAAAGAGAAAAAAACATAACATAAATGTATAGAATCATTATTTGTGAATTTTGATACTTGAGAGAAGGGCGGCATCATATATCTGGCCTAGGGGCGGCAAATTTCCTAATGCGGCCCTGGTCATACTCAGAAATACTATTGTTCTCGATATTGAATGAAAAGTTTTCAAAATAATTTGTTGGATTCAATTCACGTTTTAGAACCATCCCTAGGACACGTTAATATTTGACGTCTTTTAAACGATGTTCAAACCGTTGAAATGACGTGATTTTATGGTTGAAAAACACGTGATCTGCCGCGACATTTTTACGTTGAATCAACGCAAGAATATTACTAATTCACAACGTGTGGTCATTGACTGTTTTTGACGTTTTTGAAACATGCGTGTGTTTACTGGGGGCACAGTCCAGCTAACTCATTGAGCTGTGACAGATAAAATTTTTCACTGGTATTTCCAAGTGAGCTCACATAGCAGTAGAGGTTATGCATTGTCAGAAGTATTCTGAAAGAGACTTCGAAGATATTTTATGCAATATGAAAAGAACAATTTGAGAAGGATCCTTCCCAGGGTTGGAAAAAACCCGGGTTTTTTCTTTAAAACCCGCCCCACCGGGTCCAATCGGGTTTTATCGGGTTTTTTCGGGTTTTTTCGGGTTTTTTCGGGTTTTATCAAATTGGAATTGGTTTTCTATTACGATTCTTATTATAATCTACTAATCTTCTTTTCCCACTTCCGATTTTATCATCTCTCATACATGATAATACAGAATAATATATCATATGTTATTTTATATTGTCACAAAGAAATATCGAATAAATTCAAAATTTAATTTTCACAAAATCTGGAATCAAGGTTGACACTAGTGAACCTTTCAAGTGGAATTCAGTCCAAACGTAACGCACCTCACTACAATTCGAGCACAACTAAAATTGGACGTTATCGTTTCTTCTGTTTTGTGTCCATTCTGTTTTTGTTATAAAATCACGTTCTTGTTCTGTGAAATTTGAGTTAACTCAGAAATAAAAGTATATCGCTCTCAATGCTTTTCACGAACACTTTGTTCTTATAATTTACCTAATAACATACGATATTTATATAATATCATTAAAATATCATATTGGAATACTCATTAAATATCATATGTCTGATCTCATGAATATTATAGTATTTTTTTTAAACATATTACTGGTTGATGGACTTTTCAGAAGATATCTTTTGAATCATTTGCAAGACCTTGATCATGCACGTGTAACTAACATTGAACTCTACATATATCGGAATGAGCCCTCTCTACAATTTCTATAGTATTTGTTCTCTTAGGTCTATCAAAAAGAGAATCCTTTTCTTTTTCTGATAAATATTTGATGGACCGATTCAAATTTGGTACGTTTCAAGAACATGTACTATCTTCATAGAAGACAATCAATCTTTAATATAGGTTTCAATTCTCTTTCCAATATTTAAAACTTGTCGATAATTATTGATCAACTTCTTTGCAACGCATAAAAGAACATGAACTACCCAGATAGAACAAGAATTCTGAAAGAGCTCTCAAAGAATACAATGTATTTATAAGGAACTCTTTAAGAACTCTTGTGCTATCCCTGGTTTAAAAAAACCATTGATTCTCGCCAAATCTCACTAAATTACAGTTGAACTTGGACAATGTTCTGGCCGAATCTCATCCAGCAAATGTCAATGAGATTTGGTCAGAAAGAACAGTCGATTCTCGCCAAATCTCACTGAATCTGGCCAAATCTCATTGATTCTCGGACAATGTTCTGGCCAAATCTCATTTAATTTCATTTGTCAGAAGTAATGGATTCTTTTAACCAGGGATATGGGTAGATTTATACTTGAGGGTTATGTTATTTACTTATATATAAAAAAAGAATGTCTGTAGCATAGATAATTTGAGTATTTCTCTCACCGTCGCACATAACTATCTCTCTCTGACGCCAAAAATCAAAGAAGTGTTCATTCCAGTAATTATACCGTTCAATGGTGAGTGATTCAAATCTGAGCGCTTTTCTCAATCATCCATGATATACCGATACTCGACAAACTTCACACATAAATATGAAAGAGCGACGCATCATGAAAGTTATTTCAGTTCACGCTCGAGTGTTTTGTTCATAACGAAGAACATAACCTACACAAACATATTGTTGCCGAATGAGTTTGGGCATAGCTTCATTGTTTCCAATAAAGTTGATTGAATTTAATTGTTTTCGAGTCTTGAATCATTTGTGTGCACGTTGAAAACTCGATCTTTTCTAAAATGGGTAAAGTTGTTGGATCTGGACGTAAGAATTCTCCTGAATGGTTAGAGGTGTGCAGAATTGATAATTCGAGTAAAGTGCAATGCAAACATTGCGAACAAGAAATTAGTGGGAAAATTGAGAGGATCAGAAATCATCTGAAATCTTGCATCAAATATCAGAAACATCATGGTGAAAACATCAATCCTTTACAAAAAGATATATTGACACCAATCGAGAACTTTGTCACAGATGGTAAGTATTCTGTAAATTATAATCATCTATTCAATACTCTCATATGAGTATCCTCATATCGATGACCCCGAGCTGCTTTGTTCTAACTCGTACGAGTGCAAATATTTTATCTCATCTCAAACGTTGCATTTTAAACTATCTCAACTCGGTGGAACGGTATACTGAGTTGAGATAGTTTAAAACGCAACGTTTGAGATGAGATGAAATAATTGCACTCGCACGAGTTAGAACAAAGCAGCTCGGGGCCATCGATATAAAATACTCTCAATATTTTGAAGGGATATTTCACTTTTTTTATTCAGCAAAAACAAAATCTTTCCACATTTTAAATGCAATCTCCAGTTTTTCAAAATGGAAAAGAGGTTAGAATTTGCGAGTCATATTATCTAATGATTTTTTCACTCGAAAGATTCACTTTCTTTGATTCCAAAAATAATATTATCATGATGATTTTAGAATTGATGATTCGTTTATTCAGTTTTGTCTGATATTCCTTACATTTTTGTTTTATTGAAATATAACAATCAATTTAAAATTGTAGGCTTCGCATGCAATCCTTCCACCTCGAAAAAGCGGCAAAGTGAAGTCACTGAGTTTACAATTAAAACAACTGCTAATCAAAAAATCCTCTTAGATAACATGGTGGCAAAATTTGTATATTCCACTGCGTCACCTTTCAACCTGACAAATTCACAAAGTTTCATCAAAATGATTAAAAGTTTACGACCAGGATATGAACCCCCTACTCGACAGCAACTTTCTGGCGCCCTGCTTGATTCGTGTTATGATGAAATGGAGACAAAAATCCAAATGGATCTAAAAAATGCAACAGCTGTAACACTGATCCAAGATGGATGGTCTTCTATAAATGGTGATCCTATAATAGGGCACAATATACAAATTGGGCAGAAATCTTATTTGTTCAGTACTATCAATTGTGGTGCTGAAGCAAAAACTGCAGAATATTTAGCTGATCTTGCAACAAATGCAATCAAAGAAATTGAAGAACAGTATCAGATACAGGTAAATTCAGGAAATCGTTAGTAGTAATATCAACATATATATAAATATATTATGTACTGTTATATTTCTCAACAAAACGAAAAAAGAAATCAAAAAGAAAGAAAGAAAAACGTGATACGTGGAAAAATTGTATTTGTCAAGTTTCCGTTCACAAAACAGTCTGAATTTTCACTTGACATACAATCATACATAATTTTGGTTCTCTTCAATTCCATTTTGTTATAATCATTATTCTGATTCCCATTTAGGTATTCGCAGTTGTGACAGACAATGAAAATAAAATGAAAAAAATGAAAAGAATTTTATTAGAAACTTTCCCAGATTTGTTAACGTATGGTTGCTCAGCACATTATTTGAATTTATTGGGCCAATCCGTGACACCTTCAACAATCCTAAAGCACATCGTGAACATTCAAAAATATTTTAGGAACCATCATCAACCTCACGTAATTATTCATTCATCCTTTTCATGTTTTCCAATTCACATCCTTTCATCCATGCTTATTTCATAAAGAAAATGATGAGCTATCAAAATATTTGTATGGTATTTGTGAAATATTCTTTACTATAAAATTCTAAACAATACTTTTTTTACCACTTCATATGTATCTTAACTGCTTCACTGTACTATGGTAAACAGTGGTTGTTGAACACATAGTTGAAAATTCTTATACTCCAATATATTCTACGAGTACCATAAAAATCTTGGAATAAATAAGTTTTCCTGTGCTCAAGGGATTTCAAATATTATCCATGATATGATCTTTCACGAACTTCTTTCATGCGTTATGGAATAAATAGAAAATCATGAATAAATAATAATGAAATGTTAGCTCAAGATTCGAATTGCAAGCATAAATCAACCTTTCCACTACATGGAAAGATCCCACAATAATATTGCTGAATCGACAATACGAAATTGTCAAATATAAACCCACAATAATTCATTTTGAAAATGTTATTGTCAATATTGCACAACTGGTAACAATATTATATTTACAATTTAAATATTGAATTTGGCAACATGAAATTGTTATTTGCACATGTAATGGTGCACAATTTACACTATCAATTCAGTAATTTTAATTGCTGGTATAACTTTACATTATATAACTACCTAAAAAATGAATAAGTTTTGTTATTAAAATTTATATTGCGAATTAAACAATTTACACTGTAAATTACATAATTTTGACTCTTCCTATAACCTAATTTTGTTCTGTCAATTCAGCAATCTTTATTGTGAGTTGTAATGATATCTCACATTATCGTGGCCAATATTTCTTAGGAATAAATTTTTTACCGACAGAATAACTGTGTGTTGCTATAAGAATAACAAGTTATTGTATATAATAATATACAGCAATAACATGGTAACAATTTCGTTATTGCTGATTGTAACATACACATTTTTCCCGTGTGATTTGTGAACGAAAATGAGATGTTCTTTGTTGCATTAACAAATTTATGAGAAAAGTTCAAATTACATTTGTATGTTTCGTTTGATACTCAAGTCTTTTTGATTATTTCAAATTTCTATTTCCTCATGCCCGAAGCTCAAATTAAATTTTCTTTCTATTTCTAATTAATCAGAAATTACTAGAAATTAACATATCAATGTAATTAGCCCGATTGAAATCCAAAGTCCAAATAATATGAGTGACGAACGTGTTGAAAACATGTTACTGATTGTATATTCGATTATTGAGATAGTCTCGTTCACAAATATCAACATCTCACAATTGAGAGTAGCAGGACATAACGCATTGAATGTTATCGGAATACATCTTTCATATACTTTTTAGGGTTGGTTGAAAGAAAAGAATGGACTGATTCCTCAATTACCCAACGAAACGAGATGGAATTCTCAAGAAAAATGTTTGGACACGTTTATAAAAAATTACCATTACTATATTGAAATTCAATCTGAGCACTATATTGATGAAAACATCAATCAAATTTTAAAAAATTGTGGGTTATATAGAGAAACATTGGATTTATCAAAACAGTCGAAGGAAGTGTCAGCTGCATTAAATATTCTTCAATCTGACAGTGCAAATTTTTCAACCGCAATACAAACTTGGATGAAGTTATTGGAAAGCGACAATTTGAAGCTGTACAGAGATGAAATCAAAAAACGAATGGATGACGCAGTCGAACCTTTTTTTTATCTAGCTCATATGATGGATCCTATCAGTAAAGGGAGCCAATTGAATGAACATCAAATTCAAGTTGCAGAAGAATGGATTAAAACCCATAAACCCGAATATTTGGGTTGTTGTCTTTCATTCCGAATTTCAGATTCAACATTATTTCCTGAAAGCATGTTTGATCAAACAGTTTTAGAGATGTATAAGAACAATCCTGCAAAATGGTGGATTTTGATGCAAGAACGCACTGCACATCAAAACAATCTGCCAAATGGTTTTTGCATGTTTTTTGCTAAATTGTTAGGATGGCCACCTAGCAGTGCTGGGATTGAAAGAGTCTTTTCTTCATTCGGACATATATGGAATAGTCTAAGGAATAGATTAGATCCAGAGAGAGCCACTAAATTAGTTAAACTATATAAATTCTACCAAAATAAACAACAGGATGATTAATTACAGCTAACACTTTCCAAAGTGATGTTCATTGTGATATTTTTTTGTAAATAAGAAAAATACAAAGACTGCATATTAATATAAAGAATGAACATATAGAATTATCGATCTTATGGAATATGTACAAAGTGACAATGAATATGTATTTGTACCGAAATATGAACATTCTGACTCGAATAATATTTTTGAGCTATTCTGTCGAATTATACATAATTAAAATTTACATTGTAAAAATTCTTTTGCGTTGAATTAATTTTCAATTATTAATGCTTATCTTCCATAAACTTTGAAACTTGAAGAAAGGTAACCAATTCTATTGACTAATAAGTAGAGGTGTGGTTATTAGGGAAAACAAATTTTTTGAAATTTTTTAACATTCCTCGAACGTTTGTAATCTGGCTAACCGATGCTTTGAAGGGTTATAAAAATTAAAAATGACTATCAGAAGCAATGACTAGTCGAATCACATGAGCCTGGTAAGTTTTGAACAATTTTTACAAATTCGTTTGCATAAAAACGTCAGACTTTCATGGCTAAGTCATTCAACGGCATTCAACCAGCATGTAAGCAAATTTTCACTGAAATAACTCTATTTCAATTATAATTCATTGTAATTAATTATGTGAATTCTGAACATCGCATCTGCAGAATTACGTACGAACTCCCTGAATCTAGATTAGTGGAATTCCACTGAATCGCAATTGTAAGGATTTCACTCCGAAATTTTGATAATTATACCAACTTTTTGGCAATTCTACCGAGAAATAAATATATCTATCGAAAAATTCAATAAATCTCCCAAAAATTTTGAAATTTTACCTACTGTGATCGGGTTAATTGCTTCCCGACCAATTTTGGCAAATTTCCCAAAAATTTTTTTACAGTGTGGACTTTTACTTACCAAATAGTGAGTATTTATTGATTACGTAGTGAAATTCATCTAATTCAAACCAATGACATATTTATAACTGTAGAATCAGTGAAATTCTACTGATTCAAATCAAGCACGTGAAGAAAAAAACATTTCATAAAATAACCATTCGATTAAATGCCATGTGGGTTTTTGACTGGGTTTTTGAGGGTTTTTTCAATCCGTACCCACCCGAAAAAACCCACTGGGTCCAATTGGGTTGGACCCACACATGCCAACCCTGATCCTTCCTAAAGAACGAATCATTCTTAAATCTTGTTCTTTTCATGTTGCATAAGACATCTTGAAGATATTTTTCATAATACTTTTGGAACTCCCTAACCTCTATCGCTATGTGGAAGGTGGTCATGAATTCTCACTGAAATATGAACATTTTGTTTGCAACATTCTTCCATCGTGCCGAAACGCTATCAGTTGGCCCGACTTTGGATATCTTGGAATTATATTTTTCAATATCAAAACGTTAATATCATATCATAATTGAGAAGTCAATATAATCATGAACTGAATTTCGAAATGAACTCCAATTGTTAGATTCGAGCCAAAAGCTCCTGTACTCCTAATTGGGAGATTATTTCTATACTGCTCGGAGAATTCCACATATTTCGAATAGATTCAATGAATTCCAAGATATTGGCGAATGAGGTTTATTTCTAGATTATATTTTTCCATTTTGCTGAAGTTTGGATTGCTTATTGAAACGAATTAACACTCGAATAACACAATACCCGAAGAGAACATGAAGCTCCGACAAACGTTCAGAATAAATCAACATAGGTCAACCTGAAGCTTCGTTCAAGCCAAGTTTCAAGTTCTTGAACGTTTTACGAAGTTTAGATGAGCATTTGAATGTCCGCTTGAAAATGGTTTAAAAAAGGTTCATAAAACGTTTAGCAAAGGTTCTCCGGAGATTCATTCGAGTTTCAATTGAGCATGTTTTAGAGGGAACTTCAATTAGAATTAGAATTTTCATTATGGTTCATTTTTTTGTGAGAAAAACATAACTGAAAAAAACTCAAATTGGAAAATTGAAACTCCAGTGAATCTTTGGTAAATCTCCAATTAACGTTCTATGAACCTTCCTTCAAATTATTTTCAAGTGGACATTGTAACCTTCATCAGACCTTCGGCGAATGTTTATGAACCTAAACTTGGGCTCCAATGGAGCTTTAGGCTGATCTATGTTGATCTGTTCTCAACGTTTATCGGAGCTTCATATTCTCTTCGGGTATTCAGCTGTTGGAGATCAAAAAATCTTGCAGTGCATCTTTGAACCATATTTCCAGTTCCAAGGAGTCAAATCGAGAAGATAAATGACTGTGATTTATCAAATTTTATGAGTTTGAATTTTCGTTTCATCTCTATAAACGATTCAAACTTCGATTTTTCCATGATTCGTGATGTCTTAGTTTTTACATAACGACCAACAAAATACTTAACCTCGAAGGAACTTCAATTCATGAATATCTCGGAATTTATTGAATATATTCAAAGTTTAATAATAAGTTCGATCAAGTCATATCCCTATACAAAACGCCGTGTTACGGATGTGAAACGTTTTTATCTTAATTTTCATTGGTCCTCTACATTTCGGAAGTGACGTGACTCGCAGGATGATTTCCATTGGAGGTTGATTTCCCGCAGTATCAGCGCACAGCAGCGTGAATCGCGCGCTAGTAGCTGCTAGTGAAATTAAACTTTCGATTGTAATGTCTTTGAAGACATTCCATCCGTGTGAAGCTGAGATATCGACATATAAGAACTGAACACTTGGCGATACAATCGCGTATTACTGGCATAAAGTGGTAGAAACCAAAGAAACATTTAAACATTAGCTATCCTCCTTTAGGTGTAGTTCCTAAACAAGGAAGCTGTATGAATCATATCACAATAGGAGCCATTTAGAATTATGCTGTATGTTCGTGATTAATAAACTGCATTGCAAAAAGTGATGAATACGTTTTTAAATCCGTCGTGAATAACAGTTCAACGGTTAATGTCTTATAATTATTTCTTCTTGCAGTTGTAAATGGATGTATTGTGAGTCTGGTTATATTCCATCAGCTATATATTTCTTCCTATTACAGCCCGTACAGCACCGGACATTTCCACGTTGCCTCTACGCTACCTCCGCGTGGAATCTCCGTTGATCCACGTTCTATCCACGTGGAGTCCGCGGGGATGCGACGTGGAAGTCGGTGGATGTGCTGTTAGGGAGTGAACCCTGCTTAAAGTGTCATATAGAATCGTATAGAATATCATAGATTATGATTCAAAAACATAATAAGATTCACAGTTTCTATCATGTTTTTGAATCATATTTTATGATATTCTATATGATTCTATATGACATCTTAAGCAGGGAAGTCATGTTTTTCCGTGCAGCTACATACTGTTACGAGAGAACAGGCTTTTCTCTCGAATGAACATTATTCGATATTACTCTGTTGATTGGGAGAGTACGTTTGTGTTTTTCTGAAAAATAACACTCAAATATCTGCTCCTGATCACGAAATTTAGGGAGTACTCATTCCAGTCTCTCATAGAATTCAATGTCGTCAATATTTGACAAAATGTTCAAGTGATGAATTATTCACAGTTTGAAATCTTAATCTTCATTCAGCTCACAATGTTTACTACTGTATTCAAAAAGTAAGGTGACATAGCATTTATTATAAAAAATCTTCATTTATCCTCCCAAATCAAGTTCATCGCCTTCGAAGTAATCCCCCCCGGATGCAATGCATTTATGCCAACGCATTTTCCAATCTTCGAAACAGTTGTTACAGTCGGTTTCCGGGATGGCTTTCACCCATGTAACACAGAATATTCTGAAAATATTCTCACAACATCCGTAAAATGTACTGTATCGAGAATTCTCACACACAGCGTAGAAGCTTCGGAAATATTCATAGAAGATTCTTAGAAGATTCTCAGAAGATTTGAATGAGACTGTTTCGAATATTCTAAGAACGTTCGTACAATAGGCATACAAAGTTTGTAGGGAGATTGATGAGCAGCGCATGCGCAGGCATCGTAGTGACATGAATTCAGTAATAGCGGATAATGTTGTTGACAGGCTACAGACCCTTGGATAATATTTCAATTTGTATTTGGAAAATAATAAATTTATAAATGTGAATTTTAGTATCCCAATCTTCTGAGAGTGCCATTAGTGAAAGATAATCATTAAAAGTGGAATAAAATGTTAATAAATACCGTATATATTATGATCCCTACAAACAATGATTACTGACGTTTCAATGGGCCGCTGATGGTCCTGCGATGCCGGCGAAGGGCCGTCAATGGTCCTTCGAATGGCCTGCATTCGTGTTTGCTGGGATTGCTTGTTGTAATCATAAGTATCTCACTCATCCATGTGAATCCATAATATTGCTAAGAATTCATGATTACAGATGTGTAAAGAGTGAAAAATTTGATTGTGAATTAGTTTTCGGTTACACGCAGAAGTTATATTGACGGGAATTTCTATTTTAACAGCATTCTTTTCTAATAGTCCCACCCAGCCAGCAAAGTGCTTCCAAATTCACGTTTCCGCTGCTAGCAGTGCTAGTGGTAGCAACGTAGTAGCTTTTCCATTACCGTGAGACTGCATGCTACCATAACATATATATGATTCAATTTATAACGTAGCACTACCTCAGGGCTACCAGTATTATCAGGAAGCGCTACCAAGTAGTGCTCCTAGTAAAAATACTACCAATTTGCTCCTATTTCCATACAGAAATGACGCCATATATGTACAGAAGATTTTTAACTGTATAAGCGAATGGTAGCACCCCTGCCAGAAGCGCTGCCTTGATTTTGTTGGCTGGGCACAATACTCGTGGCATCATATTCTGAGAATATTTGAAACAGTCTCATTCAAATATTCTGAGAATGTGCGTAGAATATATTCGCACGTAATAAGAATCTCCATGGAATATTCGAATATCGAAACGGTGTCCCTGGAGCAGTCTTTTGAGTTTGTTGAATAGCCAGAAGTCGCATGGTGCCGAATAAGGTGAATACGAAATTTTTATATACGGTTTTTTTGCGAAATAGTCACGAAGAATCAATGCAGTGTGGACCGATTCATTGTCGTGGTGCAAAAACCAAGAGTTGTCTCGTCACAATTCCGTTCTCTTTAGCTCCACGTAAACGACGCATGACGCTCAAACAATATTCTTTTTTGACAGTTTTACCCTTCGGAAGGAAACCAAAATGCACAACACCACGATAATCGAAGAAAACAGTCAACATAACCTTGATTTTTGAGCGACGTTGGCGCGGTTTTTTTGGTTTTGCCCAGGGGGGTGCAACTCGATAAAAACTATACGTAACGTTTTGTCACCATTCGATATTTCCCAAACTGTCCGCAAGAGACGCTGATTGTACTATCAGAAAAAGTCACGTGATACGATAATTTTTCGGCGCCTAATTTTGCATTTGAAATCGCTTGACAAATCATATCAATAATGGTGTTGATATATACATACAATTCTTGAATATGTCACATAACCAAATATGATAATGACGATACTGACACTCGTATCACGTACGTAGTGGACAAAAAAACATCACGTGATTTTGACTTAGCTACAGACAGCGCGGTTCACGGACTTCAAGTGAAGTTTACTGTGGTGACAAAACGTTTCGCGAAACATTTGAAGGTGATTAGGTGAGTTGCACCCCCCTAGTTTTGCCTTACCTTTAGCGCGACACTCACTTGATGGATCGGTTGTTTCCGGGTCGTAAGCATAAATCCACGTCCCATCTCCTGTAATAATGCGTCTCATCTTGTCCTGATAATCAGAAACCATTGTTTTACACACTTCAACGGGACGATGTTTTTCCAGGAAATTCAGTGTTTTCCGTACCAATCAAGATTTGACGCGTCTGAGGCCCAGAACATCCTTCAAAATGGTATTGATTGATCCTTTTGAAATGGCAACATCATGAGCAAGATCTCTAATTATTAATCAACGAATTACAAACACCAAATCTTCAATTTTTTGAACGTGAACTTCGTCAGTTGAAGTCGATGGCCGATCGGGACGCTTTTTCCCTCTTCGACACGCTCTCCACCTTTTTGGAACTCTTTATACCACTTCTGAACATTTTATTTCGACAGAGCCTCATCACCAAAGGCTTTCTGCACTATCCTCAACAAATCAGCAGTAGAAAATTCATTCCGCAAACAAAATTCAATACAAATTCTTCGCTCAACAAATGCAGACATTATAAAAATCAAAAAATTCACTTTCAGCAGCTTACAAAATGAAGTATATCTCCATCACTCAGGAATATTTTGATGTGACCCTTTGCACTGATATCAAATACAGTTTTAATAACATAAAAATGAGAGCACTTCCCCGAATACATTTGCATACAGAGTTTAAATTCAAATGTAACCTTACTTTTTGGACACAGTAGTAGGGGAATACTCGTCATTTAATATTGTTGCTATTAGATACAATATTTGTTTTGAAACTGGATGAAGACAATGGTATGTTGTCCACCAGAAGAAGGGAGCGGGAAGTAGGGAATTCCTATGAACTGTGAAATGTGCTTCCCCTAGCTGGACCCTGGTAGACCACGACGATGATCGCTTTGTGCGTTTTGGCGAGGTTGAGGCGATGATAGAGTGAGAATGGAGAAATGAGAATTTCTGCGCGTTGAGTTGACGTAGGAAGAAAAATGAAAGAAGATTCGGGAATTAGAGACTTTCATCTATCGATTGAGATATATATGAAGGAGAAATTCGTTCATTAGAGTAGTAATTGGATCGATTGAAAATGGATGATTTTTTGGAGGAAACTCGGTGCGATCGTACGCTAAGTGTGGAAGGCAGGAAGCGGAACTTGGATGGTGAATGGAGAGAATATGGAGGGAGAAGAAGCCACGCCCACAGAAACCCTCGCTCGGTGGTGCTTCGGCGAGGTTGAAGCGAGGGTAAAGCATGTCTATCATCACCTGGTGAGGCTAGAGTGATGATACGGCGAGGATGAACACAATTATTGATTTTCAGCTCATTTTTCGACCTTCGTCTCGTCTCCCTGATATTTCCACACACTCGAAGGGTGATAATTAACAAACATTTATTTATTCAACCGAGATTAATTGCTCGAAACTTCTGAAATAATTCATAATCAATGCCTATCATCACCTGGTGAGGGTACGGCGATGATACGGCGAGGATGAACACAACTATTGATTTTCAGCCCATTCTTCGACCTTCGTCTCTTTTCCCTGATATTCCCACACACTCGAAGGGTGATAATTAACAAACATTCATTCATTCAATCGAAATTGAGTGCTCGAAACTTCTTAAATTCACAATCAACGCCTATCATCACCTGGTGAGGGTACGGTGGGGATGAACATCTATTGATTTTGAGCTCATTTTTCGACTTTCGTCTCGTTTCCCTATCGTTCACTCGCCTTTGGACGGTGAAAATTAACAAACATTCATCTATTCAATCGAGATTGATTGCTCGAAACTTCTGAAATAATTCATAATCAATGCCTATCATCACCTGGTGAGGGTACGCCGATGATACGACGAGGATCAACACAACTATTGATTGTCAGCCCTTTTTTCGACCTTCGTCTCTTTTCCCTGATATTCCCACACACTCGAAGGGTGATAATTAACAAACATTCATTCATTCAATCGAGATTGAGTGCTCGAAACTTCTTAAATTCACAATCAATCTCGATGGAATAAATGAATGTTTGTTGATTTTCACCGTCCGAAGGCCAGTGGACGATAGGGAAACGGACGGGCGTCGAAAAATGAGCTCAAAATCAATGGATGTTCATCCCCGCCGTACCCTCACCAGGTAATGATAGGCGTTGATTATGAATTTCAGAAGTTTCGAGCAATCAATCTCGATTGAATGAATAAATGTTTGTTAATTATCACCCTTCGAGTGTGTGGGAATATCAGGGAGACGAGACGAAGGTCGAAAAATGAGCTGAAAATCAATAGTTGTGTTCATCCTCGCCGTACCCTCACTAGGTGATGATAGGCGTTGATTATGAATTCCAGAAGTTTTGAGCACTCAATCTCGATTGAATAAATGTTTGTTGATTTATACCGTCCGAAGGCGAGTGGACGATAGGGCCGAAACATCACCTAGCGAGGGTTTCTATTGGGCGTGGCTTCTTCTCCCTCCATTCTCCGTTCGAGTTCCGCCTCCTGCCCTCCACGTTCAGCGTACGATCACACCGAGTTTTCTCCAAAAAATCATTCATTTCCAATCGATCCAATCACCACTTTAATGCACGAATTTCTCCTTCATATATAGTTCAATCGATAGAGAAGGTCTCCAGTTTCCGAATCTTTTTTCATCTCCCTACCTCCACCCAACGCGTAGAAATTCTCATTTCACCATCCTCACTCTATCATCGCCTCAACCTTGCCAAAACGCACAAAGCGATCATCACTTCGGCCTCGCTTTACCCTCGCTCAGGTCCACCAGGGGAGACGAGTGTAAGAAATCACACGAATAGGAATTCCTTTTTTGCAATGAATTATTTGCAATAGAAAATGTGTAAATTGTTCGCACATATGTAAAATTTTCCACAAATGATTATTATTTTTTGTCACAAACTGCACACTCCCACATATTCTAGAACGGATACAGAGTAGGTCACTGAAATGAGTTCATTCCACTGCAGCGAAACGATAATAAGCATCGGCTTCGTCCCTAGGACAGAAAGAGTGTACTTCTCTCCCGCTGCAGAAGGCGAAAGCGTTTTTGCACCTAGGGCAGAATGTTACTATTGTCACTTCCCGCATGAACGAAAATGAAGCCCAAATTTACAGGATGTCTCAGAAAACACATCCCTTCTTTCATCAGCGTATTCCTACGAGAAAACTGAACAACTATTCCATTCACCATTTTCCGATTCGAAGCTTAGTTTTCGAGTTATAAACAAAATCATTTTCTTATTCAAAAGGCGAGTACATCGGCTACTTCGATGATGGAAGAGTATACTTATGTATCATCCACTTGATTGGTTATAATCAGCTTTGAAACTAAGCGCCGGATGAAAAAATGCACTGAGAGAAATAATTACTATCACCAACAACATATTTCCATGTTTGGAGAAATCCGTTTCCTCAAGAAATATGTGTCCTTGATACAAGGAAATTTGACTGAAACTAAGAATATAATTCTTGAATTGAATAAATATTTTCTTGATGGAACAAAATTTTTCTTGGGCCTACAACATGTCAACTGTTTATCAAGAATGTGTATTCTTGACAAAATTCAAGAATACATTTTCTTGGTATTAGTAATCATTTCTCTCAGTGTGGTAAATGGAAAAGTTGTTCAGTTTTCTCGTAGGAACACGCTGGTGAAAGGAGGGAGGTGTTTTCTGGGACACCCCGTATAATCATTTGCATAAGAATCCCAGACTGTTGTTGGGTTCGACCAAACTGGAAACTATCAAGTTCAAGGAATGGATTCTCACTCAAAAACATGAAAGATTGTGAATAAGAAAAGAGGAATAATGGACGTAGTTAGAATTTAAAATGCTAAAAAGCAAAACTTCACCTTGCGCTGTATAAGATTCAACATTCAGCGTTTGAAATCCTCAACGTATTTGTTAATTTTTGTGAAGTATTCGTAATCATCCGTGTTTTCACAACAAAATACATTCTCTAAACCTCATTGTTTCTGGTTCATTAGAAAACTGAGAGAAGGTCCCAGATTTTTATGGGAATCATTATATTGTCGAGTTCCATTTTTCTTCGTGCGCTCTTGGGCATTCGCCTGGAATCCATCACTTTATCCCACAAAAATACGGGCAAGCCAACAGATTACCAATCAATAATCGCAACAAACTTTAGTATATCAAATTGTGGATGAACTGAAGCACGCCTTAAGGGGAGGTTCTCATCAAGCGAATTCCGAACTAAGGTGATTTTCTCGAATGTTTATTCTTAAGGAGGAAGCAAATTAAGAACTCGAGTTATTTGAAACTCATTGAATGGGTGTTGAAGTACATGGAAAAAATTTTCTCAAGCTAAAAGATTCGTATCCCGAAACTTTCAAGGCGTTGTCCTCGAAACCATGTTCTCCAATTTTGGCTTCACGATATCTCAAAACTACTGAACGGATCGCTCTTTTTTTTTTATTTTGAAGCTGATTGCATTTATTGGAGGATGAATCTAAATGGAGATGACTTCAAAGAGCGAAAAAAGGTGAAAGAACACTACCAAAGGTTTGCATGTCTGTCATTTTTTTAATTTCGGACTTTTCATTGGTTTTATTGGTACAACTTCCAGCAAATATAATATATTTTATAAAAATTGGTGGATTTTCGATTTCTGGTCATTATTGTGAGTGCTATAGTGGCGCCCGATTGATCACTGTTTTTTCAGGTGGTTATGTTTCAACACGTATCAACACTTCTGATGGCATTATTTTTTACTGCAAAAAATTCTTTTATTGACTTCAAGACTCAATTGACAAGTGTGAAAACTCCCGAATTCTTCATTTACTTCTTTCCATGAAAAAAAAAATTCGAAAAAATCACCTCATTTTGGGGTCGCTAGATGAGAACCTCCCCTGAATAATTGTGCCAAGTTTTTGACATTCGGTCCCACTGTGGCGCCATATTGGATCCACCTTTCTGAATTCCGAGATTTTGATAACGGGTTCGTAATCAGCGTTCTCAAAATAGCGATACTTAACCTTCCGGCGGGCGCGCTGGTGCACAAAGTACACAAGGTAATATTGATACAAATATGGCACGAATAGAACACTCATGGTAGAATACTGATACACAGAGGATGTCTGGGTATACAGTAAGACCTCTCAATAAGAACGCCCGCAATAAGAACGCTTCCCCGCTTTCCGCTCGTGGGCCATCCCCCACTCCAATTACCGAGCTCAAATTACATTTGTGGGTGACCTCTCAATAAGAACGTTCAGTCTCAGAGCGTTGAACAGTCAAAATTTAAATAAAAGCTCAGTATTTTCAAGTTATACATAATTGAATACTTCTCTTTTTCCTTCATTTAAATGAAATGCAATATTATTTGAATATTTATAAAACGAAACTCTTTAATTACCCTTGAAAATAATAATAAATATATGAATATAAATCTTTGATTGATAATCATGAATATGTATATTTCGATCTTTTTGAAAATCATTTTAAACTGCGATGAGATGAGACAGAAATTCTTAGAGGATCCCTCATAGCAAAATGTGTCTCTAGGACGTTTTCTGAACGTTCAGAAAACCTCCCCTACTTTTTTTAAACCTTCCGTAAACGTTCCAGTGGTACGTTGTGCTGTCCGGGATGTATTCAAGTGAAAAAGAATTGTCTTCATTAGGAGTAACAAGGGTGACTCCTGGAGCTAAAACAAAAAATTTGTGACTCTTCAGATCCCTCTTTCACGAACATATTTAATATTCACACCATTGTCTGATAGTTTTAATAAAAAACTATTTTTGTAATCAATGTGTATCGTCAGGTCAGCGCAACGAAGAGTCTTTTTGCGAGTGAAAGCAAGAAAGTGTTTTCTAATGTTTCAGCGCAAACGTTCTTATTAGGAGGTCGCAACCTAAAATGTGAGAGAGAGACAAAAACTCAGTAATTGAGTGCGAATGTAGGGTTGGTAGGGGAACCATGATTCTTGGAAAAACTCTTCCCCTTGGGGGCTTTTGCGTTCTTATTGAGAGGTCTTACTGTATATAAAACTTCATTAACAATATTAAATTTGCAGTAATCAAAAAAACAGAGTATAAGAATTGTAAAATAACATACATCATGGGGAATACAAGAATGTCAAAATGAAATGTTATCAATCAGGGAACATCGGATATGTGATATCATACATCATTACCTGATGTTTCAATCAAGCATTTCTAACAAGTTACGGACTCTAAAGAATGTTTCTCACTCATGAATCTATGGCACTGGATACATTTTTGTGTAGTCCTTGTGTTCTCACAAAGCTTGTATCTGCCGCGCTTTCGATTCTCATTCGGCTTTTCCATTTTTGACAGGAACATACTTTTTCAGGAATATTCGAATGTCATTGGGCAAAGAGGTGATCAAAAACGGAGGAATACATCTGACTCTCAGGCCGGTTGTATTTCGTTTCAGATGAATTTTCAGTGAGAAAGTGATTTCTGTGTACTTTGTACACCAGCCCGAGTAACTTTTGCAAATAGTCATTAACTAGTGACGAACCAGCTTTTCTATTTGACTAGCTAGTCCCTGTTTTGCAAACTAGGTAGTCGCTGGCTAAAATGTAACGCTTGGTTAGCTAGTTTCCGGCTAGATTTGAATGACTAGGTACTGACTAGAATCAAATGATCCCGTAGCTTGGAACCGGCTAGGAACTCGGTAGTACTCAATGAAGAACTGGTAAGCAGTGATATCAGAAAACTAGCGATACACCGGAATTACTACCTCCATGAACTCATCGCATACAAGCACACTGTAACATGTACATACATAGTTATAGCATGCGTGTGTTATGCGAAGGATTCATACACCCTAACAGCACAAAATTTCTTGAACGGTTTAAAAGCGTCCTGAAAATGCTTCAAACACCTTAGGACGATCTTAAACGTTTTAAAAACCTCCGAGTGCTGTTAGGACATGGAGTAATTCCGGGTTATTGCTAGTTTTCTGGCATCACTGCTTTCAAGAAGCCAAATGGTGTGATACGATACACGTAATATTTGAATTAATTGAAAATATGAACATTTTTAAGTTGATTAAATCGAACAAACATTTACACGATGTAATTGAAAATAGTCGATTTATACTAGTGGTAATTTGAGCTTGGATTTTTCTATGTTTTCAATGATTCCAAATATTTTCGTGTATTTCACAACTTTTATGATATTGATTAGATCAAATAAACAATAACATATTCATGATTTGCAATAACTTTATTTGCATGGTCATTCCAGTGGGTTTGTATTAATTTTCTCCGTTTTTTTCATGATGATTTTCTTTATTTTTGTTTTTTTTGGATCGATGCCCATTTCAATCCTTCAGATTTGGTAAAATATTTCCAAGCGCCTTTTCATAATCCGCGTTAGTTAACACCGGTTTTTCGTCTTTCGCCGTTTTGTCTGATAGAAATCCTGGAAATCACAATAAATATACACATTTAAATTACAATATTGTTTTCTACTTGACTTGAATGATTGTTTTGCCCATATTTTTTTGTTATCAGCAATTATATCATGTTTCTTAACAGATTTAGATAAATACTCGCACGATATTATCACTACATTAGTATCAAATGATTCTCAATAGACGTAATGAATGATGGCCTCTGATATGACAGATTACGCCTTTGGAATATTCGAAAGAAAAATCTAAGGGGTTTCATACAAATCACACAAATGACGAGAAATATCAAAACCACTTAAAATTCACTGATCTTTTGTAACCTTATATACAATTGAAGGGCCGAATCGAGTAATCGGTTGTGCGCGTGACCTCTCGTCTAGTGCACCTGAAAGTAGGCAACCACCGCTAATCATGTTTCAGGACTTTCATATTAAAAACATACAAGAAATTCGCGATACTAAAAAAACTTCCAGTGGGAGAGTTGTTGCAAGTGTATTCAACAACACTCTGACGAATTTTGAGACAATTCCGTATTGTAGGTTAGAAATTATTGCAGGTTGAGTGAAAAAAATGCCATGTGCATCGATTGAGATGTTACAATATGGGTGTTTTCAAAGGGGATGAAAATGATTATGTACATGAAGCTGTTCAAAAAAAATTCTCAGATGCACTTCACCCAAATCGATTAAATATTTCACACTTTTTTTCAATAAATCATAATCACATACATGGAAGAATGTATGATAGTTATTTGAACGTTTTATTGGGAAGAACCAATAATTGAATATTGGCAAATTCGAGAACATGAACGTTTCTGTTTCTCTGACATGGCTGTTGAATGATGGTTTCAATCTAGAAACATCAATTTTGCGACAGTGGAATTCATAAACAACACATTTCCTCGTCTTTAGTTTAGATTCCGTTTCAATGAACGATTCAAAGTTTGAGAATACAACAAGTATGCCTTCCCACTGGGAAAAATAGTAGGAAGTCGTACGTTTTATTAAAATCTGACAAAAGTGTCCAAATGCCACTGTTGAACCTGATAAAAACTTATAAACATATATGGGGATTCTAGAGCGGTATTCGAAAGTCTATGAGATTTTTTCAACGGCGTCTGAATTGAAAGAATTTTTATTTCAATACATCGTCTAAATCTTTCCCATATATTAAAAAAACAACAAACCGAAAATATTATAGAATAAAAGATAAAATAATAAACTCAAAAATAAATCATACGAATTCCGAAATTTTTCCTATCATTCACAAAAGCTCTTTATCGTTTTTTTTAGGATCACGAATTGTCGTGTTTTTGAGAAGATTTTCATAAAAAGCTCGACCTTTCACGCTCAAATATTGCTGCAAACTTTTTAGATGTCTCGATTTTGCGCTTGAAATTCCTACTTCAGGCGCCGGGCGTGCATTTCCTAAATCATTGAATAACGGTTCTCCTTTGTACTGATGGTACATGTTAATTTTACCGTTTGGGAAATAATCAATTTTCACGGCAGATCCTATTTTGACCTTGCGAATTTCAGAATTTTTTTTTTTAAATCGATTCAAAATCTCTTACATTGCATTGTGCAGCGTCAATCATTGTAAAAAGAGGTTTTCCTAGAATTTTCAATGATTTCAATATACTGTTCGGGTGTTTCAATGGTTCCTTGCATTTTTTTCTTCTGACCGTATCTACCAAAATTCTTCATTCAGAATCGATTTATATGTTTCATTTCATTGAAGGAATGCTCAGGAAAGGAAAAAACACAGTTTGTAATTTGTTATATTATGCTTCGCGCCTTGGATTACAAAAGAAGGGGTATAACAAAATCTTTTGATATTCTGATGCTGCAGGAGGTCAAAATAGGAATTATATGATGCTCCTTTCTTTGTCAATGTTCTCTCAAAACTTCGAGGTTTTTATTGAACATCTCTACCCTGTCCGTGGACACTCGTATTGTGAATGTGATAGGAATTTTGGTAGATACGGTCAGAAGAAAAAAATGCAAGAAACCATTGAAACACCCGAAGAGTATATTGAAATCATTGAAAATTCTAGGAAAACCTCTTTTTACAATGATTGACGCTGCACAATGCAATGTAAGGGATTTTGAATCGATTTAAAAAAAAAAATTCTGAAATTCGCAAGGTCAAAATAGGATCTGCCGTGAAAATTGATTATTTCCCAAACGGTAAAATTAACATGTACCATCAGTACAAAGGAGAACCGTTATTCAATGATTTAGGAAATGCACGCCCGGCGCCTGAAGTAGGAATTTCAAGCGCAAAATCGAGACATCTAAAAAGTTTGCAGCAATATTTGAGCGTGAAAGGTCGAGCTTTTTATGAAAATCTTCTCAAAAACACGACAATTCGTGATCCTAAAAAAAACGATAAAGAGCTTTTGTGAATGATAGGAAAAATTTCGGAATTCGTATGATTTATTTTTGAGTTTATTATTTTATCTTTTATTCTATAATATTTTCGGTTTGTTGTTTTTTTAATATATGGGAAAGATTTATACGATGTATTGAAATAAAAATTCTTTCAATTCAGACGCCGTTGAAAAAATCTCATAGACTTTCAAATACCGCTCTAGAATCCCCATATATGTTTATAAGTTTGTATCAGGTTCAACAGTGGCATTTGGACACTTTTGTCAGATTTTAATAAAACGTACGAGTTCCTACTATTTTTTCCAGTGGGAAGGCATACTTGTTGTATTCTCAAACTTTGAATCGTTCATTGAAACGGAATCTAAACTAAAGACGAGGAAATGTGTTGTTTATGAATTCCACTGTCGCAAAATTGATGTTTCTAGATTGAAACCATCATTCAACAGCCATGTCAGAGAAACAGAAACGTTCATGTTCTCGAATTTGCCAATATTCAATTATTGGTTCTTCCCAATAAAACGTTCAAATAACTATCATACATTCTTCCATGTATGTGATTATGATTTATTGAAAAAAAGTGTGAAATATTTAATCGATTTGGGTGAAGTGCATTTGAGAATTTTTTTTGAACAGCTTCATGTACATAATCATTTTCATCCCCTTTGAAAACACCCATATTGTAACATCTCAATCGATGCACATGGCATTTTTTTCACTCAACCTGCAATAATTTCTAACCTACAATACGGAATTGTCTCAAAATTCGTCAGTGTGTTGTTGAATACATTTGCAACAACTCTCCCACTGGAAGTTTTTTTAGTATCGCGAATTTCTTGTATGTTTTCAATATGAAAGTCCTGAAACATGATTAGCGGTTGTTGCCTACTTTCAGGTGCACTAGACGAGAGGTCACGCGCACAACCGATTACTCGATTCGGCTCTTCAATTATATATTCGTCGGAACAAGCATTCAATATCAACTCATTCGTTTATGACTAAGCAAATGTGTTATAATTTAACGGTGAACAAAACATAACCTCAAAAGTGGAGTTATAGATTCCAACTGTGAAGCACATTATAGGTACTTGTTAGAAAAATCTAACCTTGCACCAAAAGTGACATGAAAATAACATTCTATTATATTCTGATAATCGACTATCCATTATCCTTCTAGTTTGAACATATTCTTGGCTTACTCTTGTTTGCTGCTTAGAAACTCATCACCAGCTAGATAGAATATCCAAACTAGATATATCGAGTCTCAGCCTGTCTAGGGCCTAGAATGCGCTAGAGAACGCCTAGAGTAAAAGCTGCTCGGGAGCGCGCCCGCCGGAAGGTTAAGCAGCACAACCACGTACATAGAAGATTCATAGAATATTCTTATAACATGCATTCGGTACAGCTAAACACGTTCACAGTATCTTTCAAGTACGTCCACGAAAATGAACGTTCTATGAACGGGCCATGGAATGGTTTTTGCTGTACCAAATGAATATAATCAAGTGGTATGTTCACAGTACTTTACCAGTACTTTCGTGTTACTTGGGTAGGAATCCTTGGAAAAGATCGATCCTGTTTATATAAAAAGTATCGAGTTTTTATTGAAATCCATGAAAATTATATATTTTCTATCTTCATCGCTACCCCACAAACCTCTGGGTACCAGGTTTGAAAGCCAATCTGATGAATTTCCGGACTTTTGTCCGCAATTCTAGATTGAACATTTCAAATTTTGGAATTTCGACCACGGATTCATAATATTCCTAAGCTATCCCTGAATACCGAGTTTGAAAGAAATCCGATGAGTTTTCGGATTCTTGTCTGTCATATTGGGTTCAACATATTGAATTTTGGAAATTCAACAACGGATTCACAATTGGTGACCTCAGAAACCCTGGAGTATTAAGTTCCAAGAAAATTCGATGACTCTTCATAGTTTTTGCCAACTTTTAGACATTTAATCCTGGTGAAAAAAAAATTCCTCTGTGAATCTCTGAAAATTTTAGTGAACAACTCCAAAAAACTCTGAAAAAATCTAAAAAAAACTGAAAGAATCTGAAAACCTATAAAAAATCTGTGAAGATTTTATTAAACTCTGAAAAACTGGAAGAGATGTCCAGAGAAATTTTTCCACCAGGGGATCCTGCTGTGCGGCGTTAAGCCCATTTGTGGGTAATGGTGAAATGCTCAGTTTCAATTCCAACTACCGTTAGAATCATCAATTTCAATTCTAATTAACAACGGAATTATTTATTTTAACACTAACTAATAGTAGAATCATTCATTTTAATACTAACCACGATTAAAATCATCATTTTCACTACTCGCTCTTAGTAATACTTGTAATTCCAGTATAATCTATATCGATTAAATTATCAATTTCAGCCCGAACTATCAGTAAAATAATTAAACCTACTACCGGCTATCGTTAATATCAATCTCCGTAACACCTGACTGGAAATTCAGTCACATTTGATCGGGTTAACCTGGTGTTTGATGAAGACCCGATCAGGACCTGGTCGGATCCTAATCAAACGCTGGGTAAACCCGATTGAATTTCTAGTCGGGTATCTAAACAACATACTAGTCCCTGATGTATTCGAAATAAATTTCTTATGAGTTTTAAAAGTTTTGAATCTATTAATTATAACTTCATCTTGAATTATTGTGCTGTCTGGGTACCTGATAAAGAATTTATCAATTTTCGTTCTAGCCCTACAAACGATGATTACTGGTGTTTCATTGAGCCACTGCCCTGGTTGAACCAAATCATTGATTCTCGTCAAATCTCATTGAATCTTGTACAATATTTTGACCAAATCCTATTCAACCATTTTCAATGAGATTGAATCAGATCAATGTATTTTTACAATGTGATTTTTATTGAATCTTGCCAAATCTGATTGAATCTTGTACAATGTTCTGAACAAATCCAACTGAATTTCATTTCATCAAATTCTGTGGATTTTTTTAACCAGGGTTATGGCCCTGCAATGCTGGTAAACAGCCGTCACTGATCCACTGATCCGTGTTTGCTGGGAGTGAATAGAGAAATTATGTCTCCACACAAAGTGAAGGAATATGATAATACTGATGATATTCTCGACAACGCATGTAGACCAATGCTGATGCACTATTTGTACTGTATTTGACGTACTATCGTTAGAGTATATCAGTATTATTAACTTTTGTTAATAGCTCACAGTCGAATCTGTCTATCAATAATAAAGCATGTGCACCTAATTCTGTTTCTTTGTTTCATCCCGTTCTCCCAATATGCATTGTGTCATATGATGTGATTAATTGAACGGACGCAATATTGTATTATTCTGTTCAAACTTAATCCGCTACATCTTATACTCTGGTGTGCTATGTTATTGTTCATGTTAAATGTTAATTTATGTGATGTTTCAGTAACAATTCCCATTCGTCATGAGATTTTTTTTCAAACAAAAAGAAGGGAATTTGATTTCTCTTTTTTTGCAACAATGATGCTGCATTCGTAATTCGACAGGGGGAATACATTGAACATCCAGCCAGAGTCTGGCTTAACGGCGCACAACCGGTATTTACAATGTAAACGATAATGTAGAACATCGTGTTCTATCCTCGTCCCACTCCCTTCCGTTCATTTGCATGTAGCTTAATGCGCCAGCACCAACGATCATCGTTTTACCATGGACAATGAATTTTAAATCAATATTATGTACAACATGTGTCAAATGCGTAGAATTTTCTCACCTACGAGATCATTGCATCACAATCCACATCTACTTCAATTCGCTCTTATAAAACATTCATCCGCTAGAAACGTCAGTGAATTTTTCTCCATCCGTGCAACTCTTTCGTTACTTCACAACTCGTGGTCAATCAAATCAATACAATTATTAACAATTTCCATCAATATCGAAAATTTATCCTCGTAGAAACAAGAATTTATTGACTATATCGAACAAGAAAGTTCATTAACGTTATTAAACCTCCGTTCCATCCTGGAGTGTATCGGTATCACGTATGCGGCAGTAAATAAGTAATCAGAGGGAGAAGAAATGTTCCAACGCAATTACTAGCACCAAACTGTAGCTCAACTTCTTCTCTAGCCGCAAATCGTTACTGTCGAACTCAGTTTTAACGAGTGTTAGAAAGTAAGTCGAGAAAATGCATTATTTTTCTCGGAAACTTGTAACATTACGGTTATGTTTCGTGACAATAACAATGTGATATTAAAAATGTTATCCAATATCCATGTAATTGAGATTTATTTTCCAAGTTGAGTTTTATAACATTTTTCCCACAGTTTCGTGAGATACGTGACAATCATTCAGGATGAGAATTATTCATAGAAAAGCAATATAAAATATTTCTCCAGGAATTTTTTTTTTATTGATATATCCGAGCGTAGAGCGAACTTTGATGGGAATGAGAGGAGTCCTTCTCTCGAGTCCTCGAGAGGAGGAGAGAACTCCGCAGATCCTATTTCCTATCTTACTATCGAGAGGAAATTGCCACTTCATCAGCTGGATAGCGTGAAAGATTAATGCCCAATCCCTTCGCCTCGCTCTTGTCATTTGTAGTCTATGGTAGAAGGCAGATCGTCCTAGGATAGCCACGATTCCGTCAACCGTGTCGAAACATCATCGAACTACTAGATGAGATTTCCAGAATCCCATCGACTCACCCGCGTAGTAATAGCGTCAATAACAATGCCAGACGCTGATCGCTCATAGATTCAACAATAAGTTCAAATTTCTTTATTATCAACGCGATTAATCAATTATGAAAGTCGATTTATTGGGTATACTAATAGAATTGAATTCCTCCTCTTACTTCTTCTCAAGGAAAACGACAAACGCGTAGTCTCTGGAAATTCGTGAACTAATTTCCAAAGATGAGATTTCTATTCCTATCTTCATGTTCAAATAATTTGAATACCAACGCCGTCACTACTTAATGCCATTACTCCACCCTTTGAATTCAACAAATAATACTATAGAGTGTTGATACTCTCTCTCTCTCTCTCTCTCTCTCTCTCTCTCTCTCTCTCTCTCTGTTTCTCTAATTTCAAGGAAATAAGTCAGATTTGTCGGTGATACAATCTACATATTGTATTAGTAGATTCCATTAATCCCAATGTAATGGATACACCTTTCACGATCTAAGCTCAAAGAGAAGCTCCTTTGTTTCAATTATCAGCGCCTTGCCGTTGTTTCTCAACGCTATTCAAATACCGAAACTCATAAACTTGACACAATTACACAGTTACAAGGAAGAAAATAGAAAGATGATTCGATGTAACCGAAGGCAGAAGGATGATTCCTCCTTCCAACGATGGAATCTTGTTTTCAAAGTTTTATCTCAACGACAATTGTGTAATACCAACACGCGGAGATACATGGGAAGATGGACAAACGATTATTATCTTACCCCGAGGGTCGGCCAAGGAAACCGATGAACGAGAACTTATCATAACAACGGTATAGGAGAAAGAAAAGAAATCAAAGAAAAGAAAAAAAAAGATTCGAGATTTCAGAAGTCAGTTTGCTCTACTGCTCTACTGCTCTACTTTACTGTTCCGTTCTTCACAGTCATTTAGAATGGTGGTATTGTTTCGTACCACCCATGCTCTCAGATATACACATGCACGGAGATGAACTTGTTTAAGGGAGAGTACGTGTACAGGCATTGCCTTTATTGTCCTCTGTCGTCCAAATTAAGTTTACGGTACTTTGATGTTACGCTTTAACAAGGTTCGAGTCTACTGCTTTTGTTACCAGCATCTGCACGATCGCTTTCGTCGGCATAGCTTACTGTCGTTTCAAAACTTTTCTCTTGACTTACTTGAACTGACAAAGAGAATTAGGAAACGCGCATTGAAAATAACTCGATCTTACACAATTTATCAATTTTTTCTACACGACGCCAGGTTGAAATTCCTGAATCTCAAGTTCGGATTGGTGAATCATGATTTCATTTCATGAAATATAGGAAGGAATAAAGCAAGTTCGTGACGTGTGTGAGTGGGAGGGACTGAAACATTCAGAACATCGGATGAGTGGAAGTGGTCATGCGTCAACCGAGCCACAAGGTTTTTCATCAAGTGAATTAAATTAAAATCTCTACGTGACAAGTTTTGTTCGTGTGTTACACAACTGGTCTGACGAGTAACGACTGCTACACGTACCAAGTGGTAAACGCCCTTTTTAGCCAGACACAACAGAGTGGAAGAAAAGTTCGATTCGAGGGAATTCATGTATTCTGTACTTCAATTTCCAAAATCGTGCTCTCTCACGGAGAAAAATAATGTAGTGAAATAGTATTATTTCGTCAAATGTCCTCACAATTACCTGACGGTCTCAGAGGCTTTCTTACAGAATGTAGTGAAAATTATTGCAGTTGTAGTATTCTATTCCACATTTGAGGAGTACTTTTCAAGACATTAGACATATAGTATTAATTCACTAGAAAATGCTGTAATTTTTATTGTATTATTTTTCTCCTGAAGCTCGTGATTCGAGTTTGGGGGATTGTTGAAATTTTTGAGATTTTGTCGAATGGCAAAGATGTGAAAATTATAAACCACTCTAAAGCTGCACAAAGCATAATTTATCCCGGGAATTTGGGAGATGTATTTGTCGGTCAATTATTCTAATACGCCGAATAGGAATCCCTGGTGAAAAATTTCACTTTACAGTGAAAAAATATGTCCGAGGAGCAACAGTTTTTCAGCGAAGTTTCGAATTTTTCAGTGAATTTCAGATAAATTCTTTTCATCGGAAATATTAAACAAACTAGGGCAGTGGAACAGTAATTGCTCAGAACAATTTTCAGTCATTTCAACTGATCAGGTTGATTGCAAAACATGGAAACCGCTTTTTACAGTTGATTTAACCATTTTTTTCAATTTCGAGCATTAATTTTCCCGTTATTTGAACTCAAATGATACAGCTGTCTTGGTTTTGTTAATTTAACTGATGCGAATTTTTCTCGGTGCAATAACTGGAGATTATGGTATTTACAACAAAAACAAATTCTCGATGACTTTGTGGCTAAAATTGGAAACTAAAGCTTCAAATACGAGCTGGGAAATTTGCAAGGCAGGTCAACAAAAACTGTTATAATCAGTTGTAACATCACTAACATAAACATCAGAGAGATTAACATAAGAGGATAAACTAACCTTGGATCAAGTTATTCAAGTTTGCGACATTATCGAGACAACGCAATAACATTTGATGTGACTATCCAGGTGAAAAATACCCTTAAAATCATTATTATAACACAAAACGGCCATGAAAAGTAATGAAAAATAATGGGTACATTGACAACCCTGGTGAAAAAAGCTTCTATGGGAATCTCTGAAAATTTCCTTGAATTTCACTGCAAAACTCTGAATCTCACTGCAAAACTCTGAATCTCACTGGAATATTCTGGAAACCTGTAAAAAATTTTTCAAATTGAAAAATCTGAAAAATTCTGAAAAACTGTCACTTATTGAGCACGTTTTTCCACTGAAAATGTTTCTGAAAATGTTTCTGAAAATGTATGAATGTCTCTGAAAAACTGTTAATTTTTCTGAAAATTACTGAGGCTCTTTGAAAAACTTTTCACTGAAAATCTCTGGGAATCCAATGATTTTCAGCGAACTTATTTCATCAGGGAAAACCCGTACGGAAATATTCCGCTAAAAAATTTCTGCAAAACAGCAAATAATCTCTGAAAAATATCGCATTTTCTCTGCAAGAATCTGAAAAAATCTCACTAATCCTGAGAATATCTGGTATTTTGATGGCAAATTCATTTCTTGAATTTTTTTCAGAGAGATAAGAACAAACTTGTGCTCTGAACAAATCCTGACAAACCTCTCATAAATTTATTATTAACCCTCAGTTGACCCACGGGGGCTCAGAGGGAACAAGAGGTTTTCGGAAATCTGATTTTTTGTTGATAGGGAGCAAGAGATACGATTCGAAACAAGAACAGGGATCAAGTTCAAGAACCACAGTATATTTCTGATCATTCAAAAAGGTTCATTTTGTAACATCCTCGTTTTTTTCCGCAATTTATTGTCTCTCTTTTATCAGAATATATATATATGTATTTATACTTTTTACTCATATAACATTGTTATATAAATGTTATATCAAAATTACATAACATGGAATAACAATCTAATATTTGGGAAATCACAGTTGAATCATGATTTCAATTGATTCTAACGATTCAATTACATGCAAGTAACAATCTTTCATGTAAAGTTCTTCTATTAATTCATAAAACAATATATCAATAAAATTTTCGCGTTATGTAATTTTCATTCATTCATGATATATCCTTTTTTCTCTCATAATTCATATGTTCTTTATATATGCATATGTACATATAGATATATACACATGTATATATATATATATATATATATATATATATATATATATTATATGATTTTAATTTTCAATCAATATTCAATGAAAAATGCAAATATTTTAAGATATAACAATATTCTTTTTCCTACGCCTTTGAATTGTTTTTGAAAGTACGTCAGAATATATACAAATTCTGTATACATTTGGGTGACAGATTCGAAGGAAACTCCTGTGCGCTACGCAAAAGCGTTTGTAAAGAACTCGAGACCAAAACAATGGCTGTGCTGTTTCGATACCTCGCATGTGACGTCAACCCATGCATTCCTAACTCTATGTATACCTTCAGAAATAATTTTTAGATATGCAATATTATTGGGCAATATTTATAACCAAATTCAGATTCTTAAGTATTAGTTATTATCAACTATATATTTTCTTTAACAATATGACTCGACCCCCAAACTTTAGATAAGAATTAATCTATGCAATAGAATTATAAAATCTAATATAAACTGTTCAGATTACATTTTCAATATTGACTAGAATTCCCAAAATGAAGCTATAGATATATATAATACATTGAAAATTGTTTTTTTTCCAACTTGAGCAATATTTAAAACATATTCTTCACAAATTTAAACGAATTCTGAAAATATTCAAATGTATTGAATCATATTTTTGATGAATATTACTCAATAGAATATCACCATGATATTTTTATATAACATTCATAACAAATATATAACTAGGATATAACAAGGTTCAAGAAACTATTCAAAAACATTTAAATTATAATTCAACAATTTCTATGTTGCTTCTCATTGGGAAAATCTATTTAAACTATGAAAAACCAACAAATATATTATATAAGATCATTATCATTGTAATTCTGAACAATTATTATAAGAAAATCTATTATTTTTGACTCGAGTCTACGAGGAAAAGCTATGCAAACATAAAGAAGCATTGATACGTAGGAAAACCTATATGAAAAAAACTGTCGAGCCATAGACAGAATGAAAACATATTTCCTTCTTTCTTAAACAATGGACCCCCCTTGGAGGGCAGCTCCCAGAACAGTATATAAGGAGCCACCTCGTGCCCTTAGATCAGACACTCTCTCTCAATTTACAGACTCTCTCAATTTTTACTCACTCTCAAATTCTTCTCAAACTTATACATTCACTATTATAGTTCAATTCACAAAGCTATATACGTTACAATCTCAAAGTTAAGTTCATTGTATTTGATAAATTACTTCAAATATACTCAACCAACATTCAATTGGGAAGTTTTATTCATCAAAACCACAAAGTAAGTTCAAAAGAATAAAATACACGCGATTTTATTTCTTACTAATCCTTCAAATTTCTATCCTTTTCCCTGATAACGAAACTCGCGGTCGTTATCAGAACATACTATACAATTTTCCTTGTTTTAAGACGAGATACTCGCGATCTAGTCTTAATCCCTTCAAATTTCTATCCTTTTCCCTGATAACGAAACTCGCGGTGGTTATCAGAACATACTATACAATTTTCCCTGTTTTAAGACGAGATACTCGCGATCTAGTCCTAATCCTTTCAAATTTCTGTCCTTTTCCCTGATAACGAAACTCGTGGTCGTTATCAGAATATACGTTATCCATATACCTTCCACATTCAAGATATGATACTCGTGATCAAATCTTAAAATTCTTATGATACTCGTGATCATTTGTACAGAAATATACTTGTGATATTTCTTCACTGTTAACAATACTCGTGATTGTTAACAGTAAAAGACATCACAATTTTGGTCACGATACACGCGATCGTGATCATAAAAAATATTCTCAATCAATTGCCCAAGATCTTCCTTTTTAGTCAAACATAAACATAATATGAGTATCATATCACTATCGCTTTAAGTTTTCATTTTCATTTTCGCGACTCTACATTTGCAAGAATAGGTTAAATAACCCCGATTGTAATCAATTGTGAAATTTCTAATTGTTTTAGTGACTCGATCCCTAAAAGAAATAGCATCAGATCTCCAAGACTACAAAAAACCTATCTCACTCTCCGTTCCTCCCAGTTCATAAAAAAATCTATCTATTAGAGTCAGTGAAGTAATTCTTACGAATTTCAATTCTGACTCATGTCAGGGAAAGGTATTTTTCGTTCCGACGAAATCCTTGGACGTGACAATTTGATTCATTGCGAAGCACAACAAGAGGTTAACGAGAATACGCAAAAATACGTGGAGTAACTGATGGAAAAAATTGTTTGGAAATCTCTGAGAATTTCAGAGGTCTTCATTGCAGAGTTTTTCAGAGGATTTCAGAGGTGTTCATGAGTTGTCAGAGAGTTTCAGTGTTTTTCAGACGAGATCAGAGTTTTTTCAGACAAGATCAGAGTTTTTCAGAGATATTCATAGATATTCAGAGAAATTTTCAGTGAAGAAACGTGTCCAATAAGGGATCGTCCATAAACCACGTGGTCTTTTTATTTGTTGCGTTCCTTGTTGCACCAACTTCAGACATAAAGAGTGCGATAGAGAAGGAAGTGAAGGAAAGACCACGTGGTTTATGTACGATCCCTAACCAAGAGATTTTCACAGTTCAAAAACATTTTCACAGATTTTCAGGTTTTTTCAGATTTTTTCAGAGTTTATCAGAATTTTTCAGTGAAATTTTCATCATCAGGGTAAATTTCCCAGAAAAACACACACCTCCCGAGATATTCAAGAAACAGTCACAAACATCCACTGAATGTTGTTAACATTTTTCTAATTATTGAACGATTTTCGCAATGGCTTGCTATGGATTTCCTCAATCCTCCTGTCCTGGTTGAAGAAACCCATTCATTCCCATTGAAACGTGCAGATTTCCGATTAAAACCCATTGAAAAGGAATCGTAAATTTGCAAGTTTGATTGGAATGAATGATTTTTTTCAACCAGGGTAGTTTCTCATGTGAATTCCTACCTGAATCTCTGAGATTCCCTCATGTCTACCTACATTTGAAGATTTCAATCTTGGAAGGAATTCAAAGTGGTGTAGGGAGATTCAAAAAGAACTCCGGAGATCTCTGGGTATCTTTTGGGTCTCTTGCAAAATGGAAACCTTCAGATGTAAATGGATATCAAAAGATTTGTAAAAACTTTTGCCAAAATTTAGATCTGAAGAAATCTACATATATTTCAAGAGATCCACATAGGTTTCATCAGATCTAATCTTTTTTTCTCGGGCAGTTAGTCGCATGTTTTGCCAGGATTCCAGCCATTTTATTGAAAAAATTGCTCCTGAACATCGGAGCCTCCGCGACCTCTTTTGCAAATCAATCTCTTGAAAGCAGCGATGAAAGAAAGACACTTGAAATCGCATACAGTGTCCAAATTTATGATTTTTGTACTTTGGCATACAAAAACACAAATGTAACCCTTGAAATTTCTGTGCCCTTATTGTTTGGTAGCTTTGAAAAGGATTGGCCCAGTATAGTCGAGTCCGAAATGGCTGAAAACTGCGATCTGTCGCGCTGAACCGACCCTGGTTGAAAAAACCCATTCATTCCCATTCATCGCAATCAAAAATCTGCACGTTTAATGGAAATGAATGAGTTTTCCTTAACCATCTTTCTTTTATCTTCCGGAGATGAATCAGGTAAGTGTTTCAACAATGACCACAAATTTCTCCCCTGAAACCTCACAAGGAAAACTGACAGAAACTTTTCTGTAAGTATCTTCAGTACACCCAACAGGGTTGCTACCGGTCAGGGAGATTCAACGAAATCGACCAATCATACGTTTTCATTCTATACATCGCCAATGAAATTGATGAATTCCGTTGAATCTCCCTGACTGGTAGCAATCCTGTCCAACCTTTCCGTGGTTGAACGAGAGTATAAACGTATTTCAAACGACGACGATCCCCCGCGCCTCCATCCCAAGATAAAATTCCCAACCATACAAAATTTGAAAATTGCAAGATATTTTATGTACCAGCAAGGCAATAAAATATTCCACAAAAACTGTAAGCTCAGCATAGTAACTGACGGTGATAATTCACCGCTTCTCAACAGAATTTTTATAGGGTTTTTGTAACTGCATTTCTAGAATTTCCAACGGTGTAATGTACGCAAGGGGAAAAAGATTTTCACATTCTCACGTGTTATCTTATCACATTCCGGTATGTTTATTTTCAAGTTGAAAGCTTGAACCGAATGAAAATATTTCACGTGAAATCATTTTGATGACAATAATGTTTCGAAATTGAAATTCGGAAAGAAAAAGTAATTCATCAAATCCATCGATCTGTCTCCGAGACGTTACCCTGAAATTGGTCTACGATTCCTTCCGAATAGGAGTCGACAAGAGCATCCCTGAGGATCCCTTGACACTGGACAAATCGTGGCTTCCTCGGTACATACGAGAGATACAATAAAAGTTTTCCCGGGAATGTGGAAAAAAACAAACAATTATTTATCCGACTCCCGCTGTTCTCGTATGATGAGGGAAAATGAGTCGAAGTTATAAATACCACGCTCCACGAGTGGGAAGTACAGCAGCGACGCTACCGGGGATATACCTATCCCCTACATACATTTCAGGGGCGGAGGGCCGCTGGAAGGATAAAAGAGAAAGATCTATGGGGGAAAAAGAGTCCGCAGACACGGAAAGAAAAATAAATCTATTTTTTCAGTTTTGCCCTTTGTCTCTCGTCGTTGGCGGTGGCAAACGACGTAGTAGCTGTATACAACGCGACTCCTTCTATTCCTCTCTTTCTCTGTACGGGAAAAGAGAAATCACCCAGCGTGGGTGGTGGCACTACTCGAGTCTCGGGAACGTGATTAGAGGGAATTTCACGGAGATAAAAATATCTAACGATACCTCCTTTATCGCTCTGTGTATATATGTTTTCTTTTTTATAAATATAAAGTGGAACGTTTCCTTTTTTATGGATTGATAAATCGACGCAATTTTCCAGCCACAGAGTAATTCGAATTTTTATGGAAAATAGAGATCCATCTATCGTCTAAAAATAGAGATCGAAATCTATGTTCACTCGGAATACAGTCCGCTCTCTCAACAGTGCCGGTGATGGGAGAGTAGGGGAGTATTTTTCTTAGAACTCATGTACCCCCACCATTGGCGTACGCGTATGTTCTCAACATTCGTAAGCCACTCTCGCAATAGTGCCACACGCTTTTGTATACAAAATTACTCTCTTTCACATTCCTGTATACATACTTGATGTTTGAATTTATTTTTATCATTTTTCGGTTATTCCTTCTTGATTAATTCCAAAGTAATCACACCAATTTTCTATTCTTCATCTCGACACATTTGCCATGATGGAACATGGATCAGAGTAATTGAACATCAGTTATGGAGAGTTCTTGATCATATTTGCGGGTGGCACTATTGCGAGAAACGGTTTCAAATGTGATGCCACACGATAGCGTGATGGATGGTGGGGGTAGTGTTCGAGCACAAATGAGGAGAATCGGCACTATTCAGAGTGGCACTGTTGAGAGAGCGGACTGTATAAAAGTCATTGCGTGAGACACGATCGCGGAAGTTGACCAGAAATCGATGTAGTTCGTTTACGGGAAAAAGATGGTAGAAAATTGTATGCATCCAACGTGTTATATGTACACAACGTTAGTAGGTTTGCTACTTGGTAACCGCACATTGCAGCTCCCCGATCTGTATACGATGTTTAAACACGGTTGTTTGTGTGTGGGGATACACGGTTCTTGTATATACGCGTCTATCGTTCTCTTTTTGCTCTTGCACGGTCTCTCCTCGTCGTCGTATACTTCCGACCAAAGCAGTAATGAACGCGTACTGCAGTTTGCACACGGTGGGACCCTACCATTATTGCATTGCTCGTGCTAAATAAATAATTCTACTAGCGGCGAACAGTGACTTTTCTCCGTTCACGTGTGTCCACGTGTATATACATTCCCAGCATTTATATAGATTAAGAATGTGGGTACCAATGTTGCGTGTACATCGTTCTAAAATGCTCTCGACATTTCCAACCGGAATCACGTAACCGACCCCTTCCTTATCAACCTACTCTCCCCCGTAATCACCGATATATTATTTTCTTATCTGCTGTCATATACATAATAAATATGAAAACCTGAACGCTCTTCTCGAGAAGAATGTTTACACAGTCGGTGAACAATAACCGTGATATTTATGTTATTTTTAAATTAATGTGAGTTTTTTCTCCCAGAGGATGGAATCAGTCTCGCGGTTGCATGAATGTAGTTATGAAATTTGTGAGAGAAAATATGTTGTGAACGCGCGAATTGACGATTAATACAGAGAAATCGATTTCTGGCGTTCTGACACGAGGATGGTTGGTTTCTCTTGCCAAATCCTAGAAGCTGCGCCAAGTGCCGAAAACACGAAAATTCCATCTGGATTTACTAAGATCAGCGACATTTAATGCGGAGCACGATAAATCCCTTAAAAGCTGCTAGCCCCACGAAGACTTGCACCGACGTGGGGATTCTTTTGCAACTTTTGAAGGGAGTGTAAATGTTGAACGGAGATTCAAATATGGCAACGATGACGACGATGCCGATGGGGTGACAGATTTCAGCTACCGAGAGAGATTAATTTGAATATCATCCATCGGCTTTTCTCTCGTTTGGAACCCAGAGATATCCCGTCAAATTCGATTGGATAAATTAACGTCGATACGTTGGGACGAAAATGTACAGGAGATTCGAATGAATGATAATTTATAAATGCCATCTCGAATTACAGTTGGAGTTTGATGTAACAAAAAGTCGGTTAAAAGATGTGGAATACTCTCTAAATCTGAAAGAGTAAAAAATCACGCGTTTCACTCGACTAAGTCTCAAAAGTCAGCCAGTCCGTTTCGAATGAACTTTTACCCTTTTAGAGTGAAAAATTCACTCTAGAATTAGAGTGGCTGGAAGTTTCTAACCTCAAACTTTACCCTGGGGAAAATTTCCGCTGGCTGGAAGCAAACTTTGAAACAAATGAAGCGTAACATGTTTGAATTTCCGCTTCTTTTGCGCTTACACGCTGTTTCATTTACTCTCCCGCGTCGATTCGTACCCTTCTTACACTCCCATTTCCACTAGAGTGGACTATCGCTCTGAAAGAGTGGAAATTTCACTCGGAATTTCAACAAACCCACTTTTGGCGGGTTAAAGAGTGAGATCATATTCCAAAGATTTCACAGAGTAGTAGCGTGTCCCACGGATGGTTGCAAAACGGAAATTGAACCGCAAACATGATTTGGAAAATTTTCTATCAACAGTAACCCCTCAGTTACCCCACCACGGAAGTCTAAAGGGAACAAGAGGTTTTCGGAAATATGATCTTCGGTTTATAGGGGTGGAGAGTTACGATTTGAAACAAGAACGGGAATTAGGTTCAGGAACCATGTTATATTTTCAATCATTGAAAAAGCTTAGTTGATTGAAATGCACAACGAAAGCTTGACGAAAATACGTGGGGTAACTCAAGGTTAATATCGAGAGAAATTGTATTTTTGAAAACAAAAGAATCCCAAATCCAAAGAACATTTCGTGTCTAAAAGATATCTTTTAGACAAATGTCGTATCTAAAAGATGTCTCCTAGATACGGAATGTTTATTGGGTTCTGGAATTCTCTTTCCAATTAACATAAATGTCTTGAAGATACATTTAAGATATCATCATCTTTAAGATATCTTTAAGATGTGCGGTGAAGATATCTTAAAGAGAACTTCAAGAAATAGAATCAAGATGTCGAATTTGAGACGGATACAAGATGTCTTGGAAACATCCTCATTGAGATATCTTTGGGATACATCTCGAAGATCTCTTTTAGAAATCTCAAAGTTATGGAATGAATAGTGTTTCGAAAGAAAGCGGAACTGCTCAACAAACACCGAAGGTCTTGGAGACATCTACGAGATATCTTTTGGGAGACATTTTTTAGATAGATCGAAAAGATGTCTTTTACATATCTGAACAACGTCACAAAAGAGATATCTTCAAGATATATCGAAATTATATATTTGAAACATCATCAAACATGTCTTCAAGGTGTTTCTGAAAGACATCTTTCAGATGTTGAATCAGCATAGTCTAGGAGACACCATGAAAAAGTTTCTGAATGATATCTGTTACCCATTTCAAAAATGATCCAAGTAAGAAGAGCAAAAATCATGCTGTGTTCCTTTTTCAGGACTCCTTAGTGATTCTTTTGTACTGTCTGGGATGTTTCAATGATTTCAAAAAGACACCTCAAAGATATCTGAAACATCTCCAAGATATTTAAAACGTATCTTGGAAAAATCTGAAACGTATCTTAGAAGAATCAAAAATATATCTCGAGGCATCTAAAAGATGTCTACCACATGTCTCAAACATATTTTTGGCGAGGCCGTTTTGAGTTATGTAAAATTTGTTGTAATTTGTTGTATAAGACATCCTTTCGATGTCGGAAAGATATCTTCACGAAAGGCTTCCAAGACATCATCCATGATTCTAAGACATCTTTTAGATACTAATACATATCTTTTTGTTTGTTGGTTGGTCTCGGTATCGACCTCGAGATTGAGACGAAATCGATACTGATTTTGCCCAGAAAAAAGTGAGACCGAGACGAGATTATAAATCCCGAGACTAAATTGAAACCGAGATCGAGACCGAGCCAGTTTCGGCGAGACGAGACGAAACCGAAACACCAGAAATGAAAATATCTTCCGCAAAATACCTGAAAGATGCAGCGATCCTATATCTTCACAAAAATATATTCAACATGTATCATGAAAATATCTTTGAGATAACTTTCAGGAATGAAATTGAGATGCCGAATTCGAGCTAGACACAAGATGTCTTGAAAACATCCGAATTGACGTATCTTTGAGACACCTTTCAAAGATTTCTCTTAAAAATCTTCAAGTTATGAAACGCAGATATCTCCCGTAAGACACCTGGAAGATGCAGCGGTTTCATGTCTTTACAAAGATATCTTCAACATGTATCGTGAAGATAGCTTCCATATAACTTTGAGAACTGAAATTAGGATTCTGAAATTGGGATGGATACGAGATGTCTTCAAAACATTTTAATTGAGATATCTTGAGAATACATCTCACAGATCTCTTCCAGATATTTCAAAGTTATGAAGTCGAGATATATTTCCCATGAGAAAATTTTAGAGATCATTCTTCTCTGAAGTTCGGATTCTGGACGACATTAGATGAAATATTGGATTCATTCCTTAAAAATTCTGGACCTTTTCATGAAATACATTTTGAAGTGTTTTACACAAACGAAAATTTGACCAGTTGTATAACGGTCTGACCTTAAGTGAAGATAAGCCACTATAGTGTATATATATATCATCATATGGCGCGTTAGTTCAAGCTGTTAAGACCGGTTCTTTAGATAGTTGACAGGTCAAGTAGGTAGGTTCGAATCCCTTTCAAGGAATGAAATGTTTCAGACATGAAAAGCCACACCTCAAATTACTAACCAACAAGAAGTACAATGAAATTCCGGGACGAATCTTTTTTTTATGTTAATTGAAAATTATTATTTTCGCAATGTTATTGTTCACGGCATCTTGAATATATATCGTGAAGGCATTTTAAACGTATCTTGAAGATAACTTTGAGATGTCTCGAAGATACCTAGAGATATCATGGAGATAACTTTGAGATGTCTTGAAGATACCTTAAAAATATTTCAAAGATGTTTAAAATGAGAGTTCGTACGATGATGTCAATTCCACCTTGCAAAAGATTATTCAAAGATATCTCAAAAGACATATTCAAGTTATGCGATTATGTTGCATAAAACATCTTTTGTGTATCTCGAAGATAACTTCACAAAACAATCTTAAGATATCTCAAGATCCATTGAGGTATCTTAGAAATACCTTTAAGATATCCTTTTGTTGATTGGGATTTTTTTCAAAAATACAGTTATTCACGATATTAATAGAAAATCTCACTGTTTTGAAAGTCAATGGTTGATCACTGAATGGAATCAGCGAGATTGCAATGCACTATCAGTAGATAGAATCAGCATTTAAAAATACTTCTCACTAATTAAATCAGTGACGTTTCACCGTCAAAATCAATTCATATTCACTGATTCTGCAATGCACTATTTTGCAGCAGCCGACTTTTTTCTGCAATCAATGATATTTCTCAATTTCAAATTTCAGAGAGTAATTTCAGCTTTCCATAACGGGCAAGTATTCTTCATTTTGGATAGAGAAGATTATAACATTTTTATGTTTCTTATCCGCTTCATGTACGCTCACCACGATCGCACACATTTTCACCATAGTGAACCAAGAATGTGTTAAAATTGACTCGAGATTTATGAGTGTAAATTTTAATGGTCTTCCTAACCCATCACGGTTTTCAACAGACTTTTTTCCACCCCAGATCGTTGAAATCTCTATACTTCTAATCGTTTCCTCCCATCTGTGATATCATTACCATGTAAAAGGGATTCGCGATGCGATCCGGCCCAGATTTGAATCAACCGCTACCACGAGATTTCGTTTCTCAAATGTAACACGCTAAGCGTTTAGTCACGAACCCTCTTCCATTAATCATTACAATATCATAATTCTCTATCATTGCATGTGTATTTGAATTGTGTTTCGAGAATGCAGAAGTTCATTGATATCATAATTCATATCGCGGGGATTCAAATGTCACGAAATGAAAGATATCACAGTCACATTGATAAATATCCCAATATCTAATATTTCTTCTCTTCCAACGATGAACCAAAAATATCTGAATTTTCAATTAAAATCCAAGAATGCTAAGATAATTGTATTCCAGACAACAGTTGCGTCAAACCCGTGTGATCCAAAGCTAAACAGGGAAACTAATAAGGCAATAATCAGGAGAATAATTATATTAATAACGGTTGTAGGTCAAAAGCGATTGTAACGATCCCAATATATACGTCACGCGCAGGCAACACACCTCCTTGCACATACATGACCGATATTCACGGGAGTATAGGTAAGTTTATAGGACTATATGATGATCGCGTACACATTGTCGCACCCGGTACATAACTCACTGGAATATTGGATAGTGTGTTATCAAAGTAAACCTCCATCTCCCAGGTCAACTTGGTGACGACGTAATTATCTTCGGTAATTAAAGTACACATACGTTTTGGATGATATTCTAACAACATTTCAAGTCAGTTTTATTATATTTCTCAATTCAAACATAATCTATCAAATCAAAACACCACATGTACGTTATCTTGATGATAAGTCATAACAGTTTTTAATAACATGTTTGGACCGCGATATTTAGGCGGTCTATCGAGGGGGAAACCAAACGGTTTATCATCCATGTCGTATTGTCCCCAAATACGCGCGTTGTACCGCGTGAATTTGGACTCAATAGGATTGACGTGGACGAAAAGCTGTACCGGTAGACCCTCTTTTCTACCCCGAGGAAGGAGCAGTCTGTCTGGGAATCCAAAAATACTCTCTTTGTAGGAGAATTCTTCGGTACCGTTCAAAGCTCTCTCAAGCTTCATATAGAACTCTTCTCCGGTGGTTGAATCGATGGAAACGAAAAGAGAATTGTGGCACGTGTGCGTTATGTACTTCAAACCAACTTTCACTGAAACAAAAACGAAAAATTATCATCGAAAGGAATTCTTTTGGAAATGAATAAGAAATTCTATAACTTACGATCGATTATCGTTTGATCCAATTCATAGAAGTACTTGTAACTTTCTTGAAATTGCATTCCTCTGCGATGAGTGTCGATTCTTGGTCCAAGGAAGATTCTAATAGCCGCTTTTGTATCAATAGCGGAATGGATAGTTAGGTTGATATTGAAGTGTTTGTGGTTCAATCTCTGTTGACGGATCTTAACAAAATGTGTATCCGCTTCGTGTTGACTTTCAACTGGGATTCCGTTGCTGATAACGCTATCGTATTCGTCGTAGTACGTGATCAAGTCATCCATGGCGCAGGATTTGATTTCCATTTCTGGGAAAACGATTTCCTTTTTTGGGTATGGACCCTGATGAGCTTTGTATCTGAAACGAATACGAAGAGCTGTAATCACAATTTATTTATATATTTTTGTACTGACCTATTGTAATAACCGACGATTCTTTTATAGAGTCGATAGAACGCTGGTTCCCTCATAGACGTGCTGAAACTCTCGAGTGCACTGGGTAGAATATTATGAGGTTCCGATGGGTCCAAATTGAAGGCAAGAATCTTCCTCGCGTGACTATCGATACTACCGTAATAGCGAGGATGGATGCTGTCCGCGTTACCCTCGATGACGTTACCGAGCATATTCAATCCCTCTCGTGTGTAAATATCGATCTTTGTACCGTTGGGAGCTAGGAGGAAACCAGAATCGATAGCGGCAGCCACTCTTGATTCAAAATCCTCTACTTCCTGTCATTCGTGAAAATACGAATTTTTAAATTATCGTTGAATTAGCTGGAAGTATTCACCAGGACAATGTTGTAATGAGTGGAATATTGAGATTAATCGTAAATCAAATACGTACGGTTATGTATTTGTACTTATGATCAGGGAAATTCGCCTTGGCTGGACGTTGTGGATACGGGAAACCATTGTGGTACACCATAGCCGGATAATACCCAACGGGGAATTCTCGATGCCAATCAAAATCTTTCAACAAGGGTATATTGTTGGAAAGTCGCTCCAAATAATAACAGTTCATTATCAGCTTATGACCGTACAAATATTCTTCTCCACGGTATTCGGGGAAACCAAACTCTTCGCTCTTTAACCAAAACGGCATTTCTTGACGGTACAAAAAGTAATAATAGTTCCACTCGATGTCCTCGATTAGATAGTTGAGTTTATGCTCGAGATCGTAGTCGTCAACCTGATACCAGCTGGAATAATTTGCTGGGATGATGTAAGTGTTGTATCCTACGGATTGATTCTTTTCCTCTGAAACATCAAGTTGCAATTTTAATATTTTTATGATTTTATTATAAAAATCACTTACCCAATCGACCGGCGAGTCTCGAATTGATAGCTCTCGTGATGACATCGTAATTGTAATAAGCGTACGGATACAACTCGTAATGAGGTGGTAGTTGCATATGAAGCGTATCGGAACGACGAAAAACGGCGCTGTAAAGAGCATACGTATATTGACCCTCGTTTACGTTGACTCGAGCCCACGCGGCGGTCTTGTAGAACGTATCGAAATCATTAGCGTAGTAAAACAAACGGAATAGGGTGATGCATTCCTCGAGAAGCTCCGGATAGTAAGGAGTAAATATTTCTCCTCGATGCATCATTCCCTTCTCCCATTTGTCTAGAAAGTTATATACGGCTTCCTAAAGGAGAAAAACGCATCGTAAAAACATAAAATAAACGCAGCAAAGTTTCTCATACATATGAAATTTATCATACTCTGTTGAGAAGGCCAAGCAGAACCGGCACTGAACGGTTTTCGTCGCGTGAAATCCGGTCAAAAACTCACAAAATTTTCACCCGATTGTATCCAAGATTAATAAATTGAAACATCCTGTCAAAAACTGATCAAAATTTTCCTGCTAGATTTTGACAGGATATTCGAAATCAGGGCTGTGCGGGTAATTGATTAATCCATTAAAACGGTTAATTGTCAACGATTAATCGGTTAGTTGATTCTATATTGATCGATGAATCGTAAAAATGTTTACCCAGAATCCACCTATTAATTGGCGAAATGATTAACCGGAATCCATTGATTAATCGATTCCCCGATTGATAGGAAAAAAACGATCAACGGGTAACCCCAAATTAATCGATTAATCAGGGTGTCCAGCACAGTTGCCATCGAAGGGCTAGATCTGATGGAATTGATCATTCATATGTACTTATTAATAAGAATGGCCAATTGAAACAAGACAGAGAGTGCTAGAATGGCAACAGTGGTTCCCAGCGGACCTGGAAAACCTGGAAACCGAGAAAAGTCAGGAAATTTGATTTTATATGGAAAAGTCAGGGAATATTTCGAATTTTCTAGAATTTCGATTTTTGATCTGAAAAAATTTGTCGATCACAGGATTTTTGAATCTAAGGGGCACCACTAGTTAGGAGAAGGAAAAAGAAAGGTGATTGTCAAAAATTTTTCTCAAGAAAACTATTCCATCGAGTGTTTTAAAATTCAAGACATCTTTTAGATGTGTGACATTTTAAAGATATCTTTTAGATGAGTTTAAGACATGAATGAGGTTAGGATATGTCTTAAATTTGTCGAAACGTGTTGCATAAAACATCTTGAACTTTTCTAAATCATAATGTGCTTGTTGGGTAGTTTTAAAAATTATGATACGTGAAAATTAAGAGCATCACTCGATTGTATACAAACGAAAAAAAATTCGAAGAATCTATTGAATCTCATTCATAATTCAGATTCAATACAAACTTTGCAACGGTAAATAACCATTCACACTTGTTCAAACCTGTGGAAACCCATTGAAACCGGTTAAATTAATGAGATTCAATGAAAATTTAATAGGTCTGAATGATCATTTACGATTACAAAGTTTGCATTGATTTAATGGGTTTCAATAGACTGTTAATCGATTAATCGTAAAAAACGATCAACCGGAATCTTTCGTTGATCAATCGTTGAAAATTAACCATTTTAATCGATTAATCGATTAACCGCACAGCCCTGTACCAAATTTGGCAATTCCGGACAAAACCAGGGAGAGAATTTATCAGTTCAAACCCAAAGAAGAATTTCTTGCCCAGTGCTGCTTGGAATTTTTCAGCAGAAAAACAACGAAATTTTACACATTTATTGTGGAGCGAAATGAAGAATCGTACCTTATTCGAATATGAACCGATATTAGCCCTGATATCGTACGATAGACCTTCATTATGTAATTCTGGATTGACGATAAAAGATTGAGATGTATGTCAAGTGAGTTTATACAACTTCTTCTGCCTCGCAAGAAAAGTATCATCGGCTGCTTTCCGATGATAATAGGCCGGATCAACGAAATCAAGAATCAAAACAGCCCCAAGGGCCAGTATCGTACAGAATCTGAACATTTTCAAACCTTCTTGTGATACTGATTTTTCTCCTGAATTTCATACACCTTATATACCCTGTTGTCTAGCGAATTCGATTGATAATCTGTATTTGTACAATCACACATCGATGCGCAATGAATATGCATGCGATGTATGATATCGTGTATCAAATCACACCATTGATCTTTGATCAAATGCTGTTCATGACACCCGAAGAGATAAATTATGAACCGTTGACAATATCATTGCCAAAATGGCACATGTTTTTCGTTTAAATATTTGAATCGTGTCAAGATGAATGCGGTCTGTCATGACAGGTGGAAAATAGAGATATTGACAAAGATGATTCCGAGGGGCTAAAATTGAAAACATACTTGCGTAACTGATGTCACGTATGAATTTGATACAGTTTTTGAATTATCATGACAGCAGCCGACTATTTTATTTTTCTGGTTAATGACATATTAATGTCATCGAAATGACGCGACAGAAGTATGTGTATTTATTTCATGTCAATAGTCTAGCGATAATAAGTTATTTATTCTGATGTTATTTTCAATCGCGTGTTTGCGATAGAACATGTTGCCAAGGGGACATCAAAGTCAAAGTGTGACGAATTTATGCTAAGGCGTGGAATCCCGAGGTGTTATGATCCGTTCTATCAATAGATTCTCAATAACAAGTCATATGACAATTGGCACTATGCTTAGTGACAGAACAATCTGAAATTATAAAAATCATCAATTTTCGCAAGTATGGAGAGAAATATGTAGTGAATTTTGCAGATTGATTTTTAAAACAAAATGAAAACATCAGAATTCTTTGTGCAGGCATTTTAAAGGGCGGATAACGGCTCTTCACTGGCATTGCAGAGCCATCAGCGGCCTCCTGAAACGCCAGGGATTATCATTTGTAGGGAATGTTCTTCATCTCGACAGAAAGCTCTATGGAAAGATTCTAACATGCAATAATGGCCCATGTAGAAATTTAGCGATTCCGACAATGTTAACCCCGGGCAATGGCCCAGGCGTGGCAGCCGAGCATGGGGGATTCTCATTGGACCAACGTCAATTGACAATAGAAGTAATATCGTGCCTGTGTCAGCAATACAAAGATGAAAAGGGTCGAAACAGTGTTGGCGCAAGTTTGTACCTGCATTGGTTCAGGATTGAATCATCAATTGTTTTATAACAAAATTTTGTATCGGCCATTCATAGCAAAACCATTGAATCAAGCCTACGGCAACATTGGTGACCTTCCACCACCGTTGCGCCAAGCGTCAAAATTGAGGCTCGTTAATCGCCTTGCGCCACGGGTGAATTTTTCCATGGGGGGTGGTAGTCCCAAATTCGCATTTGAACTCACCTTCAGCCTACACTGAAAGAATTTTATTTGAAAAATTACCGTTGAATTTCAGTAATCGAGGGACAAGTAGGAATTTTTAAAAATATTACTGTGAATTTTGTAAAACTTATAAAAAATATCACTTTCAACTGCCCATGCAGGTATTGCCAAGACTGAAAAAAACCCAAGTTTGTCCCAAGGTTGCCACATGTGTCAGAAACAAACTTCCGTGAAGAACAATTGGCCCAATATTGTTCCATGATTGTCCCGTTGTTCCCAATGGATAGTCAGTCATGGTACATTTGTCAATATTTTTGAAATGGTCACTACATTTGGTACAAGCTTGGCACAAGTGTAAAAATCGAGCATTCGTTGAGAACAATTGTGCCAATATTGCCCACATGAGTGGCACAATGTTTATAAATATTGACTGAATTTCGAATTTAGAATGGCTGAAAACTTGGGGATAACCATCGGGCTAGGGCTGACCCGATCTTCCTGCCATAATTAATCCTACATACATCCCGAGTTAAAATTTTTAAATCGCTGAAATCAAAATATACGGTACTGTTACGGATGTGTTGCGGGCACATCTGTACTGAACCCGCAATAATACTGTAAGCACCCGCACCACGCCCATAACAGTACCGTATATGCCTGCACCACATCTGCAACACTCCTGCACACAAAAATGATTACGCCCGCACCACGTTTGCACCAAGGCCGTTTGGCGAACCGTACACCCGCAACACGATTGCACCATAGCTGCACTAAAACCACACACAGTGAATGACGATGGACGATAAATCCCGGAACGTGTTCGCACCAAGACCGCACCAAGCCCAGAACATGCATGCAATAGAGCTGTACCAGGTCCGCACCAGACCCGTAAATGTCGAAATTACTGTTGCAATGCGTGCTTAAGGGCCCTCGAGCACAGTAGAACTGTGAATGTGTAGGTACACACATATAGCACATAGGTATAGTTAAAGCGAGGAAAACTTTGCTCCAAACTTTTGTGCAAAATAGCAATTGATGTGAAATTTAAAAAATATTTCACCATAGTGCTTATTTGGGATTGCGCCATAAATATAAATGTAGCGGTGAAATCACTTTTCATTCTCTGTAAAAAATTCGTGAATACGCGAGACGATTTGACATTTCGTCGTCACCATGTTGATATTGAAAATATCTTAAGATGCAAGTGGCCGCTGCGTTTCAAAGTGAACATTTGATTATTTTTTATTATATTCAAAATTTCAAGGTTTTCGAAATAATCAATCGATTGATGGAATTTTTCAATACTGCACGTGATTTATCGTAATAGAACTTTTATGTATATACATATGAAACTATTCCGCATGGAAAAATTACATTACACTTCCCATGAACCCTTCATAAATGTGATTGAATTGAGATCGATTAGTTTGGTTATTATCCCGCATAAGATTTGATCGACAAAATTTTTATTCATTTATAAAAAAAGAGGACCATTTATTTAGAGAAAGAACGATCTTTGATTATGATGAACGAATTGTACGTGTAACGGTCAATTACCGATACATCGTTTTGATTATAATTCTACGTACGTTTATGTTAAAATTTTATGTCATTCAAGAAAGTATAGTTCACAAGGAATATGACGAAATGTCAAATCGTCTGACATGACGTATGTACGAATTTTTCTTTATATATATGAATAGAGAATGATTCCACCAAGGGCGTATCCAGAATTTTTTTTGGAAGGGGCCTATGTTAAGGATGTATATCTATATTTACGAAATATATAGATATATAACAAACGAAAAAATGCTGGATTTGGGGGGAGGGGGGGTTCGGACCCCTTGGACCCCTCCCCTAGATACGCCCTTGGATTCCATCGCTGGATTCATATTCGAGGCGTACTTCCAGGCACTATGGTGTAATATTTCTCAAATTTCATCTCAATTGCTATTTTGCGCCAAACGTTTGTGCGGAATAGTAATTGATACGAAAAAATATTATACCACTGTGCTTACCTGGGATTGCCCAGTGTTTACCTGCACTGAGAAGAATTCATCATTAAAAATTACTGGTTTTTGTCAGTAGACGAGGGATATACTTGACATGTGATTACAAATTGATGGGGAATATCAGTAATTTTTTATAGCGTTATTCTAATCGAAAAAAAAATTTTATCCTCACCGGCATCGAACATCATTGTTCGTGATCACAAACCTGGCTTATTTCCCCGAAGCCACGCAACAATGAAATGAACAACAATGAATCTTGAAAATGGGATGGTTTTCAATTCATATCGGTGTCATCAATCAAGAATTTTCGTTCACAACTTGTATGATAAAAGATTACTGTTTTTCAACATGAATTCTATTCTATCTAAAAAATAATCAAATGATTACTCTGAAACGCAGCTGCCAGTTGCATCTCAAGATATTTTCGAAATCAACATGGCGACGACGGAATGTCAAATCATCTCGCGTAATCACGAATTTTTCATAGGGAATGGAGAGTGATTTTACTGCTAGATTTATGTTCACGGCGCAATCCCGGGTAAGCACTATGGTAAAATATTTTTTAAATTTCACATCAATTTCTATTTCACACAAACGTTTGGCGCAAAGTTTTTCTCGCTTAGACTATACCTATATTCTGTATTTGTGTACCTACATATTTATAGTTCTACCACGTTCGAAAGCCCTTAAGGGGATACTCGGCAATCCCGACGATGCAATCCAAGCCAAATCTTTTCTGACAAATTATTCGAAAATAAAGCAATAAAATCAAAATATCACTTTATACATACCATCTTCATTGATTGAGAAAGGTATGTATACAGCGATATTATGATTTCATCGCTTCATACACTACAACACCATGCAATGACTGGGTCCTCACGTTCAAAGTTTGTCGGAATGTTTCATACCAAATTACAACTCCTACTCTTTGCGTAATGGATGTAAGAGGAAAATCAGTATAAATTTTGGGAAAAATAATTTGTGTCATACACACGGCGTTGTTTGGGTTCCTTTGAATATGCACGCGTTCGAAAGCAGTAACACGCCGAATTTTTGTATGAGGAAGATTCCTCTTACAACTTTTACGTTTGAGCCTTAGAAAGTTTTTATTTCGCTTTATTCTCACGGAAAAAAATAATCTGCCCATTCAACCACAATAGTAATTATTTTTACCACAAATTGGACTAAAATTTGGGACAGGTACAAAGCTTAGTAACGTATAATACAAGCTTCACATATAATATAAAGCAAAACGATATATTTGTAACCAGATCACCAGTAACACTTGAAACATATTGTGGTAAAGTATACCACAAAAATTGAGTTGAATGTATCCAGATATTGTCACAGTGTTTAGTACACATTTGGAGTAGAAATTACTACAAATTCTTGATGAACATGAAAAAAATTTGTTCCTAACTTCTTACCGTACTCACTGTCGGTAAGTATTTAGGATAACATAGGTTAGGATTTAGGATGTTATGCTTCCCGTACAGCACAACCACCGATCCTCCACCTAAGACTTCGGTGGACCAGAGGTGGAGAATTGGTGGAGAAATGGGAGCCGTGGAAATAAGGGAGAAATAAGGGAGAGTCTCCGTTGAGGCAACGGAGAGGCGACGGAGAAATGTCCGCCCCCTATATTTTCAGTAAAACTTCAATTCGTGAATTCATACATTCAGATTTGGTTACGTAAATGCACCAATAAGAATTATATCGAAAATACAGGGGGCGGACATTTCTCCGTCGCCTCTCCGTTGCCTCAACGGAGACTCTCCCTTATTTCTCCCTTATTTCCACGGCTCCCATTCCTCCACCAATTCTCCACCTCCGGTCCACCGAAGTCCTAGGTGGAGGATCGGTGGTTGTGCTGTACGGGTTTTCTCTATTCGAGAAATTCTCATTCCTTGGAGAGATTCGAAACCAGCCTACCTAACCTATCACCTACCTAAAAAACCGATCCTAACAGTTTGAGCTAACACGCGATACGATTATATAGTAGATAACTGTCACTTATGGTCATAATGTTACAACGTCTGATATATTATAAAAACATTTAATGTATTATAACTGAGGATGGTACATGTATCAACGTTTTCAGCATATATTAATTCGTTTCATTGATTGATGTGAGCATTTTTCAGGAGTTCATTGTTCATTCGAGCGAAATTATTAATATATTTATAAATGTTTTCTTTTTATCATATAACTTTATACAAGCTGATTTATAATTTAGTTCATGGACTGAAGTTGAATGAAATCAAATAAATTTCTTAGTTGATAAATGTCTATTAGATTCGATATCAAATACAATATTTATTTCCATAAATTGAGGAATGTTTTGAAACATCTCACATTAATACTTCGCGTTACTGAACTCATTTCACTGCACGAATTTACTTCACTCACTTCATCTCACTTCAACTCACTTAATTCGATGTTTCTTCTTCGCATTCAATTTGTATATTAATTGAAAGCACTGCAATTACTTCGATACGAGGAATCGTTGTATACAGACCCATCTGTAACCTAACCTCTCACAAGACTGTCAGCGGAAGACATTTCAACTCAAATTTTGTGGTAAAAACAACAGCAGTCAATAGTGGGGTCAATGAAATGATGGGATACCTATAGCTATCTTTTGGGTAGTGATTGCAACTTTTCAATTGAATAGCATTTAATACTGAAAATGTAACATTTATTGGAAGTGTATTACTGCAATATATAAAAAGCACTTATCTTCCTCCAGGTAAATAATACACCAAATTCATGTAGAAATAAGGATTATTGGAATACATTCAACCATAATCAATTCACCACAAACTTATTGTCACAGAAATTTGGCAATTTTTTTCCGTGCTTATCCTGAAATTTTACTAATTGCAAAATTATTAGAGATTCAGAAAAATTGTACTGATTTAATGGAGATGAGAAAAAAGCCTCTTGCGATATGCTCGCACCACGTCTATATAGTTTCAGAACAGGAAAAACGTACATACCTGTTGCGGGCGTGGTGCGGACATATATATGCGTACAGGTCTGGTGCGGGTATGTTATGGGCGCTTTGATTTTGAACCAAGAATCTCACGAATTTTTTGATCTGTTGCGGGAGTGTTACGGGTGTGAATATAAGTGCGGGACTAGTGCAGACGTGTTGCAGGAGTTTTCATTTTTACTCGGGTGCAAACGTGACCAAGAACGATTTCATGATGAAAACGTGGCAACATCGCTAATGGCGCGAGATTCAAAATATGATCCATGGCACAACAAAACTGCCGAACATAAGTTCGAATATCGCAGGATGACTCTGATCCGAATTTTTTCCTGAATGTTAAGGAAAATATTCTTTCATTTTTTTCATTAATATATTCTTTCAATCTATCATTGAAGAAGATTTTAATCATGTAATATTGAATGAAGTGAGATTAGGGAAAATTTTTTCCTCAGAATTTCCAGAATTCATTTTATTATTAAAAGCGCACGAGAAAATCTCTGATGTGGCCATTTCCATCATTATATTGTTTTAAAAAGCATGGGTATTGAACTCTTTAGAAGAAAATCCAAGCGATAGCTGAAGTTGATGCAATAGAAATCAATTCAAGCTCTTTTCGATAACATGATAAAGTTTTGAAATGTCGAAGAGAAAAACGTTTATCAACTCACGTTTGTATAATTATCATGTGAAGACATGTTTATGGTTCGCATGTTTTATTATTAAAAAAAAGTACAAATTTCTCACTCTTCCATGTTGAGAGCTAGTGATTTATGAGCACATACACGTTTACTTACACATATACTTTTTTATAACAAAAAATTGCTACTCGAAATCTGATTTTTATTAGTTAACAATTTTTTTCTCAGCATTCCAATATTGATTGTGTTGTCTAAAACAAATTGAAATAACTCCTGATGCTTCGATTTCAATTTCTCTCAGATAACATGATAAATATTGGGAATTTTTAAAGAAAAAATTTTACAGGGTCTGTTTGAGTACTATAAACAAGGTATAATTATTTCTGCAAAGCCAAAAAATTCACAATTTCTCCGATAGATTTACTCTGAATGGTCTTTAATTTTTTTTCAGTTATCTTAGTTTGGATAAATTTTACAACCCCATCACCCTTCAATTTTTCATAAACTGTAGTGAGATTTTCCAACGTAATACCAGCAAGAGCTAATTTCTTCAGTAAAGACGGTCCTAAATCTTTTCGTGCTGAGTGCAATGATTTTTCCGCGAGCCAATAAGCCGTTTGATCACTGTAAGGTTTTGAATTTTCAATCAATATGTTATTAGTGATCTCCAGTTTATTTAAAACGTCTCTCAATATTCTACAATCGTGTATTGCATTATGGGCTCCCGAATAAGAAATGTTCAAAAACTCAGCTAAACCACTCAGTGAACAACCATCTTTACCTTCACGACCTGTGGACTTTTATATCACAGACAAAGTGTCAACGAATCCGACGATTATTTCTTTGAACTCATCATTCAATCCATGTCCTATGATAGCTTTGAATAACCTTGGCCCGTCAAAAGATAAATTGTGAGTTGCTATACAAAATTTAGTGTTCAGGGAATGAAGCCAATTTTTTGATTCTTCCAAAGCGGCTCTCATTGGAATCGATTGAACTGATTTTCCGTAGCACATAAGTTAACTTGTTGAAGTGTCTGATAGGATATGATAGGAATTATTTCTATCATTCAAGAGTATGTTTTGGCGCATATTTTTAACATAGAACTCCAGATATTCAACAACTGAACTATCCGAAATGAATCGCGTATTTTATGAACGAGTACCTATCATATCTTTTGATATTTTCAACAAGTCACATTGGGGATGAAATTTAAGTCATTCTATAATATTCTATGCGATTTTTCATAAACCAGGACTATTATAACTTATGTGATATCAGGCTGGTATGATGTTTTATCCGGTTTTACCAAGAAATTGTTCTATGGCATTGTATCTGATCAATAATATGTGAAAAATCTCAACAAAATTTTGTATGATCTCCTATCATAACTCCCTCACAATCTGTGAATGATACCCTGTATGAATAAAAATTCGACGGGTTGTATGACGATACATATGATTCTATCATATTCTATACGATTTTTCACAAATCCGGGCTATCATAACTTTTGCGATATCAGGTTGTTATGATGTTCTATCCGGTTTACCAGAAAGATGTCCTATGGTATTATTTCTGAACAAAAGCATCTCCAAAATCTGAACAGAATTTTGTATGATCTTTTATCATAATTTCCTCACAATCTGTGAATAATAACCTATATGAAATCAAAGTCGAGATAACCTGTATGAAATTTATGACGATTCATATGGGAATACAGAACTGAGGTCTATCATAGTGTATAAGGGTCCTTTAGAATCAATGATGTTCTATGTGAATTATCAGTCATGTCGCTTATCAATATCAACCCATATGCAAATATTTCACGGGAAAATTTCTATGAAACCATAATCTCTGAAAAACATCGCATTTTCTCTGCAAAGATCTGAAAAACCCTGACAAACTGCAATAATAATCATAAATGGGAACGAAATTGCACTCTGAAAAAGTTCTGACAAAACTAATAAATTTTCAATATTTTCTTGATGACTAAAAAATTTTGAAATTCTATAAATACATTCATGTGCTATATTGAAATATCATATGTGAAAAAGTGTTTGAAAATATTTTAATTTTTTTTCAATAGTCAGAAAAATGTTAGGAATTCCTCATGATTTCGTTGGAATTTTTCCATGGTGCAATTTTGTTTCTAGTTGTGTGGAAATAAATGAAAAAAAAACTCTGAAAAAATTCCGAAAGACTCAAACAAGTATGTACAAAATGTCCCATCTTATTAGATGTTCCATCACAATTTCAGAAATTCTCAGAGGCCGTCAGAGTTTTTCAGATTTTTGCAAAGAAAATGTGGTGTTTCTAAGAGATTATTCATGGTTTTGCAGAAATTTGTTAGCGAAATATTTCCATACGAGTCGAAAATCGGTTTGATCATGATGGTGGGCCTTCAATACACCGAATCGTTTGTGCACCGAATGTTCATTGTACCGAAAACTACAGAATGGTTCGTCTCTTGGTATCTATGAGAAACAAGCGATACTATTGAATAAAAAATATTCGGTACAATGAACATTCGGCAGATCTTCCTTAGGGGCTGAAATTTTCGGTTCAATCATCTTTCGGTGTATTTACCTTTTGGTGGATAACAGGGCTACCAAAATTTCTACTCGTGAAAATCCTTAGAAAAATTTGCGCCATTTTGACCAAAACGCGTCATTTTCCCGCAAAAAAATGACGCACTTTGCTTAAAATGGAGTAATATTTCCCTAAGAGAAGCAAATATTAGAACAAATGAAACGTAAATAAGTTCCAATTTCCGCTTCTTTCGCGATTGGATACTGGTTCGGTTATTCTTCCATGTGGTTTCATACGCTAATTTTCACCGGGACTTAACCGTATCACTGATCTCTATAATACACGAGATCAGTGAACCGTATACAATATCATAGGCCTGATACTCTTTGCGTCTGCGCGAATGAATTTCATACCTACATCACAAAATTACGCAAGAATGAATTGTGACTAATATAATGGCTTATCATAGCATAGCAAAGCTACTTCCGCTATATCGCAAACATTATCATACGACCTCCTTCCGACGGATATTATTGAAACAACCACCCATTTAGTCTTTCCGTGAAAGCTCATAAAATATGATAGAATCCTATTCTCCTCAACCATATAGATTATCATGTGCCTGATACTGGTTGGGCCCGCGCGGATGAATGTTATACATCACAAAGCAACGTAGAAATGAATTGCGACTAATATGATAGCTTTTCATAGCAAAACTACTTCCGCTATATCGCAAACATTGTCATACACTGAGAAAAAAAATGAAGTGAGCTCAACTTAAGCGTGTATTTGGACTGTATACAGGGTGATTCAAAATTCCCGCACTCTTTTTTGGGAGTAGATTCCTGATGAAATTCTAAAACGATTTGTCCTTTTGCACAATGCTCTCCGACGCATAATTTCGGAGATATAATTAATTAAAGTTGACTAATTATGAGGTGGATCCATCGGTCATTCAGGAGCGTCATAACAGAACAAGAGAGGAAGGTGCTTGCAGAGGGCGCTCATACGATCAGCTGATCGGTATAATCGATACGATTTACCAACATACAAATTGGTAAATTTTCTATGTAGAACGATTGAATTCGTCGACACTGTGGAAAAATTGATTATTGTCATGAATTCTTATCACGATATGCTGTAGGTGAAAGTTGTAATTTCAGTAATGATTTTTATTACGCAGACAAATGTAAAATAGTGTTATTTCGTAGGGATAGGGATTCAAGTGGGAGAAAAAAGTATAACTACTCGTTTTCAATCAGAATTTTCATGTAAAGAAGAAAACATGAGAATTTTCATTCATCCGATACCGATTTTGAACGGTTTCATTAGTAAGTTTAACACAAGAGATTGGATTCCGAATCCTGTATTCTGATTGGTCGAGAATTAATGTATGTTAGATCAATCCTCGGCCGTTTCAAACGATTCTCCTGAAGAATGTGTTTTCGACTTATCCCAACCACAACATTGAACAATGATGAATTTATTCGAATTCACCCTTTTTACATCATTCGATGATTATAAAGGGTTTATCGAACGTTAATAACTTACTTGAGATCACTCAAGATCATTCATGTTTAAATCAAAATCTAATTCAAATTGTGTGGATGTTCGAGCGCGTTTCTACGTGTAGAAAATGTATTCGTCCTAAAAAGGACGGATTTGGTTAATCTTCAAAGACAATTCTTTTTCCATTTGAAATAACAATAGGGCCATCGAAGTCATATGTGCTTTAAATGAAACTGTTTCGAGCTGTCACCTGATTGGTTGATTCGTATCACGAATGGTTGATTTAAGCTGAACAAACCGTATGTGATTACAATGTCAATCAAGTGCAATGATTGGGTCGTATACGGTGTCACACCTTGTATTTTCGTCAAAATTGATGGATTCTGCAAGTTGAAGTAAGTTATTAACGTTCGATAAACCCTTTATAATCATCGAATGATGTAAAAAGGGTGAATTCGAATAAATTCATCATTGTTCAATGTTGTGGTTGGGATAAGTTGAAAACACATTCTTCAGAAGAATCATTTGAAACGGCCGAGGATTGATCTAACATACATTGATTCTCGACCAATCAGAATACAGGATTCGGAATCCAATCTCTTGTGTTAAACTTACTAATCAAACCGTTCAAATTGGGTATCGGATGAATGAAAATTCTCATGTTTTCTTCTTTACATGAAAATTCTGATTGAAAACGAGTAGTTATACTTTTTTCTCCCACTTGAATCCCTATCCCTACGAAATAACACTATTTTACATTTGTCTGCGTAATAAAAATCATTACTGAAATTACAACTTTCACCTACAGCATATCGTGATAAGAATTCATGACAATAATCAATTTTTCCACAGTGTCGACGAATTCAATCGTTCTCCATAGAAAATTTACCAATTTGTATGTTGGTAAATCGTATCGATTATACCGATCAGCTGATCGTATGAGCGCCCTCTGCAAGCACCTTCCTCTCTTGTTCTGTTATGACGCTCCTGAATGACCGATGGATCCACCTCATAATTAGTCAACTTTAATTAATTATATCTCCGAAATTATGCGTCGGAGAGCATTGTGCAAAAGGACAAATCGTTTTAGAATTTCATCAGGAATCTACTCCCAAAAAAGAGTGCGGGAATTTTGAATCACCCTGTATAGTTACCACGAAGGAATTGTATTTGAACTAAACATAATTTCGTTGAGGCAATCACACAAAATTACGCTGATGTCGTTCAGCCAACTACATCACACTGTTATAGTATCATCAACGTTCATTTTGTTCAAACATCAATGTCATTCACTGGAGCCATCGTTGTAGTTGAATCAATTCATTTCGTTAGTTGAAACAATTGTGGGAGAAATGTAATTGAACGCATTTTTAGTTGTAATAAAGAAATAATTATTTGAAAATCACCTGATCAGAGATGGTAGAATACAGGGTATGTAGTACATTAACAACTTTTGCAAGAGCAAAATGCGAAGCGCGCTGTAGAGAAACGGTTATGACGTTAATGTCTCAGATAGGTAAGTAAACTCAAGATAGGTAGGTTTGATTCTCCTCAAATGAGATTTGATATATACACTTACCGGTATCATCATGGTGAGATATCGAAGCATTTCATAGATTGAACAGTAAACAAATGAAGATGAACTTTTTGATTTACACATTTTTTTTACATAAATATATTTATGATTTGAAATGAAATAGTCTTGCATTAAACATCTTGTAACCTTGCACGGATTCTTCTATTGAGTTGATTGTAATAATTATTGAATCTAATGAAATACGGTACAATTGATTGTGATAAGTATCATTTTTATGTTAAAAGAATGATGTATTTGATCAAATTACCATTTAGTTCTGTCAATTACATCTGTAGTTGATGGGAATCAATCTTTACAACCATACGATGTAGCTGACGGAACTATTCCGTGAGATTCGCCGTATTTAAGCCCACGATGTAGTTGAAAGAACTAAACCGTCTTTGAGTTCACAATCTTTTTTTCTCAGTGTAGGGCTTATTTATGTCACATATTATAAATTACCACAGCCGTTTGACGCTTACGCAGTATCTGATAAATCATGATGGGGTTCAGTACTCCTTTTTCAACACAGAATGTGACTTCAGTTCGGTTTCCCATGCATAACATCATTTCGGATAGACTGCCTTGTTGATAAATATGATGCACCTTCCAATCTGAGTTATTCTGTTTTTCGCATCAACTCATATTACAATTGTTTATGTATCAGTATCATTCAATCTCCTTCATCTCGGGTAACTTATAAGATATGATAGGTCCTATGTATTGTCAATCCGAAGTATTCGTATAAAGTAATATATATGATTGAATATTATAAACATCCTATCATTTGTGTTCCAGTTTATTATAGAACGCATAGAATATCATAGGATGGATAGTAGAAAATAATGATTTTCCTGTCATATCTTATCACACACTTTAAGCAGGGTTTTCCCTAACTTTTGGCTGGGATGGTACGTGTAATTCATCCTTCACAGGATTTCGAAATACTTCTCCAACAATGCTTTTGAAATTTCTTCTGATCTGTGAAGAATTGTTCCAGAAGATTTTTAAAACTATTTTAGTTTTCATAACAATTAGCCACGCATCCATGTTTTTAGTGAAACTGGATCAAAATAGTTGGTCAGAAAATATTCTAAGAGTTCTCTAAGAATACTTTGAGAACCTGTTGAGAATTCCTCAAGAACTCTTTTGAAATCCTTGACGACTTCTCTTAGAATTCTTGAAGATTTTTTTTGACGAAAAAGAGAATTCTTCGAGAGATGCATTCTGAACTGACATAACGGAAGTTCTTTAAGTATACCTTGCAAATTCATTAAGGATACTTCATAAACTCTTTTATGAGCTCTTTAAGAATTCATTGAGGATTATTGATGATTCGATTTTATTCTTTAGAAATTCCTAAAGAACTCCCGTAAAAGAATTCATAATTCATTCTTTGAGAATTCTTTTGAGACTGTGGTTCTGTGTGGGACATTATTCGCATGTTTCCACCCATACAGCACAAGAGTCCCTTCAAAGTGCTTCCGTTATGATAGTAAACATGAATTCATTATGAATACTTTGAATTCAATTTGAATTCTTGATGAACAACTCAGTTGTTCAGAAAGACTTCATCTCGTGCATTCATCAAGAAGTATTCAGGCATCCAATATGTATTAATTTCAAGTTGATTGAATCCATATTGAATTCATGTTTACCGACACAACGGAAACTGTTCAAGAATTCTCTGAGAATTATATGTGAATTCAAAATGATCATTTGTGCTGTCTGGGCTTATTGACAGAACCAAATTCTAGAGAAACAATCTTTGTAATTGAGGAAATTGGAAAGCAATTGAACAAAATTAAATTTCCATTTCTTTGCTACTTTTTCAAACAGGAAAACATACCCAAATTCATTATTCTTTTCCAAACTCAAGTTCGATTAATGAATAATTTAACGAAAAATAATTATAACTTCGGTTTAAACTTTTTCATCGTGTTATAGTGCACAATAAAAAAATTATTTTGTTGAAATGTGATAAACAAAAGATTGTTGTTAGCCCAAAAAATTTTTGTTGTTTTGACCAAATTTGTGTCGTGTCAATAAAACTCTTTCGTTGGAATAATAACATCTATTTGCTATAAAGACAAAAAAAATGTTATCATCTCAACGAAAGAATGTTGTTGACACAACACTGTTGTCAACACAAATCTGGTGGAAACAACAAAAATTTTGTGGGGATAACAACATTCTTTTGTTTATCACATTTTGACGAAATAAATTTTTTTAATGCGTCCCTGATAAAAATCTAGATGAAATTCGCATAAACCGTATCCGAATGTATTCTGGTGCAAATAAGGGTCTTGAGGCGATTCTTTATCCGATTTCATCTGAATTTTATCGTGGTCTGCGGATTGGGTACTGTCCAGAATCGCTGCGAAACTCGTGTTCCCACTTGATTACATCCGGATACGATCTATCCGAGTTCACACTCAAATTTCATCCGGTTTCTTTACCAGAGGCGTGAAAAGCTCATTTTATGGATTCAATGGAGGAATCCTTCTTTTTCTTCATAGACAAGATTCAGATTCATCACTTCCTCCAGGTTCTTTCTACTTGTTCCCTGTCCAAGCGGTAAACTCAAAAGCGCTTTATTTTATGCGCGAAGCGTATGAAAACCTTCGAATTTTGCGTGGAAATTTCTTGAACATGTATTAGGACTTCGGATAAATTCTCACTGTTTCATCACAGATGGTACTAACAGTACACCGTGCTTGAAATTGCACTTGCAAGGAAGTCCTGTATCTAACCTGAAATTTCAGTGTTTATATGATAGTTCACTTTAGTGTAAGCAAACTACTTTTGTGCCAACTAAGGTGTATTTGCGGGGAATTTTATTGCACTACTTTATTTCAAAGAAATCTGCAGCTGAAGCACATAGAACTCTTGTTGAGACTTATGGTGACAATGCTCTGTCGGATACGACATGCAGAGACTGGTTTCGACGCTTCAAAAATAATGATTTTGAACTTGAGGATAAAGAACGTTCTGGCGCAACAAAAAAATTTGAAGACAGAGAATTGGAGGAATTACTCGATGGAAACCGATCTCAGACGCTAGCAGAACTTGGAAAATGTTAGGAATGATCCAGAAGCAAGGGTCACCGTATGAAATGAAGCCAAGTGACGTCGAACGGCGTTTTGTCATGTGTGAACTACCCCAGGTAGCACAAGCACGTTCTAAGAATGTTCTAAGGAAGTTCTAAGAATATACGTTGAGGATATTCGAATATTCTAAGCAGATTCTTATTACGTGCGAATATATTCTACGCACATTCTCAGAATGTTTGAATGAGACTGTTTCAAATATTCTCAGAATATTATGCCACGAATATTGTGGGAATATTATAAAAAAATGCTGTTAAAATAGAAATTCCTGCCAATATAACTTCTGCATGTAACCGAAAACTAATTCACAATCAATTCTTTCAATCAATAAACATCTGTCATCATGGATTCTTAGCAATATCATGGATTCACATGGACGGGTGAGATACTTATGATCACAACAAGCAATCATAATATATACGATATTTCTTCAAATTTTATTACACTTTTGAGGATTATTTTTCACGCATGACGCTCTCGAAACATTCGGGATATTAAAATGCACATGTATGAATTTCTCATTCTCCCAATACAAATTAAAATAATATATTATCCAAGGGTCTGTAGCCTGTCAACAACATTATCCGCCATTGCTGAATTCATGTCATTAAGATGCTTGCGCATGCGCTATGCTTATCAATCTCGCTACAAACTTTGTACGCATATTGTACGAACATGAAGTAATCAGTCTTATGACTGGTTTGATGAAATCCTTCAACCCTGTCTATTATCCGCTAACCGCTTAATTTCTGCATATCTACGGCAACCCTTATCTTGTATAACCTGCTTCATATAACTCAATCTAGGTCTACCTCTTCGAGTTTTACCATTCATTTTTCCTTCCAATATTGTTTTCAATAAGCTATCATGCCTTAATGTGTGTCCTATCAGATTACTTCTTCTTTTCACGACCTGTCTCAAGAGACTTCTTTTTTCATTTACCTTCTCAAGTACTTCTTCATTTCTTACTCGCTCTATCCACTTTATTCTGAGCATCTTTCTAGATCACCACATTTCAAAAGCTTCAAGTCTTCGTTGGTCCGTTTTTCCAATTGTCCAAGTTTCGCAACCATATAATGCTGTGCTCCAAACGTAACTCTTCAAGAATTTCTTCCTTACTGCTAAGCTGATATTCTTTGAACATAGTAACTGTTTCTTTTGGTGGAAAGCCTGTTTCCCTTGTGCTATTCTTGCTCTTATATCTCTTTCGCTTTTACCGTTTTCTGTAATTATGCTCCCTAGATATTTATATTCTTTGACTTGCTGAATTGTCTCTGCATCTATTTTGATTTTCGTTCTTCTTGATGTGTTCGCTGTGGTACAAATCATGAATTCCGTTTTGTCCTTATTTATATTCATACAATATTTGTCTAGTAATATTTTTTTCATAGTGTTGAGAGTATTTTCTAACTCAGCACCACTCGTAGCTAATATAGCTATGTCATCCGCAAATCTCAACATGCTTACATTTTCACCTTGAATCTGTAATTTCAATTGCACTTGCTCCTTCACTTCGTTCATCACTTCTTCTATATACAAATTGAAAATCAATGGCGATAGTGAGCATCCTTGTCTCACCCCTCTTCTGATTTGTGCTTCTCCTTTTTGACCCTCTATTTCTATTATTGCGGACGATTGTACGAACGTTCCTAGAATATTCGAAACAGTGCCATTCAAATGTTCTCAGAATCTTCTATGAATATTTACGAAGCTTCTACGCTCTTTGTAAGAATATTCGATACAGCACGCCTGAGAAAAAATGATTTAGATCTAATTAGATCTAATGGATTAGATCTCCTTAGATCTAAAAAATGGAAAAATTCATGCTCTGTGGGCCGATTTAGATCTATTTAGATCTACGGAGATCTAATGGATTTTTTTCGAGAATATGTAGTTCTTAAAAACCATCTAAAAGTGAAGAACATGGGCAGTAGATGCACGCGAATTTCGATTAATTCATATGAAATTTTTTGTGATTTAGATCTATGTAGATCTAACCAGATCTGCCTGGATCTAAATAGATCTACATTTTCCATTTTTTAGATCCAACGAGATCTAACGAGATCTAATTAGATCCACCTAGAACTAAATCATTTTTTCTCGGGCGTTTTATGGATTTTGTAAGAATATTCTCAGAATATTCTGTGTTACATGGGACTGCTTCAACAGCAGAAAACAAAAGGTTTTGTGCATCGTATCGTGACTGGCGATTAAAAATGGATACGCTATGATAATCCAAAGCGTAGAAAATCATGGGGCAAGCCCGACCATGCATCAACATCGTCCGCAAAACCAAATATCCATGGTTCGAAGCTTCTTCTCTGTATTTGGGTGGGATCAGCAAGGTGTGATATTATGAGCTGCTCAAACCGAATGAGACTATCCCGGGGGATGGCTATCGACTTCAATTGATGCGTTTGAGTCGAGCCCTAAAAGAAAAACGGTCGCTATACGAGAAGAGACACGACAAAGTGATTTTTTCACATGACAACGCCCGGCCTCATGTTGAGAAACCAGTGAAAACCTACCTGGAAACGCTTCGATGGGGAGTTCTACCCCACCCGCCGTATTCACCTGACATCGCCCCTTCCGATTTTCACCTATTCCGTTCGATCGCACATGGCTTAGCTGACCAGCGTTTTCATTCTTACGAAGAAGCTAAAAACTGGGTCGATTTTCGGATAGCCTCAAAAGACATGTCGTTTTTCCACCGCGGAATTCATATACTGCCAGAAATATGGGAAAAAGTGGTCTCTAGTGATGGGCAATACTTTGAATGAAACGTTTTTGTTCCTTATATTTTGAATGAAGTTTTTATTTTGTAAAAAAATAGCGAGAACTTATTTAAGGTCCTAATACTTTTAGATAGTCATGCTAAAGATTCGAACAAAAAAGGTCGATTTGTTAGACTGTTCAACACGGTTTTCCGCCATGAGAATGGAAGTAATTCAAAACAATCTAGAAATATCTTAAAATTATTTGGTTGAATATTAAAACCCTAGAAAATTTGTAAAACGTTTCTTTATGTCGCATTTTCCCAGAGTTGCCAAGTCAGGGGATTTCTAAGGGAATCTACCAATGAATTGGTCCCATGAAATGGAATGTCCAATAAAAAAACCCTAGTTCCCCTTAACCAGACAACAGTGCATTTTCCCCTAAGTTTGCCATCATTCTGATAAGGATAATAAAAAACGGGAGGGACAGCGATGAATTTCCGTTGGAGATAACGATGATTTCCTTAAGATCAAGGAATGTCCAAGGAGAATTTCCAGAGAAAACTGCCATCAAGGAAGTGGAATCTGAAGCGGAGACTTGAACTCTCCTTCATTTGACAATGGGACGGCACCAGTCGACGAACGCATCGCCAAACGCAACTCGGCATCCTGCTAGTTCTTTTCCTTCACAAAAGAACAAGCTCGAGGAACTTTCAAGGAATCTTCGCTCTGAAGATTGTGTGTATTTTATAGGAATTAAAGAAAAGTGGTCCGGAATAGTGATGCACGATATTTAACAATATCGATATTTTATACAGGGTGTCCCAGAATTCGCGAACCGGATTTCACAGGTATATTCTGCAGCCAAAATGCAATAATTTCCCGTTTGAAAAAAATTTTTTCGACGCTTAGTTTTGAAGATATAAGTATTTTTAGATTGTTTTTCAAATCCAAATCATTCAAAAACACTGTATGCTACATACTTGAACTTAACACAATCCGCTAAGTTGGAAAACGATGGATTTGTGGAAAAAAATTCAACTATCTTATCATTGATAGTTCCGGATCTATAGCGATGTGAAGTTGCTGAATTCTGATTGGCTGAAAGCTAAAGAATCTCAAATCGCTATAGCCCCGAAACTATCAATGATAAAATAGTTTAATTTTGTTCTCACAGATCCGCCGTTTCCCAACTATGCAAATGGAATCAAGCCCAAGTTTGTAGCATACAGTGCCTTTGAATGATTCAGATTTGAACAAAAATCTAAAAATGCTCATATCTCCAAAACTAAGCGTCAAAAAAATTTTTTGCAAACGAGGAGTTATTGCATTTTGGCTGCAAAATACACCTGTAAATTCCGGTCCGCGAGTTCTAGGACAACCTGTATACAATTTTTATATGGTTTTTATCAATATTTTGTAAATTTCCATTTAAACTCGGCAAAGTTTTTGTAGAAAATATCGATATCGTTGAATACCGTGCATTAGTAGTTCGGAATTGAGTTTCTGGATGCAGAAAGTCGCATCAAAGACAAAAGAAATGTATTCCAGATACTATGGGATTTCACCCTGAGATATAGCTCAGATACATTCTCGATGGGTTTGCATCAATTTTCTGAATCAGAATCAATAAAAATAAATCAGTTCAATGAGATTCTTTAACCAGAGATACCTCAAATACTTACCGATAGTAATTACAGGGAAAATATGGAAAAAATCTTGTTTTTTTGTCCATTAAAAATTATTATTGCTCCATCATTATTATTCACAGCATCTTGAATATACTACTGTCTCAAAAAAATAAGGTGACATAGCATTTATTTTCGAAAATCTTTATTTATTCTTCCAAAACAAGTTCATCGCCTCCAAAGTGAACCCCCCCCCCCCCCCCCAGATACAATGCATTTATGCCAACGCATTTTCCAATCTTTGGAACAGTTGTTAAAGTCGGTTTCCGGGATGGCCTTCAGCTCTCTCTCTTCGATTCGGCTTGGATTTCCTCTATCGACTCAAAACGGTGTCCCCGGAGCGGTCTTTTCAACAATTTGTTGAATGGCCAGAAGTCGCATGGTGCCAAATCAGGTGAGTACGGTGGTCGTGGAACGATATGGATCGAATTTTTTTCGAAATAGTCACGAAGTATCAGTGGAGTGTAAACCGATTCATTGCCGTGATGCAAAAACCAAGAGTTGTCTCGCCACAATTCCGTTCTCTCTAGGCAAATAGTTACACGTGAACGACGCATAACGCCCGAATAATATTCTTTGCTGACAGTTTGACCCGGTGGAAGGAACTCAAAATGCACAAGACCACGATAATCGAAGAAAACAGTCAACATAACCGTGATTTTTGAGTGACTTTGGCACGGTTTTTTTGGTTTTGCCTCACCTTTAGCGCGATACCCATACAACACCGGGAGGTTCTATCAACATCCTCGGAACGTCTTTTGAAACATTGGAATGTTCTGAAAATGTTTCGGGACGTTCAAAAACATCGCATGTATATACCAGGGATGTACGAATGTCTGGTATAGTTTTATTGAGGTTTCCATGGAACATGTATGAGACATCCCTGGTTAACAAAACCCATTGATTCTGACCAAATCTCATCAAATGACTGGGAAATACTTGAGAGCATTGATTTCTGCCGATTGAGTGTTGATGAGATTTGGTCAGACTCAATCGTAAGCAGTGGAGCAGATTTCATGATTGAGATTGAATGAGTAATATACAGGCGAAATAAACGATACTCATGTATACGAAAATGGAAGGAAAAAACGGTTGATACGCATTCATATTTCTGGAAGCAATAGTCATTCAAACATTTGAATTTTTACATAGAATTTTATAGGATTCAATGGGTGTCTCACTGATAGTAATCCAATCAGGATCGATCGGTGGATATTCATGAATGAGAAGAATGGGGAATAATGATGAATCGAGGAATGGAAATGAATCAGTATTCGACCTAGGATGAGGGAACGGATTGGGGAATGAGATTGAATAGGAATGTGACCACAATTATTTCGAAGAGGCTATGACGAGTATGGAATGGGATTCAATCAGAACATTGTCCAAGCGAAATACTGATTGGATACACTCATTTCTAATCAGCACTATAACATATCGAAAATACGAATAGATGAGAACGAATGAGTGAATGTACGGGAATGATCAAGCGGAGTTGACAGGTTAATGACACATGGTATTTGGAAGGATCCAATCCCAATCAGTGTAACGCCAATTCCGAAGATTACCAATATGAGCTGGTATGAATGCTTTGTTCTTGATGGGATATGATCGAGCGGGTGACAGTTTGTCGAACTAAATTCAATGAGCATTTTACTTTACTATACCGCCAACAGAGATATCAGAATCTGAACGCTATGAACAAAAGGTCGCAATCGTATTCGTTACGTGAAAAGCTCATTGGGGTCAATTGGATGAGCTTAGTGATATACCGAATCCTAATTGCAATCGTCGGATCATTTTGAGGATCAGGTACTGTATCCTGAATGAGATTTGGTCAGCCATATGACGATTCAGAAAATCAGATCCAATGATCGTTTTGCTGGGACATATTATCGTCAGAAATGTCAGATTTTGAACATTACAAATGAAAGGTTCCAATCGTATTCATTACGTAACAAACTGATTAGGTTCTATGCGATCCGTGGAGTAATCTACTGATGTATATATAATTAATTATATATAATATACTGAGTCTTTATTCCAGTCGTCGGAGCATCGTGACGACTACATCCTCTATTCTGAATAGGACGATTTGTTGGATTGGATCCAATGAGCGTTTTGCTGGATCACGTTGTCAGCGAAAACGTGAGATTCTGAACGTTACAAGCGAGAGATCTCAATCAGATTCAGTATGTACGCTCATTGGAGTCTGTGGGATTAACTGAGTGCACGGAGAGAAAAAATTTACTGACGCAGCAAATCGAGGTATTATATATAGAATAGCAAAAGTTTTTGCTGACCTAGCTAAAAATTTGCTATAACAGCAATCGTGTTAGCTACGACAGCAATTTTCTAGCTGTGGCAGCAAAAAATGTTCGCTCCGCCAGCGAATCTTCAGTATTATTGAGTCAACTATATGACGATTCAGACAATCAGATCCAATGAGCGTTTTAATGAATCGGATTCCCATCGAAAATGTGGGATTTTCAATATTGCAGACAGAAGGTTCCAATCGTATTGATTACGTAAAATACTGATCGGGCTCTATAAGATCCGTTGAGTACTATATTGAGTCTTTATTTCAGTCGTCGGAGCATCGTGACGACTAGGTCCTCTATTCTGAATTGGATACGATCAGGAGAATGACGATTCGTTGAATCGGATTCAATAAGCGTTTCATTGAATCACGTTGTCAGCGAAAACATGAAATTCTAAACGTGACAAGCGAGAGGTCTCCATCGTATTCATTATGTAAAACATCTATCAGGGTCTACGGGATCAGCCGAGTGCTGTACTGACTTCTCACGGCACTCCTCAGATCACCATGAGAATTAAGTACTGTATCTTGAACGAGATTCGATCAGCCATATGACGATTTAGACAATCAGATCCAATGAGCGTTTCGCTGGATAAGATTATCATCGGAAACGTCAGATTCTGAACATGACAAATGAAAAGTTCCAATCGTATTCATTACGTAAGACAATGATTGAGTTCTATGATATTCGTTGAGTACTATACTGAGTCTTTATTCCAGTCGTTGAAGCATCGTGACGACTGGGTCGTCCATTCTGAATGCGATACAATCAGAAAAGTGACGATTCGTTGAATCGGATCCAATGAGCGTTTTGCTTGATCAACTTGCGGAAGTATTGAAGTAATTCGGGAGAAATCTTGGCGAAAAAGTTTTTAGCAAGTATTGGGTTTTGGGACTCTGTTATATCTCTTGTCGGTCTCTCAAGAGTACAACAGAGTCTCAAACCTGATACTATGTACAAAGCCTTGCCGAGATCTCTCCCAAATCACTCCTATGTTTTCACAGCTCTCGTGGTTCAATTACTTCCGTCATACTCACAATTCACGTGAAAATTGATGATTACATAACGCATACAATCCCATGAAAAACATCCGCCCATTACATTCCAATTCCCATCGGATTGTACCTCAAAACCCTTAATGATTCTCATTCATTGTCATAATAACTTTACTCACCTGATCTAGATGAGTTTTGCGTCGTTATTCCGATTCATTCTCATAGTGCAATTCTTCTATGAAACTCATTAATATATGCATCAATGACTCGTCAGATCACATACCGAATCTCATTGATGATCTGCTCAGAACCCTTTCAAATTCTCACCTGAATGCATGTCAGAATACGCATCCATCCTCGTTCCAGCTCATCTTCGTAATACCTATTCACATCATTCGTGTCATTCGTCAGGGTACTAATTGATTCTATTGTGCTGTTGTTTCCCTGAACTCTGTGATGCATTTGGGAATGGTCGCATTCAATCTCATTCAGAGTATCCGGTAAGTACACATAAGATCTAACGTGAGCGCACCTTACATCACATCTTTATTCTCAACGCATTTAATCGGCGTATACCCCATTCAGACCTTTAAATATGAGATTCCATGCGAATCCAACCCACACAGACAAAGGGAGCTCTTTTAGATATCTAAAAGATGTCTTTGAAAACTGCAAGACCTTTCCAAGAGATCTCTTTTCGTGAGCGAAAAGATGTCTTATGCAACACCAATAGCTACCTTTTAGTTGTCTTCAAGAAATCTAAAAGACATCTTCAAGAAATGTTTAAGAATTCTCAATGATTTCTTGAAGATGTCTTTAAGAGTTCTTGAAGAGATCTTAAATCCTCCTTGAAGAATTTTTGAATCCCTCCTGAAGACTTTCTGAAGAACTCTCAAATATCTCTTGAAGATTTCTTGAGAGTATTATTAAAATGTCTTGATTAAAATATTAAAATATCCATAACCATACGAATTCATTCATTATTTTGATTTATCACCAAATTGCTTACCAAAACATATGAGGTGTTTGCATATAATTCGAATGCAAAAATACTTCAAGCATTTTTCATGCATGTATATAACCTAAATTCAAAATATTTTAACATTCAATTTCATTCACTTGAATCTGAATTCCGATACATTCTATCTTGCACAAAAATGTGAAATTTGATGGAAATTCAATTCACGTACGTACATAAAAAATAAAGTACAATGGATGAAATAATGAATTGATATTCCTCTAATATATGATTCTGCATAATGATAGGTTAGTTTTTGCAAATACTTTTATTATCCAGTATTGGATCTTGAATGTTTATGTATATATTAGGGTGTGTCAAAAAAATTTTTTTTCTATTAAAGGGGCTTAAACCCTTCATTCCGACCCCAAACTGAACTTCATGACACCTCAGGCCTCTAGCTTCAAATTTAGAGGTCACTCAATCGAGTTCTATATTTGCCAGTTTGAAAAGTCACCTAATTCATGGAATTTCGGCATTTTCTGGAGAAAATTCGCTGCCAGGCACAATTTTGAAGATATCACGATGAACTTAGGCTCAAAATACTCGTCAGGGATCCACCTTTGATGATGATCTACCTTTTTTCGTGAGGAGGGTTTTTGACGTTTTTTACGAAGGGTGAAGTTCACGAAACACGTGTAAAATGGAAATAATAATGATGAAACAAAGTGAAACCGTACAAACTATCGACGGAATGTTATTGACCTGTATTTTCCCGTAGAGAAGGAAACATTAGATGGGTCAAGAGTTCTCAGTATGATTCAGTACCAGCTAGCAACCATGTTGAATAAACAGAATATTCAACTGTTGGAGACCCCAAATTTTGCAGTACATTCTTAAATTGATGTTCCTCGTCACAAAGGGTCAATTCGAGGGAATAAATACAGATGACTCGTTAGATCCCATGAGTTTGGATTTTCGTTTCGGTTTTATAAACGATTCAAACTTCAGCAACATCTAGCAACCCTCATCTAGGGGTGAGAAATGGATTTTCCCAAAAATGGGAGTTGTTTTTTCAAACCAAACGGATATGCAAAAGATTGCATATGGATTCATGGAATGCTGAGGAGTGTACAAAGTTGCAATAAGAGAACCTTGGAAACAATTTTTTGAAACAATATCATGTAAACAGAACAGAAAAAATTATTCCACGTAAAAACTGATACCGCAATTCAGTAATGGGCGATATTCTACAATATCTATTCTCAATATAAAATTCTTATCAAAGTTTTATCGATATTTTATGAAATTCAATTTAAACTCGACAAAATTTCTATAAAAAATATCGATATTTCCAGATACCGCTCATCACTACCGCCATCCGATCCTATGGAAAAACTCGTACTGAAAATATGTATAACATGTTCCCTCTTCCACGTGAAAATACTAGTCAATAACATTTTGCCGATAGTTTGTACGGTTTCACTTCGTTTCATCATTATTACTTCCATTTCACACGTGTTTTGTGAACTTCACCCTTTGTGAAAAACGTCAAACACCCTTCTGACGGAAAAAGGGGTAGATCACCATCGAAGATGGATCCCTTACGAGTATTTTGAGCCCAAGTTCATCGTCATATCTTCAAAATTGTGCCTGGCAGCGAATTTTCTCCAGAAAATGCCGAAATGCCATATATTAGGTGACTTTTCAAACTGGCAGTAAAATCGGAATATAAAACTCGTTTGAGCGATCTCTAAATTTGAAACTAGAGACCTGAGGTTTCGGGAGGTTCAGTTTGGGGTCGGGATGAAGGGTTTAAGCCCCTTTAATGAAAAAAAATTTTTTTTTGACACACCCTAGTATATATAATTAATTATATATGTTGAGTTGTAAAACAATCAGGGTCCGAACTCGCGTAATGAAAAACACCATTTACTGTTCATGGCAATATAATTTCGGAGCAAACGTGCAATACAACATTTACATCTTACTCGTCCCGTAGGCGCTAATCGAGAGGGCGTCCCCAACACGCCACAGCGCCAACGCAATCCACAACGCAAACTACAACGCCCTCTTACATTCGGCGGCAAATGCAAAATCACAAACACGATCTATCACCCCCCTCTCTTGATAAGGAACGAAGGTGACGTGGAAAAACATAATCAATAACGAAATCACTAAAACGCGGAGGAGGCTTCCGACTCCGCGACGACCTGCGCAGTTCAGGACTCCTCGCTTCACCCTGTACCAAACGACGAGCTCTACGTCGATCTTTATCCGCACTATGCGGCTTCGGCAACTGCGCTCGTACCGGCAAATCCACCTGTACTGGCTCCGGGTTTAGCACCCGTACTTGCTGCTGCTGGCCTTCGCCCAGCTGTTGCCCAGGCTGTTGCTCTGGCTGTGGCTGTGGAGGAGGTGGGTGTTCAGGAAGAATGGGAACCACCTGCTAACGATTACCTTCAACAAATTCTATTGGAGGACCCAGATCACCGTATCCCGAATCCGTATCAATTTTAGGAGTACCCTGACCAATCTTACGTAACTAATTCACATGCCTTTTCCAAATTTGGCCATTATCAAGTAAGACCTTATAATGTAACTTCCCTATCCTACCTGTAATCACACCAAAGTCTTCAACTTCCAGTAAGTAACGCCTAAATAATTACGACACGCCACTCTCTCCCCCACACGAAAATCACGTACATCAATATCTACATTACTCAGATTTTTCTGAATATACATCTTGTTCGGATTATAGAGGTCTAACTTCGCCCTCACCTTATAACTAAACAATAAATCAGAGGGTGATCTACCCGTAGTTGCATGTGGCATTATTCTATATTGCACCAAAACTTTTTGTACCGTATCAAACACCTCATTAGGTTTACATTTCATTTTCCGCAAAAAACTCTTTAAGATTTGCACGTATCTTTCCGCCTGTCCATTTGTCGACGGATTATATGGTGCAGTGGTTTTATGAATAATAGGGTGGGTCGAAAAAAGCGGTTTTTCGAGAACCGATTTCTAATAGTGCGGAAAACTTGCGCATTGGGTTGCTAATGATGAGAAAAATAATTGAAAAATTCCCACTTCAAATCTTCAGTTCGCGCAAAGAGCCCGAAGTTTCAAGAAATTTCGGAAAAACTGCAATTTTTTAAAGAAGCTAAAAATTTGTAAAAAAATGTTTTTTACATCTTATAGCATGAAACTCTTCCTTTCCAGTTCCCTCAATATGAAAAAAATACTTTCGGAGTTATTGCCGTTTATTTCGAGATCCCGCCAAAGGCTTGAACTTCGGACAAAATCGAAAAAATCTGCTATTTTCGAAGACTTGCAAGAGAAAAAACCGAGTCTGTTTTGATTTTAATAGGGTGAAAAACTATGGTATGTAGTTATATTCTTGTAGTATTTCAATGTTATACTTGCTGCGAAGCTCGATTTGACTTAAAAACAGGGTCATTCCCTCTGGATTCCAATTTTACTCTTCTCCACCGGTAATGTCATATCCTGCTAGCTTGACTGACTACAGTCAATATACCGACTGAGAAGTGAGCAGCTTGCAACAAGTTACTGCTGTGTTCGTACGTTTGTGAAGTATTTTCAAACTAGTGCAATAATTCATATTGTTATTGATGTGTTCGTGCATTTATGAAGTATTTTCAAACTAGTGCAATAATTCATATTGTTACTGCTGTGTTCGTGCATTTGTGAAGTATTTCCAAACTAGTACAATAATTCATATTGTTATTGTTTGTATTTTTCTTTTATAATTACGTATAATACAGTTCCTTTAAAATAATTACATATTTCTTATTGTTGTTGTGGATCAGTGGTTTCTCTAATAGCTTTAAAATGACAGCTCCGAAAAGTGTTGTTGTTACAAGACATTCCCATCCAAACGTGTGTCCTATCTTTGGCCCATCCAGAGAGCTTAGCGAAAAAATGCTGCCAACATACGAGGATTTGTTGCTTTGTTGTTTTGAAAAGAGGCATACATTGTCATTGTTGACGAATTCAAAAAAGCCATTAAGTTTTTTACCTATTGCTGAATGCGTTGCCACTCAAGTAGAAAAGATTTTTCATAAGGCATCGATTCCAACAGTAACACACAGTCGTGTTGTGCAAATGATCACCTCCTATCATGATGAATATTATAAGTTGAGAAAATCGTACAACCGAGACCAAGAAAAAGATTTTTATAAGAAAAGGTAAGAATTTTTTGTGAATGATGCCAAGTCGAAGCTATTTGATATTGCAGCTTGTAAATGTGTTATGACTTTTGTTTGCCAATGTAAAAAAAAATCAAATGTCTGTGACTGTCCCGTGGTTCAAGTATGCAATTGTGAGAAAGTCAAGAAGATTCCTAATATTGAGTTAAAGTTTATGTACGATCAACGAACAACTAGGATGATGTGTATCGCCAATTTGGATAGAAAAGTGACAGTAAAACTACAAAAAAGAGAAGAAAGAAAAACCAAACTTGAGGAGCAAGAAACTATTCCTTCAAACTCGAGGATAAGTAACACTACTGTAGCTGATCGAAAAATTTCTCTGAAAAGGAGCTGTGATACTAGTTCATCATTGCCTTCAACATCACAAATGCGTTCAAAATTGACGACTACTGCCTTGATGAGTGACAGATACAGTGTTTCCGACAGGGCCACAGCGGCTATTGCCTCTGGTGTTATGCATGATCTTGGTTTGATTTCTGATTCAGATTTGTCACAAGTGATTGACAAAAATAAAATTAGAAGAGAAAAAGATAAGCTGCGAAAAAAAGTAACAGAAGACGACCACGGTCAGCTCAAAGAGGTGAAAGGAATTTATTTTGACGGTAGAAAAGACAAGACTCTAACTCAAGAAAAAGTGGGAGCGAAATTTTACCGCAGAGTCAGGAACGAAGAACATATTAGTATCATTAGTGAACCTGGTGGCCAATACGTCGGACATGTTACACCAATGAAAGGAACTGGTAATGGAATTGCCAACTGTATCATTGATTTTCTGAATGAGGAAAATTATGACATGAATACAGTGGAAGTTATCGGATGTGATGGAACAGCCACAAACACCGGTTGGAAAAACGGTGTCATTCGTAACATCGAAGTTCAGTGTCAGCGCCCACTGCAGTGGTTTATTTGCTTACTGCACTTTAACAAGCTGCCTTACAGACATTTGTTTGAGCATTTAGATGGGACAACAACAGGACCAGCATCCTTCAGTGGCCCGATTGGCAAACAACTTCCTAACTGTGAGAAGAATCCTGTTGTTTGATTTTGAAGCAATCTTAACTGCAGAAGTGATCGCTATTACTAAAATTGATCTTAGTAAAGATCAGCAGTACCTTTTAGATATCGTTACGTCCGTCACAACTGGGCACTGTGATCCAGAACTGGCTGTTAGAGATCCTGGTCCTCTCAACCACTCTCGATGGTTAACCTGTGCTAATCGGGTACTGAGACTTTATATATCCCAAACAAGTCCAACAAACGAGCTGAAGGTCCTGGCAAACTACATTGTAAAGACCTATGCTCCTGTTTGGTTTGCGATAAAACGATATAATACTGTGAAATACGGTCCGAAGCACATACATAAGGTAATTCGAACGACAAGATATTTACCGGATAACATCAAAAAAATAATCGATCCTGTCATTCAAAGAAACGCGTTCTTCTGCCATCCAGAGAACATGCTATTAGCAATGATAGTAGATGACAGAGAACATACACGTGAATTAGGCTACAAGAAGATTCTTGAAGCCAGAAACCAGCAGCCAGAATCAAGAAGCAACGTTAGAATTTTCAAGCTCCCTACAATTAATTTTGAGGCTACAGACTATACTGAACTTCTTGATTGGACAAAGTGTGATTTGACACCACCTCCATTGATATCAAAGATGACATCAGATCACATTGCATCTTTACTGAAAGAAAAACTCTTGCCTGAGTTTGAGAATTTACAATTTCCATGTCACATTCAGTCAGTGGAGAGGTGCGTCAAACTCGTAACACAAGCAGCAGGAACAGTTTGCGGACATGAAAACCGAGATGGTTTCATTAGGACAACTTTAAGATCAAGGTCTGTGATGCCGAAATTCGATTCGAAGTTAGAATTTAAAGGAGCATCAGTCTAATTATCCACACCCCAATTGGTTGGTAGGTCGGGCAGGGTGTGGGACTCGATTTGCAGCCATCTCCTCGTGGTGAGTCCTGGGTCATTTTAGTACGAAAAAAAACACATGCTAAAATGAGCGAAGAGCTGCATTATGATATTGAAAGAATACAATGATATTATTGGAAACGATGATTTCTTTCGTTATTACTACCAACACAAACTTGGTTTATTTCTTGTGCATGTCTTTGAGAATAGCGGATTTTCTCGATTTTCACCAAATTTCAAGCCGTTTGCCCGATTTCAAAACTGATGGAAATACGTCTAACAGTATTTTTTTCATATTAAGATGAGTGCAAAGAATGGATTTTATGCTATTGGAAATGAAAAATTTATTTGTCAACAGTTTTTAGCTTCTTTGAAAAATTGCGAATTTTTCGGAAATTTTTCCAACTTCAGGCTCTTTGCGCGAACTGAAGATTTGAAGTGAGATTTTTCTAATTATTTTTCCCGTCAATAACAAGCCAATGCGCAAGTTTTCCGCACTATTAGAAATCGGTTTTCGAAAAACCGCTTTTTTCGACCCACCCTAATGAATAATACCATACTCTTGTAAAAACGATCCAAACTCTTTAGCTACAAAAGAACGACCAATGTCTGAGACAATTAGCTGTGGTAGACCAAAAGACGCAAAAATCTCTTCACACTTTTGTATCGTCGTATGAGACGTAATATCTTTGAAGATATGTATTTCTGGCCATTTGGAAAATGAATCCACAAGAATCAAAGAATTATGACCAAGGAAAGGCCCCGCAAAATCGATATGTACACGTTGAAAAGGTTCTGCTGCTGGTTCCCAAACATGAGGCTGAACCTTAGCTGGTCGATTACTAAATTCGTTACAAGCCACGCAATTCTTGACCAATTTCTCTATATCAGCATCAATCTTTGGCCACCAGCAATGACCTCAAGCCAATCCTTTCATTTTGATTACTCCAAAATGACCAACATGTAATTCGGCTAAAATTTTGCTTCTCAACGATTTAGGGATTACTGTACGATTCCCTCGCATAAGAATACCGCTATGTACATCGAATTCTCTTGAATCTGAGTTGAAAGTTCCACTTCTCGATAAGTTTTCACCTTTCTGTAAAGCCTGTACAATTTTGTAAATACTTTTGTCTCTCATGGTTGCAGAATTTAATTCACGAATCGTTACCGGCAATGTTTCTAACATTTCTAATTGAAAAATATCGACCACATCATAATCCGAACCTTTATCAGTTCTTACCGGCAACCTAGACGAACAATTAGCATTGCTATGAAGCGCAGTCCTTCTGTATTTAATATCGTAATTGAAACCTTGTAGAAAAATAGCGTAGTGCTGCATACGCATAGCGCTGTCAACCGGGAGACTGCTCTTCGGTGAAAATATTTGTACTAATGGTCGATGATCTGTGATTAGAGTGAACTTTGTTGCGTATAAATACTGATGAAATTTTTTTATTCCAAAAATAATGGCGTATGCCTCTTTGTTGATCTGCGAATACTTCTTTTGTGTACTCGACAAAGTCTGAGATGCGTATTGTATTATTCTTTCCGAACCATCGGGATACACATGAGACAAAACCGCCCCAACTCCATACGAACTCGCGCCCGTTGCTAAAACCAAAGGAAGTTTGGGATCAAAATGTACTAAAAATTCATCGTTCTGAAAAACCATTTCAGCTTTCTTAAGAGCTTGTTCACAATCTTCGGTCCAAACAAAATTTGTATTTTCCCTCAACAGTTTGTTTAGAGGATATAAAATCGAACTAAGATTCTTAATAAATCTACCATAGTAGTTTAAGAATCCAATAAATGCTTTTAACTCTGTAATATTTGTCGGACCAGGCATATTTTGAATCACATCGGTTTTCTTTTTGTCCTTGTGTATTCCGTGTTTATCAATAACGTAACCACAGTATTGTATACTGTCCTTGGAAAATTCACATTTGTCAGTGTTTATACGCAAACTGTATTTAGATAGCCTCTCGAAAACTGCTTCTAATCTTTGTAAATGCTCGTTATAATTTCGACCTGTAATTTTAATGTCATCCATAAACACTGTGACTCCTGGTATGTCACCCAAAATATTTTCAATTTCTCTTTGCCATATGGCGGGGGCTGACGCCAATCCGAACATCAAACGCGTACATCTGTATAAACCTCTATGCGTATTCAAGGTTAGAATATGTCTATCTTCGGGTCTTACTTCCATAAGTTAATACGCTTGACGAATGTCAATTTTAGAAAAAGTTTCACCTCCCGCCATTGAAGCGAAGAGCTCGTCTACAGGTTGGTTGAAAAGTTTCTGCGCTCGAAATGAAAGAATACTGTTTTTGTTACGAAATATATTTTTTTATCCAATATAATCTCCTAGAAGCTCAATACACTTGTTCCAATGATCTTCCAATAATTTTATCCCATCCTTATAATGGTTTTCCGGAAGCTCTGCAAAATAACCGTCTACGGCTGCTATGGCCTCTTCATTCGACGAAAAATGCTTCCCACGAAGGAATTGTTTGAGATTTCTGAAGAGATGGTAGTCACTAGGAGCCAAATCTGGCGAATACGGTGGATGTTCAAGCAATTCGTACTTTAATTCTTTGAATTTAGCCATCGTCAAAACACTTTTATGAGCAGGTGCATTATTTTGATGAAAAATGATTTTTTTCTTCTTTAAACCAGGTCTTTTCTTACGAATTTTTTCATCCAGCTGATCCAAAAGGCTGCAGTAATATTCGGAGTTGATTGTTTTACCTTTCTGAAGATAATCAATGAACAAAATTCCTTTTGCATCCCAAAAAACTGATGCCATAACCTTCTTTGCTGATCGTTGTGACTTCACCTGCTTTGGAGCTGAACAACCAGCTTCAGTCCACTGTAAACGTTCTTGTTTCAATTGAGGATCATGGTGGTAAATCCAAGTCTCATCCATAGTTATAAAACGACGCAAGAATTCGGTTTTATTCCGCTCAAAACGCTCCAAATTACGCTGAGAAATTTGTTTTCGATCCAGTTTTCGTTGAATTGTTAACGTGTGCGGCACTAACTTTCCAAACAGTTTTTCCATACGTAATTCTTCATGTAAAATATGGAGTACTCGTTCGTCTGAGATGCCTATGGCATTAGCAATTTCACGCTTAGTCAAACTTGGATCTCCACTAACCATATTATGTACATGCTCAATGATTTCTGCTGTGTTTGCAGTTTTTGGTCGTCCTTCGCGTGGATCGTCTTCAAGGCTAGTACGACCACGTTTAAATTCACCAGCCCAAAATTCAACGGTGCGTTTTGAAGGTAAGGACTCCTTATACACTTCTAACAATTGTTCATAAACTTCCTTCGCTTTTAAACCCTTCAAAACAGAGAATCTAATGACTGCACGATATTCAATTTTTTCCATATTAAGACAAATCAATGACACGTCAACTTCAAATGGCTTGTAAACAAAGAATGAATTGACAGGATGACTTGTAACTTTGCATGTGTTCTCAGGACAGATATACCAACTTGAGAAAAAAAAAGTTTTGAGCTAGCAGTGCTATCTCTTGGTGAGCGCAGGAACTTTTCAACCAACCTGTACAGTGGGTAAAGGATGATCATCAACTACTAACTGTGGGTTAACCGTGACACTGAAATCACCACAGAATCGAATTCTCATGTTTTTTCTTTTAATTGGAACAATGAGTGTAGCCCACTCTGACGAGTCTACTTTTTCAAGTACACCCGCTTCTACCAAATCATCTAGCTCTTTATCCAGTAAAGGAATTAATTTGAAAGGTACTTGTCGAGCCCTGAAACGTTTTGGACCTGCATCTTCTTTTAACGTAAGCTTTGCTTTGATATTTTTCATGCAAGACAGACCAAGTTGAACGATATTTGAGTATTTTCTGAGCAATGAATCTTCTTTAGAATCTCTATTTGTTGACACATTGAAGACTGTCTCACTTTGCAGAAAGATTCGACTTAATTCTTCGCGATCGATTAATTGAAATAACCATTCTCTGCCCAGTAACGGAGCACGATCAATGTTAATAACATAAATATTCAAATTGTGTTTACAATTTTTATATCTCACCTCGACCTGTACGAAACCCAACGGTTTGAAAGTTTCTTCGCAGAATGAAACTCATTTAAGGTTAGTTTGGATAATTTTCAAATTTGGAAAAAGGCTTTTGATCTGTTTGACCGACATCAGTGTGACAGCAGATCCACTGTCGACTTCGAAACTCATGTCCTTACCGTTAACTTTCATAGTCGTAAACATTTTTTTTCTAAATTCTTTATGCTCCGAAAGAGACGAAACCTCCTTTAGACTCAGAATTCCCTCTACGCTGTACATTTGAGACTTCGTTTTGAAGCATACTTTTTGTAAGTGACCTTTTCCTCCACAGCCACTGCACACAACATTCCTCGATAAGGTACATTTTGAAGCGAGATGCCCTTTTCCACACCTATAACAACGAATATCTTTATCAACATACTTAGAACTATCATTATTACTAGACGCATTGCTTTTACTCGTATTTATTTTATTTGAATCATTTGAATTGAAACTAGATTTTGTTTTACGCAAGAACTTCTTCGACGACCCAGCCTGTACTCGTACTTGCTCGACACCAAGGGGACGTTCTGCTTGTATTTGTGTGGCGCCTTGCTCTGCCATTTCCATCGTAGTCGCAATTCACACCGCCCTTTCTAGTGTTAAATCCTTTGTTTCAAGCAAACTCGCTTGAATCCTTCTGCATTGCTGCCCAAAAACGAATTGATTCCTCAATGCTGTATCAATGTATGTTCCAAACTTGCAATGTACAGCTAATTTTTGCAACGCAGCCAAGAATTCCTTTGTTGACTGGCCTTCCAGTTGACTTCGCTTTGCAAAAACGTAGTTCTCAGCAATCTCCAGAGGCTGTGGTGCGTAGAATTTTTTTAGCTTCTCGGTCAACTCCTTATATGTTTTTGTATATGGATCCGCCGGCTCCAGCTAATCACATAAGGTTTCGAACGCCGTAACTCCAATAAAATGTAAAAGATACGCCACCTTTTGCGCATCCTCTTTGACTCTGTACACTTTGAAAGCTCCTTCTAGCCGTTGTAACCAACGATTCCAATTTTTCGAATTGTCGAAAAATTCTATCGACAAAGCACTTTGTAAAATCACCTCTTGAGCTGTAGGAACGTCAACTGTGTCCGGCATTTTTAATTATCTTTAATAAAGCAACGTCAGAAAAAAAACTTTGATTACGAAACTTCGATGTACTGTACGTACGTGTAAATGTATAATACCTCGGCACGTGTTGACAAAAGAGGTTAACCGGCACGTTTGCGATTTGCGAGTTTACATTTACACTTCATTTTTCTTCTCTCCAACGAAAAACGAAAAAGAATAAAAACATCCTCGTCGCCACTGTTAAGTTGTAAAAGAATTAGGGCCCGAACTCGCGTAATGAAAAACACCATTTACTGTTCATGGCAATATAATTTCGGAGCAAACGTGCAATACAACATTTACATCTTACTCGTCCCGTAGGCACTAATCGAGAGGGCGTCCCCAACACGCCACAGCGCCAACGCAATCCACAACGCAAACTACAACGCCCTCTTACATTCGGCGGCAAATGCAAAATCACAAACACGATCTATCAATATATAATTAATATTGCACAATATCATCGGCGTCGTCGTTCCTCACTGCACACGTGAAACAAATGCGCGGGACACTGTGAATAACTATACGTGAATTACTGCAATGTCCTCTCTAATTCTCTTTGATCCAATTGGTCTATTGGGATTGTTCTATAAGTGCTCTTGAAGATATCTTCAAGAAATGTTTATGAGTGTTCTGGAATATATCTCAATTACAGTTGTCTTATAGAACCTCGCGCAGCACGAGATCTTTCATACATTTCTAAAAGACATCTTTAAGATGTCTTTTAGAAATGTCTTGAAGATACATGAATTCAGGACTCTTTTAGACGTCTTGAAGAACTGCTTGCTGTGTGGGAACTTTTTACGATTACTTATTGATTCCCACAAGGTTAACCAGTGTTATGCTGATTGAATACCATTGTATTCTTCGAACAATCTCAGCCATATACTGTTCGTTTTTTAGTTATGAATGACAATCACCCGATTAGCTTTTTCATTGGATTCAATCGTCATTAAACATGGACAAAGGTCTGACTGAATCTGATTAATTCATGAGTTAATGAGAATTGGTCAGAATCAATGGGTTCTGTTAACCAGGGATTGAAAATGAGAATTTGTTAATGTTCAAACTTGTGTCAAATCTTCCAATATTCTCCATTTGGAGCCGATGCAAATGAACTGCGGTGGAGCCTGTATCGATGGATCTGACAAATTACATTTGCATCTTTTCAATACATCACATATAATGAAATTTTGTTCCACGCCAATTTTAAGGTTATGTGAATCTCAAAAGATTGACTTAATTCTTGATAATTTATATTCTGCCAATAGTTTTGGACTGCTGAAATGAAATATCTTCAAACATTCAATACAAAACATACTTTTATTGTTGTTCGATGCTTTTGTCCCTAGTAAAACTATCAATATAAATTTGTATAGGCTAGAGATAAAATACTTAGTTTTCATATAACGTTTCGAGAACTTTCTGAAAAAGTACCATAGCATTTGTCAACAATGTCCCCAAAACGTGTTTTCCAGCACATTGAATGAATGTTCTCAAAATGTTTAGGAAATATACTTTTGGGAACCAACATCTGTAGGACTATGGACACGTTTTTGGAACGTTTTGAGAATTTTTGGTGCTGTCTGGGTATTCACTTGATTGGTCGGTTGTTTCCGGGTCGTAAGCATAAATCCACGTCTCATCCCCCGTAATAATGCGTTTCATCTTGTCCTGATAGTCAGAAAGCATTGTTTTACACACTTCAACGCGACGATATTTTTCCAGGAAATTCAGTGTTTTCGGTGCCAATCGAGATTTGACGCGTCTGAGGCCCAAAACATCCTTCAAAATGGTATTGACTGACCCTTTTGAACTGCCAACATCATCAGCAAGATCTGTAATTGATCATCGACGATTTACGAGCACCAAATCTTTGATTTCTTGAACGTGAACTTCGTCAGTGGGAGTGGATGGTCGACCGGAACGCTTTCCCTATTAAAAATGTCCCACAGATCCTGACAGATTCCGGTCAAAATTCTGTCTGGTTCCGTGGGAAATCATCATGCGTGGGACAAAAACCGACCGAATCTTGACAGAAAATTATCCATCGGACATTTGGAATAGGGTTTCGTCTTCGACACATTCTCGACCTTCTTGGAACTCTTTGTGCCACTTGTAAACATTTTTTTTCGACATAGGCTCATCACCAAAGGCTTTTTGCAACATCCTCAACGAATCAGCAGCAAAAAATTCACTCCGCAAACAAAATTTATTACAAATTCTTTTCTCAACAAATGCAGACATCATAAAAATCGAAAATTCACTTTTGGCAACTTACAAAACGAAGCGTATCTCAAACAATAATGAATATTTTCATGTGACTCTTGCACGGATATCAAAGACAGTCTTACTAACCTGAAAATGAGAGCACTTCCTCAAATACATTTGCGTACAGAATTTAAATTCAAATGTCACCGTACTTTTTGGACACAGTAGTATTATAAAGGGATCTTAAACATATCTTTGTGTTAATTTGATGTCTGAAATGAGTTTCTGTCCGATGATCTTAATTCCATCTCAAAAAACGTTCCCAAAAGATATCTCAAAAAACATGTTCAACTTATCCGATTACGTCGCATAAAACATCCCTTCCCAAAAAAATCTTAAGATATTTCAACCCAGACTGCACAGATGGTCATTTTGAATCCATATAAACTTCTCAAAGAATTCTTGAACAGTCCCCGTTATATTAGTGAACATGAATTCAGTATGAATTCAATTAACTCAAAATGGATACATATTCGATGCCTGAAATGTTCTTGATGAATTCACGATATGAACTGTTTCTGGACAACTGAGTTGTTTTGAAATATAATTCAAAATATTCATAATGAATTCATGTTTACTGTCATAACGGGAGCTCTTTGAAGAGACTCTTGTGCTGTATGGGAAGATCCATTCAGTATCTTAAAGATATCCTTAGGATATCTTTTTGTTGATTAGAAGTCGTGGTTCTAGAGACCTGTAGGGGTCAACAAAAAATCGGATCATCAAGAAATACATCCAATAGTGTTCGGTTAGTTGAACTCCAATAGCTGAATGCAAAAACATCCTATCCAGCACAGAATAATCGTAACCCAGATGCCATGAAATGTCATGCCAAAACATACTCGCGAGTTTGGAGTTGTGTGAAGGCTAGCATGAGAATCCGATCGTCACGAATTATATCCAGAACCAATCGGTGGGTCGCAATTCAATGTCCATATGCAATGCAAATCTCATTCGGCATATGATAATCTTAGTCCAGACACCACGGAAGAACATGCAGTGACATAACCGCGGTTTTACTAGCCTCCAAAGGCTAGCAAAAAAATTTAACCTACAAGAATTACACTTAGAAATAATCGGTGAGTCGGCTTTGAGTCGCCAGATGCAAAACATGAAATGCGATGCTGGAACAAAGTTGTGAATTAGAAAAGCTCTAAAGACCAGCCAAACAGTCAAATCGCCAAGATATACATTCGAAACTAATCGGTCAGTTGGAATTGAGTTGCTGGATACAGTCACCTCATACATCACGCAATAAACATGGGCCAGATGCATTGAAATGTCACGGAGTGACATAGTGACAAGTTTGGAGGCCTCCAGAAGCACACTCGCCTCCAGGATGGGTTATGTTTCCCTGAAACGTCTCGAATTTTTCCCCGGCTCATGAGGCTGGGCATCTATCATCTATCGATTTTCAACATATCAATTTAACCCTTTGGCGCTGCAAATTGTCCCCGCTATTTACTTTTTATATGGGAGAATTCCTGGTTGAAAAAACCCATTGATTCGCGCCATCAATCAGATCTTTGCCCGATTCAAATGGAATATGACGAGAATCCATGGGTTTCTTGAACTAAGGGAAACTAGGGACGGGCTGTTTCGTGCAGTTGCAGCAACAAAGGGTTAATTTTCAGAAGTTTAAATGCAGTAGCGTCTTTCTGCATAGGCTTTGTAGGCTCGAGCTTAGATCCCTACGCTGATGGGGGCCCCCAACTCTCTGGACCACAATTTTCTTTAATTCCATAAGAAAGGAATTTTTTGAGAATTGAAATGATGAAAGAAGTAAAGCATGAGCTGCGGGTCTCAGAACTGCACAGCCAAACAAACATATTGATGTATTCATAATGGATGAAAGTCTAAAAAGAGATATTACTATATGTAAACCAAAGAAATTCCCTTACATGGGTCCCCGAGCATTTTGAGCCTAGGGCCCCTCGAATATGAAAGACGGCACTGTTGAAATGCGTTTAATGAAAGCTCATTCAACGCCTAATGTATGTTCTCTGAACAATCTTCAAAGCTCCATGATCTCTTGGGATTTCGAGCCGCCTCGCAACGATCCAATCAGCAACGAATCAGGAAAAATTCACCCCACCCAAAAGAAACACAAATTAAATGCACGAATAAAAAAAATGTATCAGTAAACAATAAACTAACAAACACAGTACATAATTCAATAAAATTTTGATTTCAGAATACAGCACAATTAAAATACAACATCTACATTTTCCTTGTGAACAATAACCACATCTTTCGCTAACATATTAGGAAATCCAGCGTAACGGAAATCGAAGGCCGGCATTCTATCCAGAGGGAACCCGAAGGGTTGGTTGTCCATGTTGGTTTCTCCCCAAATACGTGCATTATATTTGAAAAGTTCCGACTTGATGGGATTTACATAAACGAAGAGCTGGAAGGGCATACCTTTCGAGTTACCTCGAGGTAACATCAGTCTTAATGGGAATCCATAAACCCGCTGTTTGTGTTGGAATTCTGTAGCGCCTGATAACGCTTTTTCCAACTTCAAATAGAATTTTTCACCCAATTCTTCCTCGGATATTGTGAATACAGAATTGTTACACATTCGTGTGATTTCGTTCATTCCTTTCTTCACTGTAAACAGATAAACTTTGTTGAACAATTTTCTTGGAAGGCTTTCAATGCAAATTTTAAATTCCACTTACGTTGAATTACATCATGCTCCAATTCGTAGAAATACTGATAACTCTCCTCGAAGGGCATATCTCTGTGATGAGTATCCTGTTTCGGTCCAAGGAAAACGCGAAGAACCGCTTGGGTATCCTCCGTCGACTGGATATTAATACGAGAATGGAAAGGTACATGATTCAACCTGTATTGACGTATTTTGACGAAAAGAGAGTCGGATTGATTTCGATTTTCAACGGGCATACCGTTGCTCACAACGCTATCGTACTCATCGAAGTAAGTGATCAATGGATCGATCTCGAAAGATTCAATCTTCAAACTTGGGAACACGATATCCTCTTCTTTGTATGGTTTCAAATGGGACTTGTACCTATCGTAAATATCGTAAACCATTGGATTGTTAGAATTGTTCATCTTTTCAAAGAATATTCGTCGCGTATACTCACTTTTCATAATATCCCACAATTTTTTTGTAAAGACGATAGGATGCGGGATCCCTCATGGAAGTACTGAAACTCTCCAGTGCGCTTGGGAGAAGATTATGCGGCTCCGATGGTTCTAAATTGAATCCAAGAATCTTCCTCGCGTAGTTATCGATGCTACCGTAGTAATCAGGATGAATACTATCCTCGTTACCCTCGATTATATTACCAAGCATATTCAAACCTTCTCTCGTGAAAATATCAATCTTTGTGCCGTTCTTAGCCGTGATATGTCCGTTGTCGATGGCATCGGCCACCCTGGATTCAAAATGTTTGATCTCCTGAAATGAATTGATAAGCAATCAAAATTCATGAAAAGAGAAAAATCATTTGTTTTTTTACCTCTATGTATTTGTACTTATAATCAGGGAAGTGAGAATTCGCTGGACGTTGTGGGTAGGGGAATCCATTGTGGTAGACCATCACTGGATAAAAGCCAACGGGAAATTCTCTGTACCAATCGAAGTCTTCGAATAAAGGTATACCGTGTGACAATCGCTCCGCGTAGTAACGATTCAACAATTGCTTGTGAACGTATAAATATTCTTCCCCGCGATACTCGGGGAAATTGAATTCCTTGCTTTTCAGCCAGAAAGGCATTTCCTGTCGGAACAAGAAGTAATAATAATTCCATTCGATGTCCTCCGTGAGATAATTGAGCTTGTGTTCGAGGTCGTAGTCGTCCACTTGGTACCAACTGGTATAATTTCCAGAGATCACGTATGTGTCGTATCCGTCACTCTCTTTCGTCGTAACTGGAAAATGTATAATAAGAATGTGAATACTTGCTTCAACGTTTGATCTCTTGCTGACATCTCACGGTGGAACGCTGAGGCTCTTCCTCCGAGCTCCTTTGTTATCATGCCAGCTCCATCACCCTCTTTCAAATTGAAATGTCAACTACTTTCATGAAACGAACCTAATTGACCGTTACGTTTTGCGAATCGAGCTCTAGTGAGAACGTCTGAATTGTAATACGCGTTGGGATACATCTCATAGTGTGGGGGCAGTTTCATCCACTTAGTGTCCTCCCGCCGGAACACAGCACTGTACAAAGCGTACATGAATTGTCCTTCGTTGACGTGTACTCGAGCCCAAGCGGCCGTTTTGAAGAACGTGTCGAAGTCTTTGGCATAGTAGAAGAGACGGAACAAAGCGGTGCATTCTTCGAGAAGTTTCGGATAGAGAGGAGTGAATATTTCACCCCTATGCATCATTCCGTGACGCCATTTTGCCAGAAAATCCTCCACCACCGCCTGAAAATACATCGATTGCTTTCATATCTGTGAAACGTATGTGAGAATAATTCCATACCTTATTGGTATAAGTCTCGACATTATCCTCAATTTTAAACTCCAGGCCTTCCTGGTACAACTCCGGATTGACTATCTCAGGTTGCGATGGGTGCCAAGTAAGTTTGAACAACTTAATTTGTTTCTCGAGATAATCTTTAGTAGCATAGCGTTGATCGAGGTACGCAGCATTAACGATACAACAACCGGTCGCGACGACCAACAACACCACGGAGTGGCGAAACATTCTCAAACCTTCTGGTGCTCTGTCTCGTACTTGTGCGTTAGAATGTGACTTCGCTCCAGGTTTTATACAATAGCCATGGCTCATTTATTCCATTTGTTACATCGAATCATGAATATTTGAATATTCCCGAGTACACAAGTTAAGGATCATGCGGGAAACATGTGGCGGAACAAATACATATTGATCTTCATCAAATATTATTTCCATTTATTCTATTTTTTTCGCTCACATTTTTTTAATAGTATGCATTATTCGTACTTGCCTGGCAGAAGAATAAATAAGATAATATTCAATGATATTTGAAGATGATACGAAAAATGAGGGATCATTCTTATATCGTGTATATAATGTATTCGAAAGATTATTGATATTTTAAGTGCATGGGAAGACCGGGTCTATTAATATTTAGAAAAATGACTGTCAATTTAGGGAAAACGAGGATCGCTGAGAAATATTCGTAGTGAATCTACTAAAAACTCGTAGTCGATGTATCAACAATTGATAGTTCCCCTGTGAAAAATACCAATGAAACTATCAACTGTTAATATTTTGACGATAAATTTTTGGTAGACTCTCTACGAATATTTTCCAGCGATCCTCTTTTTCCCTGAATTGACAGTCATTTTTCCAAACGTTGACAAATTCTTTCTAAATATTAATAGACCCGGTCTTTCCGTGTGTATTACACCCCGTTGGGGGTTGTCTTTTCCATTTGGTTTATACGATGTTATTGAGTGGCTTGGCACGATGCCTCCCTAATGTGTATTAATTACGGGTCCAATATGGGCCTAAAATCCATGCCTGAGTCACCCAACGCGAGGCCAAGCTGGACAGGCAAGTCAAGCCAACCCTGAGATGATAACATTGTTCCCAGCTTGCACGGAGAAAAAGGATCATGGAATGATCACTAGAAAAGATAGTAAACTGGTGACAACTACGAATTTCTGTACACAGTCGCTAACAGAGACGAGTAATGGTTCCTATTTTGGTATACTATATTATATTTCAGTGTACCAAGATAGGAACCATTACTCGTCTCTGTTAGCGACTGTGTACAGAAATTCGTAGTTTTCACCATATTACTATCTCTTCTAGTGATCATTCTATGATTTTTTGTCTGCGTGTGGCTGCACTGCTTTGCCCGACAACTAGCTGGCACAATGGGCCCAGCATTAGTCATCAATACTGCGCCCTCTCATTTTTTCAATTTTGGGAATTTTTTTTAAATTGTAACTGTAGTACGTGATAATCTGAGAAAAAGCTTCTGATGGTGAATTTTTATTATAAAATCTCAAATTCAGGAAATCCTGGAGGAAATACAGATCTAAAAAAAAGATGCTGGACAACAGGCGATGATAGGGATAAATTCATAATTATAGATTTTAACGACTTTTATGTGTCTGTCTTGAAAATTGAGAGAAGAATTACTGAATGATGAAAATTTCTCTGAAAATCCCTGAAAATTTCTTCGAATTTCATTGAGAAATTCTGAGAAATCCTGAACAGCTCTCACTTATTGGGCACGCTTTTTCACTGAAAATTTCTCTGAATATCTCTGAAAGACTCTGAATTTTTCTGAAAAACACTGCAACTGTCTGGAAAACTATGAACTCCTCTGGAAAACTCTTCACTGAAAGCCTCTGGAATTTTCAAAGATTTTTAGTAAAATTTTTCCACGAGGGTACTATTGAACCATAAAAAATAAAAAAGTATTAAAAGTGAGCGTTACAGTGAAACAGTAATGTTTAAATATTCCCCTGGTCAAAACATCTTTCTGAATCTCCCTGAAATTTCTCTGTATCTCTATGAATTCCTTCGAATTGAACTGAATCTTCCAGAATCCTGCTGGAGCATTCTACATCATTCCGAATATCTCAAAATTTAATGTATTCAGATTTTAAGACTCCTCAGAATTTTTTCGGATCCCTCTGAATCTGTCTGCATCTGCTTGGATCTCTCAGGATTTCGAAAAATTCTCTCTGAAATAGTCTCAATCTCTCCAAATTCCTCTGCATTCATTTGGATTTATCCGAATCTTTCTTCTAAATCCTCTGAAATTTCATTATTCATTCAGATTTCAAAGTTTCCTCTGAATTCCAAAACTCCCTCTTGAATGTTTTGAATCTTTGAATGTATCTCAGACTCTCTAAATTTGGCCGAATCTCTTGGAACTTCTCTGAACCTATCAGAATTTTGTAAAACGAAATGATCTGAGACTATCAGACTTTTTTGCAATTTCTCTGAATTCACCTGAATTTGTTTGAATCTTTCCAAATTCTTCTGAACCTATCTGAATTCTGCAAAACTTGATTTATTTCGACTCCAAAGCTTTCCCTGAATTTTTTCTGAATCCTTCTGAATTCCAAAAAATGTTCTGAATTTTTTTAAATCTATGGATGTGTCTCAGACTCTCTAAAGTTCTCTGAATCCATCAAGATTCCGTAAAATAAAATGATCTGAGACTCTCCGATTTTTTCTAATCTTCTTTGAATTTTCCTGAATTTGTTTGAATATTCCCACATCCCTCTGAATCTATCCGAATACTTCAGAATTTTATTCTCTTCGATTTCAAAGCTTTTTCGGAATATCTGTTAATCATTTCGGATCCTTCATAATTCCCTGGTACAACAAATCTCCCTGAAATCTCTCTGAATCTCTCCATGTTTCTGGACATTTTTCTGCAAGATTTAGAGTAATGTAAAGAGATTCAGGGGGAGCCACAGGCTTTTCAGATAGTGATGCATTATAAATTTCTCCAACTATCTTTGAATTTCCATGAATTTGTTTCAATCCCTCTGTCTTCAGGTGAATCTGAATCTCTCCGAATCTGTCTAAAATTCACAGAATTCCATATATTTAGATTATTAACTTTCTTGGAATTTCTAAATCCACATAAATTTCAGTGATTCACTCAAACTGAATACCCTAAATTTTCCTCAAACTCCAATGAATTTCTCAAAATACCTCTGAAAGATTTCGGATCTCTCAGAATGTTGAATGTCAATTGGGTTGTTTTTGAATTACCTCTGGACTCATGGACCAAGAATTTCCTCTAATTTGCTTCTGTCTGATTTCTTTTTAATTTCTCCTAATCGCTCAGAATTTTCTTCGATCTCTCTGAAGAAATCGACACATAATTTCCTCCATATCACCTGTATCTGAATTTCTTCAAATATCTCTAGAATTCCCTGAATTCCTCTGGAATTTTCGACCAGAAATTCTTCTCGATTCCGTTATTTCTGAATTTTCATGAATTGTCTCTAAATCTTTCTTAATTTTCCTTTTAAAGTTCAATCCATCCTTTTTCCCCAATTCTTCTATCACTGAGTTTTTCTGAATCTTTCTGAAACTTCCTGAAACATAGAAGCTCATGGATATGTATCCTTATTAGCTCATTCAAATCCTGTATAAGAGCATATACTTGTATTTGAATAAATTGATTGATTGACTGATAAAACTCCCTGAATCTCTAAAATTTCGGAACATTAGGTGTTGGAATTGATTCGCAGCGTTACACAAAAGCTGACGTAGGTAGTACAGTATTCCGTTGTTACCTACAATAATCTATTCACCGTGAAACAGCTATTATTGGACGTAATTTGTTTTGAATCGTAAATAACAACATTTCATAACTTATTGAACATGTCAAAATTTATACCGAATGAAGTGTGCTTGCGGGGAGTCTGACTCCATCACTTCAATATGAACTGAAGAGCTGCGGAAGCCCGTCGTATTTCAGTGGAAGTGTATGGTGAACATGGTCTAGCTGAGCAAACGTGTCGAAAATGGTTTGCACGTTTCAAAGCTGGTGATTTCGACTTAGATGATAAAGAGCGACCTGGCCAGCCAAAAAAATTTGAAGATACCGATTTGAAGACGTTGCTCAATGAAAACTCATGTCAAATCCTTCAAGAATTGTCGACATCATTGGAAGTTGACTTATCAACGGTAGGAAAACGTCTGAAAAGTTTGGGCATGATCTAGAAGGAACACGGAGAAGAAAGAACAATGAATGATTGCTAGAAATACGAGGGATCATTGCTAAAAAAGGTTAGCAAATTGGTGACAACTGAACTTTTCTATCAACAGTTCTTTATGTGGGGAGTAGTAATAGTTCTTATCTTCAGATGAAGATCACTGCTAATTCATTTAGTTTCTATTACAATATGAACTAAACGAACATACTTCCTATTCCTCACAAAACTTAGTGATCAATATCATCATCCAAAAGAAAGATGCCGTGAATTATCCTCAAATATTACGCAAAAAAAATTAATTCTTTTAGAATTCATACTTCCACGACGGTTTCTCCTTCGATTTGTCCGGGATGGAAGGCTGTGATAGAAAGAAATTTTTTTCTCAGTAATGGGGATTCGATCCTACCTACCTAATCAACCTAACTTAACCGAAGCAACGCTTATACCGACTTAGCTCTACCGCACGATTGAGATTTTCAACTCACTGAAAGTTTATGAATCGTTCGTAGATTCGTGCTTACACCTCAGCAACTTATTTTATGAATAATCTTAGTGATGTACGGCACACAACGCTTGAGAATCATTACCTCGAAATGTTATAAATGATTCCACACCGTGTAATGGTTCTATTCTTTTTTTCTGTGTTGGAATCTACTCTATACATTGCTTGGCAATGATTGCCTGAAAATATTATGGATCACTCTCAACACTTCATATTCAATTTCATGACGTTTTTGTAATGACTGAGGGAACCATCGCTAACTCCGTTTGTCGTTGAATGCTCCACAGCATAGGCATAATTGATACAATTTTTCATTACTATACACGTTAGTACCCTTTGCTATTTTTCTATTATTCATTCCTATCATCACAAGCAATCATTGCTTATTTTTCAAAAATTGGCTTCAATCCTAGGCAAGATAATGATCATCGCTACCAATTTCAAAATCATTTTTCTCCGTGAAGGACGTTGGATCCCATATGAATTGAAACCAAAGGACATTGAGAGGCGTTTTTTTGACGTCTGAACTGCTGCTTCAACGGCAGAAAAGAAAAGGTTTCTTGCATAGAATTGTCACTGGCGATGAAAAATGGATCCATTACGACAATCCGAAGCGCAGAAAGTCATGGGTTAAGCCCGGCCAACCATCACAATCAGTGGCAAAGCCAAATATCCATGGGTCCAAGCTCTTGCTCTGTATTTGGTGGGATCAGATTGGTGTGATTTATTATGAACTGTTGAAACCGAATGAAACCATGACTGGGGATCGTTACCGACTACAATTGATGCGCTTAAGCCGTGCATTGAAAGAAAAACGACCGGAATACTCCAATAGACACGACAAAGTTATTTTGCTGCACAACAATGCTCGTTCGCACGTCGCAAAGCCAGTGAAAACATACCTCGAAACACTTAAATGGGAAGTTCTACCCCACCCGCCGTATTCTCCAGATATTGTGCCATTGATTACCATTTGTTCCGTTCGATGGCTCATAGCTTGTCTGAGCAGAAAATTAACTTTTTACGAAGATTGCCAAAAATGAGTCGATTTGTGGATTGCATCCAAAGATGATGCGTGCTTCCGACACGGTATTCATTCCTTGCCCGAAAGATGGTCAAATGTAGTCGAAAGCGATGGACAATACTTTGATTAATGTATTCTTTGATTTTCATTCGAAATAAATAATGTTTTTTCATTAAAAAAACGCTACGAATTAATTCCAATTCCTAATAGAAATTTTTCTCAATTTTCTTGTGTTTGAATTTTTTTGAATACTTCTGAATCTCCTTGAAACGTTCAACATATAATTTCCTCCAAAGCATCTATCTTAGAATTTTTCAAAATTTTGCTGGAACATGAAATTTTCAGAGAAATTCAGAGACATTTTTGTTACCACTGTTATATCATTATCAATTCTGAAACTAAGCGCTGTCTTAAATTACGCTGAGGACATAATCCTATATCATTGATGAATTTTATAAAAAGAAAAAAAAACAAGCTCATTCAAGAAAGATAACTTTATTTTTTTATTCGACACATCATACTCACTTCAAATCAATTCCAAACCTCAAGATACCAAATGGTTGTTGACCAGCGTGATTATAGTTGTGAAGAATTATTGATTTTTCGCATTCGGCTAATGATTCTTTCATTACAAAGCTTCACCATCTTCTGTGAATTTCCGCTCGCTATGCCATTTTCTTGGAATGGAAAATTAATTTCATTCAAAAGAATTTTTGTTTATTCCAAATTACATTTTCATGTCATTCAATTAAAACTGCATGAAATATAATAGAGGAGAGTGGTCTACGTTGAGACACTTTTCATTTGTTCATCTACACAATACAAACTTCAAGAAGAGGGCAATTTTTCTCGCTTGGAATCTTCAGGTACAACCCTAAGTTACAAAGTATTCTCCTCATGATGATCGCTATTATTGAACTTTTTGAATACCAGGGCATTTTATCTGGACATCGAAAGTGTTTTAACCTAGACTAGAGTATTATAGGATGACCCAGACAGCACAAAAAGTTCTCTTAACGTTTCGAAAACATGCAGCTGGTTCTGCGTGTTTTGGTCTCCGGAAAGTGGGTTCTCCAAACGTTTAGAGTACCTGCATTTTGTGTGCCCCTAGATACGTTTTCAACACATTCTTTCCATCTACTACACGCCGTTCCCATAATGTTTTCCCAACGTACTTTCATGGGAACTAACCTTTAGAAACATGTGTGCAGCTTCGTACAACGTTATCAAAACCTTTATTGAACACGTTCCCAGAACGTCGCCCGATGCACATGAATAGAATTAACCGGGACGTTATTTGCACGTACCTGGGGTATACATGCCCAAGCAGCAACAGAAGTTCGAAGTATGTACGAAATAGAAACGTGCGTAGAATGTACGAATGAGATACGAAGAGTATATAATGAACGCTCATAGAATATTCGAATGAGACTGTTTTAAATATACACTGAAAAAAATACTCCGGTTAATATATGGACAGCAAAAATTACTGCTATTTTAACCGGAATTCTAGTTAAATGAATCAAGTCTCCGGCAAATTTAACAAGGGCTCCGGTAAATTTAACAAGAATTCCAGTAAAAGTCACAGATATTCCTTGCTGTCCATATAGTAACCGGAATTCTGGTAAAATTAACAGTTCATTTTTTTCCGTGTACTTAGAACGTACATAGTACATTTGAAATGTACGATATTCATTCAATCGACGTTCGATTGACGTACCGTTGTATATTCGATTACATACGTTCGATGAATATGCATAGCACCTATGAAACGGTCTCATTGGAATATGCATAGAACATATTTCGAATATTCGAGGAACGTTCATAGTATATTCTGGTGCTACTTGAGTGTGACGTTCTTAGAACATCCTGAGACATGATTCGCACGTTCTCTGTGTAACCAAGCATATTGTCTGAATGTTCAAAAGACCTCGCGGTGCTGTATGGGGAGACAGTGGCGAGTTCACATTGAATCCTTTTGCGGAACCCAAAAATTCCAATTATTATGATTTCCCGTACAGGGATTGGTCCCAACAAACACGACTGCTGGTGTTTCAAAGGGCCAGTGACGGCTCTTCAACGGCATTGCCGGACCATCAGCGGCCCATTGAATCGCCAGTAATCATTGTTTGTAGGGGTGCTAGCATGCACAACGTAGATAAAGTATGGCCGAGGCTTGGCAACCAAGCATGGCGCAACACTGAAATAATAACATTATTTTATGATTTATCAATGTGTTTTTCCAATGGAGCCCCATCATTGGTGCAGAAATGGCAATGAAATGAACCATCATTGGCAAACAATTAGAAAAATTTGTTCATCGATGTTGCGCCGATAATAAAACTGTAAAAAATAATTAACTCAAAAATATATAAAAAGTAGAGGCGCATTTCAGAATTTCCAATATATGTTATTTGGGATCTTATTGTGTTTTCCTCATTTATTTGTAAACAACTCAATGTTTTTGTCGTTACAGTTTGCCATCAGAAGAATGCACAATACGGATCAGGAGTAGGAGCCATCTGGTGTAACCTGTAACAGAGAACCATTGACTGTTCCCACATAGCACTAAATGTCTCAGAAATATTCCCAAAATATGACAAATGTATCATTTGAAACATTCCAGTTGAAATGTTCCCAGAAGATTGCATAAATATTACGTATACAATGTTTAATGATGAATATTCTGACAATCTTTTCTTCAAAATATCGCATACATTACATTTTGAAATGTTCTAACAATGTCATGATTAAAATATTCTGTGAGTAAAACAATTCTGAAATTTCTCAAAGTCTGGATTCGGGATAGTTAGAAAGTTGAAGAAACATTATTCTGTTATTCATGCTAATCGATTCAAACTTAATCAGAAGTGTGAATATTCGTCCATTACAAAAATGTTTTCCTCAGATGGAATTCTTCTTCCAAAGAAAAATGAATAGGGTTTGTGAGAAAGGATTTTTTCGATTTCAAACGCTCACTGAGAAAAAACATTTTTTATTGTGAATAAAAAATTTTGATCAACAAATTTCCTTTGTTCATACAAATGCTTATCTCACAAGGGGGAAAAAATTGTTTGTCTGGAAAAAAATCACATCTTTTGCCGGTAGTCGAATCACTTTATTCCACTGAAAAATTTGATTCTTACGCTGAAAAACACATGATTGATGAAAAAAATACCTACGCAGCCCAACTATTCAAAAAGGCCTTCTTCATGAATTCTTAGAATCATTCATCCCATGGAGACAAATTTTTGAAATTCTCATCCCAATTCATTCTGGCACTTGGTAAAATTTGCAAATGGGTTTTTCAAAAAATGTGCCTCCCAAGTGGTGTTCATTTAACATTTCAGAAGATTCTGAATCGATCGGTTCATATCCCACAGAAACAAATTTTTGAGAGTTTTTCATCAATTTGCTCCCCAGCACTTGGTAAATTTTGGAAGTGCGCTGATAAAGAAAGATTTCTCTCAAGTGCTATTCATTTTTCATTTCAGAAGATTTCGAATCGATTGGTCTATATCCCACGAAAACAAATTTTTTCATCAATTTACTCCAGTACTTGGTAAATTTTGGAGGTGAACTTTTCAAAAAACGTTCCTCTTAAGTGTCATTCATTTTTCATTTCAGCAGATTCTGAATGGATCAGTCTTTGTCCCACGGCAACAAGCTCTCGAAGTTTTCCCATCGATCTTACTCAGCACTTTGCAAAACTTCAAAATTGAGGTAAAAAAAAACCTCTCTCCCACAATCTACTCATTTTTTATGTCAGAAGATTCTGAATCGATTGGTCGATATTTCACGGAAACGAATTCTTGAAACTCCCATCACGATGATTACCATAAATGGCACTTTCAGAGTGGTGCCGTCATCTCGAAGATTTGCGGACGTGATAGAAGTCTTGACTCTCACTCGCAAGACCCGGGTTCAATCCCCACTGGGGTAACTTCCTAATAATTGACTTCGAAGCAGGTTTTCTTCCACTCAAAGTGATTCCGGCCCCCTCGTTCAACATTCGTGGAAGTAAACTCTGAGGAAATTTTTGTTCAATCCAAAGTAATATTTCTTAAGCTTTCTAATATATTACAATTTTTTTCGTACAGAATATCACCAAAATGATCACAGTAATATTTCAGAATGTCTCCAGACGTTACCTCAATGATCTCAGCAATGTTTCAGAATATTCCCAGAATGTTACAAAGATGGCGGCATAAGACATGCTGCATACATTCTGACAATTTCCTTGAAACATTCTCCAGAATATTACACATTCTAAATGTAATATTTTGACAATACTGCTGGGACATGCGGTGCTGTGTGGGTTCTTCCGAAAAATTATTTGAGCCTTATATATTCCTTGTATACATCTCTCACTACTCGCGAGAAACACTCGATCGGTAACTCAGCTAGGAATTCAACCATCAGAAGTTAAAATTAAGGAGCATGTCAATATTGAGCCATGCTATTACCAATGATCGGCGCTACATTGAAAACTGATTTTTATCCAGACTAGACCAAAGTTTGTGGCAATATTCAATCACGTTTCAAATGATCCTCACTTTCAATAGAATCTATCGTTCAGTCAATATTGGACCAAGGATGAGCCTAGCAAGCGCCAAGCCTGGCGGAATTGTGAATCAATAGTAGGCTGACAACCGAAATTCGTTGAAAACCGATATCGGTGCAACATTATATTTGTTGTTGATCAACATTGAATATTTATAGACTGTCAAGCCTTGCCTGTCAACATTGCGCCAAGCTATATTCTGTTGTCAGCATTGGCGGAACTTATAGTAAGTTTTTATATGGGTTATTGAATAGATTCAATAGTTGATACATCCCTGAGAGTGGAATAAACAGAAAGTCATGAAGTTATATCAGGTAGAATATCGAAAAAAGCAACGAGAATTTTTGTTTGTTGCTGTAATTTATATTTAATCGTGCAGCAATTTAATCTGGTCTCGTAATTCAAACAACTGCGACGCTAGCAGACTTGTTCTGTGTGACTACGTACAAAAATCACGCGTGCACGCCTCACACCAGCATGTCTCAAGGTACACGCAAATGGTTGTCCCAACATACACGCATTACATGCACATTGAAAATTAAGTTTTCTACCTTGCACATGAATGAATTCAATTGTTTTGTTGATGGATCATTTTTCAGCATAAAATAAGGTGAAAAATGGTGTTCATTCCATTTCGGAAATATGAAACTAAAATCCAATAAATTTGCTGACAATGTAGCTGTTCAATTTCACTTCAGTTACCGCAAAAGTAACTTTTACCTTTAGGAAAATTTACGCCATTTTGACTAAGATGACTCATTTTTTCGCCAAAAAATTGGAGGAAAAATGAAGCGTTTTGGTCAGAATGAAGTAAACTTCCCTAAGGGTATTTTTAATCCGACAAAAATGAAGTGTAAAACACAAAAATTTAGCCATTAATACAATACGATAATACAATTTGTGAGGAATTTTTTTCAGAATTTTCACATCAACCATTTTCTAATACTTTCCACTGTCTCAATCTATACTTGTCTCAACGTAGCCCTCTCTCCCCTACAATGTCTAACAGTTCATATGTAATTTCTATCACACTTGCAGAATTGCAGTTCAAATCCAACGGGTATTGATCGATTCCCATTCAAATTCTGCAAGTGTAAGGGCATCCCAAAGTCCCAAGAAATCCCAAATCTCTCTCTCAAAAATAATGAGTTGGCGCATCTTCTTCATGATTCACAGAAGATACGCCAACTCATTATTTTTCGATTTATTCAATCGTTTTGGAGAAAAGTGGGGGGAAAGATTTGGGATTTCTTGGGACTTCTAAATGCTCTTAACCGGAATGAATGGGATTTTTCAATCAGGGTACATTCCTATATGTAAGTTCATCGTAATCTTGGCCCTACGTTGGCCCGAATTATGATCAATTTTGAGCCCGATTTGATTGAAATCAAGGCTTCGTTGGGCGTCCATTGCACTTCAACCAAACCTGAACCGATCCTAAGCCCACCTTCGGGCCAACCTGAAACGTGCCCGCGCTAAAATCCAATATTTCTATTTTCTACTATGTACTCACAATTGTTTGGGAGAGGACAATAGGACCAAGATTGGTCCATCGTTATTCATCAACACTGGGTTGAAGAGAATGAACCCAATCTGGAACTCAATATTGACAATACACACTTGGGTTCAGTGCCGTCTCCAGAGCGGTGCAACCGGTGCGGTCGCACCGGGCACCATGAGTTTTGAGGGGCGCCAAAAAGTAATGAAAGCCTGAAATTAGGTTTTTTTAGCCATTTGGGTTAAAAATGGGGTGCCTAAGAAACTCTCGCACCGGGCGGCAGTACCCCTCGGGCCGACACTGCTTGGGTTTGAGGGGAGAGTGTGGATAATTTGAAGTAAATTGTGGAGATACATCAATTTAGGGGCGGACTGACCCCGTGGAAGATAGACTTGTGTAGCTCATGAACGAGTCGCTCAAAAGAACGGCTCACATAACTGAGCCAAATGAAGTAGTTCAAATATTCATGAAGATATACTCCAATAATTAACACTTGATATTTTCGTACATTTGTACCACTGATTTCTACTAAACAGAAATTCCCACGATTTATCCAAACTTATCAACCTTCGGGGTTATTTTTATTCGGTATCATTGTTCCCGTAGCACGTGCGACAGTCATAGAAAAGTTTCTATAACATGTCCATTTACTGTGGATTGTAAATTATACATAAAAAGTGAAGGAAATGGCCCCAAGAAAAAGCTCATGGAGGATACTACAAATTGAGCTGTTAAAATCTTCGTTCAGATGATTCAGAAGTAAGGGAAGGGCGGATAAAATCGGGTACCATAACTCCAATCGGTCATAGAGAATTTCCTATTAGCAATAGATTAACCAACCAAAGCTTTTCAGTTGCCTTATTCATTCATTAACAACACACTATCCATATATTGTTGTAAAATTAATACAATTTTTTTTATATTCGTTCTAGTCGAAAGGTACAAAAACCCGGTCCCACTCCATAGGTAGGGTAAAACGGGTACTCGTTTGAATTAATGCAAAACACTTCTGAATTGTGAAATTTCTAGCATCAGCTGTTGCAACCAATTCGATAAAAATTCCGAAAACAGACATGAGTCATGTTTGAAAATTGATATATTTTGACCCACTAAAAAAATTGTTCAGAGAAAGAATTTTTTTGCGGCCAACTCAGTTAAGAAGAAAATTCGCAAGCACACGCAAAGGGATCTTCAAGAATGAACATGTTTTGATGACTATTCTAGAATAAAAACACAAATTTTGTGAAATTTCATAAATTGGAAGTTAAAATCTCAAGTAACTGGTTTGAACCCACAGTAACTTGTTGAGGTCAATATGGCTTAGATAGATTATGCGTTGCTCTAGGCGAATTATTGAAAAATGAAAACACGCAGGAAAACATGCTGAATTGAAGTATATACGTGCCTCTTTCTTGAGAGTGTGACGAGGCACTTGAAACTCCCTACGCAAATGCAAGAAGTTTGACCATTTTTTCACAGATAACTTTAAACAATGTTCTAAGTGAGAAAGAGCGTTGCATCGATGCTGTTGTTCTCTCCGACTTCTCAAAATATCTACTGCTACGAGTCCAAGCGTTTGCTGTCAGAAAGAAGCACTAATCAAGGAGATATTAAGGTACCCGGTTTGACCCACCTACCCGGTTTTATCCGACTCTCCTCTAATTGAAATGCTAGGTTCAGTTTGCAAAATGTGAATAAATCCATTACTTATGTTTTATGTAACGAAATTTTTGGTTTTGAATTAATGAAACAATAAATCAGAAGGATCAAATTTTGGCAACATCGTTAGCTAGACTCTGTTGAAGAGGTTTCATTCTCTATGCGCTCATCACTTGACATGGAACATTATGTGAAGGAACAAAGAGAATAAAAAAAACTGCTCACATGATTGATGGATATTTACTAATTCTTTACTAGATTATCCTTCATCAGATTAATTGAACTACTTGACTCAAATGAGCTATATCTCTGAACCAGTTCAATTTGATGAACAAGATACACTGAACTACTTCAGTGAACTGAACTAGAATGCCCAAGTCTAGTGGAAGATATGGAATATTCCAGATGGGCCGGTCAGCACGTTTTCTACATCAGATTTCAGGAGCCAGTCCGCCCTTGTATGAATGATAAGCAGTGATGCCAGATCCGAGACCGCTTTTACCCTCTCCATCGACCGCTTCTCCTTTCTCCCACCATGCGGAATAAGTCGGGCGAGCGAGAGAGTGATAGTCACTCTTTCTCTGTCGCTCACCCGACTTATTCCGCATGGTGAGAGAAAGGGGAAGCGGTCAATGGGGTGAGTAAAAACGGTCTCGTTCTCGAATCTGGCATCTGGCACCAATGATTATAAGTAACTTAAAGGCATTTTTCGTTGCAAACTCATACTTTCGAGCTGCCTTTTTTACAAAATTGCCCATATATTCGTGATCAATAATCAAGCAGATGATGAAAACTGAAAACATGAGGGAATACGAAGAAACAAAAACCCGGGAGCGTATGAGAATTCCTTTGGCGCAATGATATAATCTCTTTGTATCAAATAAAGATACATTCATGAGGATTCATAATACATATTCGTATATAGGTAAGAGATTTATCATGTTCCTTACAACACACCCGCACGCATATCGCTTTTACCGAACTTACATAGCAGGATAATATATTGATCAATGACACATACAAGGTATGTGCATGTACCCGTGTGTTTGTAACGGGAGAGGGCACTTAGCGTATGTTTGTTTAGTACCTTTTACAGCTCTATGTCTATATTGGCAGAGCACGTGTGTTAGGTTGGAGAGAAGATGTAGTATATGCGGCGTACGGTTAAAGGGTCGGGTTGGTGGCACGGTGGCGCCATGCTTCGAGAGGGTCATTTATAACTGTTATCGTGAGACTTACTAGCCCACTTACTATACCTTCCCTGTCTATTCGCCACGAAGAGAGAACCACCGAGAGCGTGAGGGGCGAGCAAGGGGCGCTGCAGAAACGCCACCGATTCTCCCGACCCCCGTGGTGGCCATTCTATCACGATTTCTTTTATCGCTCGGAAATTCGGATGCTACTCGTGTGTTCGTGCATGTATACATGTTGTGCCAAACGACATTCTTTTGAATAACGACGTTGCTCTGGCTACGATAGATTTCGTATAAATCGAATTTTTTTCTCCTCTGATTTCTTTATTTTTCTTGTTCCTTTGCTAACGGCAGCGAGCTTTTAACCATTTCATTGAAAGGATTCACGGAAAGGGAAAAAAAGAGCGTGTAATAAAAACGGCTCGTTGTCGATGACGGGGGAAATTTTTAAATCCCATTTTTTCTCCCTGACATATAATTTCAACGATCTCTTCATGTACGTCACGTGCCTTGTACGTAACCATATATATCGAATACAAGACGGTAAATATACGAGGAAGATGCAATTCACCTTCGCGTATGCACATATGTATATCTATATATTCAGGAATGAAGTAATGATCCTATCAACTTTTATCGAATACGTGGATTTCTTTTATATCCAACGCGATCGGAGAGAACGATACCAGGAAGATCATGATTTAATATATAGATAGAAAAAAGGGCATTCGACGTGATTGACATAAATATTGAAAGATCCGAGAGAAGAATCTTAGGTTACTTTGACTCCCAAGTGAGTAAGTAAGTACTTCTGTAACGCCATGTCTCTACGTCTCCGGAATATTCAAATCAAGTGTTTTAAAAGAATAAGGTACATAACATTGATGGCACATGCATAGAATTTTCTATCGAAGGATTGTATTGGAAATACCTTGGAGATATCTTTGATGCTTATGAGAAAATTCCATTCTCTCCTGATTTGATACCGAAACTGGGAAGATTAAAAAATTATTTCAATATATGATTCTATTTGAACCTGTCGGAATTTCCAATTTCTACCCGTTTTTTTTATCATCGAAAGTGAACAATTATCATTAAATGTTGCATGATTTTTATCGTCATTATTTCTGTGTCAAATTCATTTACACGTCTCATTCTATCTTATCGATGATATTGAATCATGTTCATCAAACAGCTGATATTTACTTTGATTCTTTACGCGATTAATTCTCAATACTTTCCAGATTTGATTGTACTGGTACAATGATCGTAAAATCAAATTAGACGGAATAAATATTCAAAGAACATGGAGTTGGGAAGCGATTCAAAGCGTGTACTTCAAGAACCGAAATACAGACGCCTGAAGTCAAGTTAAAGCTTGCCGATGCGTGATGATTGTTGCTTTGGGGGTAGATGTTAGGAAACTGACCCTTGAGAACGGTTCGGTTATTAGGTAACCCATTAAACGGTGCCACAAATGCAGCTGCAACCAAACAATCCTCATAAATACGCTATGAACATCTGTTTTGATAACTTTATAGGTGATGATGTATCCGAATGGGTCTTGAAATTCCTTTGCATCATTTCGATATCTCGTATTTAACGTTTTCGAAAACTTTTATGTGTAAATTCTATAGATCTTACACAATAATATTTTTTTTATGATTAAATACAAAAGCACCTACTACGTAATACGTAGTGTAGAAGATACATAGTCGTGTCAGAAGCACAAAAAAGGAATCCATATTCAGGATTTACATGAATAAAGTTACCTGCAGACCGTTATTATCCTAGACGCGGTGTTGCTTTCTTCATGTCAGTCATATTTGTATTTGCCTCTTCTACGCTATCGAAAATATCTCATAAGTATGTGAGATTTGATTGATTATACCTTGCGTACGTCGTTTATCACATGAATTTTTCAAATTAATGAATTCCCAACTCGATTCGTCTGTGAAAGAATGGATTTGAACACGCCAGGAACTTAGTTTGATATTCAAACAGAGGTACCGACGAAATAACTTTTCTTTCAAGTCAAAACTGGAGACTTTGTTAAATTAAAAATCATTTACACTCAGAAAAATTTAACTCTCGAGATGTAAAATTGTAGATTTGTAAAATTTCCTTGTTCAAAATGAAAACGATAAATTCTATCTCCCTTTTGTGATGTGATTTTTGAATCGTTAATTTCACACAACAATCAGGGGAATTTATTATTTTCGATGGAAGATTTCTAGCAAGGTAGTATACGTTTACAATTTGTACATTTCGATGATTCAATTATATTGCATTATTTTTTTTTTTATAATTTGTAGAATTGGATTTAGCTAGTATCTCGTTGCTGGCATTTTCTAAATGAAATTTACAAACAAATTATTATTATTATTATTATTATTATTATTATCCCTGTGCATGCTGGATACAGCCGGCAAACTCCTGGAGAAGCTCCTCAAGCCTCACCTCCACGGAGCCATTAAAGCCGCTGGAGACCTCTTCGGACGTCAATATGGCTTCAGGAGAGGGAGGTCGACGGTTCACGCTATCCAGGAGGTGATCGGAGCAGCCAGGGGCACGGATCGCGGGAATCACTATTCCCGCCCCGTTTGTCTGCTGGTCACGTTGGATGTGCGCAACGCCTTCAACTCGGTTAGATGGAGCGACGCTATAAGCGCGCTGGAGCGGGACTTTCAAGTGCCCGAATATCTCATGAGGGTACTCGACGACTACCTGAGATCCCGCTCCCTAATGTATGAGACTGAGGTTGGCCCGGTGGAGAGAGATATAACCTCTGGGGCGGCTCAAGGCTCCATACTGGGACCCGATATATGGAACGCTACCTATGACGGGATTCTCCGTATGAAGCTGCCGGGGGAGGGGATGTTTCTGGTTGGGTATGCGGATGACGTCGGTGCGGTCATTATCGCACGCACCGTCGAACAGGTGCAGATGCTGCTCAACCAGACGATGCGTCGCGTCCGTTCCTGGATGGACGGCCACGGGTTGCAGCTGGCATTGGCGAAGACCGAGATCGTGCTCCTCACCAAGAAACATATCCCCCTGATCAGGGATATGCAGGTAGGACAGGTGACGGTCCAGACGAAGGCATCGGTGAAATACCTGGGGGTGTGCCTAGATTCACGGCTCACCTTCTGGGAAAAAATCAGGAGCAGAGCGGACAAGGCGGCGGAAATAGTCACATCGTTGAGCAGGGTCATGGCCAATATCGGCGGCCCCAGACCCTGCAGGAGAAAACTACTCCTACGAACCGCCGAGTCCATCATGCTCTACGGTGCCGAAGTCTGGGCCGATGCGCTGCGGTACGAAAAATACCGGAGGGGCATAGCCGCAGTTCAGCGGAGAGGGGCCCTCCGTATCGCCTGCTCCTACCGCACGGTCTCGGAGCCTGCAGCGTTGGTCGTAGCGGGGGTCATACCAATTGACCTCCTCACCCGGGAACGGAGGTCCGTCCACCATAGAGCTTCCGTCGCAGGGAGGGATGAAGCGAGGCGTCAAGCTAGAGACGTGTCTTTGCGTACCTGGCAAGAACGGTGGGAAGGGGAGTCGCGAGCCAGATGGACAGCGAGGATAATACCTCGTCTGGATTCCTGGCTCAACCGTCAGCATGGGGAAGTCAATTACTTCCTCACTCAGCTGCTGACGGGGCACGGTCCGTTCCAAGCCTACCTCTGCAAAATGGGCAAGGTGCAGGAACCAGACTGTGTCTTCTGCGACTCCATACGAGACGATGCCCTCCACACATTCTTTGAGTGTAAGGAGTGGCGGGTGGAGAGAAGTCGTCTCGAAGAGATCTACGGCAGCGTGACTCCAGAGAACATCGTTGGAGCCATGCTGCTAAGCCAGGACGCATGGACTAATGTCGCCAGCTTTGCGGAGTCGGTCCTGCGACGGAAGAAGAGGGTCCTCGATGCGAGAGCCAGCAAGGGAGGCGGAGGGGCCACGTGAAACGGGGCCCGGAATCCAGGGCATCCCCCCCGAAGTGATGTGTCAAACAGTTCCGGGGGGGCGTCAAATGCCTGCCAAGAGGGGGTTTTAGTGGGTATACTGCGATCGGCAACTGTCATTTCCAGCCACAGCAGGAGTCCCACACACCAGGGTGCAATGACATCAGCTCCCTGACGGTGCATAAAGCATTACCCCCTCTATAAAAAAAACAAAAAAAAAATTATTATTATTATTATTATAGTCTTCAAAATATGAGTGTGAATGAAATTGTTACACCTGAAATATATTATTGAACTGAAATAGCAGGTTCCAAACATTGAGGAATTTTGAATGGATATCGAAATTTAAATATGAAAATCGATTGGATATGTATATATGGAAGTCAGCTTATTATTCTAAATAAATTTCAAACATCTTATTTTCTCATGGAATTCATTCGATTTCATTTTCATTATACTTTTTCAAGTCTCATGTTATAGAATTTATTGACACTTCATTATTCTCAGAAATTATCAAAGTTTCGAATGCGATTAAATTTATGTTATGTTCATTCAGTGTAATTTTGCAATAATAAAATTATACTGATTAATTAATACTCAACTATATTATCCATAAATGATACATACGTTTGTATTCCATTATACATTTGCGAACCAGGTTAGGATCGAGATGAAAAGAACATTATCAGGTTGGAACAGTTGTGAGCAGGATTTATAATTTTTCCTTCAAATTCCAACAGATGGAGATCAGGTTGTGACCTGAATTTGAATCACTATGTATAGAACAATACCAGGTTCAAAAGGAATGGAATCAGGTTGAACTTAATCAAATCAGGTCGAATAAAATATGAGATCAGAGTTGAACAGACCAAGATCAGCTCTTGATTTTTCGACTCGGGGTGGACGAGTTGTTAGTGGCATTCTCACGTTTGTTCACATTCTAACTGTTCTGTGGGTGATCTATGGGGTATTTCTATACTGTGAGAGGTATCTGGAATATAAAAGATCATGTGAAAATGATTATACATGGATTCCGGATGAATCAGAACCATTTGAATGGGAAAAGAAGTGGAAAAGTAGTGGAAAAGTAGTGGATTAGCTGTTGGTGGCATTCTCACGTTTTTTTCACATTCTAACTGTTCTATGGGTGATCTATGAGGAATCTCTATACTGTGAGAGCTATCTGTGATATGTTAGATTATGTTGAAATGATTATACATAAATTTCGGATGAATCAGAACGATTCAAATGTGAAAAGTAATGGAAAAGTAGTGGAAAAGTAGTGGATTAGTTGTTTGTGGCATTCTCACGTTTTTTTCACATCCTAACTGCTCTATGGATGATCTATGAGGAATCCCCAAACTGTGAGAGCGATGTGGGATATGTTAGATCATGCGAAAATGATTATACATGGATTCCGGATGAATCAGAACGATTTGAATGGGAAAAGGAGTGGAAAAGTGGTGGAAAAGTCGTGGATTAGTTGTTTGTGGCATTCTCACGTTTTTTTCACATTCTAATTGTTCTGTGGGTGATATATGGGGTATTTCTACACTGTGATAGGTATCCGGAATATGTTAGGTCATGTGAACTCAATTGTACATGGATTTCGGAAGAATCAGAACGATTTGAATGGGATAAGTAGTGGAAAAGTAATGGAAAAGTAGTGGATTAGTTGTTTGTGGCATTCTCACGTTTTTTTCACATTCTAATTGTTCTGTGGGTGATATATGGGGTATTTCTACACTGTGATAGGTATCCGGAATATGTTAGGTCATGTGAACTCAATTGTACATGGATTTCGGAAGAATCAGAACGATTTGAATGGGATAAGTAGTGGAAAAGTGGTGGAAAGGTAGTGGATTAGTTGTTTGTGGCATTCTCACGTTTTTTTCACATCCTAACTGCTCTATGGATGATCCATGAGGAATCCCCAAACTGTGAGAGCGATGTGGGATATGTTAGATCATGCGAAAATGATTATACATGGATTCCGGATGAATCAGAACGATTTGAATGGGAAAAGCAGTGGAAAAGTGGGGGAAAAGTAGTGGATTAGTTGTTTGTGGCATTCTCACGTTTTTTGCACATTCTAATTGTTCTGTGGGTGATATATGGGGTATTTCTACACTGTGATAGGTATCTGGAATATGTTAGGTCATGTAAACTCAATTGTACATGGATTTCGGAAGAATCAGAACGATTTGAATGGGATAAGTAGTGGCAAAGTAGTGGAAAGGTAGTGGATTAGTTGTTTGTGGCATTCTCACGTTTTTTTCACAATCTAACTGTTCTATGGGTGATCTATGAGGGACCTCCATACTGTGAGAGCTATCTGTGATATGTTAGATTATGTTGAAATGATTATACATAAATTTCGGATGAATCAGAACGATTCAAATGTGAAAAGTAATGGAAAAGTAGTGGATTAGTTGTTTGTGGCATTCTCACGTTTTTTTCACATTCTAATTGTTCTGTGGGTGATATATGGGGTATTTCTACACTGTGATAGGTATCTGGAATATGTTAGGTCATGTAAACTCAATTGTACATGGATTTCGGAAGAATCAGAACGATTTGAATGGGATAAGTAGTGGCAAAGTAGTGGAAAGGTAGTGGATTAGTTGTTTGTGGCATTCTCACGTTTTTTTCACATTCTAACTGTTCTATGGGTGATATATGGGGTATTTCTACACTGTGATAGGTATCTGGAATATGTTAGGTCATGTAAACTCAATTGTACATGGATTTCGGAAGAATCAGAACGATTTGAATGGGATAAGTAGTGGCAAAGTAGTGGAAAGGTAGTGGATTAGTTGTTTGTGGCATTCTCACGTTTTTTGCACATTCTAATTGTTCTGTGGGTGATATATGGGGTATTTCTACACTGTGATAGGTATCTGGAATATGTTAGGTCATGTAAACTCAATTGTACATGGATTTCGGAAGAATCAGAACGATTTGAATGGGATAAGTAGTGGCAAAGTAGTGGAAAGGTAGTGGATTAGTTGTTTGTGGCATTCTCACGTTTTTTTCACATTCTAACTGTTCTATGGGTGATCTATGAGGGACCTCCATACTGTGAGAGCTATCTGTGATATGTTAGATTATGTTGAAATGATTATACATAAATTTCGGATGAATCAGAACGATTCAAATGTGAAAAGTAATGGAAAAGTAGTGGATTAGTTGTTTGTGGCATTCTCACGTTTTTTTCACATTCTAATTGTTCTGTGGGTGATATATGGGGTATTTCTACACTGTGATAGGTATCCGGAATATGTTAGGTCATGTGAACTCAATTGTACATGGATTTCGGAAGAATCAGAACGATTTGAATGGGATAAGTAGTGGAAAAGTGGTGGAAAGGTAGTGGATTAGTTGTTTGTGGCATTCTCACGTTTTTTTCACATCCTAACTGCTCTATGGATGATCTATGAGGAATCCCCAAACTGTGAGAGCGATGTGGGATATGTTAGATCATGCGAAAATGATTATACATGGATTCCGGATGAATCAGAACGATTTGAATGGGAAAAGGAGTGGAAAAGTGGGGGAAAAGTAGTGGATTAGTTGTTTGTGGCATTCTCACGTTTTTTGCACATTCTAATTGTTCTGTGGGTGATATATGGGGTATTTCTACACTGTGATAGGTATCTGGAATATGTTAGGTCATGTAAACTCAATTGTACATGGATTTCGGAAGAATCAGAACGATTTGAATGGGATAAGTAGTGGCAAAGTAGTGGAAAGGTAGTGGATTAGTTGTTTGTGGCATTCTCACGTTTTTTTCACATTCTAACTGTTCTATGGGTGATCTATGAGGGACCTCCATACTGTGAGAGCTATCTGTGATATGTTAGATTATGTTGAAATGATTATACATAAATTTCGGATGAATCAGAACGATTCAAATGTGAAAAGTAATGGAAAAGTAGTGGATTAGTTGTTTGTGGCATCCTCACGTTTTTTGCACATTCTAATTGTTCTGTGGGTGATATATGGGGTATTTCTGCACTGTGATAGGTATCTGGAATATGTTAGGTCATGTAAACTCAATTGTACATGGATTTCGGAAGAATCAGAACGATTTGAATGGGATAAGTAGTGGGAAAGTAATAGAAAAGTAGTGGATTAGTTGTTGGTGGCATTCTCACGTTTCTTTTCACATTCTCATTGTTCTGTGGGTGATATATGGGGTATTTCTACACTGTGATAGGTATCTGGAATATGTTAGGTCATGTAAACTCAATTGTACATGGATTCCGGAAGAATCAGAACGATTTGAATGGGATAAGTAGTGGAAAAGTAGTGGAAAGGTAGTGGATTAGTTGTTTGTGGCATTCTCACGTTTTTTCACATTCCAACTGTTCCATGGGTGATCTATGAGGGACCTCCATACTGTGAGAGCTATCTGTGATATGTTAGATTATGTTGAAATCATTATACATAAATTTCGGATGAATCAGAACGATTCAAATGTGAAAAGTAATGGAAAAGTAGTGGAAAAGTAGTGGATTAGTTTTTTGTGGCATTCTCACGTTTTTTTCACATCCTAACTGCTCTATGGATGATCTATGAGGAATCTCCAAACTGTGAGAGCGATGTGGGATATGTTAGATCATGCGAAAATGATTATACATGGATTCCGGATGAATCAGAACGATTTGAATGGGAAAAGGAGTGGAAAAGTAGTGGAAAAGTAGTGGATGAGTTGTTTTTTGTGGCATTCTCACGTTTTTTGCACATTCTCATTATTCTGTGGGTGATACATGGGGTATTTCTACACTGTGGTAGGTATCTGGAATATGTTAGGTCATGTAAACTCAATTGTACATGGATTTCGGATGAATCAGCACGATTTGAATGGGAAAAGTAGTGGAAAAGTAGTAGAAAAGTAGTGGATTATTTGTTGGTGGCATTCTCACGTTTTTTTCACATTCCAACTGTTCTATGGGTGATCTATGGGGTATCCCCATAATGTGAGAGTGTTATATAACGGGTTTTTCCGTAGGTGAAAGACGAAAAATCTCGTTACATACGTAAAAGAAAATGAAGCACTTTCCCAACCGGAGTGGCTCGATTGGAAAAGCGAGTGTGTACCCGCTCCTGGTTTCAAGCTCTCGATAAGATATAGATTCTCTCATCTTGCACCCCAGTGTAGTGGTTAGGGTTAAAGTGAAAGAAATTTAGATGTGGAGGAATTCTTTTAACAAATACTTCATTCCGGTCAAAGAATCTATGGAAAACAGGAAACAGATGAGATTTTATGTATAAGCCTTTCTATGAGAATTTCCGAAAATGATCTGGATTGTACAATAAGTAAATCCGATATGATCTTGATTTACTGAGATTTCTACAAGAGTTCCCGAAGAGGAACTCGTAATGTACAAAGGTTAACAGATATAGTTTCATTACAGATGATTCCACGAGTGTTTTCGAAAGGAAACTCGTAATGTACAAAGATTGACCATATACAATTGGATTACGTATGTTTCTACGAGAGTTTTTCGGAACGAAATTCGTAATGTACAATGAATGAAAAAACCGAATATGTACTTATTTCAGATGATTCTACGAGAGTTTTTGAATAGAAAACTCGTAATGTACAAAGTTTGAACGTATATAATTTGATTATAGACGTTTCTACGAGAGTTTTTCAGAAAGAAACTCGTAATGTACAATGAATGAAAACCCGAATATTTACTTATTTCAGATGATACTACGAGAGTTTTCGAACAGAAAACTCGTAATGTACAAAGATTGAACGTATATAATTTGATTATAGATGTTTCTACGAAAGTTTTTCAGAAAGAAACTCGTAATGTACAATGAATGAAAAACCGAATATATACTTATTTCAGATAATACTACGAGAGTTTTTGAACAGAAAACTCGTAATGTACAAAGATTGAAAAAACCAAGAAAATTCCCTTGGAGTCGTGTATACCGTGTGTATAGAGGAGGAGGAAGAAAGAACTAATATATTTCTCTTTTCTCTTTTGCTCTTGACTCACCGTGGTGGGAAAGAAGAGTACACGTTAGGTACTTCTTTCCGAACAAAAAGGCAACGAGGTGACGGTTACTTCAGATGGTCCTCCTGTCTCTCTCTCTCTCTCTCTCTCTCTCTCTCTCTCTCTCTCTTTTGGACGGAGATGGAAGACATGCCGGTTCACGATCAAATTTCAACGCGATTTGAATGCCAAAAATTAGTTGATTACACTGAATTTCACTGATTTTATTATAACGGAAAAGAAAAACTGATTCTATTCGCGAATCTCGGTTGGGAGTACAGACTTATTCTACAAAGTCACGTTTCACTAAGTTGCAATCGTGACTAAGGCAAAAGGAATGAATTTTTTGAGAAACGTTGCGTTGAAAAAAAAATTATCGAAACATGAATTTCCTACAAAAGACGCCGTGGAACCTTCCAAAGGGACACACTTTTACGATTTATTGCTAACTCGAAGTATGTAATCGTCAACTTGGCTTCAATCGTATCCTCGTTTCTACCCTCTTGCGGAAAAGGACGGACTTGTCGTCGCGTATGGAAAATCGGCTGTTCAACAAAACTTTCGCGTAACGAATCTGCCGATTTTTCATTGTCCGTCCTATTTACGTGTTCTCCATATGGGTGATGGAACACGTCAGATCCTGGCAAGAGGGGTTTTTCTGCCGACTCAACTGCCTGATCAGCAGTGATTAGTCAATTTGGTATTCGGGAAGAGAGAGAGAGACACGGGCACTTGGGTACCGTGAACAAAGACAGCGAATCCGCGGGCGTTGGACTTTGGTTCCGCGTTGGTATGTTCCCTCACGGTGCCTCGAAAATATGCATCGATGTGGACATCGATGCGAGCTCTGACCTAGATTTCTTTCTTCCTGCTCAGCGTTTTGTTTGAGCGTACGTTTGTTTCTTACATACTATGAGTCGATATATGTATATATTTAAATATACATATATTTTGAATAATGTTTGGGACCCGACTCCCCTTTGATTTGGAATAGTCCACGCACGGGAATACAGGCGGGAATAGGGGTTGCATTCTTCTGTATTCCAGGAGCGAGCTTCATCGTCACGTAACAAGAGCTATGTGGGATATGTTTGATCATGTGGAAATGATTATACATGGATTTCGGATGAATCAGCATGATTTGAATGGGAAAAGTAGTGGAAAAGTAGTAGAAAAGTAGTGGATTAGTTGTTGGTCGCATTCTCACGTTTTTTTCACATTCTAACTGTTCTATGGGTGATCTATGGGGTATCCCCATAATGTGAGAGCTATGTGGGATATGTTTGATCATGTGAAGATTATACATGGATTTCAAATGAATCGGAACGATTCAAATGTGAAAGGTAGTGGATTAGTTGTTTGTGGCATTCTCACGTGTTTTGCACATTCTAACTGTTCTGTGGGTGATATATGGGGTATTTCTATACTGTGATAGGTATCTGGAATATGTTAGGTCATGTCAACTCAATTGTACATGGATTTCGGAAGGATCAGAACGATTTGAATGGGATAAGTAGTGGAAAAGTGGTGGAAAGGTAGTGGATTAGTTGTTTGTGGCATTCTCACGTTTTTTTCACATCCTAACTGCTCTATGGATGATCTATGAGGAATCCCCAAACTGTGAGAGCGATGTGGGATATGTTAGATCATGCGAAAATGATTATACATGGATTCCGGATGAATCAGAACGATTTGAATGGGAAAAGGAGTGGAAAAGTGGGGGAAAAGTAGTGGATTAGTTGTTTGTGGCATTCTCACGTTTTTTTCACATTCTAATTGTTCTGTGGGTGATATATGGGGTATTTCTACACTGTGATAGGTATCTGGAATATGTTAGGTCATGTAAACTCAATTGTACATGGATTTCGGAAGAATCAGAACGATTTGAATGGGATAAGTAGTGGCAAAGTAGTGGAAAGGTAGTGGATTAGTTGTTTGTGGCATTCTCACGTTTTTTTCACATTCTAACTGTTCTATGGGTGATCTATGAGGGACCTCCATACTGTGAGAGCTATCTGTGATATGTTAGATTATGTTGAAATGATTATACATAAATTTCGGATGAATCAGAACGATTCAAATGTGAAAAGTAATGGAAAAGTAGTGGATTAGTTGTTTGTGGCATTCTCACGTTTTTTTCACATTCTAATTGTTCTGTGGGTGATATATGGGGTATTTCTACACTGTGATAGGTATCCGGAATATGTTAGGTCATGTGAACTCAATTGTACATGGATTTCGGAAGAATCAGAACGATTTGAATGGGATAAGTGGTGGAAAAGTGGTGGAAAGGTAGTGGATTAGTTGTTTGTGGCATTCTCACGTTTTTTTCACATCCTAACTGCTCTATGGATGATCTATGAGGAATCCCCAAACTGTGAGAGCGATGTGGGATATGTTAGATCATGCGAAAATGATTATACATGGATTCCGGATGAATCAGAACGATTTGAATGGGAAAAGGAGTGGAAAAGTGGGGGAAAAGTAGTGGATTAGTTGTTTGTGGCATTCTCACGTTTTTTGCACATTCTAATTGTTCTGTGGGTGATATATGGGGTATTTCTACACTGTGATAGGTATCTGGAATATGTTAGGTCATGTAAACTCAATTGTACATGGATTTCGGAAGAATCAGAACGATTTGAATGGGATAAGTAGTGGCAAAGTAGTGGAAAGGTAGTGGATTAGTTGTTTGTGGCATTCTCACGTTTTTTTCACATTCTAACTGTTCTATGGGTGATCTATGAGGGACCTCCATACTGTGAGAGCTATCTGTGATATGTTAGATTATGTTGAAATGATTATACATAAATTTCGGATGAATCAGAACGATTCAAATGTGAAAAGTAATGGAAAAGTAGTGGATTAGTTGTTTGTGGCATTCTCACGTTTTTTTCACATTCTAATTGTTCTGTGGGTGATATATGGGGTATTTCTACACTGTGATAGGTATCCGGAATATGTTAGGTCATGTGAACTCAATTGTACATGGATTTCGGAAGAATCAGAACGATTTGAATGGGATAAGTAGTGGAAAAGTGGTGGAAAGGTAGTGGATTAGTTGTTTGTGGCATTCTCACGTTTTTTTCACATTCTAACTGTTCTATGGGTGATCTATGAGGGACCTCCATACTGTGAGAGCTATCTGTGATATGTTAGATTATGTTGAAATGATTATACATAAATTTCGGATGAATCAGAACGATTCAAATGTGAAAAGTAATGGAAAAGTAGTGGATTAGTTGTTTGTGGCATTCTCACGTTTTTTGCACATTCTAATTGTTCTGTGGGTGATATATGGGGTATTTCTACACTGTGATAGGTATCCGGAATATGTTAGGTCATGTGAACTCAATTGTACATGGATTTCGGAAGAATCAGAACGATTTGAATGGGATAAGTAGTGGAAAAGTGGTGGAAAGGTAGTGGATTAGTTGTTTGTGGCATTCTCACGTTTTTTTCACATCCTAACTGCTCTATGGATGATCTATGAGGAATCCCCAAACTGTGAGAGCGATGTGGGATATGTTAGATCATGCGAAAATGATTATACATGGATTCCGGATGAATCAGAACGATTTGAATGGGAAAAGGAGTGGAAAAGTGGGGGAAAAGTAGTGGATTAGTTGTTTGTGGCATTCTCACGTTTTTTGCACATTCTAATTGTTCTGTGGGTGATATATGGGGTATTTCTACACTGTGATAGGTATCTGGAATATGTTAGGTCATGTAAACTCAATTGTACATGGATTTCGGAAGAATCAGAACGATTTGAATGGGATAAGTAGTGGCAAAGTAGTGGAAAGGTAGTGGATTAGTTGTTTGTGGCATTCTCACGTTTTTTTCACATTCTAACTGTTCTATGGGTGATCTATGAGGGACCTCCATACTGTGAGAGCTATCTGTGATATGTTAGATTATGTTGAAATGATTATACATAAATTTCGGATGAATCAGAACGATTCAAATGTGAAAAGTAATGGAAAAGTAGTGGATTAGTTGTTTGTGGCATTCTCACGTTTTTTGCACATTCTAATTGTTCTGTGGGTGATATATGGGGTATTTCTGCACTGTGATAGGTATCTGGAATATGTTAGGTCATGTAAACTCAATTGTACATGGATTTCGGGAGAATCAGAACGATTTGAATGGGATAAGTAGTGGAAAAGTAGTAGAAAAGTAGTGGCTTAGTTGTTGGTGGCATTCTCACGTTTCTTTTCACATTCTCATTGTTCTGTGGGTGATATATGGGGTATTTCTACACTGTGATAGGTATCTGGAATATGTTAGGTCATGTAAACTCAATTGTACATGGATTCCGGAAGAATCAGAACGATTTGAATGGGATAAGTAGTGGAAAAGTAGTGGAAAGGTAGTGGATTAGTTGTTTGTGGCATTCTCACGTTTTTTCACATTCCAACTGTTCCATGGGTGATCTATGAGGGACCTCCATACTGTGAGAGCTATCTGTGATATGTTAGATTATGTTGAAATCATTATACATAAATTTCGGATGAATCAGAACGATTCAAATGTGAAAAGTAATGGAAAAGTAGTGGAAAAGTAGTGGATTAGTTTTTTGTGGCATTCTCACGTTTTTTTCACATCCTAACTGCTCTATGGATGATCTATGAGGAATCTCCAAACTGTGAGAGCGATGTGGGATATGTTAGATCATGCGAAAATGATTATACATGGATTCCGGATGAATCAGAACGATTTGAATGGGAAAAGGAGTGGAAAAGTAGTGGAAAAGTAGTGGATGAGTTGTTTTTTGTGGCATTCTCACGTTTTTTGCACATTCTCATTATTCTGTGGGTGATACATGGGGTATTTCTACACTGTGGTAGGTATCTGGAATATGTTAGGTCATGTAAACTCAATTGTACATGGATTTCGGATGAATCAGCACGATTTGAATGGGAAAAGTAGTGGAAAAGTAGTAGAAAAGTAGTGGATTATTTGTTGGTGGCATTCTCACGTTTTTTTCACATTCCAACTGTTCTATGGGTGATCTATGGGGTATCCCCATAATGTGAGAGTGTTATATAACGGGTTTTTCCGTAGGTGAAAGACGAAAAATCTCGTTACATACGTAAAAGAAAATGAAGCACTTTCCCAACCGGAGTGGCTCGATTGGAAAAGCGAGTGTGTACCCGCTCCTGGTTTCAAGCTCTCGATAAGATATAGATTCTCTCATCTTGCACCCCCAGTGTAGTGGTTAGGGTTAAAGTGAAAGAAATTTAGATGTGGAGGAATTCTTTTAACAAATACTTCATTCCGGTCAAAGAATCTATGGAAAACAGGAAACAGATGAGATTTTATGTATAAGCCTTTCTATGAGAATTTCCGAAAATGATCTGGATTGTACAATAAGTAAATCCGATATGATCTTGATTTACTGAGATTTCTACAAGAGTTCCCGAAGAGGAACTCGTAATGTACAAAGGTTAACAGATATAGTTTCATTACAGATGATTCCACGAGTGTTTTCGAAAGGAAACTCGTAATGTACAAAGATTGACCATATACAATTGGATTACGTATGTTTCTACGAGAGTTTTTCGGAACGAAATTCGTAATGTACAATGAATGAAAAAACCGAATATGTACTTATTTCAGATGATTCTACGAGAGTTTTTGAATAGAAAACTCGTAATGTACAAAGTTTGAACGTATATAATTTGATTATAGACGTTTCTACGAGAGTTTTTCAGAAAGAAACTCGTAATGTACAATGAATGAAAACCCGAATATTTACTTATTTCAGATGATACTACGAGAGTTTTCGAACAGAAAACTCGTAATGTACAAAGATTGAACGTATATAATTTGATTATAGATGTTTCTACGAAAGTTTTTCAGAAAGAAACTCGTAATGTACAATGAATGAAAAACCGAATATATACTTATTTCAGATAATACTACGAGAGTTTTTGAACAGAAAACTCGTAATGTACAAAGATTGAAAAAACCAAGAAAATTCCCTTGGAGTCGTGTATACCGTGTGTATAGAGGAGGAGGAAGAAAGAACTAATATATTTCTCTTTTCTCTTTTGCTCTTGACTCACCGTGGTGGGAAAGAAGAGTACACGTTAGGTACTTCTTTCCGAACAAAAAGGCAACGAGGTGACGGTTACTTCAGATGGTCCTCCTGTCTCTCTCTCTCTCTCTCTCTCTCTCTCTCTCTCTCTCTCTCTCTCTCTCTTTTGGACGGAGATGGAAGACATGCCGGTTCACGATCAAATTTCAACGCGATTTGAATGCCAAAAATTAGTTGATTACACTGAATTTCACTGATTTTATTATAACGGAAAAGAAAAACTGATTCTATTCGCGAATCTCGGTTGGGAGTACAGACTTATTCTACAAAGTCACGTTTCACTAAGTTGCAATCGTGACTAAGGCAAAAGGAATGAATTTTTTGAGAAACGTTGCGTTGAAAAAAAAATTATCGAAACATGAATTTCCTACAAAAGACGCCGTGGAACCTTCCAAAGGGACACACTTTTACGATTTATTGCTAACTCGAAGTATGTAATCGTCAACTTGGCTTCAATCGTATCCTCGTTTCTACCCTCTTGCGGAAAAGGACGGACTTGTCGTCGCGTATGGAAAATCGGCTGTTCAACAAAACTTTCGCGTAACGAATCTGCCGATTTTTCATTGTCCGTCCTATTTACGTGTTCTCCATATGGGTGATGGAACACGTCAGATCCTGGCAAGAGGGGTTTTTCTGCCGACTCAACTGCCTGATCAGCAGTGATTAGTCAATTTGGTATTCGGGAAGAGAGAGAGAGACACGGGCACTTGGGTACCGTGAACAAAGACAGCGAATCCGCGGGCGTTGGACTTTGGTTCCGCGTTGGTATGTTCCCTCACGGTGCCTCGAAAATATGCATCGATGTGCACATCGATGCGAGCTCTGACCTAGATTTCTTTCTTCCTGCTCAGCGTTTTGTTTGAGCGTACGTTTGTTTCTTACATACTATGAGTCGATATATGTATATATTTAAATATACATATATTTTGAATAATGTTTGGGACCCGACTCCCCTTTGATTTGGAATAGTCCACGCACGGGAATACAGGCGGGAATAGGGGTTGCATTCTTCTGTATTCCAGGAGCGAGCTTCATCGTCACGTAACAAGAGCTATGTGGGATATGTTTGATCATGTGGAAATGATTATACATGGATTTCGGATGAATCAGCATGATTTGAATGGGAAAAGTAGTGGAAAAGTAGTAGAAAAGTAGTGGATTAGTTGTTGGTCGCATTCTCACGTTTTTTTCACATTCTAACTGTTCTATGGGTGATCTATGGGGTATCCCCATAATGTGAGAGCTATGTGGGATATGTTTGATCATGTGAAGATTATACATGGATTCCAAATGAATCGGAACGATTCAAATGTGAAAGGTAGTGGATTAGTTGTTTGTGGCATTCTCACGTGTTTTGCACATTCTAACTGTTCTGTGGGTGATATATGGGGTATTTCTATACTGTGATAGGTATCTGGAATATGTTAGGTCATGTCAACTCAATTGTACATGGATTTCGGATGAATCAGAACGATTCGAATGGGATAAGTAGTGGAAAAGTAGTGGATTAGTTGTTTGTGGCATTCTCACGTTTTTTTCACATCCTAACTGCTCTATGGATGATCTATGAGGAATCCCCAAACTGTGAGAGCGATGTGGGATATGTGAGATTATGCGGAAATGATTATACATGGATTCCGGATGAATCAGAACGATTTGAATGGGAAAAGGAGTGAAAAAGTAGTGGAAAATAGTGGATTAGTTGTTTGTGGCATTCTCACGTTTTTTGCACATTCTAACTGTTCTGTGAGTGATATATGGGGTATTTCCACAATGTGATAGGTATCTGGAATATGTTAGGTCATGTAAACTCAATTGTACATGGATTTCGGAAGAATCAGAACGATTTGGATGGGATAAGTCGTGGAAAAGTAGTGGATTAGTTGTTGGTGGCATTCTCACGTTTTTTTCACATTCTAACTGTTCTATGGGTGATCTCCCGAGTTAAAATTTTTAAACCGCTGAAATGAAAATATACGGTACTGTTACGGATGTGTTGCGGGCGCATCTGTACTGAACCCGCAATAATACTGTAAGCACCCGCACCACGCCCATAACAGTACCGTATATGCCTGCACCACATCTGCAACACTCCTGCACACAGAAATGATTACGCCCGCACCACGTTTGCACCAAGGCCGTTTGGCGAACCGTACACCCGCAACAGGATTGCACTATAGCTGCACTAAACCCGCACACAGTGAATGACGATGGACGATAAATCCCGGGACGTGTTCGCACCAAGACCGCACCAAGCCCAGAACATGCATGCAATAGAGCTGTACCAGGTCCGCACCAGACCCGTAAATGTCGAAATTACTATTGCAATGCGTGCTTAAGGGCCCTTGAGCACAGTAGAACTGTGTGTAGATACACACATATAGCACATAGGTATAGTTAAAGCGAGGAAAACTTTGCTCCAAACTGTTGTGCAAAATAGCAATTGATGTGAAATTTAAAAAATATTTCACCATAGTGCTTATTTGGGATTGCGCCATAAATATAAATGTAGCGGTGAAATCACTTTTCATTCTCTGTAAAAAATTCGTGAATACGCGAGACGATTTGACATTTCGTCGTCACCATGTTGATATTGAAAATATCTTAAGATGCAAATGGCAGCTACGTTTCAAAGTAAACATTTGATTATTTTTTATTATATTCAAAATTTCAAGGTTTTCGAAATAATCAATCGATTGATGGAATTTTTCAATATTGCACGTGATTTATCGTAATAGAACTTATATGTATATACAAATGAAACTATTCCGCATGGAAAAATTACATTACACTTCCCATGAACCCTTCATAAATGTGATTGAATTGAGATCGATTAGTTTGGTTATTATCCCGCATAAGATTTGATCGACAAAATTTTTATTCATTTATAAAAAAAGAGGACCATTTATTCAGAGAAAGAACGATCTTTAATATGACATGATTTTGATACTGAAATGTATTTTATGATAAGTAATGTCAATTATATACGTTACAACACTTTTACAACATATTTTGTTTTACAGTGTGAACTTTTGAAGAGCTTTATAATCAATAATCATGGAAAAAAACTTTGATATTCTGACCATAGAAAGAATGTTTAGGTTTCTCCAAAACGCAACCTCCAACTTTATTTCACGATATGTCCAAATTTAACATGGCGGTGACGAAATGTCAAATCGTCTGACGTATGTACGAATTTTTCTTTATATATATGAATAGAGAATGATTCCACCAAGGGCGTATCCAGAATTTTTTTTTGGAAGGGGCCTATGTTAAGGATGTATATCTATATATACGAAATATATAGATATATAACAAACGAAAAAATGCTGGATTTGGGGGGGGGGGTCGGACCCCTTGGACCCCTCCCCTGGATACGCCCTTGGATTCCACCGCTGGATTCATATTCGAGGCGTACTTCCAGGCACTATGGTGTAATATTCCTCAAATTTCATCTCAATCGCTATTTTGCGCCAAACGTTTGTGCGGAATAGTAATTGATACGAAAAAATATTATACCACTGTGCTTACCTGGGATTGCCCAGTGTTTACCTGCACTGAGAAGAATTCATCATTGAAAATTACTGGTTTTTGTCAGTAGACGAGGGATATACTTGACATGTGATTACAAATTGATGGGGAATATCAGTAATTTTTTATAGCGTTATTTCAATCGAAAAAAAATTTTATCCTCACCGGCATCGAACATCATTGTTCGTGATCACAAACCTGGCTTATTTCCCCGAAGCCACGCAACAATCTTGAAAATGGGATGGGTTTCAATTCATATCAGTGTCATCAATTAAGAATTTTCGTTTACAACTTGTATGATAAAAGATTACTGTTTTTCAACATGAATTCTCATCTCTCTCTGGTTTTAATTTTCAAACTTCGGAGCATGAAAAATTACTGTTTTTTCTCATCAATTTGTGATCTCAAGCCAGGTATATAAAATCGTTATGTCAATTATATCCCCCGACTAATGGGAAAACCAGTATTTTTTGATAATGAATATCTCTCAGTGTGGGCTTTACCTTTATTTCCTGTAAAAAATTCGTAAATACGTGAGACGATTTGACAGTTCGCCGTCGCCGTATTGCTTTTGAGAATATCGCAAAATGCAGTCAAAAGCAACGTTTTGGATTGAGTATTTTTTTTATTACCACACTGTTAAAAACTTCTGCATTAATTTTAATGTTTTCACTGGAAGTTTTTTTCAAGTACGTACATGAACTCAGTTTCATGCACATTTTACATGAAATTTGATGTAAACTATAGCATAATCTATAGTCTTTTCATGTTTTTGTACATCAAATTTAATGCAGGATGTATATGACCCTGATTTCTTGTACGTAATTGAAAAAAACTCCCAGATATTTCTGACAGTGGATGTTCAGAATAACAAAAAAAAATTTTTTCAATCGTGAATTTTCTACAATTTCACCCCATAATGTGCTGTGAAAGTGATAATGTATATCGTTGATTTTATTCCGCATAAACAAATATTCCAGTGTAAAAATTGCGTTGCATTTCCCGTGGACTATGCATGTGTGTATGAAATCAATATTTTACATAACCGTATGTAGAATAATGTGGAGAAAACGATGTATCGGTAATTGACCGTTACACGTACAATTCGTTCATCATCAAATTTCGATCAAATTTCATGCGGGATGATAACCAAACTAATCGATCTCAATTCAATCACATTCATGAAGGGTTCATGGGAAGTGTAACGTAATTTTTCCATGCGGAATAGTTTCATTTGTATATACATATAAGTTCTATCACGATAAATCACGTGCAATATTGAAAAATTCCATCAATCCATTGATTATGTCGAAAACCTTGAAATTTTGAATATAATAAGAAAATAATCAAGGGGTTACTTTGAAACGCAGCTGCCAGTTGCATCTTAAGATATTTTCGAAATCAACATGGCGACGACGAAATGTCAAATCATCTCGCGTATTCACGAATTTTTTATAGAGAATGGAGAGTGATTTTACTGCTAGATTTATGTTCACGGCGCAATCCCGGGTAAGCACTATGGTAAAATATTTTTTAAATTTCACATCAATTTCTATTTCACACAAACGTTTGGCGCAAAGTTTTTCTCACTTAGACTATACCTATATTCTGTATTTGTGTACCTACATATTTATAGTTCTACCACGTTCGAAAGCCCTTAAGGGGATACTCAGCAATCCCGACGATGCAACCCGAGCCAAATCTTTTCTGACAAATTATTCGAAAATAAAGCAATAAAATCAAAATATCACTTCATACATACCATCTTCATTGATTGAGAAAGGTACACGGAGAAAATATATTGACGAAAGATTATTCAAAGTTGAGTAAAACGAGGACATAGTGGCATTCCCGCGAACTTTGAAATCCGGTTGACTTAATTTTACTCGACTACAGATGAAAATCCATTCAGATGTTTTTCAACAGTAAGCAACTTGTTGAGATAATGAAAACATTCGAATTTATTTCCATCTGTAGTCGAGTAAAATGAAGTCAACCGGATTTTAAACCTCACGGGAATACCACTATGTCCCCGTTTTACTCAACTTTGGGTAATTTTTCGCCGATACATTTTCTCCGTGTATGTATACAGCGATATCATGATTTCATTGCTTCATACACTATAACACCATGCGATGACTGGGTCCTCACGTTCAAAGTTTGTCGGAATGTTTCATACCAAATTACAACTCCTACTCTTTGCGTAATGGATGTAAGAGGAAAACCAATATAAATTTTGGGAAAAGTAATTTGTGTCATACACACGGCGTTGTTTGGGTTCCTTTGAATATGCACGCGTTTGAAAGCAGTAACACACCGAATTTTTGTATGAGGAAGATTTCTCTTACAACTTTTACGTTTGAGCCTTAGAAAGTTTTTATTTCGCTTTATTCTTATTCTGAAATTTCACTAATTGCAAAATTATTAGAGATTCAGAAAAATTGTACTGATTTAATGGAGATGAGAAAAAAGCCTCTTGCGATATGCTTGCACCACGTCTATATAGTTTCAGAACAGGAAAAACGTACATACCTGTTGCGGGCGTGGTGCGGACATATATATGCGTACAGGTCTGGTGCGGGTATGTTATGGGCGCTTTGATTTTGAACCAAGAATCTCACGAATTTTTGGATCTGTTGCGGGAGTGTTACGGGCGTGAATATAAGCGCGGGACTAGTGCAGACGTGTTGCAGGAGTTTTCATTTTTACTCGGGCTATGAGGGATCTCCATTTACTGTGAGAGCTATCTGGGATATGTTAGATCATGTGAAAATGATTATACTTGGATTTCGGATGAATCAGAACAATTCAAATGGGAAAAGTAGTTGAGAAGTAGTGGATTAGTTGTTGGTGGCATTCTCACGTTTTTCTCACATTCTAACTCCTCGTTAGGTGTTCTATGGGGTAGTTCTATACTGTAAGAGGGATCTGGAATATGTGAGATCATGTGAAAATGATTATACATGAATTTCGGATGAATCAGAACGATTTAATCGGGAAAAGTAGTGAAAAAGTGATGCAAAAGTCGGGGATGAGTTGTTGGTGGCATATGAATCGTCCTGATTCATCCGGAATCGATGTATAATTATTTTCACATGATCCTCCATAGCCCACATAGCTCACAGTATGGAGATCCATCATAAATTACCCACAGAACAGTTCCCACATAGCACAAATGTCTTAGTAATATCTCCTGGATATTCTCACGATATTACAATGTCTCCAGAATGTTGCAGAATATTGTGGAAATATTACTGAGACATTTGTGCTATGTGGGTTAGAATGTGAGAAAAACGTGAGAATGCCACCAACAACTAATCCACTACTTTTCCACTACTTTCCCCATTCAAATCGTTCTGATTCATCCGAAATCCATGTACAATCATTTTCACATGACCCAGCATATCCCAGATCCCTCTCACGGTAAACAAATACCCCGTAGATCATCCACAGAACAGTTAGAATGTGAAAAAAACGTGAGAATGCCACCAACAATTCATCCACTACTTTTCCACTACTTTTTCACTACTTCTTTTACCTTGTGCAGGGTTGGGTAATGGCGCGTCACTGGAGGGTTTGTTACATTTATTACACTGAGAGAAATTCTGCATTAAAAATTACTGGTTTCCCCATTAGACGGGGGATATAATTGACATACAGTTTGATATACTTGGCATGAGATCAGAAATCAATGAGACAAAACGGTAATTTCTCATACTACGAAGTTTGAAAATTCAAACCAGTGGGAATTCATGTTGAAAAACAGTAATTTCTTATGACCCAATGTAGAAAACAAGAACTCTCAATTGGTGAGATTGATATAAATTGGAAACCATAACATTTTCAAGAATGTTTCGTGGCTTCGGGGAAAGAAGCAAGGATCGTGATCAAAAACAATCATGTGCGACGCTGGTAACGATAAAAGTTTTTTTCTCGGTTATTATAACGCTAGGAAAAATTATTGGTATTTCCCATCAGTTTGTAATCACATGTCAAGTATATCCCTCGCTTACTGACAAAAATCAGTAATTTTTAATGATACATTTCTCTCAGTGTACGCGAGTATGATACGTATGTATCAATACATAAATTACATTTATTACGTGAGAAGACCCTGAAAGAGAGGTTTGTTACACGGTATGATACGTAACATTCACTACGTATTAATACGTCAATTTGATACCTACCCAACCCTGACCTTGTGTGTCAAGATGATGAAGGCACGGCCAACGTTCTTCTCAGTTCTCTTTCCTCCTTTCTTCCTACATACCCTGTTGGAAAAGTTGGATGGAAATGGATAGGATTTAATATGCATCCATTTGAATCCTATTTCTGTTCCGCAGAACGCATAGGATTCTAATCAATTTTAATCCGCAAAGTGGATACACGGAGAAAACTGGAATAGTGAGGTTCACCATTATCGTTTAGTAGAACCTTGTTTCGTTGAAAGCACTAAGCAATCAATTTATTCTACTAAATATAATTCAGTAAAGATTCGTGATTTCAACAAAACGGTACAGTAGTCCATGTATGATCAATATTACGGATGGTGTAGTTAGTTTGACTGACTCAATTGCCTTTACTACGCTGTTTAGTAATAATAACTATTTTATTCGCACTCGAGCGGAGTGAACCGAAACGAGTCGAACATAACCGAATATACGAACTCTCCTCGCTTATCGACACTGTTTTGTTTATAAACGATTTTTTTTTCTCATAAATGTGTTAATGGCAGGAAAGGAGTTGATGATAACTCGTATATGGAATATGCCTATCATGATTCTCGTCTTAATAATCAACACTTCACAAAATCAATTTATTTAGAAAATCCAAAATTGTTTCAACAGTATCCTCTAATCATAAGTTCTCCAAACACTTATAAGAGATACGCAAAGCTAGGAAAATTATATGTTCAGTTTAGCTCAAGTTGTATACGCGTTAGGTGTGGGTAGGTAGGTAGGTAGGATGTTGAGGTTCGATTCCCGCTTTCAGCACCCTGAATGTCATGTGCAATCGATGTTCGATGCTACAACTTCACGCTCAACTAAACAGTAATGAATGTCACGCAATCAAAATTTTTGCTGCTCTGGGAAATTATTTCTAAAGACAACATTAACAACCTTCATAATATAACAAAAACTTTTTCATTTTTGAATCGAATTCATATTGTTGTTTAGTAAAAATTATCATGCCCATTCCGCGGAATAGATGATTTGTGTGGTGGAATCAATTATGTGACCATTCACTGTTTGGTACGAATAACAATGCTTGGGTAATCGAATGAAATACACGGAGAGAAATGTATTTGGAAAAATTACCATTTTATTCGTAAACTAGAACTATTCGGCAAAACCAGACAATAATTTATAATATAACTCCTAATCATTGCCAGTTGTGATGGTAAAAATCGAGATTAATTTGGATTTTTACCATCACAGCTGGCAATGATTAGGAGTTATGCTATGAATTATAGTCTGATTTTTCCGAATAGTTCTAGTTTACGAATAAAATGGTAATCTTTCCAAATAAATTTCTCTCCGTGTACAAGTTTAGTAAAATTAATTTGACTTGTTATGGTGACATGAACTGTATGTGCATTCGGTTTCTAATACTGAACATTTGGTCTGTCCATATTTCACTAAATCGTTAAGTACGAGATACCATTGGTTTGATTGATATCACAATTCAGTTTTCTCCGTGATAGCAGATTATTGGGCCCCATAGAAATTGTATCCAAATGTATCCATATAATATCCGGGGCCTGAATATGAATCGCATCCGGTTTCATCCGGTGCTTCACGATACTACCCTAATAAGCTTTATCCGTTTCTATCCCGTCATGCCTAATGTTGCTTGAATGCAATTTATCCATTCCAATCTGGTTCTTTCCAGAATGTGTATCATCCATTTTTATCCATTTCCATCCGATTACTTCGGAGAAATCGTATCCATTTCTATCCATTGACATCTCTGATAGTCCTCCTTTACTTTTATCCAATTCTATCCACGCCTGTCATGTTATAATGTATCCGTTCCTATCCGAACTCGATGTTTCCAGTTCTATCCGTTTTCATACATTGCACCTTCACGATAGCCGCGGTTTCCTCTATCCAATTCCGTCCATTTCAATTGTTTCATAATAGATTCGTTCCTTATACGTGCCCTAAGTTGCTCCAACTTGTACCAAACCAATCACATCCCGACTGTCAATTCCCAGTCATGGATTCTCAAATTTGCATGGGTCTCGCATGGGAATCACGTGGGTCGACCCACTCGCTTCGCATGTGAAGACCCATGCGATCCACTCGATTCCCATGCGAAGACCCATGCGACCCACTTGATTCCCATGCAAGACCCTTGCGGATTTGGGAATCCATGACTGGGAATTTTCAGTAGGGATGACTTTTATAATTGGAAGCATCGAATCACAAATATTTGGAGCAAGTTGAAGCAACTAGGAACGTGCTCAACAAATCCAGCTCATAGCTGAATTTGTTCCACGTGTTCCATGTTGTCTCAACCTGCTCCAAATATTTTTTATTCACTGATTTCAGTTATAAGAATGATTGGTTTGGGACAAGGCGGAACAACTTAGAGCATATTAGAACAAACGGACCTCATATATCTTGCGTCATCCGGAATAGATATTTTCAGGGTAACATCTCAATTTCCCAAAGGTTTAATATGTTGAAATTTTGTATCTCGAGATTTCTAAATTTGCTATGTCGATATTTTGAATTTGAATTTTGGCACATAAAATGTTTTGATATAAAATTTCGGGATAAGTCACTTCGGAATGACGAGATATCAGTTTTTATCTAATCGGTCTGAATGAAGCTTGCCTCTTCCTCCAGGATGAACAAAAATGAAACATTAAAAAATGGATTCGGAAGTATAATTCCGCGACAGCATACACAGAGAAAAGAGATCTTGAAAAAATAGTAAAGTTCGCTCACATACGTAGCAGGGCCGCCCCCGATATGTGATATGGGAAACTTTATTACGTCGCATACTGATTTGTAGCGCATAAAAATTCAAATTCAGTGATGAAAATTACAGAAATTCAAAATTCTCATAGTGATTCATGAGGATACTACGTGACGTTACGTTCTTCAATATTTCACATCGCATGATCAATGAATTACATAGTTCATTCTACTGAAAACACATTAAAGATACTTTTTACTACATAAAATAGTGAACTATACTATTTTCCAAGGAGGCACTCTTCTACGTGTAATTTTGGATTCAGACGGATTCAAATTTGACACATTTCTTCGATGGAAACGGATACAGGTCATTGGTCGGATACATTCGAATCAAGTCTCTATCCGAAATTCTGGATCAAATTGGATTGAGCGCACTGATATGATGTCAAGAAAAATCCTCATTCATTCTGATTGAAAGTTCATACGTCCAACGGATGAAATTGGACAAGGCTCTGAATTCGGATTCAATCGGATAGGATTCTCATCTCTCCTCACGGATGAAAATAGATTCAAAAACAAATTCACATCTCAAAAATGTAATGTGATTCGTTCGTATAGGAAGTCCATCCGTTCTCTGGACACGAACGAATAGATATTGTAGTTCGGATCATTATGGATGATCATTCTATTTTCTTGATGGACAAAAACGGATCGGCAACGCTTCTGGATTGGAAAAGGATGCAAACGGATTGGAAGCTTCAAAAAATCACCCAGTTCCGCATTAAAACTGATAGAAGTTCTCTCTGCATGGACAGAACTGGATACTTATGGATCACTTGTCTCACTACCGGACAAAACCGGATTGATATGTATAGAAAATGTTTAAATTCGGATCGAAGTCCTATCCAAATCCATCCATTTCAATCATTTTGTCCAACAGGGTATGACCACGCCTCCCTTCACTACACTGTTGAAAATTTCTTGAATTTCAATGCACTCTTAATGTACCAGTGTACATAAAATTTCAACTTAAAGGTACATGAAATGATATTCAAGTATTATTACATTAATTTTCAAATAATTTGGAATTGAATTACAATTTCAAGTATCGGTACATTAAAAATTAACTTGGACGAAATCGATAGAGATTTGAGAAAATGACATAACCATCGATAATGTTTGAAATTGAGTGAATAAATTGAATAATTATAATCTTTTTGTGATTATAAATTTTGAAATTATTATTCTCAATCGCATTAGGTTACACTCTACGAGTCTTGTCGTTGAAAGTGCTTGAACGACACTGAACCCCAACAGAACCTAAAATTTGTGTACGTCTAGGAAACCTCCTAAGGACGTCTGAGAAACGTATTTGGACGTTTCCTGGACGTACACAAATTTTTAGGTTCTGTTGGGGATGGGGACGAAATTTTGCGCGAAATATTTTCGTGAACCACGTGAGGAATCAAAATTGTATGAATACGATGATAAAATACATGCTTGGGATTGAGGATTTTAATTTCATAGTGGCTCTGAAACATTATGGGATCGATGGAAAATTCTTACGATTGAAGGTTATCATTCAGAAAATTTGGCTTCTTATATTTCAGAACCAATATGGAATGAGAATTTGCATTCACAGTGCGCAATCCCATGCATGTATTTTATTATCACATATTTGAAATTTGTCATTCTTACATATTTTATGGAAGAAGGATGCGAAAAATATCATATGTTTCGTCTGTCGCTCGAAGGTCCTTAACCCTGGTAGAAATTTCACAAATTTTTTCCTATGACTGATGAGGCGCTAGAGAGGAAAAACTGAGCACAAAAAACTAGCGAGGTACTGGTCAATTACTGATAAGTTGAATCCAACTAGCGTTGGTTGGTCAAAACTAGTGAGCTACTTATTAGTATGTAATAAGTTGAACTAATTGATAATGTGGAGTGAAACCATCTCTAATAATTATACAAGTGCTTACTAAAATATATATAAAATGGAGAAGAATGAACTTTTCAATTCTAAAATGAATAAAATATTGTTCACACTTGATATCGGAAATGTCAGTACCCATACAGCACGTATTTCATAAAGATTTTTGAACAGCTGAACAGGTTTTTCCATTAATTTTTACATATAATTACAGGTGATATAAATGAGAAAGAAAATGTAACAAATCTGTTTGTATTTTAGAATTGAAATATAGTTTACGGATATGAGGTTGACTTCTTTGAATTGAAAAATAAAAATTAATTATTTTCGTGAAATGTGTGATCGTTAGTTCTCAATTAATATGTAATAAAAAAATCTATTATTCAGTGCAACATGAATTATTGAATCAGTCATACCTGTTGTAATATGTAAAAAATCATAATTTGTTGATGCAGTGAGGATGAGTTTTATTCAAATACTTACATCAATATTTCTCAGAAAAAACTCAAAGATCAAATCATCTTTGTAGTGATATGAGTCATGAAGAACTCATTTAATCAAAACTGTTTTAAGCGAATGTTTAAAATAAATTCCCAAAAACTTGGATTATTCACATGAAGCTCGTTGGATGGTTTTACTTTTGAAGAGTACTGTCAAAGTTGACAGTTGCAAATTGGAGAAAAAAGTCTTATTTTCTGTCTTAAATTTGTTATTAGAGGAGTGACAAACTTGTAGGAAGAGTTTGAAGGTTGGGTGGAATCCATATTGATCAGGAAAGTCGAAACCGTATTGCAAAACTTGGAAAATCTGTTAACGTAGCTGACAATACTGGGGTATCGAGTCAGCTTTCCCTTACTACATGAAATCTGGGCAGGAGAAATGTATCAAAATTCAGTGAATTCAAGTTGGTGTCAAGTAAGAGAGGATAGAAATATTCATTAGATTTTATTGGTTATTATAAAAATGTTGACAAATAAGGAAAGGCCATGTAGGACTCACTGTATCGTCTTTCATTATTTTTGTTTCAATAATTTTGTATTGTGGACATTTTTGTATGTTCTTACTAATAAGTTGAAGAAACAAGTGTATTGAACCTGTTTCACAAATATAATAACATTCATTCGTAGCAGCATGATACAACATTATTGAAACAAAAATATTAAAAGACGATACAGTGAGTCCTACATAGCCTGTCCTTATTTGTTGACATTTTTATAGTAACCAATAAAATCCAATGAATATTTCTGTCTTCTCTCACTCAACACCAACTTGAATCCACTGAATTTTGATACATTTCTCCTGCCTAGATTTCATGTAGTAAGGAAAAGCTGACTCGATACCCCAGTATTGTCAGCTACGTTAACAGATTTTCCAAGTTTTGCAATACGGTTTCGACTTTCCTGATCAATATGGATTTCACTCAACCTTCAAATTCTTTCAACAAGTTTATCACCACTCTAATAACAAATTCAAGACAGAAAACAAGACTTTTTTCTCCAATTTGCAAATGTCAACTTTGACAGTACTCTTCAAGAGTAAACCCATCCAACGAGCTTTATGTGAATAATCCAAGTTTTTGGAAATTTATTTTAAACTTTCTGTCGAGTGTGAGCTTAGCGCCGCTCGACTCTGACGAGGAGCATTAATGTCCCTCTCCGCACCATCTGTGGAAGGAGAGGAAGAACTGCGTGGCATCCTCCTCCCTACTGCACATCTCTGCCTAAACACACTTGCTTCTACGTTGCCGTCAAGAGTAGCAGCGATTTTTACGTGTCCAGATATATTCGGTTCTAATTATTTATATAGCATCATTCCTGTATTCATATATTCATATTAAATCAGCAAAATATCGTATGAGTATTATTTTCGTGTGTCGCCTGCCCAAGGGGAATTATCCAACAGGTTATCATCCCAGCACGCCGAGAAATACAGCCTGGTTGTTGGAGAGTTTGTTTCAGACTTTGTTCATAAGAATAGTAACTATCTTGAGCTAGAGAGAGTGAAATCTAGTGCGGCAGTGTATTGGATTTTTTATTGAATTCAGAGAATTCGTTTTTCTCCTCCTTGAATCAGTTGTGAATTCTTTTCTATCAGACGCGGTTTGATATTCAGAAGTTCTCTCGAGGAGACAAACTGCTCTCTCTGTGTTAATTTTTTTTCTTACGTTTTCTTGTCGAAAAAGACAGTATCCATCAGAACGAAATGTAGTACATTCGTTTTCTTGGAATAAAGGAAAAAATTTCGTTCAGATTCATTTAGAGTCAAAAGAGAAAAAGAGGGCGCTGAGTCAGTTCATCTTCATGTGTTTACAAGCTCGAACGCATAACGTCCGGGCAGCGTTGCGTCGTTGACAGTTGGTATAGACGTTTGAGTGAGAGAGAAAGAAGGATCGACATTACGGAAAAAACTTTGATACACAAACTTTGAGTTTTGTAAGATGTGCAGGTTATTTTGTCGATTAGAATGGTATTTTTTTCGGTGTATGTCTCGTTTGTGTGATTGTTTTTCTTACATCAGAGGATTAACTTCAGATCAATGTTTTAAAATATCAGAACATCAGTTCTATTATAATTTAAATATTCAGACGTGCAGAAGTTTTTTTTTTTAGAAGTGATTTTGTCTCAAAAATATATAACTTGCTAGCGGTGCAGTGAGCTTTCTTTCTCTGATTTTATGAGGATAAGGCAAAGAATCTCCGCGACTTGTCGACTGTGTGTGCGTGTGCGATCGCCCCTTTCACATCATTGGGCTGCATGCAGTGCAGCAGCACACGATGGGAGGGAGCACGTACGCGGGGTCGGCATGAGCGGGGCTGAATGCCGGAAAATTGTTCGAAGTAGACAGATAGTATAGTCTCGTTAGAAAAATCGTCAAACAACAATTATTCATTTCGTTCAAAAATTTGTAGACGATAATTAACAATGAACGGAGGCAGTTCAAAGGATGGGAATATCTCAGGAAATACTCCGGAGAGGAATCTCTCAGGAACTCAAGAGCAATATTTTGAAGGTTTCCAAAATCTGGAACAAAATCAAGGTCATGGTTTTATGTGATTCTGCAGTGGAATTGTGAACAATTTTATCAGAGGGGCCTATATAAAATATTTATCTAACAAATAAATATTTTTACAAAATATTCAGGACATACAAACTGAATTCAGAATAATTGTTCCACAGTTTCAGAGAGTGTAGGAGCTGCAAAAGTCAACTCAGTATCTCAAGAGCGAGACATAATTTCTGAACAAGTCACTACCATGGCTTGCTGGGATAAAGCAATTGACCGACTCATGGAAGTCTCAGAAAAGATGGAAAATTCAGCTGATACTTTGGTAGAGACTAATCACAAGATCTCAGAGTTAACAGAAGCCGTCAAAAAAATGTTTACAATTACTGATAAATTAACGAACGCGATAAGAGAACTTGAAAATTCTTCAGAGGTAAACGGGAACGTGTTCAACTCTACCCTCAGAGAAGAACAAAATACACGTAACACACAAATTAGAGGCAACAACGACACAAGCGATACAACATTATTGGGGGAATTTAATCAGACGGTCGACAATCTCAGACGTTCTTTAGAGAATAATAGGAATGTATCTAAATTCAACTATAAAAGAAATTATAAACTTACCCAGAAAGGATCTTCCAATGTCTGGTACGATTATTTGATCTCAGAATTGAAATCTTGTGATTTATCAGATATAATTGATAATTCAAATGTTCCAAACTTAAATTATAACTCAGAAGAACAAGACAAGAGGAAAACTCTAGTCAGAGAATTGATTATTAATCATTTGGACGAATATTACCATAAAAAGATCCCCGACTTGAGAGATCCCAAAGATATTATCAAAAGAATTAAAGATTATAGAAAGGCAGAGGCAAATGTCACGGCTTCGTCTGTTAGAATGAAATTATATCGGCTCAAAATAAATCCGAAAGAAAATGTCAATAGCTCCTGTGATCGTTTTGACGCGATCATAAGAGAATACGAAAACTGTGATACATTGACACCTTTGACAGACGAAGAGAAGAGATCTGCGTTTTATCAAGCAGTATTAGATTTAAATAGTGAGTTAAGAACAGCAAATATGGTCAGACGTCAAACCACGAATTCAGAAATGAGTTTAGAAGAGATGAAAACATGCTTGTTGCAATTACAAGCGGAAAGACATCAGAGATCAGAGGATAGAGGCGACAATACAAAAGCATATCAAGCAGCAGTTGGCGGAGGAGGACAGGCAGGAAGAATGAATGCCGTTAACACAAAATGCTTCAGATGTAACAAAATCGGTCATATAGCTCCGAAATGTCCATTAGCACGATACGATATGTGGGACTGCTTCTATTGTCAAAGATATGTTGCTCATAAAGGTGACGAATGCCCAAATAAAGAGAATCCGAAAGATGGGTACATTAAAAGTAAAAATTACAAAAATACTAACGTTTCCAATACAACAAAATTCCGAAGTAATAACAATAACAGCAGAGGTAAAGATTCCAACAAATTCAGAAGTAATACTCAAAATTTCAAGAAAACAGTAAAAGTTAATACGCCAGGTAGAAATCAGAAAGAGTTTAACAAAGTGAAAGCTATGATTACAGGTAATATCAATAATAATATGCATAATGAGAATAATAAAATTACTTTTATAGCAGATTCTGGAGCAACACATCACATAGTTAGCAAAGGTTTGATTTTGAGCAATTTTCGAAAATGCAAAGATGAAATTATTAAAAGTGCCAATAAGAATGAATCAGCTAATATCACTATACATGGTGAAGGAGATCTGATTTTGAAAGCAAATTCCAATGAAATAATCAAACTAACTAATGTGATTGCTGCAAAAGACATCTCTGATAATTTGATATCTCTAAGACAATTCGCAGAAGTAGGCTTAGGTATACAGGGTGATTCAAAATTCCCGCACTCTTTTTTGGGAGTAGATTCCTGATGAAATTCTAAAACGATTTGTCCTTTTGCACAATGCTCTCCGACGCATAATTTCCGAGATATAATTAATTAAAGTTGACTAATTATGAGGTGGATTCATCGGTCATTCAGGAGCGTCATAACAGAACAAGAGAGGAAGGTGCTTGCAGAGGGCGCTCATACGATCAGCTGATCGGTATAATCGATACGATTTACCAGCATCCAAATTGGTAAATTTTCTATGTAGAACAATTGAATTCGTCGACACTGTGGAAAAATTGATTATTGTCATGGATTCTTATCACGATATGCTGTAGGTGGAAGTTGTAATTTCAGTAATGATTTTTATTACGCAGACAAATGTAAAATAGTGTTATTTCGTAGGGAGAGGGATTCAAGTGGGAGAAAAAAGTATAACTACTCGTTTTCAATCAGAATTTTCATGTAAAGAAGAAAACATGAGAATTTTCATTCATCCGATACCCAATTTGAACGGTTTGATTAGTAAGTTTAACACAAGAGATTGGATTCCGAATCCTGTATTCTGATTGGTCGAGAATCAATGTATGTTAGATCAATCCTCGGCCGTTTCAAATGATTCTTCTGAAGAATGTGTTTTCGACTTATCCCAACCACAACATTGAACAATGATGAATTTATTCGAATTCACCCTTTTTACATCATTCGATGATTATAAAGGGCTTATCGAACGTTAATAACTGTGTCGACGAATTCAATCGTTCAACATAGAAAATTTACCAATTTGTATGTTGGTAAATCGTATCGATCATACCGATCAGCTGATCGTATGAGCGCCCTCTGCAAGCACCTTCCTCTCTTGTTCTGTTATGACGCTCCTGAATGACCGATGGATCCACCTCATAATTAGTCAACTTTAATCAATTATATCTCGGAAATTATGCGTCGGAGAGCATTGTGCAAAAGGACAAATCGTTTTAGAATCTCATCAGGAATCTACTCCCAAAAAAGAGTGCGGGAATTTTGAATCACCCTGTATATCTGGATGACGAAAAACTTGGAATATTTGACAAAGAAACAGGGTCAGAGTATTTAACCGGAATATATAAAGAACCGAACTGGATTATAACATTAGAAGCAGAAAATGATGATAATCAGATGAAAAATTACAATGAATATTCTTCCTCAGCAAAAATGGTGTCAGTAGAAGAGTTCATGCAACAATCACAGACGGATATAATGAATCTGGATCACAAGGACTTGATCACTTGAACGAATTTCAAGAATGCCCGTCTGAGATTGGAAGGGAGAAGGTGCATGAGCTCATACAATCAGAAGAAAGTTCAGACAGAAACTCAGATGATGATATTTTTGATAGGAAAATTCTAAACTTGGACGATATTAACACAGAAGAAAGCCAAAAATTATTATCAATCATGACCAAAGAAAGTCATGATAGAATCTCAAAGAAATTGGATGCAGGTATGATGTGGCATATAAAACTAGGCCATGTTTCCTCGAAATATCTGAAACAACTCCAGAAATCAGAAGAAATATTATCAAAAGTAAAGTTTGACGAATCTATACTGAACTGCGGAGTGTGCATTTTAGCGAAGATGGAAAAACTTCCTTTTTCAGTAGTCAGAGCTAGAGCAATTAGACCATCAGAGCGAATACACGTGGATACAATGGGGCCAATAAAACCGGCTTCATATCCGGGAGATAATAGATTCATTGTGGTATTCGATGATTTCTCTAGATATGCAAAAGCATAGTCAGTCAAACATAAGAGTCAAGCTGGAGATTGTCTTGAAAAGTACTTGAAACATGTCAGAAGTTTATTAGGAGATGAAAAAGTATGTTTCATTAGAACGGATAATGGTACAGAATTCACTGGCGGAAAATTTGCAGAAATCATGAAAAACGAAAAGATTGAAGAGGAATTTGCACCACCACATACTCTGGAACTTAATGGAACTTCAGAGAGATTTAACAAAACCATTCAATGGAGAATCAGAGCACATATGTTTGACTCAGGTTTACCGAAAAGTATGTGGGCGTTAGCATCAGAAGTTACAACCCACATATATAACAGAACCCCTCATGCAGGAATCAATTTAGAAATACCTTTGAGAAAATTGAAGCCAAGACATAAATCACACTTGGACAAAGTCAGAAGATTTGGATGCTTAGCCTATGCTAGAGTACCAAGTACAGAATCGAAATTCTCAGAGAGAGCAGTCAGAGCAATACTAGTAGGCTTTACACAAACAGGGTATATACTGTGGCATCCAGAAACAAAAAGATTTTTAATTTCAAGACACGTAAAATTTAATGAGAAATTAGTCTACAGAGATGTATATGCAAAAAATGAAATTGCTGTTGTTGAACCAGATGAATCAGAAGATCCAGATTTGGAAGGAAACTGGGAAAAGAACTTGGAGTTTGAACAAAAATTGCCCGACTTTCAAGAAAGCAATTCAAAAGATAAACTCTCAGAAGGAATAAAAACCAAAAGAAAGAAGATCAAAGAAAAAAAAACCAGTCAAGACGTCAGAAATGATTGAGTCGAAAATTAGAAAATTGCCAGAGAGGAAAGCCAGGATTAACAGACCAACTTGGACACATTTGAGACTGGCCCAAAATTCTAAGTGGATAAAAGACACAAGTCTCTGTTCAAATAATCCAACAAAAGGAAAATTCAATTCAGAGGATGAACAGAGACATGCATTTATTGCAAGAATTAATAACGATCCAATTGATTATGTAGAAGCGATCAATTCACAGGATAGGAATAAATGGATAGAAGCAATTCAAGAAGAATTGAAGTCAATGGAAGACAACCAAGTATGGAGGATTGTGGATAGGCCCACTTTAGATAAAGATGGGAGAAAAGTCTACACCATAGACTCGGAATGGGTCTTTGAAAGAAAGACAGGATTAGATGGAAAAACTACGTACAAAGGTAGGCTAGTCATCCGGGGTTTCAAGGATAGGAAGGAGTACGAATTGAAAGAAACTTATGCCCCTGTTTCCAGACTAGCTATTGTGAGAACCACATTTGCAGTTATTAATAAATATGACTTGGAAGCTTGTTAGATGGATGTGAAGACTGCATTCCTAAACGGTAAACTAGAGAAAGAACAGAGATCTCTCTACGGGCTCAGAATGAGTCCGAAGAGATGGAACGAACGATTTACACAGGAAGTTCAAAAACTTGGTCTTGAAAAAGATATCAATGAACCATGTTTTTTTACTCGGCGCAAACAAAATCAGATTATAGTATTATTGTTATATGTGGATGACATTATTTCAGCCGGTAACAATTCAGATAGATTGTCGGAAATCAAAACAAAACTGAGCTCGGTTTCCCAAATGAAAGATCTAGGTGAACTGAAACAGTTCTTGGGCATGAAAATCACTCGAGATAGAGTTGAGAAAACTCTAACATTGAATCAATCAGATTATACTCAGAAATGTTTGGAGAGATTCCATATAAAAGATAGCAAACCTCAGAGGACTTCAGTGGTGACAAGGCAAGTGAAAAATAGAGAGATAAGAAATTTAGATTTGAATGAAGCAGAATTAGCGCAAAAATCAAAAGCTCCTTATAGAGGAGCTATAGGTAGTCTACTCTACTTATCTAGTGCAACGAGACCAAATATAGCTTTCTCAGTTAATTATTTGTCTAGACGTCAACTCGAACCTACTGAACACGATTGGAAAGAAGTAAAAAGAATTCTCAGATATCTTAGAGGAACTTCAGACTTGGGATTAATCTTCAGAGGCGAAGGAGACAATCTTATTAGCATGACAGACACCAGTTTTCGAGATTTAGAAGACTCCTCATCAACTGGAAGCTTTATAATTAAATTATTTGGTGATCCAATCATGTGGAGAAGTTACAAACAAAAGTATGTGACACTCTCCACCTGTCAGGCAGAATATCTTGCCATGAGCGACGCGTATCAAGAGTTGGTATCTCTAGACAAAGCTATCAGGAATATAATTGGAAAAACGATGTATCCAGTCACGATATGGTATGATAACCAATCAGCAGTAAAATGTACTCAGATGGATGGGAGTCATAAATTGAAGAATTTCGATGACGATCTCGAAACAATTCAGAAGCAAATAGGAGAAAGAGAGATTACTGGCACCAAAAGTCATATAGCCAACACACATGGAGACTATATAAAGTCTTGTGTGATGGAGGGCAAAGTAAACGTAAAATGGATATCCACTTCTGAGAATGAAGCAGACATAATGACTAAACCTTTACCTATAGAGAGTCATAATTATCTCAGAAATAAAAGATTGAATATTTGAATTACTGGTACATACATTCAGATTGTCTATACACTCAGATGTAATGTTCGATATTTCCTTTTCAGATGGTTCAAATTCCATGAACGGTGATATGTGAAATTTTCAATTTCTTCAGAGACATTTTACAAATCATTAGTAGTTATTTTAGAGAATATTTAACTCAGTAATCCGAGCGACACTGAGGGAGGGAGTGTCGACTGTGAGCTTAGCGCCGCTCGACTCTGACGAGGAGCATTAATGTCACTCTCCGCGCCATCTGTGGAAGGAGAGGAAGAACTGCGTGGCATCCTCCTCCCTACTGCGCATCTCTGCCTAAACACACTTGCTTCTACGTTGCCGTCAAGAGTAGCAGCGGTTTTTACGTGTTCAGATATATTCGGTTCTAATTATTTATATAGCATCATTCCTGTATTCATATATTCATATTGAATCAGCAAAATATCGTATGAGTATTATTTTCGTGTGTCGCCTGTCCAAGGGGAATTATCCAACACTTTCGCTTGGGAAGATTTTTAATACATAATAATTGAACAATAACGACCACACATTTCACATAAATAATTCATTCATTGTTTTTTATCACATAAACTTAACCTCACATCTGTCAACCGAATCACAATTTTCACATAGGTTAATAGATTATTATACTCGACCGATGGATTGAATCAGATATCCATGTCATTTACATTGATCTTTCCTAATAAACCACGTAGGTACCGGTTTAGCTTAGGTCGTTAGGGCGTTGGGATAGTAGATCGCGCAACATTGGGTAGGGATGGGTTTAGGTGGTTCGATCCTCTTCAAGGTTTCCAATTTTCTCTCCATGACATGAGAACGTGGTGAACAACGTGCTCGTCAATCTGCAAGTGTTCTCCTCCGAAACATGTTTTTTGCTTAAAATTCAGTTTTTTATTTTTAAAGACATTTTGGGCCAAAGCATATAAATATTTTACTGAATAATCATTGTTGATGTATTATTATAATTTCACATCTTTACTGGCATATAATTGCTGTCATAAATTTGGCGTGAGTTTCTTACAAGTTCCTGGTCAGTTACTACTGAGTGCCTCGCCAGTTTTGATGACTAAAATTTGGTTGAGTGAAGCGTTACATTCTGCTGAATTACTCGTAAGTTTTCCCTATGAGTGCCTCACAAGTAAGATGGGTAAACTTATTAGTGCCTCTCAAAGTACTAGAGAACATTTCTACCAGGGAATGAGTTTCAAAGACAATTTACTGAAGTGTTTTTCTGGAACGCGAATGAAAATTCATATACAAATTTCATGTATTCATACATTAAATTTCAAATCCATGTACATTAAATTTAATGTATGTAGACTTGAAATTTGTGGAACCTGTACATAAATTTTCAGTTACGTACTTGAAAAAAACTTCCAGTAGATTTACATTAAAATTCATGCGGAAATTTTTAACAGTGTAGACGCCGATACGCGTGCAGCATTGATTTTCGTCATAAATCATCTTCTCCTAAAATCGCTGAATTAACATCTCAATTACTGATTATCATTCTCATTATGTGTCCAATGTTTAGATTAGAGTCTCTAGTTTCTGTTTCACTTTCTATTGAATCTCCTACGTCCTCTTCCCCCAAGAAAATCGCATTTTCCTTCACTACTTCTCCACTACTTTTTTTGCACAATTAGAACTACTTCTCGTTCCACCAGGGAGGTCTATCAACCGTTTACTTCGACTTGCGAAATTGATTGATTCAGTGTGTATAGCAAATCCTTTTTCCCGAATCCCAGGATTTCCAGGACAAGAATGTGAACTTTCCAAGACATTGATGACAAAAAAATTTCATGAAGATCATTAAAAAAAAAAACAAATGATGTATGTCCCGATGTTTCGACATTTGCTCTAACTCGTTCAGCACATATTTGTTGGGCTTTTCAAAGAAAATAAACATATCTGAAAATAGACAGGCACACTGGAAAATGTTTACAATTCCATCACATTCATTGGACACTCACAGAAAGGACTCCTTGAAATAAGAAAATTTGTCTTGTCGCTAGGACAAAACTCATTTCTTTCTTGAGCCTAGAAAATTTCACTTGAATCAGGAAAATTCCCTTTGAAATCAAAACAAACTTTTCTCGATTCAAGTAGAATTTTCTAGGCTCAAGAAAAAAATGAGTCTTGTCCCAGTGACAAGAAAAATTTTCTCATTTCAAGAAATCCTTTCTGTGAGTAGAATTTCACTGCAAAAATCACACCGTCAGCTACTGGAAAATGTCGAGGAATTGAGGGTGTGGAAGTTCCATAGAGGTGTTCATTATCATAATAACTAGGATTTTCCGCGAGAACATCGTTTTTCACACATTTCTTCTCCTCGAATCCTAATGATATGACAGTGTAAATTAATTCCATTGTCATCACCGCTTTGTCAGACTCCAAAGTTTTGAGAAATGTCAAAAAATTCCGACTAAGCATGTTTCCCAGGTGTAGAGAATACGAAAAAACTGTAAGTTTCCTCGACATCCATCGTTCTTACGCATATCTACCTTTCAAATACCTATCCGATCACCGCTTGGATTGATCCTACTGCGATTATTCTTCCTTTACAGTTTAATCCATTGGGAAATGTCGGAAAATTGAGGATGAGGAGGTTCCACGGGTATGCAATATCATAAAAACTATGATTTTCCACGAAAACATCGTTTTTCAGGAATTGCTGCTTCCGAAAACCCAATTAAATGACCACGTGAATCAATTTCACTGTTATCAATTCTTCGTCAGACTTCAAACTCCCCAGGAATGTGGAAAAATTTGGACTGAGAACGTTCCACAGGTATTCAAACTTCGGAAAACTGAGTTTGGCGTCGATATTCTTTGTTTTTATGCATATCTACTCCTCAAATCCCAATCAGATCACCACGGTAATTGATGTTGGAGCTACCACTCCTCCTCCAGACTTCAGACTTCCGGAAAATGTCGAAAAATCCAGACTTAAGAGGTTCCACGGGTATGCAAAATTTGACAAACTGTAATTTTCACGCATATTTACCCCTGACATTTCAATCACATCAATCTCACATTTCAAATTCAACGTCAATTGATGCCGAGGCTATCACTTCTCTCTTATACTATAAACTGTTGGGAAATGTTCAGAAATCCTAACTCAAGTAGCTCCATAGTTATGCAAACCACAGTCAACTTCTTTTCCGTACACGGAGAAAAATAAAGTTCAGAAGATTACTACATTTTCTACTAATTTGGCAAGATACGAGAAAATACTACTTTTATTGATAGACAATGTAGTAAAAATGAATGGTTTGTCTGACACTCTTTAGCATGAGCATGCAACGTGACAGATGACCAAGTACAGATTTTTACTACACTGTGTAACAATGACAGTCATGTTTTCTCGTATCTTGCCAATTTAGTACGAACGTAGTCATTTTCTAAACTTTATTCTTCTCGGTGTATAGTTCCGAGTACTCATTCATATGTTCACCCACGGCTGGGCAGTATTTCATGAAAAAGTATTTGAAATACGTATTTCAGAAATACTTGTATTTGAAATACGTATTTGAAATACCCAAATTACAAGTATTTTGTATTTTGTATTTGAAATACTTTTTTGGGTGTATTTCACCGAATCATGAAATACTTTGTGAAATACTTTTTGGAAATACTTTTCGAATTTTTATTCGAAATCATCCTTATCGTATATTCCTATTAAATTTTTCATTATACGCGTATTTTACATCCTTCCCAGTAAACATTTTCCCCCTCAACATTTGAAACATTCATTATGTTCTCTAAATGTTATCAGAAAGTTCTCTAATGCGTCGGTTTCGGAGATCTTCGAGATGCTTTTCTTATGATGGCTACAAGTTATCAGAAAGTCATCTGAGTTAACTTTCTGATAACTTGTAGCCATCATAAGAAAGGCATCTCGAAGATCTCCGAAACCGACGCATTAGAGAACTTTCTGATAACATTTAGAGAACATAATGAATGTTTCAAATGTTGAGGGGAAAAATGTTTACTGGGTCATTCATTTTAAAGCAAAAATCTCTGAAAAAGTGCGAGTGTTTTGACTTGGAGCAACTTGGAGTCACACGAGTACTGTTCTCTTTGTCTTTATCTAATATGACGCACCATCTGTTTTCAATTAATGAAGATCAAAACAGTCGAATGACACAGCGTTGAAAACCTCTTTCAGCAAATTCGAATTTCTGCATTGGAACGTAGAACGGAGTATGTCTGTCTCTTTTTGATTGATCGCGACAACAAAGGATAGAGATATCTCGAAGGCGTCCCAGTGCAATAAATTGAATTCGCTATCAATTTGAAATTTCTCATGTATATACCCTTCCGACTCCCCCTATTCCCATGCTTACGTTGAACATCACGTGACATAGAGTTCATTTGTTATTGTCATTATACGCCGATACGTGGTGATCGTTTCGATAACTCTTGTTACAAAGTATCAGCATCATAATCTTTGAATGCACCAATGCGTAAACATATTTCAGTGAATGACATTTTGTATTAAGAATCAATACATAAGTCATGTGCACTATTGATAATCCGAAACAAGTTCCAAACTTCTGAATAGTATTTGGGGTTATGTTGCATTGATATTATCTTTTCCGTTACTCGCTTTGTTGAAATATCAGATCAATTTCAAAATATGAGTGAAAAGAATACACACGTAGAAAACAAAAATAGCGGCGATACCGACAATAACCCGGAAGACAGTTCAACGATATGTGAAGAAAATATTGTGGATCTTCCCACAACTGATTTACCCTTCATATTACAAGGGAAATATTTCGAAGTGAGTGAAATGAATGATGGGAAAGTGAGAGCTAATTGCCTAATATGCAAGGAAAAAAAAACAGAAGACCGTTATCATAAGCGGTACATTGAGAGCCACGACAAATTTCAAACTGCATTTGAAGGTAAGGGGATTAATAAACATCTTATTACATTCAGACTAGCCACGCATTCATAATAAACTTCTTTCCAAATGATTATTCTAGAGACTTCATGAGGAGATAATGCATGATTTTGAACAAGATAAACAAAAACATCAAGACAGCAAGGTGTAAAAATCAATTATAGGTGTAAAGCGCAAATCCAGTCACTTGAATGCATCAGCAGTTACAAAACAACCAAAATTATTTGACAAACATATCTATAAATGTAAAAGTGTGAGGCAGAAAAATTTGGATAACAACATTGTTCGTTTTATCATAGAAGGTATGAAACCCTTGTCAACTGTGGAAGATCAAAATTTCATCAGAATAATCACAGGTAAACACTGTAACCAAAAGAATATACCATTTACAATATATCATCTGTTTAGAGAAATTTCAATTTTACAATTGATCTAAGTGAAATGCCAAGAATAATCTCACATCGCGTATATAATCCTGAAAATGTTGATTGAAATAAAAATAAATGATAGAAAAATTTTTACTTTTTATAATTAAATTTTTTTATACTGTCGGTGGCATGATGAAATGTAACAAATTTCATCATTCCACACATTCTGAAAAAATTAAAACGTTACAAATTCTAATATTCCAGTTACTTGAATTAATCAAACAAGCAATTCAACTGAAACTTTTCTTTTTGGATCTCGATTCTGAGATGTCTGTAATGCCTAGACGAACACTTGGGAGAAAAATATTCAATGATTATTCATTGACTAAAACAAAATTGATAGAAGCTTTGAAAAAAACGAATTACGTATCAATAACCACAGATATTTGGTCTACTAAACATCGAAGTTTCATAGGAGTAACAGTGCACTGGGTACGTGGATTTAATAAAATAATTACTGAAACGATTCGACAGATATGACGCACATTTTTGCCAATTCTTTCCTCGAATTTCACTATCTTTTTTTCTCCTTTTGAAGTGTACATCTGTATAATGCGTCCACCTATTCCACTTCCAAGGAGAATTCATTGATATGAGATTTCCTAAAATGTGTATTAATTTTTTACCAACTAATCTGAATGCCAGTATGTTTTGGCGGATACTTTATAATTTCCTTGCACATAGTTTGAATGTTCTATGGATTGAATGACATGTTTGTTCTTATATGTAAATATGTGATTATAATACCATTTCCTCCTTCTCATCCATTTTTAGATAAATGAAGAGACTTATGAACGTTCAAGTGCTGTGCTTGCATGTAAAAGATTTCAAGGGACCCACTCTTATGATCGGATAGCTAAAATCCTAAATGATATCAATACCGAATATGGCTTGACGCATGAAAAAATTGTCTCAGTTGTGACTGATAACGCTTCAAACTTTGTGAAGGCTTTTAAAGAATTTGGAATTGAACAGCGAGCTTACATCGATTGTGACAGTTAATAATGCTTGATTTTATTCATTTCAATTTTTTCACGTATTCCCTTTTTTATTATTTGAACAGAATTGCATAGTAAATCAACCGTACAAAGAAAAAACGTTGTCAACTCAATTTTTTTGTCAAAATGAAATCTTTGTACCAATCGATTTAGAAAATTTCCATCAATCGAATAGTAAAAAAATCCCATTCTTACCAAAAAACTGAGTTGACCACTTTTTTGCTTTTTACGGCAGAAATGGACTGTAAGCGCAAACCTTATTTATATGTTGTTGTGATATATTTCAGATATAGAAGTGGAAGATATATTGGATATCCAATGTGATTCGAAATATGATGAAGAAAATACGCAATCTGTGACAAAGGATTTGGAATTCACTATTGTGCATGACATTGATTTATCAAGCAGTAATTATGATAACACAGATTTGGATGACTCAGATTCTTCTGATATAATTTTACCTACCCATTATAGATGTGCAAGTCATACTTTGAACCTATTGGCGACAACAGATTTTCAAAATGCTTTGAAACAATCATCCGCATCCATCAGAAAAATTCACTATGCTACTTTTGGAAAATGTTCCAAAATATGGAATTTGAGTCGTCGTCCGAAAGCATCAGAAATGATTGTCGGAACTTTAGGATGCCATCTACGTTTTCCTTGTGTGACAAGATGGAATTCTTGATACGACTGTGTTTCTCAACTACTCAAGTACAAAGAAAAATTAAATCCGCTGTTTCTGAAACTTGATTTGAAACTCTGTTTCAAAGTAACTGAATTTCAATATTTAGAAGAATTCAGTGCTATAATGAAACCTATATCAGCAGCACTAGATTTCCTCCAATCTGAAACCTGTGGTTTCTATGGTCTCCTGTTACCAACTCTCATGTCATTACAAACCAGAATGTGCAAAGTTTCAGCACAAGATCTGAAATACACAGGCACAATTTTGTCAATTCTCATGGAATCATTAAAGAAGCGTTTTGAAAAGTTCCTCACTTTGACTGAACAAGCAGATGATGCAATTTTGGCATCATTTTCGCATCCTGCTTTCAAATTAATATGGCTCCCGAAAGATATGCCCAACATTGACACAGAAAATATGCGCATAAGAAGTTCAATTTCCATGATGTCGAAAAATTTTTACTCTAAAAAAATTGCAAAATCAATGAACGAACCAACAAAAAACTCAAAAGAAGAAGGAGCAGATGATCAAAATGAAGATTTCATTATATTATCCTCCGAAATCAATGAGAATGATGACGATTCTGAAATTGATTTAGAAATCACGACATATCTTAATGATACAGACTGTTCGTTACAGTGTCTTCGTAAATATCCAACTATACAGAAAATGTTTCTGAGATATAACACAAGTTTGTGTTCTTCTGCTGCAGTTGAAAGACTGTTTTCATTCGCAGGTTTCATTCACTCTCCAACAAGAGGATGTTTGTCTGATCCAATTTATGAGCGATTGGTATATTTAAAAGGAAACCAAGTATTTTTGGAATACATCAATAGTGATAAAGTCTGAGTATAAGAAATTGTTTTCACAGTAAAGAAGTCAATCATTAAAAATATAAGAAAATTCTAAATGTGGGAAAAGATGAATAATATTTGAAAAAAATAAATATATAAATAAATAAATGTATGTATGATATTTGATCTGATTACAATTTCCTTTATCTTATATTCTGATGAGAAATAAATTGATCGAACCCTTGATTATTTTGTATCCATTCCAATGTGAGTACCCTTACTATGAATGAATTGTATTTTTACTATATTCGTACGTTCCATGTTCTCACAGGTGTGATTGGAATTGTTTTAAGTATATAATTTTTTATCAATGTATTTTAAAAATGTATTTCATTTTAATGTATTTGAAATACAAATTGTATTTTGTATTTGAAATAAATTTTTTCAAGTATTTCGTATTTTTGTATTTGAAATACAAATTTTGAAGTATTTTGTATTTTGTATTTGAAATACATTTCTTGGAGTATTTTGCCCAGCCCTGTGTTCACCTCATAGAAACTCATCAAAGGATGTATTTTCTCACCTTGAAATCTATTTGAATCGATTCAACGATTCAACATCTATAAAAACGCTCTAATTTGATTCATTTCTTCTTATTCAACCGTCCAACAATCAACTTTAAATTTATCAAGACATCCAAGTACAGTCCGCTTCAAACCAATGCCACTCGTTCGCTGGCTTCAGTTTCTTAGAAATGTGTGTTGTATTCATGAACTGTTTGATAAAATAAATGTTGATGAATATTGATCTGGCCGTATCCAAGCATACGATTTATTCATTATAAATAAATCTTATTTGATTTATCCCATATTGATTGCGTCCCATAAAATTTTACTTGATCCAAGTACACGGAGAAAAAAATATGATAACCATTCTCATACAAATACAGTAATCGGAGGATATGATTCATTATGATGATAAATGACAGTCGGTATATGACAATTCATCATAACTCTCGTGACAGTTACTATATTTCTGCTAAACACTGATCAATGTATAACATTTGACACCATAGTGAATTATGTCCTTCGATTACTATACTTCGTCTGATAACCATTATTATATTCTTTTCTCCGTGTAAATGTTGTTCAAAATGGATAAAAATTTATTCGGATGTGATGAATTTTTCATTTGATCCAACTGAAACTCCATTGGATTCATATTTGAATAGAAATTCAGTTCAAATAAGTTCAATTGATCCAAATATATCCAGATGTACAGTTTTCCTCGGTGCAACTCTTATCCCTTAATTCTCTCATCTAGATGAAGATTTTCTTCAAGGAATTCATTTCGATCTGTACATTTTCATCGAAGTTATGAAAAATTGAATCACAAATGGTCAGTATCGGCAAAATTCATTCTCTTGTCATATTTTCGAAATCCAATCAGTATCCAAATCGAAAGGCCTCGTATACTCAATGAGCTAAACAATTCGCAAGAGGAATGATTTGTCTCAGACACTGTGGGAAAAGTGAACGTGAACTAGAAAATATCCACAAATGGACAAAATTCATGAGATTTCAAAACCCCAATCTGAAATAAAAAACAGTTCCAACAAAGAACGGACTTCTTTTAATTTACCCCTCCTCCAGAAAGTTCGAAATCATCACAGATCCGTACAGTTCGGGCTTCAGAGGCCCGGATAGTAAGATATGAAGAATACAACAAGGCAAAAGTGGGAATTCGTTAACCTTTCCCGTATGGAAATATTTCGCTGAAAAATGTCTGCAAAACTATGGAAAATCTCTGAAAAAAAATGAGAAAACTCTGACAAACTCTGAGAATCTCTGAAATTTTGATGAGGAATCTAATATTTTCGGTACATTCTTCACAGACTTTCTTCGGACTTTTTTCAGAGTTTCTCAGAGTTGTTTCATACTTTTTCAGAGAAATAGCAACGAAATTGCACTCTGAAAACACTCTGACAAAACTCTAATAAATTGTTGACATTTCTCTGATTATTGAAAAATCCTGAAATTCAATAAATACATTCATATGCCGTATTCAAATATCATGTGTGAAAAAGTGTTTGAAAATTTTTTAATTTTTTTCTGGAAGTCAGAAAAATGTTAGCAATCCATCAGAGTTTTGTCAGAATTTTTTCAGAGTGCAATTTCGTTACTATTTCCCTGAAAAAGAATGAGGAAACTCTGAGAAACTCTGAAAAAAGTCTGAAAAAAGTCTGTGAAGAATGTCCCAAAAATATTAGATTTCTCATCAAAATTTCAGAGATTCTCAGAGTTTGTCAGAGTTTCTCAGAATTTTTTCATTTTTTTCAGAGATTTTTCATAGTTTTACAGACATTTTTCAGCGAAATATTCCCATACGGGTTCATACTTTTTTTTGTAAATTCATTTTGAAACATTTTCTTTTGTCTTCATTTTTCTCCCGGTCATTTTTTCCCTAGAGGAGAAAATGAGGGGGGAAATGATCGGTCTGCGATCGGTCCCTTTCTTCCGTCTGAACAAGCATAGAAATTTGAGGTTTCCGAGCAAGCAGAAGGTCCTTTATTATAACTGTTGCAGTGTGTTTTTGAATTCGTTCAGAGCTGTAAACAACAAAATGGCGGCTCCTCAGTGTTTTTTGTTGCGAAATGTGCATCAATCATCATCGCTGATGGTTGAGTGCTGCTATCTGGTGGCGTGCCTGTGAACTGGTTCTTCGGTATGAGCGCTGTGATCATCATTGTACCGCACAGTTGTTTGTGTAGCAGCGGTGTTTTTTTTTCTTCGTAATACCAGATTTCGATAATTCAAGTTTTTCTTCATTCTAGATTTGAATCCTTTTATTTTTCGTTCCACATCATGTGGATAATCTTTACTGTATATTCTGTTCTTACGAACCTTGAAGAATAAATTCTCATGTTCGAAATATAAATACATTCATTCCTTCCGAACTCGTTCATAACAATAAGATACAAATTTTCCCCTGGACATCTTTTTTTCCGTCGCCAGACAAATAACTCCTGCACATTTGAAGATACCATAAGAATCATGAACCAAGGAAATTTCGATTGAATATGATATTAAGGATAGCTGTACGTGAGTTTTTTTCTAAGTCGATTCTTGCTAAAATCACATGTTTTTAAAGGAAATTAGAAAAAAACGAAAAACGAAATCCGCTCGAAAATTGCAATGAGAATTAAACTATGCACTGAGAAAAAAAATAGTGGAGCGAAACCCGTGGGCATTTGAATATGGCGAATGTCGCCGCGCGGTTGAGGCAATTTAATATCAATTGAAGTAAATCTCCGCTTAATCATCTCTATCGATATTCAGTTGACTCGACCGCACGGTGACATTTGCCGTATCCAAATGCTCACGGGGTTAAGCCTTTTCTCAGTGTGCATTATCAAAAAAATCCTACGTACTGCTGTAGCCAATATCATATGAAAAATATGAATCCTCTCGGCTTATGTTTGTATCTTCAAATTTGCAGAAGTTATTTGTCTGGCCACGGAAAAAAATGTCCAGGGAAGAACAATATGAGCAGCCGTCATTTTGTTGTTTACAGCTTCGAAAAAATTTGAGAACACACTTCAATATCCACATAATACATAACTTTTAACCAAATTTCGATATGTTCAGATTTTTTTTTTGAAAAAAATTCCCGAAATTTTCCTGTTTTTTCCAGCCTTCAGAGTGGTTTACCCCCTTAACTTGCAATTATGTTGAAAACATGAAAACTTTGCTCCTCATTCAATTGACGAATTGGAAGCATCCATCGGCCTATTGTATCATCAAGGAGTAAACAAAAACAATCATTCGAATCTGACCGAAATGTGGTCTAATGAATTTGGGAGTAATTTGTACAGGACTGTCATGTCTGAAAAAAGATTTAGTTTTATCGGGGCACGGCTGCGCTCTGATGACAAGAATACTCGAGCTGAGAGACGTACGGTTGATGTGCTCGCTCCTATTCGCAAATTGTGGGATTTGTTTATCGGCAATTGTCAAAACAATCACTTACCGGGCGAAAGTTTAACGATAGACGAGCAGCTGTTGGGGTTCAGGGGTAAGTTTTCAGCTCGCGTCTCCATTCCATCGAAGCCAGCTCGCCATGGCATGAAAATTTTGTCGTTGAATGATTCAAAAAACTTTTATTTGTATAATACGATTCCGTATACTGGGAAGGTTCAGCCGGAGCGAGCAGAATCTGTACCAACTTCCTTTGTAAGGCGTCTTTCGGAGCCAATTCACGATTCAGGCAGAATAATCACATGCGACAATTGGTTTTCTTCGGTGGAATGTTTCAAAAAAATGCTTGAATCCCACGATTTGCGAATAATTGGCACTTCACGGAAAAACAAAAGGCAGATCCCAGAATCATTCAAACGCACCGCTTCTGCTGGTACAATGAGAGTAGGCTACAACGGGGAACTTTCGTTGACTTCTTACTGTCCCAAAAAAAATAAAGTAGTGCTCGTGTTGTCGTCAGTGCATAAATCCGTGAAGATGAATGAAGATGAGTTGAAACAAGAAACAATTTTGTACTATAATGAAACTAAAAGTGGAACAGACGTCTTCGATCAATTGTGCGGCAATTATTCATGTCCCAGAAAAACACCGAGATGGCCGTGACGTTTATTTTTTGGAATTATTGATCAGGCAGGAGTTAACAGCTGCATCCGTGGAACTTACTTACCAAACACAAGATTTATACTCGTCGTGAATTTCTAAATAACTTAGTTCTTGTTTCGGTGAAGCCATATTTGCACGATCGCATGAATATTCCAAGACTACCAAAGGCAACGCAGCAAAATGTTAGAGTCATCTTGAATACTACTGAGAATCACGAAATTTTTGAATCAAATGAAATGTCCAAACGGAAACGGTGTGCGTATTGTGAACCGTCAAAAGATAAGAAAACATTCTTATGCTGCAGCAAGTGTCGCAAGCCTGCGTGCGAAGAACACCGATGCGAAATCTGTATTCATTGTGTATAATTTTAATATTTTATATTTTTATACTTAATAAGATAAAATTACGGATGAATGTTATGTTCATCAATACATTAGTTGAAAAATAAGGAATGTCTACTTTATTGTCAATTTTATACATTTATGCATTTTCTGAAAAACCGATTTTCCATGCTCAAAACTTGAGCATTCTCTGAATTTTTTCAGCAATTTGAGTTCCTTTTCTCCGAGGTACAACTCTTGAGCTTCTATTTCCCGTTGGAATCACTATGAAATATTAATTTTATCAAAAGTTATGGCTATTTAAAAAACAAAAAAATTGTCAACATTTTCATTTGTTTATTCAATAATACAAAAAAATTATGATAATAAATTGGCAAAATGGTTAATCGTTTCCATTCTAGGATAGTGAATGAGTCACCATGAATTTTTTCAGATTTTTCAAAGCATTTTCAAGCAAGATTTCAATCATCGGACACTAGTGACCCGACGTGACCGTGTAAAGGTAGTAAAAATGACGTTACCTATGAAGGGTTAACATTCGATTCTCCGAAAAAAATGAAATAAACATAAAATGGAAATTTTTTACGAACTCATTTCAACATTCAGAACATTTAGTGAATTAATGCCCTGATGGGTCATCGACCCGATTTGGGACATCCGGATTTTGTCCTAAATGTGTCCGAAATGTCCAAAACTGTCCATTCTTTGTCCGAAACGGTCCATGCGTGATCCAAAATCAGCCCAGAATATCCGTGGGTGTCCATTTTGTGCACGGACGAAATGAATATTAGAGTAAAAACTCCGTATCAGATTTTAGTCGGTCAAAGGAAATATTGTTTCGGTAAGAGACAGGAGCTCATCGTTATGAAAAAACTAAAAAAATTTGTTTTGAAAATCATAAAGATGCTCAGGGGATCGAACTAAGCATAATTGTGATCATAGAATTATAAATTTCAATGTAATCACAAAAATAAAGATTCCGGTGATCATATGGATCACCTATAAAAGGAGCGTCGCAAGCGACCGGGGGCATTCTGTGTTCTCTCATGGTAGTGAACGGAGCTCCTGAGTAGTTGCAGAGTCAGTGAACAAATTGTTTATGAATATTAATAAGTTTTTTCCTATCAATCAATAAATATTGTGACTGAAAATTTTTGTGATTTATTCACATTAATTTGAATTATCCTCAATTTCTCACAACAAAAAGTTTGTTTCAACTATAAATTGTAGGTATTCAAAGTGAAAGTTATTTGAAAGAGAATTTGAAGGAAAAGTTTGCTTGTTACACCAAAAACAAGCTGGCGACTGTGGTGATAATCAACGTTGGCGTGTGTTACTCAAAATTCAGCCAATCATCGTTGGGTAGCTCCTTCGGAGTGGGAGTGTTAATTTTGAAAAGGAACCTGCAGATGCTGATTTCATTTATTATAAGTCGGTATCGCTACAGAATTGGCGACCGTGACAGGACGGCGTGTGTTGAAAAGATTTTCTAACGTCGAAATAAAATAGTGAAAATCTCTCTTAGTCGCATAAAGACTAATCACATCACGATTCGTGCAAAAGTTGAATAAATATAACCGTGTCCAGTGTAGATAATCGTGAAAAAGACTGTGAAAGCTTGATAGTGATAGAAACGTATAATTTGTGAAAATGAGTCATTTAATGGTGCAGCATAGTCCCGCGAATCATGGACGAGGGAGACCACCACGAACAAGGAGAGACTCTATCCACGATCTAGGAAACATCGAACCAGGAAATAATGAACAAGAAAACCACGTGAATATGAATGATGAAATCAACAACCAAGTGATGGAACATCACGGAGAAGTTTTAGACGAGTCAAATCATGAGCTTCGACAAAACAATCTTGAGGACGACCAGCCACCCAGTCGAAATCTTCGACCGGGGGTTAGGGGTCGACCACCAAGAAACGTCAACCATGGAAATAGAAATGACAACTGGCACAACAATGATTTTCGACAATACGAAAATCGTATGGCTGAAATGTTTGGAAGGTTACAGCAAAATCTTGATACAAGGTTGAAGTTGTTCGAAAACAATATGCAAAGGATGGAACATCGCTTAAGTAACATGGAAAGCCTGAGGAACCCAATACTCCTCGAAAATCATGACGACGAGATGAGGAACAGGCAACCATTGGTACAAAATAGTCCAAGTTCCATCAAAACGAGTTCGAATGAAACACAAAACCCTGGACGATTCAAAAACTTGGAGGACAGCGGTGTACTGACATTATTAAAAGATATATCATATAGCGGGAAGAGAGATAAAACCAATCCCGTACGTTTTCTAAATAAATTCGAAGAAATCCTGGCGTATGAAAACATCAAAGATTACGAGGAAAAATTGCTCCCAGCCAGATGTTCAACTGGCCAAGCAAAGAATTGGTTCGAGTTGAATTATTTTAACGACTACATACATGCCAAGAGTGAATTTACTAAATTTTTCTGGGAAGAAGAAGAGCAGGCTCGATTTCGTGAGAAACTATTAACGGGAAGATACTTTTTCAATCGACAAGAAAATATGTCAGAATATTTTCTGCGATTGGCACGAGAAGCCCAGAACTTAAATCCACCAATGGGCGCACACGAAATAATTCGTTCTTTAAAAAGACATTTTCCTCAAGATATAGCAAGGGAATTACGACCAGGACTAACGAGATCGATTGCCGAAGCAGCATCACTGCTCGAGGAAATTCAGAACCAACAGGAATTTTTCAACAGGAGACAGCAAGGCGAGAAAAAGGGAATAAGCAAAAATACCAAGAATGACAATGGTATGGATCAATCAGCAAAAGAAGAGAATATGCAAAAAACAAAATCACACTCAGAACAGCTGAAGCAAACAAATTGGAACAAAAACATCCGGACAAGTGATAACGGAATGAGGAAAGATATCACAAATCCAGACAGAGCATCAAAACAAAAGGAAATGACAAACGGAATGATTACTCGAAGTAAAAGGGCATCAATCTCGACGATACAGAATGATGAAGAAGTCAGTGCTGATAACAATGATGAAGAAGAAGACATGCAGGATCATGAAGATTACGTAGATAACGACAATGATGAATATGAAGATGTAGAAATTATCGAGACAATTGGAGAAGAACAGGAATCAGAGGACATGACTAGTATACGATTAGGAGTTATCGAGACAATAGATAAAACATCAGAGAAGGAGAAACCCAAAGAAATAAGCGCGATCGTCGGAGTTCGGATAAAACAAATTAAAACAAAGGCTTTGATTGATACCGGCGCGAGGGTATCCGCGGTTTCAAACACTTAAATCGAACATTGAGAAAGAAATGGCTATGGAGTTGAAAAAATACCAGTGAGAAATATTAATCTGGTGGGTGCATTTTCTGAGAAGAATATTAATATAGAAAATATGGCACAACTAGAAATTAATATTGAAGGAAGAAGATATACAGATTTTTGTTCAATCGTTGATAAAATAATTCTTCCATTGGTCATTGGAATGAATTTTTTAACTCGATATGAAGCCAAAATTGATCAATCAAGCGGAAAATTTTGTTTGAACTTTGAGAAAGATAACATAACAGAACAGATAATAAATACAATCGAATTGGATGAACCTGAAAAACAGGTGATACTCCAATTCAAGAAAGAATTCAAAAATTTATTCGGTCAAGAATTGGGGAAAATTACTACTGAGAAGTATGAATTGATACCCATGATACCATTCATGATACCCATGAAAAACACTCAACCATATAAATGCAAAATATACCCGGTACCGATGAGATATCTTGATGAAGTAAGAGAAGTAATTAAAGAACTCGAAAATAAAAAAGTCATTATGAAAGGACAAACTGAATATCTCAATCCACTGGTAATGTGATTAAAAAAGAAACAAAAGAAATACGGTTGTGTCTAGATGCCCGGACGTTAAATACTCGCATGGAGAGCGATCACGCACAACCGCCGAAATTGAAGAAATATTATTAAAGATGGAGAATAGATCATTATTCTCAAAACTAGATATTAGACATTCTGGCAAATTGAATTAGAGCCGGAAAGTAGAAAGTACACAGGATTCATATTCGAGGGACAGACATATATGTTTGCAGGAATGCCGTTTGGGCTTAAAATTTCTGGAGCAGTTTTTACACGAATACTGAATAATATTTTAAAGGACATAAGTAACGGAGTGATTGTGTATCTCGATGATATTCTGATTTGCTCAAATACGAAAGGGGAACACGAAGAAAAACTGAAATTGGTTTTTAACAAACTTGAAGAAGCTAATGTAAAATTAAATTTGGAGAAAAGTAGATTTTTTCAAAAAACGATAACGTTCCTTGGACATACACTCGACCAATGGACTGTCAGAATAAATGAGAATACCAAAGAAAATATTCTGAATTTTCCAATAACTCGGAATAAAAGACAAATCCAAGCGTTCTTAGGGTTGGTAAATTGGGATATAAGATTTATCCCAAATCTTTCAGATTACACCGCACCATTAGAAGAATTACTCAAAGAAGATGTAAAATTCATATGGGAGAATTCACAAGCAGAAGTTTTCAAGAATATAAAAAGATTGTTCCAAGAGACAAAAGTGCTATATTTAATAAAAAATTAAGGACAATTTATTTTGGAAACTGATGCATCAATTATTGGAATTGGGGCTCGATTGATCCAGAAAACTGAGGATGATGTTGAAAATACAATTGCATATGTCTCAAGGAAATTGAAAAACGCGGAACGTAGATATACAAAGACCGAAAAAGAAGCATTAGCCATTGTATGAGCACTTGAAGAATGGAGAATTCTATTATTAGGGAGACGAGTAATCATCAGAACTGATCATCGAGCTTTACAATTTCTCAAAAGCTGCGTGTTCTCAAGTGAACGTGTGGCATCCTGGTTAGAGTTTCTTCAAGAATTTGAATTACATATCGAACATATACCAGGGAAGAATAACAAGATCGCCGATACATTATCACGAGTACCAAATATAGGAAATAAAGAACGACATGAGATAGCAATTGCTAATTCACAAAAAAGGGAATTAAAAAATCAATTCAGACTGGTGGGTGCAGCACGTATGAACGAAGATAAGAAGAAATTTTTCCAATGGGTGAACATATTAAAATAAGCATATAACATAGATGAAGAAATGATAAAATAGAAACAATCTCCTAATAAACGCGTGGATACCGATGAGAATGGAATGATTCGAATGATAATAGATAACACACCAAAAATTGTGATACCCAGTACAATCGCTTGGTTTTTCATTAAGGATTTACATGAATATTTATCACATATCGGCAGCGAAAAAATACTCAGTTCATGTCAAGAAAGATTCGTGTTCAATAATATGTCCAGGATTATTAAAAATGTAACGTCATCATGCATAGAATGCCAAAAAACCAAGGATAATAGGAAGAAATTAGAAGGAATCTCAGACTACGATCTACCAAAACGACCAGACGAAAAAATTTCATTAGATATATATGGACCACTACCGACGGCGAAACTCGGACTTAAATATATTATTGTATTAATTGACTGTTTCTCTAAAAAGGTAACTCTTTATCCAAGCCAGAGTATCAAAACCACACCCATTATAAATAAATTATCAAAAGATTACCTATTTGAAAATGAGAGACCTAAAGAGATATTAATCGACAAGGGAAAACAATTTGCTTCAAAAGCATGGCGAGATTTTGGAAAGAAAAACAATATTAAAATGAGTCAAACATCACCTTACAACCCACAGACAAATCCGGTCGAACGTGTAATGAAGGAAATAGGAAGACTTCTTAGAACGTATGTCAACCGTAAACAAACTTTATGGCCTGAAATGATTCCTTTGATTGAACGAACAATTAATAACGTCATACACTCCAGCACAAATATGATACCGAATTTAATATACAACGAGAATAATTTAGAATTACCAGAGGAATTTGAGTGTGTGAAGAAAAAGAAAACAGTCAATGAAATAATTGAACAAATCAATGAGAATTTACAAAGAAACTTGACGAAAAGAAGAAAGTATACGAGTAAGAAGAAAAAGGGAGTTGACACAGAGATAGGAACTCCTGTGTTCATCAAAACGCATAATTTATCAAAGAAAATAGATAAGTATACTGCGAAACTCGATCATCGATATAAAGGGCCGTATTATGCAATTCGAAAAATCAATCAAAACGCTTATACGATCGAACAGACGAACAGGAAAATCATAGGGACTTAATATATTCGACAATTAAAAATATGCCGAGTCACGAAATTGAAACCAAGTCAAATACCACTGTATTATAAAAAAGTTATAAATAAGAGTGAAAACATCGAGGCGAGCGTTCTACGTTACCGACGCGTGTGCGCAACTCTATAGATGGATCCGATCGAAGAAAGCGACGTTTCGGGGAAAATCGATGCGCGGCAGGGTATATAAGGAAGCAACGCACGACAGACTAGTCAGTTATATAGAAGCCACCGAATAGTGAGAGTGAAGTTAAACAGTGGAAGTGACAAGTATCAAAGAATATCAAAATGCAAAAAAGTTGTGAATTATTATTAAATAACGTCAAACCGAATATTGGAAATCTAGATTACCTTGTTCAAGCAGAAAAAGAAGTGGCAAATTATGTGATCGAGTGCATCTGGCTTAAAAGGAAGAAGGAACTTCTTGAATTAGTGAGGAAAGCTGAACACTATGCCGGAGGTTATCCGGAATTCGTTAATATTATTAACGAACTGAGAGGATTAAGTCTCACCACAGAGAATGTAGAAAAACTTAAGAACGAAAGTTATCTGGCGTATATTGAGCACTGGTATAAACCAGCAGAAGATGCCGCACAAATACTGGTACAAAATGCGGGAGAGCCGGTAACGATGAGCAGTCCGGTTCAAAATCAGGATCCACCGAAGGAAGTTACGGAAGAATATAATTATAATTATATGATTTGTATCTGAATTATAGAAATGGTATGATTAGATGAGGTATGCATAAAATCAAGTGATATATTGTTTATGTTCGAATTTCATATTGAAATTTTGTATGACTGTAATATAAGATAATATTAACCTTTGGAGGACGGGACTGGTCCCAAAAGGGACCACCCGGGGAAAGAGGATTTTGAGTGTTTTTCAAGGGTGAATTTTTGTGCTGAAAACGAAAAGGATAATGAAAAAATCCAGGATGCGTCCTTGACCTTGGAAAAGTCAATTCAAGGTCAAATTTTTTTTCTCCATATACGAGGGTGGATTGATAAGTTTCCGGCCTGACCAAGAGATGGCGCCACTAGGCCTACCTTGAGGTGGCGTTCTATAGTACCATCCTTAGATAGCTTGTAGCTCTAGTTTCAGTCCGATCGCCATGTTAGTTTAGTTTTGAGAGCACGCTGACCAAGACGCCTCTGTGTTTTTCGTAAAAATGGAAAAGCTGGAAAATCGTGCTGTCATCAAATACTTTTATTTGAAGGGGTTAACGCCGAAGGAAATTAAAGAAGAGATGGACTCAACACTGGGGACATCCTCCCCATCATATTCAACCGTTAAGCAGTGGGTTTCCGAGTTTAAAAAGGGCCGTGTGAGCACCTCTGATGAGCCTCGCTCAGGACGCCCCATTGAGGTCACAACTCCAGATATGATCGAAAAAATCCATCAAATAGTGCTGAAAGATCGCAGATTAAAAGTTCGTGAGATAGCTGAGACCTGTAAGATGTCATATGAACGTGTACAAAATATTTTGCACCAACATTTGTATATGGAAAAGCTCTGTGCAAGATGGGTGCCGCGTTTGCTAACAATCGACCAAAAATTGATTCGAAAGAACATTTCTACCGCCAATTTGGCGTTGTATAAGCGTAATCCAAGCGAATTTTTGCGTCGATTCGTAACCGTTGACGAAACTTGGGTCCACCACTACACTCCTGAAACCAAAGAACAGTCTAAACAGTGGATTGGACCAGGGAACCAACTCCAAAGAAGGCAAAAACAATTTTTTCGGCGAACAAGGTTATGGCTACTGTTTTTTGGGATGCAAGAGGTATTATATACATTGATTACCTTGAAAAGGGTAAAACTTTCACTGGTCAATACTACGCAGACTTATTGCAACGTTTGAGCCACGAAGTGAAAATTAAACGACCTCATCTGGCGAAGAAAAAAATCTTGTTTCATCACGATAACGCACCAGCGCACACGTCAATCGTTGCGATGGGTAAAATCAACGATCTGAAGTTTGAATTAATGCCGCACCCTCCCTACTCTCCAGACCTAGCCCCGAGTGACTATTATCTGTTTCCTAACCTCAAAAAATGGCTTGGCGGTAAGAGATTTGCGGACAATGAAGAAGTAATCGAAGCTGTGAATGGGTATTTTGAGGAGCTTGACGAATCAGTCTATAGAGATGGCATTACTAGACTAGAACACCGCTGTGAGAAATGTATCAGCCTTGGAGGAGATTATGTTGAGAAATAAAAAAAAAAAAATTCTTAAAAACGTTGTTTTTCTTGGTCAGGCCGGAAAATTATCAATCCACCCTCGTATTGAACTCAAACTGTGTATAACTACGTTTTTTGATGTGCTGAATACGAAAAAAAGAGTGAAAAAAATCCTGGATGCGTCCTTGACCTTGGAAAAGGTCAATTCAAGGTCGAATTTTTTTTTCTTCATATATTGAACTCAAATTGTGTATATCTACAAAAAAATGATGAAAAAAATCCTGAATGCGTCCTGGACCTTGATAAAGATTAATTCGAGGTCAAATTTTTTGCTCTCCATATATTGAACTCAAACTGTGTATATCTCCGTCCTTTGATGTGCTGAGTACGAAAAAAATAGTGGAAAAAAATCCTGGATTCGTCTTTGACCTTGAAAACGGTCGATTCGAGGTTGAATTTTCTTTTCTCTATTTTTTGCACTCAAACTGTGTATATCTACGTTTTTCGATGTGCTGAGTACGAGAAAAATGGTGAAAAAAAATTCTGGATGCGTCCTTCACTTTGGAAAAGGTAATTCTGAAATCCAATTAACTTATTTCTTTCATATTTTGACTATTCTGAAAAGGACCGTCCAAGATATGATCACCGTACCTTAGATGAATGAACGCGAAATTTGTACATATGTATGTGGATATATTTATATATATATATACAGGGTGTCCCAGAACACATGTCTGACCTTTTGAGAGCATATTCTGCAACCAAAATGCAATTTTTTCCCGTTTGGAAAGAAATTTTTGGAGGCTTCGTCCTTGAGATATGAGCTTTTCTAGATTTTTTCAGAAATCCAAATAACTCAGAAGCATCGTATACTACATACTTCAGTCTGATACAATTTGGTGAGTTGGAAAACGGCGGATCTCCAGAAAAAATATTGAACGATTATATCCCTATTCGTTCCGGAGCTACAGTGATTTGAAATTTTTGAGCTTCCAGCCAATCAGAATTCAGCAACTTCAAATCGCTGTAGCTCCGGAACAAATAGAGATATAATAGTTCAATTTTCTCCTAGAGATCCGCCGTTTTCCAACTTGGCGAATGGTATTAGACTGAAGTATGTAACATACGATGCTTCTGAGTTATTTGAATTTTTAGAAAAATCTAAAAATGCTGATATTTCAAGAACGGAGCCTCCAAAAATTTTTTTTCAAACGGGAAAAAATTGCATTTTGGTTGCAGAATACGCTCTCAAAAGGTCGGACATGTGTTCTGGGACATATGCATACGTACTCAAGATGTCAAACGAACACGGGATGGGTAATTTACCTCACACACTGAACTTCTTAGGAATCCAATGTGACAGACCCAGTAGAGCATGGAAGGTAATCGGAGCACGGCTATGAAAACCTCAAATAGTAGGTTATGCAGCTGAGGAGCGTTACCCACTATTCGATCACATCTTTAGACCGGATTCAAGGGTACCCAAGGTATAATGTAGAACCAACAACACGAGTTCCAGCACCGCCTACAACCTGGTCGGGAACTAAAGCCCACACACACAACGATACTACATATACGTTTACCCTCATACTCATGGCGCCTTCAGTGTGAGTGTAAACGTATATGTGGTATCGTTGTGTGTGTGAGCTTTAGTTCCCGACCAAGTTGTAGGCGGCGCTGGAACTCGTGTTTTTGTTTCTACATTATACTTTGGGTACCCTGCGGATTCATCCTTGAACCGGGTGCGCCTCATGGCAAAGATGGGATTCCTAAGAAAATCAGTGTTTGAAGTGAATTACCAACTCTGAGTTCGTTTGACATCTTGGGTACATATACATATATAAATATAAATATATCCATATAAACATACAAATTTCGCGTTCATTCATCTCAGGTACGGTGATCATAACTTGGACGGTCCTTTTCAGAATAGTCCAAGGGCGTTCTCATTTGGTGGTGGTTATTTGATCAACATTCTTCTTCAGGATATTTCGCGGTTCCTCTCCACAGGTCCGGCGATAGTACCTCACTCAGGCTTTTCCAAGATATTTCGAACGGATCCTCATTTGGCTGTGGTTATTTCACCAACAGTTCCTATTAGAACATTTGACGGTCTTCCTTCTCACGTGCAGATCCTATTTATTCAGTAGCTGCTGTTTTATAAGATGACTGACAGAGAGGCTTGGAGTAGCGGTGAATCCGGACCAGAAGAACAAGATCCTGGGAATGGAGAATTTGAAGCCATTAATTTGGAAGACCCCACCTATGACCGAACTCAAATTTTTCATGATGCGAATTTTCACCTATCAATCAGAGATTCCGAAGGGAACTCCAAAATGAATCCTAACGCTCTTATAACGGGAAATTTGCCAATATATATACAGGGTGGGGCATTTAAAGTGTCGCGGGCGTTTTTTCCAAAAATAAAATGAGATACGAGAAAATTTTTCGGACAAAAATTGTAGGGTATCGAGGGGGACATCCGATGGTGGCCTTGGCTTTGACCTCAAATCTCATCTTCAAGGGCATTCTGAGGTCAACTCTTGTTTTTTAAATGGCATCTCATATTTTTTACTGCAGATTTGGATTCTAGGTCAAAAACCAAGAAACTTTTGTCTGAACCATTTTCCTGAAATCCGCAAAGATGGCGCTCTAATCGATATTGTTCCATACTGAATCTGACATTAGAATAACTCGAAAACGAAGGGTCTTGGAGGAGAATGTTTCGGACAAAAGTTGTCTGATTCCGAGGGGAACCCCTTGAACTGAAATGGAGGTGATGGGGTATAACAGACAAAACACAACACATTTCAATCGTCTACATCACTTGGATAATTTTAATGCAGTAGATGCTCAAAATGATGGCCTTCGACTTCAATACACATTTCAAAACGTTTTACAAAAGATTGCTGAACTCGTGCTAAAATATCTTCATTGATGCTCGCGCATGCATTGATGATTCGTTGACGCATATTCTCAGGTGTAGTCGGTGCTTGTTGATAAACTGTATCTTTTATGTATCCCCATAAAAAAAAATCTGGAGAAGTAAGATCCGGAGAACGGGCAGGCCAATGAACTGGTCCACGACGTCCTATCCATCGTCCAGGATAATCTCTGTCCAATATTTCTCGAGCTGTGACTGCATAATGGGATGGACAACCATCGTGTTGATACCACATATTCAATCGTTCCTGAATAGGTATGTCTTCCAGTAATGTTGGAAGTACTTGATCTAAGAAATGTCTGTACTTCTCTCCATTTAGCGTATCTGCAATGAAGTACGGTCCAATTACTCGAGATCGAAAAATACCACACCAAACATTCACAGCCCATTGTCTTTGATGCTCTACTTGACGTAACCGTCTTGGATTTTCTGTCGCCCAGTAATGCATATTATGTCGATTTACTTGACCATGATTGGTGAACGTCGACTCATCAGAAAATAATATGTTGATGAAGTTGTTATTGTGCATTTGCGCTAGACCCCATCGACAAAACTGTACACGATTTTCGAAATCATCACCGTGAAGGTCTTGATGCAAACAAATGTGATACGGATGGAATTTGTGACGTTTCAGTATTCGAAGAACTTCTTCGAGAAATTCCCGAATGGAGTTCAATTTCACGAGAGTTCACGTGTGGATTATTGGCTACTGCAGCTAGTACATTAACTTCCGCATTTTCTCCGCTAACAGTTCTCATTCGATGTCGTTTTTCCCTTGTAACACTTCCCGTTTCTGAGAATAATTTTGTAATGCGTTGAAAATACCTAATGGATGGCGTTGTTCTTTCAGGAAATCGTTCTGCATACAAGTCATATGCTTGTCTGGGGTTCTTATGCACTTCACCGTAAATGTAGATCATATTGATCTTCTCAGAAACCGTGTATTGGATATCCATGATTTTCAATTTGTCATAAACCAAGTGATAATCAAATGTAACTGACAAACTGACTTTCAAAATCGTGAATTTTCACTGAACCCCGTCGTTTGTTTACATCGCGTGAGCTCTGAATGGTGGTGATGTAGACGATTGAAATGTGTTGTGTATTGGCAACTTTTGTACGAAACATTCTTTTGCAAGACCCTTCTTTTTCGAGTTATTCGAATGTCAGATTCAAAATGGAACAATATCGATTAGAGCGCCATTTTTGCGGATTTCAGGAAAATGGTTCAGACAAAAGTTTCTTGGTTTTTGACCTAGAATCCAAATCTGCAGTGAAAAATACGAGATGCTATTTAAAAAACAAGAGTTGATCTCAGAATGCCCTTGAAGATGAGATTTGAGGTCAAAGCCAAGGCCACCATTGGATGTCCCCCTCGGTACCCTACAACTTTTGTCCGAAAAATTTTCTCGTATCTCACTTTATTTTTGGAAAACACGCCCGCGACACTTTAAATGCCCCACCCTGTATATGTTATATATATAGACAATTGGTACACATCCCCTAGTTTGGCTGAATTTCTGCATGATCGTGATACGGGAATTTGTGGAACAGTCGAAGCAAATAGAAAGGGAATGCCGAAGCTGGAAAACAAATTCCAGCGAGGTGAAATACAAGTCGCTCATAATTATGCTTGGATGGCAATGAAATGGCAAGACAAACGAAGTGTTCGCATGCTTACAAGTGTACACGAACCAGAATTCTGTGCATCTGGGAAAAAAAAATTATAAAACAGAAGAAGACATTATAAAGCCAACGTGTATTCATGAATACAATAAGAATATGGGCGGCATTGATAATATTGATAGACAACTCTCGATAACGGAAACAGTGCGAAGAACAATGAAGTGGTATAAGAAGCTTTTTTTTCACCTTATTCATTTATGCCTGTGTAATGCTCATGCTTCATACAGACTGAAAAATCAAGGACAAACATCTTTTCCTTCATTTCGTTTACAAGTAGCGAGAGGATTAATGAAACTGGAGTCTCCTGAAAACATTCCCCGTAACGAACCCTGTGCCACTCGATTACTTGGTCGCCACTTCCCCCAATGTACTACAAAACGAAGGTGCCAATTGTGTAGTTTGCGTAAAAAAACATCTCGAACGAACTACATATGCTCCATTTGCGATATACCTCTATGCATAACGCCATGCTTTGAAGAGTACCACACTAAAGTGACGTTGCCATGAGATTGATTGATTCAAGGTCACATGAGGGGCAAGGGGACTCACGGTAATGAAGCACCCCGACGTGAGATGCAAGGGGACTCTCAATAATAAAGCACCCCGACGTGAGAGGCAAGGGGCCTCACGGTAATGAAGCACCCCGACGTGAGAGGCAAGGGGACTCACGGTAATGAAGCACCCCGACGTGAGAGGCAAGGGGACTCACGTAAATCAAGCACCCCAACGTGAGAGGCAAGGGGACCCACGAAAAACAAGCACCCCAAAGGGATCAAATTTCCGCCGCGTCCACGTCGCTGGTCCTGGGTCATGCTGAGAGCGAACAGTCATTTAATTGCTTTGGTTTCTTGATAAACTGTATCTACAGCTGAAATATATTTTACGAATTTTGTACTGTTTTTGTCGTACCCAGATCCTCAACGAACTTCAAGATGTCTTGGGTCGGAATGAAGGAAACAATATTCCACCTTGAAGTGTTTTCATGTAGAATCAATAATACTTCCAGGACTTCTCACAATTTCTTCCTCACTCAGCACATCAAAAAACATGGATGTGAGAGCTGAGAGTTCAAAATATGGGATAAATAAATAAATTGGATCTTGGAATTACCTTTTTCGAGGTCAAGGACACTTTCAGAATTTTTTTTCCTAATTTTTCTCGTACTCAGCATTTCGAAAAAACTACGTACACAAAATGTGAGTTCAATATAAGAAAAAAAAGGACCTCGACCTTGAATTGACCTTTTACAAGGTCAAGGCTGCATCCAGGATCTTTTTCATCATTATTCTCGTACTCGACAAATCAATAAACGTCGATGTACACAATTTGAGTTGAATATATGGAGAGAAAAAAAATTCGACCTCAAATCGACCTTTTTCAAGGTCAAGGACGCATCTTTGATCTTTTCCACCATCTTTCTCGTACTCAGAACATCGAAAAACGTAGATATGCACAGTTTGAGTTCAATATATGGAGAAAAAACAAATTCGACCTTGGATCGACCTTGTATCGACTTTTTTCAAGGTCAAGGACGCATCTTCGATTTTTTTCACCATTTTTTTCGTACTCAGCGCATCAAAAAACGTAGATATGCACAGTTCGTGTTCAATATATGGGGGAAAAAAAATTTGACCTTGAATTGACCTTGGATCGACCTTTTTCAAGGTCAAGGACGCATCTTTGATTTTTTTCACCATGTTTTTCGTACTCAGCACATAAAAAAACGTAGATATGCACAGTTTGAGTTCAATATATGGAGAAAAAACAAATTCGACCTTGGATCGACCTTGGATCGACCTTTTTCAAGGTCAAGGACGCATCCTGGATTTTTCCTACTATTTTTTTCGTTTTCAACGCAGAGAATGATGATGAAAAACACCCAAAAATCATCTCACACATTTTTTTGCATTGACCTTTCTCTTCCAGACGGGACTGGTCCCAAAAGGGACCACCTGTTCGGTCGGAGGTTGGTCGTGAGTTATATATTTGATTTATGCATCAAATACACGATTTTAAAGAGGTCGATTTGTACTGAAAATTCCCCGTCCTCTGAAGGTTAATAACAATAAATGAGTTAAAATAAGTATATCCATAAGTTAATTATTTCTGCAAAATTTAGCTAATCGTGCACACTGATTGATTTGATGAATTATGATAAATTATAATTATTAAAGGTGGGTGTCTGTGCACGGACGAAATGAATATTAGAGTAAGAACTCCGTCTCAGATTTTAGTCGGTCAAAGGAAATATTGTTTCGGTAAGAGACAGGAGCTCATCGTTATGAAAAAACTAGAAAAATTTGTTTTGAAAATCATAAAGATGCTCAGGGGATTGAACTAAGCATAATTGTGATCATAGAATTATAAATTTCAATGTAATCACAAAAATAAAGATTCCGGTGATCATATGGATCACCTATAAAAGGAGCGTCGCAAGCGACCGGGGGCATTCTGTGTTCTCTCATGGTAGTGAACGGAGCTCCTGAGTAGTTGCAGAGTCAGTGAACAAATTGTTTATAAATAATAATAAGTTTTTTCCTATCAATCAATAAATATTGTGACTGAAAATTTTTGTGATTTATTCACATTAATTTGAATTATCCTCAATTTCTCACAACAAAAAGTTTGTTTTAACTATAAATTGTAGGTATTCAAAGTGAAAGTTATTTGAAAGAGAATTTGAAGGAAAAGTTTGCTTGTTACAGTAAAAACAAGCTAGCGACTGTGGTGATAATCAACGTTGGCGTGTGTTACTCAAAATTTAGCCAATCATCGTTGGGTAGCTTCTTCGGAGTGGAAGTGTTAATTTTGAAAAGGAACCTGGAGATGCTGGTTTTATTTATTATAATTCGGTATCGCTACAATTTGTTTCAAATTTCAGACCAATGTCGAATCATCTGTTCATCACTTGTCCAATGGGTGTCCATAGACGTCTAGGTGCGTGTTCAAAACGTGTCTGAAATTCTCCGTGACTTTAGAACTGACAAATGACATAATTGATAACTTGTCCATGGCTCGTCCTCAGAGGTCCATGATGGTTCAAAATTGTCCAAATATGTTCATAGTAACGATGCGGGATTTTCAATCGTATCCCGGAGTTGTCTTCATGTGTCCATAACTGAAATGATCCTCCCTCGTCCTCAGTCGGTTCCAAGTTGTCCAAAATTGTCCATAGTCACGATAGGGAATTTGCAATTGTATCCCGGAGTGGTCTACAATTGTCCATAGCAGAAATGATCCTTTTTCGCCCGTATTTGGTCCAGAGTTGTTCAAATTTGTCCACAGCAAGGATGCGGGGTTTTGAACCGTATCCCGGAGTATCCGGATGCTACTCTGGAGGCGCATCCTGCCAAAGATACTGTACAGCTGTTCAAGGATTTAGTCACGCATGCGTGATTGGGTTTCCGTGCATTCCCACGTAGACCTAAGAAAAGTGTTTCCATTAATTTTCGATCTACCCCGAAGGAACATGCTTTAGAGCAATTGACTTTTATGTCCGCATAAATGATTTCCAATGACTTAGGTACAAATTTTGGGTTATCATCTGTTTAGGTTTACTCATGAGAAATCAGAAATAAAATTTTCATAAATGTTCACGCTTCGTGTGATCTGATCAACTTCCGCGAGATGTTTCCGATGTTTTGTTTCCGATTTTTCGCAATAAGTAAACCGGAGTACAGCAAAGCGCAATCTGTTCCAAAATAATTTCAAATCATTATACGCATACTAATCGTAACTGTTCCCAAAATGATAAGCGCGTAAATAGATTTGAAATGCGTGGAAGTATTTTGTTCAGGTTTCAACGTAAACTCGCGGGAGTGGGATCAAGTGACAAAATGCGGAAACATGTGTTAAAGTTTTATTTCCGATTTTTCGCAAGTAAACTGAAGTACAACAAAACCCAAAATACCTCCATTATGTGTATACCATTCGTAACTGTTCCTGAACTCATTGATGCGGAAATAGATTTGACATGTACGGAAGTATTTCGTTTAGACTTCAACGTAAACTCGCAGAAGTGGATCGAGTGACAAGATGCGGTAACATTCATCAAAGTTTTCGTTCCGATTTTCCGCAAGTAGACCGAAGTACCCCAAAACCCAAAATACCCCCAAGTAATTTGAAGTAATTATGTCCATACTATTCGTAACTGTTCCTAAACTCATTGGTACGGGAATAGAGTTGAAATGTACGGAAGTATTTACCCATACAGCACCGGGAGGTTTCTTGAACATTCAGAAAACGTGCTTTATTTCACAGAGAACGTGCAAATAACGTCTCAGGATGTTCTAAAAACGTCGCATGTATGTCCCAGGGACATGCAAATGTCTCGGTTAGTTCTATCTATGTCCCCGTGTGACTTTGTGGTTTTTCGAGGTTAGTTTTCATGGAAGTACGTTCAGAAGACATGATGAGAACGCCTGGTAGGTGATCAAGAGAAGGTGCTTAGAACGTATTCAAGGATATCAAATGGGAAGCTACAGGTTGGTTGAAAAGTTTTGAAAGCAAAAATGAAAGAATGTGTATTTTTTGATGAAATGATGTTTTTTATTCAATATAGTCTCCCTCAACTTTAACACACTTATTCCAACGATCCTCCAATAATTTTATACCATCTCTGTAATGTTTTCCGGAAGCTCCGCAAAATACTGTTCCACAGCTGCAATAGCTTCTTCATTCGACGAAAAACGCATTCCACGAAGGAATTGTTTCAAATTTCTGGAGAGGTAATAGTCGGAGGGAGCCAAATCTGGTGAATACGGTGGGTGTTCGAGAAATTCGTACTTCAATTCGTTCAGTTTAGCCATCGTCAGAACACTTGTGTGAACACGTGCATTGTCTTGATGAAAAATGATTTTTTTCTCCCGTAAACCGGGTCTTTTTTCACGAATTTTTTCATCCAACTGGTCTAAAAGGCTGCAATAATATTCAGAGTTAATTGTTTTACCTTTTTCGAGATAATCAATCAACAAAACCACTTTTGCGTCCCAAAAAACCGATGCTAAAACCTTTTTTGCCGACCGTTCTGACTCCACCCGTTTTGGAGCTGAACAACTTGCTTCAGTCCACTGTAAACGTTTTTGTTTCAGTTTAGGATCATGATGGTAGATCCAAGTCTCGCCCACAGTTACGAAACGACGCAAAAAATCGGTTTTATTCGGCTTGAAACGCTCCAAATTACGCTGAGAAATTTGTTTTCGATTCAGTTTTTGTTGAATTGTCAACGAATGCGGCACTAACTTTCCAAAAAGCTTTTTCATATGTAATTCTTCGTGTAAAATATGGAGTACTCGTTCATCCGAGATGCCTATGGTATCAGCAATTTGACGCTCAGTCAAACTCGGATCTTTACAAACAATATCATAGACTTGCTCAATGATGTCTGATTTCGTTGCACTTTTTGGACGTCCACTACGTGATTGATCTTCAACGCTTGTACGACCACGTTTAAACTCTGAAACCCATCGATGTACAGTTGGAAATGAAGGAGCAGATTCCTTCAACACTTTCTTCATTTTAGTATGAATTTCTGTTGCTGATAAACCTTCCAAAACAAAGAATTTTATCACCGCACGATATTCGGAGTTTTCCATTTTCACAAAATACACTGACACGTCAACTTCGACTGGCTTGTAAACAAAGAATGACTCGACAGATCGGAATAAAATTGTGTGTGTGTTCAAATGAAGGATGGAATATAAAAATAGCGTATAAATTCTGATTCCTGTACTCGTTGATAGGTGTCGCTTTCGAAACTTTTCAACCAACCTGTACTTCAAACGTTTGTAAAACTTGCTTCAGCGGGACCAAAACACGCAAAACCAAGAGCACGTTTCCAAAACGTTCAAAGAACTTTCTGTGCTGTCTGGGTAGTTTAGGTTTTAACGTGAACTCGCGGAAGTCGATCTAGTGACAAAATGCGGAAACATGTGTCAAAGTTTTGCTACCGATTTTTCGCAAGTAAATCGAAGTACACCAAAACCCAAAATACCCCCAAGTAATTTGAAGCCATTATGTGCATACCATTCGTAACTGTTCCTAAGCTCATTGGTGCGGAAATAGAGTGGAAAAGCGTTGGCATAATTTTCTTCCAATTTTTTCTAAGTGAACGGAATCTGTAATGTATACTTCACCATGGCAGAAATGATCTCATAATCTTTCATAATTTCTCATGGAAGTCCCAATTCCTTGAGGAATTATGAGATTTTGTCATCATTCCTCAAGGAATTGGGACTTTTATGAGGAATTATGAAGAATTATGAAAAATTATGAGATCATTTTCGACAGGGCAGGTAATATGTAAGTGAACCTAACCCCTTTTCATCTGAATTGCGGAACTCGGCGGAAGCAACTGTGATGCGGAAGAAAATCCCAAGTGATTTGAAAGTCCCTACAGGTGTCAAACCTTGGTTCGGAAGTATCCGGAAGAGCTCCTGAGTAATTTGAAAACATTTATTTCAAAAATCTTTAGGTTCTTTTAGATATTTTAACCAGGGTTGGGCTTTAAGGGGTCTTTCTGGTTAAGATTTTCAAGAAAAATTTTTTTTCAAATATTTTTTCCTCATAGAAAAAATTGAGATATCGTTCTGAAAATTTGTAGGTATGCTCATTGAACATTGGATATTATGAAAAAAAATTTGTTCAGATTGAAAAAATTATTTTTTTCGTTATACTAATTCAAACAAGAAGACACCAAAAAATGGCGGTGTGAGTGATTTGGGGCGAGCGGATGACCTGAAACGAAAAAAAATGGCAAAGCATCCCCTGTTGAAGTGCCTATCCCGAAGAGAACATGAAGCTTCAGCGAACGTTCAGATTAGATGTGTATAGATCGGGCCGAAGGTTCATTAGAGGTAACTTTCAGATTCACAAACGTTTGACAAAGGTTCTACGGACGTTGAAATGTCCGCCTCGAAATACGTTCAGAAAACATAGATGGAACGTTCGCTGAAGGTTCATCGAAGGTTTGACGAAGCTTCACAAACATATCTACACTTATATTAATTTTGATTAATTTATATGAAAAATAAATTAATTAATAAACATAAATTATTATAAATTAATCTAAGTATAGATATTTTTGTGAAGCTTCCTCAAACCTTCGATGAACCTTCAGCGAACGTTCCATCTATGTTTCCTGGACGTATTTCAAGGCGGACATTTCAACGTCCGTAGAACCTTTGTCAAACGTTTGTGAATCTAAAAGTTAGCTTTCATGAACCTTCGATCCGATCTATACAGATCTAATCTGAACGTTCGCTGAAGCTTCATGTTCTCTTCGGGTATCACGTGAACTAGGATATTGTTTTCACATTAAAAAATAACAAAATGGCGGCCATTTTCCGAAAAAATCGATTTTTTAGGGTGGAAAATCAGATAAAGATTGGACAATTTCTGACCAATCAAAAAGATCCTAGTTCATGTGATAGCCACTTCAACAAGGAATAATTCGCCATTTCTTTTGTTTTTTTTTTCAGATCATCCGGTCATCCCAAATCACTCCCACCGGCATTTCTAGTGTGTCTTTCGTTGTTTAAATTAGTATGAGGAAAACAAAATTCGTTTGAGCCTGAAAAATTTTTCTGTAATATTCAAGGTCTAATAAGTATACCTACAAATTTTCAAAACAATATCTCAATTTTTTCTATGAAAAAAAGGTTTGAAAATAAAAATTTCACTTGAAAATCTTAACCAGCAAGACCCCTTAAACGCTATCTACTCAAAATCACGTTTTTTAACCTGATTGACAGCATAACTCAGACAGTTTGTGTCCGATCGACTTGAACCAAAGTGAATTTTGTAGAGGAACCCTTGTAAAAATGATTCATATATGGCCCATATATAAACTGTATTTGATTCATATATGGACTTGGTACGAACCATATTCGGTCATACATGAATCATATGTAATTCATATATGTGGCATATATGACCATATAAAATTCATATACGATTGTTCAATCCATATAAGGACCACACATGACCCATATATAGGGAACATAACGCCATATATGAAATGTATATGGCCCATATATGAATGTCTGAAATCATATATGGCCCATATATGAATTATATAGGGATCTTATATGAATCTGTGAAATCATATGTGTACCATGTGTGGTCATATATGAATCTGTGAAATCATATATGTACCATGTGTGGTCACATATGCCGCATATATGATTCATTTTTACAAGGGAAATGTGTCTCTACCCACATACTAACACAGTTCCAGAAGAATTCATAAAGAACACAATCAGTTCAATAGGAATTCTTCTGGGACTGTGCTCTGGTAACACAAAACGTTCGTCAAACATACTCAGAATGTTTGCAAGATGTTGGAACATTTTAGGAACTTTCGGATAATATTTTATGCATATTGATGAGGGTGTTTCAAAAAAAAATTGTTTTCGAGTGAAGGGTCTTAAACTCTTGATTCCGACCCCAAACTGAACCTCCTGCAACCTGGGGTCCCTAGCTTTAGATTTAGAGGTCGCTCAATCGAGTTTTATATTGCGATTTTGATGCCAGTCTGAAAAACCACCTCAAGTGGGGAACTCAGGAATTTTGTGTTCATAATCTACTAAAGGTCGTAATTCTTGACCGATTTTGATGATTTTTCTCTTTTAAATGCTCAAAATTCAATTCTTAAGAGAACTGTCGTTCCACATTTTTCAGTCCCTCCATAATTTTTTCAATGAATAAACAAATAGTGTGGAAAAATCTTCAATTTCAGGTATTTGAGCTTGTATTTCCCGAAAAAGTCTTGAGATAAAGTTACTATACAGCAAGATTATTACAGGTGCGCTCATTAAACATGAATAATTTGAATAATTACGAATTCAATAATTATAAACAATTTTATAAACAATTTTCATTGAAACATCAGTAATTGGGATAATCCACACTATTTGTTTATTCATTGAAAAAATTAGGGAGGGACTGAAAAATGTGGAACGACAGTTCTCTTAAGAATTTAATTCTGCGCATTTTGAGAAAAAAATCATCAAAATCGATCAAGAATTACGACCTTTAGTGGATTATGAACACAAAATTCCTGAATTCCCCACTTTAAGTGGTTTTTCAGAATCGCATCAAAATCGCAATATAAAACTCGATTGAGCGACCTCTGAATCTAAAGCTAGGGACCCCAGGTTGCAGGAGGTTCAGTTTGGGGTCGGAATCAAGAGTTTAAGACCCTTCACTCGGAAACAATTTTTTTTTTAAACAGCCTAATATTGATGTTACTTGGGTGGTGCTGTGCGGGTATGGTCTGACGTTGCCGTTTTCTTTCATCCCATACTTTCTTCTCAATTACCCCTTACGAGGTAACGTCGGGTCACTCATGCTTTGTAGGCACTCATCGGTATACGTAGTATACTCGGCACAGAGTGCCTATTGTACCCGCCCTCGCACCCTTGGACCGTATTTTTTGAAATATTTCAAGAATCCAATTGGGAGTTGCATAGTTTTTCATTTTATACAATACTGATTAAGATCCCGCGGGGTTGTCTGTGTGTTTGTCTGTCTGTCTGTCTGGTTGGCTGTCTGTCTGTACCAGGGATAACTCAGGACGGACCCAGACAGCACATAAAGTTCTCTGGACGTTTTGTAAACATAACCTTGGTTCCGCGGGTGTTGGTGCCCAAGGCACATGTATTCCAAATGTTTAGAGTATCTTCACTTTTGATGCACATGAATACGTACTGAGCACGTTCTTTTCAGATACTACGGGACGTTCTTTTCGTGTTTTCTAACCGTGCTTTCATAAAAACTAACCTTTCCAAAACATATGTGCAGCGCCGCGAAACGTTGTGAAAACCTGTTCTCGAGTGCGTCCCAAGAACATTGCAAGAAGACATGAATAGAACTAAACGGGACATTTGTATGTTCCTGCGACATACATGCGACGTTTTTAGAACATCATGAGACGTTATTTGCACGTTCTCTCTGTAACCAAGCACGTTTTCGGAACGTCCAGAAAACCTCCCAGTGCTGTATGGGGAGTGGATCGAATCGGTTGAAATTGATACGGGACCTTCCTGGAACCCTTCCCCGGGGCCCACTTTTTTTGTTTATGTAAATCGGACGAGTCCTCCTATTTTTTTGGTCAAAAATAGGTGATCGCGGAGAAAATTTTCTCCGCTGTATACATATGTATATATCGCTCATTTTCTCCGCGGTCCTTAAATATTTGTTATTCCGGCTTCCATGGACGGATTTTGATGAAAGATGGGTCCAGGGGGTTTTTGGGGGCGCTGAACCCGAATTTGGGGTCAAAATGGAAATCCAAGATGGCGGAGTCAGGGAACCGGAAGTGAATTTGGCCACTTTGGTATTCATGGACAGATTGCAATGAAACATGGGTCCTTCGGGTTTTCGGGGGCGCTGAACCCGAATTTGGGGTCAAAATGGGAATCCGAGATGGCGAAGTCAGGAAACCGGAAGTTTATTTGGCCACTTTGGTATTTATGGACAGATTGCAAAGAAACATGGGTTCTAGGGGTTTTTGAGGCCGCTGAATCCAAATCTGAGGTCAAAATTTGAATCCAAGATGGCGGAGTCAGAGAACCGGGAGTGAATTTGGCCACTTTGGTATTCATGAACGGATTCCAATGGAACATGAGTCCTAGGGGTTTTCGAGGGTGCTGAATTCGAATCTGGGGTCAAATCCCGAATGAATGACAGCGAATCCAAGATAGCGGACGTGAATTTAGTCAACTTTGCATCCGTGGACAGATTTATATGAAACATGGGTTCTAGGGGTTTTCGAGGATGCTGAATTCGAATCTGGGGTCAAAACCCGAATTCATGACAGTGGATACATAGAAGCGGACGTGAATTCAGTCAACTTTGCATTTGTGGACAGCTCTATATGAAACATGGGTTCTAGGGGTTTTCGGTGGTACTGAATCCAAATCTGACGTCCGAAACGAATTCAAGATGGCGAATCCAATATGGCACACGTGAATAAAGTCATTCCGGCTCTAATGAACAAAATTATATTGTTATATGTAACAAGGGTTTTAGAGATTCTCAAGGGTGCTGAATCAAATTCTGGGCTCCAATGTTGAAAAAAAATAATAATTTCGATCTTCCCGTGTAAGCTTTGCTGCATCCGAAGACTCTTCAAGAGCTGGTTGACGTTATGACAACTGCGCACCAGTGAGAATCCAAAAGTGAAGGGAGTAGCTATTGAAACAAATGACGGTTGGAAATATTAGGATTCATTTCTAAATTACGCGGAAATAACCCTTCGCTACGCTCATTATGCTTAAATTACTTTCAGCTTACGCTTTCGTCGCGCTTCCAGGCTTTATCTTCACCAGGACAATTGGAATTCTACAGATCTCCAGGTACATGTTTCTGAATCATTTGGGGATGGTATAAAGGGTGCCCAGATAGCAATTTAATCTTGCTGCAATATTGTCAGGCAAGTTTGTGACAAGCTTGATATAAGCTTCCTAGTTGACACAGATGCTGTTTTGAAGAACGATTCAAGATGTTAGTTTCAAGAGTCAATTACAGAACATTATGTTTTTCTTCTGTAGCTCAGCCAGTTGCACAAAAAATTATGGCTTTGTACGATTTAGCATCTATCCCCACAGTTTCAGAAACACGAATCGTACAAATGATACAATCGTACCATGATTCATATTGCAAATTAATGAAATCTTACAAAAGAGGCAAAAACAAGCAAACTTATAAAGATAAGCTGATGAAGTTTAAAAGCGAAGGTGTGAGACTTTTCGATATAGCATTCTGCGAATGTCCAATGACTTTGAATTGCATCTGTAGAAAGAGCATTCAAAGTTATACATGTCCAATTTCCAGGAGGTGTTGTTGTGAGAAACCAAAGAAAATCCCACATCTTGAAATCAGATTTATGTATAAACAAAGAAATGGGATATTTGAAAAAATGGGAGCAGTTGACAAAAAAAAATCTGAGAAACTTACCAAAAAAGTTATGAGAAAAGAGCGACCACCTTCTCACTCCGTCAACAAAAGGGCAGAGTCTTCAAGTCAATTTCATGCTATCAGCTCAGATGATATAGTCTGGACCGATAGTGCTTTTGAATCGACTTCAGGAAAAGTGGAACATCAAAGCTCTGACTCTGAACAGCATGACAAAGATGAAGATTTTACACCCTCAAAAAAATCCAAGCTATCATCAAGTACACAGATGAGAATCGAACTCAAATCGACTGCGTTGGTGAGCGATAGGTACGGAATTCCTGAAAGCGCAACTGCAGCAATCGCCTCAAGTGTTCTCAAGGATATAGGGATTATAAATGAATCTGAGAAATCACTTGTCATTGACAAGAATGAATTGTGGAGAGAAAAAGCACGTTTAAGATCAAACTTACAAAAAAGTACTAATATCATTGTTCGAGGATTATATTTTGGTGGCAGGAAAGACGATTCTCTGGTTGTTGAAAGTATACATTCAAAAAACTTTCGCAGAGTGGTGAGAGAGGATCACATTTCATTGATTCAAGAGCCAGGGTCCAATTACATCAGTCATGTGTCTCCAACATTAGGCTCTGCGAGAAACATTTCGGATAGCATTATCTCACATCTAAAAGAGTTGGAAATTTCCCTTGAGGACTTACCGAACTTACCAAGAGGACTTGGTAGATGTAATTGGTTGTGATGGAACAGTAACTAATACCGGATGGAAGAGTGGTGTAATTCACAATGGAGAAATGATTCTTAGAAGACCACTCCAATGGATCATTTGCTTGTTACACTTCAATGAACTTCCATTCAGACATTTATTTGAGCATTCAGGTGGCCAAACTACAGGTCCAAAATCATTTTCTGGTCCAATTGGTAAGCGTCTTTTGGGTTGCGAAAGTTTACCCGTCGTTGTGTTCAGGAGCATTGATTGTGACATTCCATCTGTCGATGAGGAAATTTTCGAAGAATTTAGCAAGGATCAGACGTATATGTTGAATATCGTTTCAACGATCAAATCAGGATGCTGTCCTCCAGATCAAGCTGTTTCAAATCCTGGTCATCTGTGTCATGCTCGGTGGCTAACAACTGCAAATCGAATTCTCAGGTTATATATATCAACAATCAATCCTTCCAATGAACTGATACAGATAGTGAAGTTCATACTTACTTGCTATGTCCCTGTATGGTTTGCCATAAAGAAAAATAGTTCTATTATAGATGGACCTAAACGCGTGTTCACAGTTATCGAAACCTCAAGGTACTTACCTAGAAACCTCCTTGATATTATAAATCCTGTTATTCAGCGAGATGCGTACTTTGCTCATCCGGAGAACATACTCTTGTCAATGGCAATGGATAATAGAAGAGATGTAAGAGAACTTGGCCTGAATAAAATAATTGAAGCAAGAGAATCAACTCTGAAGGAGAAGATACCAGTTCGTAACTTCGTGATTCCAAAAATTAACTTTGCTGCGATGGAATATTCACAGTGTATCGACTGGAATTCCATCAAACCGTCTTCGCCACCCCTTTTACGTCATGTCTCGACTGAACGCATAGCTTCGCTGATTGAAACTAGATCTATTCCAGATTGGGATATCAAAGGCTTTTCTTGTCATACACAATCAGTTGAGCGCTGGGTCAATTCAGTGACAGAGTCAGCAAAAACAGTTGTTGGGTATAAGAATAATGATGGTTTTATCCGAGCCACCTTTATGTCCAGGAAAAGGATGCCTTCGTTCTCGAACAAGGCACAATTCCCTGTTTTGGAGCAGGAGATTACTTTTCAATGATAATAGGAAAGTACATACTCAACAATATGGATGTTATGTATGCCCTATTTGGATGGTTGGTTGGGAAGGGCGTGGGCGGAACTCGTGCAGCCACCTTCTCGTGGTGAGTTCTGAGTCGCGTTACTTATTTAAGTCGAGCCAAGAGCTGCATCGGCAAGGCACTTTTGAAATGCGGGTATATTGTATATATAATATATATGTACATGTACTCTATATGCTCAACAATTATTTTTTTGATAATGAATAGTGAAATATACACATATTTAAGAAAATACATGTTAATCGGCGAAAATGGTGAAAAATGAGGATTTTCACATTCGATGCGCTAACTCAAATCTTGACCGATTTGAATTTTTCTTTTTGAGCTCGATTTGTATTTCTTCAAGGCAATTTTTGCGCACTATTAGATTCCGGAATTCGAAAACTCCTGTTTTTCGGCCCACCCTAATATAGACCAATTGATTCATAATCTCCTGCAACGGAAAGTGAATAGGTCGTAGGAGAGGCGTTTTTTCGATCTTGAATTGTAAAGTTTACCAAGTCTTGGGTCAGGTGTATAAAAATTCATTTTGCTTCATAAAATATCGCTACTGACATGTTCTCAGAATATTTGATTTGCAACAAATTCAGCATCTTCCCCATCCTCGATTTCCAAAACATTACAGATCATTATATGTGCAATGTTCCAATTGGAAGATTCTCAGAACATTTTTAACGAAATATTTTATCTGCAATATCTATAGGATCTTGTATAAATATTTCACACAGAATGTTCTGAGCGAGACTTTGTAATATCCTAGAAATATTACTGAGACATTGGGTGCTGTGTGGGTAGGAGGCTATAAGCTCCCCAAGTGTCATCATTTTAGTTCGTAAACAGCATTCATAGGAGCCAATTGTAGGAGCTATCCAAAATGACGTTACCTCGTAAGGGTTAATAATTTCCTATTAAAAATTACTAGAAAATTGCGATTTTTTACTTCAAATGGTTGCCATTTTCTCAAATTGATATTTTCAAAATTCCCTACGTTAAACCGAGCCATTAACATATACTTGAAGAATCTTTTTTGTTTTTTGCTCTTAACCCCTGAGAACCCAATTTTTTTAACTGAAATGGTATATTGTGTATCAAGGGCAGAAAGTCAGCGATTGAAGCGAGTGGGAGGTGCGGTGAAACCGAAGCAGTCCTAGGCGAGCTGAAAGTGAGCCAAGGGATTGACTATGGTTGCCAAGGTTTTACCGTACCCCCACTCGCCTCAATCGGTTCCTGCCCGTGACACACACGATATTTTTTCTTATACCTGAATCGAAGAGTGCGCGTTTTCGTACGGGTTAGGAGGGCGCAAAGTGAGTGATCACGGGTGGGTGATGATGAGGGAGGCGAAAAGTATTTTCCATAACAGCGTGTGCAAAATTGGGTTTTCCAAGCTTGTGTTGCGTGCGCAAAGTGAGTGAGTCCCGCACTGGTCCGACTGCCGTGTAGGAATCACTCACTCTGTGCACGCAACACAGGCTTGGACAACCGAAGTTCGCGCACCTTGTTAGGAAAAATAGTATGAGCAACTCGTGCGCATTGGTGATCCCTTCACTCGCGTGATTTGTCGCCCTCGCTACGCTCGAGCGAAAAGCTTCACGCTCGTGCGGGAATCACCAATTTTGCGCACTTGTTACACAATGTACTATTTTGTCATACCTGCATCGAAGAGTGCACGTTTTCGTGCAAGTTGGATGGGCGCAAAATGAGTTATTACTGTTAGGTAATAATGAAGCGGGCAAAAAATTCCCACTCACTTCAATCGCTGACTTTCTGCTCTTGATACACAATATACTATTTCACCCGCTTCATTATTACCCAGCAGTAATAACTCACTTCCCACCCGTATAACCTGCACGAAAAGGTGAACTTTTGATGCAGGTATGACAAAAAAAAATTTCCTTTCCCCTCATTCTAATAAATTCTTTTTTCAACGGAAAAAAATCCATTTCCATGGAAAAAATTATCATCAGATTGGAACAACAAATTTTCAAACTGGAACAGAAATATATTCCTCCTTGAATTCGAAGAATGTGATTTCAATTCAATGAAAAATTTTCCCATTGAGATGAATTATTTTTTCCATTGGAAACGAGATTTATCAAAATGGGGGCTAAGACATTTTCTTCAAGTCCGAGAAATTGGGTTCTCACGCGGGAGAAAATAAATACTTTTAGCACACGGAAAAAAAGATCCAGCTGGCTCAGCAATTCACTACTTGTTATGCATTCCTACCCGAAGAGAACATGAAGCTTCAGCGAACGTTCAGATTAGATGTGTATAGATCGGGCTGAAGATTCATTAGAGGTAACTTTTAGATTCACAAACGTTTGACAAAGGTTCTACGGACGTTGAAATGTCCGCCTCGAAATACGTCCAGAAAACATAGATGGAACGTTCGCTGAAGGTTCATCGAAGGTTTGACGAAGCTTCACAAAAATATCTATACTTATATTAATTTTGATTAATCTATATGAAAAATGAACTAATTACTAAACATAAATTATTATAAATTAATCTAAGTATAGATATTTTTGTGAAGCTTCCTCAAACCTTCGATGAATCTTCAATGAACGTTCCATCTATGTTTCCTGAAAGTATTTTGAGGCGGACATTTCAACGTTCGTAGTACCTTTGACAAACGTTTGTGAAGCTAAAAGTTAGCTTTCATGAACCTTCGATCCGATCTATACAGATCTAATCTGAACGTTCGCTGAAGCTTCATGTTCTCTTCGGGTAGCAATCGAAATAACTAACCCAGCAATTTGATTGCTACTACCGCAACTTCTAGGTAGTTATGCACACAATGAAGTTCAGTTATAGAGTATCAGCCAGGAGGGTGCAACTCGATAAAAACTATACGTAACGTTTTGTCACCATTCGATATTTCCCAAACTGTGCGCAAGAGCCGCTGATTGTACTATCAGAAAAAGTCACGTGATACGATAATTTTTCGGCACCTAATTTTGCATTTGAAATCGCTTAGCAAATCATATCAATAATGGTGTTGATATATACATACAATTCTTGAATATGCCCTAGCAAGTTCGTGATACGTATCTCTTAGGTATATTTCAGGTATCGATGAGGTTTCGTATCTTTGAGGTATCATAGCAGTATACTTGAAGTATTTATACTCAATTGCAACCTCGATAATACGTTTCATATGGTTAAAAATGATACCCCAAGGATACTAGAATGAAACTGAACGTATCAGTATGTGATACGGAAATGTAACATTGCTCTCAACAGGGTGTCTGCTGTCTAGAAATTCTACCAGAATTGTTCAACCACGAATTCGCGTCGAATAGAATGACCGGTTAGACGCACAGAATTTCCAGGTGCCCTGGTTGAAAGGTCCAATAAAAACCGATTCAAAATTGATCGGAATGAATAGGGTCAATCGGAGAGGCTCAACTACCGATTCAAGATGAATAGGAATTAATTGGAACGTGGTATATATAGGATTGAATCGAGGATTTACCGATAGAAAAATATTTGTTTTATTGGAATTAATATGACTTTCAGTGATCAATCGGTTTGTATGAGAGATATCTGATTGAGAATATGAAAATTTCTCCATTTCATGAGGCAAATGGTTTTTATCGGAAATTTCCATGACCTAAAGCTATTGGAACCGATTGTAAATGTTACGTGATGGGGAATTTAATCGGTTTTTATGAAGAATGTCCAATTCGATTAGAGTTCGTACAGATTTGATCGGTCTGTAGGTTTTAATCGGATTATTCCACTATCCGAATTCATGGGGAATAATAGGACCATTTACGGATCTGAAAATTGAATAGGATTGAATGAGAAATATTCAATTCGAATTCAGAATTCCTTTCAGCGGATTAAATTATCGGTTTTTATCAGAATTTTCGGTGATTTCGGTCTATCGGAACCAATGGGAAAATTGTACAAAATTGAAGACATACTGGGTTTCTATCCAGAATATCCAATTCGATTTGAGTTTGTTTATTTTATTGGTCAATAGGTTTCAATTGGATGATTCAATCATCCCACACTGAAAAAAGGGTGGGTACAGACAACGGTGATATAGTTGATTCAACAGTAGAATACGATTGGATATATCCAACTGAATCTGACTGTTGCCTCAACTACATACACTGTTGACTCAACTACATGCAGTTGAATCAACCATCATGGTGTCAAGTCAACGATTATACTGTCAATCTGATCATATAATCATCTAACAAAAAAATATAATTGATTTTCGATGACATTCTTTTTTCAGTGCAATTTATGGGAAATAAAAGGAATATTTACGGGATTGAATATTCAATAGCATTGAATGAGAAATGTCCAATTCAATTTCAGACTTTATTCCACCGCATTAGCCCTGGTTAAAAAATCCGTTAATCTCCGATAGGAACCGATTCAGAATTAATCGGACTGCATAGGATCAATCGGAAGAGTTCAATCCCCGATTCAAAATCAATAAGAGTTTATCGGAATCTCTTCTCTATAGGTTTCAATCGGGGATTCACCAATTAAAAAATCTGCATTTTATGGGAATTAGTCAAACTTCACATAATCTATTGGTCTGTATAAGAGATATCTGATTGGATGATTGAAATTTTCTCCATTCCATCAGGCGAACGGTTTTTATCGGAAGTTTCCATAATTTCAATCTATTGGAACTAATGGGAAAATTTGTGAAATTGAATGATGAATGGGTTTCTTATGGGAGATTTCTGACTGCATTTGAGGATGTATCGATTTCATTGATCAATGGGTTTTAATTGGATTATTCCAACATTCAAATTTATTGAAAATAATGGGCAAGTTTACAGATTCTAAAGTCCTATAGGTATGTACCGGCAATAACCGATTCAGTTCTGAAATTTCTTTCATTGCATCAAATCATTGGTTTTTATCAGAATCCCTGGTGACCTCGATGTATTGGAATTAATGGGAAAGTTGCTGGAATAGGGAACTATAATCATAGAATACCAAGAGACTACAATTAGAAAATATTTCATTGGTATCAATCGGAATTTTTATCAGTGATGGAATATCCATTGAATCCCACTGAAAAATATGTTACTGGTACCAATTATAATTGTAATGATTAATAAAATGCCGATTAAATCAAATTAAAAAATATTGTGTTCGTATGAATTGGAATTTTTATTATTGATAAAATACCTATTGGATGTCATTGAGAAATATTTGACTGGTATCAATTAGAATCTTCATGATTAATAACATACCGATTGAATCCAATTGGAAAATATTGGATTGGCATCAATCGGAATTTTCATTGGTCATAAAATACCAAGTGAATGCAATTACACAATATTTCGATGGACTTCCGGGTGACGAGTGTATGGGCGAGGTTGATAGAGATAGGTGTGCGAGAAAAAAGGAATTTAGTGAGAAAATAGGACAAAAGAAAAGTGTAGTAGTGTGGAGGTGAAAGCTGGGGCGCCAGTGTAGGTGTTTCAGTGAAGTAGTGGCAGTGAAGTGGGAGAGTAGAGGAGGAAAAGTGAAAAGTTAAGTGGCGTGACACGTGGTAGGAAAGGGGCAGAGGGGACGGGAGAAAGTAAGAGGATAGAAGAGGGAAATCGGTGGCGCGGTATAGGATTGGGAGCTGAAGTAGGTGGAGGAGTATAGTAGGTAAAGAGAACGGCGGAGAGTATAAGGCAGTGAGAAAGACAGAGATTTAGTTGGGGGCGACATCGAGCGGAGAGATAGCGAGTAGTGGAAGTCGGTACCGAAGGTAAGAAGAGAAGTAGGAAAGGTAGAGAGCAAGAATATGGAGAAAGTAGAAGAGGTAAGGTTAAAGTCAGACGGCAAGACAGTGGAGAAGATAGAGATAAGGTCAGACGGAAAAGAAGTAGAAAAGGTCAAGCTGGGGTCAGACGAAGGGAAAGGAGAAGAGATAGAGCTGGGGTTGGGCGGTAAAGAGGGAGGAGGAGGAAAGATAGGACCAGAGGAACTGAAGAAGGAGACAGAGTAGGGGCAGGGGCAGAGAGGTGAGAAAATGAGCAGAGGACGGCCGAATAACGCGGTGAGATTGGGGCGAGAAAGAAGTGGAAGCTTGGGAAACGGAGAAGGGCTCAGAGATTTTCTGAAGGGGAAGAGGGAGAGGGAGGGAGAGTTAATAGGGGGTGAGAGTAGGATGGAGAGACCGCCGGAGGAGAAGAGGTCGAGAGAAACAGATGGGATGTGAGAATTGATGAATATGATGGAGGAATTGAGAAGAGAAATGAAAGAATTAAAAGGGCAAATGAAGAAAGGTATGGGAGGGATGAGGAAAGAGTTAGAGAAGATGAGAGAGACAGGATAGGGTAGAAGAGGTATGGAAGATGGAAAGGGAAGAGTTAAAAGCAAGGATGAGCAGAGTGGAAGAGCAGGGACAGGAATGTAGGGAAGGGAAAAGGTTGTTAGAAGATCTGAAGAGAAGGGTGGATGAATTGGAAGAGAGGTCGGGAGAAGGAGAGAAGAATGGAGGGGATATACAGAGTATAATAGGAGGAGTGGGAGAAGCAAGATTGATGGAGTTGGAGAAAAGATTGGAGAAAATCGAAAATAGAGGTAGAGAGGAGTATGATGGAGGAAAAGAGAGAGAGCCCAGTCACTCGGAAGTTGGGGTGGGGGTGGATAGGAGAATGAGGGAGATGGAGAGGAAAATGGAGTTGAGGGAAAGGGAAGAGAGGAGGAAGAATGTCATGGTGAAAGGTTTAGAGGGAAAGAAGAGCGCAGGAGAGGAGGTGAAAGAGTTAATGGGGAGGTTGGGGGTGACGGTGCAAATGGAGGGAATAAGGGATTCAGGGCTGGAGGGAAAGAATAAGAGAATAATGGTGATCATTAAATTCAGAACGATGGAGGAGAAAGAAAGGGTGATGAGAAAGAAGGGGGTACTTAGGGTTAGAGAGGAGAGAATAGAGGAGGATTATACATGGAAGGAAAGGAAGATGGCAGAGAGAATGAGGCAAATAGGGTTGGAAACTGAGAAGGCAGAGGAAAAGAGTGTGGATAGGTTATGGGGGAATGTGGATAGATGGCAGATGGTGGAAATGGGATGAAGAAGAGGAGAAGTTGAGAAGTAGAGGAGAGTACTTCAGGACAATGGAAAATATGGAGGATAGAAGAGAGGAGAGGGACTTTCAGGAAAAACAGGGGGAAGGAGAGGAGGCGGGAGAACAGAGGTAAGGAAGAAGAGGAGTGGAGAAGACGTAGGGAAAGGGATGAAGATAGGGTTCTGGAATGTAGTAGGAGTAGGTGGGAAGGAGGAGGACTTTTGGAATGAGATGGAAGAATGGGATATAATAGGACTGACGGAGACATGGCTAGAGGAGAAAAGGTGGGGGAAGATGAAGAAGATGAAGGAGGAAGTGGAGGTGAGGAAATCAAAGGACAGGAAGATGAATAAAGAGGGTGCGAAGTTGATTAAAATTCTGGAAGAGGAAGGGTGGGGGGTAATGAATGGAGTGGTAGAAGGGGACAAGGAGGGATAATATACATATATATGGAAGAGAGGGCAGTCGGTGATAGATTATGTGATAGGAGATATTGAGGGCTGGGAGGAGGTGAAGAGAAAGGAGGTAGGAGCGAGAGGAGAATCGGATCACTTGCCTCTGATAGTAGAACTGGAGGGAGGTCAGAGGGAGTGGAGAAGGAACAAGGAAGGAGGACAGGAATGGAGAGAAGTGATAGATTGGTCAGAGGAGGGGATAAGGGAATTCAAGTGAAATATAGAGGGTTGGGTGGGGGCAGGGTTGGAGGGAGAGGAGTTGAAAAAAGATTTGGAGGGGAGAATTAGGGCGGCGATGAGGAAGAAGAAGGTGAAGATAGGAGGTCAGAGAAGAAGGAATCGTTGGTGGGCTCAGGAGTGTAGGGAAAAAAAGAGGGAAGCGGCGAGAGCGATAAGGAAATGGAGGGGAGGGGAGATAGAGGTAGAGGAGGTAATAGCGAGGGGGAAGGAATATAGGGAGACGTGCGGGAAGAAGAAGGAAAGGAAAGGGAAAGGGTTTGCGGAGAAATTGGGAAAGTTGAGAGAGAAGCGCAGGTGTGGGATATAATTAGGAGAGAAAGAGGAGGCAGAAGGGAAGTAGAAGAGGAAATAGGGCTGAGGCAATGGAAAGAGTATTTCATGAGGCTGTTAGGAGGGGTAGAGGGGAGGGTGAGGGATCGAGGAGCAGAGTTACTAGGAGTGGAAGATGGGGAAATGGAGATAGAATTAGGAGAAGTAAAAGAGGCAATAGGGAGGCTCAAAAATGGGAAGGCTGTGGGGGGAGATGGTATACCGGGTGAGGCTTGGATGTATGGGGGTGAGGAAGTGGCAAGGGCAATATGGGAGATTTTGAAAGGAGTATGGGAAGGGGGAAAAATTCCGGGGGAATGGAAAGAGATTTGGATAGCGCCGATTGTGAAGAAGGGAGAGGGCAAAAGGGTGGAAGAATATAGAGGGGTAGCGCTGACCACAGCACTATACAAGGTGTACACGATGATAGTGGCGAAGAGGCTAGAGAGGGAGGTGGAAGAAGAGAGGATAATACCGGGGAACCAGTCAGGGTTTAGGAAGGGGGGAGGTACGTTGGACAACATCTACGCGCTAAATTATATAATAGGGAGAACAATCAGGGAGGGAAAAGAAAGGATAGCGGCGATATTTGTGGATTTGAAGGCGACTTTCGACATGGTAGATAGCGGAGTGTTATGGGGGGAGATGAGGAAGAGAGGGGTAAGGGGAGGGCTGATAGGGAGAATGAGGAGGCTATATGGTGAGACAAGAGGGAGGGTAAGAGTGAGAGGGGAGCTGACGGAGGCGTTTTGGACGGCAAGGGGGATAAGGCAAGGGTGCCCGTTGAGCCCTATGTTGTTCAATTTGTTGACGGCGGATCTTGAAGGGGAATTAGCAAGAAGTGGGAAAGGAGGGGGGATTATGGTAGGGGGAAAGATAATATGGAGTTTGGCGTACGCTGACGACATAGTTGTCATATCGAGGGTGAAGGAGATGCAGGAGGTAATTGCAGTACTGAGGAGATATTTTAGGGAGAGGGGGTTGGAGGTGAACATTGAGAAAACAAAGGTAATGAGGGTTAGGAGGGGAGGGGGAAAACAGGAAGAGAAATGTGGAAGTGGGGGGAGGAAGAGCTAGAGGAGGTGGAAGAATGGAAGTATCTGGGGCATATCATTCAGAGCAATGGTAAACAAGAAGCAATGGTGAGGGAAAGGATGAGGAAGGGTATGGTGGTAATGATAACAGTATGGGGGATAGGGGAGAGGAGGTTTGGAGCGGACTGGAGGAGGAGATTATGGATTTGGGATAGATTGGTAGGGACGGTTTTAGAGTATGGGGCGGAGATTTGGGAGTGGAAGGAAAGAAAGGAAATGGAGGGGTTACAGGGAAAATTTTTAAGATGGACATTGGGTATATGGTGAGGGAGGAATGTAAGAGGGATAAGTTGAGAAGAGGTTTCAGGAGGAGGGCCTGTAGATACGAGGAGAAACTGGAGAAAGGAGAGGCGGGGGAAGTGGCGATGAGGTGCTGGAGGGAACTAAAAGAGGGTAGAGTGGGGGGGATGTGGGTAGAAGAAAGGAGGGAGTGGCATGAGGGTTTGGGGGCGCAAGGGGCGGAATGGGAGATAGGAGAAGGAGTGGGATGGGCGGAGATGATAGAGAAAGATAGGGGAACGCAAATAGAGGAGAGGAGATTGAGGATAAGAGAGTCGAGGTACAACCCGTGGTATAGGGAAGTAGGGGTAGAGGACATCCCGAAGTACCTGAGGGAGAGTAAAGGGGTAAAGTGGGCTAGGAGAATTGCAAGGTTCAGGTTAGGGAATGAAATGAGAGGGGGGAAATATTGGGAGGAAGAGGATAGGCGGATGTGTAGGGTATGTGGAGGAGAGGTAGAGGAATGGGAACATGTGCTGGGGAGGTGCACAGGGGGTGGGAAGGTGGGGTTGGGGGAGAGGATAAGGGAAATATTAGGTGAGGATGAGACAGGGGAGGAGTGGATGAGGGAATTGGAGGGGAAAAGGAGGAGGACAGGGAGGGGAGGGGGTTGGGAAAATGAGGATGAAACGGAGGGAATGAATGATGGATTGGATGAATGAATGGCAATCTCTCTCTCTCTTGCTCAGGAATGTGTGTTGAAATGTGAGATAGAAGTAGGATAAGAGTTATAGGTTAAGATAGATGTAAGTAGTATAAGTGGGGAAATTGTGAGGGAGGGCGGCGCTCACAAGAATTGTAAGTGGGCGCCGATGAAAAAGAAATAAAACTGATACAATACAATTACACAATATTTCATTGATATCAATCGGAATAATTATTATTGATAAAATGTCAATTGGATCCCATTGAAGAATATTTGACTGGTATCAATTGAAATTTTCATGATTGATGAAATACCGATTCAATCCAATTAAAAAATATTTTATTGGTATCCATCGGAATTTTTTATCAATCATAAAATACCCATTGAATCTAATGAGAAAATATTTTCTTGGTATCAATTGGAATTTTCATGATCAATGACATACCCATTGAATCCCATTGAAAAATATTTCACTGATATCAATTAGAATTTTAATTATCAATAAAATACCTATTTAATCAAATAAAAAATATTTTCTTGGTATCAATAGGAATTCTTATTATTGATAAAATACCTATTGGATGCCATTGAAAAATATTCGACTGGTATCAATTGGATTCTTCATAATTAATAACATACCGATTCAATCCAATTGAAAAATATTGTATTGGCGTCAATCGGAATTTTCATTGATCATAAAATACCAAGTGAATCCAATCACACAATATTTCATTGATATCAATCGGAATTCTTATTATTGATAAAATACCTATTGGATCCCATTGGAAAATATTCTCTTGGTCTTCATTGGGATTTTTATTATTAATGAACTCCCATGCTCTCATTGAGACCGATACAATCCCTCATATGTCCAATGGACTATTACCAATTGAATCTTATTACTATAGGACACCCATCCCTGACATAAGACAGTCATTTAGTTCACATTGATAGGAAGCGAACCACGGCATCGAGCGAGCGGGTGTTCCAGATCGATCTTCTAGGTTAAGCAACGACAACTGCGGTACAAGGTGGATGGGTGATCACTATGTTAATAACACATAAATGATCGTTTGAATTTATTTCAGCAATAATTTGTCATACGTAATGATTGAATAAATGATATATGTGTTTGTTTAATTGATATAAAATGCGCGTATATAATGTATATAAACCGTTCGTTGGTTGGGTCAACAACCAATAAAATTCAATAAGAAAATCGCGATGCAGGAATCAATTCATTCCGATAAGTTTTTTTTATCGGATTTAATCGGATTTTTTCACCAGGGAAAACGCCGATTAAATCCAGTTAAAAATTATTGTATTGGTATCAATGGGAAATTTCCGATGCAGAAACTCAATTCATTCCGATAAAATTTTTTTTATCGGATTCAATCGGATTGTTCAACCAGGGTGGATTACACTTACAATAATTGCAAATTACAAAGTCTAAATTGTAATACAAAGAAGAAGTGTTTGGTATTTTTTTGGTTTTTTTTCAATGATATACTGTATGAAGTTCTTTTCCAAGGGTATCCTTCCAGTATCGAAGATACTCTAAGCGTATCGTTTACGCATCATTCAAGTATCAAATTGAACATTTTGCGACGTAACATTCACGTATCATTGAGGTAACACGAACTTGCTAGGGTGTCACATAACCAAATATGATAATGACGATACTGACACTCGTATCACGTACGTAGTGTACAAAAAAAACATCACGTGATTTCGACTTAGCTACAGACAGCGCCGTTCACGGACTTCAAGTGAAGTTTACTGTGGTGACAAAACGTTTCGCGAAACATTTGAAGGTGATTAGGTAAGTTGCACCCCCCTGGTATCAGCTAAGAGAACAAACGTACTTGTTGGTCGCACTGATTCAAGTTTCTAGAATCCGTGATTTGTTCTGATAGCTGTTCGACAAACAAAGCCAACTAACGTCCCAAATCCGCGCGTTTTTGTGTGAATGGACGCCAGTGAAACATTAGACGCCGACATAAACTTTAGAGGTTTCGATCGTGAATGAAATTTATTTGATTTATTGCGAAAATGAGTGCCTTAAGAAGACGTGGATTCGCTGGAAGAGCTGGGGATTTGAAGACGTGATTGCACAATTCAAAGGTAGATCACTTATTCTTTCATGATAGTTTGTAATTCGCTCAAAAATTTTGAGGTTATGTGAGGTTATTTTAGTGGATTCTCATTTCTATGATTCTGGATATTTAATAATTCGTTTATTTTTTATATCATATTCGATTCTTCTGATCAATAAATGATCATTCTAAACTTGACATAGCACAAGAAGTGTTACGCAGGGGATGCTTTGAAAATCGAATATGAAGGGATCGCATAAAGGAATTGATGCAATATCATTGAAAACATCAAATTATATCTAATAACTCATGTTGTGATTGACATTCATCATTTTAATCGTCCTCATAAACATTAATATAGATATGGGGAAATATAAAATATAAGTTAGAATTGATCTGTATTATATCTCACTGTAGGCGATAAGCATAAATCCGCCTTTAATATTCGAATATTTGAACCGACCTTAAGCCTTTGACTGGGCATTTGCGCATCGTGCGCACAAGGGCAGGGCAGAAGCTTCTCCTGTTCCGTACAAGAAGCACGCGTATGTGCGTATATGAAACGAGAAAGAGAGAAACACGTGCTCGCGAGTTTAGAACTGTAATTACACCCTGCTTCGAGTGTCCAATTGATCCAAATAGAAAATATTTTCTATCTGCACTAACGCGATTTCTTACTACGTATTTGCGGATTCAGACCATTATAAAGTATTTTCTAATAGAATCTAACCGGAAAGACACATAGAAATCCAAACAGTAACAACTTATATCTGCGAATATATTTCCATATCGATTCTATACGGATTTACATTTACTAGGTTACTAGTAATTCTTCGAAGATTCTATTCTTTCCTATATGAAAAGCCAGGTTGAAATATTAAGCGTATGAATCAGCATTTCCGTTAGGAGTTTCTGGTTTGTAATAATATTTGTAGAATAAAATCAATTCGTATCATTACGTATTTGATAATATCAATTCGTATCAATACGTATTTGATAATATCATCAATCATCCATTCGAGTGAACTAATGTGGGAAGCCGCATTGAGAACTCAATAGTATCAATCAGGAATTTTCATTAGGAATTCCTATTGGTTTGTAATTGTATTTACATGTCAGAATCAATCTGCATCAACACGTATTTTCTGATGTCCTGGATACCCCATTCTGCTGGTCCTGTCCGAAAAACCAGATTGAAAATTTGATAGTATCATCAATCAGAATTTCCGTTGTAGGTTCTCATTGGTTTGTAATCAGATTTACATGTCGAAATCAAATCGTATCAACACGTACTTTCCAATGTCCTCAATCGCTCATTTTGCTGTTCCAATCTGGAAAACCGTATTGAAATCGTAATGGTATCAACCGAGATTTCTGTCGGGTGTTCCCATTGGTTTGAAACTGGATCCACAATTCCACATGTCATAATAAATTCGTCTCAACCCGTATTTCCTGCGAGGGGATGCAACTCCAATGAGTATAATGAAACCTTATTTGCGCGCCATCTCCTAAATAAATATTCATGCGAACTAAAAATCAATATGGCGATCTGGTACACTGGGATAACCTCAAAATTATTATAGTTAGTTTGTATTCCGAAGCATCAACAATATTTCAACACTAAAGCATTGAACAATTCTAAAACCGAATTATCAGTTGGACTCATTCAGTTTCAGAGTTGTTTCTGATGCTTTATTGTTGAAATACTGTTGATTCCTCAAAGTCCAAACTGATGAGATTAATACCGAGGTTATGTCACTATACTAGGCCACCATTGCTGTTTTAGCCCCTGATCGACACGCCACCATGTGAATAAATATGACCGTAATCGAAATACGGTTTGAGGTCATCCTATAAAGTTGCATACCCCTCATTTTCTCAATCGCCCATTCTACTGGTTCTACATATTTGGAAAGGCAGGTTGAAATTTTGATAGTAACGATCAGGATATTCATGAAGATTCTTCGAAACTTATTGAATTCAATATCTCCCATAAACAGATTTAGCCCAATAAGATTCGAATCGGTCATTCTAAATTGAATCCGAATACTTCTATATAATCATTAATTTCGGAACACCGGTTTAAAACCTTTTGAATTCCAATACGGAAGTCCAGGTAAATCGGAGTTAGAATCAATGTCTGGAAAACCCATTTTAATTCCGTTCCACCCTCGATCTGTACATGCGCTTCGAAAACCTGGTCAAAAAATCTCTCTGAATCTCTCTGAAAATTTCACGTTTCAGAGAGATTCAGAAAGAATCAGAGAAATTCAGAGTGGTTCAGAGGATTTAAGAGACCAGTGGATTGAGAGAACTTGTGCTTTGAATTTTTCAGAAGGATTCAGAAAAATTCAGAGGAACTCAGAGAGATGCAGGGAAATTCTGAGAAATTCAGAGGGAAACAAATTCAGTAAAATTCTTGGTGCTGCATTTCAGAGGCATTCAAGGAGTGTCAGACACTTTCAGAGATAGATGAATTCAAGAAGATTGTGCGTAGAACTCTTCAGAAATATTGAGAGGAATTTGGAAAGATTCAGAGTAATGAAGAGAGATTCAGAGGGATTCAGAGAAATTCAGAGAGGAATTAATTCAGCTAAATTTTTGGTTCAGGATTCCAGAAGTATTTCATTTCATTTCATTTCATGCTTTATTATGCCCTATTCAGGGAGTGTCAGAGACTCACAGAGATAAAAGGTGAATTAGGAAAAATTGGGCTTGGGATTTTTCAGAAAGATTCAGAGAGATTCAGCGGAATTCAGAGAGATGCGGGGGAAGTCTGGGAAATTCGGAGAGGAATAAATTCAGTAAAATCTTGCTCCTGCATTTCAGAGGCTTTCTGTAAGTTTTAGAGACTCCCAGAGACAGATACATTAGGAGAAATTGTGCGTGGAACTTTTCAGAAATATTCAGAGTAATTCAGAGAGATTCACAGGAATTCAGAGAGGAATTAATTCAGTAAAATTTTTGGTTCAGGATTTCAGAAGTATTCAGGGAATGTCAGAGACTCACAGAAGCAGGTGAATTACGGGAAATATGTGCGTAGAGCTTTTCAGGAATATTCAGAAGAATTTGGAAAGGTTCAGCGTAATTCAGAGAAATTCAGAGGAATTCAGAGAAATTCGGAGAGAAATTAATTCAGTAGGCGAAAGTTCGATCCAATTTCTATCCAAGCAAGTTTGTCGAACGAATTTATTTCACTTCCTTCGAAAAGCCGATCGACGTTTCGGATCGATAAGATCCTTTTTCAAGATACAAAATTTTAATATAATCGTAGAGGAGAGAGAACGTGGTTGAATGAAGTATCATCCGGACCCATCGACTCGGATGTGGGTAGTTTTTATTAGTTGATTGGGAAAGTGCTTGGCGCAGGAATTCAATGATTCAGTGGGCGAATGTTCGATCCAATTTCTATCCAAGCAAGTTTGTCGAACGAATGTATTTTACTCCCTTCGAAAAGCCGATAGACGTTTCGGATCGATACGATCCTTTTTCAAGATACAAAATTCAATATAATCGTAGAGGAGAGAGAACGTTGTTGAGTGAAGTATCATCCGGACCCATCGACTCGGATGTGGGTAGTTTTTATTAGTTGATTGGGAAAGTGCTTGGCGCAGGAATTCAATGATTCAGTGGGCGAATGATCGATCCAATTTTTATCCAAGCAAGTTTGTCGAACGAATTTATTTAACTTCTATTAGTTTAATAAAAACTACCCACATCCGAGTCGATGGGTCCGGATGATACTTCATTCAACCACGTTCTTTCTCCTCTACGATTATATTAAAATTTTGTATCTTGAAAAAGGATCGTATCGATCCGAAACGTCGATCGGCTTTTCGAAAGAAGTAAAATAAATTCGTTCGACAAACTTGCTTGGATAGAAATTTGATCGAACTTTCGCCTACTGAATCATTGAATTCCTGCGCCAAGCACTTTCCCAACCAATTCAGAAATTAATTCAGCCAAATTTTTGATTCAGGATTTAAGAGGTATTCAGGGAGTGTCAGAGACTCACAGAGACTGGTGAATGAGGGAAAATTGTGCGTGGGATTTTTCAGGAAAATTCAGAGAGATTCAGAGGAATTTAGAGAGATCCGGGGGGGTCTGAGAAATTTCGAAAGGAATGAATTCAGTACAATTCTTGGTCCTGCATTTCAGAGGCTTTCTGAAAGTTTCAGAGACTTCCAGAGGAAGATAAATTAAGAAAAATTGTGCGTGGAATTTTTTAGAAATATTTACAGGAATTTAGAAAGATTCAGAGTAATCCAGAGAGATTCAGAGAAATTCAGAGAAATTCAGAGAAATTTAGAGGAAGCTTTGAAATCTGAATACATTAAATTCCCGGAGATTTGGAGGAATTCAGGGAGATTCAGAGAAATTCAGAGGAAGCTTTGAAATCTGAATACATTCAATTCCCGGAGATTTAGAGACATTTAGAGATATTCAGGTAAATTCAGAGGGAGCTTTGAAATTTAAATACATGAAATTCTGAGCATGGAGAAAAATTATAATGTAAATTTAACATCAGTGCATAGATAAAACTTTGAATGTAATTCCTACATTAATTTTGATGAAACTCACATGATACATACATGATCATTGCTTTGGAAGATTGTAGAGATTACGCCAATCCAAAAATATATTTATTATGATATTATTGACCACAAACAATGTAAAGTTTACATTACACTCGACTGAATCTACTATTCACGAACGTGATGCCACAAGGCATGCTCAACTACATTTCCACTTATTCAATGCTACAGCAATCTAATGTACATTCAACAAATACAGTTGCTAATGTTACCTATGCTCTTTTGAATGATAATCTGATTCATTTCCCAGGAATTCTATTCTCATTCTCAAATATACAGTTACCGCAATCTGATGTATTTTCAACAATTGTTTCTGCAAAAACTACTCGCTTGTGTGGGTAATACTACTGAGAAGCGTTGTAACACTCCTTTCAGTTCAAAATTATTAAAATCGCGTCACAAAGATGGCGCAAACAGTTTCAACAGTTTTCCGCGAGTAGCAGTTTGTTCCTACATTTGATATATATTAAGAACTTGAACCTCCACTCATAGCGTACGTTTAGTGAGAATGATAGAATAAAGCGACATAAGCGACATTGTATTGTAATATGTAATATGTAAGATGTATGTTAAGGTAATAAATTCTAGTTGAGTGATTGAAGTTCATTTCACTGCTCAAAAGTGCATTTGTATATATTATCTAATTGCAAATTCAACAAAAAACACAACAGCAAGAAGTATTTGGGAAGATACCATTTTTCTTATCTCAACTGTCAGTGAAAATTCATAAAAATGCGACGCGAATAATGTAAAATTTCAATCACTCAAATTTTATCCCCATTTCTGTGGCTTTTGGAGAATTACCAAAAGTTGTTGTAATTATTATCGTAGTTCTCGCGTATGCATAAAATATATAAATGAGCCATTGAAATTCTATTCGAAAATCCTGACATGTATTTTACATTAGACTGATGTACACATTTCATGAGTTTGGAGTAAATATCGCTTGTCATACTGTTTATATTTCATTCATTACGACAATAGAATTTACATTTGATATATGTAATAGTTATGAGATGCGTATGTTGAAATTACATCAGATTGCGGTAGAATTGCGACGTTTTTAATTTACAGCAAAAATGATGTAGAATTTCCACCGCAGAAATGCTATCCCTATATTTACATGTGGATTTTGTCAAATTTATCGCAATTGCTGTATCTGCTACCCCGTGAGGGATTTAGTGATATGCGGAGAGATTCAGAGAAAGTTGAAGAATTCAGAAAGCATCACTATCGGAAAAGTCTCTAACTTCCTCTGAATTACTCTGGAATTACCCTGAATCTCTCTGACATTTGTCCCAAAATATAGAGAGATTCAGAGAAATTCAGAGAGATTTCAGAGAGATTCAGAGAGATTGTTTTTACCAAGGAACGTATTGAGTTCAATATCTCTCATAAGCAGATTCATCTCAATAAGATCCGAATCGGTCATAAGATCCGCTGTTCGTATACATAATTATTCTTGTAGGAACCCCTGATTCGAACCTTTCAGATGTGAATGGGGGAATCCAGTTAAATCCGGGTGAGAATCACTTTGTGGGAAAATCTTATTCATCCTGTAACTCTCTCAAACTGTCTTCACGTATTGCATCCCATTCAGGTAATTCTTTTTGCGCATCCGCTTTGGAACTATTACATTTCATCCTCGCAATGCGGTACAGAAAACAATTGCATTCCTGAAAATGGCATATCCGTATAGAAACCAAACAATATTGATAATGCAAATCCAGTTTAGTCCCATGCAGTTGGGAATACTGATAGAAACACATTCATTTTCTATCTGCAACAGATTCATTTTGGAAATGGCAGATTGGACCGTATTGATACCAATTGAAATCCAATCCGCATCTATTGGGCATTTGGAGCAGGGCGTGTTCTCAGTAATTCGACTGGATGATCTTTGGGATCAATTTGTATTTAATTGTGATTTTAATTCCGTGTCATATACGAGGGTATGTTTTATCAAGCGATTGTGAGCTTAATATGTGGATCTAATGTTTACCGCGTTTGATAAGTTCGATGTGTAAAGTCTCTTAAGCGATCGGTTCGTGCTATATGTTAAAAGGTAATCCTGTGGATATCTGAATTCGAACACGGGTTCGTCAGTGTAAAAATTGTGAATATTCGATGTTTCAGCAATGTTTACGGGACATGTGAATTAATGAATAAACATCGTAAATCTTTATAATAAAAACGAACGCCCTCAGTAATTAATATTGTGTGCTTATTTCGATATAACATAGTAATTCTTACATCACGCAGTTTTTGTTGGTGTACATTTATACATGCACTGTAAAACATATTCCGTGTAAATGACTCACATTAAAATTGAAAATCATAGTTTCTTGTGAAAGCACTGCGCTCAGCGTAGGGAAGATAAATTTTTATTGTGAAAACCCTATGCTCCCCAGATAGCACAAATGTCTTAGTGATATCTTCAGAATATTCTGCAACATTCTGGAGATATCGTAATATTGTCAAAGTATCCTGGAGATATTACTGAGACATTTGTGCTATGTGGGCCAGCGTTGGGTGTTGTGTGTGACAGAATCTTTTAAAATGTTCATGCTCAGCGTTGGTAACTTCATTACCTCCGTTGAACGTGAACAATTCACACGCTTCTGTAATATCCCTGGTGAAAGGAAGGCGTGTAATAGAAAGTGTCAGGAACGTAGTTGGAAAGTATTTGGAACGTGGATTTAAGCGTATACCGAGCGTCAAGTGGAACATTAAGAGTGGTTCGAACGTATATTTGAAGTGTGTGAAGCGTATCCGAAGAAACCCCAATTTCATAGAAACCGGGCTTTACGTCCGGAAGCGTAGTTAGAGAGTGGATAGGAAGCATATGAGAAGTATTAGGAAAGTAATCTGAAACATGCTTACGCTTCCGTTACTCTTTATTACACGCTTCCCTTTCACCAGGGATCACAGCGCTGAGCACAGGGTTTTTACAATAAAAATTTGTTTTCCCTACAGTGAGCGTGTAAGTGAGTTTAATGTGGGTAATTTACAGGAAATATTTTTTACAGTGTAGCGTACTTCGATACGATAATATATAAATTATCATAAAACTGAAAGAAGTGATATTCTAAATTTTCATAATTTCCTGTTTACTGCATACTTGTATGAAAATTTCTCCGAATTCATCATTTGTCTTCTATTTGCAGCTGAAAAAATAGACATGTTTGCTTTTCATAATGAATGGGTACAGTTCTTTTGGAGTTCCTACATGAATATTTTAATCTTGATATGACAATAAAATCTAATCCGTGATTTTTTTTAAGCTTCAAAGAATCAAACAGGAGAAGGAACCTAAAAAGGTGACCGAGAGTCATACCTTGCCATCATTGCCATCTGTTTCGCAAGGTAATACAATAAATGCAAATTCTTTTCGATTTGAATTTTGTGTATGCAGCTCAGTTCAACCTGCGAATAATATTCTTAAGATTGTAAAAATATTTATGTTTGTTTGGAACTTTATTCTTTGTAATGGACAAAAACAGTCAAACCTTCTATTTTCACCATAAAACCATTCAAAGTTTTTATATATTGTTCGATTTTGTGTTCTTATCACGTCTGTTTGCAGAAAATTGTGGATTTCTTAAGGAAATGGATCTTAATACTGTGCCAATTGTGATTATGGAGGGAGATGATGGCATGGAGATTTCAAATCAAAATTCAGATGACACAAACCCTTCGTCATCACCAGATCAACATAAACAGATGTCGCCTTTCAAAGACGAACAAAAATCTAGTTCATCATGCAAATTTCTACAAGACAATGGTCCTGAAGTCAAAAGGGAGAAGATTTATGTGCGTTTATTTTCAAATTTGTTCTGCTTGTGATGATTTCAGCATTGTCTTATCATGAACATTCTTATATTTCAGAATGATATTTGGAACTCAATCATTAGGAAATTGCAAATATTATTATATTGCATGGTTGAGCTTTTATGATGACATGAGAAATTAATCTTTTTAGATTGTTTGATAACGAAATTAATTTATTACAGGATTTAAATTCTATATTGGAGGAATCAGAAACCGGGAGGAAAGTGAAGTCCCTACACCAGAAGAACAAAAACATGTTTCAAGATGACCATCATCGCCAAATGCTTGCCAGTTGTGTGATTAACCATGAACTTAGTGACAGTATCAATAAAACGTATGACTCACAAATGTTTGCACAATATCGGTGTTATCCCTTTTCAATATCGGAATGAAATAACGCATCATTTCTAATGAACATGAATATACCTAATATTTCTTAATTTCTGCAGGATATCTAGAGACAGATTAGAATTCTTGAGTCAAGAGATAGCGAAGCTGTTTTCTTCTGAGGACGCAGTCAGTATTATGCTGTCTTTTTTTCACCCACTTGAGAAAAATCCTTTGATTATGTAAGCTCATCAAAAAACTTGTTTCAGTTATCTTGGTACGAGAGATGTAGAGATGTGCAAAACGGAAAAACCATTGCAAGAGGAAGACTTGTTTGGAAATATTATAATGCTCGCCGAGAGTATACAAAGTGTGGTCTGTTGGTCAAAACACCTGTAAACCAAATGGATGAGGACAAACCTGAAGGTGAATTATTTCAAACTTCAGAATGTATATGAATTAAAACTTCAAATAATTTTTCTAGTCCACCAATTGATTCTCATTTGTAATGCTTTGAATGTGATTTGATATTTGCTTTCAGATATGTCTGTACACGGAGAGGACGAGACATCGCTACGCGCTGTCTCGGGCATTTGTCAGCTATGTCTCCCATGAAACAAAATCATAGACGCGGATCATCGTTGCGTAGACAGCGCGCATCGATCTCTCGCGCGATGGAAGACGATGCCACAAACATTTCGAGAACAGACATGCGACAGCAATGCGTATGCAGCGCTACAAGATGTTGGGACATCGATGGGCCGTGCGTGACGCGTTGCCGAGCGATGCGTGTGAACGAGTGAAATACGCATGCGAACAGCAGCCAAGCAGCTTGATACAGCTGATCGTTTATATGTATATATATACAGGGCGTCCCATTTGAAACAGGACAGCTGAATAACTCTTCAGGGAATGGAGGGGGAAAAAAATTGTTCAGATAAAAGTTGTAGGGTTCGAAGAGGGCCATAAGATGGTGACCTTGAATTTGACCTTGAAGTCAATTTTGAGCATAATTGATGGTCAGAGTATGTTTTTTCAAATGGAAAACCCTACGTTCGACCTCAGAAATGGAAAGAGCGGAAAATTTTACGTCCGAATATGTTAACATATCGGGTCATTTAGAGGTCATTTGAAGGTCAAAAAACCATTTTCTATGGATTTTCACGGAAAAGCCTCAAACGAGTTGTTTCTCTGACCAAAGTTATCAAAGTTAAAGTGAAACCCCACGTTTCGACCTTGAATTCGACCTTGAGAACGATAATGAATGCCAAATTTGAAACAATAATCAAAAAATTATTTATGTTTCCAGTTCGTCGTTTTATAATTACAGATGGCACAAATCCGTTGACGGGTAAGACACACTTATTGCAGGAGATGTTCGAATTGACCGCCATTTACTTCAATACATAACTCCAGCCGGCGTCGAAAGTTTCCAAGAACAGACTGAAAAACTTCTGCACGAATATTCGCAATTGCGTATCTGATGCGTTGTTGTAGATTCACAGGTGTTGTTGGTCGGTTGGTATAAACGACATGTTTTACGTAACCCCACAAATAAAAATCTAGAGGGGTGAGATCAGGAGATCTTGCCGGCCACAGTACAAATCCACCTCGACCAATCCAACGATTGGGGAAAAGGATATTTAGATGATCCCTCACACATCGAGCAAAGTGTGGTGGTGCACCGTCTTGCTGATACCACATCCTCTGCCTAGTTGCTAATGTCACATCTTCCATGAGAACTGGTAATTCATTCTGTAAAAACTGTAGATAATTAGGACCGTTAACAGTTCCATCAAAAAAATACGGCCCAATAACTTGATTGTCTAGAATTTGACACCAAACATTTATACTCCACCGATGCTGATGATCAACTTGTTGAGTCCAGTGCGGGTTTTGCGCTGACCAATAGTGGCTATTGTGACGATTTAACAAGCCAGTACTTTGAAACGTTGATTCATCACTGAAAAGAACATATCGAAAGAAATCGGGCGCTTCGTTCAACCTCTGTAAAGCCCAATGGCAAAAGTTAACCAGATTCTGCATATCATGTTGAGATAATTCTTGGGTCAGTGTGATGTGGTACGGATGATATTGAGCAGCTTGTAGAATTCTGTGTGCCGTACTGCGTGGAATACCCAAATCGCGTTCAATATCACGTAAACTAACATGAGGATTCATGTGTATTATTGCTAAAACAGCAACGCATCGAGGGTCGTTAAAGTTGAAACCTTGATTGTTTCGGCGTTGACCAATCCTTCCTTGTCGACAATTTCTTCCAACTTGGCGAATGACTTCTGGAGAAGGATGATGCTTCCGATCTCCAAACTGCTCTCTGTACAATCGTGACGCTCTTTGATACACTCCGCGACACTCACCCAAGATCATTAAAATATCAACACATTCGTTAGGTGAATAAATCATTTTGAACCCGCACTTACACCGTAAACGATGAAAACTTCTCAATGATCATTTTCGTACTGATATGAAGAATAAACTCTGAAGGTTAGTTCTGTTTACTTCCAATTCAAGGTCGAAACGTGGGGTTTCACTTTAACTTTAATAACTTTGGTCAGAGAAACAACTCGTTTGAGGCTTTTCCGTGAAAATCCATAGGAAATGGTTTTTTGACCTTCAAATGACCTCTAAATGACCCGATATGTTAACATATTCGGACGTAAAATTTTCCGCTCTTTCCATTTCTGAGGTCGAACGTAGGGTTTTCCATTTGAAAAAACATACTTTGACCATCAATTATGCTCAAAATTGACCTCAAGGTCAAATTCAAGGTCACCATCTTATGGCCCCCTTCGAACCCTACAACTTTTATCTGAACAATTTTTTTCCCCCTCCATTCCCTGAAGAGTTATTCAGCTGTCCTGTTTCAAATGGGACGCCCTGTATACAACGTTCGCTTGCTACTTGAGTCGGGATCGCGTGAACGGATCAACTTCGTAGTGTGCTTAATCGAAAGTGTTTATTCGAATTATATAATAGAAGTGTAATTATTTTTTCGTGAAATTCAATGTGTGATGAGTTATTGTGGGTTAAAGATTTTTTGACTATAGAAAATCTTGGTTTTCGAGTAAAGATACACGGTAGCGCACGACTTATGCTTTTTCATTTTTTTTTTCTTTCAGGGTTTTCCTGTACTTGACATTGAGACGCTACCGCGTCTCTTGATTCGAACCACCAATGCCAATTTTCGATTCCTTCTGCCTTATTTTATATTTACTTGGACAATTCACATCCATAAACAATGGCATCTAGGATCTTTATTACGAACATTTTCCAACTATGCCGAAGATCTCTACCAGGGGGCATAATCTCGAATAGAAAATTTTCAAACGGATTTCAGCGCTGCCGTACGGTAGTACAGTGAACTATTTTACATGTATACACCAACACTAATTCGAAAATCGGTGTGATTTGTTCATTGTTTGTGTTAGTTGTATCTATGGCGAATAATTCACTGTACTACCGTACGGCAGCGCTGAAATCCGTTTGAGAATGTTGTATTTGAGATTATGCCCCCTGATCAGTGCTGCCAGAAATGAAGGAGCTCCAGCGTTTTACCCTCTCCATATACCATTGCAAAGCACGCACGCTATAACTATAGATGTCATATATATATAGGTATAGCGTGCGTGCTCTGCGATGGTACATGGAGGGGGTAAAACGCTGGAGCTCCTTCATTTCTGGCAGCACTGCCCCTGATCTCTACGACCGGACTCACGGTTTTTTTTCCTGGTAAACGAGCTTGCGGCCCGAGCAGTTTACGAATCAAGAAAACCTTAACTCCGAAGAGATTCTTACAAATAGTACGAAGTATTTGCTTCTCACTGATTTTACCAAGTGAAAAGACCTTAACTCGAATTACGATCTTTTCGTTGGGCAAAATGGTGACGTATGCAATGGTTCTTCTCATTTTTATGTGAGTTACGGCTCTTTTCTGATGATTGTCTGATTTTCAACTCGTTTTCAGAGGAAGAAAATGTTTACTACGCGAAAATTAAGAGTGATAACAAATTTCTATCAACACAGTTAAACGCGCCTTGCTTCCCTGAATCGAACGACATAAAAAACTCATTTTCGACAAAAATTGAGTTAACAACTTCTTGCCTGGCACGGCAGATATGATTTGTGAGAAAACTTGGTATAAAATTTTAAGCGTTTTTTATAATAATTGAGACTTCACTTATTATAAAAAATTCCACCATTTCCTTTTATTTTAAGGGTAAATATAATTTGTTTTGTAATAAAAGCTCTAAACGTATAATATTTATGAATTCTGTAGTTATATCACATGATTATATTATATAAATAAAAATTCAATAATGCACACTGAAAATACTCATTATTTGAAGAATAAATTTACCTTCTAATGGAACTGATTGATGAGATCTCGATCTAACCTGATGATAATATCATATAATGTAATGAATTGATTAAGACCTGAGAAATATCAGTTGAGTTTTAATCAGTATTTTTTATCACACACAGATGATGAATTTCCTCAGATTTTTTCAAAAGGCAAGAAATTCCGCAAGCAATATCCAAACGTTGTATATGTACTATAAACGTTCATAGTATATCTAGATATATTATAAATGTGCATAGTGTATATACAACATTCGAGTGCTACTAGGGTGAGTTAGTCATTACAGCAACTTCATAGCTTGTAGAAACAGCAATTTGCGTAGCTGAACCACTCAATAGAGAATCGTCAACATAACAAGCGAAATTGCTCACGTAACACACAACGGATTGTGATGAGAGCTAGAAGATTTCCTCTCTAGCTCATTCTGCAGCAATGAAGACTTGTTGGCTGTGGCTGGAAAAGTTTGTTGGGGTAATCAAATTACTACAGCAAAATGAGCTTAGTGCCATAACTAAAATCTTTGTAGGCGCTATAGTAACAAAAATTATTGGTTGGAAAAGCAAGTTACTTGCTGTGACAGCAATTCATTTCTCTCCGTGTGCTATTAATAAATAACCACCACTCTTTTGCATTGTAAGGCTGTTTAAGTTCCTCAAATAAACCGGGAATGTTTTCACAAAAGCATATTTGATCTCTCACCGAATAATACTTCAAGTGAGCCCTATCACGGTCTCTATAATATGTTGTTTTGACACACGGAGAAAAAATGGTTTGCTACTATAACGCCTACAAAGAAATTTGTTGTCCCTGCAAAAATATTCACTCCAGCAGCTAAGACGTTAGTTCTGTCAACAAATTCTCTTATTTCAGCAAAAAAGTGTAGTGATGTCAATCATTTTTCTTGCTCTTTCAACTAGTTTTTTTTGTAGGCGCTATAGTAACAGACCTGCTGGTCATGCCAGCAATACTTTTTTCTCCGTGCACCCGCAGCTAAAAAGTTGTACTGTTTCATTCGAGATGCATGTAATTCTGCTGCCCCTTTTGAGAGCTCCTAATCCTTCACCCAATCATTCAATTCAACCTGAGTTAAAAGATGATGCTCTTTTGCAGCTTCGAAATCACTATTATTATCTGCTTCCGAAACAGCTGAGACACATGGGAATTGGAAGTGTGTCTGAGTGCTGTATTGGAATCGTGACAAATTGTACATTTGGATAAGGCCATCGCATATTCTTTCCAACACCCGTCTGTTTGCTTAAACAAAAATAGCAATCGGTGGCGTGACAAAATGGTTCTGTTCACAACATGGGTACACCGAATGTCACGTGCCGTCGAATTTCAAAATAAAATAACAATGTATGAGATAGTCGTATAACCTATGGATTTGACATCCACTATCCCTAGTAAAAACGTGGAGATAATAGAAATACAATCCACTTTTATTCGTTTCAATCCTATTTTTGTATCCATCGGCGAATCTTATCCAAATCTATCCGCGTTTTTACCACACGGAGAAAAAAGTATTGCTAGCATCACATCCCAGATAGAAAAATGTCTCAATAATGCCATCATAATGGTGACATGCACGCCAAGAAATGTTTGCATCATGGTACCAAGGTGTTTCCGCATAAAGCATTCTTATTGGTAGCAAAACGAGGTGATGGTACCATAATCAAGACATAATGTTTACATTTTATGCATCATTGCAATCTGAGCGAAGTTTATGATAGTATGTTTACGGCACATTATGTGACAAAATATTTAGGGCATGGTTTTCTATCTGGGATACTATCATAAACTTTGCTCAGATTGCAATGATGCATGAAATGTAAACATTATGTCTTAATTATGGCACCATCACCTCGTTTTGCTACCAATAACAATGCTTTATGCGGAAACGCCTTGGTACCATGATGCAAACATTTCTTGGCGTGCATGTCACCATTATGATGGCATTATTGAGATATTTTTCTATCTGGGAAGCAGGTCTGTTACTATAGCACCTACAAAAAAAACTAGTTGAAAGAGCAACAAAAATGATGAACTAACGTCTTAGCTGCTGAAGTGAATATTTTTGCAGGGACAACAAATTTCTTTGTAGGCGCTATAGTAGCAAACCATTTTTCCTCCGTGCAGGGATCATCTAATACATAGGGAAGCATGGGTCACAGTGGATCACTTTTTTTTATGCTATATAACTTCAAAAGTAGTGAATGTTTCAGCATGGAAGTTCATTATACATATACAATATTCCCTCGCTCACAAAATGAACAAGCAATATTGTTAATTTGCGAAACCCTGATAACAAAATCCGAAAGGAAACGATAGAAAACGATTGATTTTGCAAAATATTGTATCATTTTTTATCATGTCTATCGTAGTTGATTTCGGGACCGATAAGAATGCTATCGTTTTTAATGCGAATCCATCATACTTGGGTTTAATCGTTGAAAAACGATAGGAAGTTTTTCGTTTCATATCGTATTTGATGATCATACCCGTTACTTATATAATATTAACGATACGAAATTTATAGTAATCTACACGGAAAAAATGAAACACGACTGGTTACTGTGTTACACAAGAATAAGCAAAAAATATGAGAAAAAATTCTTAGGATGCGACTAGTTCAGATCATAATGAGAATAAGTAGTTTTCACATACGACAGAGGATCTTTTACCACAGTAACCATTACTATGTTTCACATGACATTGAAAACATGAATGGTTATCATGTTCACAGTTACCGTTTACTTTTAGGATAATACAGATTCCCTTCAGCAGTAGAACCCTTGCTATATAACACAAATGTAAGTGCTGTGTCCAAAAACGATATGACTCACTCGATGAAGATCCCCCATTCTAGTCCAGCACAGTAACCATTCCTGTGCTAGATAAGAACTGCCCCTCAGAGTCCCCAAGGCATAATAGAAACTCGAGATACGAGTTACAGTGCCACCAGGGATATCCTCACGAACTAGAATTCACACGCACAACTATATCCCTGTCACCATGGTGGCGCTATAACTCGTATCTCGAGTTTCTATTATGTCTTGGGGACTCAGAGGGGCAGTTCTTATCTAGCACAGGAATGGTTACTGTGCTGGACTAGAATGGGGAATCTTTATCAAGTGAGTCATTCGTTTTTGGACACAGCACTTACATTTGTGTTATATAGCAAGGGTTCTACTGCTGAAGGGAATCTGTATTATCCTGAAAGTAAACGGTAACTGTGAACGTGACAACCTTTCATGTTTTCAATGTAATGTGAAACATAGTAATGGTTACTGTGGTAAAAGATCCTCTGTCGTATGTGAAAACTACTCATTCTCATTATCACTTGAACTAGTCACATGCTAAGAATTTTTTCTCATATTTTTTGCTTATTCTTGTGTAACACAATAACCAGCCGTGTTTCATTTTTTCCGTGTATGTGACATTCAAAAATGCCGTTTTCTATGGTATGTAATGTAAAACTTACAATAGGCATTCAATTGTTGTCGATCACAAACTTAAGCAATCGTGATGGATGTAGAATGAACGATGGGAAGTCTATCGTAGTTAATGTGATATTTCACATGCCTCTTTTCTATCACAAGTAATGTGAAACTTATGATGGACGTTTGATCGTTGCCAATCACAAATTTATACAATCGTGATGCATGTGGAATGAACGATAGACAGTCTATCGTAGTTTATGTGATATTTCACATACCTGTTCTCTATCACAAGTAATGTGAAACTTACGATAGGCATTCAATCGTTGTCGATCACAAATATAAGCAATCGTGAAGCATATGGAATGAACGATAGATAGTCTATCGTAGTTTATGTGACATTTCACATCCCTCTTTCCTATCACATAGAATGTGATATCCACGATAGAGTTGATCGTTTTCGATAGTAAATTGACGCAATTGTGAATGATCTGAATTTCACGATAGCATCGACTATCGTTGCTGATGTCATATATCACATAGGGAGCTTTTGATATACATTCTTTCGAAAACTATACGCTGATTGACAGATAAATTTTTCCCTGCTAATAGCACATTTTGCTATATTGGCATAGCAATTGTTGGAAAAACCAACTTACCATTTGGTAAATTTTGACAGCATCCATAGTTTCCCTTCACATGGAATGCAAAAGTCACAATAGCTCATCACTCTCAATGGTATATTCCCAAATGATAGCGCTGTAAGCTCTCAAAATGTTCTAAAAACCTTTTCATTGTTTCGTGAACTTTAGTTGTCACTGGTATGTTTTTGCAATATTCTTAAAACCCACATTATCAAAGCATATATGTATATATATGTATGCAGGATGAGTCAGCCTGTGTGGACATCCTTGGCAGACATGATCCTCAGAGAATTCTGAGTCGATTTTTCCTGTATCAAATTTTTATCTGAGGCTTAGTTTTTCCGACATGAGCATTTCAACATTTTCCAGAAAAGTCAAATCTCTCAAAGATGAAGAATCTTGGGAATCTTACCTTAATGCCATTAGCTAAGTCGGATAATGGCGTATTTCTGAAAAAGAGTTAACTCATTTCAGCGTTTTCCATTCCCGACTTATAGCGATTCAAAGTTACTGAATCCTGATTGACTGGAATCCCGAAAATTTCAGACTGCCGTAACTCAGGAACGAAAGACGCTAAAATGATTTGAATTTTCTGTCGGAGATGCGCCATTATCTGACTTTGGGGCACTATGTTAAATTAAAAAATCCAAGATTTCTCATCTTCACGATATTTAAGTTTTCCGAAAAATTTTAAAATGTTAGTATGAAAATTTGCCTTAGATGAAAATTTGCCAAGGAAAAAATCGATCCAGAATTCGCTTAGGATTATGTCTGCGAAGGCATTCCCACACTCTCCGACTCATTCTGTATATATTTATCACCAAAACGCCCTACACAGAGAAAAATGCAGCCCGAGAGGAAAGCAATCTTTTGATGAAAATTGAAGAAAAACTCTTAAAATCTGAGAATATTTCTTAAAATCTAAGTTTTTCTCAAGTAGCGTAGTGAAGAGAGAACGGTTCAAATTTTTGTTGAATTCTATTTGAAAAACACTGCAAAATTATCAATAGTCAACAAACAATAGAAAGATATATGAACTTTTCTAAAATCGCACGTGAAATTTTACAAAGTGATTTCGAAGTTTCCGTATCCACTTTGTAAAATTTCACGCGCGACTTTAGAAAAGTTCATATATCTTTCTATTGATAATTTTGCAGTGTTTTTCAAACAGAATTCAACAAAAATGTGAACCTTTCTCTCTTTACTACGCTACTTGAGAAAAACTTAGATTTTAAGAAATATTCTCAGATTTTAAGTTTTTCTCCAATTTCCATCAAAAGATTACTTTCCTGTCAAGCTGCATTTTCTCCGTGCATGTTCTCATTTTGAGTAAAAGGTTTTTTAAAAAGAATATGTTCATTCAACACTGAAAGAAATAACATGCTTCGAAAATATGGGTGATCAAATGCTTCAAAAGGATCGTCCATAAACCACGTGGTCTTTTTTTCACTTCCTTCTCTATCGCACTCTTTATGTCTGAAGTTGGTGCAACAAGGAATGCAACAAATAAAAAGGCCACGTGGTTTATGGACGATCCCAAAGAACACACAATATACGTACATTATTCTGAGCCCAATTAAAGAATGTTATAACATTCTATGAACGTTTGGAAAATGAATCAAGAACATGGATCCCAAGCAGCAACAGAAGTTCAAAGTATATACGAAATAGAAACGTTCGTAGAATGTATGAATGAGATACGAAGAATATATAATGAACGTTCATAGAATATTCGAATTAGACTGTTTTAAATATACTTGAAACGTACATAGTACATCCGAAATGTACGATATTCATTCAATCGATGTTCGATTGACGTCCCATCGTATATTCGATTACATACGTTCGATGAATATGCATAGCACCTATGAAACGGTCTCATTGGAATATGCATAGAACATATTTCGAATATTCGAAGAACGTTCATAGTATATTCTGGTGCTACTTGGGATGTTGCTTGGGTTATTTGATTGGTTCCAAATATAGAATCTTATTGTCATTTCACAATACTGGAGTATATATACATAAGTGATCTTACATTCAATCTATGATATTCCATACTGACATGACATTCTGCACAAAAATTGTTTGGTCTCAACTTCCATCATGACAAATTTATGCTTTATATGTTGTATCTTACATCAATACATTGATCAAACATGGGAAGCTGTAAAACAAATTCCAAAACAACCATTCTGCTGCCTTCCATTTACCTTTTTCTTTCAAAGATCAAGGGGATCGATGAATTTCCCACGGTGGCTTTATACCTAATAAACGCTCATTCACTGTCCTTAACTGTGCCGGTTACAAATAATAATATGTTTCTGGGGTAGTCCATAATTCCCAAACCTGTCGAGTAACACTTAAAATGTCGCCATGCATATACTTTACTGGGAAGCCCCAAATGCAGTCGAATAACAGCAATTTCATAATCGTTGCAAAAGCTTTTACACCTCGACTGTGAACCTTTTCTTCGTTCTTCATCCTACTACTTTCTTTCAATTTTCTTACTTTTTTGACATCACGTAAATGACTTTCATGAGTTCTGAGAGTAGGTTTTTCTTTTTCAAAATCAAGTGGGTAACGCATTGATCCCTCAAAATATTTTCCGTGAGCATAACACCAGCAGCAACCCCAATAACCATTAAATTGTTGGCGGTTTTGTACAATAGGTCTCGCAACACTATCAACAATATAAAATAGTGGAAATAACTTGAAATGAATTGTCTCGTTATTTAGCTCGTTTTGGAAGGCAAAGCCAATTTCGTATAGTTTTTTTGCTTGCTCAACGAATGAAGACATGAAAAAATTCATAAATGTTCCCTTGGGCTCCGATTGTAATGTACAAACGGCTGCTAATATTACATTTTGGAATCTTATTTTTGGAGGAAGTTCATTAATTGTCACTTGCAACGGCCAAAAACTCTTTTTGGAACTCTTAAAAATGGGTGCCCCGTCGGTGTTGAAATTATATGTTAACATTATATAAGTTTTTTTCAGTCTCAACTTCAGACATTTTCAGAGAATTTCTCTTATAAATTTGACTATCGTGTATATCGCATATGTTTGAATTATTAAAATCAGATTTTTTTACCAAATACTGAACATTTCCTATCAAGTCATTGTAAATATCTGAATTCTCTAATAACATTCTCAATTGGTATTCAATGTCTAAACACAATATATGGTTATCTGCATTCAATGAGATAAAATTTTGTTCACAGCATTTACCGCATTTGATTTCTTCTTTTTTGACAGCGCGTTTTGCCATAGGTTCACATAAAGCAGAATTACATGTCGAGCAATAGAAAATATAAGAATATTCATCATTTGATGGGACAAAATTCTGTGTGATGAGATATTTACTTATTTTAAAATCAACAAATTTTGGACCAGCTAAAACTTTGATCATTTCCATGATAGCAACTTGACTTTGTTTAGAAAGACCGAACCCTGGTTAAAAGGTCCAATAGAAACCGATAAAAACCGATTCAAAATTAATCGGAATGAAGAGGGTCAATCGGAGAGGCTCAACTACCGATTCAAGATGAATAGGAATTAATTGGAACGTGGTATATATAGGATTGAATCGAGGATTTATCGATAGAAAAATATTTGTTCTATTGGAATTAATATGACTTTCAGTGATCAATCGGTTTGTATGAGAGATATCTGATTGAGGGTTTGAAAATTTCTCCATTTCATGAGGCAAATAGTTTTTATCGGGAATTTCTATGACCTAAAGCTATCGAAACCGATCGTGAATGTTACGTAATGGGAAATTTAATCGGTTTTTATGAAGAATGTCCAATTCGATTAGAGTTCGTACAGATTTGATCGGTCTGTAGGTTTTAATCGGATTATTCCACTATCCGAATTCATGGGGAATAATAGGACCATTTACGGATCTGAAAATTGAATAGGATTGAATGAGAAATATACAATTCGAATTCAGAATTCCTTTCAGTGGATTAAATCATCGGCTTTTATCAGAATTTTCGGTGATTTCGGTCTATCGGAACCAATGGGAAAATTGTACAAAATTCAAGACTTACTGGGTTTCTATCCAGAATATCCAATTCGATTTGAGTTTGTTTGTTCTATTGGTCAATAGGTTTCAATTGGATTATTTGATCATCCCACACTGAAAAAAAGGTGGGTACAGACAACGGTGATACAGTTGATTCAACAGTAGAATGCGATTGGATATATCCAACTGAATCTGACTGTTGCCTCAACTACATGCAGTTGAATCAACCATCATGGTGTCAAGTCAACGATTATACTGTCAATCTGACCGTATATTCGTTGACTTGACTATGATATTCAGTTACCTTAACAACAAAATATAATTGACTTTCGATGAAACTTTTTTTTCAGTGCAATTTATGGGAAATAAAAGGAATATTTACGGGATTGAATATTCAATAGCATTGAATGAGAAATGTCCAATTCAATTTTAGACTTTATTCCACCGCATTAGCCCTGGTTAAAAAATCCGATAAGATCCGATAGAAACCGATTCAGAATTAATCGGACTGCATAGGATCAATCGGAACAGTTCAATCCCCGATTCAAAATCAATAAGAGTTTATCGGAATCTCTTTTCTATAGGTTTCCACCGGGGATTCACCAATTAAAAAATCTGCATTTTATGGGAATTAATCAGACTTCACATAATCTATTGGTCTGTATAAGAGATGTCTGATTGAATGATTGAAATTTTCTCCATTCCATCAGGCAAACGGTTTTTATCGGAAGTTTCCACAATTTCAATCTATTGGAACTAATGGGAAAATTTGTGAAATTGAATGATGAATGGGTTTCTTATGGGAGATTTCTGACTGCATTTAAGGATGTATCGATTTCATTGATCAATGGGTTTTAATTGGATTATTCCAACATTCAAATTTATTGGAAATAATAGGCAAGTTTACAGATTCTAAAGTCCTATAGGTGTGTACCGGCAATAACCGATTGGGTTTTGAAATTTCTTCCGTTGCATCAGATCATTGGTTTTTATCGGAATTCCTGGTGACCTCGATGTATTTGAACTAATGGGAAAGTTGCTGGAATAGGAAACTATAATCATAGAATACCAAGAGAATCCAATTAGAAAATATTTCATTGGTATCAATCGGAATTTTTATCAGTGATGGAATATCCATTGGATCCCATTGAAAAATATGTTACTGGTACCAATTATAATTGTAATGATTAATAAAATGCCGATTAAATCAAATTAAAAAATATTGTGTCCGTACGAATTGGAATTTTTATTATTGATGAAATACCTATTGGATGCCATTGAAAAATATTTGACTGGTATCAATTAGAATCTTCATGATTAATAACATAACGATTGAATCCAATTGGAAAATATTGTATTGGCATCAATCGGAATTTTCATTGGTGATAAAATACCAAGTGAATGCAATTACGCAATATTTCATTGGTATCAATCGGAATAATTGTTATTGATAAAATATCAATTGGATCCCATTGAAAAATATTTGACTGGTATCGATTAAAGTTTTCATGATTAATGAAATACCGATTCAATCCAATTAAAAAATATTTTATTGGTATCCATCGGAAATTTTTCTCAACCATAAAGTACCCATTGAATCTTATGAGAAAATATTTTCTTGGTATCAATTGGAATTTTTATGATTAATGAAATACCCATTGAATTCTATTGGAAAATATTTCACTGATATCAATTAGAATTTCAATGATCAATAAAATACCTATTTAATCAAATAAGAAACATTTTATTGTCATCAATTGGAATTTTTATGATTGATAAAACTCCGAATGAATCAAATTGAAAAATATTGTATTGGTATCAACCGGAATTTTTACTATTGATAAAATACCAATTGGATCCCATTGAAAAATATTTGACTGGTATCAAATAAAATTTCCATGATTAATAAAATACCCATTGAATCCAATTAGAAAATATCTTCTCGGTATCATTTGGAATTTTTGTGATTAATGAAATACCCATTGAATTCCATTGAAAAATATTTCACTGATATCAATTAAAATTTCAATAATCAATAAAATCTCGATTTACTCAAATGAAAAATATTTTCTTGGTATCAATAGGAATTCTTATTATTGATAAAATACCTATTGGATGCCATTGAAAAATATTCGACTGGTATCAATTAGAATCTTCATAATTAATAACATCCCGATTCAATCCAATTGAAAAATATTGTATTGGCGTCAATCGGAATTTTCATTCATCATAAAATACCAAGTGAATCCAATGACACAATATTTCATTGATATCAATTGGAATTCTTATTATTGATAAAATACCTATTGGATCCCATTGGAAAATATTTGACTCGTATCAATTAGAATTTTCATAATTGATAAAATACCGATTGAATCCAATTGAAAAATATTGTATTGATATCAATCGGAATTTTTCATCCATCATAAAATACCGATTGAATCCAATTGGAAAATATTTTCTTGGTCTTCATTGGGATTTTTATTATCAATGAACTCTCATGCTCTCATTGAGACCGATACAATCTCTCATATGTCCAATGGACTATTACCAATTAAATCTTATTACTATAGGACACCCATCCCTGACATGAGATAGTCATTTAGTTCACATTGATAGGAAGCGAACCACGGCATCGAGCGAGCGGATGTTCCAGATCGATCTTCTAGGTTGAGCACCGACAATTGCGGTACAAGGTGGATGGGTGATCACCATGTTAATAGCACATAAATGATCGTTTGAATTTATTTCAGCAATAATTTGTCATACGTAATGATTGAATAAATGATATATGTGTTTGTTTAATTGATATAAAATGCGCGTATATAATGTATATAAACCGTTCGTTGGTTGGGTTAACAACCAATAAAATTCGATAAGAAAATCGCGATGCAGGAATCAATTCATTCCGATAAGTTTTTTTTATCGGATTTAATCGGATTTTTTCACCAGGGAAAATGCCGATTAAATCCAGTTAAAAATTATTTTGTTGGTATTAATGGGAAATTCCCGATGCAGAAACTCAATCCATTCCGATGAAATGTTTTTTTTATCGGATTCAATCGGATTTTTTAACCAGGGAAGCGTATAGATAGTGCTGTGATCATACAATAAACTTCTTTAACACTCATACCACTCCCTTCAAACATAATATTTGTGTCAGTATCATCAAAATTACGATGAGTAAATTTTCCTCTTAATTTTTCATTCCCTTGTAATTTCTCTTGTTCTGATTCATTTTCATATTCATTTTCTTCTAGACTCTGCTTTGATTCATCATGACGATCTTCTGCCAAATTGAAAGGAATATCTGATTCTTCAATTGATTCATCATCCTCATTATAATTATTTGTTATAACTTTTCCACTTGTACTCTGATGACACGTTGACGACAACTCACGGGAGGAACCTATGTTAGGCAAACAATACACATAAAATATAAAAACTTCCAAAAAGACCGCAATTCACATAAGTATATTTACGATCTGGCACAAAAAATTTGATTCGAATTTCAATTCACAATTCTCAATGGTTTTTCATTCGGAAATTTTGATTTGTCTGACACGAGAAAAAAATTCTTGACTCTTCAAAATTTTGCACTCTAATTCTTCAATTTTCCAGACCTTGTTGACAAATCCTTATGAATGTTGACACAGTAGACAATATGTTCCCACACAGAATGCCAGTCCCGAAAAAGAATTCTCATGAGTTCATTATGAATTCTTTTGGAACTAACTCAATAAGAATTCATTTAGAACATGCTAGGTGGTATGTGGGTTATCATTAAAGATCTCTCACAATTATGGCAAGAAGACATTTCTGAAGATACAAGAAACTTTCAAATACGTTTTTTTTCAAATCTCATAATTTTGAGATATCTTTTCGAAAACTCAACATGTGATCTTTCGCAGGACCTCTTGAAACGCTTTGCCTTCTAAAATTGTTCACTGGGCGTGTTTATGAATATAAACGCATTTATGTGAATGTTGAAGCACATATGTGTCAAAATTGGATGGACGTTTAATCATTGCCAATCACAAATTTATGCAATCGTGATGCATATGGAATGAACGATAGACAGTTCATCTTAGTTCATGTGATATTTCACATACACGGAAAAAAATGAACTGTTAATTTTACCAGAATTCCGGTTACTATATGGACAGCAAGGAATATCTGTGACTTTTACTGGAGTTCTTGTTGAATTTACCGGAGCCCTTGTTAAATTTGCCGGAGACTTGATTCATTTAACTAGAATTCCGGTTAAAATAGCAGTAATTCTTGCTGTCAATATATTAACCGGAGTATTTTTTTCAGTGTACCTGTTTTCTATCACAAATCATGTGAATTACTATGAACTATTGGCATGATAGATACTTATAAGGGACAGATTGTCAAAAATTACTTAAAAATAACTTCATTGAACTATGCATGTAGTTATAAATAATTATATATGAACAAATTATTAGGTCCATTTGCATGTGAGGTATGGTGGTGAACGAAATTCCCTATGCTTGTAATTTGAGAGATGATCTTTCTAACGGTAAGAATCTTCAACTCCATTTATAACTACATGTAGCATTCAATGAAGTTATGTACAAAATTTTTTTTGGAATCAAATCACAGTCAAATATCCATCATACCAATTGTCAGAAAGAATTTACCATCACCACCACTTTTGTAAACCCCTGATGATTTTTCAGGTGATCAAGTGGAATGAAGTGATGTCATTCCTTCCATCCACAATCTGTATGAAGTGAAATGACCAGCCACTTGGTTGACATAAATTCTTTGCGAATAAAAAGTAGGTATCCACGCCACTTGAGTCGATAAAGAAATTGACTTATATAGTGAGTTTTCTTTACTCTGACTACCATGAACCATTGGCACGATAGATACTTATAAGAGATATTGATTGTCAAAAATTACTTGAAAATAACTTCATTGAACTATACATGTATTTATAAATAATTAGATATGAACAAATTATTCAGTCAATTTGTAAGAATGAAAATCAATTGAATATTTCTCATGTCGCATGTAATTTATGGTAATGAAGGGAATTCCCTGTGCTTGTAATTTGACAGATGATTTTTTATTGCTAAAACCCTTAGACTCTATTTATAACCACATATATGTATTGTTCAATAAAGTGATGTAGAAATACTCTTTAGAAGCAAATCACAGTTAAGTATCCATCATGCCAGTAGTTCATTCTGATCAGAGTAAGAAAACTCACTGCGCTTCCGAAATATGTGTAAGATAATATCTTTAACGATTCAAGTCATACTTATTCGTAGACAATTTATTCCAACAAACTTACCCGAAGAGAACATGAAGCTTCAGCGAACGTTCAGATTAGATCTGTATAGATCGGATCGAAGGTTCATGAAAGCTAACTTTTAGATTCACAAAGGTTTGTCAAAGGTGCTACGAACGTTGAAATGTCCGCCTTGAAATACTTTCAGGAAACATAGATGGAACGTTCATTGAAGGTTCATCGAAGGTTTGAGGAAGCTTCACAAAAATATCTATACTTAGATTAATTTATAATACTTTATTCTTATTAATTAATTTATTTTTCATATAAATTGATCAAAATTCATATAAGTATAGATATTTTTGTGAAGCTTCGTCAAACCTTCGATGAACCTTCAGCGAACGTTCCATCTATGTTTCCTGAATGTGTTTCGAAGCGGACATTTCAACGTGTCCGTAGAACCTTTGTCAAACGTTTGTGAATCTGAAAGTTAGCTCTAATGAATCTTCGGCCCGATCTATACACATCTGATCTGAACGTTCGCTGAAGCTTCATGTTCTCTTCGGGTACAGTTCATTTTATATTATGCACATTGTTTGAGTGAGGAAGTCATTTCACGTCACTTATCAAAAAACCCTCCACTTCACTTTGAGTGATTAGGGTAACTTAATCAGAAGCTCACATATATGAGTGAGCAAAATGATAATGAATGCCAATGATACACGAGCTTCACTTTGAAGCATTAAAAAAAACCGTGACTGCTCTTTTCTTTGATCAATCTAAATGGAATAGATCCATGTGACGCTTACACACCATAAACATGATTTCACAAAAGGCTCCTTCAGGATTTGATTTTGATGAAAAACAGGGACACTTGAAGAATCATGATACATTCATAACTTGTAATATTTCCAGTTCACTTCTTACACATACCATTATGTGAATAATTTTTCAGTGAAAAGCACAAAATAATGAATTCAAACCAAAATATAATCTAATCACAAAAATCCCATTGATTTATCACTGTTATGAAGAATTTTATATTTGATTAGATACAAAACAAAAACAAATTCCAAAGGTAGGGTTATGTCTTTATGTTATGTTTATTGAAATCACTTTTTTGAGCACTGTCAATTTTATCACTTATATTTTACGGGAATGAATTTTGACAATTTTTCAACGCGATGATTCCGATATGTAAAAGTACGAAGAATGTGTAGTTTAAATGTAGCGGGTCAACTTCCATGGTACAACCGCCAGGAGGCTGGTGGAACTGTTTACTAGCAAATGTTTTCATCAAATAAGCTCCAAATCTTAAAGTGTGAAATAGCTACGTTGGCAAGGTGTTGGGTTTCGATAGATTAAGAAGGTAGGTAGAGCAGGTTCGGTTCCCCGTTAGGTTAAAGACTTTTCACCATCGCCAACAAAGTTATTCCAGACAATAATGATTCATGTGTGTCATATTATTGCCTTTCTACCAACACATAGTAGTGAAGCGCAGTTTGGTGTTATTTTTTTTCTATCATCTTTGAATAAATCAATAAAAGTAAATTTAGTGAAATTCCACGAAAAGATATGATAAGAATTTCATCCGAAATTTTACATAGGAAACGATAGCGATACATCAGGAAATTCTACGAAAAAATACGACCGAAAATTTATCCGAAATCTTACATACGAAACGATAGTAAATCACGATGAAAACCACGAAAAGATATGATTGAAGGGGTATCCGAAATAGTACATAAGAAACGATAGCCATACATCTCGGAGATGAAGAAAGGAATTGATAGAGTCCGTATATGAAATTGAAGATAAAAAACGATAGTACTGAGATGAAAAATTCATGAAAGGATGACATAGAATCTCTATCGGGAATATAGGATAAAATCTCATACAACTACGATTCAAAGTACATATTCAAAACGATAAAAAACTTTTCTATCGGATTTTGTCATCAGGGAAATGAAATACCAAGTTTTTATCATCTTCTGGAATTTTATAATTTGATCCACTGTGCCCCATATCTGGGTTACAGTGAATAATGGATCAGACTCTCAGAACCTTGGAATTTTTCACAGTAATGCTGTAAGGTGGTGAGAGGAAAACCTTTCAATTTTGCAGCAAGTCTGGTTTTCAATCCATATTTGTTTACAAGATTCACAACAACCTATATCAATTTTTCATTCAAGTTTTCGAACACGATTTCAAGGCATCTTGAATTGTAACGGAGAGATACAATGAGGGTCTGGATGCAATAACCGGGCGAGCGCTCGAACTCGTTTCAGGTCTGACACAGGAGACCAGCAGAACGAGAAAAAAAAAAAATTCGTCAAAATGAAAAATAAAAAATATAGCCTGTTAGAACTCATTAAGACACACGTTTTCCGTATAGAAAAATCTTTTCTATCATCAATAGTTTGTGAGATAAAAAGTGAAAATTGAAGATTTTTCATTTCCTCAAAATCAATACAATTCAAATTATATATTGCGATTACTCGGCGAGAAGTCATGGGAATGACTTGAAATTTAGTATACGCCTTTATCATTGATCCCCAAGGACAACTAGTGAGTGATAGTTGTCAAAATATTCCATCATTCGATGAATATTTAATAATAAACAAATGCTTTCGAGAACACGTGCTTGCTAGGTTCCACGGAAAAAAGTGTCGAGGGAATTTTCGATTTGAGAAAACTCAAAGCGACAAAGTTGTTCATCGATGTTCGAAGAAGTTTTCCTGAAATTTTCAGATCAATCGAGTGAAAAATCTGGGAGTTATTGAACAATGTTTACGGTGCCGCGGCTCGCTTACCGTCACGGCAATGCTATGAGAGCCTGGATGCAATAACCGGGCGAGCGCTCGAACTGAGGTGAAAGTATTGTCCAAGCTGTGGGACAAATACTGGGAGATAGGTATTGGAAAATCAATTCAATTAGTTTTTGAGACCAAAAAAATGAAAATTACCTATTGTTTTAGAACAAAAATCAATGTTTTTCAACATTGAACTCGTTCTGACTCTGTCATTTTTCAACGTATTAGGATGAATCTCACGTATTCTGATTCGTAAGACTTCCCCGAAGTCGACAAGGTCGAAAAGATTTGTAAAAATTAATAACAAATTCATAAATTTTTAATTCGAAGTGAAAACGACGTTTTGCATGATTTGCATTAAAAAAACGTGCAATGCTTCGCATTAAACGTTATGAACAATTCAATATGTATGATATGTATTTCATTACAAAACATTTCATTGAATCTGTTCATAAAGTCTGTTTTATAAATTCTGTTGTATAAGATTTCATTAGGAATGTAAAAATGTATATATCAATAAAATATCCATACCAAGCAAATATTGAAAAACATAACATGAGAAGAATAATAATTGTTTGAATAAATGATCCTGATACTGGTTTGTACGAAATTGATTTGTTAGAAAATAAGAAACAATTTCTCCTGTAAGCCAACATTTTTTTCTGCACGTAACAAACATGTTGTGTACAGAACTTATCTTCCACAAGATGAGAAACCCTTTTTGTCAAGACGATTTTTCTCCAAAGTGAACAGTTTGCCCATAAAAACGTTATGAACAATTGAATTGTTTATAACGTTTGATGCAAAGCATTGCCCGTTTTTTCAATGCAAATCATGCAAAACGTCGTTTTTATTTCGAATTGAAAATTTATGAATTGGTTATTAATTTTTACAAATCTTTTCGACATTGTCGACTTCGGGGAAGTCTTACGAATCAGAATACGTGAGATTCATCCTAATACGTTGAAAAATGACAGAGTCAGAACGAGTTCAATGTTGAAAAACATTGATTTTTGTTCTAAAACAATAGGTAATTTTCATTTTTTTGGTCTCAAAAACTAATTGAATTGATTTTCCAATACCTATCTCCCAGTATTTGTCCCACAGCTTGGACAATACTTTCACCTCAGTTCGAGCGCTCGCCCGGTTATTGCATCCAGGCTCTCATAGCATTGCCGTGACGGTAAGCGAGCCGCGGCACCGTAAACATTGTTCAATAACTCCCAGATTTTTCACTCGATTGATCTGAAAATTTCAGGAAAACTTCTTCGAACATCGATGAACAACTTTGTCGCTTTGAGTTTTCTCAAATCGAAAATCCCCTCGACACTTTTTTCCGTGGAACCTAGCAAGCACGTGTTCTCGAAAGCATTTGTTTATTATTAAATATTCATCGAATGATGAAATATTTTGACAACTTTCACTCACTAGTTGTCCTTGGGGATCAATGATAAAGGCGTATACTAAATTTCAAGTCAATCCCATGACTTCTCGCCGAGTAATCGCAATATATAATTTGAATTGTATTGATTTTGAAGAAATGAGAAATCTTCAATTTTCAATTTTTATCTCACAAACTATTGATGATAGAAAAGATTTAACTATGCGGAAAACGTGTGTCTTAATGAGTTCTAACAGGCTATATTTTTTATTTTTCATTTTGACGAATTTTTTTTTTCTCGTTCTGCTGGTCTCCTGTGTCAGACCTGAAACGAGTTCGAGCGCTCGCCCGGTTATTGCATCCAGACCCTCAAATATTATTCAAAACGGTTCATAACAATCAGGGTTATATTATTCAATGAGCATTTGCTTATGGGACGAGCTAGAACACGATCCACTGATATAAAATAGTCACTGATCCACTGTACCCCACTCGTACACTTATATGTTAAAATTTATTTGTGAACAAATAATCAATCCATGAATAAGAATGACTTGCAAACCCTTCACTTTAGATGTTCATAAGCAAGTAAAAATGATCTGAGTCAGTTACATACATTCTCATAAAAACCAGACATATCAAATTTTTCGTAAATATAAAATTCAGACTCACATGTTATAAGTAGCAACTGTACACTGAACATACGTTATGATAACTTGCAGTGCAGCGGCATTCGAAGATGAGGTTGAAAAAGGGTGCCTAAAAAGTGATACTACTAGCGTGTACAGTCGTTTTATGAACTGAATACGTGCGCTGATCTACTGTGCCCCGTGATCCACTGTGAAGCCAATCCTGCGAGAATCACATGGCACAAAAAGCATACAATACTTGGTGTCCATCATCATCAGGACAATCAGTTGGACTAGTGACCATCGTTGAAGGTAATGCTGCTGGAGTGAATTGGCAAATTTACGTTGATTCTCCTTCGCCACATAGTTACCGCAAATATAGCAAAAATTGTCTGGGTGGTTTGTGCACTCAAAACTTCGTTTTCTTATACACTGAGAACCCAATTTTTTAGACTGAAAGAAACTTTTCTTTGTCCTCATTCTAATAAATCTTTTTTTCAATGGAAAAAAATCCAGTTGAATGGGAAAAGTTTTCATCGGATTGAAACAAAAAATTCTCAAATTGGAACAGAAATATATTCTTTCTTAAATTCGAAGGATTTGATTAAAAATTTCAATTCAATTAAAAATTTGTCCATAGAAATGAATTATTTATTCCATTGGAAACAATATTTATCAGAATGAAGGCAAAGGAATTTTCTTCAAGTCTAAGAAATTGGGTTCTCAGTATACGTGGAATGAATCGAAAGAAGAATCTTAATGTCACAAAGCAAAATATTGAATCAAATAATTTGATAGGGCACGATAACAAACGTATGTGAAATGCCAGAAGAACAAAAGCCGTAAAAAAGAAACAGGAGATGATCGAGAAGCAGAAATTATTTCTAATACATCCACCTTGTATCAAAATATCACGAAACAAATAAATCAAATCAATTGAACTCGGGTATAAGTTGTGAATAACCAAAAGTCTGAAAATGAAGAAAACGTTGAATTTTGACACTTGTACATGAATGGTCGTAACTTCGACACTTTTTCATACATTTCCTTTCGTAAATAGTTAATTTTCTTCGTAAAAGTGCGAACTACACGTAGAAAATTTGAAAGAATTTCCTTGGCAAAAAAGTTTTGTATCCTCATTTTTGTCAAAAAACAGTATTTTTTTCAAATATTTCGATTCCTTGCACTTAAACTACCCAAGTAATCACGGATAGTGGCGGTGATATTTGTTGGCAGCAATTCAATTATGTACATTTTGACACCTTTTGGAATCAGATTGGTCGTTTATGAATCGAGATATACTCCAATTAATAAAACTACGATCGAAAAATCCTTTTTCTAATTTCAAAAATTCACATCTCAAAAACTTATCCATAAAAGAACTTTTTATTGTGATTTTCGAATTCAGCGGGTTAAAATACATACGAAAAAAAAAATAGTGACGTCGGATGTACAAAATGGCTGTAAACTATTGTAGCTATAGCTCCTATCATTTTAACTACAATAAAGACAAAAGTGAGGGAAAAAACGAAGTAACTGGCACAGCTGATTCATGTTCTCGCATGTACTTTACATATTTCATTTCTACACGGAGAAAAATTTGGGGTAGCAGATACAGCAATTGCGATAAATTTGACAAAATCCACATGTAAATATAGGGATAGCATTTCTGCGGTGGAAATTCTACATCATTTTTGCTGTAAATTAAAAACGTCGCAATTCTACCGCAATCTGATGTAATTTCAACATACGCATCTCATAACTATTACATATATCAAATGTAAATTCTACTGTCGTAATGAATGACATATAAACAGTATGACAAGCAATATTTACTCCAAACTCATGAAATTTGTACATCAGTCTAATGTAAAATACATGTCAGGATTTTCGAATAGAATTTCAATGGCTCATTTATATATTTTATGCATACGCGAGAACTACGATAATAATTACAACAACTTTTGGTAATTCTCCAAAAGCCACAGAAATGGGGATAAAATTTGAGTGATTGAAATTTTACATTATTCGCGTCGCATTTTTATGAATTTTCACTGACAGTTGAGATAAAAAAAATGGTATCTTCCCAAATAACACAGGTCTACAATGATTTTGGTGTCGCTAAAACTAAAGCAGATTTTGAGTATATTCGATACCCTGACTCTGGAAATATACTTATTTTTTTAATGCTACGTGTAGTTTTCAAGAAATCGCAGGTGTAAAATAAAATGAAAATGCACGATTTTGAAACGTTTTATTCAATTATTCCACACGTTAACAACATTTTATCAAATTATTCTTCAAATTATCTCAAAATATGAGTCATTCTCTTCCAAATGCGATTAGATTTGTTCAAATATCTTTTTTTTTCTCTGAGATACGACAGTTTGAAAATTGTGTTATTTCACCTATTCACTAAATCCATGAACACACAATTTTCAAATTGTCGTGTCACAGTAAAAAAAAAGATATTCGAGCAAACTCAACGGCATTCGGAAGGGGATGGATTATATTTTGAGGTGCATCTACTAGTTTCATGAGAAAAAATTACATTCTGACGTCACGTAATCTCAAATATGTCGAAAAACGGTGTTTTTCACACTTTGACGTCAAAATATCTCAAAAACCACACGTAATAATGCAATTTTGAAGCCAGATTCGGATTCAGCGCGCCAAAGTACTTCGGAAAAGTATGATACAGTTGTTGCACCAAACAAAAAGTTCAATTTTGTAGGCCTGTGTAATTCTTGCTGTTGTGTTTTTTGTTGAATTTGCAATTAGACAATATATACAAATGCATTTTTGAGCAGTGAAATGAACTTCAATCACTCAACTAGAATTCATTACCTTAACATACATCTTACATATTACATATTGCAATACAATGTCGCTTATGTCGCTATGACGTAAACGTACGCTATGAGTGGAGATTCAAGTTTTTAATATATATCAAATGTAGGAACAAACTGCTACTCGCGGAAAACTGTTGAAACTGTTTGCGCCATCTTTGTGACGCGATTTTAATAATTTTGAACTGAAAGGAGCGTTACAACGCTTCTCAGTAGTATTACCCACACAAGCGAGTAGTTTTTGCAGAAACAATTGTTGAAAATACATCAGATTGCGGTAACTGTATATTTGAGAATGAGAATAGAATTCCTGGGAAATGAATCAGATTATCATTCAAAAGAGCATAGGTAACATTAGCAACTGTACTTGTTGAATGTACATTAGATTGCTGTAGCATTGAATAAGTGGAAATGTAGTTGAGCATGCCTTGTGGCATCACGTTCGTGAATAGTAGATTCAGTCGAGTGTAATGTAAACTTTACATTGTTTGTGGTCAATAATATCATAATAAATATATTTTTGGATTGGCGTAATCTCTACAATCTTCCAAAGCAATGATCATGTATGTATCATGTGAGTTTCATCAAAATTAATGTAGGAATTACATTCAAAGTTTTATCTATGCACTGATGTTAAATTTACATTATAATTTTTCTCCGTGTATATAATTCAATACATTTATATACTACGGTGTCCAAAAAATAAGGTGACATAGCATGTATTTTCAAAAATCTTCATTTATTCTCCCAAATAAAGTTCATTGCTTTCAAAGTAACACCCCCCCCCTCCTCCCCCTCCCCCGGATACAATGCACTTATCCCAACGCATTTTCCAATCTTCGAAAGAGTTGGGCAAGTCGGTTTCCGGGATGGCCTTTAGCTTCTTCTTCGATTCAGCTTGGATCTCCTCTACCGACTCGAAACGGTGACCCCAGAGCGGTCTTTTGAGTTTGTTGAATGGCCAGAAGTCGCATGGTGCCAAATCAGGTGAATACGGTGGTCATGGAACGATATGGGTCAATGGGTCGAGTTTTTTTCGAAATAGTCACGAAGTATCAATGGAGTGTAAACCGATCCATTGTCGTGATGCAAAAACCAAGAGTTGTCTCGCCACAATTACGTTTTCTCTAAGCAAATAGCTACACGTAAACGACGCATAACGCTCGAATAATATTCTTTGCTGACAGTTTGACCCGACGGAAGGAACTCAAAATGCACAACACCACGATAATCGAAGAAAACAGTCAACATAACCTTGATTTTTGAGCGACTTTGGCACGGTTTTTTTGGTTTTGATTGATCGGTTGTTTCCCATACAGCACCGGGAGGTTTTCCGGACGTTCCGAAAACGTGCTTGGTTACACACAGAACGTGCAAATGAGTCATTCCATGTCAGTTCATCCAGCCATGACACCCACCACCTCGGATTTCTATGAAATTTTTTTCATCGAATCTTATCACCATTCCATCGACTAATCTAAAACCGTTTTTTTTTAAATCCCATACTTTTCGAGTTATAAAATAATAAAGTTTCGCAAAATTGTGTATCAACGCTCCCCGACAGACCACGCGCCACGTGACAAAAATTCCAATAACTTTCGATCCAAATGGTATTTCATGCTCAAAATTATATGAGTCTCGTGGGGATATGTAGATTCGGAAAATACAAGTTTCATCACTTTGGATTCATTGTGAGGGGCTTCTCAACGCAGACTGTATGAACTTTTGACCATCTGGACGGATAATTTTCAAATTCATATTTCGAGGTGAGGCGCAGCAGCTACAGGACTGTTTTTTCTCTCGAATGAAAGCTAAAGATGGCCGCTTTGAGAATATGAAGAGAAAAATCTGGTTTTTTGATCGCATCCATGGTTTTTTTAATGTTTTATCATTTTGCGACATGATTTACGTTTTGATACTGTGCGATCGCCTGTTTCTTATCCACGAACCTGGAAAACGATCGTATATTCCGAATATTGACGTATACAAGGGATATTAGAAAATTTGAATACGATTTCAAACTGGAGAATCCAAAAATGACGAAGCGAACATAACAAAAAAAATTGATAAAGTAGATTTTAGTTCTTCTAACACAATTGGATGAATTTTCGTTATTCAACATTCGGCACAACTCACTCCCATGTCTTCGGAAATATTCGCAATTTTCAAAAAATTCTGAAAAATGTGTACTTCGGTACCGAAGGGACTTTGCGTCCAATTCTTCTAAAAGGAATATCTTCTGATAATACTAAAAAATTCCGCTACATATACCTTCGATCATCTAGTTGTAATCCAATTGATATATATCAAGAGAATTATTAATATTCACCTATCTGATAATGAGATTTCTCTTATGTATAAAAATGTTTCTTTTTTAAGAATTCAAATAAAATTCCCATCAACTGTATAACCCTCCGCATAAATTTATTGAGGAACGAAGTGCCAATCGATAGCAACAAAACGTATTAGTTTGGATGAAGACTTTTGCACTGTGTTTAATTTTTGTGGTGGAAATCCATCTGTCAAGATGTCTGACATCGGTGTGAACAATTATATTGCTTGCACTTATGATGAACATTGGTTTTTTGGTGTAGTTCTATCTAAGAATGGAGAAGAAGGTGATGTTCAAGTGAAATTTCTACATCCATTCGGCCCTTCTCCATCTTTCCACTGGCCATCAAAAGAAGACATTTGTTAGATCCCTACCCTAACAGCACACCCACCGATGTCCACGTCGCATCTCCGTGGAAGCGAGGTGGAGAAAAGGGAGACGTGGATACAAGGCGAATGGACGGAGAAGCGACGTAGAGGCGACAGAGAAATGTCCGGGGATCGGTGGTTGTGCTGTACGGGTATATGCAACATTATTTCATGTGTTAACCCACCGGCCACAAAGGGATCCGGGAGAATGTATTTTTCTTCTAAGGAAGCGGTTAATTCGACTAATATTAACTGCAATAAAATGCTGAAAAAAACACAACATCGTCAATAAGTTATCGACAGTTTCTTAGAGACACTAGTCTTGCATCACATTACTGGAAATTCTACTTCTTGACCTATAACGTTATTCTGAAGACTTAATATTTCTATAACAAGTGAGTCCAGAACACTGAAGGTTTTCGAGACTGATGGAATTATTTTGATTAAATATGCATTACAGCCTAATGTCGGTTTTGGTCTTATTGTGTGATAAAGGCAGTCTCATAGTAGTAGAGCCTATTTGCGGATGTTCATATATTTTGATGAATAATGTAAAAATATCTGAAATTTGTGTCATTGGTTTTCATCTAATCAATATTCACTGAGTTGCTTCGTCGAATGTGAATTAAAATCTGATTTTCCATATTACATTATACATTTGTAGTCAAGACACGTGTTTTTCTTTCCCTCTTAGACCAATTAAAATAAAATTTGATAGAAAAAATTATTTGTGTCACTCCTTCAAATTCATCCAGTTGTGTTAGGAAAACTGAAATCTTTAGAACTCGTACGCGGATTATCGAATTTTGACCCCCTACACTGTGCGGATTTTTCACTCACTTTATCAATTTTTTTTTGTTATGTTCGCTTCGTCATTTTTGGATTCTCCATTTTGAAATCGTATTCAAATTTTCTAATAGCCCTTGTATACGTCAATATTCGAAATATACGATCGTTTTCCAGGTTCGTGGATAAGAAACAGGTGATCGCACAATATCAAAACGTAAATCATGACGCAAAATGATGAAAACTTTAAAAAACCATGGATGCGATCAAAAAGCGATGAGAATGATATGTGAAAAGATTTAATGAACATGCGGTCTGTAAGTTTTCCCGCTCCTTTGTCCTACTTTTGAGTGCTTCTCAATTCTTCGACTTACTTTTCTCGCTGACAAATTCAAAGAATTCTTGGAGAATCGAGATCGAGGTTTCCCGGGTGGGGCTCAACAGAATGGGTCAGTACGTCTCAGACAGTGAGGAAAAATTTTCAAAACTACATATGAACTATATTGAATTGTATAAAAATTATATATATAATTTGAAAAACTTTTCTACTTGGGAAACAGCACACGTGTCTCAATAAGGTCTCTAGAATAAGGCAGGATATTCTGGAGATAAAATTAAAACGGTTGTTTACACGAAAAAAAGAAAACAGCAATGGTTACTGTGAATCAGAAAAATACATTGAAACTCAAATTCATTCCATGCAGTACTGCATTTCTCAGTTCTCATTACTGTCCAGTCAGCACTGACGAATTTCATTACAATACCCATCACTGTGATCGCGCTAATCCTCATTATCCAAGTGGGGTTTCATTTGTTTTTCAACCGATCGCTGTCATTCACAGTAACCAGTAGTGTTTTCTTTTTTCCGTGTATGTGCTAAAAGCAATGAAAAACCATCAGAGATTCATTCGCGATTGATCCTTGCGTCAAAATTCAAATGCTAAGCGATATACTTTTTATCTAGCATGAAATATTCGTGTCTCGAATCCCATGGAATATCTTGGGATTGCTGTTAATGCTTCATCTGTTTCTGTTCAGCAATCAAAATTTGGAAGATCCCGTTAGAAGCTGTGAAACATTTCAAAACCAATCCGCTCGATATTTGTGGCTTGGACAATCCATTCGAATATTAGCAAAGAATATAGTTCAATAGACTGATTCTAACCGATTTTAAAACAACGTTCAAAATTACTCAGAAATGGATAAGAGATCTATCAGATTTGGACCATATTTCCCATGACGAAGCCTGATCGAAGTCAGAACCTTTCTCACAGATTCCAACAGGCATTTCAAGCGGATCATCAAAAGTAGTGATGAGAATCTTTGAAAAGGGTCGATCCTTTTTTATACAAAAAATATATGATTTTCATAGATTTAAATAAAAATTCGATACTTTTTATATAAATCAATCTTTCCCGAGGATTTCCTTCACTAATCGAAAGTCCTAACACTCTTTTCTCATATGAAAAATGTGGATGTATATGAAAAAAAAACTGTCCGACAGTGGAAACTTAATGCTAATAAGTATTTTCGAAAAAATATTCTCCAAAATGGTCAGCTATCCATATTCCAGTCGAATTAGGAGCGCTTTTGTAGGTAATCGAAAAGCTCGATAAACCCTCCGAATTCTAATCACATCGGATAAATAAACGTTACAAACATAAGTCGAACATCCAAATTTGATCCTCCAGCAAAATCAGTTCCCCCCACACAATATTCTTCCAACTTTTCCTATTTTCACGTGCATAGCATGCGCGTAGGCATGCGTGTACAGGACTCTGTACATCAAAGAAAGGTGTGTGATAGTGTCATGGCGGTACCTCAGGATATCGATTTCCCTCGCAAGGCATGTCAATTTCTAATCGAAAAAATTCGTGGACTGTGATTATTCATTTAAAAACACAACAGGATAAAATTCCATACAAGTTCGTATGTTGCGTTTCGTGACACAAATTTCAAATGGTGACGTTTTTATAGAACACTCAGCGGAGAATCGGTCCTCGCCATAGATTTCACTCTCCAAATATCAAAATAATCCAACATGAGATTATTAATATTAACTATCTCATCATTCCATTTGCTCAGCATCATCAATGGTATGTCGTTAATATTTCCATTCAATCTTCTATGTGTATTTCCTTATAAATTTTCTCTAGATATACTTTTCTCTGTTTGTAAATATTCCATGTTGTTTTTTTTCTTCACATAAATTATGAAATTCAATATATCATCTTACTTTTCTTCTCTAATTTTCAACAGGTGTGATTAGTACAAAGACATACGAAGCAAATCCAGATGCCAAAAGATTATACGATGACTTATTGTCAAATTACAATAGATTAATTCGACCAGTCAGTAATAATACAGAAACATTAACGGTACGATTAGGATTGAAATTATCGCAGCTCATCGAAATGGTAATGAGAATAGAAAAATTCACATGATTGGAATTTATTCAGCATCTTCTGCCATTCATTTTATTTCGTATGTCGTAGAATTTGAAGAACCAAGTGATGACTACTAATGTCTGGGTTGAACAGGTATGTTTTACTGATTCTCCACTCGTACAGATTCTGAAAAGTTGTCCAAATGCCTCGTTAATATTTCTACATAAAGTGAAACAGGTCTCAAAGTATATACATAATAGAGAGAAATTACGAAACTCGGGATTAAAGAACGATGAAAAAAAAACAATCAAAAGCGAAAATATCACACAAGTGTTTGGTAGTAAAATAAAATCTATGTTTGTTGAGTTCATAAAAAGAAGATTCAAACATGAACTGCGAATATGTTACGTGAAAAAATTGTCGATAAATCAGGTACTGAACACACACAAGTGCTGCGATTGATCTAATCGATTCTTCGAGTCAACATTTTTTCCGAGTACGAATTGAAAACAATACACAATTGTCAAAATAACCTTATCTTCAAATGGAGTATTTTATCAAATGGAAATTTGAATAAAAATTTTCTTTCTTTACAATGATGTGCGACGTATCACATCGTTCAATTAAATTTATAACGTATCATATGTGATTCAATTTCCCGATTTACAATGATAAAATATTTTCTCGACAGAAATGGTTTGATTACAAATTACGATGGGATCCCATGGAATACGGGGGTGTCGAAATGCTTTATGTGCCTTCCGAAAATATCTGGCTTCCAGACATTGTACTATATAATAAGTAAGCACTACATGACCACCTGCAGGCCTGTCATTTTTTTCTTTTCTCTCTCAGAAAAAATGCAGTACTCACAGATGAATTTATATATTTTATAGCGTAGACGGGAATTACGAAGTAACTCTCATGACCAAAGCCACTCTGAAATACACCGGAGAAGTTTTCTGGAAACCACCTGCCATTTACAAATCGTCCTGTGAAATTAACGTGGAGTATTTCCCGTTTGATGAACAGTCGTGTGTCATGAAATTTGGATCGTGGACCTACAACGGTGTTCAGGTTATGATAATCGATTATTATAATAATACTCCGTACAATGATACAAAAAGCTTTAGAACTCTTCTTTAAATCCTAAAAATTGCCTTTCTGCATATTCTTTTTCTTACCATTTTTCTCCTTCCAGACAGAAATCAAAATTTCTCACTACGAGTTTTCGTTCCAACAGGTAGATTTGAAACACATGAAGCAGGAATCCGGTAGTAACCTTGTACCTATCGGTATAGATTTAAGTGACTTTTACTTGTCCGTTGAATGGGATATCCTCGAAGTTCCAGCTACTCGCAACGAAGAATACTATCCCTGCTGTGAAGAACCGTATTCTGGTAAAAAAAATCATACAAATTATTAGTAAAAACATTGATTTCTTTTATCAAATATATATATAAATTTATTGTTGCAGACATCACATTCAACATAACGATGAGGAGAAAAACTTTATTCTACACAGTGAATCTTATAATTCCGTGTGTAGGAATCACGTTTCTTACTGTACTTGTATTTTACCTTCCCAGCGATTCGGGAGAGAAGGTAAATATTTCTCGGTGTGACAATAATGATTAATATGTGATATTCATGACATTCAATCACAGGTATCACTGTGTTCTTCCATACTCTTGTCTTTGACTGTATTCTTCTTATTGTTGGCTGAAATTATTCCACCGACGTCTCTCGCCATTCCGTTATTAGGGAAATATTTGTTATTCACGATGACTTTGGTGAGTCTCTCTATTTGGATTACCGTGTGTATTTTGAATGTACATTTCCGGTGAGTTTGAATCTTCCACGTATCTTCGACTTGCTTAAAGAACAAATAAACGCATTTGTATTTGCATTTAGATCACCTTCCACGCACAATATGTCTCCTTGGGTGAGAAAAGTCTTTTTAAATTGGATGCCAAGAGTGTTGATGATGCGTCGAACGCCTTACTCGACGCCCGAATATGACGATACTTACATGGACAATGGTTACACCAACGAAATAGATTTTAGGTGATTTTCTCGAATTTTAGAGTCATTTTTCCGCAGTTCTATTGTTTTCGTTTTCCGCAGTTATCGAGACAGCGTCAGCGACTATCCTTTGGAATTGAAAGGGAATCCTGATGGATTTGAAAGCGTTACTTCTGCATACAAAAATATGAGAGAAGAAGACGCGCGACACGTACCTCACGCTTCGGGTAAATTATCACAATTTTGTATAACGTTGACTCATTCGTTTCTACGTTACAATTAAAATCACAATATTATAACAAACAGTGACGGATAGTGAAAACACCATACCACGACATTTATCCCCCGACGTTCTCTCGGCGCTCAAAGGTGTTCGTTTCATCGCTCAACACATAAAAGACGCGGATAAAGATAACGAGGTAATGTTGATAATCATCATTTTCTCTATTTCAGAATATTATTATTATTCTTTTCCATCTAGGTGATAGAAGATTGGAAATTCGTAGCCATGGTTCTCGATAGATTTTTCCTTTGGGTTTTCACTCTGGCGTGTATCGGTGGAACTTTGGGGATAATATTCCAAGCGCCAAGTCTGTACGATACCAGAGAACCCGTCGACCAACGACTCTCCGGCATCTCGCTAACAAAGTACATGTACCCCCCACCCATAGATATTCTTTTACAAAAGGAATTGTAAAGCACAATATATTTATATTTGAAAAGAAAAAAAGAAAAAACGATCATACAACGATACTCATTCAAAGGTGCTGTCCCTACTATACAAGATACCATTTGTTTTTTACAACATTATATTATATTGTAAGAGGAATGTTATGGAGGAAAAATATATCATTCATCTCAAATAAAACAAATTTCTCAAAGAATTTCACCTTCACTCCATAGTCATACTATGGCAAAATCTATTTTCATAGTTAGAATGTACAAAATGAATGTACGATACAATTCGATTTGCAGCGATAATGTTTATGTGAAAAATATAAGACATATTACAAAATTAAATCTAACGAATATATGTATATATACATTCGTATGGTACTTGGAATAAATCTCGTCATCCCAAGCGGAGAGCAACAATAATAATGGATACAAAAACGAACTTGATACTACTGATTTCAGTCTCGTAGAATAAAAGGAGCGATTGTGTACAACGAAATGAAGTTAAAGCGTAACTAGGTCATATCTATGATTCTGTACAACTAAAAAAATATTCATCTAATTTCATTTTTCTAATATACGATGATACGACGATACGACGATCTTATATAAAACTCTACAATTTGTTGTTTTTTTTTATATTCTTTATACCTATACGACGATGAGGACAAAAAAATTATAATATTTTAAACGATGCTTTCGCTTTCGCGTGGAATTCTAACGAATTCGAATCGATTCGTAGCACGAAATGTTCTTTTAAAAAAAAATGATATCACACTTCGTCGCGAGTGTTCATTGTTGTATAAAATTATTCTCACTTCACTCCAAGTCAATGATCATCAATTCTGGCGAATCACTTGTATTGCTAATGGAACTGGGCTGTGTTTTCTTAGGCGATGTGGTACCGGTAGCTAGTTTCTTTGTACTTTGAGTTGGGGTTGAGTCTTCGTCGTCGTCTTCGCTATCCGATATCAGATCTATCACCACCGCGCGTTTCTTTTCTTTCTCCTTTTCCTTTGGTAACGGTGTGGTGGGGTTACTTTCGTCTAAAACAAAACAATGAAAAGTACATTAAAAGTTGTTCAAATGTATTCGATTCTAATGATTTCTTTACCTAAATCAACGGTATCCACATCGACTTTTTTATCTGGTTTTGCGTCCGACGAAGTTTTAACCTCGCTTTTATCTTTCTCTTTCTTCAGCACCAGGTTTTCCCACGATCCATCTTGCAATAATTGTATCTCATTCACATCGGGTAGCAGTTTGCTCGAATTCAACACGTCCTGGAAATATCCATCTATCACGAGATTATCGTAGAGCGCTGGTTTGTCGCAAACCGGACAACTCCAAGTAGGTTTACGTTCGTTCATTTGTAGGAACAAGGAGGCGTCGAAGCATTGCAAATGAGAACAAGTGGACGCTCTACACGGCGTGCTCATTCGCATTTTGCCTAAAGGACAGGCCAACGAAACCCGAAGCGAAGTTGTAGCTATTTCACTATCCGCATCTTCATTTAATTTTTCTTTAACTGAAAAAAAAAAATCAAACATTGAAGGCTTCGAATTCGATTTGACACTTTTTTTACGCGTCACTCACTTAATCCTCTGGTATAATCCGAATGTCTGGGACCTCTGATTTTCAATCTCTGCAACAATTCTGCGCTTGATAATTTTTTAACTAGATATACAGCTACCGCGTATCGTCTGCCGTAATCCGCGGACCATGTAACGTGAATTTGATTTCCAACGGTGGGCGATAATTTGACTAAAGGACTTATGTTAACTGGTCGGGGTGGTCTCTTTGGTTCTACCCCGGGTTTATTGGTAGGTATGGGATTCTGGAAAGAAAAAAATATATTAAATCACAAGCAAAGTACAACACAAATAATGTATACAAATGTATGTATTTCACTAACAGGGAGGGGGCACATTTTGCCGTTGACTTTGACTGCTATACTTGGAGGAAAATAATCCTCCTGTTCGCAAGATGTTTCCTGCAAACAAAACCGCATTTGTACTTGTACGGTGTAATCCATTTTACTACCGGGCCGACAATCCCGTGAACTAGCTATGTCCGTTGACTGTTTTGGCGTTAAATGAAACATGAATGTGTTTTCTTGCATTCTCAATGATCCTTGAGGCATGAGACTCGATGGTTTCAATAATTCTCCTAACATATCGAAGAATGGCAATTTCTTGAGTCTGACGTCTGGATGTACCGGATACTGACTAGCAGGTTGTATTTGTAACGGAGCCTGTAATACTTTAGGTGCGTATGGAGAGTATGGTGGATAAGCCGCCGTTGTTCTCTGCAATCACAAAGAACCATATGGAAAAATTTAATATTAGATACAAAGATCTATGTAATGTAGACTCAAGTTTCCTCTTTTTTTCCCTCTACTAGAATTGAGATAATTTTCCTTTGGTATTCGGATGAAAAACCCTTGGTAATATGTAAAAATATAATGAGACATTTGAATGCTTGTGAGATTTGTTTATATATCTATAATATTCTAAAAACAAAATGAATACAGGCATAACCGAAGAATAGCTGGTAGTTGGATAACTCTCCAAATTGTCGATGGTTCCAACATAAGAGTACTGCGGTCCTTCCAAAGATCTTATAGTATAAACATTTTCCATCGACTGTTGATTCATTCTTGCAGAATCTATATTTTGAACCATTGGTTGAATATTTGCGGTAGACTCCATGTATTGCGATTCATTCTGTTGATTGACTCGCCCGCAAGGACGTGGGAGTACATTTGGTTTGATCCTCACTTCTCTGACATCGATATTTGGCCAATCTTCTGCATCCGTAGCCAACTGAAGTGTACAATGTATTCACACATTTTTAATCTTCTAAAATTCAAAACTAAAAACTCAAATCATCGACTTACATTGAAATGATCATCACAACAGTATATACTGGATCGATAATAGAACAATTCATCCATTATCACTCGACCTACAGCAGCAGCCCATTTCTTTCGAATTTCTTCACCCTGAGGTACTTTGACAAATATTTTTTCTGGATGATCATCGCTATTCGAATAGCAAAACGGAACAAAACAAATTCGCCGGCGTCTATATCTACCCATTTCTCACAAAATACATTCAATTGGATAAAATATACCCACTAAATATGTATTCAAATAAATTTCTATTGATTCTTTATAAAATAAAAAACCTTAGAAGTGTTTTATATTCGAGGTTATGCGTTTTTTACTTGGAAAATTTTGAAATCATTATCATCCGTATCACTGTTATCATCATTCCGCAGGAAAAATTCAATTTGAATTCTGTATCAATTATAGACACGAAATTAAAAACAACGTACGAGTTGGTTCTTTTGGAAAATCATTTTTTGATACCGAAACTGTGATGTACGACACTATTGTTCAGAGACGAAATCACTACTTTCACGTTATATTACATCCCATCGAGCACCGTATACGATATAAGCTAAGTCAAACGTTTAACCCATTGGCATTGTAAGGACGAGGCGTTTTAATTCATTGGAACGATGAATTTTCCCCCACCGATTTTTCTTTACAGCGATCAAAACGATAAAAACCTTGCAAATGGCGGTCACGATTATCCCCACTTGCAGGATTTCATACGACTTTTCGTTACCCACACCACGGTTCCATTCGTTTCCAGAATGGCCGGGGGCTTTGGTACGGCCACACGAATGTTGTTCATTGTCGTGGGTTTGGTGTCGATACACCAACCTTGTGTCTCCATTTTGTAATAGCTACCGGAGTCCGGAAATCGTTAGCGCTATCTGGATTGTGGAAAAGAGACTTTTTGTTTACAAATCATCAATAAAATGAATATGATAATCCAATACTTTTTTTATATTGTTGTCTTGTTTGTATTTTGAAATCAATAAAACTTGGTAGGGGAAGAAAAATGAGAATTTGTATTTTTTGGGTGATACAAACAGATGTCAATGTTACTGGCACAGCAATTTTACTTTCAATACTTTGTATTCATTATTCAATTAAAAATAAAACTTGCATTAAGAAATAGATGATGCTAATAAGATTTAATTTGATTTCTCTACAGAGAATTGGGAAAATCTCAATTGATATTTTTTATAGAAACTTTGTCGAGTTTATATCGAATTTTCTAAGATCTTGATAAAAACTTTATATAAAATCTCGATATCGTGAAATATCGCCCATCTCTGCAAGGTATCAATTGAGTAAACATTTTGTTGGTAAGAATTCTTGAAAAGATCTAAAATTTTCAAGAAAAAATCTGTAGTGTTTTGATAAAAAGCTTTTACGTAGACCCTGTTGAATTGAAATAAATTCATAGTCAGATTCGTGACAGTTTTTATTTTCCCACTCGACTAAATAATTTCATCAGAAAATATTGTGCTCAATCAAGAATGATTCTTATCTAACTGCAAATATGAATCTATAATAAAATTTAACTTGAACATTAATTGACTTTACACAATTATAATTGAATCATTCTTCTTTTTTGTTTAGACATTTAATATTGCAGGAGACGTTGTTTCATCCCATCCACTACTAAATTGAAGATTTGTAGTCCTAGAAGTTGATATTGCAGAATTTCGTAATTTATACACTGATGGAAATTTGGACAAAAACATAGTGAATGGAAGTGAATCATTTAATTTCATTTAGAACCTAAGTAATTCATGTCAACTGCTTTCGTTTATATACTAAAAGCCAGCACGAAATAATTATATATTCCCTTGCATATAAAAATGAATATCATGAAAAATCACAACACTGTATTTTAAAACATTGAAAAATAACTCACTTACCTGTAGACAATTTGAAAAAAATTATTCTCAAAATCAAACGATGCGTTAATTGTTTTACTTGCTTCACTTTCAATCGCATTCACTGACTTTTCAATATCTTGAAAAGAGTATCTTGGAGCTGAAGTTATTAGATTTTTTTACTCAAAATACTCACAGATGACTCAATAAAATGAAATAAAATAACCAGCCAGACCTTGGTGTAACTGAGTTACTAAATTTTTCTACCACAGAAAACTGAAAGATAATTCCATAAAATGAGAAAAATCAACCAGGCCGACTTTATTCTATATCAATAGAAGATTTGGCTGGTTAATTTTTCCCATTTTATCCATAGAACATTGAAATTTGCTACTTCAAGGGTGGATTCCTGCTCTAAAAACTTTTTTCCCATGGAGTACATCATTTCTCCTCAATTTCTCTGTTCAAATATGTGATTCATTCAAATTTATGGCCCAGTGCATTCAAAAAATTCCAATGAAACTCAGAATTTTCATTTTTTCCAAACTTTGAGGGGGTGTTTTATCCCTTGACACTCAGCCAACGTGTTCTTTATTATGGTAGTCAAGAATTGAAAGCATTCTGAATTCTCAAAGTTAATAGATACCTGTTCCTAGTTTTTTCATTTATAGATGAATGAACTCATTCAAACTGAATTGCTAAATCTCTTTTGTTCAGCATGTTATTACTATATCAAGAGGATGCGTGCAAAAATTCTCAGCGATGAATATCATTCTTTTAAACCCTCCCTCTCAAAGACCAAAAGTACAAACCCTGTGACGCAGCAACTCAATTTAAATGAATATTTTAAATTTTATTCATTCGTTTTAACAGCTGGTAACTTTTTCAAAGATTGAGGAGGATTCAAAAATAAAAAAGTATAATCAAAAAATCGTTTTGCCAGTGACACATCCTTTCAGAAATGCTTTGAATTAGCGTCATTTGCAACGATACTACGTATTATATGTTATACGTAGTAATGTATAAACGTAGAGAGAAAAAAAAGAGAAATATATAAATTTGTATAATAACAATAACAACTTACCTGTGGCGCTACACTGGTATATCCACCTGACTGATACACAGAATTAGCTCTAGGGGCTTGTGGTAGAGATGCTTGATGCGCCGGTGGCAGTTCTTTTCCTTGTGCAACAGCGGCTTGCGCTTGTTGTTGTTGGCCCATTTGGCTATGAAAATAGAAAATATTGAAATACCATCAACTTTTTGAATAACACTTTAAATGAAATCAATATTTACCGTGTATAATAATTTCTGGAATGCATTGTTTGGTCAATTGTTGGCTCGCCTGTGCTTCCACCTTGGCCATACATTTGATGCGCCGCTAGTTGATCAGCTCTATAAAAAGAATATGACATTGATGATATTGGAAGAAGAGGTAAATCTTGAACACGAGCAGTAAAAAACATGCCGTGAAGAAAAGAATAACGTATTGCATACTATGCATATTTTATTACAATTATGCATCAATTATGAATCAATTGTACTCATTAAATAATATTATCTTGCTTATCAAGATAAATCATTCTTTTCTTTTTATTGACGTAATCGGATTAGAAGCGAGTTTTTGTTAAATTTTGATAAATTTCAACACAATATTGTAGACAGTTAAGAAAGATTTAAAGGTTACAAAAAGCACATGCATTGGAAATATTGAAATAATGAGACTATAAATATTTCTTACTGGCCAATTGAATAGATTAAGAGAAAAAAAATACTTGAATAAAGATCAAGAGAGTAGTTCTACCCAACATACTTTCTTACTGTATCATTATTTGTGTAAGCAAAACATATATTTTCATTGATCATTAAAACTCATAAATACTAGAAAGGAAAATAAAGCTTCAAATTGATGCTCATTTTGTTCCTAAATTCTTCAATTCAGTAGAATTCAAATATATATACTCACTGTATAGTTTTGTAAAGTTCACGAATTTTCAATTGAACAGGATGAGACCTCAAACGCAATAATTCTAACGCACGTGCTTGTAATTCGTTCTTTCTGCCAGACTTGTTTCTACCAGCGAAACCCAAAAGCATCTGAAGTTCAGATACTCGAAAATTTAATACCATATTCTGTAACAATAACATGAATTTTTCTATTCATTTCCAAGCATTGGAGTTTGTGTATTTTTGTGAATAAATACAGAATAATATCATATGTAATTCAGCATTTGTGGTTTCGAATTACACAGGGTGTGACAGAACAAAGTATCAATATTTCAACAGCGTATTCCTGAGAGAAAACCGAACAACTTGTCCATTCGACATTTTTCGATCCGAAGCTTAGTTTTTGAGTTATAAACAAAATAAGTTGACCATTCACGTGGCAAGTACATTGGCTAGTCCAATAATCGCAGATTATACTTATGTAGCATCCACTTGAAAAGTTGTAAATGGAAAAGTTGTTCAGTTTTCTCTCAGGAACACGCTGGTGAAAGGTCAATACTTTGTTCTGAGACACCCTGTATAAAAGAATTATATAACTAATAGTGTTTTCCATTGGGCCACACCGATTACACTCCGGGTGCAATATTTCTATCTTTTATTTTGTGTACAAGTTTGAGGAAGATGAGCATATCTTGGTGCGGCAAATAAAGAATGCTATAAATACTGGGTTATATCGAATACTTCTTCAGCAGTTTGTACATTTTGCAAAGTTTTACAAAATTGTACTATGACACAGACTTGTCGACACAAATGTTCCCTACGTAGTATGGTATACGTCAAATGTGTACCGATTACCAATTGTATCGATGAGCGTGATATAATAATTGTATTCCTTTGATTACAATTTGAAGCTGGGTTATATATACCACACAATACAAGTATTTGTGTTGAAATTTGAACTTGAGAAAAGTGACATCAAGAATTTGCTGAGATTATACAAAACATCCATATCAATATGTGTATAATAACAGAATCGGCAATATTATGATTATTTTTTGAATTTCAAAAGCAGAAAAATAAGACATATAAATTTATTTTCTTACTTTGAATCAAATATTCTTCAAACAGTGTAATAAAAGTCAACAGGTACATAAAAAATAGAAATAGAATACAAAAACTCATCTACTGGAAAAAAAAATTGGACTTCAAACGAGATGAATGAAATAGAATAAGTAAAAAAATAATAAGATACAATTGAGAAAACACAAAACAAAAAGAATTGAAACTTTAATAAATTTGAAAACAATGATAATGCCAAACAACGTGTCACAATTCCTACGCGTTTGATATTACTTCAAGAATTCTGTAACAATGTAACGCATCGTAAATACAGTTATCATTTGAAAGTAGTATACCAAAACAATCCCAACACACAAAAGATGGATCAACGGGTGAAAAGTTACTGTTAAATATCGAAATACATAACATAAATAAAAATTGAGGTTACCAATCATCCGCGCCTCCCATCCATTTCCACAATTTCCATCAACAAATTCATCTTGACGAGAATACAAATTCGAAGTGAAAAACAAAAATCACTGTTTACTGTGATACTTTCAACGAGAATACAATTCCGTATAATATTAGTGAAGCACCATGAAAACGAAGGAAGAAAAAAAGAAAATGTAGAAACCAATGTAAAGTCACACCCGCACCATAATAATCATCGAAACGATTGACCAACAGAACTCAAATGTGCGTCATAATTCGCTGATAATCCGGAAATCACCGCGGCACGTTGGCGACGAACAAATATCTAACCAAGATTTCTCTTCACCACTCCGATAATCCGATCACGCTATCTATTATTCTGCATTTATAATACACTCACCTCTAGCTCCTCCGTTTCCGCCATCTTCTTCGACGACGGTTTCTTGTAGGAAGCCGTTTTGTCTATTTTCAACTTTTTTCACAGAATAAAAATCTTTGATCCCTCCTCTTTGGGAATGTGCCTTGAATATAAAATATTCTATCAGAATTCTCTTTCCTCCGAATTCGAGATGTGAAATAAGCAAGAAAACATTAATGACGTTCATCGGATTGACCTGTTTCCATTTGATCTTGGAAAAACCGTTTGAGAACAATTCGAGGGGAGGAAAAAAAGAATTAACACTTTTTTTTCTCCTCAAATTTATGTTGATGGATCTTTCGACCTTTCGAAAAACGATTTTCCAAGATGGCGGCAATGCGCACTTGAAGCGTTATATTATGATGAAATTTAAAAGTTTAATAACCTTGTGAAAATACTACCTAGGGCTAAATGAGGGTAAACGAAGATGTTTGAAAAATTGTTGTTATTGTTGCATTTTGTACTCGATCGAGGGAAGAAAATAATGATTTACGTAGGTTATAAGCGGAGAATAGGTTAATTCGATTAGGGGCTTTGAACAGCTTCGAATGGCTCTGAAACGCACTCAAACGATGTGATACGTCGATTCAAACTGACCTGGATTTGAAATGGACAGGAATGGACAGGATGTACTCAGTGAAATGTAGCAATTGTTCAAATGTATTGTTTCAGCAGCTAAATATAGTGAAGAGTACAACAGATGTGGTTGTGGTCGACTTTTGATGGGTTGGTGAAAAATCGGAAAAAGTTACTAGCCTATGGAATGGTGGTTCCAAAAATCATCAGATTTGTGGAATGCAGAAGAGACAGGATTGCCTAGAGAGCCTCAAGGGAGAAAGTGGATATCGGAGGTTTGCTGTGATTGGCCAAGGCCTTAAGAAGCCATATTGATGGAGTATTCCCATTATGATTATGATTATATTTGGCTTATAATCATAATCATAATAGGAATACTCCATCAATATGGCTCCTTAAGGCCTTGGCCAATCACAGCAAACCTCCGATGTCCACTCTCTCCCTTGAGGCTCTCTAGGGTTGCCAGAGTAGGAATGAACATCCGCTTCTGATTGGCTATTCTTTGTAACGCAAGATTATGATTAGTCAATTTCTTTAAAAGTAGTATCCTTGAAAACACACGAAGAATTCATTTTCAAAAACAAGAACAGAATTTTTCAAGAATTCTTTTCGAACTAAAGAATTCATAAAGAGCTCTAGAGGAATTCAATGTTGGGAACATTAACGAGTTCTTTCAGAATGCTGAAAGTATTGTTTCAGTACTCTCAAAGAACTCGTTAATGGTCCAAACATTGAACTCCTCCAAAGCTCTTGATGAATTCATTAGTTCGGAAAGAGTTCTTGAAGAATTCTGTCCTTGTTTTTGAAAATTAATTCTTAGTGTGTTATCAGGGATCCATCTGGCGACAATGAGAAGGAATATCCCAAATAGCACCGGAGTTCTAAGAGAATTCTTTATGAGTACATCGCATTATTCATGAGCTCTTTTAAAAATTCTCGTTTCATCTGGAATGGGAAATGACGAATGGAATTGGTCATAGAGTGATAATAATCAGGAGGAAGCGTACCAAGACAGCACATGTTCCCTGGATGTTTTTTACAACGTTCTAAGGATATTTTCAACAGGTTCGGATGTTTTTAAAATGTTTTAAAAACTTCCGAGTGCTGTTGGGGGTAGAGGTCATCACAGGGCTTCCACTGATTTACTTGTTCCAACAGAATCATGTAATCACGTGATCTTGTTGGTTAAAATGATCAATCAGGGAAAAAAGAAATAGCGAAGATGGAAGCCCTGGGTTACGCCGGGTACTCATGCTAGCGACTGTCGGACGAGAAATAATTAGAACAGAAAACAAATCCGAGTTAAAAACATCTTTCCTCTTTTTCTTCTGATGATGTCGCGCGCGACAATCGCTAGTATGAGTACCCCGGGTTACAGTGACCAATTTTCAAATTGTTCAATTTTTCTCATTGGCCATTCTTTTTAATAAAATACTGTGATGGATTGATCCAACGGAAGAAGTGCATGAATTATGCATAATTGGATAGAGTGTCATAAAACCGAATTCCCATAATCCCGAATTTTTTCAGCTCGAGCTGAATTCTTATGAAAGGCTTCAATTATTTGTCCTTATTCTTCCTGATATGATGAACAAAGATATGAACAAAGATACGAACAAAAGATGGATTTGACTTGAGCTCGAAAAATTCGGAATTATGCAAATTCGGGCTTATGGGAATTCGTTCTTATGACACCCTAGACAGCGCACAACCCGTACAGCACAACAGACCAGGAAGAGTTCATAAAGAACTCAATTAGGGCTTGGAGAACTCGATTATGAATTCTCAAGGATTCTTTTTGAACTTCTGTGCTGTGGAAAAAATCTCAAATGAATTCTGAGAAAAAACTCTTGAAGAACTCTTTCAGAATAAGAAAAAGTGTTCTTGGACCGGCGTTACATGGAGCTGAAAGAGAGCGGAAAGCGCAATGCGGAACCCCTTGATTGAAGAGAGAGGCAAATGGCATCTCTCTCTTCAACCAAGGGTTCCGCGTTGCGCTCTCAGCTCTTTCTGAGCTTCATGTGACACGGGTCTTAGGCTGCTGTCCCATGGTACAAAAATTAACTACGGAACGGGACGTGCGGAATGAGTGGCGCCAATCAAAGTATTCCGCTGTTTTCTCTTCCCTACTATCCCATAAACGGAAATAGTAGCGGATCGCGGTACCAATACTTTTTAAGTATGCCTAGTTTTATCTGGTTTCATCGAACAGTCACTAAAAATTCTGAAAATCTATTGGTACCGTGATCCGCTTTCCGCTCTTTTTCCGTTCATGGGACAGTAGGGAAGAGAAAACAGCGGAATGACTTGAATTGGTGCCGCTCATTCCGCACGTTCTATTCCGTTGTTGATTTTAATTGCATGGGACGGCAGCCTTAGAGCGTTTGAAAAGAATTCGATTCGTCAGACATTTGCAAGTTTCGTTAAAATTCTCAAAGAAGTCTCATAGAATTTCAACGGAACTCGCAAACGTCGGACGAATCGATATGTTTCAGAACTTTTTTGGAACACCTTATAGTATAAAACACTTCTTCAAGAGTTCTTTTCTCAGAATTCATTTGAGATTCTTGTGCACTGTCTGGGACTTCATTGCATAACTCTTTCCCAGTTAGCACCGGAAGGTTTTATGTACGTTCCCAAAACCTATCACAATATGCAAAGAACATGGCAAAAAATACAAAAAACATTACGGAAGTATACCGTTAACGTGCAAATGTCCGCATAAGTTCAAATCACTTACACCCAGGGATCCCAGATAACACGCGAAGAATTCTTCTTCAAGAGTAAGAATAGAACTCTTCAAGAATTCTTTTCGAACCAACGAATTCATATAGAGCTTTGGAGGGACTTGGTTAGGTGGCGTGAATGCGTGTGCATCGTGTGCGTGTTTGCTCTGTGCTAAGGCCGGAGACTCATGCTGACTCATGCTAGCGACTGTCGCGCGCAACATGATTAGAAGAAAAAAGAGGAAAGATGTTTTCAACTCGGACCTCTTTTTTCATCTAATGATGCCGCGCGCGACAGTCGCTAGCATGAGTACCCGGGGCAGCGTTGCCAGTATTCCCTAGAAAAATCTTCAGCATCTGATGATTGGTTATTTCTTGTATAACCGGCCAATCATATTTTCAATTTAGAAAGAAATGACCAATGCCAGAAAATCTGAAGATTTTTCTAGGGAATACTGGCATCACTGACCCGGGGTAATTATATGTAATCGGGGATTAAGATTGTAAAGTTTGATTTAAGAAGTGGCTGCGAAGATAATTCAAGTTGCGGAGAAGAAGTGAGAGTGTGCGTGGGATAAGTTATTGTTGTTTGTGAAGGGTAGAGGTAAAAATAAGTTGAGGTGAAGTTTGAGGCTATGGCGTCGCGTGGGAAAGGTAAGATAGGAACCGATAAAACGAGCGGGGTAGGTGAGAGCAGCGGTGGTCCGAAACAAAGAACATTGACGGGGAGTTCGATGAGCAGCCAAAAGAGGGTATCTTTTGAACTATCGGAAGAGAAAAACACAGGGAAGGAAATAGAGGAAATGAAGAGTACAGTTAGGAAAGAATTAGAAAAGATTAAAGAATGCAGACAAAAATATGTGGGATTATTAGAGGATTTGAAAGAGAAAGAAAAGGAATGGGAGGAAAGATTGGAAAATATAGAAGTCAAGATGGATAGGTTAGAAAAGGGAGTAGATGAGAGGACGGGGAAAGAGGAAGAAGGCAAAAGTGATAATGAAACGGAATACAGTATGACTGTAGGTAAAAGCACAGGGTGGGATGGAAGCAGTTACGAGGGATCCAAATATAGCGAGGGTAAATTAAACGATAGAAAAGTTGAGAAAATAGAGAAAATGGTAATCGCACAAGAAAAAAGAGAGAGGAAAGAAAATGTAGTGATAAGAGGGGCAAAAATACGAGGAGAAAAACCAAAGGGATGGGTAGAAAAGTTTTTGAGAGAAAATTTAAGAGTTAGTTTAGAGGCAAAAAAGGCATGGGTAAGCGGTACGGTTATTATAGCCAAAATGGCAAGTGTAGAAGGAAAAAAGGAGGTTATGAGAAACAAAAATAAGCTGAAGGGAGGGAACTATTTCATAGAGAATGATCTGAACTGGGAAGAAAGGAAAACTCAGGGAGAAAATCAACAAATGGAGTAGAGAACAAAGAAATAACGGTAGGGGGGTTAAGGTTGGAAGAGGTAAGGTGAGAATAAATAATTTATGGAGAATGTGGGTGGATATCGAAAAAGAGTTGGAGAGGGAGAAAGTAGAGACGGAAGCACAGAGAGGAGATGAGGCAGAGGGACGGATAGGAGTGCAAAATTTATAATAAACCAGAAAGGAAAAAAGGTGAAAATGAATGGGAGAAAAGAAGTGTATAAAGGGAAGAAAAAGAGCAAAATTTTAGTAAGAGGTTGGAATATGATTTTTTGGAATGTCGCAGGACTAAGTAGGCAGGATAAAGATTTTTGGAGGTATGTTTCCAAGTTTGACTTTATAAGTTTGAGCGAAACATGGGTGACAGAAAAAGGATGGAATAATATAGGAATGAGTCTACCTAATACGCATAAATGGGAATGTAGTTTTGCGAAAAAAGAGGGAAAGAAAGGTAGAGCGAAGGGTGGAATACTAATAGGATTGAGAAAAGAAAGAGACTATGAAGGGTGTGAATTGATCAAGGAAGGAAAAGAAAGAATAATTATTTCTACAGTAAAGGAACAAGACAGATGTATGTACATATGGTCGATGTATGCGAGGAGGGGATGGGAGGAAATCGAAGAAAATTTGGATAACGTTATGGAAGCATTGGAGGGAGAGGTAGTAATAATGGGAGGGGATTTTAATACAAGGACAGGCGAATTGGGTGGGGTGAGAGAGGACGAGGAAGGTATGTGGAGAGAAAGTAAAGATAAAACAATAAGAAACGGGGGTCGAAAAATGATAAATTGGGTACAGGATAAAGGGATGTACATATTAAATGGGAATGTTGAGGGGGATGGGGAAGGAGAATTTACTTATGTTAGTTCTAGAGGCTGCTCAGTGATTGATTATATTATTGTAAATGAAAAAGGCTGGGAAGAATTGGAAGATTTCAAAATAGATAGTAGAGTAGATTCGGATCATTTACCACTAACGTTTAAGTTGGGCTGCTCCAGGGGGCATAATCTCAAATGGAACATTCTCAAACGGATTTCAGCGCTGCCGTACGGTAGTACAGTGAATTATTCGCCATAGATACAACTAACACAAACAATGAACAAATCACACCGATTTTCGAATTAGTGTTAGTGTATACTTGTAAAATAGTTCACTGTACTACCGTATGGCGACGCTGAAATCCGTTTGAAAATTTTCTATTCGAGATTATGCTCCCTGGGCTGCTCTCCCATGCATCGGAATGGACTGCCGGAACGGAACAAAACTTTCAGTGACATTTTAGTCCCCGTTCCGTTCCTTCGAAATCGTATACATTGTCGCGCATGATCCGGAACGATTACGACCGGAATGAAAATTGACCAATTATTGCTCGGATTTCTTTTAGCAGGTTCTACCAGAAAGCTATAAACCAAGTTTCATTAGTTATGATAATATTCCGTTCCAGCACATTCCGGTCCATGGGAGAGCAGAGCGACTGAATTGAACGGAACGTATAAGAAACTGAAATTCTACTGAGATCACCGTTCCGTTCCGATAGAATATTCCGATGCATGGGAGAGCACCCTAAGATCGTACACCATTTCGATTGATCACTTTTCATAGAGGGTGTTTCCGACAGCAGTGCATAGTGCGCGAAGCGGTGCTCAATTGTCAAAAAATTTTATTTCGGACCAATCAAACGACAGTATGAGATGAATTGAGCACCGTTTCGCGCACTGTGCACGCTGTGGGTGTTTACGGCAAATGATCGGTTCAGGTTTATCCCTAGACAGTGGTACTCAATTACGAAAATTTCTAGAATTGATCGGATCAGTGATCCGTCCTGTCTTACAAGTCATTGCTGGCTATAACGTGAACGTGTTCAATGGCATGGTCGTTTTATGTTAAATGGAAATTTTCATCAACTTCATCTTCTGCGTCATCTTCAAAAAATAGATTATATAATCATCCATGAAAATCCATGTTAGTCCAATAACTCAACTTGTACCTAATAGAAAAATGAACATTATTAAAGAATCGTTCTTGACATTGAAAAATATCCAGGAATCACTACAATAAAGAATGTTATTTTGAATTGTAAAGAATTACAGTTGGATGAAAATTTGGTTTTCTCAAGCTTTGTGAACATTAATATAAAATAATATTTGAAATAATTTGTCACTTTAAAACATTGATCTTATTTATTTAGTAGTAATTCACTTTATTGCCACAAAAACAATACATAAGAATTATCTTAATTTATTTTGTGAATTTTAAGGTTAGAACTTCTTTCATAATAAATAATCAAGTATTTTCATCAATATCGGCTTAACAAAACAATTTGAAATTACTTTTTAGCACGAAGATGATAATTTGTACCTTCAAATTTTATAAATATTAATTAATGCCACCTAATTATCTTTCTCTTCCAGTTTCCCGCTTTATTTCATAAAGATACGTTAACACCGCCTTGTAAGACAGGACAGGATCACTCAGGGTACCCAAGCTGTAATGTAGAAACCAAAACACGAGTTCCAGCGCCGCCTACTGCAACTCTGCGAACCAAAAGTCACAAACACAAGTACACCATGTATAATTATATATGGTGTACTTGTGTATGTGAACTTGTGTGGGTAAACTGGTGTATAAGTATACATGGTGCATTTGTGTATGTGACCTTTGGTTCGCAGAGTTGCGGTAGGCGGCGCTGGAACCTGTGTTTTAGTTTCTACATTGTAGCTTGGGGACCCTGGGATCACTGATCCGATCAATTCTAGAAATTTTCGTAATTGAGTACCACTGTCTAGGGATAAACCTGAACCGATCATTTGCCGTAAACACCCTGGAATACGTGCTCCCTAGATTTACATCGAATTGTTTATACTTACACATTCGTAAATGAAAACATATGTATGTGAGTGATGTGTGTGAAGTTGCTGACATAACCTATATTAATGTGAGTTTTTCTGTTATTCTTTCAATTATCATTCATTCAGTTCATATCCAGCTTTTGTGTATTGATTTATTTTATTTTTCAATCGTATTTATAGGTGACTTATGGAATATAGACGTCTCTGAAGTGAGTAGTTCCATATCCAATCAATAATTATTTTATTATTGATTATTTATTATTGATATAATATTTATTATTGTCGATTGAATATGGAACTACTTACTTCAGAGATGTCTGTATTCCATAAGTCACCTATAAATACGGTTGAAAAATGAAATAAATCAATACATAAAAGCTGGATATGAGCTAAATGAATGAAAATTGAAAGAACAACAGAAAAACTCACATTAATATAAGTCATGTCAGCAACTTCGCACACATCACAAACATATATTTTCATTTACGAATGTGTGAGTATAAACAATTCAATGTGTTATATACATGAAAGGGGATTCCCATTCAGTTCCTGCGCTTAACTCAGGTGGCGCTGAATGTCGTTCTCAAGATTATTCATTTGAGTTTATGCCCCCTGTGACCGGTAAACACCCGTTGGACCGAAAGCCCGTTAGGCCGAAAGACCGTTGGACCGAAATTTATTTTACCGAATGACAATAATCCGAAAAAGTTTTGGTGACATTCTATCTTATTCGCACACGACTAGTAACGTATAGTAATATTTCGGATTATTGTCATTCGGTAAAATAAATTTCGGTCCAACGGTCTTTCGGCCTAACGGGCTTTCGGTTCAACGGGTGTTTACCCCGTGACCCAGTCACAGTAATAGTTACAAATTTTTTGTCAGGTCTATTCTATTCGGGTCAGTTGCACTTTGGGCTTATTTCTATTCGGGCCTGAGGACTTCAACCCATTCGAAGATGTTTTTTTCGTCCAGAATACTCAAAATCGAATTCACAAAGAAATCCACAATTTTCAGGGATGATTCTTTGAGGTTCTATCTGCCTGCTTGAATGCTAATGCTCAAATCTTCTTAAGGGGTTTTGAGTTCGGTTCAGGTGATAGTAGCGTTACCATCCGAGCACGTTGGTTAGAAGAGGATCCTCCTATATGATAGAAATAGAGGTTCGATATCCCCTGTATAGGAAAAACATCCCCTTTAATATTCCTCAGTATAGGGGAAACCAGGGTATCATCCGAGTAGGTTTTGAAAAAATCTTTTACCTATCCAGAAAACCTTTTACCCAAATTTGTTAAGTATGAAAGATTATTTCCTGGAAATTCAGACTATTTCATACGTGCAGTTCGGAGAAATCTTGCAGACAAAATGTTGACTCGAATGGTAAGAAGGGGATACTAGCGATCCCTTACGGGATACGATACGATCCGAGCTCATTGGTTAGAATAGAAAAAGGCTTTACGTTAGAAAAAGAGATGTTGATCAACACCTTGAAAGGATACGATGTTTCTTTGAGACTTTATGTGCATCGCTAGAGAGCCTGCATTTTCAATTTCTAAAAAATTCCTTTCCCAAAATTTTTTTTCTATCCCTTTTGGGAGGATAAGAGCGCATAAGTGGTTCCATCTGGTGGCATTTTTTCCGCCTAAAACACTCGAAACTGCGGGCATAAAAAAGTCTGAAATTTTCAGGGATAAATCTTTGAAGGTTTGTCTAGGTCTATCAGGGGGCATCAGGGGGCATAATCTCAAATGCAACGGTAGGGCACTACAATCCAGAACGTTCATTATCTAGAAAGTGCAAAATCCCGAGTGCCAATATCCAGAATGGGCAAAATCCCGAATGCTCATTATACAGAATGTTCATGGTCCCGAATAAAAAAATATATATTTTAATATAAATCAAATAATTGACCAGTTTAATCGTAAGAAATTAATTGTCCTCACTTACTATGCGTTAACAAATAATTTTTCATTATAAAAGTGGCCAATTATTTGATTTATATTAAAATATATATTTTTTTATTCGGGACCATGAACATTCTGTATAATGAGCATTCGGGATTTTGCCCATTCTGGATATTGGCACTCGGGACTTTGCACTTTCTGGATAATGAACGTTCTGGATTGTAGTGCCCTACCAAATGCAACATTCTCAAACGGATTTCAGCGCTGCCGTACGGTAGTACAGTGAATTATTCGCCATAGATACAACTAACACAGACAATGAACAAATCACACCGATTTTCGAATTAGTGTTAGTGTATACATGTAAAATAGTTCACTGTACTACCGTATGGCGGCGCTGAAATCCGTTTGAAAATTTTCGATTCGAGATTATGCCCCCTGGGGGGCATAAACTCAATAAGTGAATTTTCAGAATGACCTTCAGCGCCACCAAGGGGAATGGTACTGGAATTATTCTCACATGAATACACAAATGCTTAACAAATCATAAAAGTATTTGAAACAGTATGAGTGCCTTCATGTGAAATTAATTCAAGTACCCTTCCCCTTGGCGGCGCTGAAATTAGTCTAAAGAACGTCCATTTGAGTTTATGCCCCCTGAGGTCTATACAGAGTCGGAATTTTAAATTTCGGAAAAAAGCAAAAAGAATTTTTCTTCTCTCTTCCGAAATTCAAAATTCCGGCCCTGTATGGGCCTAGATAACCCTTCAAAAATTCATCCCTGAAAATTTCAGACTTTTCTATGCGTTCAGTTTCGAGTATTTCGGTCGGAAAAAATGCTACCAGATGGAGCCACCTATGCGCGCGTATCCTCTTAAAAGATGATACGAGGGTTTTTTCGGGTCTCTCTTTCTATTGTATAGGCGTGTCCTTTTCTAACCAATTTACTATAATGGTAACGCTCGCATCATCCTGAACCGATCTCCGTTGATAGAGATAGGCGATCTTGACGGAATCGATACTTTCCTATGAACAAATCATCAAGTTTTTATTGACTTTCATAAAACCTTGACCGAAATTCTATAAAAATTTCATAAAAAAGAATTGTCTCTGTCAAGATCCCCAGATAACACAGAAGAATTCTTTTCAAAAACAAAAATAGAATTCTTCAAGAACTCTTTTTGAACTAATAAACTTATAAAGAGATCTGAAGGAGTTCAATGTTTGGAAACGTTGGAACGTTGTGAAAACCTTTCCTTGAACACGTCCCAAGAACATTGCGAGAAGACATGAATAGAACTAAACGGGACATTTGCATGTTCCTGCGACATACATGCGACGTTTTTAGAACATCATGAGACGTTATTTGCACGTTCTCTGTGTAACCAAGCACGTTTTCGGAACGTCCAGAACACCTCCCGGTGCTGTATGGGAAAGAACTCGTCAATGTCCCAAACATTGAACTCCTCCAGAGCTCTTTAGGCATTCATTAGTTCGAAAAGAATTCTTGAAGAATTCTATTCTTGTTTTTGAAAAAGACTTTTTGTTATCAGGGTCTCCCGTCGCTCTCTGTTAGAGGTGCACGATATTCCAGAGCTATCGATATTTTATATACCATTTTTATGAAAATTTTTATCGATATTTTGTAAAATTCAATATAAACTCGACACAGTTTGTATAGAACATATCGATATCGTGGAATATCGTGCACCTCTATACTCTCCGTTGACTTCTTATTTACTCTTTCGTATCAATAGCCAAGTTCGTTTACCGATGTCCCAAGTTACCCCAACTCGCTCCAAGTATTTTGGATTCGCTACTTCCAGTTTAAGCAACGAAATGATTGGTTTGGTACAAGTTGGAGCAACTCAGGGCACGTAGAACGAACGAACCTCATATACGCGAAATCAACGGAGATACAACCTTGATGTGGGTCAATGTGCTGTTGGAAACATATCCCAACGGTGGCAGTTCTATGGGAGCTATTGATATCCACCAAAAATCCTATTAGAAACAGAAAAAGAACCACTGAGAATTATCTTCAAAATCTCAAGAAAATACGATGTGCTTCGTCAGAGCGGTATCTGATAAACGATCTAATTCGCAATCAATTCCAAATTTCCTTTGATTTTGCAATTCTGGATACAAATTGTATCAGCATTCATAGATATATCTGAATTTGCGTGGAAGAAATCCAATAAGGTCTGGCAAAACTCAATTTTTCAAAATAAAATTTCCCTCTCGGCGCATCCTTGGTTGAACGAAACCATTGATTCTCGCCAAATCTCATCGAATCTTGTACAATGTTATGACCTAATCCCATTACATTTCATTTCATCAGATTCTACGAATTTTTCTAACCAGGGATCTTACATCTACGCATGATCCTAATGATCTTTTCATTCTTTTAAAATGAAAATTAGCTGCGAAAACAGTTTGAGGTTAGAATTTCATGATCCCTTGAATTAGCGATACCGATTCTTGAACGGAATAGATTCTTTTTTTTTTTTTATAGAAAAAGCATTCATTTTTTATAGATTTGTATGAAATATTGATAAAATCTTGATATATTCTGTATAAAAGAGAATCGGCACCGGTAATGCCCTGGTGAAAATAAAGCGTGCATTTGGAGCGTCGCATAGGAGTGTTATTACCGTCACATGAGAGTGTATTAAGAGTCAATTGGCGCAGTTGAGCGTGGATCGAGCGTGAAGAAAAGCGTTCATGCACGCTGTACTCACGCTTATATTGAAGTAAGCGAGCATTGAACGTATATTGGCCAGAATCACGTTATTGGTACGCTGTTTGAACTTTATGTGCACGCCGTTTTTTCGCCAGGGTGGTGCCTGGTAATGGTAACCGGCTCCTGTGAGAAGACCGGTCATTTTTTTCTGCATAAAATAAATCAAATTTGTATCGAAGTTTATAAAAATTATATGTATTTTAAATAAAAAAGGGTCGATCCTCTTCAAAAATTCCCATCACTTCTTTGAATGCCACCCTCAAGATTCTTCATTCAAAAAGTGAATGAAACATACGAATAAGAGTTTATAATTTCTTAGACTCAAAAAACCCTTGTAGCATCTCAATTTGATCCTTTAATCTTTGCAAATTAAATGCTACATATTCATGAACTTCATTGTAAAATATCACAGGATAATTTCTTATCGAAAGACGTATATAAGCACGTATCCTTCGTTGAGATCTGGCGCGTTAAAATTTCTAGGACCAATAGAAAAAGGGACAAAAGAATTTCCACTGACTGTACAGCTGATGTTCCTTTATACAGTGGTTCACGGGACATCAATTGACAATTGCGCGATCGAATAGGGTTTTTTACTTGAAAACGATAGTAAGTTATCTATGAAATATCATTTGATCGATCAATTATTCTTCATTGTGTGTTAAATTTGATGAGAGTTTGTATAAAAAGTAGTAAATAAAGTATACCGAATGAGTACAAGACACGAATGTATGACAACAGAACTTCGGATGAGACTGTACAGCAGAAGTTGTATTGACTGCAGTGTTTTCAACGACGGATTGCATTTTCTGTTGAAATTTCTATAAAAAACTAAGATATCGTGAAAATTTAATATCTCTTAATTCATGGAGAAATTTAAAACACAAATAGTAAGCGGAAAGAAGTTACGTGCGGGGAATGATTCAAAGAATTTTACACAAAATAATGCAATTGCAATTCATGGACGCTAAGATTTCGATCACTCTAAATTGTACCAAGTGTGTATTAAAAAAATGTAAAATTTAAGATACAATAACCATATTGTCTCTCAAAAACTACTGCGATGAATTCTACAAAATCATGTGGCGTATTCGTATCGATGATTGCTCGATAATTCGTTGAAAAATTCAGAAGAACTGAATCAGTCGGTGCTGCCATTTGTCACGTGATTACATTTTTTTCAAACGTCACTTTTGGCGTGAAATTTAAATTTCAAGTACAAGGACTCGCCGGTTAAATTCCAATATGGGTAAAACGAGAGGTGTACACGAAACAACTCCGGAGTTGAGAAATCGAATGGTAGGAATGTACGAAGCTGGTTTGGGTTTAAGAGAAATTGCAGCTGCCGTAAATTGTTCGGTGTGTATTCAATTTTCCTGAATTTATATACAATATTTATAACACATCAATTGCCTCATTCTCAGCCACGTACGGTCAAAAGATGGCTCAATCGATTCGACAAAGAGGGTACGGTTGAAACTCGTGAACGTTGTGGTAGGAAAAGAGCGACCACGTCGGAACAGGACGAAGCCATAATACGCCTTGCCACTCAGACTCCAATCACCGCTGCTAAAGCTGTTCTACCTGCTTTGGGGCTCACTTGTTCGGTTGATACAATACGAGAAAGATTACACAAGGCTGGGATACACAATTGGAGCCCTTCCAGAAAATATATGCAAAGGATTCCTTTAGGGTAATTTTATATTCCATCAGAGACGCAACAATGGAGAGTCCAAGGGTGCTGTAGCACCCGCTCAATTACGATTTCCCCTGGAGGTGATGTTGCTGACGTTTGAATCGTTTACTAAAACGAATTAGTGCTCGAAGAACACGTTATTCTGCTGTTAGAGACCAAAAATCTCGCAATTCCAAAGAGTTAATTCGAAGTAAAAAATAACGATGGTTCGCCAGATTTTATGAGTTTATATTTTTATTCCGTTTCGTTTATAGAAAACGATTCAAACTTCAATAACATCCAGAGGTGCATACTCCACGGTGTCGATATTTTATGTACAATTTATATAAAGTTTTTATCAATAATTTATAAAATTCAATATAAATTTGACAAAGTTTCTATGAAAAATATTGTGCACCCCCTGAACTGTGATACATAATTTTGAAAATTTTTTCCAAACAATAGAAAAATATATCCAAACAAACTAAACTCTCTTTTTTTTTTTTTAATCACTGATAGTTAGATGCTTTGGTCACCCATTCACAGCGATAGGTTGTTTTACGTAAGAAACTCATTAAATTATTTTATTATCAGCAACGATACGGACAATTCAGTGATCCAGCAAGCAGTTTGGAGACCCACCGGCACTCAGTTGGGTAAAAAAAAGTTGTTTAAGGAAGCAAATAAAGCTACAAAGAGTACACCAAACACCAGTAAAAAGAAAAATCCTCCGCGTAAAGTGAGGGCTAGAGATTTATACGTTGGTGATGGCGCACCCGCGGAACAAGCTGCAAAACTCTCTAATCAGTCCCAACAAGAATTCACGTTTCCCCAACAGGATGTTCAACAACCGCCTCAAGGCTCCAATCAGTCCGTATCATCCAACCAAATACAGTTTAACAACGCTCTGAGTCTCGTTCAACAACCGCAGACCCAACAACCTATTTACCAACATCCAGAACTAAGCATGGCACAGAGTTGGCCTCTCGATTTGGTGCAAGGGAATTATCTTCATCAGGTTTGTATACTTTACTTTCAATCGCATTTAGAATTCAATATAATCTTTTGGGGATATGTAGAATCAACCAAACCAAATTCTTCACGAACAAACGGCGCCTCAACAACTTCAAGAACTTCACCCTCACTCTCAATCGGGACCGCGGCATCACGAATTGGAACTCCATATTCAACAACAAACTCAGCACAGATTACAGGAACAACAAAACACTCCTTCAAATCATCATCACAATCCGGAACAATCACCCCTCCAATTAGAACACCAGATGCAACTGGAACATCAAAAACATCACCTATCCTCCGACTTACCTAGTCCTAGAAGCGATCCGAATAGTTGCTCGAACTCTTCTTGTTCGAGCGACAATAACAATGAAGAAAAAACCAAAGAGAAGATCACACGATTACGTCCAAGCTCTGACGAAGAGCGAAAAAAAGGGAAGAAAAAAGGAGGAAAAGCCAAAGGAACTCTGGAGACCAGCGTTGAGCTGAGGAATCGTATGATCGGAATGTCCGAAGCGGGATTGTCGACTCTTTCCATTGCCCTGGCAATAGACAGATCGGCAAGTACAAATTTTTCTACAATCTACGTATATTTAATGGTATTGTATATTTATTTTGTACAATTCAGGAACGTACCGTGAAAAGATGGTTGGAACGTTGGCACAAGGAAGGCAATGTTCAAACAAAGGAGAGAAAAGGTCGACGTAGAATTACCACGAAAGAACAAGACGAGGCAATCGTCGCGATGGCGACTCAGCATCCTTTGACGGCAGCGAAATTCGTCGCTCCTGCTTTGGGATTAAAATGTAGCGTTGATACGATCAGAGAGAGGCTACACAAAGCTGGAATCCATAGCTGGAAACTTGGAAAGAGACAAGGGTAAATATTCTTCAATTCACATACATTTTTCATATGAAAATTCATTGTATTTTTTCTGATCTTAGGGAAGGCAGTTCCGCACAAACCGTTCATCTTTGGCAACCGAGCGGCAATCGACCTAACAAACCAAAAGTCCCTTCCGGGGAGAAAAAAAGGAAATCTTATTCCAATAAAAAGAAAGATCCAAGCACGGTTTCGACATCCGATAGTAGCAAAAGAACGCTAAAAAAAGATGTCAATGAACCTGAGGAATTGAAAGGAATGCCACCACCCGCGGTGAATATAGTTCCCGAACAACAACCTTCAATTTCGTTTCACAACACCGCCCCTCCTCCTTGTAAATAAGAATTATTATTATTTATTCTAAAATTCAACAAACGAAAAATAATGATTAATTTTTGTGTACCCACTGTGTACTTTCGTACAGTGGGCAACTATGTTTCAGATCCTAGTATAATGCAAACTGGGTCTACGGTTCAGACCCAAACATCTTCGCAAAGTACAGTCCTGCAACCGATAGGTCCTATAATGCCACAGAGGCCGGATTGTAGATTAGCGGCATCCGGTGTTCCCCCTGTATCCACTCAGGGAAATTCCACGGTTTCGTATCCCTCGTGTATGGTCGCTGGCAATAACCATCCTGCTCACATAGAACAAACAGACCCTCTCAATTATGAGCCCTATATTTGGAGTTTTTAAGTTGAAAACAACGAGTCAGATGTTTTGAGATATTTTTGTTCAAAGCTATACTGCAAACTCGAACGTTTTCTCAATAATTCCAAATAGTAATTCCAAGTCTGAATATCGTATAAGCATTGTAAATAATTTCTCAATATCCAGTTATAATGGATAATTTTTATGTGATTGTTTTTTTTTGTTTTTAATTTCAGCATTACGCTTTTCAAGTCTTTATCGAATCTGAACAAAGGTAATGCAAACTCTTTCATTGTGAACAATCGGATAGATTGTTTTAAATCAGTACAAATAATTCCATTTTTGTCCGATCGTCAGAGACGTGGATGTGAAATTGAATTTCAGGGGTGCAAATATTTATAACAACGTATCTTATTGATGGAAATTTTCTTTTATCGAGATCAATTTATAAATCTTCGAACGATAGTGTGTACTTTGTAAGGAATTTTTGTACGTTCCCAATCCTTTTGATATGAATTTACAGTTTATATTATTGTAATGCGCGAATCACGAATAAAATGGTGATGATTTGAAATACCATTGTCTGCAATAATATTTTAAGAGAGCTAAATATCAAAATAGCGATTATATACGTAACCGGAAATACGAATCAAATTTTCAACAGAGGGACAAAATATTTTTGAACGATTTTTATGTTCTCATCGTGGAGATGCGTGGAAAGGAATTTAATTTTCTCGCTCAATCATTCCCAGTGCAATCTTTCATTCCTTGGATTTTTTCTAATCGTTGATGGTGTAAATAAAAAAGTGAAAATTTAGCTAGTATTTTATACTGTAGTATTATGATGATATCCGACAGTACGATCTCTAACGTGTAATCTAAGGCATGTAAAAGGCATGAAATTTTCAAAGAAAAATCAAAACTTGTAATCAACATTTTTCATTTCACATTTAAAGTGAACAAATTCAAGTAACTTTCGTCCGTAAATTTAAGTATCCGATGACAGACCGGTGTAATAAATTGGTAGTTTATTTATTAGATGAAACTTTGCGCTTCGTTCGCTTCGATCCAAGTAACACATGACAAAATAATTTTGCAAGTCACATTTGCGGTTCAATGCTTTGTCATATGTTAATTGGGAAGTACAGAATATTTTCATAAGTATCGCAGTATTCTGATTTCTTATGAGAATATGGGAAATCAAATCAATCGTACTTTTATAATTTCATCAAATCTCATGAATTTTCCTGTAATCGATACTCAAACGGAACCAATTTAGAAAATATTTTGACGTAATCGTCTTGATACTTCGAATCAAACATACAAATGATAACTACGTGTAAATACAAATAAATTGATTTTAATAATATTTCAAATTCTCATTCGTATAAAATCCTTTGCTGTTTTTCATTTAGATCATCAATTAACAATCTTGATGATATGGGCAACGATTTTGTAATCAAATACGTAAATACTGAAGCATGCACATATCCACTTTCTTCTAATTGAGTATTTGAGAGGATACAAAGCTCGAAGAACGCAGTTTGAAACATAAATTTCAATCGAATTTCACTTCAAATTTGTTCAACTGCACCACACGGAAAAACAATGATGTGGTTGATATTTGGGTAGCTAAAAATTAGCTGCGGTAGCTATTTTTTAGCAGTGGCAACAAAAGTTACTGCTAAAGGAGCTAAAATCTAGCTTTTGCAGCCATTTTTTTCGCCATCCAAATATTAAATACTCGAAATAGCTACCACAACTAATTCTTAGCTACCATAGCGAATGATTTATTTTCGCGCAATACTTCTCAATTGAAATTTCTGTCAATCAAGTAAAAATTGTCGTAAAATCTGAACTCTCAATCAACGCAGGATCCTTGAAAATGAATTATGGTTCTCAGAAGTCAATTATTCCGTAGACTAACCGGTCCATGCCCCAGGGCCGCGTCTTTATAGGAAACCTTCTATTTGTGATTGAATAAAGAATAATTTCAGGCAATTTTTAAATTCAATTCTTCTGTTAATGAAGAAAGGACCCCCGACAGGATCCGCGCCTGATGGTTCTTCATCCATACAATCCTTGTAAAACCAGAATTTTCTCATGAAAAGAATCAAGAAATATCTCTCAAATTAGTGAAAACAAACACAATTTATATACCTAATACTGTAAATTCAATTTCATACAAAACCGGCTATCGTACAATCAACTCATCATAACAATTTCCATATTTTTGCAACATTTTTGATAGCCTCCTCAGGATTATTCTTATAAAACATGAAAAATCCTTGAATCTGAGCTGGACTGACGTTTTTTTGACACAACATAACTTCTTCCGCGAATTTCTCAGCAAGACAGCGAATATCTTTTTCAGGATCTTGATAGAATCTCAAAAACATTTGTTCGATTTGATACGCACTACACCAACCTATAAAAAACAAAAAAAAACTGTTATGAATTTGGGGATTGTTCAAAATGTTTATATACACCCACCAATATATTCTTTAACATCCACCCTTCCTGGTCTGATGAGAGCAGGATCTAATCTCTCTAAATAATTAGTCGTCATAAATAATATTCGAGCTTCCGACGAAGCTACGCCATCCAAACAATTCAACAATCCACTCAAAGTGATCCTATTCAAACCCTCGAAAGCAGATTTAACTGTAAAATCAACGAACAAGAGCAAAATTAGTTTTCATATAAAGTTCATGCATCAAAATAACAATACCTTCTTTGGTATCCTCTCTACTACAAAAAGCAGCATCGATATCTTCGAGTAGAATGATGGTTTGTTGAGGTGCGACGGCTAGGAGATGATTCAATCTATCGTCGGTTAAACCTCGGTCCGACAAATTCAACACACAAATACCTCGTTCCAATTCCGCGGCTAAAGCTGTGATAAAAGACGATTTTCCACACCCCGGGGGACCGTATAGCAGATAACCACGACGATACGGAATTCCTTAAACGAGAGATTAAGAAAAGAGATTGATTTCTCTTTCTATTTCAAATTTTAATGAAGTCTGATATACCTCTGTCACTGTACCATGCAGGATTTTTGATAAATTCTTGACAATCGTTGATCAATCTCTCCCCGATTCCTTTGTCCAAAACCACAGATTCCAGAGGTCGTCTTTTCTTGGGGTGACCAAATTGTCTCCATTCGCTTCCCAACGCCGTGTACATTACGGTTTTTCCTTCGTGTGCTTTTAAAGCCATCTGTCTGGCTGTGAATCAAGAGTTTCAACAAAATTTCTATCATGATGAAACCTAGAAATTCGAGAAAAGAAAAATTTACCTTCTTCTAGGATATTGAAGTATAGGTTTTTGTTTCTTCCAAAAGCGGTTAATTGGACAGTTTCAAAAGGAATTCCCATTTGTATGTCAAGAGATTGCTGTTCTCTCGTTCTTTCCACTCGTATCCAATTCCCATTATATCTGTGTATAGTGATTGTTTATTGTTATTCATAGAAAATATATGTAACGTAGGTGCTATGCACTTTATTGTGTTCAAAGTTACCTCTGACCTAAAGAAATGCGTTCCAATGCTAGGTATAAAATCATATTTTGTTTTAATATGACCACTGTCGGCTTGTTCAAAACTAGTTTCTACGGACAGATGCTGTGTTTCCTTAGCACCTTTACGGGTAATCCATTGTAACAACCATTGATAGCTTTTGTCACGACAAGGTACTTCCAAGGTGATCATGTAATGTCTCCTGTATCGAATTTTACAATGTTAAAGAATAGAATCCATAGATATGAATCTTGAAAAATGCACCAATCATACCTGAAAAGTATCATCCCTCCTTGTACTCCTTTTCGTAACAGAGCAGCTCCAGCGCCTAATCCAAAGAGCCCAAAACCAGCTCCGAAATATGGATTATCGGATAGAGTTTGTATATAATCTACTATCGTCATGATGATAGGAATTTATAGAACTATTTTACACTATTTACATATGACTTATTATAAACAGCAAATGTCTTTTTCAGCTCATATACTATTCATATTGTTGTATTTTACGCTACTATCAATATAATCTGCAAGAACAATATAACTATCATTATTTGTAAGGTTATGTTCAATACTCAATATCATAACATTAATAACAGACATTAGAATTTCATACACTACCGGTATTTTTCATAACTCTACGTGTATCCGATGCAAAACCACGTAGAAAGATTCAAAATTCAATTTATTCTTCGTACATGACTGTACACGACAAGGGTGAACAAGGGTTAAAATTTGTGAATAACCATCCTTTGAATTTTCTTTGAAATTCATCGCCACGATAACGCGGTAATCGTTGTGTTTTGATTCGTCATTTTCGACACGGGACCATGAAATAGCGAATCAAATTGTAGCGATCATTGCGTCACCATACAAATAAATTTTGAAGCAATAAAAAAGATGTCTGTTTCAGTTTCAGTCTATTCGAGTTGCAGCCCCTGGCACCGTTCTGTTTTCTATACGTCATCAAATGCGGCTCTTTTGGATGATGGCAGTGTAGATTCATTATATAGAATTCTTTCATTTATTTATCTCAGAAGAGGTGGAGGTGTATCAAACACGTGCGCTGTATGGATTGGTTACTTCAGTTTACTTGAAACAATAGTACAAGTTTTATAAAAATTATATTTCCAAGGTATTGGACTATGAATGTTTAATTATTTAAAGCTGAGGTTATAATTTTATTGATAAAAAAAATTCATAAATTTTTATTCCATATAAACATTTTGTTGCTGTGAAACTATTTTTTATATCGATTGTATTGTTTGTTAAATATTAAATGTACATCTCTTCTAGATGCAGATGTGGCTGTTATTCTGTTTGTTATTGATATGCTCTATCCACATTGAAGCAGATAAAAAAATTAACAAATATGTGACCACTCTGATCGACGCCAAATGGAAAGAGACTCCACTTATTCTTGAGGCTGCCGAATATCTGAATGATGAAAATTCAAATCACTTCTGGAAATTTATAGATGCATTTACCGAGAGGACTGATGCAATGCATAATTGTAATTATATATCATTTATGTGCTCAAGATTTGTTATTATTTGTACTTATAATGCTATGTTTTACAGTAACGCAGAAGGATAGTTACGATATGATTCTGGATCTAGCTCAAAGGTTTCTAACACCCGCAGAAATGTCACTTCTGAAATTAGGTTTATCTTTACGTATTTACTCTGCAAGGGTGGAAATGTTCTCTCAAATGGCTGAAAATAAAAATACTTCAGGATTGGAATGTCATAATTTTGTAAACATTGGAGGGAAGTTTACTTGTTCTGTGGATGAAATAGAAGAATTGATCAAGCCAGATGAATGGGAAAGTACAGAAATTTATACCATAGATCATCGATATCTAGAATCCCCGCAAAACAACAGAAATGTTATACTTTATGGAGAAATTGGATCTCCAGGGTTCTTAGAGTTTCATAAAAAGTTGAAAACTTTGGCAGAAACTGACAAAATAACGTATATTCTGCGTCATTACGTTAGGGTAAATTTCTGTACTCTAAAAAATCAACAGAATACAAACAAATACATATATGTATGTATTTTTTTTTAGGATAGACCAAATAAAAGAGTACGTTTATCCGGATATGGAGTGGAACTTCAAATGAAATCCACGGAGTATAAAGCGACGGATGATTCAGATATCAAAGATAATTCAGGCAAGGGATCGGAAACGGATAACGATGGTGTAGAAGAGATAGAAGGAATCAATTTTATGACTCTCAAGTAAGGTGGATGCGATATCCTTACTTTTTATCCATTTTAATCCATCGCGATACATATTCAATAGAATTTGAATTTCAGAAATCTCTATCCAGACCGAAAAGAGGAACTTGAAAAATTGCAGAATCATTTGCTGGAAACCAGTCACGAGATCGGAGCATTGAAAGTATGGCAATTTCAAGAACTGAGTCATCAGGCCGCGGAAAGAATAATGAATTCTCCTTCGGATGAAACTATCAAAGTTCTCACAGATATTTCTCAAAATTTTCCCATGCAAGTGAGTGAAAATTATTGTTTTTGATGAACTCGAAAGAGAATGATTTAAAATCTTTTTGCTGTTATTTCAGGCTAAATCTTTAATCAAAACAAATGTCAATAGCGAAATGAAGAAAGAGATGAAATTGAATCAACAATTGTTTGCTGCTAGTTTGAATATACAACCCACAGACACGGCTCTTTTTGTGAATGGTTTGTTCTTTGATTTGGAAGCGATTGATGTACTTACTCTTCTGGAATCGCTGAGAAGCGAATTGAGAGTGATGGAAGCTCTTCATAAGATAGGTAATACTCGAATTAGAATGTAATAAAATAAGATTTTTATGATGGAATACAATTGAATTGTTTCAGGATTCAGTAGCAAGAGAATGGAAAAATTGTTAGCTCTGGATCTCTCTGTAAATTCGGATAATCAAGATTTTGCAATGGATATAAGAGATTCCGCAGTCATTTGGGTGAACGATATTGAAAAAGATTCACGTTACAGTAAATGGTCTAAATCGTTGACTGAATTATTGAGACCCACTTTTCCTGGTATGCTTAGAAATATCAGACGTAATTTATACAATTTGGTAAGTTGAATTCACATTTTATTATTGTGAATTGATTGATAAAGAAATAATGTTTCCAGGTACTGATCATAGATCCTTTGAGCGAGGAATCTATACCTTTACTGTCTCTGTTACAAAATTCCTATTCTCGTTCCCTACCGATACGCATAGGATTCGTTTTTATAACAAACAGTGATACTTCTGTAACCGGTTTATCGGACGCCAGTATAGCAGTTAATAACGCATTCCATTATTTTGCTGAGAGCAAAAGCCCTAGAGAGGCCCTAGATTTTTTGACCCACGTAAGAAACACACTAAATTGACTAAACATTTCTGTGAAAACATCCCCTAACTGATAATAACGTTATAATTTTTCAGTTAGGAAATTATTTAGGTGCTCACGGACCGGACGTGAATGACGTGAAGAAAGCTATTAGAACCAAAGATCCATCTGCTAAAATAGACTACATTCTCGGAGAAGAATCAGAATATGACGTTGGAAGACACTTGGCTAGTGATTTTGTGAAAAGAACAGGTTTCAAAACCTTCCCCCAAGCTCTATTAAACGGCGTACCGTTGCCCTCCGATCAATTGAATGCTGAATTATTCGAAGATGCTATTCTATCCGCGGTCCTCGCGCAAACTTCTAATCTGCAAAAAGCTGTGTACAAAGGTGAAGTCGCGGACCGAGAAGATGTCGTTGATTTTATCATGAATCAACCCAATGTAATGCCACGGTAAGGAATTCATATAACATAATTTTGACGTACTTGAATCATTTTCGCGATTCTCAATTCCATAGACTGAATGAACGAATATTAAAAGTCGAGAAGCACAAGTGGTTGAATCTGATCGGAACAGTTCCTGACGATAAAGAAGAGTTCACGAAATGGAGTCCTCAAGATATTTCATCCTGGTTGATGGAGAATGTACAGTATTTATACGTACCACGTCGTTCTAGTCCTCGTCATTTATACTCTTTTTGGATCGTGGCTGATCTCAATACAATTTTAGGGAGAAATTTACTACGAGAAGCTGTAGATTACGTAGTAAGTGTTTTGTAAATCTATATTACAGATATCTCAATATTGATATTTAAAAAATGTATGTATAATTTGATAGGAATCTAATGCCGATGTGAGAGTTACCGTAATAATAAATCCAAAAAGTGAGATTGTTGGGAAGAATGATATAAATAAACTCACGTTAGCCGCGTTGAATGCTCTCCCCACGGAAACTGCTATGGAATTTATAAAAACATTACTCAAGAAGGAGAATATCGATCTCCTCGCAGAGGATAAATTTGAAATAGAAGTGAGTATTCATCGATATACCTTTGATTTCATGCGATTATATCAATTTGTGATTGTATTTTTTTAGCACGAATCCGTTAAGGAACAATTAGAAAATCAAAACTTGATATATAATATTCATAAACATTACGCGAAGCATGTTTTGAATTTGGATAAAGGAGCCAGAGTGGTGCTGTGTAACGGAAGAGTCATCGGTCCATTGGATGAAGATGAGGAGTTCACTAACGATGATTTCCAACTTCTAGAAAGATTCAGCCAAAGCACATATGGTGATAAATTATTCAAGAAATTGATGAAATCAGATCTAGACGAAGATGAAGATTATGGTAAGTTGATATAAACTGTTTGAAAATATTCAGTATTTTGGAATTTTCAATGTTCAATTGTAGAAAAAGATGACATAACGGATGATATGATTATGAAAATTGTGTCCCTATTGGTACCACGTCCTCGGACTCGAAATCGTTTCGACGTGATGTTTCATGGGGATGATCACAGGTATTATTGATCACTACGATTGCAGTGTACAATCAAAAACTTACTTCATACTACTCCTTTTGTTGTAGTGTTATCAAAATTCCAGCGAAAAATTTCGATCGTGTTGCATTTAATTTAGTCGCCATAGTCGATCCAGTTTCGAGAGGAGCTCAAAAATTGGGACCGATTCTGAATATATTGCAACAATCATTGAATTGTAATATTAAAATATTTTTGAATTGTCTGGACAAGAATAGTGACATGCCTTTGAAAAGGTAAGCGCCAAATAAGGATCTTTATTGTTGTGAATAGAATTTTCATGTAGAGGGTTTTCAGTTTTTACCGTTTCGTGCTGGAGTCGGAGTTGCAGTTTACCCCTGAAGGTCATGTCAACGGTGCTATGGCCAAGTTCACGAAACTTCCCACGTCCTCGTTATTGACACAATACATCCACGCTCCTGAAAATTGGCTGGTAGAAGTAGTGCGGAGTGTTTACGATTTGGATAACATCAAATTGGATAACGTAGCGATAGGAGTTCATAGGTATTTCTTTTTCTTTTTCTAAAGAAAATAGAAGAATATTGTAAAAGAGAAATATTGTGTTTGCAGTGAATTTGAGTTGGAGTACCTACTTCTGGAGGGTCATTGCTTCGAAGCTGTGATGGGGAATCCTCCAAGGGGATTGCAAATAACGTTGGGTACAGAGAGACAACCGGCGATAGTGGACACGATAGTAATGGCAAATTTGGGATACTTCCAACTCAAAGCGAATCCTGGGGAATGGTTGTTGCAGTTACGTCAAGGAAGATCTTCGGAAATTTACGATATCACAACCGTAGATGGTCAAGATGTCGTTCAAAATGGAAACGATGTGAAAGTTTTGATCAGTTCGCTGAGAAGTCACGTATTGAAAGTGAAAGTCTCGAAAAAGCCCGATAAAATGCACATGGATTTGTTGTCGGACGATCCTCAAGAACCAGGTCTATGGAATTCGATTTCCAGGTAACATTCTGGTGTATCGATCACTCGTTTCACTCATTTTAGAAGCATTTAGTAATCATTTATTATCATGAGTCAGAATAATTATTTTCTGTTCTTTGAACTTTAACTTCTTCTTTGTCTTTTTAGCTTTTCCAAATTTTGGTAAGCTACTTATTATTACGTAGACAAATTCAATAAATCTTTTTTCGTCAATTACTCTTTCCCCCTCACTGTCTTATACTCCAAAGTAACGACGGTACTCTATACCCAAATCGAGTGATTTTAATTTGAGATATCGTGTATTGTCAGGACATTCACCACCACCGATGAAAGCGAGGAGGAAGAAGAGAAATTGAATATATTCTCCCTTGCTTCCGGTCATTTGTACGAGAGGTTTTTGAAGATAATGATGTTGAGTGTCATCAAACATACCAAGACCCCTGTCAAATTTTGGTTCCTGAAGAATTATCTTTCACCTACGTTGAAGGTAAGTTTGTGAATAAAAAAGGTAAAAAAGTATTGGTATTTTGATAATGTGGGATTGTTTCAATAGGATTTCTTACCTTACATGGCTAAAGAATATGGTTTCGAGTACGAATTGGTGCAATACAAATGGCCTAGATGGCTTCATCAGCAAACGGAGAAGCAAAGAACAATTTGGGGATATAAAATATTGTTTTTGGACGTGTTGTTCCCTTTGAATGTCAAGAAAATCATATTTGTGGATGCCGATCAGGTGGATATAAAATATCTTGATTGTTTCAACGATAAATAATGAATGACGAATGATTTTGCTTATCCTACCGTCATTAGGTGGTAAGAGCAGATTTAAAAGAATTAGCGACGATGGATCTTGGAGGTGCACCATACGCTTATACTCCTTTCTGCGACAGTAGGAGAGAAATGGATGGATTTAGGTTTTGGAAACAAGGATACTGGAGGAACCATCTACAAGGACGCTCTTATCATATCAGTGCTTTGTACGTTGTAGATTTGAAACGGTTTCGTCGTATCGCCGCGGGAGATAGGCTCAGAGGACAGTATCAAGCGTTGAGTCAAGATCCAAACAGTTTATCGAATCTCGATCAGGTAAATTATCATCCTCATCGATTGATCAATTAAAAAAGTTCAGAGTATATCGAAATTCGAATTTCAGGATCTGCCTAATAACATGATACATCAAGTTGCTATTAAAACTTTACCGCAAGAGTGGTTGTGGTGTGAAACGTGGTGCGACGATGCATCTAAAAAATACGCCAAAACCATCGATTTGGTAATGATGAGTGAAATATCTCTTGATACGTAGGGTGTCTTAAAATTTCTATTGCAAGATATTGAACCAAAAGTTTACGTGTCAGCAACTCTAGCGGGACGTGATTTTTGTGCGATGATTTATTACAACTTCTCGCGTGGTTTAAACAAGAAAATGTCTTCTCCAATCTAATAACTAAGTTTTGGGACAACCTACATACAATTCAAAATTTCTTCATTCGAAACAAACGAATTTTATGATTGTTTTTTTAGTGTAATAACCCGATGACGAAAGAAGCCAAATTACAAGCAGCTATACGTATTTTGCCAGAATGGGTAGGATACGATGAAGAAATAAAAAAATTACAACAAAAAATTGAAAATGAGAAAAGACAATTAGAGAAAGAGGAAGAAACTGGTATGTATTTTTTATCTCTAACCCCATAAAGTGCACTTACTATTCTATTCATTATCATCTTATTTTCAGATACTTCTAGTGAACTTTCTAAACACGAAGAATTGTAACGATAAATAGAAAATAAAAACCACCTAAAAAGGTGTCAGAGGTGGTAAGAACTGATTTAATTAATGAATTGAAAAAGAAAGAGCATTTTTCACGCCATAAATGCTCGGTTAATACTTGTGATTTTTTTTTATCACCGCATGATAATAATTTCAAATCGAATATGGTTTAAAAAAAGAATACAAAAATGGTATAAATTCATTTCATAGCATTTACATATAATTGGAAAAGATTATTTTCGTACCGGAAACATTGTAATATCAGAGAACAGAAAGATATCAAAACTAATTTTCAGGATGTAATTGGAATATCATTTTGCACAGTATTGTAGATAATTTAACGAGAAAAAACTCTATTCGTACCATTGAAAAGATTTCTTATTGTTTACACAATATAATTCTAAGTAATAAACTGATAATGTTTTTAAATCTCTTGTCTTTTAATTTTACTTGTGGCGAGTGGTGGTTTAGAATTATAAAGGATAATTGCACAATCGATTATTGTTCACGACTTTCAAGCAGATACAGATTTTAAGCTTCCGGAGTGAAGCTTACGCGTTTCGCCATAATTACAGACAGCTTTTTCAGACCGTACCGCTCTGAATTCTACAAATTGAAACTTTTTGCACAAACACATGGAAAAAATGAAGCTATACCAACCCTAACGGAACACCCATCTATGTGGAAATGTGGAAGCGAGGTGGATAAAAGGGAAACGTGGATACAAGGAGGAATATTCGGCGATCGGTGATTGTACTGTACAGGAACTGATCAGTCCTGAAACTGAATTTGCACTCTTAAAGCTAGAAGAATTGAATTGTATTCATTGTGAGACACGGGATATAATTAGAGTCGTTGATTCAATGACCGTTTATTTCCAAAATAATTTGCTTACATTAGTTGATTTTCACTCACGTGGAAGTTACATCGAGATTTCTATCAATTTCTTACAATTAATTTAAAAACTACATTTGTTTAACCTAAATTTTCGAACTTTCGGAACTGACCAGCAGCAGCAAAAAAACTAATTCCTTTCATGCATTAATTCTTTGTTTTACAAGATTATTTCTATTTTAAAATCTATAAACATGGTTCAACACATAAAAACAAACATTATAAATCATTTCAATCGTCAAATCAAATGAATTCGATTGAAAGATTGTAGTTAAAATTCTCACACCCAATATTTATATACGAATTGCAGTGAATAATTGATCGAAAATCGATTTGATTGAATTTGTGTATAATATATGGAAGCTTCTTACGAAGAGCAGCGCAAAAACTCATAACGCTTTCACGAAGCCTATCACGAATCATGAAGTCTTTACGAATACTTGCACAGCTCGGATTTTCAAATTGACGTCAATTCTTCAAGACGTTTGCCTTGCGAACTTCCCGAGCTGTGCTAGTTGTCCTAAAAGGCCACCAACAGTGGCAGTTTTTGTAAGAATCTGAGTTGTACTACTCTTCGTGAAAGCTTTTAAGAAGAGAAATAATAAGATTTATACTAAAAAAATGATTGTAGAAAATTCCTTACACAATATAAATTTATGTCTGAAGAATAGTGAAGTGTTTGAATAAAGCACCTTCAAAAGTCTAAAACACATTTTTAAAACGTCTAAAAGATATCTTGAGATATAAACTGTTATGCGGATTGAAATTACACATTTGTTATACATTGCGAATACATTCAAATCCTGCGAAACAAACATGTAAAAAACCATATAAAATTAAGAAAAAAATTCCAATTCATTGAATTAGTCATAGCAAAAGTAAAAAATATTAATCAATCTATTCTTTTTTTCCGGTGCAGGTTTTGGTATGGTACTTTGAACGTAAGTGTATTTAGGATTTTTAAAATTTTTCCATTCCAAAGGGGTGATTTGTTAACGTTTTCGGCTATCGTTGCGGTCGAAGGCAAGTTTTAGAGATTTTGAATTCGAAAAGGGACTGGAAGTACTTTTACGCCTCGAATTGGCTGCAGCGGTAACCGACAAAGGTACTTTGATTATATCTAATTTCGACGATATAGGAATTCTTGGATTATTTCTCAAACATTTTCGATTTGTTATAGGTTCATTCGACCCTTGAAAACCCGAAAATTTTCAATGTCGATGAAGAGGAAAGATCCAATCCCCCGAATTTCCGACTTATATCGTAGAGTAACGTGGTAATTTTGTTCCTTCCGGTACCGTTACCCGCAACGAAATGGAAGGAAAGAAAAATGTATCAAATGAAAAACGTTAAACCAACTCACTTTTGAGAACTTGTCCATTCTTGAATTCCGACTTCATTCATTTCATTGAAGTTCTGCAAAAAAAAGCATAAAACTCCAAAACTATTCATAATCGAATGAAATATTTATTTAACATGAATACATTTTGAATTGAGCTCCCATAAAGGAGAATTCGACGAGTTCTCGGAGACGCGTAAAATTTTCAAAAGAAGCGAAAAACAAGACTTTATGACGACAAAAAAATGAAGAATATCGTGTTATATAGATCTCGTTGAGATAGAATTTTTTTCTTCTTAACCATATGCGTTCCGCCATCCCCCCATAACCAAATCCAACAAATCCCAACAGATGCTGGAGTTGCATGGATGTTTCACAGCTAGCACGTTTTCCAGCAAGATCGTTGGGGAAGTACCTGAAAATACTGGACTCGTTGGTGCCCGAATCCTGCGGGAATAGTGACGGACTTGCAGATTGGGTAGGTTCTTGTTGGCTAACGGCAAGAGATGTTGGGAAACTGTGAGGTAGAAAATGAATGACATTTGTCGGAAGTATTCGGGGCGGCTGCAGATTGCGAGAAACCGCTGGGAGCATTGTAGAAATGCCAGGTATAGGTTGTGAATGTTGGACGAACGTTGGACAGAATGGAAATATGTCGGGCTCCTGTTGGGACTGTAGAAGGTCTGCAGGGTAACGGCTAGGATTGTTGGAGACATGCGACGTGCTGGATGATGCTGGAGAATAGCTGGAAAGATTGTCACTGCGTTGGTAATCGCCTGGAAATATTGGAAACGTATTGGGTTGTTAATGATTTGTTGGCGATGTGCTGTCACGGCTGGGAATGCGTCGGATATCGACAGGATTTGTGGGATGGACTAGAAAGTGCTAGGGATTGCTGTCAGATGGAGGGGATGCCGTAGAGATGCTGGATATGAGTAGGGAATGTTGGACAGACGTTGAAATAAATAGAAATGTGTCGGAATGCTGCTGGGATTAGGAATTCCCTGCAGGACAGCGACCGGGAATGCTGGAAGTATCCCTCGCGCTGGATGTTGCTGGAGAATAGCTGTAAAGGTTGTCACTGGGTTGATAATCCCCTGGAAATAATGGAAACGTGTCGGAATCGTTAATTTTTCGTTGAGGATCCGCTGTTATTGCCGTAAATGCGTCGAATATCGACAGGATTTATGGGATACACTGGAATGTGCAGGGGATTGCTGGAAGACGAAGGAGATGCCGTAAAGATGCGGGATATGAGTAGGGAATGTTGAACAGACGTTGGAATGAATAGATATGTGTCGGAATGCTGTTGGGGTTGAGAATTCCCTGCGGGACAGCAACCGGGAATGCTGGAAGTATCCCTCGCGCTGAGTGTTGCTGGAGAAAGGCTGTAAAGGTTGTCACTGGGTTGGTAATCCCCTGGAAATAATGGTAACGTGTTGGGGTCGTAGCTGATTTGTCAGCGATCTGTTGTCGCAGCTGGAAATGCGTCGAATAGCGACGGAATTTGTAGGATAGACTGGAAAGTACTGTTGATGGCTGGAGATCGCAGGGGATGCTGTGAAAATGCTGCCCCAGCCAACAATACTAGAGAAGCGCTCCTAGAAGCGAGCGATAGTAGTGCTTCCTGATGAAAATTCTCCCCTAATGGTAGCGAAATTCCAACAGTGCTATTAGAAGCGAGTGGTAGTACTGCTTTCCCACTTAAATTGGTATCTTTTGGTAGCAAGACTGTGGGAATACTCCTAGAAGTGAGCGACAGCAACGCTCCCGTATGAAAATGTCTTTTTTATGGAAGCAAGATTGCAGAAGCGCTTCTTGGAGCGAGTGGTAGTAATGATTTCTGATGAAAGTTTCTTTTTGATAGTAGCAAAATCCTATTAGCGCTTCTATGAGCAAGCGGTAGCAGCGCTACTTTCAGAGAAGAGGATGCGCGAAACCCAGTTAAGTGTACTTCTATGAGACAGTTTTATATGCATTATTAGTTACGCGTCAACACCAGTGATAACTTGCACGCAGTGTTCGTCCAAAAATAATAATGCCAAAATAATGACCGAAAGTGATCTTTTCTTTGAAAAAAATATCGTATATTAAGGTACGTACTTATGATCATTTCAATGTATGCATGTAACATAAAATACCTTATTGTCGACCTCATCTCCTCAACCTAATTTTCCGACCGCTTCGCACTTTTTTGGATAAATATTTGTATATCCATGTAAATGAATTGAATTTAGTATGAATGTGCAGACAGATGATCATGTGCTTGCCCTTGTTCATGAAATACCAACGCTTATGATCATTTCTTTTTTTTTTTCTAATGTAAATGATTATAGGATTCGGGAGAGTTATCGCAAATATATAACTATACCTTATCATAACCTCATCCATACCTTATTATAAGATGAAAGGACATCGTTTTATTTATCGGAAGTGAGATTTTCTTTACAAAATATAGTGTAACCCTTCTGTCACCTACATGACACAACGCGAGTTAGTGCTCCATTTACATGAAATTTCACATGATACATATCCATGATATGTATCACAAATATCAATGAATTGAATTGATGAAGGATTGTGTTTGAACGTATCCAACTGTCTGGTGTAGTTAAACGTCTAAAATTGTCTAGATATAAATGATTTTTAAAAATTCTATAATATTACAACGTATTGAAAAAAATACTTCTTATGGCTTAAAAAAATCTTTTTTTTCAAAATCATTTATATCTAGACAATTTTAGACGTTTAACTACACCAGACAGTTGGATACGTTCAAACACAATCCTTCATCAATTAAATTTGGATACAAGACTCATTCGAATACACTGAGAACCCAGTGGAGCCTTCCGAAGTAGCTGATCTGATCATCTGGTCATGATCACCTTTGATTGGTTGAGAAAGTGATCTGGTCATGACCAGATGATCAGGCCAGCTACTTCGGAAGGCTCCACTTTCTTTGACTGGAAGAAAATTTTCTTTCCTCCCAATCTAATAAATCTTGCTTTCAATGAAAAAATTCAGGTCAATGGAGACATTTTACATTTAATTGAAACTATATTTTGCAAGTTTGCAAAGGAATATATTTCACGAATTTTTTTGTTTCAATTCAATGAAGAATGTTTTTATTGAACTGAATTTTTTTCTATCAAACTACATTTTTTTCATTGAAAACCAGATTCATTAGAATGGGGGCAAAGAAAATTTTCTTCCGGTTAAATAAATTCAGTTCTCAGTGTAAGCATAGTTGAGCTAATTACAAATCTCACTGAGTCAAGGCAGGTTTATATTTGAACGTTCAACTGTCGTGCATATATGCAACTATAGTTGAATCCGCAATTCGCTTTCTCACTCAATGTATACTGTAAACAAAACTTCCAAAAAAGTGGAAAAATTTTTTGTCAAATCTCAAACAATTTTCGTCAGTTGACAAACATTCTTTGGGAAGTCACGGAAATTGTTTGAAAATTCACATGAAATTTTTTAATTTCCAAATAATCTGAAAATTTATAAATCTGTAAGTTTTTCACCATACTTTTTTCCTTGAAAATTTACAAATATTTTCAACAGTGTAAAACATTGATATCACATCTATTCAAATGTACTGAGCCCATTCAGAGGATATTCCAAATATTTAACGTTCATTCAAGCAACCTTCAATTGAAATTCCATCGACTATTCGATTACTTATGATCTATGAATTTAGGTAGAACATATGAGGCAGTCTCAATCGTATACCCTAGTGAAAATGGGAGCGTAAGAAGGGTAGCGACGCGGAAGAATACATGTAACAGTATTTGAGCGCGAAATAAGCAAAAATTGAAACATTTCACGCTTTGTTCCAATATTCGCTTCCGGAGCGTGGACATTTTCACCAGGGTATACATACATATGCAGCGTATGCTGTTGAAAAACACGAAATTTTCTGGTACCGTGAGTGATGTAAAACTTCTATTCATAATGCATTTCTACAGCACATTCTGGTTTCACTAGAATTTTTCATATTTGCGTCGAATTTTATGTATTTTATGTTTTAATTTCATGAATTTTTATAATTCTACAGTCATTTTTCTATACATGGAGAAAAATAATGTAGTAAAGTAGTATTATTTTGTCAAATGTCGTCGCAATTGTCTGATGGTCTCAGAGGCTTTCTTACCGAATGTAGTAAAAATTATTACAGTTGTAATTTTGTATTCCACTTGTTGAGGAGTACTTCTCAAAAGATGAGATCTAACAGTATTAATTCACTACCCTCGCGGAAAAATTTGGTTGAATTTTGTTCACTTTTGGCACAGCAATATTTCAATAAAATTCAATGAAAATCCTCAAACTTCAACAAACTTCAATGGAAGTCAACCAATTTCACTGAAAATTACTTAATTTCATGGATAATTATTGAATTTCACTGGAATTGTGTTGAATTCAGTTTAATTTTGCTAATTTTCAATGAAAATCAATTGTGCCAAAAGTGAATAAAATTCAACAAAATTCAACGGAATTTTTCCACCAGGGTAGAAAATGTTGTAATTTTTATTGTATTATTTTTCTCCGTGTACATGTACAGATTAATAACTTCCAGTTTCATACTGGAAGTTTTCAGGAAATGTATTTTACATTGTGGAATGTATATCAAATATTTATAGAACATCAGTCATTTTCGAGAAAAGTGGGGAAGAGATTTGGGATTTTTTGGGATTCCGGAATGCTCAAGCGTATACCGAGCGTGAATTAAAACATGAAGAGTAGTCCAAACGTGTGTTTGAAGTACGTATAACTTATTGGAAAAAACACCAATGTCATAGGAATCGGGCTTTGAGCATGGAAGCTTAATTAGAGAGTGGATAGGAAGGATGTAAGATACAATAGTAAAGTCATCTGAAACACGCTCCCATTACATTTCATGACACGCCTCCCTTTTCTAGGAGTAGAATACACTGGAAACAGAAGCTTCAGCGATATCGATAATATCCCCTCAATAACCTGCTTCATTGAAAATTTTTATGCTGGTGTACAGAAAAAAGTATCCCTTTGAATCTAAGAAATTTTTACTTGGATGGATCAAAATATTCCTTTCACAAAAATAAATATTTTGTGTATTTAAGAAAATTTATCATCCGCTCTTTGTTCTAAAGAATAAATTTGTTTATATCAAGACGATATTTATTCTTGTCGAAAAAATATTCATTTCGACCGGTTCAAATAGCAGTTTAAGTTCCTTAAATTTAAAGAAAAACTTCTTCCTGGGATATTACTCAAAGTAGCGCTCCCTATCAGCATTCCTGGTAACGCCACCTGGAAGCACTACTGGTAGTGCTACCCAGAAGCACTTCTAGTAGCACCCAGGCACTATCAATCGCAGCGTGTGATAGTATTCTTAGTAGCGCTACTGCCAAGCATTTCTAGTACGCTACGCTCATGGTAGCACTTCTGGTAGTGCTGCTTGGTAGCAACCCGGCAGTGCTTTGGAAGCGAAATATGGTAGCGTAGAGTCTCACGTCCAGCAAAATGCTATCTCACTCGCTTCTACTTGCTACCTGGTAGTATGAGTAGTAGCAAATTTTGAAAAGTGGAAGCATTTTGCTAGCTGGGTGGATATGGGTTGTGAATATTGGACGAACGTTGGGAAAGACGGAAATGTATCGGGCTTGTGCTGGGGTTGTAGATTTTTTGCAGGGTGATGAATGGGATTATTGGAAACATCTCACGCTCTTGAGGATGCTGGGGAATAGCTGGGAAGATTGTCTCTGCGTTGGCAATCGCCTGGAAATACTGGATTCGTCGGTGACCTGCTGTCGTTGCCGAAGAAGCGTCGGAAACCGACAACATTTGCGGGATCAACTGGGGAATGCTGCGAATCGCTGGGAGGCGCAGGGAGTGTTGTAAAAATGCCAGGTATGGGTTGCAAACGTTGAACGAACGTTGGACTGGACTGGAATATGTCGAGTGTGTGCTGTGTTTTGGATTTTCGGCATGGTCACAACTGGGATTGTTGGGGACATCCCACGCGCTGGATGATGCTGGAGGATAGCTGGGAAGATTGACAGTAAGTCAGTAATCACCTGGAAATTCTGGGGGAGTGTTGAGATCTTTAATGATTTGTCGGTGAACTGCAACCATCTGCAACATTTTCGGCAACGACAGCAGACCGCCGACAAATCATCAACGATCCCAACACGTTCCAAGTACTTCCAGGTGATTACTAACTCACTGCCCGTACAGCACACCTCCGTGGCCTCCACGGAGAACAAAGGTGGATCCTCCACGTAAGCAACGTGGAGGCTACGTAGCCGTTAGGTGGAAAACACGTAGAGTCTGCATAGAGGCGCCGGAGAAATGTCCGCCCTATGCAACGTTGCCACAGCGTGGAACGTGGTGGCGAGGTGGAACGAAAGTGGAGGCAACGGAGAAGCGAGGTGGAACAAAGGTGGACGCAACGGAGAGGCGACGTGGACGCATTGTAATATTCGGAAAGGTGGCGCTGCATGCGTCTATTCGGATAGGTGGCATCAACGTTGCTCCTGCGTGGTATTGATACATCGTACCACCTCGCCTCCACGTCGCCACCACGGAGATACGACGTAGAAACACACGCACTGCAACGTGGTGTACACGTGGAGTGAATTTTTATAGCTAGGTTTTGGCGCGCAAAATTTGAATGTTTGCAAGCATTTCAAAATTTCAAGACTATGCGAATGATTAATTTATTTTTAGTTTGGGAAAGAATGAAAACACACTGGATCTCAAGGAAGGTAAGTTGACAACAATATATATTATTTTTGTAAATCAAATGAGAATGTTCTTCACATTGTGCTGCGAAGAGGCAGATTGAATAAAAAAATGCACAATTCGTCCGAATTTTTATTATATATATATAAAATACACTGGCAACAGTTTTTGGATTGGTCTTACATTATCTAATGATTTATCATAAAAATTCAACGTCACGCATGATACCTGAATTTCCAAAAAGAAAACTAACCAATACAATGATTGTTTCATTGGAAGCAAAAAAAGAAAATTGAATCAATAATCGAAATTCCAACCTTCATAATTTGACCAAAACCTAGCTGTAAAAATTCACTCCACGTGTACACCACGTTGCAGTGCGTGTGTTTCTACGTCGTATCTTCGTGGTGGCGACGTGGAGGCGAGGTGGTACGATGTTTCAATACCACGCAGGAGCAACGTTGATGCCACCTATCCGAATAGACGCATGCAGCGCCACCTTTCCGAATATTACAATGCGTCCACGTCACCTCTCTGTTGCGTCCACCTTTGTTCCACCTCGCTTCTCAGTTGCCTCCACTTTCGTTCCACCTCGCCACCACGTTCCTACCACCTTCGTTCCACGCTGTGGCAACGTTGCATAGGGCAGACATTTCTCCGGCGCCTCTATGCAGACTCTACGTGTTTTCCACCTAACGGCTACGTAGCCTCCACGTTGCTTACGTGGAGGATCCACCTTTGTTCTCCGTGGAGGCCACGGAGGTGTGCTGTACGGGATGATAATCTTTCCAGCTATCCTCCAGCATCATCCAGCGCGTAGAATGTCTCTAACAATCCCAGTCATTACCCTGCAGAAAACCCTCAACCCCAGCGCGAGTCCGACATACTCTCGTGCGTTCCAACGTTTTCTCAACATCACCAACGCATATCAGGCATTTCCACAGCATTCCCTCCCAACTCCCAGCAATTCGCAGCATCCTCTAGTACATTCCATAAACCCTGTCGGTTTTCGATGCGTTTTCGTCAACGACAGCGGATCAGTTAAGCACTCTACTACCAATAGTAGTACATTTTGCAGCATCCTCTTGGAGTTTCCGTCTATATTGTCTCCACCAAATATCCAGCACCCTTCTGATATGATCATTGGTTGAGCATTCCATTATCAACAGTAATGTTCAATGTCTTTCCTACGCCTCTGGTAAACACATTTGCTGTACATCATTTCCTATCGACCTGTCCAACACTCCCAATGACTTCCAGCAATCCATCAACATCCACTTCTGATCCAGTATTTCCCAGCATCTGACAGATATAATTTTCAACATTTTCCAGCATCCTCTTGGAATTTCCGTCTACATCGTCTCCAGCAAATGCCAAGCACCCTCCCAACATGATCATTAGCTATGAATCCAATCATTACCATCATTTTCCAGCAACTTCCACACAGCTTTGTTGGATCCATCAGCAATATATCATATCACAACAATCTCACCATTATCTCCGCCAGTTTCCAGTAATTTATTCATCCGCCCGTCAAATCCCACATTTTCCAACGTTTGACAGATGTGAATTTTAGCAGTTCCGATGTATTCCCAATGTATCCCAGTCATATGCAATTTTTGTCGGAATTCTGTCGGTATCGACATACTACCAACAAAAAAAGTGCTGGAGATGACCATGAGGGATCGCCATTTTCCCGAGCGTTTGATGCACGGGGAAGTTTTAACAATACCTCTCGCAGCGCGTTTATAAACATAAAAGTTGTATACAACTTGTATTTTTGTTAATGGAACCCATTCGCCGATCTTATCTCCGATCTGGAATAAAAAGAAGAATAATCCATCGAATGGATATCTAACGCATCCATTTCAATAAAATTTGCAAATTTGATTCTGCTTTATATCGTTGAGTTCCTGCTGAAAGTTCCCAAGAAGGAACAATACAAAACGATGAATTTTCTCTATCATTTAATTTACAATGTTATAACGTTATCATTTTTTATCGTGTTTTATGGAATTCATCATAAAATATGTTTAATGTTCGTCCAGAACACTGTACTATTTTGTTTCCAATAACGGTTCGATTAAATTCTATAGAATACAAAAAGGAACGATAGAGTTCAATCGTTCAATAACAATACAATTTTTTAAATCCCTTGTATTCAGAAACCTCATTGAGAGCGATAGGAAAAATTAATCGTTATTGATCGTTTTGTAATAGAAACTTCTGTAATAGGATGTCACCAATATTCGATAGTTAATAAGAACAGATTTATAAGAGTATAGAAAATTTTCATAAATAGTTACTCTTCATTTTCCGATTTCCAATGATTAAAGGTTTCAATTAATTCTTCTTTTAAACGTTCCATAATGAAATCATTCACTCAATCGTTCAAGATTGACTAAAGCAATACAAGTACTATGAAACATTATGTACTGAATAATCACTAAATCAACAGCCGTCATGCGACCGATACGGATAATGTTATTGAAGTTTGAATCGTTTCAAAAAACGAAACAAGAATCCAAACTTACAAAATCCGATGAATCATCGTTATTTATCTTGTCAAATTGACTCCTTGGACCTGGAAAAATCGTTTCAACAGTGCATTGAAACATTCTCAGTCTTTAACAACTGAGTAGCTCGTTAATTGATCACTACCCTAACAGCACAATGTGTCTCTGGGACGTTTTCTGAACGTTCAGAAAACCTTTTCTACGTTCTATAAACCTTCCATAAACGTTCCAGTGGCACGTTGTGCTATCTGGGTATAATTCGTTTCAATAAACGATTCAAACTTCGAACATATTACGAATCAGGACAATTTTCAAAATATTATGATTCGAGATGATATTTGCAGGGATGTATCACGATGTTACAGCTCTTCAATTCAAAGTACTCTCTAAAATTTCTCACTCTGGGTGAGATTTCACTCTTCACCCAGTCAAAAGTGAGCCTGTCGAAATTTAGAGTGAAATTCCCTGGCGAAAAAGTTTTACATAATTTCTCATATATTTCAGTATTTTTTCATATTTCTTATAATTTCTCATATATTTTCATAAATGTCATAAATTTTCATAATTTCTCAAGGAATTGGAACATTTAGTATGAGAAATGTTTTCTCATAATAAGTCATAATTTCTCATAAAAGAAATCATATTATTTCATATATTTTCATAATTTCTCATAAAATTACATAAAATTTTCCATACATATAATGATGACTATGAGATATGGTTTTTCATAAAAAGTCATAATTTTTCATAAAAACTCATAATTTCTGACCCAAAAAGGTGCAATTATTCATAAATAAAAGAGTATCATCATATAATCTTCTAATTTCTCAAAAAAATTGCATATATGTCTCAATTTCTTAAAAATTTCATACAGTTTCTTCTCGCATCCGTAAAGACGAGAAGGATAATATGAAATATCAACACATATGAAAACATAGAAGCCTGCTGAAGTAACTGATCCAAGTGATCCGGATCAATTTTCAAGCTTTTTGATTGGTTGAAAAGTGATCCGGATCACTTGAATTAGCTACTTCGGAAGGTTCCATAAGGTCTTATCAAAAAAATAAATGATAAATCTTATGTGACTTTATGAACATATGTTTTGGAGAGCTTATAAAAAATTTTGAAATTTTAGAAGGGAGTTGTTTTTTTTATAACAGCACTTCTTTTTTTAAAAATGGTCAAATTTTATTCAAAATTTATGAGAATTTATGAAAAATTATGAGAAATTATCAAATAGTATGAGGATTATGAAAAAGTATGAAAAATTATGAGAAAAGCATTTCTCATAAGAGTGTTCAAACTCCTTCAGAAATTATGGAATTTTATGCAAAAATTATGAGAAAATTATGGAAAAATATGAGAAATTATGAGATATAACTCTTTGAGAGTGATATTCTAAGGTTTGAGGTTGGAAAATCACAGCCACTCAGATTCTAGAGTCAATTTTCCACTCTAAAAGAGTGAGGGTTCACTCGAAACGAATGAAAATCCCACTCGAAGCGGACTGGCTCACTCCGGAGACTTAGAGGAGTGAAACACGTGATTTTTCACTCTTTTAGATTTAGAGAGTATAAAAATATAACATCACATTGAATAAAATCCAAAGCATAAGAATCCTTTGGCGAAGGAATATAATTTCGTCGAAATTGTGTTGAGGAATTGAGGAAAATTGAGGAAAAAAATGAGGGACATGGAGGAATTTTTTAAAACATTTCCACTTTCTTTCTTATGTACACTGAACAAAATTGTTCTATTGTAACAAAATATTTGAATGATGATAACAAAGCTGTGCTGGTGATTCAAATTTCCTGAAAAATCCCAGTGTGGAACGCAATAAAAAACTCTTCCAGGGATGTTCTTAATTCTTTAATCAATTTCAATGAAAATTCAGTGGAATTTTTGTCAAAATTTTGAATGCGTTTCGTAGAAGTTAATTGAAAAATCGTGACGGAAGTTTTGGGTTCAATAGTCCGTTTTTGATGATTTTTTTCTGCCACCCAAAAAAGAATTTCTTCAAAAACTTTGGAAAAAGAAGATTGTAAAAATTCCCTGCGTAGGGCGATATTGGAGTCCTTCGGGCTTCGAAATCGAAAATTTCACAATATATAATGTAATGCTGTTCACAAAATAATAGAACTGAATCCTGGATTCATGCTTTGAAACTGCAATTTTCCTAACTCACTTTACGTATGGTGTAATATATGCTGTGGGAAATACAATGAGTTTGTGAAATTCACTATTCAATTGTAGAAATGTTGGATCTGACTCGGCTGGGTACTCTTTAAATTTGTTGCAGCGAAGATCTAATCCTAAGAAGTTAAAATACTGTAAGTTCAATAATGGTAAGAATCCCATTCTATAAGGGTAAATATTCACTCTATAACCCTGATGGGAATGATTTTGTTGAAAATCATTAAAAAAATTGTGGAATTTAACGGGAATTCGTTGAAATACTTTGTTGAATTTTAGTATGATTTCCGATAGCACATTCAATGAAACTCAACAAACATAACGCCTAAAACTTCGCAAAAAATTTGGCATAAGACGTCTTTTAGATATCTAATGGATATCTTCAAAACAATGCTCTAAAAGATATTTATTAGGTATCTAAAAGACGTCTTATGCAACATTTTTCGCGAAATTTTAGACTTGGTGTTTGTTTGGAATTCAGCAATATTCAAAGTTTTCATTGCGCGCTTATAAATAAATCGCTGTATTTTGCAAACTAATAGTCCAATCGATCTGAAATTTTCCATAAAGTTAGTCCATACACTAGCGAACAATTTTGTCGCTGGAAGTTTTTTGTAGCTCTTACTTCCTGCACCACTTGTTTAATGCAAAGCATGAAAAACATGGTTTTCACTTTGAAATGAGAATTTGTTAATTTTTCATTAACTTCCAACAACTTTCGCGACATTATGATCTTCGGGGGAGTTTTACAAATCGAAATTTGCAAGATTCATTCTGATCCATTCGAAAATGAATGAGATCGAACGAATTTAGTGTGGGAAAACATTGATTTTTGGTACGAAAAAATGTGCGGTTTTCATTTTTTTTTTTTTCGAAAACTATACATCCTAGAAAAAATGGTAAGGAGACACTGGCATTAATTTTGCGAGCCCTATTGCCCAGTATTTTTCAATTTTCGAAAGTCCGACTTTTTTTTCGACCCTCAACCTGACGGTTTGGACAATATTTCTACGGCTTTCAGAGCGCTAAGCGAGTTATCCTTTTTGGCACCTCAATTATAGATTCCAACCCTAAATAGATATTTATTCAGGTCCAAGCCTGATATCTGGCAGTCTCAACCCTCTCGAATGTTGAACTCATCACGTTTTAAGGAAGAAAGCAATCAATGAATTTGCGAAATGTGCAATAATAAAGCTCAGTGCCTCTATTATCCGATGAATATAAAATGAAAGCCTCAAGCAATTCCTAAAAATGGGAAGAATTTCTGATATTTTTAGATTATTTCGTTTAGAATTTTTTTTCAATAATTTTCACGAATCACTTGAGGGTTCCAATTAATAATCATTGCATGGAGAAAAAAGACGTTCTAAATATTACTACATTTTATACTAAAGTAATAGAATAAGTGAAATAGTATAATTGTTACAACACAGTATACTAAAAATTCATGCTTTATGATGTGAAGTTGCGCCAAATTAAACAATCTTCTAAATGTATTAAGCATGAATTTTCAGTACACTGTGTCGTAAAAATTATACTATGTCACTTATGCTGCTACTTTATTACAAAATGTAGTAATATTTGAAACCACATTTCTCTCCGTGTGGGGAATACGGAGAGTTTGTTTTATCCCTGCATACTTGGAATTTATTGTTTTTAGAATTCTCGTCCAAAATGGATAATTTCTAAGCAAAGTGTCCCATCATTTTGTTTCATAGGAATTTTATCCTAGGATTCGTCACGAAAGCCGTCATATACGAACTTTTGGACAGAATGGAACCATGTCTAAGCATAGTAGTCGGCGATTCTGAAGCCGACATCTTGTTTTTGAAAAATTTGACTCTAGACTCGTAATGAACGACTTCAAAAACCTCCGTATACAAACTTTTGTATAAAATGAATGATTTATGAGTAAAGTAGTCCGCTATCTTGGAGCCACCATTTTTTTTGGGGAAATTTCACTCCGAATTCGTAATCAGGGACCCCAAAAACCTATGCCCACCCAAGTACGAAGTGACAAACGCGCCGAAGTTGGTTAGATATCACACGAAAATTGGGAAGATATGAAAAATGATAACAGCGGTTCGATATCTAACCGAAGATTTTTGTTGACATCCATCTCAGATTGACGCTTGACATCAAACCAAGTTGATAATACCAAATCCCGCCGATTAACCGAATCGACTGTCACAAACGTCATATCGTATTAATACGAAGAGTGTATATGTCATGAAGTTTGTAAGATGTTCTCAAAATGTATCGATTGATCAGATACGAGGGTGGATTGATAAGTTTCCGGCCTGACCAAGAAAAACAACGTTTTTAAGAATTTTTTTTTTTTATTTCTCAACATAATCTCCTCCAAGGCTGATACATTTCTCATAGCGGTGTTCTAGTCTAGTAATGCCATCTCTATAGACTGATTCGTCAAGCTCCTCAAAATACCCATTTACAGCTTCGATTACTTCTTCATTGTCCGCAAATCTCTTACCGCCAAGCCATTTTTTGAGGTTAGGAAACAGATAATAGTCACTCGGGGCTAGGTCTGGAGAGTAGGGAGGGTGCGGCATCAATTCAAACTTCAGATCGTTGATTTTAGCCATCGCAACGATTGACGGGTGCGCTGGTGCGTTATCGTGATGAAACAAGATTTTTTTCTTCGCCAGATGAGGTCGTTTAATTTTCACTTCGTGGCTCAAACGTTGCAATAAGTCTGCGTAGTATTGGCCAGTGATAGTTTTACCCTTTTCAAGGTAATCAATGTATATAATACCTCTTGCATCCCAAAAAACAGTAGCCATAACCTTGTTCGCCGAAAAAATTGTTTTTGCCTTCTTTGGAGTTGGTTCCCCTGGTCCAATCCACTGTTTAGACTGTTCTTTGGTTTCAGGAGTGTAGTGGTGGACCCAAGTTTCGTCAACGGTTACGAATCGACGCAAAAATTCGCTTGGATTACGCTTATAAAACGCCAAATTGGCGGTAGAAATGTTCTTTCGAATCAATTTTTGGTCGACTGTTAGCAAACGCGGCACCCATCTTGCACAGAGCTTTTCCATATACAAATGTTGGTGCAAAATATTTTGTACACGTTCATATGACATCTCACAGGTCTCAGCTATCTCACGAACTTTTAATCTGCGATCTTTCAGCACTATTTGATGGATTTTTTCGATCATATCTGGAGTTGTGACCTCAATGGGCCGTGCTGAGCGAGGCTCATCAGAGGTGCTCACACGACCCTTTTTAAACTCGGAAACCCACTGCTTAACGGTTGAATATGATGGGGAGGATATCCCCAGTGTTGAGTCCATCTCTTCTTTAATTTCCTTCGGCGTTAACCCCTTCAAATAAAAGTATTTGATGACAGCACGATTTTCCAGCTTTTCCATTTTTACGAAAAACACAGAGGCGTCTTGGTCAGCGTGCTCTCAAAACTAAACTAACGTGGCGATCGGACTGAAACTATAGCTACAAGCTATCTAAGGATGGTACTATAGAACGCCACCTCAAGGTAGGCCTAGTGGCGCCATCTCTTGGTCAGGCCGGAAACTTATCAATCCACCCTCGTATGTTTGAAATTAGAAATCTTTTGATGAATATGATGTGATGAAAATACATTGTAACCTAAAGATAGTTCGCTCACCCATGATTGATACTCTGATGTTGCTCTAACACGTCCAACGGGGACACTGTCATCAAAAATACGCCAAGTTGGTGTTATTATGATGATCGATACATGATCAAAATGATTACATCAAAAAAACCTACTTCTGATAAAAATTTTGATGATATGTGGACCATCGGAAAGGAATTTTTCAATCCTGATTAAAATATGAAAAAGTTACTTCATTTGGAATCGAACTTGGATCTTCGTGATCTAAGATCCGGCTCCCTTGCCTCTCTCCTATGATTCTGTATGAATGTGGCTCGCCTTTGAAATTTATATGAACTTCACTTGATTATAAATCATTCATAGATGAAATAATTGATCTAATTTACAGAAATCTAATGAATTCCATTTGATTTTATAAAAATTGACCGAAAGTGTGGTTGAATCTCATGTGATTATTTGTCAATGAGCTTTGATCATTTTTATATATTTGTCAAACGACTGTTTCATTGATTCTTGACAAATATCAATAAATTCCGAACAAACCGTTAAATTCACATTCCTATGATGAGTCATGAGTGATTATTCAGAAAAATATCATTTTTCAATTATCTATCAAGTTTTTTTTTTTAAATAATCATCTCGCATATCTTTTAGAAATATCATGATCATTTGAAGTGGACTTTACTTATTTCGTGGTGAATTGGTGGGAACAGAACAAACGATACTGTTTCACCGACGATCATAACCCGTTCGGAATTGGTTTTTGTTTGATTCATAAGATAAAATGTTTGTAATTATTTTTTCTCATTTAATAGAGCATAAACCTCAGTTATTCCGAGATATGTGAGAATAACTATGGTTGAATGAATCAGGCGAACATTTCAGGGGTATGAGAGAGATGTAATATTTACTGTCAACACAATTACATTAACAAAATTTCCTCCATCGTATACATCGTATAGAAAATTAATCCATTGGAAGAAAGTCATCCCAGGTTAATTATTTTATTCATAAATAATTTTTAATCAAGTGAAATTCATATAAATTCAAAAAAAAATTTACAATCCTGAATCAAAAAGAAAAAATTTATTTTATTTGCAATCGAACTTGGATTTTTGTGATTTGAGATCCAACTCCTTTGTCTCTCACCTATGATTCTGTATGAATGTAGCTGATCTTCAAAATTTATATGAACTTTACTTGATTAAAAATCATCCATAAATAAAATAATTAACCTAGAAGGATGGTTATGAACGTCAGTAAAACAGTATCGTTTGTTCTGTTTCCACCAATTCACCACGAAATAAGTAAAGTCCACTTCAAATGATCATGATATTTCTAAAAGATATGCGAGATGATTATTTTAAAAAAAAAACTTGATAGATAATTGAAAAATGATATTTTTCTGAATAATCACTCATGACTCATCATAGGAATGTGAATTTAACGGTTTGTTCGGAATTTATTGATATTTGTCAAGAATCAATGAAACAGTCGTTTGACAAATATATAAAAATGATCAAAGCTCATTGACAAATAATCACATGAGATTCAACCACACTTTCGGTCAATTTTTATAAAATCAAATGGAATTCATTAGATTTCTGTAAATTAGATCAATTATTTCATCTATGAATGATTTATAATCAAGTGAAGTTCATATAAATTTCAAAGGCGAGCTACATTCATACAGAATCATAGGAGAGAGGCAAGGGAGCCGGATCTTAGATCACGAAGATCCAAGTTCGATTCCAAATGAAGTAACTTTTTCATATTTTAATCAGGATTGAAAAATTCCTTTCCGATGGTCCACATATCATCAAAATTTTTATCAGAAGTAGGTTTTTTTGATGTAATCATTTTGATCATGTATCGATCATCATAATAACACCAACTTGGCGTATTTTTGATGACAGTGTCCCCGTTGGACGTGTTAGAGCAACATCAGAGTATCAATCATGGGTGAGCGAACTATCTTTAGGTTACAATGTATTTTCATCACATCATATTCATCAAAAGATTTCTAATTTCAAACATATCTGATCAATCGATACATTTTCAGAACATCTTACAAACTTCATGACATATACACTCTTCGTATTAATACGATATGACGTTTGTGACAGTCGATTCGGTTAATCGGCGGGATTTGGTATTATCAACTTGGTTTGATGTCAAGCGTCAATCTGAGATGGATGTCAACAAAAATCTTCGGTTAGATATCGAACCGCTGTTATCATTTTTCATATCTTCCCAATTTTCGTGTGATATACAACCAACTTCGGCGCGTTTGTCACTTCGTACTTGGGCATTGCCTTTTTGCGGGAATTGAACCTCTGCATGATTTGATCCCAGGTTTTCAGCATTCCAGACCACTGTGCTGCGCGTTCTTTCGGGAGTGCTCATTCCAGTATAATATAGAGTTGAATGGATTTAACCAAATCTTATGGTTGTAACAATTATGCACTTCAATGTTACAGTAAAAATTTTTGTTCTTATAAGCAGGTATTTGGTTTCAACATCCAAGTATCGCCTTGTGACAATCATTTGTCAAAATCATAGAGAATAATCCCTGACAGCAAAAGTTGCAGTGCAACTGTTGCTTCAGTGTTGCTGCACCAGTTTGTGTTTTGTTGTTGGAGGGTTATTTGATCTCACGTATCATAGCTTCATGTATCCAAAAATCTTCGCAGCACCCCACACGGTTGAAAAAGTTAGTGATGTTCCGGATACCAGATGCTGTATCCGGTGCTATCCCCGGATAGTGGAATCATGATATCCGGTATTCATCCGGATGATACAGTTATCTGGTACCAGATACCGGATAATGTAATTTTTCTCATTTTCCTCGCAAAATGCTTTCACCTCTTTTTTTCTTTCTAAATATAAAATTCTCGACAAGAGGAAGACTTGGAAATAGAGAGTAGATGGACAAATATAGAGGGGAAGATAGAACAATATGCAGATAAAATTTTGAAAAACAATGGAGTAGAACCTAAGAAACCATGGATAACGGAAGAAATTCTCGATTTGATTAATGAAAGGAGAAAATACAAGAATAAGAGTAGCGAACAAGCCCAGCGGACATACAAGGCACTAAGGAATAAAATAATAAGAGAATCAAAGCAAAAGAACAATGGATAGAGGAAAAATGTCAGGATATAGAAGTAAGATTACATTTACGGAAAATAGATGAGGCATATAGGATTGTTAAGAGATTTTTTGGACAAATGAAATCTAGAAGCAGTAAGGTTAAAAATTCTCTAGGGAGACAATTGATAAGAACGAAGGAAAAAATAGAACAATGGATTAATCATTACGAAGATCTGTATAAAGGAAGCGATGATATGGGATTTTTAGAGAGGGAGGAAGATGTCGATGAAGAAGAATTGTGAGATTCAATTTTGAGATTAGAATTCAACAGGGCTTTAAAAGAATTGAAAAATAATAAAGCGCCAGGAATAGATGGAATAAGTGCAGACCTTATCAAAGCCTCTAGTCAGAAAACTCGTGACGCACTGTTTGAATTGGTCAGAGGTACGGAAGAGGAGAAGTACCGAAAAATTTTCAGAAGAATAAAATTGTCGCCATCCCAAAAAACAAGGAGCAGACAAATGCGAGAACTACAGAACGATTAGTTCAACTTCAAATGCCTCGAAAATACTGACAAAAATTATGTATAGGAGTATAGAGAACAAAATACAGGTTGGTTGAAAAGTTCCTGCGCTCACCAAGAGATAGCACTGCTAGCTCAAAACTTTTTTTTTCTCAAGTTGGTATATCTGTCCTGAGAACACATACAAAGTTACAAGTCATTCTGTCAATTCATTCTTTGTTTACAAGCCATTTGAAGTTGACGTGTCATTGATTTTTCTTAATATGGAAAAAATTGAATATCGTGCAGTCATTAGAGTCTTTCTTTTGAAGGGTTTAAAAGCAAAGGAAATTTATGAACAATTGTTAGAAGTGTATAAGGAGTCCTCACCTTCAAAACGCACCGTTGAATTTTGGGCTGGTGAATTTAAACGTGGTCGTACTAGCCTTGAAGACGATCCACGCGAAGGACGACCAAAAACTGCAACCACAGCAGAAATCATTGAGCATGTACATAATATGGTTAGTGAAGATCCAAGTTTGACTAAGCGTGAAATTGCCAATGCCATAGGCATCTCAGACGAACGAGTACTCCATATTTTACATGAAGAATTACGTATGAAAAAACTGTTTGGAAAGTTAGTGCCGCACACGTTAACAATTCAACAAAAACTGGATCGAAAACAAATTTCTCAGCGTAATTTGGAGCGTTTTAAGCAGAATAAAACCGACTTCTTGCGTCGTTTTATAACTATGGATGAGACTTGGATCTACCACCATGATCCTAAATTGAAACAAGAACGTTTACAGTGGACTGAAGCTGGTTGTTCAGCTCCAAAGCAGGTGAAGTCACAACGATCAGCAAAGAAGGTTATGGCATCAGTTTTTTGGGATGCAAAAGGAATTTTGTTCATTGATTATCTTCAGAAAGGTAAAACAATCAACTCCGAATATTCCTGCAGCCTTTTGGATCAGCTGGATGAAAAAATTCATGAGAAAAGACCTGGTTTAAAGAAGAAAAGAATCATTTTTCATCAAGATAATGCACCTGCTCACAAAAGTGTTTTGACGATGGCTAAATTCAAAGAACTCAAGTACGAATTGCTTGAACATCCACCGTATTCGCCAGATTTGGCTCCTAGCGACTACTATCTCTTCAGAAATCTCAAACAATTCCTTCGTGGAAAGCATTTTTCGTCGAATGAAGAGGCCATAGCAGCCGTAGACGGTTATTTTGCAGAGCTTCCGGAGAACCATTATAAGGATGGGATAAAATTATTGGAAGATCGGTTTTCGCTTTACATAACTCGGTTAATGTTGACCATTCTAGACATGATATGTCATTTAACATGCTTTCTGATTTAGCTATTACTATAGGAGAGATCTACTCTGTTCTTGATTCGTTAGATACGAGCAAGGGCCCAGGATTTGATGGCCTTCCGCCGTTGCTGTTCAAGTCTTGCAAATTTATTCTTTCTCGACCGCTTTGGATTATCTTTAATAAATCTCTATCTTCCGGATGTTTCCCTGCTGAATTGAAAACGAGCCTGATCTCTCCTATTTTCAAGCATGGTAATAAACTGGATGCTAAGAATTATAGACCTATAAGTATTTTAAATGTTATGTCCAAGATTTTTGAGCGCGTGGTAGTTGACAAGATTACTCCTTTGTTGTCTCCTCTTATTATTCCGGAACAACATCCCGTTCAAACCTTTCGACTCAGGTACCTACCATTAAAAAACTTCACTTTTTAGTTTCACCGCTAATTATATTGATTAAGAAACTCACAGAATTGGAAACTAGAGAAAAAATGCGAACTTTTAAGTTTGAAAGCTTCGACACGTTCGAAAGATCTCAAGCAACAAGCGCTCGAAAACTAGAAGTTTGCAAAAACTTCGGATTCAAAAAAACCATGTTTGCGAAAAAAGGCCACAAAGAACAAAATCCAAAAACACCCATCCAACACTTTTCGACTGAGAATCGAAAAAAATCACTCCAATGATTTGTATTGCAAAACCCGGGTCCCTAGTAGAAAACGAACATATATGACCCATACATAATCCATACATAATACATATAAAATTCATATATGATTCATATATGAAAATGCATAGAATCATATACAATCCATATTTAATCCATATGTGATCCATATATGATCATATATGACTCATATATAATCCATATAGAATCCATATACGAAAAATATTTCATATGTGACTGAATTTTTTCACATGTATGGGAAAGTCTTGCATCGAAAGGTCATATATGGATTCTGTATGGGCCATATATGATCATATACGGATTCAATATGGATTGCGTATGAATTATATATGGTCATATATGACCATGTATGGTTTCTATATGCTTTATGTATGTTCTTATATGATTCATTTTTACTAGGGATGTAAAAACCACGTGGAATGACCCATAAACATTGTTTAATGTGTGTATGCAACTTTCCACATAATTGAGCACACATTTCCACTACACCATCTGGTAATAACAGTGATATTTTCACTTATCCTGCTAATTCAGCGGAAAATGTAGTCATTTTTGAAACGTTCTTTTCCCAAGTTCAGATCAAAGGGTCAATCCACGTGGAATCGTCCAGAGAACAAAAAAAAAGTTGCTCGATATTTTAAAAATTTTTCATAAATTGTCAGTTGATTTGCCAGTACATTAGGAGTCAAAATGGATGGTTACAAAATTTTTAAACGTCTGGTATTTTTGTTTACGCGCATTTTTTGAAGCCCTTGCGAGCATGTTTTAATCAAAATAGTGCTTCACGAAAAACCTCATAACTTTTTCTAAGTTTTGAAGATGTCAAAATGATTCAAAATCTATTTTATTCGGGAAGAAACGAAGTGAAATCCTGGTAGGAATAATTTTCTCCTAATCAGTAAAAAATTGTTCAAAATTGACTCCAAAAACTACACTTTATCTGACGAAAATTTCCATTTTTTACCTCAAAATTTCAGTAGAACGGAATAAGACTCAGATCTATAATCCTTACCGTGGATAGATATCTTGTAGAACTACTTTCAGTCGCAGTATAAAATCTCAGAAGTTCGTCCTTTTTTTCATGCAGTCCACCAAACATGACAACTGAACGTAAAACTGCAAAATCTGAAGCTAAACAACTCAAAAGGGACTGAGTGAAAAATTACGAAATTTTCACAGAATAATCTTCTTATAAGTAGTAACTTATGGTATACATTTGATTCATGATATCGAAACGGCTTTGAAGATACAGGGCCTCAAAATTGGCTTGAAAATCACGTTTATCCACATGAATTTCCGAATTGAAAATCAGACTGTGTCGGAACATTTCATTCATCTTATTAGCCAAAAAATTCCGGAAATTGATCAATGTGAGCTGAGAAAAATTAAGCCACAAATTTCAATATTTTCCTGACGTGAACTGCCCATACATATGTGTAAAATAGTATGGGAGTATAGACCCCTGTGAACTTAGCCGGCGACTTTGAGGAAAAATTTTTTTTTTCATGCCAAAATGTAGTCCATCGCTTGTACCCCAATTTACCGTAACGATTTTCGTTTGTACCCTGGAGGAAAATAAGTTATAGGGGGTTGAAAAAAAAGTTTGCCGGCGACTTTTTCCGAATTTAATGATCTTGGGCTCATTGGAAAGAGGATGACGCGTAGATGATTGTACCGATAAGGATTTTTGATTTTACCCCCAGGGAAAAAAGTCAGGGGCGATATTTCCGTTTTGAAGAGAGATGGGAAATCCAAAGGCTTTCTAAATGTCAGGGATGGAAAAATATTCGATTTTTTCAACTCCAAAACTTTGAAAAATCGTATCTCGAAAATGGAAGGTATCCGATCAAAATGAAAAAATACGTATCGATTATTTTCCTTTCTAGAACGCGAGAAAAAAGTTTCGTTGAAATTGAAATTTCAGTTGTGAATCTGATATGGAATGACCCATAAACATAATATACAAACTCACCGAGGATCTTTTTCAGCAAATGCACAATCTTTCGAGGACGTGAGGCCTCCAACATTCTTTTCCCACTTTTTCCCTATTTAGCACATCCAATTACCCTCTCAAAACATAAAAAATGTTGTTTTCTAGGGTTGTTCCTTTGGGGACAAGTTCCGTCTTCCAAATTCTCTGATATTCCCTCACATAGTCGCAGAGAAGGAATCTTGCTGAAATAGTGATTTTCAAGACTTTGTCTTGCTGAATAGTCTTGAAATTCTTCCTGTGACAACAAAAATAGGACACTGTTGAAACTCTCTGCATGGATTGTAATGTTTATGTTAGAAGTTGATTTCAAATATGTACATGAATTGAGTTTCATATACATTTTACATGAAATTATACCTCATCAATATCATCTGTCAACCAAATCTAATATTCACATTAAATTATACCTGCCGGTTTCATCTTTTTGTACATTAAATTTCATGCGCATGTATACAAAACTGAATTCTGAACTGATTGAAAAAAAACTTACTCATTTTTGTGACAGTGTATCTAAGTAGCTATACTCCACCCCTGTGAACTTGGCCGGCGACTTTGAGGGAAAATTTTTTTTTCCATGCCAAAATGTACTCCATCGTTTGTACCCCAATGTACCGTAACGATTTTCGTTTGTACCCTGGAGGAAAATAAGTTATAGGGGGTTGAAAAAAAAGTTTGCCGGCGAATTTTTCCGATTTTAATAATCTGGTGCTCATTGGAAAGAGGATGACGCGTAGATGATTGTACCGATAAGGATTTTTGATTTTACCCCCAGGGAAAAAAGTTAGGGGCGATATTTCCGGTTTGAAGAGAGATGGAATAATTTTGACTGCGGAATCCGATTCCGGGGCGCGCGCCATTCAAGAATCATAGTTCATATGCCCATTTTATCACGAAGGGGGAGAATTAGGGGGAGTAACTTGATTTCAAAGCACAACAAAGGCATCCCGAGAGCGCAATCTGACTTCGGAGAAGGCGCCATTCAACAATCACAATTCATGTACCCACGGTTCATCCACGAGAAGGGGAATTGGTTTGGGGGTGATTTGAAGTACCCTAACGCAGAACCTGATTTCAAGGAGAGCACTATACGACGATCACGGGTCATGTGGCCAGTGCATCACGGAGGATGGGAATGGAGAAGTGGGAGACTGTTTTGAGAAGTTAAGAATTCATTACGAACAGTTTTCAGTTTGAAGAGAGAGGAGATCGCTTTGATTGGGAATGTGATGGGGGTATTCCAACTACGGGGACTGATTACGGAGAGGTCATCATTCGAATCACATAAGATTTTACGATTCCAACGCAGTCAGTTCAATAGGGTGAATGAACATATCTCCGGGAATGAGAGGTGATGTGTGAGGAGAATAACGGGATGCTGGAATATTGATGGACAAAGTTTTGCTAACACTGTCTCGAACGCGGATGCCGAAAGAAAGTGTGATTGCTGTAGATGTGCGAGATTCGGAAAGGAATTTCACATGGATCAGTATGTTCCCTACATGCCACGGGATCATTTTACTGAGTGATGTCGTCTGAACCCTAAATCCGGATGAGCTGTGGAATTTTTGAACTGAAAAACTTGTTGTTCCAGAACTTTCGGGAACTATAAAATGACTTAGGAGATTCCGGCGAAAATTCTGCGTGAGTGACAATGATCCCCACTTGCCAGAGTATGATTTCACCCAGTATCATCGTTTGTACCCTGAACCTGGATGAGGTAGAGCATTTTGAAACTCATAATCCTGTAATTTTTCAACTTTCGGGAGCTATAAAATGACTTAGGAGATTCCGGCAAAAATTCTGCGTGAATGACAATGATCCCCACATGCCATAGTATGATTTCACCCGGTATCATCGTTTGTACCCTAAATCCGGATGAGATAGAGCATTTGAAGACTGAAAAACTTGTGATTTCGTAACATTCGGGAGCTATAAAATCACTTAGGAGACTCCAGAAGAAATTCTGCTGCAATCTCCCAAGTCATTTTATAGCTCCCGAAAGTTGAAAAATTACAGGATTAGGAGTTTCAAAATGCTTTATCTCATCCGGATTTAGGGTACAAACGATGACATCCGGTGGAATCACACTCTGGCATGTGGGGATCATTGTCATCCACGCAGAATTTTTGCCGGAATCTCTTGAGTCATATTATAGCTCCCGGAAGTTACGAAATTACAAGTTCTTCAGTCTTCACATGCTCTATTTCATCCGGATTTAGGGTACAAACGATGATACTAGGTGAAATCATACTCTGGCATGCGTGGATCATTGTCATCCACGCAGAATTTTTGCCGAAATCTTCTAAGTCATTTTATAGCTTCCGAAAGTTGAAAAATTATAGGATTATGAGTTTCAAAATGCTCTACCTCATCCGGATTCAGGGTACAAACGATGATCCTGGGTGAAATCATACTCTGGCATGTGGGGATCATTGTCATTCACGCAGAATTTTCTCCGGAATCTCCTAAGTCATTTTATTGCTCCCGAAAGTTGAAAAATTATAGGATTATGAGTTTCAAAATGCTCTACCTCATCCGGATTTAGGGTACAAACGATGATACTGAGTGAAATCATACTATGGCATGTGGGCGTCATTGTCATACACGCAGAGTTTCTGCCGGAATCTCCTAAGTCATTTTATAGCTCCCGAAAGTTGAAAAATTATAGGATTAGGAGTTTCAAAATGCTCTACCTCATCCGGATTCAGGGTACAAACGATGATCCTGGGTGAAATCATACTCTGGCACGTGGGGATCACTGTCATCCACGCAGAATTTTTGCCGGAATCTCCTAAGTCATTTTATAGCTCCCGAAAGTTCTAGAACTACAAGTTTTTCAGTTCAAAAATTCCACAGCTCATCCGGATTTAGGGTTCAGACGACATCACTCAGTAAAATGATCCCGTGGCATGTACGGAACATACTGATTCATGTGAAATTCCTTTCCGAATCTCGCACATCTACAGCAATCACACTTCCTTTCGGCATCCGCGTTCGAGACAGTGTTAGCAAAACTTTGTCCATCAATATTCCAGCATCCCGTTATTCTCCTCACACATCACCTCTCATTCCCGGAGATATGTTCATTCACCCTATTGAACTGACTGCGTTGGAATCGTAAAATCTTATGTGATTCGAATGATGACCTCTCCGTAATCAGTCCCCGTAGTTGGAATACCCCCATCGCATTCCCAATCAAAGCGATCTCCTCTCTCTTCAAACTGAAAACTGTTCGTAATGAATTCTTAACTTCTCAAAACAGTCTCCCACTTCTCCATTCCCATCCTCTGTGATGCACTGGCCACATGACCCGTGATCGTCGTATAGTGCTCTCCTTGAAATCAGGTTCTGCGTTAGGGTACTTCAAATCACCCCCCCCCCCCTCCCTACCCAATTCCCCTTCTCGTGGATGAACCGTGGGTACATGAATTGTGATTGTTGAATGGCGTCTTCTCCGAAGTCAGATTGCGCTCTCGGGATGCCTTTGTTATGCTTTGAAATCAAGTTACCCCCTCCCCCCTAATTCTCCCCCTTCGTGATAAAATGGGCATATGAACTATGATTCTTGAATGGCGCCCGCCCCGGAATCGGATTCCGCAGTCAAAATTATTCCATCTCTCTTCAAACCGGAAATATCGCCCCTAACTTTTTTCCCTGGGGGTAAAATCAAAAATCCTTATCGGTACAATCATCTACGCGTCATCCTCTTTCCAATGAGCACCAGATTATTAAAATCGGAAAAATTCGCCGGCAAACTTTTTTTTCAACCCCCTATAACTTATTTTCCTCCAGGGTACAAACGAAAATCGTTACGGTACATTGGGGTACAAACGATGGAGTACATTTTGGCATGGAAAAAAAAATTTTCCCTCAAAGTCGCCGGCCAAGTTCACAGGGGTGGAGTATAGCTACTTAGATACACTGTCACAAAAATGAGTAAGTTTTTTTTCAATCAGTTCAGAATTCAGTTTTGTATACATGCGCATGAAATTTAATGTACAAAAAGATGAAACCGGCAGGTATAATTTAATGTGAATATTAGATTTGGTTGACAGATGATATTGATGAGGTATAATTTCATGTAAAATGTATATGAAACTCAATTCATGTACATATTTGAAATCAACTTCTAACATAAACATTACAATCCATGCAGAGAGTTTCAACAGTGTACTATTTTTGTTGTCACAGGAAGAATTTCAAGACTATTCAGCAAGACAAAGTCTTGAAAATCACTATTTCAGCAAGATTCCTTCTCTGCGACTATGTGAGGGAATATCAGAGAATTTGGAAGACGGAACTTGTCCCCAAAGGAACAACCCTAGAAAACAACATTTTTTATGTTTTGAGAGGGTAATTGGATGTGCTGAATAGGGAAAAAGTGGGAAAAGAATGTTGGAGGCCTCACGTCCTCGAAAGATTGTGCATTTGCTGAAAAAGATCCTCGGTGAGTCTGTATATTATGTTTATGGGTCATTCCATATCAGATTCACAACTGAAATTTCAATTTCAACGAAACTTTTTTCTCGCGTTCTAGAAAGGAAAATAATCGATACGTATTTTTTCATTTTGATCGGATCCCTTCCATTTTCGAGATACGATTTTTCAAAGTTTTGGAGTTGAAAAAATCGAACATTTTTCCATCCCTGACATTTAGAAAGCCTTTGGATTTGGAAAAAACTTTCGAATCACAAAAATTTGTATTTTGTGCAATCTTACGAACTGGATATATGAAATAAATTTTTTTTGTTATTTAACCCATTTATTTTGCGAATGTTAGAAATAAATTCAAGTTCCAAAAAAAAGACATGCTTGAAATTAATTTCTCCATAATGTAATTTTTCATCACTCCCCATAGAATGTCTCATAAAAATTTCAAAGTTGACAGCTCAATAGTTTTTGAGATATGATTCATAACGTAGAACCAGATCGGCTTCAAGCGCGGGAAATTGCATCGTTCACACTGAAGTGTTCGTTGCCGAGCGCGTGTCAACATGTTTATATGAATTTATTTCTAAACATTGACGAATCCCACACAGCACAGAAGTTGAAGGAGAAGTCTTAAGAATTCATATTGAATTTCTCAAGTCCCAGTTGAATTCTTTAGGATCTCTTCCTGATTTGGTGTGCTGTATGGGGTTTGAGTTTATAAATTTACATATTTCGTGCATTCTCTTACACAGTATGTTTGCTTATATGCGTTTGTGTGAGGATAACTCCATTCATTCCGGGTATAGACATAAGTACGGGTATGGTATAACAATTCGAACCATAAAATATTTATACACCTCGGTAAGGAAAAACAGTTCAACAAAAGTGTTTTTTTAATTTTGAATTTATTATTCATTGCATCCTCGAACTCGCAAACCTAATGATGTGTAAATGATGCACAACTAGTATATATATATTAATACTAGTATTCTTAGACGAACGCATAGGAGCAAACATACTGTGTAAGAGAATGCACGAAATATGTGAATTTATAAACTTACATTCCATTCAGCACACCAAATCAGGAAGAGATCCTAAAGGATCCAACTGGGACTTGACAAATTCAATATGAATTCTCAAGAATTCTTTTTCAACTTCCATGCTGTGTGTGATTCATAGGTACTCAGAAATAAATTCATATAAACATGTTGACACGCGCTCGGCAATGAACACTTCAGTGTGAACGATGCAATTTTCCGCGCTTGAAGCCGATGTGGTTCTACTTTATGAATCATATCTCAAAAACTATTGAGCTGTCCACTTTGAAATTTCTGTGAGACATTCTATGGGGAGTGATGAAAAATTACATTATGGAACAATTAATTTCAAGCATGTCTTTTTTTTGGAACTTGAATTTATTTCTAACATCCGCAAAATAAATGGGTTAAATAACGAAAAAAAATTATTTCATATATCTAGTTCGTGAGATCGCACAAAATACAAATTTTTGTGATTCGAAATTTTTTTCCAAATCCAAAGGCTTTTTGAATATCAGAGATGAAAAAATGTTCGATTTTTTCAACTCCAAAACTTTGAAAAATCGTATCTCGAAAATGGAAGGTATCCAATCAAAATGAAAAAATACGTATCGATTATTTTCCTTTCTAGAACGCGAGAAAAAAGTTTCGTTGAAATTGAAATTTCAGTTGTGAATCTGATATGGAATGACCCTGATACATGTATTCCTGCGGAAAATGCCAAATGAATTCGGATGAAAACCAGAAGATCCTGAGACAAAAACCGGACAAGTGCTTGGTCCAGGTATTGTCTCAAGATCTGTTGCTCTTCATCTGGATTTGGCTGATATTGCGCAGGGTAGGCATGTTTATATTGAAGAAATGTTGAAATTCATTGTCATTGCATTTCTCAGCTTACATCGGCAAATTTCCAGGATTTTTGGCTGATAAGATGATTGAAATATGCCGACACAGTCTGATTTTCATTGCGAAAATTCTTGGTGGATAGACGTGATTTTCAAGCCAATTTTGAGGCCCTGTATCTTCAAAGCCGTTCCGATATCATTAATCAAATGTATACCATGAGTTCCTACTTATAAGAGGATTATTCTGTGAAAATTTCGTAATTTTTCACTCAGTCCCTTTTGAGTTATTTAGCTTCAGATTTTGCAGTTTTACGTTCAGTTGTCATGTTTGGTGGACTGCATGAAAAAAAGGACGAACTTCTGAGATTTTATACTGCGACTGAAAGTAGTTCTACAAGATATCTATCCACGGTAAGGATTATAGATCTGAGTCTTATTCCGTTCTACTGAAATTTTGAGGTCAAAGATGGAAATTTTCGTAAGATAAAATGTGGTTTTTGGAGTCAATTTTGAACAATTTTTTACTGATTAGGAGAAAATTATTCCTACCAGGATTTCACTTCGTTTCTTCCCGAATAAAATGGATTTTGAATCATTTTGATATCTTCAAAACTTAGAAAGTTTTGAGGTTTTTCATGAAGCACTATTTTGATTAAAACATGCTCGCAAGGGCTTTATGAAATGCGCGTAAACAAAAATACACAAACAATCTCCACAACATGAACCGAATCATTGAACATTCATACATTCGACACACCAATAGAACAAGCATCAACCAGAAATTGTTTTTGACTCACTATATACCTTGAAACAATAAATCAATTTTGTGAACAGAGATATACAAAGGGATTCGATAATGTTGAATGGGAGAAAATGTTCACGATTTTGAAAAAGGTAGGAATTAGTTTCAAGGACAGAAGAATAATATTTGAATTATATAAGAATCAAAGTGCGATAATAGACATAGAGGGTCAGGAAGGGGAAGCACAAATAAGAAAAGGGGTGAGACAAGGATGCTCATTATCGCCACTGATTTTCAATTTATATATAGAAGAAGCAATGAACGAAGTGAAGGAGGAAATTCAATCGAAATTACAGATTCAGGGAGGAAATATAAGTATGTTGAGATTCGCGGATGACATAGCTATATTGGCCACGAGTAGTACTGAGTTAGAAAATATTCTCAACACTATGAGAACAATATTATTGGAAAACTATTGTATGAATATAAATAAAGACAAAACAAAATTCATGATGTGTACAGCAGCGAAAACAGCCAGAAGAACGAAAATCAAAATAGATACCGAGACAATTGAATAGGTGAAAGAATTCAAATATCTAGGAAGCATACACTGTTAAAAATTGCTTGAAATTTCATGTACTTTTCATGTACATATGTGAATGAAAATTCAATTTTTGTGAACTGAAATAGGAGTCCAAATACATGTTATTGAATTCTCAAGTTATTGTGCATGAAAATTGAAATTAATGTACAGGTGATTGAAAAAACTTGGAAAAATTAAATCCAGTATAATAACATAATAATATCATTATAATTATAATCAAATCGTGGCTCTAAAGGCATCCAACTGAAAATAACAAAAATGATCCAAGTGTGTTTGGATTTGAAAAAAAATCTAAAAATGCTCATATCTCAAAAACTAACCTTCAAAAAACGGAAAATTCTTGCATTATGGCTGCAGAATACGCCCTTGAAATACGATTTTTCTCACTATGGGTCACCCTGTATACTAACGCTTTGACGAAGTCATCCGCGTATCCACTTCAACTATGTACTAGTTAGATCACACGGTTTGTTCAGTGCTTCTACATTACAAGTACATCTTGATTCACAAGTTTGAAGAATGAACGCAAGGTCATATAAGCAGAAAAATGCTTCCTTCCACATAAGTGGCAGTGGCTTGAGTGACAGAGCTTTGGCGTTCGACTTCGAAGTCCCGCGTTCACATCTTGTGGAGGTGATTTTTTTTTCAACGATCATGAACATGTGCATGAAATTTAAAGAACTTGTTATTGAATTTTCAATCATGATTTCTCTCAACAATCAAGAACATGTGCATGAAATTTAAAGAACTGGTTATTGGATTTTCAATACTACTGTACATTATTTTTCATTTACGTGAGTGGAAATTGCTTCCATTACATGTGATTGAAAATTCAATCAGAAATTTCTAACAGTGTAATTACAGAGAACGGCAAAAGCGAAAGAGATATAAGAGCAAGAATAGCACAAGGGAAACAGGCTTTTTACCAAAAGAAACAGTTATTATGCTCAAAAAATATAAGCTTGGAAGTAAGGAAGAAATTCTTGAAAAGTTACGTTTGTAGCACAGCATTATATGGTTGCGAAACTTGGACAATGGGGAAAACTGATCAACGAAGCCTTGAAGCTTTTGAAATGTGGTGTTATAGGAGGATGCTCAGAATAAAATGGATAGACAAAGTCAAAAATGAAGAAGTACTTGAGCAGATAAATGAAGAAAGAAATCTTTTGAAACACATCGTGAAAAGGAGAATCAATCTTATAGGACACACATTACGGCATGAGAGTTTATTGAAAACAATATTGGAAGGGAAAATGAATGGTAAAACTGGTAAAGGTAGACCTAGAGCAAGTTATATGAAGCAAATCGTACAAGACAAGGGATGTAGTAGATATGTAGAAATTAAACGTTTGGCGGATAATAGACAGGGGTGGAGGGTTTCATCAAACCAGTCGTAAAACTGATTACTTCATGATGATGATGATGATGATCAGTGTCAACACACTCCTCGAATGTAACTGAGATGATGATTGCATAATATGTTGATGGACAATGACATGTGTGATAGCATTTACAATTCGTAATACGAACAAATGTTTGAATGATTCCCATTTTGTGGATATTTTCCTGCTCGTATATGACATAAGATGATTTTGAACGTGATTGACGAGTGTATTTCTCTGCTACATAAAGATATTTAATTATCTTCAAAATACCTATGAAATTCATACATATTTTCGCCTTCAATTCCAGTATCTAGCAATATTTGTCTCAAGTTTTCTCTCAGATTGCCACGTCTGCCACGGTCGATAGCAGAACATATTAATTATTTCATAGCCAACGAGAGAAAAACCTGGTTTTTCTATTATTTGCTACCAATTTGGTCTGATCTGCTGCCAAAACAGTACATCGAACACTACAAATTACTTGTATTAGTTATTTCCTTATTAAATGAAGATAGCGTTTCATACGCTATGATAGACACAAGTTCCCACATACTAGAAGAATTAGTAGAAAGGTTCCAGATATTATATGGAGTCAGGTATATGTTGAACGTTGTCCATCAGTTGAGACATCTAGCACGTAGACTAGCGTGTAGACTTTGGTCCTTTGTGGACAACTTCTTGTTTTAATTTTAAGGATTTGAATGGCCGTTTGAAAAGATTTGTTCATGGGAGTAAATCACCACACCTCCAAATTTCTAGTGCTTTGAGCATGTTTGTAAATCTGACAACGTTGCGTAACCAGCGTTTAAAAGCCGATTCTAGTGACAATCAATTTTGTGAGAAATTATTATCCAAATCTAAATTCAGATCTGTTCATATTGATGATCCAAATTATGTAAATGGAAAATATACAAAGGTGACTGATCTGAGAGGAAACTTGAGACAAATATTGCTAGATAATGGAATTGAAGGCGAAGATATATATGAATTTCATAGGTATTTTGAAGATAAATATCTTTATGTAGCAGAAAAATACACTCGTCAATCACGTTCAAAATCATCTTATGTCATATACATGCAGGAAAATATCCACAAAATGGGAATCATTCAAACATTTGTTGTATTACGAATTGTAAATGCTATCACACATGTCATTGTCCATCAACATATTATGCAATCATCATCTCAGTTACATTCGAGGAGTGTTTTGACACTGATATAAATCATATAAAAATTCCATATATATACAAAATTATTGGAGAAGTTACTGTGAAAACTATAGTTAATGTCAAAGATTTGAAGACATTGTGTTGTTATATTCAAATTGAGGGCACGGGGACAAAATACGTGGTTGAACCTATTAATTCAATGGAATCAGAATAATTCAATGTTTTGTCCGTTATATGGATATACTTGAACAGGCTATTCGTTTGTATTCGTAGAAAAATTATTTCCAGCGCAATTGATGAAAATTCCCATATTCGTTTGAATAATATTTATTTGGAGACAATGGCATACTTCTTAGGAGATCGAGCTGACATTGAACTGCTGTGTAGGTTTTTCGGGTCCAAGAGAAATTTTTTGGGAATATTGAATCAATCACGGAACCCAAGAATATTCCCAGAAAATCCACCGCAGACCTTGGAAACCTACACAGAAGTGACGAGCCTGCTCGATCTCTCAATTTTCGGTGAATCCTGAATTTGTCGCTCGGATATTGTTAATTCAATATTTTGTCGCCCAACAGTTCCTATCAGTGGGATGTACAATCAATGACGAAACCTAAGAATATTCCCAGAAAATCGCTACTGGAACCAGGGAACCTACACAGAAGTGCAGTGTCAGCTCGATCTCCTAATTTCCAGTGAATTCCGATTTTGTCGCTCGGATATTGCCAGTGGAATATTTTGTTGCTCAACGGTTTCTATCAGTCGGACGTTCAATCAATCACAAATCTTCAGAATATTCCCAGAAAATCTATCCCAGACCTGGAAAACCTACACAGAAGTTCAGTGTCAGCTTGACCTTCTAATTCCCAGTGAATTCCGATTTTGTCGCTCGGATATTGCCAGTGGAATATTTTGTTGCTCAACGGTTTCTATCAGTCGGACGTTCAATCAATCACAAATCTTCAGAATATTCTCAGAAAATCTATCCCAGACCTGGAAAACCTACACAGAAGTTCAGTGTCAGCTTGACCTTCTAATTCCCAGTGAATTTCGATTTTGTCGCTCGGATATTGTGGATGGCATATTTTGTCGCTCAACGGTTCCTATCAGTGGAATGTGCAATCAATCACAAAACCCGAGAATATTCCCAGAAAATCTCCATTGGACCCAAAAAACCTACACAGAAGTTCAGTGTCAGCTCGATCTCCTAATTTCCAGTGAATTCCGATATTGTCGCTCGGATATTGTTGATGGAATATTTTGTCGTTCAATGGTTTCTATGAGTAAGACGTGCAATCAATCACGAAACCCGAGAATATTCCCATAAAATCTATCCTAGACCTTGGAAACCTACACAGAAGTGACGTTCCAGCTCGATCTCTTAATTTTCGGTCAATTCTGATTTCGTTGCTCAGATATTGTTAATGAAATATTCTGTCACCTAACGGTTCCTATCAGTGGGACGTCCAATCAGTCACAAAACCCAAAAAAATTTCCAGAAAATCTCTACTGGACCCGGAAAACCTGCGAAGAATTCACGCGCCGCTCAATTTTCGAATTTTCATTGCATCTCAATTTTGTCGCTCGGAGATTTTCCATAGAATATCTTGTCGCTCAACGGTTTTTATCATTGAGATGTGCAGTCAACCACAAAACCGAAGGGAGTTCCCAGAAAATCCATACTAGATACGTGAAACTTATACAGAAGTTCGGTGTCAGCTCGATCTGCCAATTTCCAGTTCATTGCGATGCGGGAGAATCCGCACAGAAGTTACGTGTAAACTGGATTTCCGAATTTCCGGTGAATCTCAGTCTTGTCGCTCGTAATCTTTTCATACAATATTTGAGCGCTTATTGATTGCCCTCAGTGGGATCTCCCATCAACCACAAAACCCAAGATTGGTCTCAAAAAATCTATCCTAGCCTTTAACGCGGATCTCCGCTTGACACAGATCTATATACTCGTGTTTCATATATTTCATTCCCCAAGCTCACCTCCCTTGGTTTTGATCGGAAACGGGTGCAATTTGTATGTTTCCACTGAGTTCAAATTCCAGTCAAAAAAATGCGACGCATCCTTGTAAAAGCTGAAATTTGGCTCAACCCTCCTACAATATAGTTCTCCTCGGGGAAATGATCTCTTCGCCGCCCCTTCGGATCTGTTGAAAACCAAAAGAGCGGGTCAACTAAACTCTGTCCTTCAAATCAGTGACAACACGTACGACCTGCCATTTGACGTTTGTTACATCCATGTTACATCCATATTACAAGATTTTCTCTGCATCACTAACTTCAAATGTCTCTGTGCGTTACCACATATCAAGTCATCAAATGGTCCTCCGTGTGTTCATCACCACCATTCTCGTATTCCATGTATCCTGCATTTCAAAATCCGTTATTTTCCTCCTACTCGGAAACAGTTGGGCCTACAGTATTCCAACTGTGCTCAAATTTCAGCGACCAAAAAGCGACCAATTCTTGTGTAACTTTTAATCCGCCCCGACTCCTTAACCATATTGGGTTTTCTAGCGAAACGGCCCTCGATTTTCTCAAAAACCAAAAGAGCGACAAAATCAAACTCTTGGCAACTATTTAGCGACAAAAAAGCGACAAATTTCCATATAGGTCCCAATGGGTTTTGTTGATATGGGGTTTCCACCGTAACGGACGTCAAAGACGTAGACTTAGCTGTGAAAGAAATGAAAACGAAAGATTAGACGATGATCGTGTAGTACAAGGGATTGTTCGAGGGAAGCAGCCGTCATCTCGTATAAAGAAACAGAGGAACCCGGACCAGGAACGCAACAGCGGAGAAGAGCGGAACACACGACGACGTAAAGTAGCAACCGTCAAAGACGCACGAATCGTACGGATCAACCCAGGAGAGTCAACGCTGTGGTCAACGATATCTCCCCTTATCACGAACATGATGAAGCTTCTCGCGAATTGAAACAAGTTTTGGCTAGCGAGCCATTTTTGAGATATTTTGATTCGAAAAAGGAGATAAAAATATCAGTCGACGCGTCCAAGGATGGATTGGGAGCGGTCCTATTGCAAGCAAAGCAACCGACAGTAGGGTGGCAATGAAAATGGACTTTTTGGAATTTCAATGGTCTCAGGCCGTTTTTTTGTTCCTTTTTTCATAACAACATTTTTGTGAAAAAGGAGTCCAAAAAATATCAACATTCAGAGATCGCTCAACGCGATTCAAATGTTTCTCCCATGTACGCCCACGAGAGCCATACGTAATATAATAGAGGATTTCTGAAAGTTGTAATTTATTCGCATTCAGTTCATAATCCAGGACCACGACGAGGACGTGGAGAATTCAGCCCCATTTTTGGTTTTTTTTATTCGTTTTGAATAATTTTTTAGATTTTTGGTATTTTTAAGAATATTTTTTATATGTCTGATATTTTTTGTATTTTTGTGTTTTGTATTTTTGTGTTTTGTATTTTTAAGAGTTATTTAACTATCGACTTGTGTATCGCGTTTGGTTATTAATTTTTTGAAGAAGTGCCAACGACGGTGGATTTATTCGCGTTTGGGTGATCTTGTCGATGTTTTTCAATCACTTGCAGCAAATATTGTTTTTGTTATTCTTGATTCGTGAGAATTGCATTGAATGATTGAATTGAAGCGACTCCTCGCTCTGCGGCGTTATTGACGCCTTTCAATGTCTCTATAGTTTTTTCCGCTTTATTGGAATCTGCGTTGTTTTGCCAAGTAAGGTAGATGACCCCATTTATGGACGCGACCCCTTTAATGAACGTTTTGGTTTTTGATTCATAGTACTTTTCATTTAGTGCTTTAATTTCATCCAAGCATGACTGACTGGATACTAAATCAACCGCTGTTATGTAAATAAATTCAGAATAATATGCCATAGGAAAGATATAATAGATGAACGATTGTTCGCTAATGGGGGTTAAGGTGTTCATTAATGGAGCCTGTCACCTTATCAGGGTCTTGTTGTAAGAATTCACGAGGAATATCCGACGTGTCACAAAGTTTGAGGGTATTTTCAGACATAAAATCGTGTAATTGCATGTTGTGCACTGCATTTATGTTGCATGTGATAAGTTTTAGGAGGTGTTGTACTGGCTTCTTTTTGGATAGAGCAGTAACCATTTTAACTTTCATTTCCCGAGGTATCATGGAATTAAATAAAGCAAAGCCAATGATTGGTTCACTTAAATACCAGAGATGCCGAGAGGAACTTTCAATTGCTGCATTGGCGACAGTTTTATTGCATTTTTCGTATAAACGCAGTTCTTTCATCAGATTTAAATTATGTGAAGCTGCGGCCGTAGCGCTGGGAGCAGTCTACCCTGAGGTAGATTTCGATAACAAATAAATCAAATCCACGTAATCTCCTCAACTCATGCGCATGTAGTTGGAACTGATGTCGGAATAAACAAATCTTGAGGCTGTAAATAAGTTTTGCCATCCATCTAGCTCTGTGAACAGCTCTTGGCGCTTTGATGTGAATTCCTTTTAAGGGATCTGCTCCCAGAAAAAGGAGCGACAGTCCCAATAATTCTTCATAATCATCTCTTGGCTGAAATTGATTGAGATGCGAGTTTATGAACGAAATTAACTCTTTTTTCATGTGAATCACTCCCAAGGCAACTTTTTCATCATCTACCGCACTTTCATATGCTGCAGGATCAATATTAGCCCATGAATCTGCAAATGTTTGGAATAGCTTGATGTTTGGTTCACTAGATTTTTCCATAACGGATTTGAATGTGGTTCCAACAACAAGCTCGAAAATGTGATGTCTGCAAGCTAGAGATAAAAGAGCTTTCTTAAGATATTTTTCAAGCAGAATGCATGCGCCATTGTGAATTCCTGTATTACTTGCACTTGTGTCAAAACACATGAATTTTATCCGATCAACAAGATTCCAATCCAAAAGCAATTCAAATACAGCACTTGTTACAGCTTGTCCAGTCCCATTTGGAATTCCAGGGACACCAAGTAGTTTTGCTGTTCCTTCACCAGATACAATAACAGCAAGGCGATCAACTTTTTTTTTTGACATTAGTTGTGGCAACAATTTTCCATCCCAGTGGACTGCTAGCTGAACAGATGGAGCGGAAGAAAATTTAATTTCTGTAGCAATCTGTTCTCGGAATTTATGACGTGCTTTTCTAATTGACTGTCTATTAATGGCAATTTTGTCGGGATTATGCCTAAAAGCTTGGGCCGCTGCTGCCAAAACATGAACAGCATTTCTGTTACTTATCTTGGATCTATCAAGTGCAGATGATAATTCCGGAGTCATAATATTTGAAGGTCTCGCTCTAATCCTTCCACTTACTGGAGGAAATGGGTTTTCGAGCAAGACATCAGGTCTACCAGGTTCAACAATTTAATTGTCAGTGCTCTCTGCATCTTTGTCACTATCGTCACATGTGCTAGGATTATAGCTAGCGGACTCAAGCATACAACGTTGAGCCTCTTTGATTCTTCTATTCTCATATTGGAGCTCTCTCTTGGCGACGTTTTTCAATTTTGGCCGATCGAACACCGATACCATGAAAAGTTCCTCGCCGTCCTTCTTCTCTCTGGGCCAATAAAAACTCTTTGTCCTCGTGGATTGTCATCAGAGAAAGCGCATTTTGATGAACCACGTCAAACAAGTCTTGAAAAATATCTGTCAACTTAATTTCTTTTTGAATTTGCACTACCGTTCGCCTTAAATGGTTTTTTTTTCAATTTATCTACCTCAAATGTAGGTCTTCAATTTGCTTTACAACGTGATAAATTTGCCTTGTTGGAATCCTAGCTTTCTGCCAGAATGTTGTGATTTCTTCGGCCACAATAGTTGCACTTTCATGGATTGGTTTGTTTTTTTAGTTCATGTAAATGAAAAAATCGTGCCAACACCTGTTGGTTTGACGGTAGTTTATTAGCAGCAAGAGTTTCTAGTACTCCTCCATCATGATCATGAAGTAATCAGTCTTACGACTGGTTTGATGAAACCCTCCACCCCTGTCTATTATCCGCCAAACGTTTAATTTCTACATATCTACTACATCCCTTGTCTTGTACGATTTGCTTCATATAACTTGCTCTAGGTCTACCTTTACCAGTTTTACTATTCATTTTCCCTTCCAATATTGTTTTCAATAAACTCTCATGCCGTAATGTGTGTCCTATAAGATTGATTCTCCTTTTCACGATGTGTTTCAAAAGATTTCTTTCTTCATTTATCTGCTCGAGTACTTCTTCATTTTTGACTTTGTCTATCCATTTTATTCTGAGCATCCTCCTATAACACCACATTTCAAAAGCTTCAAGGCTTCGTTGATCAGTTTTCCCCATTGTCCAAGTTTCGCAACCATATAATGCTGTGCTCCAAACGTAACTTTTCAAGAATTTCTTCCTTACTTCCAAGCTTATATTTTTTGAGCATAATAACTGTTTCTTTTGGTAAAAAGCCTGTTTCCCTTGTGCTATTCTTGCTCTTATATCTCTTTCGCTTTGGCCGTTCTCTGTAATTATGCTTCCTAGATATTTGAATTCTTTCACCTGTTCAATTGTCTCGGTATCTATTTTGATTTTCGTTCTTCTGGCTGTTTTCGCTGCTGTACACATCATGAATTTTGTTTTGTCTTTATTTATATTCATACAATAGTTTTCCAATAATATTGTTCTCATAGTGTTGAGAATATTTTCTAACTCAGTACTACTCGTGGCCAATACAGCTATGTCATCCGCGAATCTTAACATACTTATATTTCCTCCCTAAATCTGTGATTTCGATTGAATTTCCTCCTCCACTTCGTTCATTGCTTCTTATATATATAAATTGAAAATCAGTGGCGATAATGAGCATCCTTGTCTCACCCCTTTTCTTATTTGTGCTTCCCCTTCCTGACCCTCTATGTCTATTATTGCACTTTGATTCTTATATAATTCATATATTATTCTCCTATCCCTGAAATTAATTCCTACCGTTTTCAAAATCGTAAACATCTTCTCCCAATCAACATTATCGAATGCTTTTTGTATGTCTACAAAACCTATATACACAGATTTCTTCAGCGCTATCCTTTTCTCTATTACTGCCCTAAGTGCTAAAATTGCTTCTCGCGTTCCCCTATTTTTTCTAAAACCAAACTGATCTTCTGCCAATCTACTCTCTATTTTATTCTCTATTCTCCTGTATATAATTTTTGTCAGTATTTTAGAGGCATGTGAAGTTAAACTAATCGTTCTGTAGGTCTCGCATTTGTCTGCTCCTTGTTTTTTCGGGATTGCGACAATTTTATTCTTTTGGAAATCTCCCAGTACTTCTCCTTTTTCGTACATATCTCTAATCAATTCAAACAGTTCGCCACGAGTTCCTTCACTGTAGGCTTTTATAAGGTCCGCACTTATGCCATCTATGCCTGGCGCTTTATTATTTTTAAATTCTTTCAAAGCCTTGTCGAATTCTGATCTCAATATCGAATCTCCCAATTCTTCCTCATCTACATCCTCCTCCTTCTCTAAAAGTGCTATATCATCGTTTCCTCTATACAAGTCTTCCAAATGAATGATCCACTGTCCTATTTTCTCTTCCGTTTTTATCAATTGTCGTCCTAGAGAGTTTCTAATCTTATTGCTTCTAGATTTCATTTGTCCGAAAAATCTTTCAATAATCCTGTATGCTTCATCTATTTTTCCTAAATGCAATCTTATTTCTATTTCCTGACATTTCTCTTCTAACCACTATTCCTTTGCTTTCCTTGATTCTCTTATTATTTTATTTTTCAATGATTTGTATCGTTGCTGGCCTTCTTGGCTATCATTATTCTTGTATTTTCTTCTTTCATTTATCAATTCTAAAATTTCTCCCGTTATCCATGGGTTTTTAGGTTCTACCCCATTATTCTTCAAAATCTTATCCGCACATTCTCCTATATCCCCCTTCATCTTTGTCCATCTCCTCTCTATTCTCAAGTCTTTCTCTTTTTGATCTCCTAATTTTTCATCCAACATTTTCTCGAATGCCTCATGTGTTTGTTTTTGCTTGAGGTTCTTCAAATTCCATCTTTTCTGCATTTTACTTTTCTTCTTCAGAGATTTGAATTTCAGAGAACATTTCATCATCAACATACGAGGTGTGTTCAAAAAGTAAGGTGACTTTGTATTTTTAAGAAAAAATATTTATTTATTTATCAATATTTATGTTGTCCCCTTCAAAGTAATCCCCCTCAGATACAATACACTTATGCCAACGGTTTTTCCAATCCTCAAAGCACTTCTCGTAAGCACTTTTCGGTATAGCCTTGAGCTCTTCCAGCGATGCAGTCTTTATCTCTTCAATCGTTGCAAATCTCCGTCCTTTCATAGGTCTCTTTAGTTTTGGGAACAAGAAAAAGTCACATGGGGCCAAATCCGGTGAATATGGTGCCTGAGGCATGATTGTGGTGTTGTTTTTGGCCAAAAAATCTCTCACAAGCAAAGATGAGTGAGCAGGGGCATTATCGTGATGCAAAAGCCATGAATTATTTTTCCACAATTCTGGACGTTTTCTTCGTATTGCTTCTCGCAAACGGCGCATAACTTCAAGATAATACTGTTTATTGACCGTACGACCATATGGTAAGAACTCCTGATGCACCACGCCATGGTAATCGAAGAAAACAGTGAGCAAAACTTTGACATTTGATCGAACTTGGCGTGCTTTTTTCGGTCTTGGCTCATCTGGGGTCTTCCATTGGGACGATTGGACTTTGGTTTCGACATCATAACCATATACCCATGATTCGTCACCAGTTATGACCCTTTTGAGTAAATCTGGGTCGTCGTTGACGTCATTCAACAGTTCTTGAGCGATGCTCATGCGACAGTTCTTTTGGTCAAAATTTAGCAATTTCGGAACAAACTTCGCTGACACACGTCTCATGCCCAAAACGTTAGAAAAAATTTCATGGCACGAGCCAAGCGATAAACCAACATCCTCAGCAACTTCTCTGATAGTGATTCGACGATTTTCCAAAACAATTTTCTTCACTGCTTGAACGTTTTCATCAGTTGTTGACGTGCTTGGGCGTCCAGAGCGAGGCTCGTCATTGGCATCTTCCCGGCCATCTTGGAAGAGTTTGCACCACTTGTAAACATTTTTTTTACTCAGAACAGTTTCACCGTATGCTACTGTCAACATTTTAAGTGTTTCGGAGCACTTTATTTCATTTTTTACACAAAATTTGATGCAAATCCTTTGATCCATATTTTTCGATAGCAAGAAATCGCCGAGCACGCAAAACACTTATAACCTCTACGCCTCTCACAACCAAACAAAAAATGCTATACACTTGAAACTTGGTACAGATGTTCGGGAAGAGTGTGCCAACATAACAAAACAAAAAAATCGATAATCGAAATTACGTTGCCCGCGAAATTTGAAAAGTCACCTTACTTTTTGAACACACCTCGTATTATGATCACTATCTATATATGCACTGGGATAAGTTTTACAGTTTTTCACTTGGTTTCTAAATCTTTGTTTCACTAATATGTAATCAATTTGGTATCTTGCTGTATCTCCTGGCATTTTCCAAGTGTAGATTCTTCTTGGATGATTTTCAAATAAAGTGTTTGTGATAACCATCTTATGATTTTCACAAAATTCGACTAAACGTTGTCCTCTATCGTTCCTCCTCCTTAACGCAAAATCTCCTATTATGTTGCCTCCTTTTCCTTGTCCTACTAACGCATTCCAATCCCCCATCACTATCAACTTCTCTTCTCCCTTCACATATTCTATCACTTCTTCTATTTCTTCGTACGTTTTTTCAATATCTCCCTCCGAATATGCAGATGTGGGCATGTATACTTGGACTATGACTGTGTCTACCGGTTTTGTTCTGATTCTAACCATCATCACACGTTCATTATGTTGCAAATAATTTTCTATTCTATTTCCTACTCTTTTATGCATTGCAATTCCTACACCTGCTTGACCGTTCTTTGATCCTGTATGAATTATTCTATAATCCCCACTCCAGAAATTGCCCTCTTGTGGCCATCTCATTTCGCTAATCCCCATTACGTCTATATTCAACCTATTCATTCCTAATTTCAAATTTTCTAATTTTCCCCCTTGCCTCAGTGATCTAACATTCCACGCTCCGACTCGAAGAATGTTGTTTCTTTTCCCTATCCTATTCTTCAGTTTTCGTTCTTTGCTGATGAAGCTTCCTCGAGCAGCCTCCACCCGGAGATCCGAACGGGAGACTAGTTTACCTCCGGCATATTTTACCCGAGAAAGCGCCATCATGTATTCATGTATATACCAATTAAACAACCAAAAATTCCCGGACTAGACACACTGTGAAACTATTAATAATTGAAAAAGTGACTATCAACCCATACAGCACGCTCGTCCCGATAAATTCATAAAAAGTTCTTCATGAATCCATCGTAGGATTCTTTAAAAGTCCTCATTATAATAGTTCAGTATGAGTTCTTCATGGGTCCCTGGTATTCAAAATGAATTCCTAAAGAATTATCAAGAATTCTTTATCAATTCTTTCGGAACTGACATAATGGAAGTTCATTGGGGACAAGTTCGTGCCATGTGGGAATTCACAAAAAAAGAGTATCGCTGGAGGATGTTTTTGATGAACCTAAGGGGATACCAGCGATCCCTGACGATACAACCCGAGCCAAATCTTTTCTGACAGAATATTCGAAAATGAAGCACTAAAATCCAAATATCGCTCTATAAAGACCATCTTTATTGTTTGAAAAAAGTGTATATAGAGCGATATTTTGATTTTATCGCTCCATTGTCGAATATTTTGTTAGAATAGTTTTGGTCGTGTTCTTTTCGAACCAATGGTTCTGGTCTTATCTGCAGGGGTCGTTGGTATCACTTTAAGGGGTGAAATAGGTTTCAAAATTTCAAAAAATTGATGGTTTTTTTATTTTTTGATCTGGCAATTCAAAATTTCAAGAATATTTCCCCGAAGTTCTGAAAGTCAATCGGAGTAAAAGTCTAAGAGAGGGAAGTCATCGTATTCACTGCTCTCTAAATTTCTTGGAGTGAAATTTCACTCTTTAAGAGTGAACTATCACTCCATTAGCCAGCCAGAAGTGAGTCTGTCCTATTAGAGTGAAACTTCACTCTTATGAAGAGTGATATTACATATCTTTATGTTGGGGTGATTTTTCACTCTGGAAAGAGTGATTTTATCAACTCTGAATAAGACTGACAATATTCACCACGTATCTCAGAGTGAAAAGTTTCACTCCAAATGCGAGTGATTTTGTAATGTTTTTCAGGTGAAATCGGTTACGAATTTTTATTACTTTTGTCGAGAGGATGAACAGAAAGAATTTGTGTGTATTTGACTACATTCTTAACTTCGCATGTTCCTGATTCACTCATTGCAGTGAGAGAAATTATGCACCACCTTTGAGGGAATCGAGCTGCTAGAGAACCTCCCTATATCCTGACCTACATAACCTATGCCTAACCGACCTGAGCTAAACCGACACTTGTGTAGACGAACGACAAAGTTGTAACAAGTGTGTATGTGGAGTACCTCGTTTGATTTCCTATGGACCAGTATGTGAGAATAATGACCAAATGAGACCCAATGAATGTTTGAATCAATCTAACATCAGTAATGAATGTGTCAAATATTGAATATTTTATCAATAATATGCCAGTGAATAGAATTCAAACTTGACTTTGAAAAATGTTCAGCCTATGTAATTTTCTAGCCTCAATAAGGTTGGATTACGTTTTATTACGAAATTGATTCAAAATCATCATTGGACTTGTCCAATTTTGAATGAAGTCAAATGTTGAGAAATCAGAAAAAGGTTTTTTGGGAGATTGAATTAAAAATAATTTTATGAAATTGGAAGATCTACAGTTACTCAATTCTGTAATTAAATTGAACATTGAGGGTTATATATGCAGTCCAACACTACTTGAATGTAATCTTCTACAAGGATATGTAGTATCCATTACCCAGATAGCACAAGAGTTCTGAAAGAGCTCTTCATGTACATATTGTATTGATTATGAGCTCTTTTAAGATAGTTATTTCATCCTCTTGAGAATTCATAGAATTTGCATATTAAAAGTGATGGTATAGATCTGAAATACTTTTGGTTCTACGATATCAGTAATGCTTAGTGTAATGACTTGATACCACATATCCGTATGCACTAGAACTATCATCTGATTCCATTTATCGATAAAGAGTACTGGATGTAGTTGATTGATACCATGTATCGATGAACAATATTGGAAATAGTTGATCGATGCCATGCATCGATAGACAATATTGGATGACTATGTATTGCTGAACAGTTTTGAGTATAGTTACCCAGGTAGCACAAGAGTTCTGAAAGAGATCTTCATGAACATATTGTATTGATCATGAGCTCTTTTAGAACTCTTGTGTTACCCCAATAAACATGAACATCTTCAAGATATCTTGAAGATATCTTTTGGAAGACATCTACGAGACATATAAAAAAGACATCTTGAAGATATCTTTTGAAAGACATCTGGAAGACATATCGAAAAGATATCTAAAGGACATCTTTTCGATATGTCTTGAAGATGTCTTTCAAAAGATATGTTTAAGATGTTTTGCCAAATGTATCTCTAAGATCAGCAGTTTTAAGGTTATGAGTGCATATGGATAACACTTCAAATGTCTTTGTTCACAATCAAATTGCAAAGAAGGTGAATTCGTTCATAATAAGCTTGAATAATCCATGTAAATACTAACAAATTCTGAGAAAAGTCCGATTTTGTAACCTTGCAGTGCTAGCACTGAAACTAACGAATCTCCGGGTCACAATATTTTGCGAATTATCGAACTTTTTACGCTGAATTTTATGTACGGCCTTTGTGTACGGTGATTTTATTAAATTCTCATTCACATTTACCAATAAGTAGTTTTTCAATAACAGTGAGAAAAAAATAATTTAAAGGTATCTATGATATTCATCAGGCACTAACGATCACTGGATCATGTACTTCAATATATTTCACCAAATTCATTAAGCTGTTCAAGTTTTGAGCACAGTCAACTTATCTTATATTTGTATATGTCATAAACATCTTATCCAAAAAATCACTTTTACTCTGAACATATACACCGCTGACATCATATCTCACTATGTCATATTGACAATTATGAGCACCGTCATCAAATTGTCCGTATGGCTCAGGTCATCGAAGCGTGGGTACGTCGTGGAATGTCCAGGTTCGAATCCCGCAACCCCGAAAATCCGAAATGAAGTAAAATTTGTAGGACTGTGAGGAGGGTTCAAAAGAAAAGAAAGAAGGAAGAAGAAGAGAAAAAAGGGGGGAGAATTTTTTTTATGCACGATGCAAGATTTTTCCAAGATATTTTTATGAATTCTTCAAGACATTTTTAAGACTTGAATGAATACGTCTAAAGCATATCTTCCGCAAGACGTTTTTGAGATATCTTAAACTTGTCGGAATCAGTCGCGTAAGACATCTTTTAGATTTCCAAAAGACATCTTCGAGACCTTCTTGCAAGACATCTTTCAAAATTGCGAGATATCTTTTAGATATCTAAAAGATGTCTTTTTGTTTGATTGGGACCCTATACTCAAAACTGTTCAGCGATACATAGTCATCCAATATTGTCTATCGATGCATGGCATCGATCAACTATTTCCAATATTGTTTATCGATACATGGTATCAATCAACTACATCCAGTACACGGAGAGAAATTTGTAGTTAAATTTATTATGTTATTATTGTTCCCGAGGAACAGACTGAATTCTGTCGGATTTTACTATGAAGGGTATATTTTTACTATGGTACAACAATAGAATGCTGATCATATTTACTATATTTTATGGGGGAACCCGTCATAGTTCAGTCTGTGCCTCGGGAACAATAATAACATAGTAAATTTAACTACAAATTTCTCTCCGTGTACTCTTTATCGATACATGGAATCAGAGAATAGTTCTAGTGCACACAGATATGAGGTATCGACTAATTACACTCAGCATTACTGGTATCGTAGAACCAAAGGTATTTCAGATCTATACCATCACTTTTAATAAGAAAATTCTATAAATTCTCAAGCATCATCATGAAGTAATCAGTCTTATGACTGGTTTGATGAAATCCTCCAACCCTGTCTATTATCCGCTAACCGCTTAATTTCTGCATATCTACGGCAACCCTTATCTTGTATAATTTGCTTCAAATAACTCAATCTAGGTCTACCTCTTCGAGTTTTACCATTCATTTTTCCTTCCAATATTGTTTTCAATAAGCTATCATGCCTCAATGTGTGTCCTATCAGATTACTTCTTCTTTCCACGACCTGTCTCAAGAGACTTCTTTTTTCATTTACCTTCTCAAGTACTTCTTCATTTCTTACTTTCTCTATCCACTTTATTCTAAGCATCTTTCTATAACACCACATTTCAAAAGCTTCAAGTCTTCGTTGGTCCGTTTTTCCAATTGTCCAAGTTTCGCAACCATATAATGCTGTGCTCCAAACGTAACTCCTCAAGAATTTCTTCCTTACTGCTAAGCTAATATTCTTCGAACATAGTAACTGTTTCTTTTGGTGGAAAGCCTGTTTCCCTTGTGCTATTCTTGCTCTTATATCTCTTTCGCTTTTGCCGTTTTCTGTAATTATGCTCCCTAGATATTTAAATTCTTTGACTTGCTAAATTGTCTCTGCATCTATTTTGATTTTCGTTCTTCTTGATGTGTTCGCTGTTGTACAAATCATGAATTTTGTTTTGTCCTAATTTATATTCATACAATATTTGTCTAGTAATATTTTTCTCATAGTGTTGAGAGTATTTTCTAACTCAGCACCACTCGTAGCTAATATAGCTATGTCATCCGCAAATCTCAACATGCTCACATTTTCACCTTGAATCTGTAATTTCAATTGCACTTGTTCATTCACTTCGTTCATCGCTTCTCCTATATACAAATTGGAAATCAATGGCGATAGTGAGCATCCTTGTCTCACCCCTCTTCTAATTTGTGCTTCTCCTTTTTGACCCTCTATTTCTATTATTGTGGTTTGATTCTTATATAATTCATATATTATTCTCCTATCCCTGAAATTAATTCCTACCTTTTTCAAAATCGTAAACATCTTCTCCCAATCAACATTATCGAATGCTTTTTGTATGTCTACAAAACCTATATACACAGACTTTTTTAACTCTAGACTTTTCTCTATTACTGTTCTCAGTGCTAATATTGCTTCTCGCGTTCCCCTATTTTTCCTAAAACCGCACTGATCTTCCGCTAATCTACTCTCTATTTTATTCTCTATTCTCCTGTATATGATTTTTGTCAGTATTTTCGAGGCATGTGAAGTTAAACTAATCGTTCTATAGTTCTCGCATTTGTCTCCTCCTTGTTTTTTTGGAATGGCGACAATTTTATTCTTCTGGAAATCTTTCGGTACTTCTCCTCTTCCGTACATATCTCTGACCAATTCAAACAGTGCGTCACGAGTTCCCTGACTGGAAGCTTTGATAAGGTCCGCACTTATGCCATCTGTTCCTGGCGCTTTATTATTTTTCAATTCTTTCAAAGCCCTGTCGAATTCTGATCTCAAAATTGAATCTCCCAATCCTTCTTCATCGACATCTCCCTCCCTCTCTAAGAATCCCATATTATCGCCTCCTTTATACAGATCTTCTAAATGATTAATCCATTGTTCTATTTTTTCCTCCGTTCTTATCAATTGTCTTCCTAGAGAATTTTTAATCTTATTGCTTCTAGATTTCATTTGTCTAAAAAATCTCTCAACAATCCTATATGCCTCATCAATTCTTCCTAAATGTAATCTCACTTCTATATCTTGACATTTCCCCTCCAACCATTGTTCTTTTGCTTTCCTTGATTCTCTGATTATTTTATTCCTCAGTGCCTTGTATGTCTGCTGATCTTGTTCACTATTCTTATTCTTGTATTTCCTCCTTTCATTCATTAAATCGAGAATTTCTTCTGTTATCCATGGTTTCTTAGGCTCTATCCCATCGTTCTTCAAAATTTCATCTGCACATTGCTCTATATTCCTCTTCATATTTGTCCATCTACTCTCTATTCCCAAGTCTTTCTCTTGTCGATCTTCCAATTTTTCGTCCAACATCGCTTTGAATGCGTCCTGTGTTTTTCCTTGTTTGAGATTCTTCAAATTCCATCTTTTTTGCATTTTCCTTTTCTTCTTCAGAGCTTTGAATTTCAGAGAACATTTCATCAGCAACATATGTGATCACTATCTATATCCGCGCCTGGATAAGTTTTACAGCTTTTCACTTGGTTTCTAAATCTTTGTTTTACTAATATGTAATCAATTTGATATCTTGCTGTATCTCCTGGCATTTTCCAGGTATAGATTCTTCTTGGATGATTTTTGAATAATGTGTTGGTAATAACCATTTTATGACTTTCACAGAATTCGATTAAACGTTGTCCTCTTTCATTTCTTTTTCCTAACGCAAAATCTCCTATTATGTTGCCTCCTTTTCCTTGTCCTACTAACGCATTCCAATCCCCCATCACTATCAACTTCTCTTCTCCCTTCACATATTCTATCACTTCTTCTATTTCTTCGTACGTCTTTTCAATATCTCCCTCCGAATATGCAGATGTGGGCATGTATACTTGGACTAAGACTGTTTCTACCGGTTTTGTTCTGATTCTAACCATCATCACACGTTCATTATGCTGCAAATAATTTTCCTTCTCCTTGCCCTACTACCGCATTCCAGTCGCCTATGATCATTAAATTTTCTTCTCCCTTCACATATTTTATCACTTCTTCTATTTCATCGTACGTTTTTTCGATATCCTCCTCTGAGTATGCAGATGTGGGCATGTATACTTGGACTATAACAGTGTCTACCGGTTTTGTTCTAACTCTGACCATCATTACGCGTCCGCTATGTTGCAAATAATTTTCTATCCTATTCCCTACCCTCTTATGCATTATAATTCCCGCACCTGCTTGACCATCCTTTGATCCTGTGTGAATGATTCTATAATCCCCACTCCAGAAATCCCCTTCTTGCGGCCATCTCATTTCACTAATTCCCATTACATCGATACCCAATCTCTTCATTTCCAGTTTTAAATTTTGTAATTTCCCTGTTTGTCTCAGTGATCTAACATTCCACGCTCCGACTCGAAGAATGTTCTCTTTCTTCCCTATCTTCTTTGGGTTTCTATCTTGTTTGATGAAGTTCTCTCGAGCAGCCTCCACCCGGAGATCCGAACGGGAGGCTATTTTACCTCCGGAATATTTTACCCGAGAGGGCGCTATCATGTTGTTCTTGTTGCTTTTTTTTCAATAAATCAAAATTCAAAATTCCAGGTTTGAAGAAAAGATTTCATTTCCTCGGGAATATTGAAAGATGTCAAGGAAGGTAGTTTCCCCTTGCTTTCCCTCCGTTTCTGCCGATGTTCCTGGCGGTGGGATGATTTAGTTTCTCTCAGTTTGTATTCTCCCTCTCGAGTAGTTTATTCCACCCGAAAAAGAGACCCAAATCTGAGATACTTATCCTCCCCACCACGTAAAGGAAGCAGATACTACCAAGGATGGATAAAAAGGATATCAAGGACAGGTATCAAGAATATCCCCCTGGTAGACCCGCAATCATCCCACGCGGAAGGAAAATTCTCAAGAAGATAAAATAAATATCTCAAAAGTAAACAAAGCCTTTGATAAAAATTCAAATCCAAGCATTGAAATCTTTGTGATTGTATGAAACATTGGAATATTTTTTATTAAAAAACGTTTTCTGACTTCTGAGAATATTCATAGCTTCTTTATTGATTCCTTGAAGAGTGAAAAATTTCATCATACGTATCCGAGTCATGGAGTGTTTCCTATAGAATACCAACAGAATAATACATACATGTGGAATATTGAAATATATTGAAAGATATAAAGTATTAAATCTTATTTAATAAATGAATATGATTATCAGTTTGAAATTTTTCATGATTGAATAAATTATTTGAAATTGTTGTGTCTAGGTGCATAGGATCCGAGTACCGAATTTTTTTTTTTTCTAAACACGGCCTCTGCTGGTAAAGCAAAACGATAGAAACCGATTGAATATTTAAGATTATACTTATAATTCCATATAAAAATTGAGGTTATGTTATCAATGTATACGTATCAGAATAAAAAAACGTAAACTCAATTATTAATCACGTCTTGAATAAATTTTTTGATTTGAATGATATATTCCTCACGTCGTCACTCAAAAGAAGTCGAGTTTTCAAATAATTTTGAAGCGTCGATTGAATATAAATAAACTTGGATATTTCACTCTGAGAAAGGTGGTATTTCAATCTTCAAACGGGTGAAATATAAATCACTCTTTAATTACGAGTGACACTTTTCACTCTAGTTGAAAAAGTGAAGACATTCACTCTATTAGAGTGATTTTATCACTCTCAAAGAGTGAAAGCACAATCCACCCCAAATTGTGAGTGGGAATTTCACTCTTAGAAATTTAGAGAGTGCGAGGGCACTTTTTTTCGAGAAGTATCTGAAAATCAACCCCCATCGGCTAAGTTTTCAAAATTTTCAGTTCAAAATTTTGGAAAATATTGTTTAAATGTTACTGTTCTATATATCGGTCGAAATTGAGAAATAATTGATTATCTCAAATCTTATATGTTCCAATGAAACATTGAACGCATGGATTTCCGACTTTGTACATAATCAAACGAAATAATGGATCTTCCATCTTGGTCTTATGAACAAAATAAACCAAAATATGCTTTCGATATCGTTTCAATATACCGATTTTGCGAAATCTATATATCGAAATGACATCGGAAGCATATTTTGGTTTATTTTGTGCATAAGACCAAGATGATCCATTATTCCGTTTCATTATGCACAAAGTCGAAAATCCATAAGTTAAATATTCCATGGGAACATGTAAGAATTAAGATAATCGATTCCCAAGTAACACACGAATGTCCAGCATGTTCTGCGAACCTTTTTAGCACATTGAATGTCATATGCATGTGCTGTGAATATTCTCGGCATGCTTTCCGAATGTTGTGTTACTAGGGTTATTCCTCACTTTGCATCCCTAACTCTTCTGGATGCCTAAAACTTTGGATGAAAAATTCTTTTACACTATTGGAAAAAAAATGGAAAAAATATGCTTTTTTGCTTCTGAAACTTATATGGCACTCCCCTCAACATACACTGAGAGGAAAAAAGAATGAAGACATCGCGCACAATGGAAGATAATTTTTCGATATTCAATAAATTTCTATTTGAATGACGAAAATTACTATTCAAATAGTAATTTATTGAACTGATGTTGAGCGATTATCTTCTATTGTCTGCGATGTCTTCAATTTGTTCATGAAGATTGTAATCTTTACGCTTTCTTTTCTCTCAGTGTTTATAGTTTTACTGCAAGAACAATAAAACTATCAAATTTCAGTATTTCCACTACGAACTTTTGGTGAAGTCACTACGGATATTCTACAGCGATGATCTTTTGTCCCGAATTGACAATCATTTTTGTGAATATTAATCATCTCGATTTTTTCATGTACGAAATTATCATTCATTTCAGTTGCCGCGCCCTCTTGGTTTCACAAGCAATTTCCAATGAAGATTTTATACTTTCAAACGCGGTTTTGACAATTTTTCAATGATTTACGAGGGTGGATTGATAAGTTTCCGGCCTGACCAAGAAAAACAACGTTTTTGAGAATTTTTTTTTTTTTATTTCTCAACATAATCTCCTCCAAGGCTGATACATTTCTCATAGCGGTGTTCTAGTCTAGTAATGCCATCTCTATAGACTGATTCGTCAAGCTCCTCAAAATACCCGTTTACAGCTTCGATTACTTCTCCATTGTCCGCAAATCTCTTACCGCCAAGCCATTTTTTGAGGTTAGGAAACAGATAATAGTCACTCGGGGCTAGGTCTGGAGAGTAGGGAGGGTGCGGCATTAATTCAAACTTCAGATCGTTGATTTTAGCCATCGCAACGATTGACGGGTGCGCTGGTGCGTTATCGTGATGAAACAAGATTTTTTTCTTCGCCAGATGAGGTCGTTTAATTTTCACTTCGTGGCTCAAACGTTGCAATAAGTCTGCGTAGTATTGGCCAGTGATAGTTTTACCCTTTTCAAGGTAATCAATGTATATAATACCTCTTGCATCCCAAAAAACAGTAGCCATAACCTTGTTCGCCGAAAAAATTGTTTTTGCCTTCTTTGGAGTTGGTTCCCCTGGTCCAATCCACTGTTTAGACTGTTCTTTGGTTTCAGGAGTGTAGTGGTGGACCCAAGTTTCGTCAACGGTTACGAATCGACGCAAAAATTCGCTTGGATTACGCTTATACAACGCCAAATTGGCGGTAGAAATGTTCTTTCGAATCAATTTTTGGTCGACTGTTAGCAAACGCGGCACCCATCTTGCACAGAGCTTTTCCATATACAAATGTTGGTGCAAAATATTTTGTACACGTTCATATGACATCTTACAGGTCTCAGCTATCGCACGAACTTTTAATCTGCGATCTTTCAGCACTATTTGATGGATTTTTTCGATCATATCTGGAGTTGTGACCTCAATGGGGCGTCCTGAGCGAGGCTCATCAGAGGTGCTCACACGACCCTTTTTAAACTCGGAAACCCACTGCTTAACGGTTGAATATGATGGGGAGGATGTCCCCAGTGTTGAGTCCATCTCTTCTTTAATTTCCTTCGGCGTTAACCCCTTCAAATAAAAGTATTTGATGACAGCACGATTTTCCAGCTTTTCCATTTTTACGAAAAACACAGAGGCGTCTTGGTCAGCGTGCTCTCAAAACTAAACTAACATGGCGATCGGACTGAAACTATAGCTACAAGCTATCTAAGGATGGTACTATAGAACGCCACCTCAAGGTAGGCCTAGTGGCGCCATCTCTTGGTCAGGCCGGAAACTTATCAATCCACCCTCGTATATTGAAAAATTGGATAAGTTTTTGGCTCATAATACTGTTCTAGGAAGTATTTGAAGATATGAAACTGAAGCTAGCAGATGACGTAGACTCTAGCTAATAATGTGTACTTTAGAAAAATTCAAATGCACATTGGCTCGGTTCAATATACGTTGTCTGCTGGTTCACGTCTGCCAGCTTCATTTTGAAGATTCCTAATGAATATCATAAAAGATATGACCAAAAATATATTTGAACAGACACATTACAAAAATTGGAGATATTTTTTGTTTCATCCTATGAATTCCCGATTTCTCAAAAAATTCCCGTACATTTTCCGGATTTTTGCCGAGTAAAAAAAATTCCCGTACAATTCCCGGATTTCCCGAATTTTCCGGATGCTAGACACCCTGATTTGAACAATGATTCATGTATAAAAAAGTTGCCGCAGTCAGGGTCAATTCTGTGTGATTTTTTAAACTCCGAAAAGTATTTAATTTTGATATTCCAAGGCCCATAACTTCCAAACCAAGGAGGTACAAACGATGAACCTTGCAAGGAATATTCTCGGGAGGTCCTTGAACAATAATTTACGATTAGAAAAGTTTCCCCAGTCAGGGTCAATTCTGTATGATTTTTCAAACTCTGGAGAGTATTTAATTTTGATATTCCAAACCCATAACTTCCAAACCAAGGAGGTACAAACGATGAACCTTGCAGGGAATATTCTCGGGAGTCCTTTGAACAATAATTTATGCATAGAAAAGTTGCCGCAGTCAGGGTCAATTCTGTATGATCTTTTAAACTTCGAGAGGTATTCAATTTTGATATTCCAAGGCTCATAACTTCCAAACCAAGGAGGTACAAACGAAGAACCTTGCAGGGAATATTCTCGGGAGTTCTTTGAACAATAATTCATTCATAGAAAAGTTGCCCCAGTCAGGGGCACTTCTGTATGATTCTCCAATGTTCGAAAATTCTGATTTCTCTATATTCAGAGGATCACAACTCCCAAACAAAGTAGTTACAAACGATGAAACTTGCAGGGAATATTCTCGGGAGTCCTTCGAACAATAATTTATGCATAGAAAAGTTGCCCCAGTCAGGGGCAATTCTGTACGATTCTCCAAAGTTCGAAAATTCTGATTTCTCTATATTCAAAGGCGCACAACTTCCAAACCAAGGAGGTACAAACGATGAACCTTGCAGGGAATATTCTCGGGAGTTCCTTGAACAATAATTCATTCATAGAAAAGTTGCCCCCAGTCAGGGGCAGTCCTGTATGATCGTTTAGATTTTGAAAAAAAATTTATTTTCAATGTAAAATCAGTTTTTCGCTTGTAACTCCCCCTCCTCTGACTATTTCGGGGCCCCTTTGCCGTACAATCATGTACGTTCCGAGACCTTTCAAGTGACTTTTCCTTCATTAAAACCGGTGAAAGTCGGGGGCAACCTGTTTTTTCCAATTTCTGTAACTTCTTCATTTTCGCGGTACAAACGAAATTTTTTGTGATACAATCAGGTAGTAACGGAGCTCTTTCAGATGCCATAAAAAAATTTGTTTTCTCCACTTCGGGGGCCAACTTCATATAGGTCTTCGTCAAGTGTGTGTTATTATCATGTATTGTGAATACATAACAGCAACCTTCTAGCAACTCCCCAACAACAGTTGCTCTGTGTTGTTGGAAAGTTTTCACAAACTTTTCTAGCGCCTTGCTGTCTGGGAAATTACCTATATCGAGTATGGATCATTTACAAGGGGGTGTGAAAATGTTAAAACGTTGGGCATAGAGTTTGTATCAGTTCCAATATATTCTCTTTATGCTGATCGTAGGGGTTTCATAAAACATGAGGATTGATAAATCTCAACCAGAGCATTTTCTTTGCCATTGTGCCTCTCGAATTTTCCCAGACAATTTCAAAATTCTCGGATATTTCCCGGGTCTTTCAATGGTTGAAAAAAATTCCCGGATTTCCCGGGGTACTCCATACCCTGTGATCTAAAATACATAAATTAGTATCATAAATGATTTAATCAGCTGAAGGGATTATACAATTCCTTGATAAAAGGAAAGAAAATGATGAAAGATATGACAAGCATTGTACAATTCAGCGGGACATGGTTCATTCGATGCAAAATCAACGGTTGGTTGCTCTATTTAGTATTCGTCCATGCTCCAGTAACTTTTTTCGTTCACAGTGGGACTAGGTGACTAGGTTATTGTGCGATTAATTGACATATATTCTTTTCCTTGGCTATAAAAAGCAAAATAGTTGTATAAGAATAACGTTGAATTCTATTATTGATTAGAAAAAAAATCTCATCCGCGTGTAAAGATCAATCAATGAGTTTCGAACAGTTTGAATGTGAGTTATCGATATTCAATATTCAATACTTCACTAAAAATTTTGAATACAAAAGATGTTTCGGATATCATAAGGACTATTGATTTGAGAATTAACAGCAACGAGATTTTTTCAAAGTTTTTTTTTTTCATATGTACAAAACTATAATTTACAACCAAATTGTGTGTTTTTGGAATATGTATGTTTATTTTTGTCCTCATATCGACATTCGTCACAAGCCGGTTACGTTTAGTATGTAATACGATATACAATGAAGTCATTATCGAGTGAACATTCGAAATGTCAAAAACTATAATAAATTAAATGAACTCGTCTCGGTTATCGTTGAATATCTTTTTTAATGTTGTCGCATGAGTGTATCGGAAATGAAGAAAACGGAAAAAAATGCGTGTTTAGTTGATCGCAGTGGTTTACGATCACCGTTGTACCGGTAATTAATTGATTTGGTACTCGATCGATCAGTGAAATCGATTAAATCATTTTCGGATGAGAATATGCGAGGAAGAGTCAATAATTCTGACAAATTATTCATGTCTTTTTTTGCGGGCGAATAGTGGCGACTTTTGTGGATGTTACATAGGAAGTGATTTAAAGCATCGTGAAGGTATTTGATATCATCTTGAGGAACTTTGTTTTTATGACGAGTTTGTCTTCGTCTTTTCTTCTTTTTTATAAACACGAAATTATCATACAGATGTGTACAGAAGAGTCAAATCAACGACGTGATACGTGATGCGGTACGTGGAAATGGATCTCTAACATTTAATCGAATTGTTTGAGAAAAAAGTTGCATCTTTCAGACTTTTTTATGAGTTCAGTATTTTGTTTGAAAATATGACATCAAATGGAGCCACCTGTACACTCGTATCCTCTTAAAAATACCCTGGGGAAGAGACTATTTCTGAAGATTCTGAAGGTGTTCAAAGCCTTGCAGGGGAATTCAAAGGAATTTCTTCCACCAGAGTAGTTGAAAGGGATATCCCAATTTGACGAAAACGTTATTCCAAACGTCGAAAAAATATCCGTTCATGAGGATATGTGAATCTTGAATGCTTTGAGGGGATATTTCCTGGTTAACTAGACCAGATATCATGAATTCTAAGAAATCCCGGATCGAAATATTTGAACAGTTTTTATCCTTATATTTGATTTTTAGACTGATTTTGTCCTGATTATTGAATAATGCGGACAAAAACAGGACTTTTTCGAGATTTTATTCTAAATTTCTCCTCAAGCAAATGAAAATAATTAAGGGGAACTTTGGACTAAAACCTTGAAGAAATCCTGTTTTTGTCTGCATTATTCAACAATCACTCTCTAAATTTCTGAGAGTGAAATTCCCACTCCCAATTTGGGGTGGATTGTGCTTTCACTCTTCAAGAGTGATAAAATCACTCTGATAGAGTGAATCTCTTCACTTTTTCAACTGGAGTGAAAAGTGTCAATCGTAATTAAAGAGTGATTTATACTTCACCCGTTTGAAGATTGAAATGGAGCTGAAACTAGCAGATTTTGAGCTAGCAGACTTGCACTATAGCTCATCGTAGAATTGTCGTAGAATGATAAAACCTACACCAATGAGATTTCCGAATCCTAATTTGTGAAAATATGTATTTTGTAAAAAAAGTCAAGTTTAAATTACCTCAGTTCATGCACGTGGTCTGCTAATTTACGTCTGCTAGCTTCAGCTTCATAAGATTGAAATACCACCTTTCTTAGAGTGAAATATTCAAGTTTATTTATATTCAATCGACGCTTCAAAATTAATCGAAAACTCAACGTCTTTTGAGTGACGACGTTAGAAATATATAATTAGAATAAAAAAATTCCTTCTGCCCACACTGCGGGATGAATTCTTTACCAGAGGTAAGTACAATAATGTTATTGTAAAATTTTCCAAGCTCTCACAATACATTTCGTATACACGTAATCCAATATTATTAAGGTTAGAAAATTACATAGGTTGAAAATTTTTCAAAAGTCAAACTGAAATTCTACCCGCTGGCATATTATTGATAAAATATTCAATATTTTACACATTCATTACTGATGTTGGATTGATTCAAACATTCATTAGGTCTCATTTCGTCATTATTCTCACATACTGGTCCATAGGAAATTGAACGAGGTACCTCACATACACACTTGTTACAACTTTGTCGGTCGTCTAAACAATTGTCGGTTTAGCTCAGCTCAGTTAGACATGAGTTATGTAGGTCAGAATATAGGTAGGTTCTCTAGCGGTTCGATTCCCTCAAAGGTGGTGCATAATTTCTCTCACTGCAATAAGTGATTCAGGATCATGCGAAGTTTTTTTTTATCCTCTCGACAAAAGTAATAAAAATTCGTAACAGATTTCACCTGAAAGACATATTACAAAATCACTCGCATTGGGAGTGAGACTTTTCACTCTTAGATATGCGGTGAATATAGTCAGCCTGATTCAGAGTTGATGAAATCACTCTTTCCAGAGTGAAAAATAACTCCAACATAGAGATATGTAATATCACTCTTCACAATAGTGAAGTCTCATTCTAATAGGACAGGCCTCGCTTCTGGCTGGCTAATGGAGTGATAGTTCACTCTTAAAGAGTGAAATTTCACTCCAAGAAATTTAGAGAGCAGGACGAAATCAGTCAAAGAATCAAATATGAGAACAAAAACTGTCCAAATATTTCGACTCGGGATTTCTTAGAATTCATAAAATCTGATCGAGCTAACCAGGAAATATCCCCTCAAAGCATCCAAGATTCACATATCTACCACGTACTTGAATACACACCACGAATAATTGAAATGCTTTTCTTAATTAATTTTCACAGCTCGTTTTCTTTTCTTCCCTTTCTCTTCGTTATGTCAAGATCAGTGTAACTTGATGCAATCAAGAGTAGACAGACAGCATTGAATAGTCACGTAATTCATGAATGACCTCTAATTCTGTGACTATATTTTGAATATAAAGAAACCTCATTCTAATAACAATATTCTAGTAAATATATCAACTCATGGAGAAAAAATCCTTCCGGTGAGAATTTTTTCAGAAATCTAGGTCAATGTTTTTAGTGCTCCAAGTAGAAAACCGTGCGACTACGAAAATTCTTGAAATTGATGTTTTTCCAACACGCTTGCAATCATCGACGAAAAATCATGTTCCAAAAAAGTGGATTTTCGATGCATGTTGCGACGGCTAATCCAAGTATCCAATCATTTCCTTTTGTTCTACCTTCAACTCGAAACACGTTCGCGTAGACAGGGGAATATGATTAAAAAAAAGAATCAAGTAAAAAACGATGGTGGGAACTGAGATCTAAACTGTGGTGCTTTGTCACTTGCAAAGAATCTTTCAAAGGTAGTTCTCGATTCGATTTCAAAATGTCAACAACAGCTCCTTCGGTGGACGAGCGCATCACTTGTACGGTGGACGAGTGAGTGTTGACAGCTTCATACCTTAATCGTTTCATTCTCATTAATTATCCAATTAGAGCGTATCATGATACCATAACCGTAAAACACCGCGACCCGAGGTTCTCACGAATTTCAATATTTCTTGAGAATTAACGCTATCTTAATTGTTTTGGAATTCACCGATTCATTGATCATTGATTATTCGATACATGCGTTTGAACTCCGCATTGAAAAAGTGTTTGTGTATGGAAGTGAATTGAATGCTGAGATCTGATTGAATGTGTGCTTATTTCAAATTTGATGCGTTTGATGTTACGAAAAAGGGGAGGGAATGATGGAATGGAATCATCACAAAGTGCGGAAATCAAGGGCGTTGTAGTAACGATATGAAATTTGTTTTTCAACTTTGCTGAGATTTAATCTAAAAAATGTTGTGGGCTCAAATTCATATGAAATTTTTTTGATAAATAGAAATAGAATAAAAGAGTTAAGGGCCATGGAGTTCTCGGAGAAATGGACGAAATTTTGCTACGTATTTTCTGAGAAACTACACGGAGAGAACAGATGTGTTGAAAATTCCCATAACTTATTGAGGATCAGCGCCAGTCTGTGACAGATAGAGTTTTGACTTGAATTTACTTTTAAAAACTCCCATAATTAGATGTATTTCTACAAAAAATTATGGTACTTTTGAAGCTATATTCAGGTAAATAATTTCACTCATCACAGACTGGCACTGGTCCTCAATAAATTATGGGACTTCTAAAAATATATTTCTCTGCGTGTACCCTACAAACAATGATTTCTGGCGTTTCAATGGGCCGCTGATGGTCCGGCAATGCCGTTGAAGAGCCGTCACTGGCCCTTTGAAATGCCAGCAGTCGTGTTTGCTTGGTGAGCAATAAACACAAATTTTAAATCTGTAATTATAGAGTAGATACATTGTTGAAATTGAGCTTTGAATATGAAATTGGAACTTCGAATGATTCTTCAAAATTACACTGTAAAAAATGATTGTGTAATTTTCCCCCAAAAAATGGTGGCAGCAAAGTTCCTCCACAGATGGGGAATTTTTCACCATAATTTGGTGGAATTTTCCATCATTTATGGATTATTCAACATCCAAAAAACAAAATAATTCCTCGAAGTGGTGAAAAGATCCCTCATTTCTTCGGGAAAAACAATTCCCCCACGATGAGGGGACGAGATCCACCAACAGCACCAACAGCAATCCATCAACATATTAACCTACGAATTTCAACAATTTTCATACCTCATTTTCTGAGGATTAGGAATATTTTTTGGTCTTTGGATTTGTATTTAGAGCGTAATCCTAGCAGTACATTTTATTACTGCGTATTTGAAATTTGTGATCATTGCTTATAGTTCAAAAACTACGTGGCAAAATTTTAACTGTTCTCTGATGTTCCATGGTGCTCAACGGCGAAAAAAATAAGCCCATTTTGGGAATTTTTTCAGCGGGACAGTGAAATAAATAAAAATATTGAGGGGATTGTTAATGATACAACTCATTGACTGTGAAAATGAATCTTTCCAAAATAATATAAAAGCAGAAGGCGGCTGTACAGTTTTTCTTCGATGAAGCTTTTTTCTTGAATTTTGTACAATCAGACCAATTGCACCTGAAATTTTTAACCTTCAAAGGCTACCCATACAACACCAAAGATTTCATTGAGATTGCAGAAATCTAACATTTGAAACATTGAATGGTTTCTCTGATATTGCTGTGTGTCACATTGAGGTTTCAAAGTCCCTTCAGAAACATTACAATGTCCGCTAATCTTACATTTCATACAATATTTCCGAATTATTTCTGGAATATTTCAAGATCATTTATGAAACATTCCATTGTAATATTTCCTCTTGCGATATATCTAAGAAATTGCAAAGAGCTAAAATTTCAATTGACAGATTTTTGACACATTTCTATGGAAGGTCATTGAAATGTAATGAAGATGAAAGATTGAAATGTAATCGAGACATTTCTGAAATCTATGGTGCTGTATGGATCGTTGGAGGAGAAATTCAGACTAAAATCATGAAAAAGTACTGTTTTTATCCGCATTATTCAACAATCAGCACAAAACCAACCTAAAAATAAAATAATAGGACAAAACCCGTTGAAATTTTTCGACCCGGGAAACGTTACACACACAGATGTGATTGTAGGTCCGTGTAAAAAAAGAGAGGGTACGGTTGCACGCGCAATCTAGCATGCTTTCTCCGCTCTTCCGTCAACTATCCTATGAGCAATGAAGAAAGCATGCTAGGTCGCGCGCGCAACTGTACTCTCTGTTTTTTTACACGGACGTACAGTAGCATTTATGTGTGTAACTACGTATTCCTAACCTCTCCTAACCAATGCTGAGTGCACGTGCGCAGTACGTTTTCATTACTCCCTCGGGAGGGAATAATGAACGCTTGGAATATATATAGCGTCGGGTTTAATACACATATCAGGACATTCACTATTTTAGCGAAATCGGAAAGAAAGTATCGTATGCCCCTCAGGAGGGAAATTGTTCTCATCTCGTGTAATTTTTGACCTCGCTTCGCTCGGACAACAAATATTACCTTCGGTGGGGATCACTCATTTCCCTTTCTCGTAGCATAATGTACTATTTTGAAATTGCTGATGCTACTGTACGCAGCTGTAAAGACGTACTGAATGGGCCTTGGGCACTGAATATCTATTTCACCTATAATTTTTTTAGTACAACTTTTATAGCGTTTACTGACGCGAGTATTAGAATAAAGGGTAAAAGTACTTTCCGGTTGGTCGAAAAAGATTCCTATTTAGCCATTGAGAGTTAAGTTACATACATAGCTATACGAGTACTTAGAATGTTTTCTTTGTATCAATTGTAGCAAAAATTTGGCGTTTTGAAAAAATTTAAACAAATCGCCAGAAGCCCGCTCTTGGAGTCACTTTTTTGGACGTATCAACCGCCATTTCTTCTTCCTCAACATCACTCTGCTCTCTAAATCTAAATCAGTGGAATTCGACTGATTCCGCAGTTATAAGTATACCACTAATCTCAATCAGTTGAATTCCACTGCATAATCAGTGAATAGTCGCTGATTCTGCAGTTGGATGTTCTTTTCACTGATTACAATTAGTCGTATTTCACTGTGAAAATCAGTGAATACTCACTGATTCGCAGTGTATATGCACTGGTTCGCAGTGGTATACTTATCACTGCAATCCAGTGAAATTCCACTGATTCAGATTTAGAGAGTGGTATTTATGTACTATGGGGCTTACTTGAGTAAAAATGAAAACTCCTGCAACACGTCTGCACTAGTCCCGCACTTATATTCACGCCCGTAACACTCCCGCAACAGATCCAAAAATTCGTGAGATTCTTGGTTCACAATCAAAGCGCCCATAACATACCCGCACCAGACCTGTACGCATATATATGTCCGCACCACGCCCGCAACAGGTATGTACGTTTTTCCTGTTTTAACACTATATAGACGTGGTGCAAGCATATCGCAAGAGGCTTTTTTCTCATCTCCATTAAATACAATTTTTCTGAATCTCTAATAATTTTGCAATTAGTGAAATTTCAGAATAAGAATAAAGCGAAATAAAAACTTTCTAAGGCTCAAACGTAAAAGTTGTAAGAGAAATCTTCCTCATACAAAAATTCGGTGTGTTACTGCTTTCGAACGCGTGCATATTCAAAGGAACCCAAACAACGCCGTGTGTATGACACAAATTATTTTTCCCAAAATTTATATTGGTTTTCCTCTTACATCTATTACGCAAAGAGTAGGAGTTGTAATTTGGTATGAAACATTCCGACAAACTTTGAACGTGAGGACCCAGTCATTGCATGGTGTTATACACGGAGAGAAAATTTATTTGGAAAGATTACCATTTTATTCGTAAACTAGAACTATTCGGAAAAATCAGACAATAATTTATAGCATAACTCCTAATCACTGCCAGCTGTGATGGTAAAAATCCAAATTAATCTCGATTTCTACCATCACAACTGGCAATGATTAGGAGTTATATTATAAATTATTGTCTGATTTTTCCGAATAGTTCTAGTTTACGAATAAAATGGTAATTTTTCCAAATACATTTCTCTCCGTGTAGTGTATTGAAGTGAAATACAACGTGGCAGTGTGTGTGTACATCAAATTGTGTCAAACTATTTTATAAAAAATGAGTTCCTGTGGAAGGTAAGGATATTTATATCGACTTCTATTCATGTACATCTTGCTGAGTATCCCCTTAAGGGCTTTCGGACGTAGTAGAACTATAAATATGTAGGTACACAAATACAGAATATAGGTATAGTCTAAGCGAGAAAAACTTTGCGCCAAACGTTTGTGTGAAATAGAAATTGATGTGAAATTTGAAATATTCCACCATAGTGCTTATTTGGGATTGCGCCATAAATATAAATGTAGCGGTGAAATCACTTTCCATTCTCTGTAAAAAATTTGTGAATACGCGAGACGATTTGACATTTCGTCGTCACCATGTTGATATTGAAAATATCTTAAGATGCAAGTGGCAGCTGCGTTTCAAAGTGAACATTTGATTATTTTTTATTATATTCAAAATTTCAAGGTTTTCGAAATAATCAATCGATTGATGGAATTTTTCAATATTGCACGTGATTTATCGTAATAGAACTTATATGTATATACAAATGAAACTATTCCGCAATGGAAAAATTACATTACACTTCCCATGAACCCTTCATATATGTGATTGAATTGAGATCGATTAGTTTGGTTATTTATTGGAGCTTTATAATCATGGAAAAAACTTTGATATTCTGACCATAGAAAGAATGTTTAGGTTTCTCCAAAACGCAACCTCCAACTTTATTTCACGATATTTCCAAATTTAACATGGCGGTGACGAAATGTCAAATCGTCTGACGTATGTACGAATTTTTCTTTATATATATGAATCGAAAATGATCCCACCAAGGGCGTATCCAGAATTTTTTTTTGGAAGGGGCCTATGTTAAGGATGTATATCTATATATACGAAATATATAGATATATAAACAACGAAAAAATGCTGGATTGGGGGGGGGGGGGTCCGGACCCCTTGGACCCATCCCCTGGATACGCCCTTGGATTCCACCGCTTGATTCATATTCAAGGCGTACTTCCAGGCACTATGGTGTAATATTTTTCAAATTTCATCTCAATTGCTATTTTGCGCCAAACGTTTGTGCGGAATAATAATTGATACGAAAAAATATTATACCACTGTGCTTACCTGGGATTGCCCAGTGTTTACCTGCACTGAGAAGAATTCATCATTAAAAATTACTGGTTTTTGTCAGTACACGAGGGATATACTTGACATGTGATTACAAATTGATGGGGAATATCAGTAATTTTTTATAGCGTTATTTTAATTGAAAAAAAAATTTTATCCTCACCGGCATCGAACATCATTGTTCGTGATCACAAACCTGGCTTATTTCCCCGAAGCCACGCGACAATCTTGAAAACGGGATGGTTTTCAATTCATATCTCATCTCTTCTCATCTCTCTCTGGTTTTAATTTTCAAACTTCGGAGCATGAAAAATTACTGTTTTTTCTCATCAATTTGTGATCTCAAGCCAGGTATATAAAATCGTTATGTCAAGTATATCCCCCAACTAATGGGAAAACCAGTATTTTTTGATAATGAATATCTCTCAGTGTGGGCTTTACCTCTATTTCCTGTAAAAAATCCGTAAATACGTGAGACGATTTGACAGTTCGCCGTCGCCGTGTTGCTTTTGAGAATACCGCAAAATGCAGTTAACAGCGACGTTTTGGAGTAAGTATTTTTTACCATGTTCAGAATAACAAAAAAAATTTTTTTCAATCGTGAATTTTCTACAATTTCACCCTATAATGTGCTGTGAAAGTGATAATGTATATCGTTGATTTTATTCCGCATAAACAAATATTCCAGTGTAAAAATTGCGTTGCATTTCCCGTGGACTATGCATGTGTGTATGAAATCAATATTTCACATAACCGTATGTAGAATAATGTGCAGAAAACGATGTATCGGTAATTGACCGCTACACGTACAATTCGTTCATCATAATCGAAGATCGTTCTTTCTCTAAACAGATGGTCCTTTTTCTTTTATAAATGAATAAAAATTTTGTCGACCAAATTTTATGCGGAATGATAACCAAACTAATCGATCTCAATTCAATCACATTTATGAAGGGTTCATGGGAAGTGTAATGTGATTTTTCCATGCGGAATAGTTTCATTTGTATATACATATAAGTTCTATTACGATAAATCACGTGCAATATTGAAAAATTCCATCAATGGATTGATTATTTCGAAAACCTTGAAATTTTGAATATAATAAAAAATAATCAAATGGTTACTTTGAAACGCCGCTGCCAGTTGCATCTCAAGATATTTTCGAAATCAACATGGCGACGACGAAATGTCAAATCATCTCGCGTATTCACGAATTTTTTATAGGGAATGGAGAGTGATTTTACTGCTAGACTTATGTTCACGGCGCAATCCCGGGTAAGCACTATGGTGAAATATTTTTTAAATTTCACATCAATTTCTATTTCACACAAACGTTTGGCGCAAAGTTTTTCTCGCTTAGACTATACCTATATTCTGTGTTTGTGTACCTACATATTTATAGTTCTACCACGTTCGAAAGCCCTTAAGGGGATACTCAGCAATCCCGACGATGCAACCCGAGCCAAATCTTTTCTGACAAATTATTCGAAAATAAAGCAATAAAATCAAAGTATCACTTTATACATACCATCTTCATTGATTGAGAAAGGTATGTATACAGCGATATTATGATTTCATTGCTTCATACACTATAACACCATGCAATGACTGGGTCCTCACGTTCAAAGTTTGTCGGAATGTTTCATACCAAATTACAACTCCTACTCTTTGCGTAATAGATGTAAGAGGAAAACCAATATAAATTTTGGGAAAAATAATTTGTGTCATACACACGGCGTTGTTTGGGTTCCTTTGAATATGCACGCGTTCGAAAGCAGTAACACACCGAATTTTTGTATGAGGAAGATTTCTCTTACAACTTTTACGTTTGAGCCTTAGAAAGTTTTTATTTCGCTTTATCCTTATCCTGAAATTTCACTAATTGCAAAATTATTAGAGATTCAGAAAAATTGTATTTAATGGAGATGAGAAAAAAGCCTCTTGCGATATGCTTGCACCACGTCTATATAGTGTCAACCAGGAAAAACGTACATACCTGTTGCGGGCGTGGTGCGGACATATATATGCGTACAGGTCTGGTGCGGGTATGTTATGGGCGCTTTGATTTTGAACCAAGAATCTCACGAATTTTTGGATCTGTTGCGGGAGTGTTACGAGCGTGAATATAAGTGCGGGACTAGTGCAGACGTGTTGCAGGAGTTTTCATTTTTACTCGGGTATATCACCTTGCGTTCATTCTTCAAACTTGTGAATCAAGATGTACTTATGATGTAGAAACACTGAACAAATCGTGTGATCTAACTAATACATAGTTGAAGTGGATACGTGGATGACTTCGTCAAAGCGTTAGTACACAGGGTGACCCAAGTGAGAAAAATTGTATTTCAAGGGCGTATTCTGCAGCCATAATGCAAGAATTTGTTTCCATTCTTGAGATATGAGGATTTTTAGATTTTTTTCAAATCCAAATCAACTTGGATCACTTTGGTTATTTTCAGTTGGATACCAGTACAGCCCTGATTTGATTACAATTATAATGATATTAAAATGATGTCATGATGTTATTATAATGGATTAAATTTTTCCAAGTTTTTTCAATCACCTGTACATTAATTTCAATTTTCATGCACAATAACTTGAAAATTCAATAACATGTATTTGGATTTCTATTTCTGTTCACAAAAATTGAGTTTCATTCACATATGTACATGAGAAGTACATGAAATTTCAAGAAATTTTTAACAGTGCAGTCAATAAATTGGTTTATTACAAGATATTAATCTGAAAAATTTTCGATGGATTTTGAGCCACGTTCGGGAGAATTTTTCAATCGTGAAGAGTTCTATAGAAGAAATCTAGAGTTCACAATGAGTTGTTGAAGAATCATTCCACGAATTCTAAATCTCCTATGAATTGTGTTTCGTTTCAAGATTTCGACCCCCACCCGAGTGGAAAAGAGTTCAAAATTCCATATACTTTACATAGAATTGTATATAAATTATGTATCAAAGATATTGAATTATATATAAATTATGTATAATTTTGAAACATTTTCCCTTCAGGCAGTTTGGTTTCATCTCAACATTTCCGAGACCCAATCTCGCCTCGTCTCGATTCTGATACTAATAACTTGAGTAATTCAAATACATAACCTCAATAATTTCTGTCTTTCATAGAAACATTCGATAAAAACCTTGATTCCATTTACCTTTGCATCAATGGAAATGTGTGTTTCTCATCCAACCATTCTCGTCTCGTTTCGTAAATTTCTCGGCCAGAGTTTTCCTGATCTCGTCGGTAAAAGAATTTGATTCGATCGATTCTGCTTCGAATGGTTAATTTACGTGAAATTCAATAACAAATGATATATCTGTAATTCGATATCATAAAAATGGGCATTATCATTCACCATAGTATCATTTTCATTAGCGCTTGAACGATTCGACGAAACGCAATATCTAATAACGGTCGGTTACAATTGATCTTCGCATTAGTCAAGCATGAATTCATCAACTAATGGTTTTGAATCATAGATGCAAAAATGCATTTACTTGAAATTCATCCGGTCCCATGGCCGTTTAAAAACAATATAATAATATATTCCACGAGGACACTTTGTATTTAAATAATATTCTTTGATATTGAACTCAATGATTACACTGGGCAATTATTTACAAAGAGTTTCGAAAACATTAAAGATCGGAAACCCTTACCGATCCTGATCATCATTATCGGTATCAGAATCGGTTGTAATTCATTTGCAGTCGTTCATTTTAATAACGTCACGTACGACGGTATGTCGACTGTTAATTTAGTTCACGGTTATAATACCGGTGGCATCAATTTTTAGAGGTCCCATCGCTCATTGTTGATCGTTGTCATTTGATTTAATAAAATCGTGTGAATGTATAGAGTCTCATTATCATGATTTTTTTAGAAAATTTCTATGATAAGCAAATGTTTTTGCACTGAGAAAAAAAATGTTTCGAACCGATGAATTTTTCTTTGAGTCTAAGAAATGAATTCATCCAATGGTATCTGTGGAGTTATTGCATCAACTCCTCGTGTAATATGTGATTCACACGGGAATGGTGGGGTCATTGGTTGGAATATGAGGTACTTAGGATTGATGAAAAATTTTGATTCTCGAATTCATGAAATATGATTCCATTCAATGAATTATGCATTTGATGGGTAGAAGCGATTGATAACACTGTGATAGCCAACTGTAGTGCCAAAATGATAATTTTTTCTTCCAATAAAATATTTAATTTTTTGAATAAAGAAAGTTTCAAAATAAGAGAATATCAATATAAATGATATAAATATTTCTTGCATTCAAAATAAAATGTTTTCATGAATATGAAATGAAAATTTGTTGTGAATAAATAAATATTTGAAACGATGAATATTCTTTCCTATCTAAGAAATTATTTCATAGAATGTACAAAGAGATTTTCTAATCCTTCAGAGAACTTATTGATATGAATAAATCTTTTTTCGAATCAATGAACTTCATTTTGATTGGATGAATTATGTTTTAAAAAATTTCCAGAATAAAAAGAAATAAGTAGGAGTCAGAGCATTCACGGAAGGGCGGAGCCGACCTTCCTAGTTTCTGTGTGATCTGTAATTTATTTGAAACAATTGGATTATTCGATCAGATGATTAATATGATCGAGAAGTTCGAAGGAACTGTTTTTCTCTGCGATGAACTCACATTCATTGATGATGTTCAATGCCGTAATCTGGAAGAAATATTGATTAGGACGGAACATTACTTACTATCTGCTCACAGGGGATTAGTTCTTTATATACAAACTGTACTGCAGAAAGATAGCTTGGGAGAAAGTATTGCCACCTTCTAAGAAGTAATCGCAATTCGTTGGAGTGAATTGAATACATTTTCATTTCAAAAACATATTTCTTTGTTTCAATGAATTCATAAATATGATCAATCTATCCATTTTATGAACCTGAGTTGCAAAAGCACTGAAATTTTGCAGAATGTATCAAATTTTGATTTCATCAAACGTAGTATTAAAAAGAATAATATACAGTCAGCAGTTTATTGACTAAAATCCTTCTTCAATCATAAATGAGAATTTTTAATGAGGTAATTCATCAGATTTCGCTGAAATTTGAATTGTTTATTGACACTAATTAACTATCGAATAACAACATATTCAACTATTGAAACCCAAAAATCTTACAGTACAATATTCAAACGATGTTTCCAGTGGCGAAGAGTCGACCCGAGAAGATATATAACGATGATTTATCAGATTTCGTGAGTTTTAATTTTCGTTTTGTTTCTATAAACGATTCAAACTCTGAGAACATATTTATTAGCATGAATGAAATAGCTTCATCTTATGCTTATAAAATAGTTATGGGATTATCTGTAAATTACATGACGGTCCTACTCATTTCGTTCTTCATCGCATCAACTCCACAGGTCAGGAATGAAATAAAGAACAAAATAAAGAAACTCTGCCAATTGGCACACGGCTTCCTCGTTCTTAATCAATCAATTATGATGGGACTTTTGAAAATATAGTTAAACAATGCAGATTGCTAAAGACTCTTCTTCCACTTTTCTCAACCGATTGTAATGAAACTTATATGGGACCACTATGGGACCATAACTGAACCGTGGTATAAATTTCATTGCAATCGGATAACAGGAAGCGAAAACATGCCCTTGACCCAAAATCACAATTATTGATAACATGTTTCTTTTCCGTTTTCCGTTTTCTTGTAAAGATCAGGTTGAAACTCGTATGAGACCACTATCAGCACTGCATGAAACTGTGGTAAAAATTTCTTAACGATCGGATGATAGACACGAAAGATATCCCCATGACAATGGCATTTTCGGGATTTACAAATTTTGTTTCGAAGCTTAGTGCTTACCATTTTCTCCCCTCAATTCCGATCTGCTTGGAATTCAAAACGTACAACTAACACTTCGTGAAATGAATATGCTCCAAGTTCCAAGGCATTCGGATGATACGAACATAGGGAAGGCATGCTTTCGAAATATTGTCAAACAATAAGGATCGTAAAAAAACAATTTTCTACAATTTTCAACCGATTGGGATGAAACTCATATGGGACCACTAGCGAATCATCATCAGAACGTGGTATAAGTTTCATTGCAATCGGATAATGGGGAGTGGAGATATGGACGGTCGCAAAATCACAATTTTTTTCCACATTTTTTTTCATCCCTACCGTCCTTCTGTAAGAATACGGTTGGAACTTATATGGGACCACTATCGACACTACATCTAACCGTGGTGAAAATTTCATTACGATCGGATAATAGGAACCGAAGATATGCGCGGTGGCAATTCTGTTCACATACATACATACATGCACACATACACACACACAGACAGACAGACAGACACAAAACCAAAAATTTTCCTCGAGTTTGGAGCAACATTTTGGCCTAAGAGATTTTGAGTTTGAAGACAAAAAAATTTTCGGCTCCCGGAAACGATCACAAAGCTTACCTCTAACGAGGAAGCAATAAGCGTAATTTAATTCGCGGACATCCTTATGGTGTTAAAAATACATTTGTTCAACGCAATAAATTGAGAATCAATGGAATATTATTTCATTAATCCTAATAGTATTCGCTTCTTCTGTTGATTTGAATGGAATAATGCTTCAAAATGAATTAGATGATCAGTATTTCAAATGAGCTGATTCATTAATTTCATGACACTCAATACAACTATACTATAAATTTGGATCAATCAAGTATCTCATCATGCGTAAGCAAAATGTATTCATTTGAAAAAATTGTTATTGGATTTGAATTACCAAGTCATGGGTTTTAATACTTAATTTTATTGATTTCAAAACTGTCCAAACTACCATTTTTCATATGAAATCTATTGCTCTGAAGTTTGAACTGAAAAAGTATCTCATTGTGGATGTGTTTTCTGTTCAAAATATAGAACTATCGGGATTAAAATTCACAACGATTGAGTATATGATTTGATTTTATTGTCTGAAAAAACCACTTGTATTGAAATGAATGAGATTATTAAACTCTAAACTCTACCAGTTTATAAATAACAGTATTTTTGGTCCTATAACTTCATGTTCTTGAATATAATACTTATTTTATTAGCCTGATCTCGCGTCGTTTTTCTCATGATGGAAAAAGTTCATCTTCTGTAAGGCATGTCTATTCATTTGATGAAATATATATTCACTTGGAGGCAATAATTATTCAGGTGAAGAAAAAAATTATCATGGCAAATACTTGATTGTTAAGAATTTCAAATACTAAGTATAATCACGCTCGATTTCCATACGAAACTTTACGTTATAAAATTGAAGTTGTATTTCATTGATTTTTACTTTGGAATTCATCACATGATTGTTATGAGTCGGATGGGAGATGATATTGGCAGAAATAATTAGTTATTCAGTCGATAGAGTTCATTTTTAATTTCGAAAAATAAATTTCAATGAGCTGATTTGATAGTGTGAACGAAACGACTTTTTATGGTTATGAAATTGGGATGGGAATCAATGAAATCTATTTCATCAATTCAGAGAATTTTTTCCTCAGTGTTGATTGATTTGATGATAAGATTAGGAATGAATGGGATAGATTATGTAGATTCAGATGTACAATAATTAGGGATCGAAAAATATTATGTCTATTTATGCTGACAATTTAGAATGAATCAACAAGTATTGTTCGTAATCGTGAACTGTGGACTCTCGAGTCGAATGACTGAAACATATCTAATCTCAATTTCATCGAGACAAAAAATGATTCATTGACTTTTAATGAATCAATGTATATGATGGAATTCGTTCGGATTCTGGTATTTTGTTTTATAATAGGTATTTCGGTGAATAATGTCGATTTTTTTGCAGAATTTGGGCGTTTATTTACGTAACAATATGAATTATCTTAATAATCAAAGTATTGGCCATCGTTTGCTATAACTTTCTCCCATCTTTCTGGCAAAGCATGGATTCCTTGCCAAAAGAATTGTTCATTTTTTGAGGCCAACCATTCATCGAGCCAAATTTTCACTTCTTCGTAAGAATGGAAATGTTGTCTTGAAAGTCCGTGCTGCATCGATCGAAATAGGTGGTAGTCCGAAGGGGCCAAGTCCGGTGAATCCGGCGGATGGGGTAGGACATCCCATCTAATGTTTTCCAAATAGTTTTTCACACTTTTCGCAACATGCGGCCGAGCATTATCATGTTGAAAAAAAGACTTTGTCGTGTCTTTGTGCGTATTCTGGTCGTTTTTCTTTCAAAGCTCTATTCAATTTTATTAATTGCTGCCGGTACCGATCGCCAGTGATCGTTTCACCAGGTTGCAGCAGTTCGTAATACACAGCTCCCCTATTATCCCACCAAATACAAAGCAAAGCCTTCTTTCCATGTACATTGCGCACTGATTGTGTTATTGAAGGCCTGCCTGGGTCTACCCATGATTTTTGTCGCTTTGGGTTATCAAAGTAGATCCACTTTTCATCACCGGTGATGCCTCGATGCAAAAAACCTTTTCTTTTCTGCCTGGCAAGCAGAATTTCACAAATGGTTTTTCGTCTTTCAATGTCTCTCTCTTTCAATTGATATGGAACCCATTTCCCTACCTTCTGGGTCTTTCCCAATGCATGTAGCCGTTCAGAAACGGTGGATTGGGCAACATTTAATGCATTTGCCAATTGCTTCAACGTTTGACTAGAGTCTTCATCCAATAAAGTTTGCAAATCTGCATCTTCAAACTTTTTTGGCTGACCTGGACGCTCCTTGTCTTTTATATCGAAGTCACCAGTTTTAAACCGTTGAAACCATCGTTCACAAGTGTTTTGGGTTATAACATGTTCACTATAAGCTTCAATCAACAATCGATAACTTTCAGCAGCCGTTTTCTTCAAATGGAAGAAGGTTATTAAACTTCCCCGCAAGGCGGCTTTTTTTGGTACGTAATTCGACATTCTCAAAGCTATAAAAACTATGTTTTTTGCACACCGACAATTTAGGATGAATTGGCTTTTGATGACGTATGCCTAACCTTCAAAACGACATAGACGTCATTTGTTTGTACCAACAAACGTATCAGTAATATCGTCTTTTACCGAAATCGACATTTTTAACCGCAACACCTATTATATTTCAAAAAATGATATGTCATTCGTCTCGTCTCGATTTTCCATTTCTCGTCCCATCATTTGTTCGGACGCAACAAACTGCCACAACCATGCACATGTTCCCAGGTAAAAATTTACCATATGGACGTTGGGCTGGCGCATGGTTCACCAAAATAAGCCGAGCCAAGGTTACCAGGCAACTCTGAAATGATAACATCATTTAAACACAAAAAGGAATAGTGATAATCACTGAGCGAATAGTAAAATATGGACAGACCAAACTGCGCAATCAAAATAACTAAACTACTTAATTAAAATTACAATACCCTTAGTTAAATTAACGATACGTTTAATTAGAATAACTACGCGATTGATTGTAGTAACCAAATGTTTGGTCCGTGCATATTTTACTATACCAGTTTTCTCCGTGAACCTCAGCCCAATAGTTTCTACAGTCGAAGCCCAATATTTGGGAAAAGCTTGTGATAGCATATGCCATATGGAAAAAAAGGAAATAGCTGTGACAGCTACTCACTTTTTGAACACTCTTCATTCACCGTTGTACCTACAATAATTGCAGCTGTAGCTATTTTTTAGCTATCACAGTAGCAAATCGGAACTGTAAATGCACAGGTTTTGTGGTTAATATTTGAATAGCTAAATAACTTAAGGGGAGGTTATCATCTAGCGACCCCAAAATAAGGTGATTTTCTCGAATTTTTTTCTTCATGGAAGGAAGTAAATAAAGAACTCGGGGGTTTTCACACTTGTTAATTGAGTCTTTGAGTACATAAAAAAAAATTTTTCCAGTAAAAAATAATGCCATGGGTATTATTGATACGTGTTGAAACATAGCCACCTAAAAAAACAGCGATCAATCGGGCGCCACTATAGCAGTTACAAAAATGATCAGAAATCAAGAATCCAAAAATTTTTATAAAATATATTATATTTGTTGAAGGTTGTACCAATAAAACCAATGGGAAGTCCACAATTGAAAAAAATGACAGACATGCAAAATTTTGGTAGCGTTTTCCCACCTTCTTTCACTCTTCAAAGTGCTATAAAAAGAGAAGAAAAGGTAAATGTCATCTCCATTTAGGTTCAACCTCCAATGAATTCAATCAGCTTTAAAATAAAAAAAAAGAGCGATCCGTTCAGTAGTTTTTGAGATATCGTGGAGCCGAACTTGAAAAACAAGGTTTTGAGAAAAACGCCTTTCAAGTTTCGGGATACGAATCCTTTAACTCGAGAAAATTTTTTTCATGTATTCTAAGACCCATTTAATGAGTTTCAAATAATTCGAGTTCTCAATTTACTTCCCTATTAAGAAAAAAAAATTCGAAGAAATCACCTCATTTCGGAATTTGCTTGGTGAGAACCCCTTAACTGTTGAATTTTCGCTGCAGCAGCTACCACTAAGCGAGTAGCTGTGACAGCTGAAAAATAGCTCCCGTAGCTAATTTTTAGCTATCCAAATGACAGCGAATTATTGTTTTCCGTGCACTAATGGCAAACCCTGACAAAATTTGTTCACCAAGGAAGAGTTAACGCTGTCGCAATCTTGCGTCCATCTCATCCCATTGGTCATTTTTATGTTTTCTTGTAGTTACAAATCAAATAAAATGAAACACCCATTCTATAATTTTGATATGGAATATACGTCGGGGAATTTCGAGAAAGTCGACTTAGAATTTTTCTGATCAGTTGAAACTAATGAATACCGCAAATCCGATGATCCTATGGTGCACGGGAAAAAACAATTCGCTGTGGTAGCTATTTCATGTGTTTGATATTGGGATAGCGAAAAAAATGGTTGCAAAAGCCAGATTTCAGCACCTATAGCAATAACTTTTTTTGCCAAAGCTAAAAAAATAGCTACCACAGCTAGTTTTTAGCTATCCAAATATCAAGATTTCCAGGATCTGACGCTAGGTCGCTGCACTACACACTTTTGGTCACGGAGAGACTGTATTGTTGTCAATACAGTGTGTTAAGAGGAATCTAACTTTTTCTATTTACTTGTTCTTGGTGTACTGTGTCGGCGAAACTTTGAGACGTTCTGTACTGAAGTAGGCCAGATCATAAAATAATGTGTCATGATAGTATTAACCCCCCCATACACGGAGAGAAAAAATTTGCTGACGCAGCAAATCGAGGTATTATATATAGAACAGCAAAATTTTTTGCTGACCTAGCTAAAAATTTGCTATAACAGCAATCGTGTTAGCTACGACAGCAATTTTTAAGCTGTGGCAGCAAAAAATGTTTGCTCCGCCAGCAAATTTTCAGTATTATATATAGAATAGCAAACAAATTTTGCTGGAATAGCAAACATTTTTTGCTGCCACAGCTGAGAATTCGCTGTCGCAGCTAACAAGATTGCTGGAACAGCGAATAGTTTGCTGTCACAGCAAAAAATTTGCTGCTCTGGCAAAAGGAACCCAGCAAAAGTAGATTTCGCTGCCACAGGGAATTCCTTTTTCTCCGTGTATATAGAACACGTCTCATGAGTTTTAAGCGGTAATGTTTGTTTGTTTAATTATGAACTAATTTTTTCGTCCAAAATCTCGATCGGGCGGTATGGCCCACATTGAATTCGGGTGGTATGGCCCACATTAACCCATTAGAGCTCATGCTGAAATAATTGGGGATATGGTCTTGGTCGCCAATGGAATCTTGGCAAACCCATGCTATATCAAATGAAGTGAGAAACGTGTGTAAAAAAATTATTTATAAATAAATTGGTCAAAAAATGTTCCACTTTCACATTGCGATCGTTCATTGTTATTGAAAGAATAACAAACCAATACGTGTTTTATTTTTTTATAACAAACAATCGCAATGTCGATTCAGGGTACATGTTTTCTATGTACCTTTTTTGAGAATCGATTGGTGTAGTCAGTTTTACCGAAGACTTATTTTTAAAGAATTTTTTCAAACAATTTATTTGTAAACAATGTTTTTATGCATGCGTTTCACATGAAAATTCGTTTCTCGATGCTATGCCAATATTTCAAGTTTTGAGGAAGATTGGATTCAATGCCATACCTGTAAAGGATGGACACATGAACTTTGTGCAGATATTACGGACAAATTATATTATTATTGCGATAGATGTCAATTATCCAGTCCACAGTCTCACAGGCTAAAATTTAGCTGCGGGAGCTATTTTTCAGCTGTCATAGCTATTCAATTAGCAATAGTAGCGAGAAATGTAGCTGTCGCAGCGAAAATTCAACAGCTAAATTATTTGGCTATCCAAATATCAACCACAAAATCTGTGCAGTCTACGATTTGCCACTGCTATAGCTGAAAAATAGCTACAGCTACAATTATTTTAGCTACAGCGGTGAAAAAAGGGTGCTGAAAAAGTGAGTAGCTGCCACAGCTATTTCCTTTCTTTCCGTGTATCGCTTCAGTTGAGTCAATCTCCCATCCAAGTTGAGCAAAACTATTGCTCATGCTGAACCGAGGTATTTCTTAAGTTGGGCCAAGCTACCATCTATGTATGGTGTAGCATGAGGATCTATTGCCATCCAGGGTTGCCTAACGCTTGGAGCGGTGCCCTGCCATGCACTACAAACCCTCGGTCCATTCAGTTTCTTCCTTCAGGCAATGTTGATTGACGGATGCGCCAGGTGTGGCGCAGCCTATGATCAATGGTGGATCAACGGAGTTGACTAATTCACTGCCATATTGGTACAATATTCAGACCATTGTCAGCCTGGCTGTCAGCCTTGCACCCAGCTATATTCTATCGTCAGCATTGGCGAAGCCTGAACATTTTCATATGGGTTTGTATTTATCTATCATTTCCTCTTACCAGGGTGATTTCCGGCTAGGAAAGTAGGTCAAATATCATGGAAATCAACAATAAAACAGGTTTCCCTCAAATCTCAAAAAGAATCTACAGCAAAAATTTCTAAATTATCAACCTAAAAGTCAATATAGCAAAGTTATTTCCTGAATGAATAGCAAATATTAATCAATCAAAGAGAAAATTCAACTATGTCAAAGAATCAGTCGGATCAGTTCGATTTTATAGATTGAGAGTCGGGGTATCGCACGATCGGTACCGGTAATTACGATATACACGTGGCCGTGGCTGTGGTATACTATGTATTCAATCGGTGTTTGTGCGTCCATGCAACTCCATACATGAGGAAATGAAAATTTGTCGTCCCACGACTAAAACGAATCATGAAGAGAATCCACGCGAGTGAACGTCACGAAGTGTTCTCCAAACGAAACCGAACGACTCTTCGTGTACATGCGACATTCTCTCCTCAGTCTTGTCCCGGATCCTTCTCATGCGATCGTACATTTATTCGTTTGTTCGTTCATTGTTACGCGAGTCTATGTATATAAATTGAAAGAAAGACAAGAAAAAACAAAACCAACGCATCACATTCGACTTTTTTTCTTATTAATTCTTCTCAAGACTGACGATGAAGTAGAGTCCGCTGATGTGGACTTATCGTTATAACTTGTTATAAGTCGTCAAGAAAAATGGGTATATCGAATATAGCGGTATCCTAGAATACAGAATCTAGATGATCCAATTTACTACTGAAATTCTAAACTCTTTTGTATCAGAATAAGTCGTATAATAATAAATTCTCATCATTTTCATCGGAATGATGCGATGAAAGTATTCCTTTGTTATTGTTTGGAGTCTCGTCAAAGTCGTCGTTGTCAGCATCTGAAGAGTTATCGAAGACATTCTTTTTAATGGGGTAAGATGGATTTTCCTCGCCCCCTTTATCTATTCTTGTTTTGTCTTTTACGTTAGCCAACGAGTTGCATTTATTATCATTTTTTGGAGGAAGTTGTGTATCGTAATCCGAAAAAAAAGATGAGTGGCAAGATATTCTAGGAGAAAGTGATGTCTAGTTCGACTACGGTAGTGTTCTCCAGCTTTGTTCTCTATTTTTCTAGAACAGAAGATAAGATTCTGTAATGGGTTTGTTGAATAAAATTAACAAACAATTATTCGTAGGAGTAGAATAGTTTGTATAAGTAGAGACTCGATACTAAATTTTACATTGAATTCGCTGGATAGTTGTTGTCAACTAGTTGAAATCTTTCTCCCCTTCTGCGCTTGTAATGAAGAACCCATTTTTATTTCTACCCACACTTCTCGCTCGCTGTCTTATATACACTATATACACTTACACGGAGAAAAATTGTCTATTATAAATTACTAGACTCGCTAGTATATTGCGGATATACTTGCATTTTGAAGTTATATACCAAACATTCTCTTCAAAAGTACCAGACTTTCTGGGAGTTGATGGTCGGATAATGACATTTTATCATAGAAAGTCTGATGCTTTTGATGAGAATGTTTGGTATATTACCTTAAAATGCAAGTATATCCTCAATATACTAGCGAGTCTAGTAATTTATGATAGATAATTTTTCTCAGTGTATATACACTTCTCAATACGCTTTATTTTCTTGACGTTTTCTGCTTTCTAGTGCACGAATATATCTCCAGACTACAGGTTTTCTTAGTTTGACAAATCTGTATAAAATGACCCATTCAAATGATTTTACATTCTGACATCACATGAATTTTTTTAGCGTTTGGAGATTGTTCAGAAATGCTGGATATCATTCCTTGGACGTTCTGAAAAATCCCAAGCAGGTATTGATAAAACTGAAAAAGAACCCCAAGCTTGTCCTGAGGTTGGCACATGTACCAGGAACAAACTCTGGCTAAAAACAATTGAGCCAATATTGTCCCATAATTTTTCCATTGTTTCAAATGACCAGCCGGTCATGGTACATTTGTGATATCCTAAGAATGGCCACTTAATTGGTGCAAGCTTGGGTCAAGCGTAAACACAAGCGCTGATTATGGGCTATTGTGCTAAAATCTTACTACACACATGAGATGGAGTGGAAGCTGTCGGCCGCGAGCTGTCGGCCGCGAGGGGTTATGTTTTGGCTGGGACTGTACCTGAACAAAACAACCGAACTATTTGGATATTTTCTCCATAAAAACATGCTAAAATGAGATAATGATGATATCTAAAGATATGAATTTGTAGTATTTGAGATGAGGAATTCGAAAATGAAAGATTTGTCACGATACGAGGTCGTTTTCATAGGATTTTTTGCAGAGAAACGAGAAGTTATATATTGGTTCTAACGAATTTCATCACTTACTGATAAGACGACGTCCGATTCGGAGGATAAAATGCATCAATTCTTATAGGATTTTGTCTGAGGAATCCGATGGTATATGATTCATTTTGGTACGCGGCCGTTTTCATGGAGTTTTCGTCGAGAGAAGGGGAAATTTTTGTGAATTTCCACAGAATTTGCATGAATTTCGTTATTTAAAGACAAGTCGACGTCCGATTCTTGGGGTAAAATCTATGGATTCTTATGAGGAATTGTCTGCAGAATCCAGTGATATACGGCTCATTCCGGTACGCGGCCGTGTTCTTGATTTTTCACGCCAAAAGTCGTTGACTGGTATTTGACGGAATTATCAATACATATGCAAATTCTTCCATCGGCTGCAGGGTTCTCGTTCGATTGGGAGAATCTGATACATCGATTCTTATAGGAAATCGTCCAAGGAATTCAATGGTGTATAGCTCATTCCGGTACGCAGCCGTTTTCATGGAGTTTTCGTCGAGAGAAGGGGAGATTTTTGTGAATTTCCACAGAATTTGCATGAATTTCGTTATTTGAAGACGAGACGACGTCCGATTCTTGGGGTAAAATCTATGGATTCTTATGAGGAATTGTCTGCAGAATCCAGTGATATACGGCTCATTCCGGTACGCGGCCGTGTTCTTGATTTTTCACGCCAAAAGTCGTTGACTGGTATTTGACGGAATTATCAATACATATGCAAATTCTTCCATTGGCTGCAGGGTTCTCGTTCGATTGGAAGAATCTGATACATCGATTCTTATAGGAAATCGTCCAAGGAATTCAATGGTGTATAGCTCATTCCGGTACGCGGCCGTTTTCATGGAGTTTTCGTCGAGAGAAGGGGAGATTTTTGTGAATTTGCACAGAATTTGCATGAATTTCGTTATTTGAAGACAAGTCGACGTCCGATTCTTGGAGTACAATCTATGGATTTTGATGAGACTTTTGGCGTGAAAAATCAAGAACACCGCAGCGTACCGAAATGAGCCGTATATCACTGGATTCCTTGAACGATGTCCTTTGAGAATTGATGCATCAGATCCTTCCAATCGAACGACAACCTTGCGGCCGATGGAAGAATTTGCATATGTATTGATAATTCCTTCAAATACCAGTCAACGACTTTTCGCGTGGAAAATCAAGAACACGGCCGCGTACCGGAATGAGTCGTGTATCACTGGATTCTGTAGAAAATTCTTCATAAGAATCTATAGATTTTACCCCAAGAATCGGACGTCGACTTCTCTTTAAATAACGAGATTCATGCAAATTCTGTGGAAATTGACAAAATCCTCCCCTTCCCTCGACGAAAACTCCATGAAAACGGCCGCGTACCGGAATGAGCTATACACCATTGAATTCCTTGGACGATTTCCTATAAGAATCGATGTATCAGATTCATCCAATCGAACGAGAACCCTGCAGCCGATGGAAGAATTTGCATAAGTATTGATAATTCCGTCAAATACCAGCCAACGACTTTTGGCGTGAAAAATCAAGAACACGGCCGCGTACCGGAATGAGCCGTAAATCACTGGATTTTGCACACCATTCCTCATAAGGATCCATAGATTTTATCCCAAGAATCGGACGTCGTCTCGTCTTCAAATAACGAAGTTCATGCAAATTCTGTGGAAATTCACAAAAATCTCCCCTTCTCTCGACGAAAACTCCATGGAAACGGCCGCGTACCGGAATGAGTCATACACTATTGGATTCCGTGGACAATTTACTATAAGAATTGATGCATCTCATCCTTCCAATCGAACGAGAAACCTGCAGCCGATGGAAGAATTTGCATATGTATTGATAATTCCGTCGAATACCAGCCAACGACTTTTGGCGTGAAAAATCCAGAGCACGGCCGCGTACCGGAATGAGCCGTATATCACCGGATTTCGCAGACAATTCCTCATAAGAATCCATAGATTTTACCCCAAGAATCGGACGTCGACTTGTCTTTAAATAACGAAATTCATGCAAGTTCTGTGGAAATTCACAAAAATCTCCCCTTCTCTCGACGAAAACTCCATGAAAACGGCCGCGTACCTAAATGAATCATATACCATCGGATTCCTCAGACAAAATCCTATAAGAATTGATGCATTTTATCCTCCGAATCGGACGTCGTCTCATCAGTAGGTGATGAAATTCGTTAGAACCAATATATAACTCCTCGTTTCTCTGCAAAAAATCCTATGAAAACGACCTCGTATCGTGACAACTCTTTCATTTTCGAATTCCTCGTCTCAAATACTACAAATTCATATCTTTAGATATCATCATTATCTCATTTTAGCATGTTTTCATGGAGAAAATATCCAAATAGTTCGGTCGTTTTGTTCAGGTACAGTCCCAGCCAAAACATAACCCCTGCGGCCGACAGCTTGCGGCCGACAGCTTCCACTTCATCACATGAGTGCACAAGTACCTATGCTCAAACACATGAAAGATATTAATATGCAGTAATTGAATTTCGAATTTGTGATGGTTCAAGACTTGTGCATGACGATTGGCCCCTGCCGGGCCCAAGCTTGTTCCAATAGTTATGCACAATAAGACAGATATCACGATTAGTCTAAATAGGGAAGGAATTTGGTCCAATTATAATATTGTACAATTAAAGATGTTAATACACAAAGATCAACTGATTCTTAAAAACACTATGCGGATTTCAAGATGTCTTGACTGACCTTTAAAACCATTGTTTCAAATATTTTGGTTCAGTGACAGTATATGTTCTCAGTATCTATTCACCATTGATGGAATATTGTTGAGGAAATGTGATTTGGCATACTTGGAATGATTTCTTCATCACATATCAGGTGAATAGAATGGTTCCAAATGATATTCTTGATAATCACATTAATATTGATATTTGATATTGATCTTCACATTGTCAAGCGTGTGACAATTACACATGTACTTGAAGTGAACAGGAGGCACCATCAGCTCCCCAAGTGACTTTCTAGAGGGAAATCAAATCATTATAAGATCATATCATGAGTCTTTACTGGAAGTTCATTAGTTTGTATATAATTGAGCGTTGGAAACAAAATTGATTAAAGTACCCAAGAACGTGAGTTTACCAGTGACGTTATAAGCCTGTCCGAAGAATGGCACATTTATTTGCATTGTTTCAACTTGATGCCCGTATGATATTATAAGGAAGAGACTCATAAACTGAAATATGGAACATTTGTTATTTCCATCACAATTCCTGTGATTGAAGAAACATTGGTTGAGGCTTGGTAGATCAATTAGACCAAATCTGGCAAAACCATTGGTCCAAGCTTGACCTGATCTCATCATTCTCAAGTTTTGGCCAAATTTGGTGAAATTGTGCTTGACGAGTCTCGGAAGCTTTTGTGCCAGGCTTGGTTCACGATTGGGGCATTGGCCCACACACCCATGGGTCAAGTTGAATGGCCACTGATTGATTCCTTATTGCTGAGCGAGATATAGTCCATCGGTGGCTGATAAGGTACTCAAAAATGGAAACAGCTTATAATCGGCCCATCACTGGGCCAAGCATCAATCCCATCATTGGCCGATTACTTTGCACCATTGCTGGACTCGAGTTATCATCCAGCAGTCAACTACTGATGGCCAATCAACGGATGCCATTACCGTACGAGTAATTCCGGTTATGGCCCAATCATGGGCCATCATTGGGGTGGTTGTGAAACTCTGTTAGGGTATGATGATAGACAAATGAATAGCAGGCCCATTGGGACAAGAAAAAGTTGAATAAATCATCGCTACACTTCAGAAATTCCTATTTTTATCATTTTTTTTCCAGTTTTCTTGAATTCCTAGGATGATTTGATTGAATTCAAGAACTCTGCCACACGCCATTCGAGAGCTGACATTTTTCTGCACATTTTATGATTTTTTTGAGAATTTTCAGATCAAATGAAAGATGGACAGCAGGGAGGTAACGCTCACAAAGAATGCCCCATAAGAAAATATTAAATTATTATTAACACTTGTTCGATTGAGAACCATTTCATGTGACATCACAATAATTTTGGCAAATCTGTGTATACATGAATCATGATCTCATATCTAAAATTTCTTGAATCTGGAAGAAAAAACAATACATAATTATTTACCAATCGTTTTATTCAGAAGATTCAATAAATATTCATCTCAATTTGTTCATTTTGTATGCAGAAGAAGACTAGTTTAGGATAAGTATCTTGTTTTATTATCGAACTCTCGTCATTCCTTAGAAGGAACAAGCGTTTAACGACAAGTCCACCTTGATAGGTCATTATCATCATATTCTTGGATCCGCTGTAAAATACATCCTTCAATGCATCTCTAATTTTAACGCGTGATAAACAAAATGATAAACTTTTTACTGCATGAATTTTCTCTTTTTCCCGTACAGTTCGAAGAAATTCGATTTTTCCTGGTCCTAATCTGCAAATGGGATCGTGATATACATGTGTATAAATCGACAACCATGCGTAGGAAAACAATTTACTAGCTTAACGAATTGACTTGCCATACCCAATAATTCTAACACCTCAAGATCGCATAGAGATCGCATTGGCGTACCATTTGCGGTACGGTTTTCTTCTTATAACATCTATTTCAGGCTCTTCACTTTATTCAAATTCCTGCCATTTAGAAAAAAATAAGGTGTTGAGCTCAATGGAGATGAATTTTTGTGTTGTTTTTTCACTGAGCATTGATCCCAAAAGTTATGTAATACGGGTTTTGCAATATTTTTTGTCCGGTTTTATGTGTATCCTATCCCGGTTTTGGGACTAGATATTGTGCGGAATCTCGAATGGAACATGAACAAGAATTCTGAACAATAGTCAGTTTCAAAACCTGCACTGAGAAAACAGATATCCTGAAAATTACCATAATTTATGGATTTTCAGCGCTGGTCTGACCCGAGTTGGAATATTTACTTGCACGAATATCTAAAAGTACCATAATTTCTTGGACTTTTCAGAATAAGTATGGTACCTTCCTTATAAAAGTCCCAGATATTATGGTACTTTTAGAGGTTTGTTCAGGTAAATATTGAGACTCGGGTCAGACCAGCGCTAAAAATCCATAACTTATGTTACTTTTTAAGATACCTTTTTCTCCGTGCGGATAGGATCCACACAGTGAAAAATTTTGTGTATTTTTAACACACGTGTATGTCCCAGGAGGTCCACTCGCAATTCATGTTAAATATTAGCACAAAAACTTTGATATGTTGTTTCCAACAAAAACTCTGAGTGGATCTTCTGTGACACAAAATTTTTCACCGTGCAGATAGAACCTGATAAAGATTCACCATTTGTTTGCCATGGCAAGAATCTATCGGTAATGTCCCAAGTCATTACTCCAGAGGAATGAATCAAACAAGAATGAATCGACACATCATATAGTTAGCAACTTGCCTAGCTAATACCATATTTCAACATGTTCTAATATAGAAAACGCTAGATGATATTATTTAGAACCGATCTCTTATCCTTCGCCTTGATAAACTCCCTTTATCGCACAAACAATAATTTTTCTTTGACTTCAAACAAATCAGTTATCAGAAACAAGGCAAGGTAGTTTATCGCTTTCATAGCCAAAGAATAAATAAACTGGATTAAGAACAAGTTTCCATCTAGTGATTCATAACTGTCATATTTTATCTAAGTTCTTCTGAAATCGTTTATCGGGTGCACACGAAACGAATGATTGTTTTTTTCAGCACGTGTGCATCGTTGGTGATTCAGTATTTTTTATATTTCGTAGCCAACGTTTTAGGGCCAATGACTCGAAAATGATTGAAATTTTGATCGACGTTCAATTCTTTTCTTTGACGTAGCATTCAACCGTTTTATCCAGAGTAGGTATTGTTTACGAAATGGGGGAGAGCGTGGAATTTTATAAATCAAAACCTCTCGTTTGTTGTTTTGATTACAAAAAATATTATCGTTTTGTTGAATAACTTGCACACAATCCACTCAGTCAATATTTCATATAGCTTGAAATATTTTGAATTTCCAACTCTGGTGTTTTTGCCCTGTTGAGAATGTTGGAAATGAGATTTGAACTCATTCACGGATAAAAAAAGAAATTCGCTGTGACAGCGAAATCTAATTTTGCTAGAGCAGCAATTTCTTGGTTGTGACAGCAATCTTGTTAACTACAACAACGATGTTTTAGCTGTGGTAGCAGTAAATGTTTGCTCCTCCAGCAAATATTCAGTATTGTATTCAGAATAGCGAACACATTTTGCTGGAGAAGTCAACATTTTTTACTGTCATAGGTAAAAAGATTGATGTGATAGCAAAAAGGTCCAGCAAAGATACCTTTTTCCCATACAGCAAAAATTTTGCTTTGTCTAAAAGATTTCTTATGCGACAGTTTTCACTGTCTTTAAGATGTCTTCGTTTAAAACTGTTGCATGAGAAATCTTTTAGACAAAGCACAATTTTTGCTGTTAGGGTTTTCGTTTTATAGTGGTTTTTGTCCCGATTTCTTTCGAATTTTTCCGACATTTTCAATGAGATGATTATTTTTAAATCTTTACATATCTTTTCAAAAATATATCCCAAGGCATTGAAAAGATCTAAAGAATGCTTCAACGGCTCTTCGCAGATTCACTATAAACAACACGATCTAATTGGTGTTTTGACGTCTCAACCACCGAGACTTGATTGGCATTGCGCTAGCGACAAGTTGAATGGATTCCAATATATATCAACTAACCAGCCGAATTATTTTCAATGGAAATCAATGGGGTATACTACGATTCATTCAATTGCATTCAATTAGAATTCCATCCATTCGCATTCCCGTAGAGATTTTTTTCGGCAAAAATATCACTCGATTAGTTTGATCCCACCGAAACTGACTAAAATCTCGGTCACTCTCTTGATGTCGTTAACGAGACGACATCAAACTTTTCTAGAATAAATAAAATTGATTGAAACCGATTAAATTTTGCCATACCTTCCCCTCCCGTGACGACAATAAAAAAAAACATTTATCTCAAAAAAAGAGAAATAATAAATTGTCAGACGAAAAATCAATGAATCATTTACCTTATTAGTTCTAATTAGTTTATCTTGTGCACACGAAACGACGATCTTTCTGTCCGTATATACTTTTTTCGTACTTCAATTATCCGATTTTGTGTTTTTTTCTCTTGAACACGTGTGCAATGATCATGGATCAAGGCTTCGAATTATGTATTGTGATCGGTAAAGGAAGCAATATTGCTATCAACAATGTATTTCTATTTCTCTCACGTACGTACGCGCCGTGGGATAACGTATCTCTGGGATGACCAAAGACGAATATGCTATATCGGCTATCGAAAGACAAAGAGGGAAAGTGAAAGATGAAAGGAAAGGGGACGGTCATAGATATCACGGAGTGAAAGAGGAAGATGAATGGGAAGATAGAGGGGGACAGAATACAGGAAAGAAGATAGAAACAGACCCATAACATTCAGAGTTGGAATTGCCTGTTCAAACAATAATCAGTTTAGACCTCATCATGTAATTCTCATGCTTATATACTACTCTGTTCATCAAAATGTTGGAAAGACATTTATGAAAGATTATGCAATGTTCCTGGGTGTTTAGTTGAATTTCATTATTTATGTTAGTGAAAGAGTTTTGTGCTTCCTTCTGTTGGTTTTAAGTGCTTCAACAAAATATCCAACTTTCAAATCGTTTGGCTGTTTGTTCGTATTGTATATCGATTGGATCATGGATGATGAGAAATTGAAATTGTGAGTTACAAATCGAATTATTTATGGTTTAATGCGTGTTGTAGAAATTTATAATTGTTGTTTCAAGAGGATTAGCATGGACATTGTGATAAGAGTACAGTAGGAAGTTGTTTCAAACGGTGGATTTTTCGATTAACAAGATAACGAGTTATTTTATTGACTTTATTTAGAAATTTCATGTACATATGGAGCGATATTTCAAAGATTAAGAGTAAATATTTAAGCCAAGTCTTTTATCTCATGGTTATTTATTTACTCATCTGAACGTTTTACACTACGCAATTACGGCGAGATATTCAAGTCTTCAAGTTTCAAGAGTTTTTGTAACGTGAATTTTTTCTATAAAAATTCTTTTGTAGACCTGTTACTTTGACTAGAATTTTTGTTGATTTCCTCCGGTTGTGGAAAGTATTTGAAGGGTTTTTATTTTCATGAAATGACCTATTTTTTTCCTATGAAAAGAATGTAAAACATAAAATAAACGTTCCCGAATTGGATTTTGCATCCATTCATGTTTTCGACCACGGTAGGTCCTGATAAAATTGACAGATCACTCTTGTTGAAGAAACTCATTCGATTTGAAAGGATTTTATAGGTTCCATAATCAAATTATTTTCTGTAATTGTGTTTCTTCTGTAAATTATACATGACCATGTATCAACATATTCACTTATCCAACAAATAAATTTTATATGTAATCTTCTACGAACGACAAATGAGAATGTAATTATTTGTGATTATGCACGAGTGGTTGCGTGTATAGAACCCGTGGAATACGTACGTAATTTTCAACAGTTATATCCGCATTTCTCGTAAAATGTAGCGAAATGACGCGATGGTTAACGGAGAACATTTTCATTCGTTTTTAAAGATAGTTACGATGAGTTACTACTTTGCACTGTACTTCCAAATACCTCTAGAATATGAATAGAATGTCCTTGCAATATTACATTTTGTTACCAAAGATGCAACAACGGAGAATCCACTCGATTATGATGCTCCAGAGGGAGAATTTTCAAAATTATACACAATTTATATATAACGTATGGAATTATATATAAATTAAATAGAGAGACATTGCTTTGAAGGGGATATTATTGTTTGGGACGCTGTTTTATAGGTGATTTCCAAAATTGGATAACAAAGATAACATACGGAAACCGATTTGTTTGAATTGTGAAACAACAATGCGGTTTCAAGAGGAAATGATAGAGAATATATCCTATGACTGGAAACTTCATAAATCATTTTGAACATTATATATACGTAGATATGAACAATTTGCGTATATTCTTTAGGTTATGTTCAAGAATTACGAGTAAAAATATACAGAACAGCACTAAAGCATTCAATTTGTTAGATTTATTACAACAGGAGTGAAATGCGTATGAAATAAAAAAATTTGGGAAGTTATAGTTCTCAATCATGAGGCATAGTTCGGTTGGTAGAGGCGTTAAATTTTGATATAATGTTAGATAAGTTCGATTCCGAACAGGGATAAAAATTTTTTCTTGAAGAAATTAATTTCTTTCCGTTAAAAAGAGCAATGAATTTGCATAAATCTTCGAAGAATAGTCCTTTCATCAAGAATATGAAAAATTCTAGCAGAAGGGAATCTTTTTGCTACGTTTTGATTGAATTTCGTTACAAACTAATGCAACCCAAATTTATTAATCTCTCAACTCTCAATGCCATCGAGGAGGACGATTATGACAGCCTACATTGGGTAAACAGTTTTCTCCGATCACTTTCTGAGCCTCTAACATTTTTAATGATACATCCTTTACTTGATTATATTATTTTTTTTTTTTCGTAATATGCAGTTCCAGTATTTCCTGTTTTCCTTTCGTTTCCAACATCATTTTCTTCTTGTAATTCTTTTCAACTTTCACGTCACAACACGTTTTGTTACTTTGTTTCTTTTTGGTTCCTATACCATCCTGTTTCCACACAGATTTTGAGAAAATGATTGTTTACGAAAAGTGAGAAAATTGGGAATTAGAATTTTTAAACACGGAAACAAAATCAGTTTGAATTTATTTCAACTTTACTCAATGAATTCTTGAACAGTGTTTCCTATGATGATAAACATTAAAAGTAAATTTACGATAGCAGGGCTTGTAAAGCCCTGGAAAGAGCCAGGAGACGCCTCGAATAATTTCTAACCAAGGATAAAACTGGGTTCGTTCATGGGCCCGTGTAGATTTTCACTCGGTTTCACATCCGGTCTCTATTCAGTTTTCACAGTCTGATATTGTCAAGACGCGGATCAGCTTCGGACATTCACCCAAGTTTTATAATGGAGTGTTAATCTGACTTGATCCAAATCTTATCTAGAGCTTTGTCCGGCGATGATCATCATGATGTGCGAAGAAATCCGGATGTACCCGGATATTGAAACGGGGATTTGGGTGTTCGTCTGGTTTCATCGGTTGACAGCGTTTGAAGCTCGGAAACATATCAAACACCGACATCAGCCCGACCTATGACTCTTGAAATTCAATGATGTTTCAGTCAGAAACACTGTGTCCAAAAATCAATGAAGATATCTGAGATACTTGAACGAAAAACATACTCTCAGTCATTTTTTTACGAAGAAATCCTGGGGGCACCTAGATTCTTACGCATCTAATAGGCAGCCCTTTGACACCGTTTTAGATGCCTTGGTTGTATTTCTTGTGACTTCTATCCCTCTACCCCTTGATTAGCTGTTTAGTATCTCAAAAACGTTCTTTGAGATAATAGATCTTCACTGTAAAAAGAAAGTATTGAATTCAGCTCATTTCATGACTGAATCTATGATGCAAACAAATTAAGCCGAAAGAACAATCACCAAAGCAATGAAAAAGAATACATGTTTTCTTTCTCTCTCCCGTTTTTTTTAGAGAATCAGGTTGGAATTTATATAGGACTGCGATCAACACTGCATAAAGCTGTGGTGGAAATTTCATGACAATTGGATGATAGAAACGGAAGTTATCCGCATGTTAACGATGTTTACGAAATTTCCAAATTTTGTTTCGAAGCTCAGTGCTTACCACTTTCTCCCTTCAATTCCGACTTGTTTGAAATTCACACCATACAACTAACCCCCCGTAAACTGATTATACTACAAGTTTCATGGCATTTGAATGATACCGACATGGGGAAGGCACGCTTTCAAAATATTGTCAAATAATGTGAATCGCGAAACAAAAATTTTCCACAGTTTTCAATCGATTAGAATGAAACTCATATGGGGCCACTATAGGATCATCACCAGAACGTGTTATAAGTTTGATTACAATCGGATGATAGGAAGCGGAGATATACGCGTTCGCAAAATCATGATTCTTCGAAAAATTTCTCCTCACCCCTCCCGTTCCTCTGTAGCGATGAGGTTGAAACTTATATGGAACCACTATCAACACTGCACACGACTCTGGTGAAAATTTCATCACGATCGAATAAGATGAACAAAAGATATACACGTTCGCAAATTTGTTACATACACACAGACAAATAGACAGACAAAAAGGAACCTGATTTGCTTTTTTTTTTACTCCCCCAAATTCCAATGTGCCTGAAATTTATATCATATACCTAACATCTCGTAAATCGAATATACTCAGAGTTCCAAGACATTCGGATAATATAGACATGGGGAAGGCATGCTTAAAAAATAATACAGATTCCAAAGAAAAATTTTCCACAGTTTTCAACCGATTTGGATAAAACTTACATAGGACCACTATCGGGTCATGACTAAACCGTGGTTAAAGGTTGATCGGATTCGGATAATAGGAAGCAAAGATACACGCGTATGCAAAATGTTCATTTTTTGTCAGAGTTCTTCTCATCCACCCAATTCTTCTGAATGAATCAGGTTGAAACTTATATGAGACCACTATCACCCTAGTCCACAACTGTGATAAAAATTTCGAAACGATCGGATAAGCAGAACGGGAGATATGCGCGTACGAAACTCAGGGGGGGGCTACAGCCACACAGACAGACAGACAGACACGGTAACAAAATTGTTCCCCGAATCCTGAGGAACATTTTGGTCTAGGAGATTTTTAATTTCGAGACAAAAAAATTTTCGGCTCCTCGAAACGATCACAAAGCTTCCCTCTAAACGAGGGAGCAAAAGCAAATCAGGTTCCTTTTTGTCTGTCTATTTGTCTGTGTGTATGTAACAAATTTGCGAACGTGTATATCTTTTGTTGGTATTATTCGATCGTGATGAAATTTTCACCAGAGTCATGTGCAGTGTTGATAGTGGTTCCATATAAGTTTCAACCTCATCGCTACAGAGGAACGGGAGGGGTGAGGAGAAATTTTTCGAAGAATCGTGATTTTGCGAACGCGTACATCTACGCTTCCTATTTTCCGATTGTAATCAAACTTATACCACATTCTGGTGATGATCCTATAGTGGCCCCATATGAGTTTCATTCTAATCGATTGAAAACTGTGGAAAATTTTTGTTTCGCGATTCACATTATTTGACAATATTTTGAAAGCATGCCTTCCCCATGTCGGTATCATCCAAATGCCATGAAACTTGTAGCATAATCAGTTTACGGGGGGTTAGTTGTATGGTGTGAATTTGAAACAAATCGGAATTGAAGGAAGAAAGTGGTAAGCACTGAGCTTCGAAACAAAATTTGGAAATTTCGTAAACATCGTTAACATGCGGATAACTTCCGTTTCTATCATCCAATTGTCATGAAATTCCCCCTACAGCTTTATGCAGTGTAGATCGCAGTCCTATATAAATTTCAACCTGATTCTCTAAAACAAAACGGGATAGAGGAAGAAAACATGTATTTTTTTTTCAACACAAACGAGGAAGCCATGTGCCAATCGGCAGAGTTTTTTTTTATTGCAATCGGACAAGTCCTTCTATTTCTTTTTATATTTTTTTCTGAAAAAATAGGTGATCTCGGAGGGAATTTTTTCCACTGTATACAAATAGGGCATTCTTTGTGAAATCAGCCACCCTCTCTGTCCAAAAATTGGAGCGACGTACAGGAATGGGCATGAGCTCATTTTGCAGCTACAAGTCCCTAGTTCTTGAAAGGATGTGGCCTTTTTAAAAATCCAATATGGTGGCCTGGGTGCAGCGTCAAACGTCATTGGAGAATGGTCGAGGGGGAACTAATTATCAAAAAAATAGCCAAAGATCCCTCTCATCCATCCGCGAATTCATCATAGGGGGTTTTTGAGGTCGCTGAATCCTGATCTAAGATCAGATTTTTGAAATCAAGACGGCAGATCCAATATGGCGGCCGAAAACATCAAAATCAGAGAATTTCGTTTGAAACTCACTGCTTGGGGGTTTTTGAGGTCGCTGAATCCTAATCTGAACTCAGATTTTCGAAATTCAAGACGGCGGATCTAATATGGTGACCGAAAACATGAAAATCAAGAAATTTCGTTTGAAACCCATCACTGAGGGGTTTTTTAGGTTACGAAATCCAAATCTAGAGTCAGATTGTCATAATGCAAGATGGAAAATCCAATATGGCAATTGGAAAATTCAAAATCACAGATTTGATGAATTCTCAGATGGATTAGAGGGATCTTTGGCTATGTTTTTGATGATTAGTTTCCCCTCGACCGTTCTCCAATGACGTTTGACGCTGCACCCAGGCCACCATATTGAATTTTCAAAAAGGCCACATCTTTTCAAGAACTAGGGACTTGTAGTTCCAAAATCAGTTCATGTCCATTCCTGTACGTCGCTCCGATTTTTGGACAGAGGGGGTGGCTGATTTCACAAAGGATGCCCCATATATATGTCATTTTCTCCGCAGTCTTTGAATATTCGTTATCTTGGCTTGGATCGATGGATTATTATGAAACATGGGTCCTAGGCGTTTTCGAGGGTGCTGAATCCGAATCAGGCATCAGACCCCGAATTCAAGGTGGCGGATCCAAGATGGCCGACGTGAATTTAGTCAATTTCGCATCCGTGGACAGATTTATATGAAACATGAGTCCTAGGAGTTCTCGAGGGTGAGGAATTCGAATCTGACGTCGGAAAACGAATTCAAGATGGCGGATCCAACATGGCGGATGTGAATTTAGTCGTTTTGAGATTTATGGGCGGATTCTTATGAAACATGGGTTCGGGGGGTTTTCGAGGGTGCTGAATTCGAATCTGGGCTCAATTGTTGAAAGGAAATAATAATTTCGATCTTCCCGTGTAAGATTTACTGCATCCGAACACTGTCCAAAAGCTGGTTTACGTCATGACAACTGCGCAATAGTGAGAATCCAAAAGTGAAGGAAGTAGCTATTGAAACAAATGAACCCGAAAATATTCCGATTCATTCCTAAATTACGCCTAAATAACTCTTTCGTGGCGCTTCCAAGCTTTATTTTCACCAGGACAGTTGAAATTCTGCAGTTCTCCAGGTACGTGTTTCTGAATCATTTGGAGATGGTATAAAGCATGATAGGCAATAAGTCTCAGGCTTTCTGAATATTACACTTACAAAGTTTATCAATTGAGTGGAAAACCGATGAGTGTTTTTTCATATATCTCCGAATATCTGAATTGTTCAAAATGCGAGTGAAGCGAGCATTTGTGGGCCACTATCCATTCAAAATAAGCGAAGCGAATGGTGAAGGGGGTCGGACTGCTGAGCGAAGCGAAGCAGTCAGGGGGCGGAGTCCTCTGGTTACAGTGTAATTTCGTCATTGAGTGAAACTAAGGTTAGTAATTTCACTGATGAATCAGACTGAATTTATTGATTTTATCATCAACCAAAATTGAAATTAATAATTTGAGTATCAGTTGAAAACTAAATTACCATTTTTTTCTCTGGTAGATGACCCTAGAATTACACAGAGAAAAATAAGTACTATCATCAACAATATATTTTCTTGTTCCAAGAAATTCATTTCTGCAAAAATATTTCCTCTTGTTTCAAGAAAATTTTTCTGAAACCAAGCATAGATTTCTCGAATTGAGAAAATATTTTCTTGATTCAAGAAAATTTCTTTTGGCTCCACACCAAAATATTCAAAAATATATATTCCCTTGGTATTAGTAATAATTACTTCTCTCAGTGTAGTAGGAATATGGCATTCGATTTAAATACTCGAGAACTGATTCAATAAATTTTTAAATTTTAATCCGCCATTTGAAATTTTCAAGTTTTGATTGGCTAAGCGAAAGATTTCGAAATCTCGATCAATTAATACCGATCGATAATCTCAAATTATCATGAATTGTACGCGGTATATTGATTAATCGAGAGTTCATTTATCGATTCATAATAAGAAGTTCAAAATACGGATCAACAGATCAACAAATGGAGAATCAATCATCCAATCTACTCTCCACGCTTTCTTGGAGGTGGGAGGAAAAAATAATGGAAAATATATCCAGCAGAAAAATTGAAATTGCAAGTAATAAGGGTTCAAAACAACTATGAAATTGTACGATTCCCTAGTACATAAAAGTTGAAAAATTGGGACATGATAATTTGCTTCTATCATAAGATTATCCTAAGTTGTGATATTTCAATATAATTCTCAATGTTTCTCTAACCACACACTGAAACGAGAAATCGTCTGCAGTTGAATCACGCGATACAATCCTTTACGGCAAAACTCATAGTACGATAATTGTTTCAATTACGATTACCCGCATCAAAGATGATATAATTACTTGCTGGATAGCAACGAACATAGTATATTCCCTTCATATCTTCATTATTCCCGAGAATACGATTCTAAATGAGATTGGTTCAGTTGGAAATGGTGTGACGGACTCTGATATAATCTGTCGTTCATCAAACGCGTAGAATACCTGCATATCTCTCGCTTATGAAATGTAGAAATTTAACCTTGAACTACTTTCTAATTTAATTATTCTACAATCTCGCGAGGGATGATAAAAAAGCTATTGTTCCTCAATCGGGCCTAAATATTCTTCATTGATTATTGAGAATCGATTCGCGTTATGAGGGCGAATGAGGATGAATGTACACGGAAAAAAGAAAACAGCAATGGTTACTGTGAATCGCAATAATTCATTGGAAAAAAATGAAAAATCAAATTCACGCCGTTCATTATTGCGTCTTCCAGTAACCGTTAATGTCCCCGCAGCATTAACGAATTTCACTGCAGTACAGATCACTGTGATCGCGCTAACCTCTATCATCCAAGCGTGTTGTCATTTGTTTTTCAACTGATTGCTGTTATGGACAGTAACCAGTGCTATTTTCTTCTTTTCGTGTACTATCGAATCACGTGCACATCCAGGGACATTCTTGTGACAAATCATTCGTCCCTAGTGATTCCGTTAAAAACTATTAATTCGACGAACGTCAATCCTAGGAAAAATGAGGGCCTGGATGCATATCCGGCTGTGCGCTCGAACTGGGGTAAAAGTATTGTCCAAGCCGTACGAGAAGTAAAAAAATTTAAAAGTTGGAATTTCAAAAATCTAAAGATACTGGATGATAGGGCTTGAAAAATGAATGTGAGAACCTGTTTACGATTTTTTTCTATGACCGATAGTTTTAGAGAAAAAAAATAAAAATCACTTATTTTTCCATACTAAAAATCAATATTTTTGAACATTAAACTCGTTGTAACTCGGTCATTTTTCGACGTATCGAGATAAACTTTACGGATTCTGATTCGAAAGACTCCCCCGAAAACAATAGCGTTGGAAAAATTTGTAAAAGTTAATAACAAATGATTAATTTTTTAATCCGAAGTAAAAATCTTATTTTTTATGCTTTGCATTGAAAAAGTGCCGGGGGAAGTTTGAGCTACGAAAAACTTCCAGCAACAAAGTTGTTCGCTAGTGCATGGACAAACTTTTTGGAAAGTTTCAGATCGATTGGATTATTAGTTCGCAAGGTACAGCGATTTATTCATTAGCGCGCAACGCAAATTTGTCCATTGGGCGTCATGTACCAGTTGTATAGCGAAGTTCGTAGGAAGGATTGAAATCACGCTATTTCTCATTGTAGGTTTATGTTTTTTGGGTCGGAGGACCCAAATTTCGCACTATGTACGCAGAATTCTTTATCCATTTTTGATTTATAAACAATCCAATTGTTTATAACGTTTTTATGGGCAAACTGTTGACGGTTTGGAGGAAAATCGTTTTGACGAAAAGAGTTTCTCACCTTGTGACAAATAAGTTTTATACCGAACATGTTTTCCACGTACGCGGAGAAAAATTTGATTGCAAAGATTACCATTTTAATCGCAAACTAGAATCATTCGGAAACATCAAACAATAACGTGTGAAACAGATCATAATCATTGCTGGTAAAAATCAAAATGAATTTCGACACGTAATTAATGTCGAACTTACACGTTATTGTTTGATGTTTACGAATGATTCTAGTTGGCGATTGAAATGGTAATCTTTCCAGTTAAATTTCTCTCCGTTTACAAGAAAGACATTGGCTTCAGAGCGGAATTCCTTCTTATTTTCTCACAAATAAATTTTGTACAAACCAGTTCTTCAACCTCAGGCTCATTTATTCCATAAATTATTATTTTGTTTATTTGAATAACATATTTTATCAACGTCAATATCTCTTCGATATATACATTTTTACATTTTCAATAAAATTTTATCCAATAGAATTTACAAAATGGACTTTATAAACAGGGGTGATCAATTATTCTTGAATGAATTACATACATTAAAGTTAACTTCCTATTTCTAATGTATTCGTTTTATTATGTGACTTCGGTTTAATGATTTGATTCGCAAAAAAATTATCAAAAAACTCTCGACCTCTAGGACTTAAATAGCGCATCAATGTCTTCAAATCTGTATATTTTTCTTTAGAAATTCCTGAACGTTCTGGTTTTGGAGATTTACTGAAATCTTCGTATTATAAAGATACATCGAGTTTATGAATGCTGCATGTATTATCGTATTTTTTATAAGACTGTATCTGACCATTTGGATAATATATGATTCTCACAGCCTCACTTATTGAAAAATCTTTTGGTTTTATCTTCCCTGCTTTTTGGATTGTAAATTCGAAATCTTTCATTTCAGGAATTGCTGGAATCATTATGAATTGTGGATTCCTTGAAGTTTTAATTAATTCCAGATATTCATCGACAGTTTCAATTGACTCTCTAACTTTCTTTTTATTCCCATATGATCCAAAATTTCTATCGCATTGGCTAAATGAATCACCTCGTACTGGATATAAATGTTGAATTTCTATTTCAAATCTTTGAGATAAAATTGACATGAATGCAAGGAAAATGTAATTTTTATGTTGACCAGGGCAATTATCCGAAAACATATAAATTTCATTATAACAGTTCAAGGCCAATTCTGTTTCAATTGCGTGCAACAAAAAATTACAAACGGTGTTGCCACCTTTCTTGAATTCTCCTTCTAAAAACTTATACATATAGCTTCTCTCTCCTTTATCATTGTATATGTGTACATTGAAAACATGTAACCAAAGTAAACGTCGGTAAAATTGCTCATTCACTGGAATTTTTGGAAGAGGAAGATTCTGACCGAAATCAAATTCAAGAATTAAAGCGTCTTTTCACGAAAAAACGTCTCTGCTGACAACAAATGAATAGCGTTATCGAAATGTATATGAAGGAGGGAATAGCGATTCTCTTTTGTTTCATGGAAGAAGTAGCATAACCAAAACTATTTATTTGTTGTCAGCAGAGACGTTTTTTCGTTGTAAAATAGCACAGCAGTGTGAAATAAGTATTGAAATTCTGAAATAACATTATTATAACATTATTATATTTTGATAATCCAGAGTTGTCTATAAAAATATTATATGATTTATTTGTTGATTATTACTATGAGAACAGTGAAAACTCCGCATTATTGATTAGTCTCCCAACGTACACTAAATTTTTCAACCACAATCTCAATTGTACTTTTTCGCAGCCAAAAACAGATGTATGTAATCAATGCTATCAATACAAACAAACAAATAATAGAAGCATAGAACCAGAAGAACATGAAATAGATATTCAGAATAATACGATATTAAAAAAATCTCTGAAGTCAGAAAAAGACGCTTTAATTCTTGAATTTGATTTCGGTCAAAATCTTCCTCTTCCAAAAATTCCAGTGAATGAGCAATTTTACCGACGTTTACTTTGGTTACATGTTTTCAATGTACACATATACAATGATAAAGGAGAGAGAAGCTATATGTATACGTTTTTAGAAGGACAATTCAAGAAAGGTGGCAACACCGTTTGTAATTCTTTGTTGCACGCAATTGAAACAGAATTGGCCTTGAACTGTTATAATAAAAATTATATGTTTTCGGATAATTGCCCTGGTCAAAATAAAAATTACATTTTCCTTGCATTCATGTCAATTTTATCTCACAGATTTGAAATAGAAATTCAACATTTATATCCAGTACGAGGTGATTCATTTAGCCAATGCGATAGAAATTTTGGATCATATGGGAATAAAAAGAAAGTTAGAGAGTCAATTGAAACCGTCGATGAATATCTGGAATTAATTAAAACTTCAAGGAATCCACAATTCATAATGATTCCAGCAATTCCTGAAATGAAAGATTTCGAATTTACAATCCAAAAAGTAGGGAAAATAAAACCAAAAGATTTTTCAATAAGTGAGACTGTGAGAATCATATATTATCCAAATGGTCAGATACAGTCTTATAAAAAATACGATAATACATGCAGCATTCATAAACTCGATGTATCTTTAAAATACGAAGATTTCAGTAAATCTCCAAAACCAGAACGTTCAGGAATTTCTAAAGAAAAATATACAGATTTGAAGACATTGATGCGCTATTTAGGTCCTAGAGGTCGAGAGTTTTTTGATAATTTTTTTGCGAATCAAATCATTAAACCAAAGTCACATAATAAAACGAATACATTAGAAATAGGCAGTTAACTTTAATGTATGTAATTCATTTAAGAATATTTGATCACCCCTGTTCATAAAGTCTATTTTGTAAATTCTATTGGATAAAATTTTATTGAAAATGTAAAAATGTATATATCGAAGAGATATTGACGTTGATAAAATATGTTATTCAAATAAACAAAATAATAATTTATGGAATAAATGAGCCTGAAGTTGAAGAACTGGTTTGTACAAAATTTATTTGTGAGAAAATGAGAAGGAATTCCGCTCTGAAGCCAATGTCTTTCTTGCACCGAGAGAAAAAGCATGCTTCAGAAGCATGGCACACTTCAATGCTTCTAACGCATTTGTTACAACGTACTTTTAACGCTCGGGACTCGTGCAGTTAACGCACGAGACCATGCTTTTTGGGTATGTGTCGCATGCTTTCTAAGCATGGGTACCGAGCGTTCGAAGCACGTGATGACAAATGCATTAGAAACTGTAGTGCGTCAATACCTCTGCAGTATGCTTTTTCTCTCGGTGTGTAAACGGAGAGACATTTAACTGGAAAGATTACCATTTCAATCGCCAACTAGAATCATTCGTAAACATCAAACAATAACGTGCAAGTTCGACATTAATTACGTGTCGGAATTCATTTTGATTTTTACCAGCAATGATTATGATCTGTTTCACACGTTATTGTTTGATGTTTCCGAATGATTCTAGTTTGCGATTAAAATGGTAATCTTTGCAATCAAATTTTCCTCCGCGTACGTGGAAAACATGTTCGGTATAAAACTTATTTGTCACAAGGTGAGAAACTCTTTTCGTCAAAACGATTTTCCTCCAAACCGTCAACAGTTTGCCCATAAAAACGTTATAAACAATTGAATTGTTTATAAATCAAAAATGGATAAAGAATTCTGCGTACATAGTGCGAAATTTGGGTCCTCCGACCCAAAAAACATAAACCTACAATGAGAAATAGCGTGATTTCAATCCTTCCTACGAACTTCGCTATACAACTGGTACATGACGCCCAATGGACAAATTTGCGTTGCGCGCTAATGAATAAATCGCTGTACCTTGCGAACTAATAATCCAATCGATCTGAAACTTTCCAAAAAGTTTGTCCATGCACTAGCGAACAACTTTGTTGCTGGAAGTTTTTCGTAGCTCAAACTTCCCCCGGCACTTTTTCAATGCAAAGCATAAAAAATAAGATTTTTACTTCGGATTAAAAAATTAATCATTTGTTATTAACTTTTACAAATTTTTCCAACGCTATTGTTTTCGGGGGAGTCTTTCGAATCAGAATCCGTAAAGTTTATCTCGATACGTCGAAAAATGACCGAGTTACAACGGGTTTAATGTTCAAAAATATTGATTTTTAGTATGGAAAAATAAGTGATTTTTATTTTTTTTCTCTAAAACTATTGATCATAGAAAAAAATCGTAAACAGGTTCTCACATTCATTTTTCAAGCCCTATCATCCAGTATTTTTAGATTTTTGAAATTTCAACTTTTAAATTTTTTTACTTTTCGTACGGCTTGGACAATACTTTTACCCCAGTTCGAGCGCACAGCCGGTTATTGCATCCAGGCCCTCAAATGGTCGCTAGCCACAATTACTAATTGGCGACTGGAAAGATTTTTTCAGGATGCTTTGGCCGTTCAGTGGCAAAAGTTTAGAAAAAAAATCGAAAATATGGTCATTGTGGTGCAGCTTTGATAAACATTCTTTAGCAGCTTTGATGAACAATCAAAAGACTTTGCGAAATTCTTTTAAATGTCATTGAATAAAAGATTGATTGGGAGTATTCAAAACGTCCACAACGAAGGACTGCTAACACACATTCAAATAACGAAAGTATTCTGAGTAGTTGACCAAAAGTTTCGCATCCTTCCCTTTCATGAATTTCCAATGCAACTTCCTCCGCTCGTCACGTACAGACTTCGGTTGATTTCCATCAACTTTTGTCTTTGAATATGTAATTATTGATTGGGAATGACTTTTTAAATCGTTTCAGGACTTTATTCTGACTCGGGTAGATCTAAGGATATTTAGAATAATTTCGACTTGCTGCCAAGTACATAAGATGTTCCCTTCAATTCCTTCAATTAGTTTCATGAACGAACCCACATTGAGCTCTATTTACAAAACTATTCCAGGCCAAGAACTATGATATATCTGAAAATAGTGAATCAATAGTTCATGTCATTATAACTTCACACACAGTTGGAGGTATTTCTTTGATTCATGAAAGTGTGTTGTCCTTTTGAATTTTACCAAATCTATCTCCTCTCTCTTTCCGCACCAATTAATTATTCATACTGCTGTAAAAAAGGTTTGCTAGAATCTCTATAGTCTCCATGGAGACTACAAAATTTTCCAAAATCGTACCTGAAATGAGTAGCAGAAATGCGTGAGCGATAACCAAATGACAACAGAGATGAACCCTAGTGAAAATTTTCATTTCGGTTCGCCAAACGGACTTGGTACGGACGTGTTGCGTCCTTGTACGGTATTGTTATGGGCGTAGTGCGGGCGCATCACGTCTGCAACTATACCGCACCAGGTCCGCTTGGCGAACCAGAAATAAAAATTTTTACTCGGGAATTTTTCAATGTTATTGAAACATTTCTATAAGAAATTCAAAGATGATGAATCCAAACATAATAGATCGTATCAAATGTAGGCTCATAACATATATCATAAGTTCAATGAGAAAATGAGGCTGATTTATATAGGTTGTGAATGATTATATAATGACTAAAAAGATACGGTGGTGTCTCGAGACTCATGTCATTCCAAATTTGCCAACATGCCATCCATCGCTTCCAGCTGATAGAGGACATTTAATGGATATGAATCTAGTGAAAAATCATTGAAGTGTCAGGGGCCTGCTTTTGACCCCGCAAAGTGTGTCAGATTCTGAAAATTCATCCATTGGAGTTATTACTACTGTGGGCAAAAAGTAAGGTGAATTTTTAATTTAAACTTCGCGGGCTTGACATTTCAGGCTAGTTCTTTTTTTCTCAAGTTGGCAGGACTGTTGATGACATCTGTGCCAAATTCCATGTCAATGTCACTATCAGTAATACATTTACGCTTGTGTTTACCAAACGACCAAGAGTGCATTTTTCGATTTTTACAATGTCTGATTTAATTGAGCAGAGAAGTGCAATCAAATTTTGTTTGCGGAATGAAATTTCGGCTGCGGAAAGTTTGAAGATGTTGCAGAAGGCCTTTGGTGATTCTACCATGTCACAGAAAAATGTTTATAAGTGGTACAAAGACTTCAAAGAGGGTCGAGAACGTGTTGATGACTTGGAGCGCTTCGGACGACCATTGACGTCAACAGATGACCAACACGTCGATGAAGTGAAGGAATTAGTGCTCAAAAATCGTCGGTTGACTGTTTGAGACCTTACTGATATGATCGGAATATCAGAAGGATCTGTGAAAACCAGAATTATGGGCCAACAATTCTTGGTTTTCGCATCACGATAATGCACCGTCTCATACTGCACTCGTTCTTCGTGACCATTTCGCCAAAAATTCGACGCATATCGTCCCGCAACCACCGTATTCGCCTGTTTTGGCTCCGTGTGACTCTGGTCATTCCCAAAACTCAAGAGACCACTCCAGGGAAAGCGTTTCGAGTCGATTGAGGAGATAAAAGCTGAAGGTGCTGATGACTATACCGGAAAGGGACTATTTAGCATGTTTCGATGATTGGAAAAAACATTGGCATAAGTGTATTTTATCGAGAGCGGGTTAATTTGAAGGGGATGAAATTGATGTAGAAGAATAAATGAAGATTTTTCATCTTACAAACAAGTTCACCTTACTTTTTGCCCACAGTAGTATGTCTTCTTACTATCATTTCATGGATACTAATCTTGCATTCTCAAAAATCCTTACAGCCCGTGCGAGTAAATATGTGATTGGCGAAATAACTCCATTGAGGCTATCCACATTCAATTCCTCACCCCTGGCATGTGATTTGGAATCAGCATCTTCAAAAGCCTTAGGACGTATGGTTCATATCAATTCATCAGTATATCCCTACATTACACAATAAGTGTCAACTGTATGGGATACACCATATTCGATTTTGTATTCTTTACATTTGACTCGAACTCCGCATGTTTTCAAATTGTCGTGAATCATCATCCATAGAAATGATTCTTTGAATTTCACAATTCCCTAATTGACGTCCGTCATCTCGCATATCTACGAGGGCCCCACGATTTCTTTTGCATGTCGTGGTCTGAAGACACCACCGTATCTTCTTAGTTATTATATGATCATTCACAACCTCTATAAATCAGCCTCATTTTCCCATTGAACTTATAATATATGTTATGAGCCTACATTCGATACGATCTATTATATTTTGATTAATCATCTTCGGATTTCTTATAGAATTGTTTCAATAACATTGAAAAATTCATGCCAACTGCATACATGCGCGTGTGGTCATTGTGTCACTCGGATATGCATACTGACAATTATGACAATTACTTTGTACAACATTATTTATCGCATTAGAATTAAAATATGGCAATGAATTTATTTTGTATCATTCCAGAGTGATATTGAAACGTGAGAAAATATTTAATAAAATTGAATCATTGTCTCTATTTGATATTTCTGATGAAAAATCATATTGTCACTATTTTTATATAAATATCGCAAGGACAAACTCATTAAAAATATTATTAGTCATAACGATATAACATTCAGGAGAACCTTCAGAGCTATGGAAATGATCAAAACGGTGATAAAAATTTCTTTCTATGAATTCGAAGTTCAAGTTTGATGAACTCAAAGCTTTTGAAAACCTTCGTATTTTGCAGTGCTATATGCTGATGTTTCAGAAGAACGTATGATATAGTGAAATGAAGCTTGATCTAATGTTTTAATGTTTTACTAAGATGAAATGTGGATTACCTTAATAAAAATGAACTTTTCAGTTTTTCTTATTGAGTTTGAACGAAAGTTCTATAAATTTTGCGATAATATGGAAAAAAATTATGTTGTTGATATTTGGATAGCTGAAAATTAGCTACAGTAGCATTTTTCAGCTCGAAACAACAAAACAAAAGTTATTGCTATAGTGGCTAACATTAAGCTGTTGCAGCAATATTTTGAGCTATCTAAATACCAAATACATAACTTAACTACTACAGCTAATTCCTAACTATCATAGCAGATTATTTTTTTCCATGAGCGTTGAAGTTGAAAGAATAAAGTACAGGAAGAGAATATAGCATGCTGAATTGCATATTGACAAGAAATTTGGTATCAGGAGTAGAAGGAACCAAGGATAGCCGCATTCATATCAGAATCCCAGTGGTCCCAGATCCGAAACGCTGACCCTTACTCATACAGACACAACGGTACATACCCTAGTAGGAAATCTGATCAGGCATTCCCTATTTCCAATAAGGTCCTGAGCAGGTTAGAATCCGTAAATAAGGGAAATCTTATGAAGCCCTTACCTGATTTCCCTAATAGGATTCAAATAGGGTTGTAACGCAAGGGGGTACAATAGGGTTCGGATAAGGTTTCCATAAAACCGAGCAAAAACGGGAAAACCGTAACAAAATCTGATGAACACCTGATAGGAAATCAGGCATGCCTCATCAGGCCCTCGTATTCTCACGTCCAAAATTCCTACTAAAGTACATGTGAACATGTACTCTAGTAGATGTCTTCACATGTATAAACTGTTACGTCTGTGTGAGTGAGGTCGGCGTTTCAGATATGTGAACATGAATTTAAATAAAGAGAGCGGAACTCGCTTCGTTCCAATTTTTCATGATTCAGACACGGTGCTCGCTACGCTCGCATTTTTACAATTCAAATGAGGCTTGTCTCGTTAGCACCCATGAGGAAATGGAAACACGAGCCGCTACTGGCTCACTACTATTGCCGGAGGTGCCAGTACTGGCAAACCTAGAGCGACCATTATGGGGTCAGTTAGATTTCCAGTACTAGCAAAGGAGTTGAAATAACAACACCATTTTAATCAAGGGCCAGTACAACATTTACCACCACGGCGGTGGCGATATTTGATGTGAGGCTTTCTATGGTGAAACTTTGGCATTGCAACAGGGTCAGTTGTTTTGCCAGAGCTGAATGAGAAATGAAGAGGAGTCGGAATCATGACATCCTATGTAGAAATTCAAACCCGATCCAGTACTGGCACAGTACCGGTAACTGGAGTTACCAGGATTGATCATATTTCAAGTAAAAAAAAAGACATTAAATTTGAACTTTGAAAATCTGAATGATTCATTGTTCTCATTATAGTCATTGGAGAAAGTCACTTTGGGAGTGATTTCTTGAAAGTTCACTGAGTGAAGATTGAACCCGGGTCCTGCGAGTGAAAAACTGAATCTCTATCACATCACCCGATCTCGGAGTTGATAACGAATCACTCAAATTGCCATTTATTGTAATGGGACCCTTGAAGTCATACAATAGATTCACCACAGATTCCGTAGTGGAATAAAGTTTCGTAGTAGAACATATTGAATTATGATACCGACTCTGGCTCAATACTGGCGCAGTATTGTCTCATCAGAGTAACCGTGTTATTGGAAAGATCAGTGGAATCCCTATCCACTATCTATTCTGTGTTAGAACAACGTTGCATCGATATTGATATCGTATCGTCTTTTTTTCGCATTTTACCATCCAACCAAGTCTGATTCGGTACTGATGCGGTTCCGTTTCTGTACGTTCTGGGTATTCTCCGAACAATATTAATTCGATACTGGCTCAAGAGCGTCTGACCAGGTAAGCTAGTACCGTCTGAAATCCGGCGGACATTTGGCGCCAATTGGAAAACGGTAATGATTCTGAATGGGCACAGTTGTTTCTGCCGAAGTCTGACAAATACAACTTTGCGAGTGCCGCACCATTTGTCAACTCTCGCTACTTCCACATGGGCAATTGATTATTTTGGAAAATGCTCGCTGCGCTCGCAATTCATATAGCCTAGACAGTGCTTGCTGCGCTCACAATATTGATTTGATGAGAATGCTCGCTTCACTCGCATTTCATATTGTCTAGAGAGTGCTCGCTTCCCTCGCAATATTGATTTAATGAGCAGGTACAGCAGCTTTAATGAACTGATGCATAGCAATAACTAATATTCTTTGTATACATTCAAATCTTGTTCATCTTTGAGTACATTGTGAAATCGATGAATATATCAAGTTTATGATTCAAAGAAATAATTTTTGCACTCTCATGTGAGTGAAAATATTTAAGATGAAATTAAAAACAAAGCAAATATAAAATACTCAGTTTTTGAAAATAAACATTTACAGATCATCAATATGTATGAATCAGCTAAACTTTTCTCATAAACAATAAGATGGTTGATTTCTTCTATAAATTTCATAAAGTCAACAAATATTTCAACACTACTTATTAGCGGAGCGAGCATATTCCATACCTTTAAAAACTACAAGCGAAGCGAGGACTCTTATCGTTGTCCCGGGGTGGGAATTTGCTAGTTCTAAACAAAGCCGGTAGTGAATTTCGCGTGTACCAGACACGTACGACAAAAACACACAATAATCAAAAGACCTTTCTCTGTTGAATAGCAACGATTTGTATGAAATCCGATACCCAACGATAAATCCACTACAAAACAAACAATTCATGAAACTGTACAATAGAATTGCATCTTTATTTTGCATCCAAGAAAACACGATGATATTCTCACGATTTTTCCTTTTTCGTACACCGGAAATAGTAAATAAATAATAATTCACGTAATATTCACGCTCGGAACAAAATCGATTGGGATAGGAAATTATTAACAAGGCCAATTGAGCATCATAGATTTATTGCACTTCTCTCGGGTCATTAAATTCAGTTCAATATCTCGTGTTCAAGGGTAAGATCTATCCGCACCGATTATAATTAATGCAGTTTTTTTTGTACTTATAACTTACATGCACGGAAGCAAAATACGGTTCGCCTTGGTCCTTGCCCGTGAACGTGATCAATCGTGATCACGTTTGGTCAATGCCTGGAAATGAACACGGCCAGGCCCGGCGAATAATGTGGGTTCAGCGGGGAGCACCCCCCATACGGAAAATGGTTGAGTGGGTAATTACCCACACGGAATTTTGAATATTTTATTTTTCAATGATCGGGACTATGCCACAGTCTGAAGGCCAGTCTGATTAAAAATTTCGTTGGGGCAAGTATTTCTCATGTCATCCCCCCCCCCCCCCCGGTCTTATCCCACTCGGGCTGAGAACGTTTCGCCGGGGCTAAACACGGCGTGAATACCGTACTAATAACCGTATGCATGAAAAATTTAATATAATGTCGGAATTAGTTTCGTTTTGTTCATGTTTTTTTTACGGAGAAGTTCGAAGCTAATTAACTGCTAACGATTTATCATACATCATCCATCGAATTTGAAGGAATGAATTCGGAATTCACGGAATAGAATGTAAGTTGAAAATATAGCAACCTTTAATAAAAGTTGGAGAATATTTCTTAAACTTTTAATAAAGATAAAACGGTTCACATTTTTGTTGGAGTTTATTTGAAAAACAATCTAAAATTATCAATATTCAACAAGCGATAGAAAAAAGTATGAAATATGAAATTTTATATTTTCTTCTGTTCCTTGTTAAGTATTGATAATTTTAGATAATTTTTCAAATAAACCCCAACAAAAGTATGAACCGTTTTATCTTTATTAAAAGTTTAAGAAATATTCTCAAACTTTTATTAAAGAATCCTATATTCTCGACCTGCATTTGTCTTCGTCTTCTTGATAATTTGACAATTTACGAGGTACATTTCGTAACACAGAACTCGAAATCGAAGTATACAAACATTTAATATCATATATGGATATTGAAGAAAGATTTCTCTGCGCACGGCATCGTCGTGAATCGAAGGTAAACGTAATTTTTCTTTCATAACATGATGAACGATTTGCACACGGCTTGCATGGTTTGCAAACTTGGTAGATTTGTTAAAAAAAAGGAGAAAGAAAAACTCAAGCATGATGATCAGTTGCATTCTATAGAATGTCATTATTCAAACCGAATGGTTAATAGGAAAATGTAAATATCTGGGAAAAAATTCAAACCTTTCGTTATAACTATCATTCTACATTTCATTAATTGCAACGTTTAATCGTATGTAATTTCCTCTTGCTTCTTTTCATGATTCTTCTAGAAAATATACTCTGCGGTTCAATAAAAGCTACTCAATATGCAATTAAAAATTGAAAAGAATGAATAAACAGTAATAAGATTTGAGGGGTATGAACACTGTGAACGTGGAAATTTTAGATTTTTTTGACTGATTATTATATGAAAACATGTTTGTTTTTTTTACATCATGGTGGCGCACACTGATCCGTCAAAAATGTCGCCTCTTTGAGATGGTCTAATTTTAGTTGAAAGCTTTCCAACAAAACGGAACTTTTGAGAGCGAAAAACAAAAAAGATTCTCGAAATATATGTCAATGGCTATGATTTGACGTATGAGATTTTGAAAATATCGATTTGAAAAAAATGACAGCCATTTGGAATGAAAAATTGCAATTTCCACGTAAGGGGAGCATAGGTCATAGTGGATCACTTTTGTTTTCATGCTCTATAACTTCAAAAGTAATGAACGTTCCAGCATGGAAGTTCATATACATATACAATATTCCCTCGCCCACAAAATGAACAAGCAATATTGTTAATTTCCGTAAATGAAATACCAAGTTTTTGTCATCATCTGGAATTTTATAATTTGATCCACTGTACCCCATATTTGGGTTACAGTGGATAATTTCATGGATCAGACTCTCAGAACCTTGAACTTTCTCACAGTAACGCTGTAAGGTGGTGAGAGGAAAGCCTTTCAATTTTGCAGCAGTTCTGATTTTCAATCCATCTTTATTTACAAGATTCACAACAACCTACATCAATTTTTCATTCAGATTTCCGAACACGATTTCAAGGCATCTTGAATTGTAACGGAGAGATACAATATTATTCAAAACGGTTCAATCAATCAGGGTTATATTATTGAGTAAGCATTTACTTATAGGACAAACTAGAATCCAATCCACTGGTACAAAATAGTCACTGATCCACTGTACCCCACTCGTACACTTATATATTAGAATTTATTTGTGAACGAATAATCAATCCGTGAATAAAAATGACTTGCAAACCCTTCACTTTAGATGTTCATAAGCAAGTAAAAATGTAGACCTGAGACAGTTCACATACATTCTCATAAAAACAAGACATATCAAATTTTTCGTAAATATAAAATCCAAACTCAAATGTTATCAGTAGCAACTGTACACTGAACACGTGTTATGACACCTTGCAGTTCAGCGGCATTCCAAGATGAAGTTAAAAAAGGTTGCCTAAAAAGTGATACTACTAGCGTGTACAGTCGTTTTATGAACTGAATACGTGCGCTGGATCCACTATGACCCATGTCCCCTAATCTTCAATAGAAAATTGTCAACACAAAAAAAAGTAAGGGGTGAAGAAAAAACGACTACTTCGGACCATAGAAACACGTTTCCCTTACAAAATACGATTTGAAGCAAGTCGATCGGATAAAAACTGTTTGAGTTATGCTGTCGATCATGTCGAAAAACGTGATTTCGAGTCAATGTCGTTTGAACCCCAAGAGAACTCGAGTCAAATCACTTTTAGGTTGATTTTAGATAAATTTGCGTTAAGCAAACATTCAATAGAACTTTGAATTTCCACACTGAGAAAAAAAATTCTTTGAAATAATGAAATTGATCTCATTGATTCCCATTTCTTCGCATTGAATAAATGTCTCTTTGACTCTAAAATAATTTCATAACCATAAAAAGTCGTTTGATTCGTACTATCAAATCAGCTCATTGGAATTTATTTTTTGAAATTAAAAACGCATACTCTTTATTTTTTCATATTGACTGAATAACTCATTATTTTTGTCAACATCATCTTTCATCCGATTTATAACTCTCATTTGATGAATTCCAAAGTGAAAATCAATGAAATACAACTTCAATTTTATAACGTGAAGTTTCCTATGGAAATCGAGGTTGATTATACTTAGTATTTGAAATTCTTAACAATCAAGTATTTGACATGATAATTGTTTTCTTCACCAGAATAATTATTGACTCCAAGTGAAAATATATTTCATAAAATGAATAGACATGGCTTACAAATGATGAACTTCTTCAATCATGAGAAAAACAACGCGAGATCAGGTTAATAAAATAATTATTATATTCAAGAACATGAAGTTATAGGACCAAAAATACTGTTATTTATAAACCGGTACAGTTGAGAGTATAATAATCTCATTCATTTCAATACAAGTGGTTTTTTCAGACAATAAAATCAAATCATATACTCAATCGTTGTGAATTTTAATCCTGATAGTTCTATATTTTGAACAGAAAACACATCCACAATGAGATACTTTTTCAGTTCAAACTTCAGAGCAATTTCTTTGGATAAAATCTATTTTATAGAACAGATTTCATATGAACAATGATCGTTCGGATAGTTTTTAAATCAATAAAATGAAGTATTATAATCCATGATTTGGGAATTCAAATCGAATGGAGCTATTTTATTCACGCTAATAAATGTGTTCTCGAAGTTTGAATCGTTTATAGAAACAAAACGAAAATTAAAACTCATGAAATCTGATAAATCATCGTTATATATCTTTTCGAATCAACTCTTTGCCACTGGAAACATCGTTTAAATAATACTGCTAGATTTTTGGGCTTTGATAGTTGAATATCATCTCATTCGATGGTTAATTAGTTTCAATAAACGATTCAAAATTCAGCAAAATCTAAAAAATTACCTCATTAAAAATTTTCATTTATGATTGAAGAAGGATCCTAGTCAATAAACTGCCAACCTGATTATTCTCGTCAACACCACGTTTGATGAGGTCAAAATTTTATACATTCTGCAAAATTCCAGTGCTTTTTGCAAATAAAGGTTTCATCGAGTCCATAGAATGGATAGATCGATCGGATTTATGAATTCATTGAAACAAAGAAATATGTTTTTGAAATGAAAATGTATTGAATTCACTCCGACAAATTGCGTTTACTTCTCCGAAGGTGGCAATACTTTTTCACAAGCTATCTTCCTGTAGTGCAGTTCGCATATAAAGAACTAATTCACCGTAAACCTATAGTAAGTAATGTTCTGTCTTAATAAATATTTCTTTCAGATTCCGGCATCAAACATCATCAACGAATATGACTTGATCGCAGAAAAAAATAGTTTCTTCGAACTTCTTGATCATATTAATCATCTGATCGAATAATCCAATTGTTTCAAATGAATCACAGATCACACAGAAACTAAGAAGGTGGGCTCCGCCCTCGCGCGAATGCTCTGACTCCTGCTTATTTCTTTTTATTCTGGAAATTTTGTAAAATATCATTCATCCAATCAAAATGAATTCCATTGATTCGAAAAAAGATTTATTCATATCAATAAGTTCTCTGAAGGATTAGAAAATCTCTTTGTACATTCTATGAAATAATTTCTTAGATAGGAAAGAATATTCTTTGTTTTAAATATTGATTTATTTACAAAAAATTTTTATTTCATATTCATCAAAACATTTTATTCCGAATATGTGTTATGAATGGCTTCTGCCCATCAAATACATATCATTGAATCAAATTATGTTCCATGAATTCGAAAATCAAAACTCTCCATCCAATAACTTTTTCATCAATCCTAAGTAACTCATATTCCAACCAATGACCCCACCATCACATATTACACGAGAAGTTGATGCAATAACTCCACAGATACCATTGGATGAATTCATTTCTTAGACTCAAAGAAAAATTCATCGGTTCAAAACACTTTGCTTCTACGTGCATAGCTTCATTTCAGGTTCACCGAATTGTTCTATGAACGTCAACACAAGTTCTTCTGATTTATTATTTATTTCATTCGAATGTCAGCGTCTCTTCAATTTTGCCCTGTTGACAATTTTTGGTTCCAAGTATTCTTGGTGGTTATAAAAGAATTTCAAAAATAACATATTCTTTTTTTCCAGTATCTCCAAATCATAATGAAACTCAACTTATGTTCAGAATGCAATTTCAGGCAGGCCGTCAATGACACTGTGAAAAAATTCCCTCTGAAAATTCAACTGAATTTGAAGAAACTGCAACTAAATTTCGGAGCGTATTTGGAAAATTCAGTCATGTTTCTTAAAATTCAGCAGAATTTACCTGAAAATTCATAAAAAGGTGACTATAAAAAATTAAAGTCAAATTGGTATTCTTGTCGTATGCGGTCTACGTAGGTCCTCGGATTGTCGTATGCGGTCTACCGGGGTAGACCGCAAGCTGCTTACTATATGCTTCTTGTATGGGGTCTACCCTGAGCAGAGTGTATACGATAAGGGTAAGGATTGTATTATGCGGTCTACCCCGGTGGGTGGGAAACGATCTCGATAAACTGCAGCATGGGTAATGAAAAGCAGTTCGAGTGCAGGTAAAAATGCAGAGGAATAACAGTCTGGTACTTCTGTGGAAGCACCGAAACTTGCTGAAATTTGAGTAGAGCAGGAGAATGAGAGGAATAGTGAAAAGAAAATGTTCCACAGAAATGAAAATAAATGAAAGAGAAAAAGAGAAAGAATAACGTTATCTACGACCTGAATGGCAGCACATTGTACATCAAAGTGTTGGTACAAGAAGTACCTGGAATCCCACGACGTTATGAATGAAACAGTAAATATGTAGGAAACGTACGCGCGTGTATTCAATGAATTTTCGACAACTACGTGTATGTGCGTACGTGTTCGTGTGAAGAATTTTCATCACAAACCGTTAGTCTCTTTTGAATGAAGTGAGAGTCAGGTATCAGTTCGGTTATGAATTATAGCAGTCGTGTTTGGAATACGTGTCCAGTAGCCGCTGAAATGTGTCCAGTAGTTTTCATTTCAGTTTCTGCAGTTCGTTTTCTGTACTACTTGCCTGCTTCTTTTCCTATGCTTTGCCGCTTTCTCACGGTAGACCCCATACAACAGTCGTTACGGAAGCACCTTGCGGTCTGCCCAGGTAGACCCCATACTGCAACCGTCACCGTTGTCGTATGCACTCTACTTAGGGTAGACCTCATACAAGAAGCATATAGTAAGCACCTTGCGGTCTACCGCAGTAGACCACCAGTCTCCGGTAGACCGCATACGACAAGAATACCGTCAAATTTTCTGAATTTTTTTACAGTGGATAACTTATTTTTCCTCCAATTTATAACACATCACAGAATTTTTCGAAAAACTTGGCGCAAAATTTGATGATTGAGTGTCCTTAATATTTATAAATCAGAACCCTTAATTATTATTCAAAAAAGATTGAGTACTATCACTGCTGGGAAATTTGTACGATGTCCCTCTTTAGGGCAATTATATTTTATATGATTATTGGATTCGATAAATACTCTTTAACGCATACCCTAGTCGATGCAAATTATCACTTTCAAAAGATTCAATTGCATTCATAAAGCAGTTCCGTGATATACCTTTGACGCTACCATCCCCATCGTGTCCCTGATGCATCTCTCAAATAAGAATACACGGAATAAATTGGAGAACTTGAACTTGCTTAAACTACGAACAGAGAAAACGATCAACGCATTATTGTAAATTTTTCTTAATCCAGTTGGAATTGGTTCTCCCCACCGTTGTTTATCCCACATCTCATCAAAGTAACATTGAGAATTCTGATTATATCATAAATGTAATTGAGGCGCGATTAGTCGATATTGTTCACGGAGAAAACTGGAATAGTGACGTTCACCATTATCGTTTAGTAAAACCTTGTTTCGCTGAAAGCACTAAGCAATCATTTTATTCTACTAAATATAATTCAGTAAAAATTCGTGATTTCAACAAAATGGTACAGTAGTCCATGTATGATCAATATTACGGATGGTGTAGTTAGTTTGACTGACTCAATTGCCTTTACTACGCTGTTTAGTAATAATAACTATTTTATTCGCGCTCGAGCGGAGTGAACCGAAACGAGTCGAACATGACCGAATATACGAACTCTCCTCGTTTACCGACACTGTTTTGTTTATAAACGACTTTTTTTCTCATAAATGTGTTAATGGCAGGAAAGGAGTTGATGATAACTCGTATATGGATGATTCTCATGATTCTCGTCTTAATAATCAACACTTCACAAAATCAATTTATTTAGAAAATCCAAAATTGTTTCAACAGTATCCTCTAATCATAAGTTCTCCAAACACTTATAAGAGATACTCAAAGTTAGGAAAATTATATGTTCAGTTTAGCTCAAGTGGTATACGCGTTAGGTGTAGGTAGGTAGGTAGGTAGGATGTTGAGGTTCGATTCCCGTTTTCAGCACCCTGAATGTGCAATCGATGTTCGATGCTACAACTTCACGCTCAACTAAACAGTAATGAATGTCAAGCAATCAAAATTTTTGCCGCTCTGGGAAATTATTCCTAAAGACAACATTAACAACCTTCATAATATAACAAAAACTTTTTTATTGTTGAATCGAATTCATGTTGTTGTTTAGTAAAAATCATCATGCCCATTCCGCGGAATAGATGATTTGTGTGGTGGAATCAATTATGCGACCATTCACTGTTTGGTACGAATAACAATGCTTGGGTAATCGAATGAAATACAAGTTTAGTAAAATTAATTTGACTTGTTATGGTGACATGAACTGTATGTGCATTCGGTTTCTAATACTAAACATTTGGCCTGTCCATATTTCACTAAATCGTTAAGTACGAGATACCATTGGTTTGATTGATATCACTATTCAGTTTTCTCCGTGTTAATTTCACATTATCCTACATGAAATTATTTTATCCGATGATCGATGAGGTACATGATGGATTGAACTACAAAATTTGAAAAACAGGAAGGAGTGGAATGTCTACACGCCAGTTCTGCTATAGAATGGTTAATTTTATCAATCAAAATCAGGCTCTGGGCGGAGTTTGAGTAGGGTGGTTAACGATGTGGAAGCATGTTATTCTGTTTTTGTATGTTTGTCCTTAGCAGAGATCAGTCTAGTCATTCTCTAGGCATTGCGAAGCCTCGCTAGGCCCTTGTTGAGGGACTTGCGAGACTTCGTAAGATCTTGTAATAGCCGAGAGAATGACTGGAGTAATTTCCACTACACGGAGAAAATCGTACGATACTGAGTGTTGTAGTCCACACGACTACACGGAGAAAACTGAATAGTGATATCAATCAAACCAATGGTATCTCGTACTTAACGATTTAGTGAAATATGGACAGACCAAATGTTTAGTATTAGGAACCGAATGCACATACAGTTCATGTCACCATAACAAGTCAAATTAATTTTACTAAACTTGTATTTCATTCGATTACCCAAGCATTGTTATTCGTACCAAACAGTGAATGGTCACATAATTGATTCCACCACACAAATCATCTATTCCGCGGCATGGGCATGATAATTTTTACTAAACAACAACATGAATTCGATTCAACAATAAAAAAGTTTTTGTTATATTATGAAGGTGGTTAATGTTGTCTTTAGAAATAATTTCCCAGAGCAGCAAAAATTTTGACTGCTTGACATTCATTACTGTTTAGTTGAGCGTGAAGTTGTAGCATCGAACATCGATTGCACATTCAGGATGCTGAAAGCGGGAATCGAACCTCAACATCCTAACTACCTACCTACCTACCTACCTACACCTAACGCGTATACCACTTGAGCTAAACTGAACATATAATTTTCCTAACTTTGAGTATCTCTTATAAGTGTTGATTTTGTGAAGTGTTGATTATTAAGACGAGAATCATGAGAATCATCCATATACGAGTTATCATCAACTCCTTTCCTGCCATTAACACATTTATGAGAAAAAAAATCGTTCATAAACAAAACAGTGTCGGTAAACGAGGAGAGTTCGTATATTCGGTCATGTTCGACTCGTTTCGGTTCACTCCGCTCGAGCGCGAATAAAATAGTTATTATTACTAAGCAGCGTAGTAAAGGCAATTGAGTCAGCCAAACTAACTACACCATCCGTAATATTGATCATACATGGACTACTGTACCATTTTGTTGAAATCACGAATCTTTACTGAATTATATTTAGTAGAATAAAATGATTGCTTAGTGCTTTCAGCGAAACAAGGTTTTACTAAACGATAATGGTGAACCTCACTATTCCAGTTTTCTCCGTGTAGTTCGTGTTATAAAACAAAAATACACAAACAATCTTGGTTACTGTAATAAATACGAATCAGTCGTGCCTCTACACTACAGACTCTGTAGTACAGAGTTGTGTAAAAAACGCCTCTGTAGTGTAGAAAGACAACTGATTCGTATTTACTACAGTAACCAGGATTGTTTGCGTATTATTGTTTTGTAACGCGAACTACTCGTGTGAATTACAGCACTCAGTATGCGGAGTTTCAAGTCAATACACAATTGCTGTAGAGCTGCTCGTGTTTTTGTTAATTTGCAAAGAATTTGCATTAAATTTTGTTTGCGGAATGAATATTCCGTGTGGAAACGTTGAGGATTTTAACAAAAATGTTTACAAGAGGCACAAAGACTTCAAAGAAGGTAGAAAAAGGGTTGAAGACAAATAGCATCCCGGATGACCATCACGGAGAAAAAGGAATTCGCTGTGGCAGCAAAATCTACGTTTGCTGGGTTCTCTTTGCCAGAGCAGCAAATTTTTTGCTGCGACAGCAAACTATTTGCTGTTCCAGCAATCTTGTTAGCTGCGACAGCGAAGTTTTAGCTGTGGCAGCAAAAAATGTTTGCTATCCCAGCAAAATTTGTTTGCTATTCTATATATAATACTGAAAATTTGCTGGCGGAGCAAACATTTTTTGCTGCCACAGCTGAAAAATTGCTGTTATAGCAAATTTTTAGCGAGGTCAGCAAAAAATTTTGCTATTCTATATATAATACCTCGATTTGCTGCGTCAGCAAATTTTTTCTCTCCGTGATTAATTTGAATTGATGAAGAATCGATTAATGATAAGAGACCTTACCGATGATGTTGGTACTTGAAAAGGATCAGACAATTCTTAGTTTTTGCTCCACGATAATGCGCCAGCTCACCCAGTATTGTTTCTTCGTGAATTTTTCGCCAAAAAGTCAATTGATATTTAACCCAACCCTCCATAACCACCTTATTCCGACTACTGACTATTCTCTAAATTTAAAAGACCACTCCATGGATACCGTTGATCTTCCAAGGATGCTGTACCACCACTCTTGGCGTAATAACTAGATAGTTTGAAGTGTCACTGAATGATATTAACAAGCACAACTATTCAAAATCTAATCCCATAGCCAATGTTTCAGGGCTTGGTCCTCTTCGAAGGACCTCCTCGATCTTTGAAATCTTATCTTATGTTCATCTACAGCTGTTTTCTGCATTACTATTCTGGACAAATCCCACTTTGTAAAAGGGGATTCCAAGTAATATTCAAGTACCTCGCTCTATTCTCATAGATTTCTGCTCTTAAAAGACTACGGCTTCAGAGCACAATGAATAAAATAAATCAATCGATGCATCGATCATAGGGATGTTTTTGAAAAATGGTCTAATAAAAATATACTGGCAAGAGTATTTTGTACCACTGAACTGCAGTGAAGATCTCATAATATGTAAAAATGCTTCCAAAATGATATCTCGAATTATTTATCAATAAAAGATATAAATTAGATGGTATCTAAAGAAAAATGTATGCTTCGAAGGGTTAATTTGGCTCATTTGATTCTACGATATACGTTCTTGATAGAATCAATGACATGATTTTTCCATATGATGATGGAATAAGGTTCAATATATTATATAAATCATATTGACGATAAAGATCACGGTCTCAATGTATTTAAATTCCATTGACAAAGCAATTTTCGTCGTCTACGCGCACATTGATAAGACTGCATACTCTGTGGCACACCACTACATACGGATGAATGATATCGTTGACTCTCCTTCTGATGTCTCTTTCGTCTCACATATGTTATGAGAATATATAATAATACCAGCGCGATCAGTTTTGTTGTACCAAGGTTTCAAACAGGCGGCAAATTGAATTGTGTCTCGCAATGGCTATGTAATTTCACCTAATTTTCTAATTTTGTTTCCTTCTTCTGTTATTTTATCCAATCAGTGACGACCAGAGTTGATTTTTATTACGATAAATTCAGTGTTTATGAATTCTTTATAACAATAATAAGTGATCAACGATTCAATTCTATGTGTTGAATTTAATACGTTTCCATTGTACCGAAAAGGTCGCATAAATGCTACGCATAACATGTTATTGAAATACATAATACACGAATTTCTTAAATAAAAACAAAACTTTCGATCACTGAAAAGCTAAGAGAAGTGTTTCGTGTGTTTGTTGTTTATATTTCCGTTATAACAGCATGCTTTTTGAAAATTAATTGTTGTGAAGCTGATATCAACATACTCTTTGAGTAAACATTTTCTCGGTGAGAATTCTCCTCACTGAACTCACGAAAAAGTTTCAAATTTGCAAGAATAATCTTCACGGCGATAGATACAGTATTAAAGTTGGCAGAATTTGAACCGAAAAAATGTTTACGGAGTCGTTACGCTGGTATCTTCTTGTGACAAAATAAAAACAATTATTCGAGAGTATCAAGTATCGAGTATAAAGTGTTTGCTTGATTTTCTTACACGCATGATCTCATATTTTATTCAAGAAGAACTTTGCTCTGGATAATTAGGTAGAATGAGAGTTCATTTCAAATAGTATGACAGTAAGTAACAAGTCCAGTGAGAGCGAATTAAGATTAAATATCGTTACGTTATAATCTCTATATCTGTTTCTTCAAAGAGTTATACAAGATTTCATGAATTTTAAACCCACGTGTTTGATTGAATTAGAATATCAAGTTATTACACATTGTTTCTCTATTCCAGGTTCAAAGACAAAGCGGTGTTCGGTTATGGGACTAGTATTCCACCCAATAACAATGAAACGGAGGACAGCAATGACTCGAATACACGCAAAGTCATATTTTGCGTGCACGGAAAATTATCAGGTTGTTGTACCGTGGTCAAAGGAAATGAAGAAAAACAAAATGGCATTACGGATTTTCAAAATTATACCAGTGAGTATTGGCATTTCCCAGAAAATACTTGGTAAAATGGATTCCCACAAACTGTAATAATTCTTCAGAAAATGTCACACAAACTTGACGTTTTTGGGTCAAAGAAACAATGTGATATACAATTCAATTTCAATGAAAAGATTAATTCCAAATCAAACATATGAATCTACCAGATAATTATCATCATTATACCGCAAACAATATTATTTTTAGTTCCATCGGAGGAGCATTGCCATAGAGAAAGAAACGAAGAAATTGATAAGAAAGCTCGTAAAAAGTTACTGATAGCTAGCGTGCTATGTGTAATATTTATGGTCATGGAAATTGTTGGTGAGTGTGCATCATATTTCCTCTTGATCATCTTCAATTGGAGTGATTAAAAAATTAATATTTCCATCGTTCCACAGGAGGAGTGTTGTCCAATAGTTTAGCAATAGCGACGGACGCTGCGCATTTGTTGACAGATTTTGCATCCTTTATGATCTCTTTGTTTTCAATTTGGGTCGCGGGTAGACCTGCGACGAGAAAAATGCCTTTCGGATGGTACCGAGCGGAGGTAAGTCAATCACGGTGTCCAACGTCGGTGTGTCACTGAATTCCCTGACTATTCTAAAATTCGAAAATTTTTTCAATTATAACTTATCTTTTATGTTATCTTTATATTCAAAAGGATTATTTGAACAAAAAATTCTTTTGGGGTCAAAAATTGTGCCTCTCATACCTTAAGAAAGAATTTCATAATGACTCCTAATTCTCATAATTGCATATACAGTGTAAATACAAGAAAAAGTAATGGAAAAAATCCTTTTTCGATCTTTTCCCTTATTAAATACTTGTTAAAAATTTCAGATTCCACAAAGCATGAAAGACATATGCTTTATTTGACTGAAAAACTAATCAAATCGAACGGAAGATATTGACTAAGATTTCCTCAGAACATTGGACAATTTTTAATAAGATTTCATGAAATTCAATAGGTACTTTCACCCAGGCTAATAAAATTAATTCTATTGGAATAGTGCATTGAAGGCTTCGTAATGAATTTGACACCGTTCAAACACTTAACATATATTAGACCTTAAACTGTGAAGCTCCTGAAAATCACGTCAACTGTAAACCCCGGTCTGACAGATCGCTATACCCAAGTAACACAAGAACATCTCAAACATTCTGCGTTCATTCTGAGATCATGCATAGAATGTGCAGGTGAGACTGTTTTGGATAAATTCGAAAAATACATTCTAAGAATATACATAGAATATACTTATCCGCAACAGTCCCATTCGAAGATTCTATGAATGTTCATAAAATATACTCAGAACTTCAAAGAACCTTCTTAGCATTTCTAACCTGTTGTGCTACTTCATGGAGAAAAGAGATCTTCAAAAATAGTAAAGTTCGCTGTCATATGTAGTACAGCCGCGCCCGATATGTGAAATAGTAAATTATATCACGTCGCATTCTGATTTGTACGCACATGAAATTTCAATTCAGTGATGGAAATTACAGAAATCGCTAATTCTCATAGCGATTCATAAAGATACTACGTGGCATTACATTTTTTAATACTTCACACCACATAATCAGTAAATTACGTAGCTCATTCTACTAACAACATATTAGAAACATTGATTGCTATATTGAATAGTGGACTCTGCTATTTCTCAAAGATGCACTTTTCTGCGTGTTGGGTACCTTCTTCTTGATCTCCAAAGTTGTTAGAAGTGGAGGACACATTTTTTCTGCTATTATCCATATCTAATAAGTAGGATAGTGTGTTTATATATACTCTCTAAAATTTTTAAAGTGAGGTTTCACTCTTCAGCCAGCCAAAAGTGAGCCTGTCGAAATTTTGAGGTAATTTCCACTCTTTTAGAATGGTATTCTAAGGTTTGAGGTTAAAAACTCACAGCCACTCCCCAGCCAACCATGGATTGGTTCCAATCATTAGTCAATTTGATTGATTCCAATGACATTTCCTAACAATTGATCAATTATTTGGGAATTATGCAGGATTTTTATGCGCATGTCCATTCATTGGATAATGATTGATCAAATATTGAGCATTTTTGAAAGGCTAATTGTTGGTCGCTGATGCGGACATAGAACAGGACAATTATTGATCAATCTCGTGGTCCATAGAATTGACCAAAAAATGATCATTCAACATACGTCGACAATCGAAAATCTGGAAATGTAAAACATCACTTCTTTTCTATCGGTGATATGGAGTTTTGCATTGGTCATGTCATGTTAATAGGATAGAATTATTCCTTATGTATTATTTATTACAGAAAATTGTTGTGATTTATCGATTCATTAATCTCCGTCGTATCAGTAATGGCAACTTGTCGAATTTTATATTATTCGTGGCGCGGTAAAATTGTCGCGATGAATTGAAGGCCCGGATGCAATAAGGGCTTGAAAAATGAATATAAGTATCTGTTTACCATTTTTTTCTAGGATCGATAGTTTTCGAGAAAAAAAATAGAAACTTCCTACTTTTTCGCACCAAGAATCAATGTTTTTCAATATTAAACTCGTTCTAACTCGGTCATTTTTCGATGCATCGGAATGAACCTTGCGAATTTCGATTCGTAAGATTTTTCCGAAGACAACAATATCGTGAAAGTTTGTAAAAATTAAGAACAAGTGAATAAATTTTGAATTCGAAGTGAAACTCACGTTTTCCATGCTTTGCTTCAAAAAAGTGTCGGGGGAAGTATGAGCTACAAAAAACTTCCAAGCGACAAAGTTGTTCGCTAGTATATGGACAAACTTTGTGGAAATTTTGAGATCGATCGGACTATTAGTTCGTAAAATACAGCGGTTTGTTCATTAAAGCGGAACGAAAACTTTTCATGCTTTTGCGTCGTTTACAGGTTAAGTGTTGAAATTCGTGGGAAAAAATGTATTCACCGGATTTCTCATCGTGGGTTTATGTTTTTTGGGTCGGATAATCCAAATATCGAAGAATTTTTGTAGAATTCGTCATCCAATTGTTCATTTATCTATTTTGCAATCAAATTGTTTATCACAAAAAAATTAATAACGATTTTCATAAAAATTCTTCGATATTTGTATTCTCCGACCCAAGAAACATGAATTCACGATGAGAAATCCAGTGAATACATTTTTTCCTACGCATTTCAATACTTGACCTGTAAACGACGCAAAATCATAAAAAGTTTTCGTTCCGCTTTAATGAACGAACCGCTGTATTTTACGAACTAATAGTCCGATCGATCTCAAAATTTCCACAAAGTTTGTCCATATACTAGCGAACAACTTTGTCGCTTGGGAGTTTTTTGTAGCTTATACTTCCCCCGACACTTTTTTGAAGCAAAGCATGGAAAACGTGATTTTCACTTCCAATTCAAAATTTATTCACTTGTTCTTAATTTTTACAAACTTTCACGATATTGTTGTCTGCGGAAAAGTCTTACGAATCGAAATTCGCAAGGTTCATTCCGATGCATCGAAAAATGACCGAGTTAGAACGAGTTTAATATTGAAAAACATTGATTCTTGGTGTGAAAAAGTAGGAAGTTTCTATTTTTTTTCTCGAAAACTATCGATCCTAGAAAAAAATGGTAAACAGATACTCATATTCATTTTTCAAGCCCTATCAACCAGGATTTTTCAATTTTCGAAATTCCGACTTTGGATTTTGACGTGTGACGTCATGGCTTGGACAATAGTTTTCCGTGTTTTCGAGCGTTAGTCCCCTTATGGCATCCGGGCCTTCAATTGAGGTTATTCATAACTTCAATTTCGGAGCATGGACGCAAATTCCTATCATTATTATAACTGAGTGAACCGATTGAACTCCATTCCAATCAAAAAGTGTGGTTTCGGGTTATAATTTCTATTTGAATTAGCAATACCCAAATTGTGGATAATTATATATATCATAATGTTAAATGAACGGAGTCAGTTTCACAGTGCCGTCATCACAGTTTTAAAAACAAATGTTCAACAAATTTGAACAAAATTCTTCCACACTGAAGTTATTATATTAGTATTTTCAAGTAATTCAAAGTTTTATAGTATATATCAATCAATAACGAGTTATTGGTCAATTCTCGATCATTCTCAAACCAAAATAATTGTCCAATAATTGCCAAATTATGGGTCACATTATTTCACAGTTGATGGCAGCACCTATGCCCATGCCATTGACCAAAGATTGCCCTGAAATTGATCAATTATTGGTTTCCAATGCGGACACAAAAATGGACAATCATTGATCAATCCCACCCAATCTCATTGGGTAATACTTGACCAGTTATTTATCAGCTTTGGTTAGCTGGGTCAAATTCTAGAGTTAATTTTTCACTCGAAAAGAGTGAGGGTTTACTCGAAACGAGTGAAAATCCCACTCGGAGCGGACTGGTTCACTTCTGTGACTTAGTGGAGTGAAACACGTGATTTTTCACTCTTTCAGATTTAGAGAGTAGGGATTAGTTAACAATTGTGTGCAGAATACAAATGAAATTTTACACAAATCAACCGAAAAAGTTCAAATTGTGAACAAATGGAGTTTTGATAACGGTCTGTGGGACCAATATTACAGTTTAAAGGTTGAGAAATTTTTGAGCTCATTTCGCTTATGGTATAAAATATACTCTGTAGGAAATGTCCATACCACGCAGCGTAATATACATTTGATTAGAGCGTTTAAATTAAGTAAAATCATACAATATATGAATGAAAAATATAGATATTTTTCGACAGGCATATTCCTGAAAGGAATTCAGTTTATTCTCCATTAAATGAATAATTTGTTTCAATTGATTGAAATAATTGAAAATCATACTCATGAGATCAAAAGATTCATTTATTTTTGTAAGTTATAGGGATAATCTGGATACAAATCTTTTAATGTTAATCATCACATCAATCTCTTTGTTTTCTAAGTTTCCTTCAATAGAACAAAATTATAGATTAATGAATATCTGAACATAAATAATTAAATAATTAATAACTTAATCTGCACAAAGAATTCATATCACGAATTTATAAAGAACTATTCAGGCATTCAACATGCATGCATTTTGAATTCATTGAGTTCATATTGAATTCATTTTTACTGGCATAACGGGGACTATTCAAGAAGTTCTTTCAGAAGTTTTTGTGAATTCAAAATGATCATTTGTGCTGTCTGGGTAAATTGATGATTTCGTTGTTGAAAATTTGACACTTTGTACATTGAGAAACAGATTGCTTTATAGTTAACATATGTATATTTGGTGACGGCGAAATAAATATCTGTTCTTGTCAAATATAACAACAATAACCAAACTATTCCATGCATAAATAAATGTTTGATAACGATGAAAAGCAATATGTATTTGAAAGAACAAAGGTATATCCTCATTGAATAGATATTCATCCGCCAAAGCCAAATGTACGTTCATTCATTGGAAATGAATCTTTTTCTCAAATAGGTTCCCACAAAGCACCAAAGATTCGTGCTAGAACGTGGAATGAAATCGCATAGAAACATACAGAGACAGGTCCAATTTCGATACGTTTCCATCTCAAAGTTCCAACATGGGAACAAAACCGCATTCAAAGGAATGGAAACAGATCAAAATCGAATATGTTTCGAACTGGCAGTTTTAACAGGGATTTAACATTGCAAGAATATTATCTGTGAAATATCTAATATTCCGACGATGATCTGAATAACATCGTCAGAATATCTCCAGGATGTTTTATATCACCATATTTTTGACATTCTGCAGACATTCCAGAATATTTCTGAGATCAACTGAACGATATTTTGTACAGAAAAATTCCAATAATTACGTACATCAACTTTACAAAATATGACTTCCGGTTGAAAAAAAACTCTTCAAATTTTATTTCCCCCAATGTTGTATGAGTCTGACCAGGATGACCTTGTGAAAGAAAACCCACATTGAAAGGGTCGATTATTAGAAAATTTCCACATTGAGAATTGAACTCAGCGTCTATCACATCAGCGGATCTCCGAGATGATGTGGATACTTTCAAAATATGATTTATTGGAAAAATCGCGACAAAGTTTTGAAAAATTCGCTTTCGAGAGATATAGACTAACCGATTCAGAATCTTCTGAAATAAAAAATGGACAGCCCTTGAGAGGGACGTTTCTTAAAAAGCGCACCTCCAAATCTTAGCAAGTGCTGGATCAAATTCATGGGGAAATTTCAAAAATTAGTCTCCGGGGGATATAGCCCAATCGATTCAGAATCAAGATTTCTACCGAGGCTCCTGAAAGGAAAAATGAGTAGGTCATGGGAGAGAAGTTTCTTTTGACCTTGACTTGTAAATTTTTCCAAGTGCTGGCTCAGATCGATGAAGAATGGTCAGTAATTCGTTCTCATGAGATATAGATCAATCCACTCAGGATATTTTGAAATGAATTATAAATAAGGCACTAAATTCATGATTTTTTCACCGTTAGTTACCATATTCTACCAAGCTTCAATTTGGGATGATGAAAAATTTTATTCCTGCAAATAATATTGCTACTGAAATATCCTCTTAATACTTCATTTGCAACAAACTTTGTATATTTTCCAACATAAATTTTCAGAACATTGCAGAATATCATATGTACAATATTCCAATCGGAAGACTCACAGAATATTTGTAACCGAGTATTGATTCCGTAATGTCTATGGGATTTCGTAGAAATATTTCACCCAAAATGTTTCCAGTGAGATATTGTAATACCCTGGGAATATTACTGACACATTGAGTACTATGTGGGTTATAAATTCTCATTTGAATGGTTCGAAAAATTATAATTTCTCTTAAAAAGGACTTCTCTGACTATTTTGAAGTTTCCCTGACATTTCCCTGACATTTCCCTGACTTTTCCCTGACTTTTCCATGCCACATGGAATTCCCTGACATTTCCCTGACTTCCCTGACCTAACATCCTCTTCGATCCAATTTTATTTTTCTTCATATCGATGACACGCTTGGTCTCATGTTTTAGGTGATCGGTGCTTTGACTTCAGTTTTATTAATCTGGGTGGTGACTGGGATCCTGTTGTGGCTGGCCGTCGAGAGATTGATCAATCAAGATTTTGAATTGGACGCCACAGTGATGTTAATTTCATCCGCGGTCGGTGTTGCGGTAAATCTAGTGTTAGTGAGACCAATTTAAATATCGATTTCATTGGATAATTAAGGTTGATAGTTCACTTTATGTATCAAGTTCTTAAGAAAATGTTCGAGGGGCATTCATTGATTGTTGTAATCATCTAAAACCTAACAAGATTTTGATTATTCAATTCAAAATTGTCCAGAAAAATTCAAACCATTACTTACCATAAATTTTGTTATCTTGTTCTTCTTCTTCTTGGGATTTCGAAGCATCCATTCGGAAAGGCTGGAAGTGAATTTGAAACTTTTTAATGTACCCCACAAGTTTTCAATGAGATCTGGCTAAAACCAGCAGACTTCCCATTAAGAGAAACAATATAAATCAACGAAATTCAGTGCAAACGATTGCAAAATTTCATTTCTATGATTTAAGCATGGGTTTAACGTTACATCAGCACGGTCATAGTCATGGAGGACATTCTCACGGGCACGGTGGAAGCGGTAACCAGAATGGACACGTGGATTCTGAAAAAACCGCGCACAAAGATGATCATCAACATCACGATAAGAACAACATAAACGTTCGCGCCGCGTTTATCCACGTACTCGGAGACTTTATCCAAAGCACAGGAGTTTTCATTGCAGCATTGGTCATCTACTTTGAGGTAATTATCATTAAGAATCCTATTCGTTATCAACGACTTGTCGGGAAAACATTTTTAAAACGATCCAATGACTTACAATCGTCAGATATTCATTGGAATTGATCGCTGTGTTGTCACTTATTCATATCCTTGAGATGATAACTGAATAGGAGAAAAAAAATTCATGAAAATCGCATATCGTTGATCGTTGAGGAATCATGTTTATGGAGTACCAATTGTTATTGATTGCGTAATTTATTTTCAATTCCTTTCTAACATAAATTAAATTCAATGAAGTTGTGGCATTTTTAATCATACATCGATAAATACATCGAGATTAAATTTTTCTTGAACAACCAGAGTTATCCATTGTATATTCATCATATTTCATGCTTTTGTTTGTTATTTGTTTTCAGCCAAGTTGGAGTATAGTGGATCCAATATGTACTTTCTTTTTCTCCGTATTAGTCGTTTTAACGACAGTGGCAATTATCAAAGATGTCATGAACGTTCTTATGGAAGGGATACCCAAAGGTTTCGATTATTCACAGGTGGAAAGTACTTTTATGCAAATAGAGGGAGTCGTCAAAGTACATAATCTTCGAATTTGGGCGCTTTCGTTGGATAAAACAGCTTTATCGGCACACATTGCGATAAGTAAGTTATTTCAAACTGATTATAAAGTATAGCCAGGTAAAAAAATCTCTCTGAATCCCTCTGAAATCTCTTTCAATCTATCCATATTTGGGAACATTATTCTGAGAGATTCAGAGTGCTTTAGAGTAATTCAGAGGAAATTAAAGATATGAAGTGGAAGCTGTTGGTCATAATCATAGCAATCGATTGTTCCAACTTTTGATTGGACTTCGCTGAAGCTTGGCTCTGAATTTTTCTGATTGAGATTTTCAAATGTTTCAGAATCTTTCCAAATTTTTCTGCAACTCTTTGAATTCTTCTGAATCTCTCTAAATTTCTTTGAATCTATCAGAATTTTCTTTATTTAGATTTCAAAGCTTCCACTGAATTTGTCTGAATCTCTCTGAACCCCCCTGAATTTCTCTGATCCTGTCTCAATCTCCCAGAATTTCATCTATTTAGATCTCAAAGCTGGTTTTAAATTTGCCTGAATCCATCTAAATTTCCCCGAATTTGTCTGAATCTGAGAATTTTATGTATCTAGATTCCAAAATTTTCTCTGAATTAGTCTCAGACGCACTGATTTTGCCTGAATTTTGTTAAATCCAGCTCAATCCGCAATTATGTTTTTGTCAATACTATTCCATATAGATACTTGATTACCCTGGTGGAAGGGAAGCGTGTCATAAAGAGTAACGGAAGCGTAAGAATGTCTCAGATTACGTTTCTAATACTTTTTACATGCTTCCTATCCACTCTCTAACTACGCTTCCGGACGTAAAGCCCGGTTTCTATGAAATTGGGGTTTCTTCGGATACGCTTCACACACTTCAAATATACGTTCGAACCACTCTTAATGTTCCACTTGACGCTCAATATACGTTTAAATCCACGTTCCAAATACTTTCCAACTACGCCCCTGACACTTTCTATTACACGCTTCCCTTTCACCAGGGTAGCCTAGAGAGCGCACAAGAAACCCAAATGAATTCTGGATAAAGACGTCTTTAAAAGCTCTTTTAAGAGTTCTTTAAGAGTTTCAACCAGAGGGCTCTGCCCCTGACTGCTTCGCTCCGCTCAGCAGTCCGACCCCCTTCACCATTCGCTTCGCTCATTTTGAATGGATAGTGGTCCACATATGCTCGCTTCGTTCGCATTTTGAACAATTCAGATATTCGGGGATATATGAAAAGACACTCATCGGTTTTCCACTCAATTGATAAACTTTGTAAGTGTAATATTCAGAAAGCCTGAGACTTATTGCCTACCATGCTTTATACTATCTCCAAATGATTCAGAAACATGTACCTGGAGAACTGCAGAATTTCAACTGCACTGTTAAAAATGTTTGTGAATTTAATATACGTTCATAGAAAAAAGTACATTAATTTTCAAGGGCGCTATATGAATTTTATTCCATATTTGGATGTTGGAAAATCAATCACATATTTCATGAATTTCAAACAAAAGTTTTGAAATTCATTACAGTTTGTGAAAATTCATAACTGTAGATATTGAATTTCTGTATTTATTTGAATATTGGAAAATCAATCACATATTTCTCAAATTCCAAACAACGTTTTTGATATTCATCACAGTTTATGAAAATTCATAAATGTACATATTGAATTTTCATAATGTACATGAAATCAATGCGCAATTACACTTTGCGCATCTAATTATCACTTGTTCAATATGTACGATAACTCCAATGGTAAAACATAGTATTGAAAAAAGGCACACCCCGTAGGAAAAATTTTCCTAAGCTTTTTCCTAGACTTTTTCCTAGACATTTTCTTAGGTATTTTCCTAGACTATTTCTTAGATAAAATCTGGGAGTTTTGCCAAGGACAAAAATATATAAACACGTGTTCATGGTGTTTTCACTTCTAAAAACCCTCATATATGGTGGTTCTCCTCCAAAATGGTGCTGATTCAATATCTAATTGAATATGAAAGAAAAAAAAAATAATAAAATCTCGCAAGATGGAAAATGTTTTTCTTCTGCAGTTTGAATCGAACGTGGGCCTTTTCGGTGTCGAAGCCAAAGATTTACCACTGAGCCATAGACCATGTTCTTATTGAGACATGCAGGAAGAGGGTTTATAATTGGTGTGTGGATCATTCTTATCGCATTGCTGTAATGAGTGAATTCAAAAAGTAAATATCATTGAAAAGATCATGTATAGAAATTTAAGAAATGCGAAACATTTCCCTTGCATCTTGAGAATTGCTTGCGTTATTGATGAAAATTACGCTTCAAGAAATACCAACTTATCATTCGAGTGAATATTTTTTCTGTAAGATCTCTTTGAACTGAATCTATGAAACAGTCTGAAATTTTCAAGGAAGAATCAGTGAAATTCATCGTAAAATCAAATCACCCCTGGTAAAAATTTCACAAATTTTTTCCTATGACTGATGAGGCGCTAGAGAGGAAAAACTGAGCACAAAAAACTAGCGAGGTACTGGTCAATTACTGATAAGTTGAATCCAACTAGCGTTGGTTGGTCAAAACTAGTGAGCTACTTATTAGTATGTAATAAGTTGAACTAATTGATAATGTGGAGTAAAACCATCTCTAATAATTATACAAGTGCTTACTAAAATATATATAAAATGGAGAAGAATGAATTTTTCAATTCTAAAATGAATAAAATATTGTTCACACTTGATATCGGAAATGTCAGTACCCATACAGCACGTATTGCATAAAGATTTTTAAACAGCTGAACAGGTTTTTTCATTAATTTTTACACATAATTACAAGTGATATAAATGAGAAAGAAGATGTAACAAATCTGTTTGTATTTTAGAATTGAAATATAGTTTACGGATATGAGGTTGACTTCTTTGAATTGAAAAATAAAAATTAATTATTTTCGTGAAATGCGTGATCGTTAGTTCTTAATTAATATGTATTAAAAAAATCTATTATTCAGTGCAACATGAATTATTGAATCAGTCATAGCTGTTGTAATATGTAAAAAATCATAATTTGTTGATGCAGTGAGAATGAGTTTTATTCAAATACTTACATCAATATTTCTCAGAAAAAACTCAGAGATCAAATCATTTTTGTAGTAATATGAGTCATGAAGAACTCATTTAATAAAAAGTATTTTAAGCGAATGTTTAAAATAAATTTCCAAAAACTTGGATTATTCACATAAAGCTCGTTGGATGGTTTTACTCTTGAAGAGTACCGTCAAAGTTGACAGTTGCAAATTGGAGAAAAAAGTCTTATTTTCTGTCTTGAATTTGTTATTAGAGTAGTGACAAACTTGTAGGCAGAGTTTGAAGGTTGGGTGAAATCCATATTGATCAGGAAAGTCAAAACCGTATTGCAAAACTTGGAAAATCTGTTAACGTAGCTGACAATACTGGGGTATCGAGTCAGCTTTTCCTTACTACATGGAATCTAGGCAGGAGAAATGTATCAAAATTCAGTGAATTCAAGTTGGTGTTGAGTGAGAGAAGACAGAAATATTCATTGGATTTTATTGGTTACTATAAAAATGTCAACAAATAAGGAAAGGCTATGTAGGACTCACTGTATCGTCTTTTAATATTTTTGTTTCAATAATTTTGTATTGTGGACATTTTTGTATTTTCTTACTAATAAATTGAAGAAACAAGTGTATTGAACGTGTTTCACAAATATAATAACATTCATTCGTAGCAGCATGATACAACATTATTGAAACAAAAATATTAAAAGACGATACAGTGAGTCCTACATAGCCTTTCCTTATTTGTTGACATCTTTATAGTAACCAATAAAATCCAATGAATATTTCTGTCTTCTCTCACTCAACACCAACTTGAATTCACTGAATTTTGATACATTTCTCCTGCCTAGATTTCATGTAGTAAGGAAAAGCTGACTCGATACCCCAGTATTGTCAGCTACGTTAACAGATTTTCCAAGTTTTGCAATACGGTTTCGACTTTCCTGATCAATATGGATTTCAACCAACCTTCAAACTCTTTCTACAAGTTTATCACCACTCTAATAACAAATTCAAGACAGAAAATAAGACTTTTTTCTCCAATTTGCAAATGTCAACTTTGACGGTACTCTTCAAGAGTAAAACCATCCAACGAGCTTTATGTGAATAATCCAAGTTTTTGGAAATTTATTTTAAACTTCCGCTTGAAAAGATTTTTAATACATAATAATTAAACAATAATAACCACACATTTCACAAAAATAATTCATTCATTGTTTTTTATCACATAAACTTAACCTCACATCTGTCAACCGAATTGCAGTTTTCACATAAGTTAATAGATTATTATACTCAACCGATGGATTGAATCAGATATCCACGTCATTTACATTGATCTTTTCTAACAAACCACGTAGGTACCGGTTTAGCTTAGGTCGTTAGGGCGTTAGGATAGTAGATCGCGCAACATTAGGTAGGGATTGGTTTAGGTGGTTCGATTCTTTTCGAGGTTTCCAATTTTCTCTCCATGACATGAGAACGTAGTGAACAACGTGGTCGACAATCTGCAAGTGTTCTCCTCCGAAACATGATTTTTGATTAAAATTTCAGTTTTTTATTTTTAAAGACATTTTGGGCCAAAGCATAAATATTTTACTTAATAATCATTGTTGATGTATTATTGTAATTTCACATCTTTACATCATTTTTTGTATTAATTTCACACCATAACATAATGAAACATTTGGAAGGAATTTTGGAAATTAAGTCATATAGTGTTGAAAATTCATGCATTTTTTTACATCAATTTTTATAATGTTGTGGCTTGAATTTCAAAATTCTGTCTATTATTTTTGGGATACAAAAATGTTTGAAAATTGATACACAATTGTGTGTGTTAATTGCTTCCAAACTTTTTATATTAAATTTCAAACAGATTTTTCTAACAGTGTGTCCTGGTGAAAATAAAGCTTGGAAGCGCCACGAAAGCGTAAGCTAAAGTCATTTAAGCGTAATAAGCGCAACGAAGAGTTATTTAGGCGTAATTTAGGGATGAATCGGAATATTTTCGGGTTCATTTGTTTCAATAGCTACGTCCTTCACTTTTGGATTCTCACTATTGCGCAGTTGTCATAACGTAAACCAGCTCTTGGATAGTGTTCGGATGCAGTAAATCTTACACGGGAAGATCGAAAATATTATTTCCTTCCAACAATTGAGCCCAGATTCTGATCCAGCACCCTTAAAAATCCCTAGAACCCGTGTTACATATAACAATATAATTTTGTTCATTAGAGCCAGAATGACTATATTCCCGTGTGCCATATTGGATTCGCCATCTTGAATTCGTTTTTCGACGTCAGATTTGGAATCCTCACCCTCCAAAACCCCTAGGACCCATGTTTCATATAAATCTGTACACAAATGCGGAGCTGACTAACTTGGTAAACACCCGTTGGTCCGAAAGCCCATTAGTCCGAAGCACCGTTGGTCCGAATTATAAAATTCTGAAAACGTTTTGGTAAAATTTTATCTCATTCGCACATGACTAGTAACGTTTTGTTATATTTCGGATTATTCTCATTCGGAATTTTATAATTCGGACGAACGGCGCTTCGGACTAACGGGCTTTCGGACCAACGGGTGTTTACCGACTAAATTCACGTCCGCCATCTTGGATTCGCAATCTTGAATTCGTTTTTCGACGTCAGATTCGAATTCCTCACTCTCCGAAACGCCTAGGACCCATCTTTCATACAAATAAAACACATAGCCTGTTAGAACTCATCAAAATCAGCAATAGTTTCCGAGATAAAATTTGAAAATTTTTATTTCTTCAAAATCAATAGAATTCAAATTATATTTTGCGATTACTTAACGAGAAGTCATTGGATAGACTTGAAATTTGGTATACAGCTTCAGTCATCATCCCGGAAGACAACTAGCGAGTTAACATTGCCAAAAGATTTCATCATCCAATGAATATTCAACAATGAACGAATGATATTGAGAACACGCGTTTTCAAATTTCCACGGAAAAAAGTGTCGAAGGAATTTCTGATTTGGAAAAACTTAAAGCGACAAAGTTGTTCGTCAATGTTCGAAGAAGTTTTTACAATGGCGCGTTTCTCTTACCTTCATGGCAATGCTATTCAACTACGAAACACGATGCTATGCTATATACGCGATGGTTCACAAGAGTTTCGCGGCATTGTAAACATTGTTGAATATCTTCCACATCTTTCATTCGACTGATCTGAAAAGTTCAGGAAAACTTCTTCGAACATTGACGAACAACTTTGTCGCTTTAAGTTTTTCCAAATCAGAAATTCCTTCGACACTTTTTTCCGTGGAAATTTGAAAACGCGTGTTCTCAATATCATTCGTTCATTGTTGAATGTTCATTGGATGATGAAATCTTTTGACAATGTTAACTCGCTAGTTGTCTTCCGGGATGATGACTGAAGCTGTATACCAAATCTCAAGTCTATCCAATGACTTCTCGTTAAGTAATCGCAAAATATAATTTGAATTCTATTGATTTTGAAGAAATAAAAATTTTCAAATTTTATCTCGGAAACTATTGATGATAGAAAAAAATTCTTAATGAGAAGAATGTGTATTTTGATGAGTTCTAACAGGCTATGTGTTTTATTTTTCATTTTGACGAACTTTTTTTTTCTCCTTGTACTGGTCTCCTGGTTCAGATCCGAAATGTGTTCGAGCCCTTGGCGAGTTATTAAATCCAGGCCTCTGTATGTATGTCTTTTTTGTCTTGTGAATTTTCTTGAATCGTCCCGAATATCTCTGAATCCCACTGTACAGTTCAATTCCCAATTTTTCCCAATTCATGAAGATCTAAATTTCTATGAATCTTTCCAAATCTCTTTGAAATTCCCTGAATTCCTGTGAGATCTTGGACTAGGAACATTTTACAATTTTCTTCCCTGTGAATCTTCCTGAATTTTTCTGAAGCGATCTGGACCCTGGTGAAAGGGAAGCGTGTCATAAAGAGTAACGGAAGCGTAAACATGTTTCAGATTACTTTCCTAATACTTCTCATATGCTTCCTATCCACTCTCTAACTACGCTTCCGGACGTAAAGCCCGGTTTCTATGAAATTGGGGTTTCTTCGGATACGCTTCACACACTTCAAATATACGTTCGAACCACTCTTAATGTTCCACTTGACGCTCGGTATACGCTTAAATCAACGTTCCAAATACTTTCCAACTACGTTCCTGACCCTTTCTATTACACGCTTCCATTTCACCAGGGGAAGGTTCAACGCACAATTTTTGCTGATTCATCGGTCTTTGAATCTGTCAGACAGTTCCTGAAAGCCTCTGAAACCATGCTCCTGCAGTTTGAATCGTTTATAGAAACAAAACGAAAATTCAAACTCACAAAATCTGATGGATCATCGTTATTTATCTTCTCGAATGAATCATTCATGATTTGTTGCAACTGAAAACATCGATCAAAGACTGTACTGCAAGATTTTGGGTCTTTAACAGCTCAGTACTACATGATTTGATTACTAATTCGTTTCAATAAACGATCCAAACTTCAACAATCTCTGAAATCTTGGACTAGGCTCTTTCTAAATTTACTTCTCTCTTGATCTCCCTGAATTCCCCTGCATCTTTCTGAAAAATTCCACGCACAATTTTCTCGAATTCAACTGTCTCAGAATCTTTCTGAAACCCCCTGAATGCCTCTAAAATGAAGAAGAAAAGGAAAATGCAAAAAAGATGGAATTTGAAGAATCTTAAAAAAAAACACAGGAGGCATTCAAAGTGATGTTGGATGAAAAATTGGAGGATCAACAAGAGAAAGACTTGGAAATAGAGAGTAGATGGACAAATATAAAGGGGAACATAGAACAATGTGCAAATGAAATTTTGAAGAACGATGGAGTAGAACCTAGGAAACCATGGATAACGGAAGAAATTCTCGATTTGATTAATGAAAGCAGGAAATACAAGAATGAGAGTAGCGAACAAAACCAGCAGACATACAAGTCACTCAGGAATAAAATAATCAGAGAATCAAGGAAAGCAAAAGAACAATGGTTGGAGGGGAAATGTCAGGATATAGAAGTGAGATTACATTTAGGAAAAATTGATGAGGCATATAGGATTGTTGAGAGATTTTTTGGACAAATGAAATCTAGAAGTAGTAATATTCAAAAATTCTCTCGGGAGACAACTGATAAGAACGGAGAAAAAATAGAACAATAGATTAATCATTTAGAAGATCTGTATAAAGGAAGCGATAATATGGGATTTTTAGAGAGGGAGGAGGATGTCGATGAAGAAGAATTGGGAGATTCGATTTTGAGATCAGAATTCGACAGGGCATTAAAAGAACTGAAAAATAATAAAGCGCCAGGAATAGATGGCATCAGTGCGGACCTTCTCAAAGCTTCAGTCAAAGAGCTCGTGACGCACTGTTTGACTTGGTCAGAGATATGTACGGAAGAGAAGTACCGAAAGATTTCCAGAAGAATAAAATCGGGTAGAAAGTTTTGTCAGTTCGAGGACCGAGTCAGAGTCGTTTTAAGGTACTGGCGGAAGGGGGCAGTTGCTGGGAGTCACGGCTTTCATGGGGGCCTCATCTGCGGTGAGATTTTTTATCTCTATATCCCAATTGCAACAATTCCCAAAATTATATATAACTTATTTATAAAATACATTGAATTATATATGAATTTTATATAATTTGGAAGATTTTGTAATCCGAGGGGCTTCAGATGGGGAATGTGCCGAGAGCCTGAAGCTCTCCCCGTTAACGTGAACGTTAACCCGTTTTTCCAAATTCTCTTTCATAAATCCTTGCTATAAAGCGTCTTCACGTGCGTGAACTCGTGACGCACTGTTTGAATTGGTCAGAGATATGTACGAAAATGGAGAAGTACCGAAAGATTTTCAAAAGAATAAAATTGTCGTCATTCCGAAAAAAACAAGGAGCAGACAAATGTGAGAACTACACTTAAAAAAAAGTATTCCAAATTTATTCCAATCAAGTGAGATTTGTTGACTATTAACAAATTTTATTTGGCCCAAAGATGGTTTCTTTATAATGATTAAGCTTTCTTTGTCACAAATAAACTCTTCTCTCAGTGTAAAGAACGATTAATTTAACTTCACATGCGTCGAAAATACTGTCAAAAATTATGTACAGAAGGATGGAAAATAGAATAGAGAGTAGATTAGCAGAAGATCAGTTCGGTTTTAGGAAAAATAGGGGAACGTGAGAAGCAATTCTAGCACTCAGAACAGTAGTAGAGAAAAGACTAGAGTTAAAAAAGTTTTGTAGATATACAAAAAGCATTCGATAATGTTGATTGGGAGAAAATGTTCGTGATTTTGAAAAAGGTAGGAATTAATTTTAAGGATAGGAGAATAATATATGAATTATATAAGAATCAAACCGCAATAATAGAAATAGAGGGCCAAAAAGGAGAAGCACAAATTAAAAGAGGGGTGAGACAAGGATGGTCACTATCGCCATTGATTTTCAATTTGTATATAGAAGAAGCGATAAACGAAGTGAAGGAGCAAGTGCAATTGAAATTACAGATTCAGGGAGAAAATGTAAGTATGTTGAGGTTCGCGGATAACATAGTTATATTAGCTACGAGTGGTGCTGAGTTAGAAAATTCCCTCAACACTATGAAAACAATATTACTAGGAAAGTATTGTATGAATATAAATGAGGACAAAACAAAATTCATAATACATTGTACATGAATACAACAATCCATTGTACAACAGCGAAAACATCAAGAAGAACGAAAATCAAAATAGATGCAGAGACAATTTAGCAAGTGAATGAATTTAATATGTAGGAAGCATAATTATAGAAAACGTCAAAAGCGAAAGAGATATAAGAGCGAGAACAGCACAAGGAAAACAGGCTTTCCACCAAAAGAAACAGTTACTATGTAAGCTCAAAGAATATTAGCTTAGCAGGAAGGAAGCAATTCTTGAAGAGTTACGTTTAGAGCACAGCATTATACGGTTGCGAAACTTGGACAATTGGAAAAACTGACCAACGAAGACTTGTACTCTCTAAAATCTTTGGAGTGAGATTTCACTCTTTAGCCAGCCACAAGTGAGTCTGTCGAATTTTCGAGTGAAATTTCCACTCTTTCAGAGTGATATCCTAAGGTTTGAGGTTAGAAATCCACAACCACTTCGACGCTAGAGTGAATTTTCCACTCTAAAAGAGTGAGAGGTCACTTAAACGAGTGAAAATTCCACTTGAAGCGGACAGGCTCACTTCTGACACTTAGTGGAGTGGAACGTGCGATTTTTCACTCTTTCAGATTTAGAGAGTAGCTTTTGAAATGTGGGGTTATAGAAGGATGCTTAGAATAAAGTGGATAGAGAAAGTAAAAAATGAAGAAGTACTTGAGAAGGTAAATGTAAAAAGAAATCTTTTGAAACATGTCGTGAAAAGAAGAAGTAATCTGATAGGACACACATTATGTCATGATAGTTGATTGAAAAGAATATTGGAAGGAAAAATGAATGGTAAAACTTGAAAAGGTAGACCTAGATTAAGTTATATGAAGCAAATTATACAAGATAAGGGATGTCGTAGATATGTAGAAATTAAGCGTTTAGCGGATAATAGACAGGGTTGGAGGATTTCATCAAACCAGTCATAAGACTGATTATTTCGTGATAATGACGCCTCTAAAATTTTGAACCAAAAATTTTATTCGATTAATTCATTTCTAAATATCCCTGAATTCCTCTGAATCTCTCTGAATCCTTTTGAAAAGTTCAACGCACAATTTTTCCTAATTTACTCGTCTCCAAACCTCTCTGAAACTTCCGGAGTAACTTTGAAATCTTGAACCAAGAGTTTTACTGATTTTATTTCTCTCTGAATTTTCTTGAATTTCTCCAAGTTTCTCTGAACACTTCTAAACAGTTCAACGTGCAATTTCTTCTAATCTACGTGCCTCTGAATGTTTCTGAAGCTCCTAGCATTCCTTTCAAATCTGAGACCAAGAGTTCAATTGAATTTATTTTTCTGTGAATTTTCCTGAATTCCTCTGAATCCCTCTGAAAAGTCCAACGCACAATTTTCCCTAATCAACCCGTTTCTGAATTCTCCTCAATCTTCCCGAATCACGCTGAATTTCCCTGACTGCCATTAGATCTTCCTGAATCTCTCTGAACTTCTCTGAAGCATAAAACTTTCAAAGACATTCAGAGTGATTTTACCAGGGTACCAAGGATCGGATAAAGCGTGGTCCCATGACACAGCAATTTGCTTCTTCCAATGAATGTAACATTGCCCGCATTTAGGCGCAAAAAACGCGGCAAAAGTTTGATTTATGATGGACTAATAATTTTTCTTGATATTTTCAGAACCAGGAGCCAGTCCGAACGAAATTTTGCGCACTGCAACAAGAAACATCCACGATCAGTACAATTTCTTTGAAATGACACTGCAGATAGAAGAATTCAATGAACGAATGGATAATTGCAAACAGTGCAAAGCACTGTCGTAATAAACATTTGTCTTATCGCATTTTAAATACACTCGCACGATACATGACGGAAATGTTTCCATCATCCCACCCAGCGATACGAAAGAAACCGTGTTTTACCCGAATTATTCTTCCCTCCAAAACACTGTTACTGCAATTACAGCAGATTAATTATTTCAAAAAGTATTGTAGTAGATATAAATATATTTTCCTACTTTCTCATACGAACATTTTATCGATACATTTAATTTTTTTTTTTTAATCTCCGTATAGTTAATATTCTGTCATTTATAGTGTAGATAGAACAAATTGAATTAGCGATAAAATTGTTCTCCCATCCAAACTCGAGTACACAAAATTAAATTTTGTATATATAACCAAGGAATAATGATTTTCCTTATATCGTTTAGAATTTTTATGAAGATACTGCGTAGGTAAGGACATGGTAAATATTCACAACTGGTGGTAGTCGATGTTGATACCACATCTTAGCATAAACTGCTAGATTAAATTCTATTTGATTGGAATAAATTTATAACTTTACATACAACTCAATGTACCATACAATGTACTCAAACGAATTCTTACTGCACCATAAACTACAGTTCGAATTGTAGCTTAGAAATCAGCTGCATGTTGCGAAAGACTTTAATCTTGATGAATCGATCTGTCAGAAACAGATTCTGTTTTAGAATTATTTTCTATGCCATAAATATTTAGGATTTTCCATTCCACAGCCTTTATAAAGTAATCAACTTCATTCAAATGTAATTGCAATATTCATTGAGAATTGTTGACAATAAATTCATCATCACTAATAATTATTCAACACATTGCTGAGAAATGAATTATACATACTTAGATGTAGTTAACCACTCACATGCATCGCTAAACCATATTCATTGTGGGAAGTTGTTCTGGAACCTCACTGAAAAAATTGTAAAAAGTAATTATGATCGCATTGAAGTTAGTGTTCATATCTTTAGTGATACTTAATTTATAAAATCGTACTAATTGTATTATTTGATAAGTTAAAACCTGGAGATAAGTATCTTTACACTTTGTATATATATACATACATGCGTATACAATACATGTATAAATCAAATATATGAATATTGTTATGGATTTAAATCATTATTTCTTCTTTCATTCCTGAAAATTTATTTTAAAAAAATGTGTATCTCAACATACAAGTCACAAAAAGGTTTTCTGAATATTCTATAAGAAAGTCTCAGGTATACATTTTGAACAATCATTTTTCATTCACTGATGAACAGATAACAGTGGAAAACAGCAAAAATACCTGCTTGTGTGACGAATATTTGAACGACGACTCCTAGTGATGTGTGATGTAACAAACTCGTCTCCATTTGACACAATTTGAAAAATTCACAGACTCACAGCTACTAACTTTGATTTTGCAAACTTTTTTCCACTTTTCCACTTTCTTAAAACTTGCTAAGTATTGCAAATTGGTTTGTCGGTTGAACAAATTTTTCAAATTGAATCGATTCAAGATTCAAGAAAGGAAGAGAGAGATAGAGAAGAGCTATCGATTGTACAACCATCGATTCCAACTTTGAAGCGTTCTTCTTCAACGAAATGAAAACATAACCTTATTTCCGATGAGGGGAGGCTTGTGACTTTAATGGCGTCGCTGTGATATCCAATTATTCAAGTCAATTATTTGTGATATTAAGCTATTTTAAAGTTGAAAATACAGATATTTATATCAAAAAAATTCTAATTCTATAAGATATTAAATAGAAGTATTGTCATTAGACATTGTGAAAACAAAAGACTGAAAGACGGCATCTTCCGAATTCTAACCTCTTTTCGTGCTCAGGTAAGATCCCGCTTGAAATGGTTGATTTATCTTTTGGCACTTCTTGTCTTTCAGAGGCTCTTTCGCGATGGGTAAGAGAGGTGAAAAACCACCTCTGAATTCGCCGAAATCGAAAATGCCAAATCAAAGCAAGGTTGACCTTCCGATCAGCCTTGCCTCGAACAGATATTCGACTTACGACTCGGCTCCTTATATCGTACATCTCGAAAGGCAGACCGAAAAAAAGTCTGACAAAACTCTAAGCGAGTTGGGTTTGGGAATCCGATTAGGTAAATTATTTCCTAGCTTTGCGGATGTCACCAAGAATATTGTTAGAACAGGTGATGACAAATTCAGATTGTCTTTTGATGACCTAAAAGTCGCTAATCTTTTTGTTGAAGACAATCTTCTAGGAAAGAAAATTCATCCTGAAGAAACCTGGATCGCTTACATTCCTAATTTTAAAATTCAAAAGTCCTTAGTTATAGGGAATACAGACACGGATATTTCTATGGTTGATCTCAATCACTTTGAGATTTTAGAAATTGAGAGGATAACGAAGAAGGGTCCTGAACCTGAAGATCCTACAAAGACTATTCAATACGTACCTACGGACATGATTAGGATAAAATGTAAAGGAAACAAACGTCCCCCAAAGCTGTTGATTCATGGTGTCCTTTGTGACACTCGTCCATATATCTATAAGGTAAGAAGATGTTTGAATTGTCAAAGGTTTGGCCACGTTGAAAACTGGTGCAAATCTAAAACAAAGCCCCGTTGTGCCAAATGTGGTGATGATCATTTGGCTAAGGATTGCAAATCTCAATACTTGAAATGTGCAAATTGCCTTAACGACCCACAGAGGGATGCGAATCACCCAGCTGATGATGCTTCTTGCCCTGACTTCGTGAAGCAAAAGAAAATAAAAAAACTGATGGCGTTGAGGGATATCTCATACCAGGAAGCGCTGGCTTTGTATAAATCTTACGAGGGTAACCCTCCCTTAAAGGACGTAACGTATGCTCAATCTATTCAACCCACTCTGGGTCAGTTCCTAAACACAGATAATGAATCTAAAGACCATAAAGAGGTCATTTGTTCTGAGGAATCAGTTAATGAATGCAATCTTAAAACAATTGTTGAAAACAACATAAAGTTGTTTTACGTACACTTCTCCCTGGTGCTCTGAAGTTTATATTATGCGATATTATGGGTAGTTCACCCGAAGATGATATTCTGAACGAAAAGGCAATTCAAATGTCAGAACACATAACATCCAGCTCAAAATTGACTTTCTGACTCGTACTCTATACATTTTTCATAACAGCTAATCCTGCTTATATCTCAAAAAATCTCGTACTTTTTCTGTTTATTTTCTACCCTTTAATAGAGAAACTATATATTCTCTCAGTTTTTCCAATGGATAAGTCTATCATTCATATTACTTTGTTTTTTACAGATGTTATATCTGGACATAGTTTGAGCATACGTTATCTCAATATGCAAGAGTTTAGTTTTTATATAATTAAAGTTTATATCTTTGTTTGTAAATACTTGTTCTCGTGTACCTGTGTCAAAGTTAACATATTTAATTATTTTTTTTATGAAAAAATCTATCGTTACGATGCATATACTTGCCAGAATTTCTTATGGCTAATAAACTGAAAATAATACAGTGGAATTGTCACGGTTTACTTTGCAGAGTTCAAGAATTTCCAGACTTACTTAACAACAATAACACAGATGTTTTATGCTTGACAGAAACCTGGTTCAATGATATAGTTCAATACAGATATTCTGGTTATAAAATTTACCGTCACGACTCACCTTCTCACAATAATTCAAGAGGATCAGCTATCTTCATAAAAAACACCATTCCTCATGATCCTGTAGATTCTAATTCAATTCCTATTTATAATCATTGCATCAGCAATCAAATCGATTTAGTTGGAGTTAAAATTAAAATTCAAGATCAACTCACGTACATTTTCTCTTTCTACAATCCTCCTCACAGCAACAATAACCCTTACAAACCTTTTGATTTTTGGGAAAAGTTTTTTGCATATTTTGATACCTTAGATTCTTGTATAATCACCGGCGATTTCAATGCTAAATCATATCTGTGGAGTCCTCTTGATAATGCTGAAAATAGAGAAGGCAGAGAAATCGAACATGCTATTATTTCTAGCAGCTTAATCTGCCTAAATAATAATAAACCAACTAGACCACATGATAATGATAGCGGTGGTACTGCTATAGATCTCACCTTTTCTTCTCCAAATTCGGCTGCTGTTGCAAATTGGGCTGTTTTACACGACACAAAAGGAAGTGATCACTACCCTTCACTAGAAACTACTATTCAGATTAAGCGTAAAAATAAAACTCCTAGAAGACCTTCCATGTCAATAACAGAAATAGATTGGATTTTATTTGGGAAATATCTTGATGAATACCTTGGAGATTTCCCATTTTCTTCCACAATAGAAAATAATTATAAACTTTTTGTTCATATAATCAAAACTTCAATACTTCATTCTGGTGGCAAAATTAGAGATAATAAAAATGTTGGAAAAGCTATCCCTTCTTCTTGGTGGTCTGAAGAATGTTCTGAAATCATCAAGGACAGGTCTATGTATTATAAAAAATTTTGCAAACATCCTAACAATGAAAATCTAGAAAATTATAGAAATGGAGTCAAAAGAACAAGTAAACTGTTGAAAAAATATAAAAAAGATAAATTCGACGAACTTACAAGATCTCTAAATCCAAATATCAATGCCAAAAAATGTTGGGAAATCTTCAAAAGATTCGAAAATAAAAAAGGTGGTCCTCCTCGTATCCCTACAGACCCTTTCTCTAACATTCAGGTCTCAGAAGCCATTGAAAAGCTCTCCAAAAACAAAAATAATAGTGACAATTCCACTGTTTCTCTCACAAAGGCTGTCAATTCAATTCCGATTGAAAATGATTTTCTAGTTAGACCTATTTCAATGAATGAATTGTTTTTTGCTATTAATAGTTTGAAAATCAAATCTGCTGCAGGACCTGATCTTATCAACAACAAAATCATTTCTAATTTTACTGATACCGCCAGGGGCATTTTATTGAAATTTCTTAATCGAATGTTTCATCACGGCATAATTCCTTCTGACTGGTCTGAGTATGATATTGTTCTCATTGAGAAGCCGAACAATAAAGGTTATAGACCTATCGCTCTGGCTTCATGTATGTTGAAATTATATGAAAGGATCGTTTTGACCAGATTGGAATATTGGACAGAAAAAAACAATGTCATACCCGACTATCAGTTTGGTTTTCGCAAACAAAAAAGTTGCTCTGATAACTTGAACGTTCTTATTACGGACATCAAAAGAGGTTTTTTGCAGAAGAGTAATACCGGTGCCTTGTTCCTTGATCTCGAGGGTGCCTTCGATTATGTCAATCCAAATATTCTATATAATAAACTCATAGAATTGAAGTTACCTAACAAACTGGCTAGAATCATACATAACATTATCCCCAACAGAAAAATCAATATTTACTTAAATGGACAATTTTTAGAATCAAAAAACATCTCAAGGGGATTACCTCAGGGTGCAATTCTGAGTCCCATCCTTTTTAATATATATATTACTGCTCTAAAGGAACATCTTGGAAACGATGTGAAAATCCTATGTTATGCCGATGACATTGTTATTTATTACACAAACCAAAATATAACTATGATCTATGAGGTTCTTAATCGAAGTATTAAAAACCTGAATGAGTACTTAATTAAATTGGATCTCAAGATCTCTATTAACAAGTCGGAATTTTGCATTTTTTCGCAAAAGACATCTTTAAAGGAACTTATTTTGAAAGGTAATCTTACTTTACACTTGAATAATACCCCTCTTGAAATGAAAAATAATGTTAAATTCCTTGGAGTTTATTTAAATCAGCGCCTCAACTGGGATCTCCACGTAAATTAGATAAGGCAAAAAGCTCTCGGACACCCAAAAATTCTCAAGCTGTTCAGTAAAAACAATTCTGGTGGTCACCCGTCAACCCTTCTAAATATTTATAAGGGTCTTATAAGGTCCACTCTTGACTGGGGTTCAATTTGTTATGGTACTCTTACAACCACTCAATCTCTGACCCTTGACAGAATTCAATACGCGTCCTTACGTCTTTCAACTGGATTGATAAAAACTACACCAATTAACGTACTTTTGGATATATCGTCTGAATATCCTCTGTACATAAGAAGAAGGAATCTTGTTGAAAAATATGCTTCCAAAATTATTTCTCAAAATAATCACATCCTCAACAATAGTTTGACTCAATGCTCATTACAATTCAGCAGACTCATGAAACAAAATAGAATAGAATCAAGAGATATCTTAGTAAAATCATATACAAACATAAAAGAAAAATACCCTAATATAAAAAAGTACAACATTCCATATTCTCTTTCATATCCTATTTACTCTAGACTTCTTACTCCTATAATAGATTTCTCCACAGTACGTGATATAAGAGAAAGTAACAACCCGAACCAAGCTTTTAATCGAATCATCAAATCTAATTTCCCAAATAAATTCTATATATATACAGACGGATCCAAAGATTCATCTTCTACTGGATGTGCTGTATATTTTGAAAACATTAAACATACTATACTTTCAAAAGTAAATAAGCTATGCACCATCTTTGAGGCTGAAGCTCAGGCTATTCTGATAGCTATAAACTATATCATTAATAATAATGTCCTTGATTCTCTTATCTTTTCAGATTCTTTAAGTGTGCTCATTGCTCTTCAGGCGAATGATATAAAAGGGAAGCAAAATCCCATAATTTATACAATAAAAAACTTACTATATAAATGTGAAATTAGTAAATTGAAAGTTCGTCTTATGTGGATACCGGCTCATGTCGGAATAAATGGAAATGAAAAAGCTGATTTTGCTGCTAAAAAGTCACTTAATCTTTCCCTGACCCTGTTAACCCTAAGCTTTTCTATAAAAATTTATATGAATTTTTCAATAAAACCTCTAGAGATGAAGCCAGAATTCATGTACTCAAATTGGCTAAGGACAAAGGAAAAAACTACTTCAATACAGTCCAAATTCCGTTTCAAAAGCATCACGCGTGGTTTCATAAATTGCCTCTTACTAGGCAATTGATTGGTGCCATTTCCAGAATCAGATCGGGTCATGTAAGACTCAATGATCATCTGTTTAGGAAAAATATTATTGATTCTCCTGCCTGTTCATGCGGATTCCCAAACCAGTCTCTCAATCATATCTTTTTTGAATGCCATGAACATTCTAAATTTAGAGATAAGTTAATGAATAACTTGATGAAACATCAGGCCTTCAATACTCTTCATGATATGTGCATCAATGAACTTTCTTTTTCGACGAATTTGGGTGTTCTCATCTCAATTTATAATTTCTTAAAAGATTCATCTATTCAACTTTGACTTATAAATATATTGCTCATACGATAAAGCCTCTACAACAATAATTTTATGCAGGATTGCAAATTATTAGATAAATAATAATAATAACAAATATAAATAACTAAAATGATGATTACATATTCAAGCGGGAATTCGTAGTAGCACGAAAAAGTTAAATATCCCGCCATTATCTTGGGCGGTAACAACGGAAGATTTCTGAACGATTCTTTGATCACATGAGTAGATGCCTTAAATATAACCAACTATGATGCCAGTCTATTCTAATCAAGCCAGTTTGTGATTTTTCAAAAGAAAAAGATAAAGAAGACTTGAAATTGGCGTATAGGCTTCTGCAAGGCCTCAGGGTACCCAAGGTCCAACGCATAGAATAAAACCGCGAGCGCCCGCGCCATCTGGGAGTGGAGCGGCATGAAATAGGAACTAGTGGTCACTAATACATGCGTATAGGTACATATGTGTGCACACAACAAAATTATATGCCCGTGTGATTTTCAGGCCGCCGTGTGGCGGTGTGTATATGTATTTAAATAAAGTAGACGTGTATGTCAACACCAAGTTTTAAAAGTGAAAAAGTGTGAAGATAAAATATATAATAAACTGGAAAAGTGTACGCATGAATAGGGTGAACCCGGAGGAATAAATAAAATATCATTTCAAAGAGAATCATCAACGAATACCGCTGATTTGACCAACTTTGTTTCTACTTTGCAGGTTAGTAAATTTATTATTTCATGATAGTACATAACATAAACTTTATGTATATGAAAATATTTCATTTTCATTAAACAGGTCAATAAAATTGAATAAAATAATTATGACACATTTTGTTTTCCAGGTTACAAGATGTCGAAGAAAACGTGTGCTGTAGCAACTTGTTCGAGGAAGGTGGGGAGATTTTTCAAATTCCCTAATCCATCTGTCCATTTTGAACGTGTAGTCAAATGGATCTTCCTCCCAACAAGTTGCAGTTCAGAACTATGTGTGCAACCCATTTCGAGGAGAAATACCTTTTGGCACATCGATTGAGACAGTCTGCGATACCAACATTAAACTTACCAGGTATGTTCCCCATTTTCTTATGTCTTTATATTTTTACTAGAATGTGAATTCATAAATGAATAATAATAAATTGGTAATGAAATCATTATTTATTTGTCATGTGTTCAATAAATTGCATAAATTTATTGAATTATGACTTGAAAAACAAATAGTCATAACACATGCAATTTTGTAATCCAATTCTTCCATTTCTTTCAGCACCCATTGACGCCTCTGTATATGTGGATAGGTACAAGGAGGAATGTGCAGGAAGACGTAAAAGGATAGACGGAATGCAGTCAACTACTTCGCAGACCATTCATCCTACGATAGGAGTACAGCGAATCCAGCCAGCAGACCATTCACTGCCATCGGCATCAACAGCGATGGACATGGGAGACACCATGGAGATTAGCATCGCAGAAGGAAATGTTGAGGACACTGCGACTCCAACTGGAGAATCATCAAGACCCGAAGGAACATGAAGCTCCGACGAACGTTCAGAATAGATCATGATAGATCAGACTGAAGCTCCGTTGGAGCTCAAGTTTAGATTCGGAAACGTTCGACGAAGGTCCGATGAACGTTGAAATGTCCGCTTGAAAATAGCTTGAATGAAGGTTCATAGAACGTTTATTAAAGATTCTACGAAGATTCATTCAACCTTCAGTTTTTTATGTTTCAGACGGAATTACAATTATAGTTAGAAATGCCCCAATCTTTCATTTTTTCGTGGAAAAATATACTTTGAAAAAAACTTTGATCGAAAAATTGCAACTCGAACGAACCTTTAGCAAACGTTCGATGAACGTTTTATAAACGTTCATTCAAACTATTTTCAAGTGGACATTTCAACGTTCATCGGACCTTCGTCGAACGTTTACGAATCTAAACTTGAGCTCCAACAGAGCTTCAGTCTGATCTATCATGATCTATTCTGAACATTTGTCGGAGCTTCATGTTCCCTTCGGGGAGGAATCAGCCATCCAGGACAAAAGGATGAAGCAGTACATTTAGAACCTCAATCATTCAACGGTAAGTGTCAGGATTCTTTCTTGAAATATTATGATGATGCATGAAAAAATATACATTAAAGGTATATACAAGAATCAGAATCAATTGAATATTTATATTGTTGCATGTGAGGTATAGTAGTGAACGAAATTCCCTGTGCTTGTAATTTGAGAGATGATTTTTCTAACGGTAAGAATCTCACACTCTATTTATAACTACATGTGTCATTCAATGAAGTTGTGAACAAATATTTTTTTGGAATCAAATCACAGTCAAGTATCCATCATGCCAACTGTCTGAAAGAATGTACGATCATTACCACTTTTGTACACCTCTGATGATTTTTCAAACGGTCATCAAGTCACATGGAATGATAGTATTTTCCCAATCAACAATCTGTATGAAATGGCACAACCAGCCACTTTGTTGGAATAAATGCTTTGCAAATAAGAAGTAGGTATCCACAAAACTTGAGACGATAGAGAAATTGACTTATAGCTTGGGAGCGCAGTAAGTTTTCTGCACTCTGATATTACTATGAACTATTGGCACGATGGATGGTTCATGGTAGTCAGAGTAAAGGAAACTCACAGCGCTCCCAATATATAGATCAATTTCTTTATCGTCTCAAGTTTTGTGGATACCTACTTCTTATTCGCAAGGCATTTATTTCAACAAAGTGGCTGGTCATGCCATTTCATACAGATTGTTGATTGGGAAAATACTATCATTCCATGTGATTTGATGACCGTTTGAGAAATCATCAGAGATGTATAAAAGTGGTAATGATAATACATTCTTTCAGACAATTGGCATGATGGATACTTGACTGCGATTCGATTACAAAAAATATTTGTACATAACTTCATTGAATGGCACATGTACTTATAAATAGAGTGTTAGATTCTTACCGTTAGAAAAATCATCTCTCAAATTACAAGCACAGGCAATTTTCTTCACTACCTTACCTCACATGCAACAATATAAATATTCAATTGAATCTGATTCTTGCAAATGGAGCTAATAATTGTTTCATATATAATTATTGATAACTACATGCATAGTTCAATGAAGTTGTTTCTGAATAATTTTTGACAATCTATCCCTCATAAGTATCTACCGTGCCAATAGTTCATAGTAATATCAGAGTGCAGAAAACTTACTACGCTCCCAAGATATAAGTCAATTTCTCCATCGTCTCAAGTTTTGTGGATGCCTACTTCTTATTCGCGAGGCATTTATTTCAACAAAGTGGTTGGTTATGCCACTTCATACAAATTGTTGATTGGGAAAATACTATTAGGTGTACAAATAAGTTTCCATGGTTTGTCAAAAGATGGCCCCACCAGAAGGTTATGGAGAAATTGTCAGATGTAAAACGTAATATCCCAAGTTTAGTCATCTGGCAACACCATAACCTTAAAGTACTAGTGATTCCGTATCAGCATCACGTAATTTTTTTCGTGCAAAAATGTCAAGTTTTATTCCGAATAAGCATCATTTGCGGAACTTTTGATTTACTTCTTTAATGTGAAAAATCTGCAGCTGAGGCGCATCGATTGCTTCTAGAAGCATATGGTGAAGCTGCTTTAAGTGAGAGAAGTTGTCAGGAATGGTTTCAAAAGTTTAAGAACGGTGAGTTTGACGTTAAAGACAAAGAACGCAGTGGAAGGCCGAAAGTGTACGAAGACATGGAATTAGAAGTACTATTGGAGGAAGATTCGTCCCAAACGCAAAAAGAACTTGCACTTACTCTACAAGTGACTCAACAAGCAATTTCACATCGTTTAAAATCGTTAGGAATGGTTCAAAAACAAGGAAATTGGGTTCCATATGAACTAAAGCCGAGAGACGTTGAACGCCGATTATGCATGAGTGAAATGCTGCTTGCCAGGAATAAAAAAAAGTTTTTTGCATCGTATAGTCACTGGTGACGAAAAATGGATTCACTACGATAGTCCAAAGAAGAGAAAGTCATGGGTTAAGCCCGGCGAACCATCAACATCGACAGCTAAGCCGAATATTCATGGAAAAAAACTCATGCTGTGTATTTGGTGGGATCAGCTTGGTGTCGTGTATTATGAATTGCTGAAACCAAGCGAAACCATTACTGGAGCTCTCTACCGAACACAATTGATGAGATTGAGTGGGGCACTTAAGGAAAAACGCGCCCATTACTACTCCAGACACGACAAAATTATTCTTTTACACGATAATGCTCGTCCACATGTTGCGGCGCCGGTAAAAACATACTTGGAAACACTCAACTGGGAAGTTTTACCCCACCCGCCGTATTCACCAGACTTAGCCCCTTCTGATTATCACCTGTTCCGGTCGATGGCACATGGTCTGTCTGAGCAGCGCTTCACATCATATGAAGACACCAAAAATTGGGTAGATTTGTGGATAGCGTCAAAAGATGAAGAGTTTTTTCGACGGGGTATCCGAATGTTGCCAGAAAGATGGGGAAAAGTAGTGGCAAATGATGGAAAATACTTTGAATAAAACGTAATGTACTTTTCCTTTACAATAAATTCCTAATTTTTTATAAAAAACCGCGGAAACTTATTTGTACACCTAATATCATTCCATGTGACTTGATGACCGTTTGAAAAATCATCAGAGGTGTACAAAAGTGGTAATGATAATACATTCTTTCAGACAATTGGCATGATGGATACTTGACTGCGATTCGATTACAAAAAATATTTGTACATAACTTCATTGAATGGCACATGTACTTATAAATAGAGTGTTAGATTCTTACCGTTAGAAAAATCATCTCTCAAATTACAAGCACAGGCAATTTTCTTCACTACCTTACCTCACATGCAACAATATAAATATTCAATTGAATCTGATTCTTGCAAATGGAGCTAATAATTGTTTCATATATAATTATTGATAACTACATGCATAGTTCAATGAAGTTGTTTCTGAATAATTTTTGACAATCTATCCCTTATAAGTATCCACCGTGCCAATAGTTCATAGTAATATCAGAGTGCAAAAACTTACTGCGCTTTCAATATATAAGTCAATTCCTCTATCGTCTCGAGTTTTGTGGATACCTACTCCTCATTCGCAAAGCATTTATTTCAACAAAGTGGCTGGTTATTCCATTTCACACAGATTGTTGATTGGGAAAATACTATCATTCCATGTGACTTGATGACCGTTTGAGAAATCATCAGAGGTGTATAAAAGTGGTAATGATAGTACATTCTTTCAGACAATTGGCATGATGGATACTTGACTGCGATTCGATTACAAAAACTATTTGTACATAACTTCATTGAATGACACATGTACTTATAAATAGAGTGTGAGATTCTTACCGTTAGAAAAATCATCTCTCAAATTACGAGCACAGGCAATTTTCTTCACTACCTTACCCCACATGCAACAATATAAATATTCAATTGATTCTGATTCTTGCAAATGGAGCTAATAATTTTTTCATATATAATTATTTATAACTACATGCATAGTTCAATGAAGTTATTTCTAAATAATTTGTGACAATCTATCCCTTATAAGTATCTATCGTGCCAATAGTTCATAGTAATATCAGAGTGCAAAAAAATATGTGATTATTTATGTATGGTTATGTGTATGTTTGTATGTATGTATCTATGTATTTATGTATGTCAATCATGTATACAACATTATGTATATACAAAACAATCACCTTGTAAATCTGTATATTTTTTAATTGAATCGTTTGATTTTGTCAAAATAAATTTCTTTTAGGATACTGAGACATTACTAATTACATGTTCTATGCTTTATTTTGAATTCGTTTCAGAAAACTACCTAAACTTTCATGAAAAGAATTTTTGTATAGTTCCAGCATATATGACTCGGAAAAAAAACGTTCCTATAAAGTGCTCTTCATTTTTCATTTCGAAGGATTCTGAATCGCTTGGTATGTATAATATGTGAACACATTTCTGAAATTTTCCATCAATTTATTCCAGCACTTGGTAAAATTTCGAGGCGAATTTTTTAAAAAACCATCCTATAGAGTGCTGTTCATTTTTCATCTCGAAAGATTCTGAATCGATTGGTATATATGATTTGTGAATGAATTTTTTTAATTTTCCATCAGTTTATTCCAGCACTTGGTAAAATTACGAGGTGGAATTTTTTAAAAAACCATCCTATCAAGTGCTGTTCATTTTTCACCTCGAAAGATTCTGAATCGATTGGTATATATGATTTGTGAATGAATTTTAATTTTCCATCAGTTTATTCCAGCACTTAGTAAAATTTCGAGGTGGAATTTTTTAAAAAACCATCCTATAAAGTGCTGTTCATTTTCCATCTCGAAAGATTCTGAATCGATTGGTATATATGATTTGTGAATGAATTTTTTTAATTTTCCATCAGTTTATTCCAGCACTTAGTAAAATTTCGAGGTGGAATTTTTCAACCATCACGACTTCATTATTTCTCGTTTGAAAAAACTCCTTGTTGTTTAGTCCCTCCAAAAATTTCCATTCAATCCTATATTTTTATAAAAATTGAAAAAATAAAAATGTTCATACCGGGGCCCGGGATAATTGTGGCACCGGCACTGAGATACATGTACACGGATGCGTATGTAAATGTGACCATTAGTTCCTATTTTATGCCGCTCCACTCCCAGATGGCGCGGGCGCTCGCGGTTTTATTCTATGCGTTGGACCTTGGGTACCCTGTTTATAACCAATAACCAATAACCTTATTTCCCCGTGTCAGTACCAAACCAAAATTTCTGAACCACTAATTGAATTGTGATCGTTACGATATGAGTACTGATAAATTACCAGAAGATCCATCAAAAGACGGAGTGGAAGATATTAAAGATGCATCCTCATTGTCTGAATTATTCGATAAAGCTTTTGAATTGTTCAACAACATCAATAAAACTGAAGAACCGACCAACAGCTCAGAAATACAAGTACATAAATAACTATTTATTTATTGTTTATTTTCACCAAATAACGAACATAAATCGTATTGAAATATTCTTCATCTATCAATTATTGTTTATTTGCTGAATTCTCTTCTTAATGTAAAATCCAAAATCAATTACATTCTACCACAAAGGTATACTGAAAAAAAAAACATTGTTGTGAATTGTCATATATAATTCTTCTTCTATACGATATTTCATAATTTTCTACTATTGTAGAAAATTTTTACTTGGATTGTTTTCAGGCTGACGTAAAAAGAGCCATGCGTATGTTTGAAGATGCCACGAGGTTAGTCTCAATAGTAGATATGTTCAGCGACAATGAACATTACGAAGAAGTATCCACAGAGAATCTCAAATACTTCTTACTCCCAGCTTTTCTCGGCACTCTTGCCACTAAAATATGTGGCGTGGAGGATAGAACGCATTTACTCAATGTCGCAGAAATTTATTTTGTAGATTTCTTGAAGAGAGTCATAGCGTATGGTTTGTCCAATATAGAGATTCCCCCAACATCATCGAACGCCGACAACGAAGCATCTGTAGAACATGTGAAATCCAATGCAGAACAAATCACAGAAATGGTGTGTAAAGAAATTCTGTTTCTCGATATTATTTTCAACCACAATGTATTCTTTATGACTTCAGGTCAACCGGCGTAATACAAAAATCCAAAGGTTCAAAGAAAAAAAGGAACTCGAAAGTCGTTTACAGGTGATGCAAAAGAATATGGATAACTTGAACATCGACGACGAAACTAAAAGAGAATACTTTATAACTCTGATCAAATTGTACGTGAATCAAGCGATAGAGGAATTAGGTCCTTTGGATGCGGAAAGACGTCTATTAGAACAAATGAAAACACTTGGGAGCGCATCTTCGACGAATGTTCAGAAACCGAAACATCCGCAAGCGAAATTACAACCCATTATCATCACGCGTGACGAGCTACAGAAGAAAGTATACGGAGTGGGATATCCTAGTTTACCGGTGCTCACCGTTCAAGAGTTCTATGATCAGAAAGTTAAAGAGGGAGAGTGAGTGGCATGACACTTTTCTCATGTGCATTTTATTACTCTTTCGATACTCAATTTATTTTATTCTCACAGTTGGCCGGATCCATCTCAACGCAATCAAATCAGTGGAAAATCTCTACAAGATATGGCGAACAGCAGCAATCAGAATGAAGACGAAGATGCGGAACAAGCTGAGGATGAAAGTAAGATCGAACAAGACGATCCGGAGTTTTTAGCGCGGAAAAGAGCTATGGACGAGTATAAAGATACTCATAAACGGGGATGGGGTAATCGCGCTAATAGGAGTTGAATATCCATCCTTTTCATGCGATTTCTTCGAAATATATTTTCCTCTATTCAGATGCATCTAATGATTACATTTCTATCTATCTAATTTTGTATTCTATACAGTACTTCTACACGCACTAAAGAATTGCTGTTCAGAGTGATATTTTGATTTTATCAAAGCACTTTTGAATAGTTTGGAATAAACGATTTGGCTCGTACCACGGCATTGGCTAATTTTTTCAGAACAAATTAGTCTATTTACGCAAAATATCTCTCTGTACAGGATTTTTTTAACTGCTCGAGAACCGTACAGAGGAATATTTCATATAAATGCATTTTCATTTCAACTGATCCCGCGTACCGAGCTATTGCTATCTTTTTCATACCCATATTCATAATAAAGGATAGGCAAAACTCATTGTGCACTGAGCATAGCCAGTGCAGGTGAGTAGAAAACACTGTAATAATGAGTAATGAACTCGAACCGAACTTCAAATATATTTTTCAAATCGAACCGAACCGAACTTTGAAAAGTCGAACCGAACTCGAACCGAACTCCAAATGTATTTTTCAAATCGAACTGAACCCGAACCGAACTTTGAAAAGTCGAACCGAACTCCAAATTTTCCCAGTCGAACCGAACCGAACTGCAAATATATTTTTCAAGTTGAACCTACTTCCAACTTCCAAAACGTCTAATCGCAAAGCCAAAACTAAATTAGAAATACATTTATGAAAACAGAATCCATCATGAATTCATTTTTTAAAGTGACGTTTCATATGCAGCATGTTGCAGTAATAAAATAGTCTACCCTAGTAGCACCAAAAGTACGTAAAACATTTTGAAAATATTTATTAAACGTTTGGGTAATTTAGAAACGTTCGGAGAATATTCTATGGGTCAATTTAAAATTGAGTGCAGATAAATTTTTCTCTGTTTCCGAATGTTCAATTGCAGCGACTAGTATTTAAATATTGATAAAATCGTCGCAAATTTGAGGCAAGTAACGAAGAACACTTCAATTCTTCAATAAATCACAGAAAAGTGTCCATAGTGTAATCTAGTGTTGATTCATTACCATATTTCTGGAATAACAGGGTTGTCCCTCTTGGTAACAGAGTTGTTTTTTATGTAAGTTTAACATATCCCACGTATCCAGATGAATTTGAAATTGGGTGCGAACACTTTTATCATAAATTTCAATAATCACAAAGTAAAATTTCCTCCTAATATAATTATTTATATCCTCATGCAATATTTGGAACATGATTAACTCACATTAGAAATCACTCTGTTACCAAGAATGATTACTCTACTATTAAAAAAAAATGGTGATGAATCAACACTATTTTGAGGTTTGTGGTAGCGTTGATTATAAACCTCTTTGCATAAAAGACAAGGACACTCACCTCACTGCATTTTTCTCTTTCTTTTGTTTGCAGCTGTCTCTTTTTATTTGTGTAAACCCCATGTTTACTGACTCGTCCTCCTAGTATAATATCTTTATAGTCTAATCACGCAGAACTTATGGGTTCATTATATATATCCCGCGCATCTGAGGAGGCAAAATAATGAGGCTGCGAATAGAATTCATTATGAATATATTTAATTTCATCTAATCCGCAGTATTTTCAACAAGGTTATCCGAAATATGAACTTTTTCAATTATTCAAGTTTGAGACTCGAAACTACACCAGGAAAAATCACAGATTCAATCAACTTGCGTCTATCAAGTACCCAATATCATGTCAATTCGACTTAGAAACAAGTTGTTTCTGCGTGTTTACAAGCAAAAACAACATGGGAACGCCTGTATGTGTGTTCTCCATCACTTGAACTTGGCATCGATATCAGATCAACTTGATGATAGATCGATTCAACATCGTCTTTTTTTCCAGCATAGTCGAATTTTTTCGGGTTTTGAGTCTAAAGTTCGAAGCAAACCGTGACAAATCGAATCTCGAGCCGAACGTTTTCAATGAATGCAGTTCGAAATTTGAACCGAACCGAACTGTTTCTGTTATTCAAGTTCGAAATTCGAACCGAACCGAACTTTTTGTACTATCCAAGTTCGAAATTCGAACCGAACCGAACTTTTTCTGCTAATCAAGTTCGAAATTCGAACCGAACCGAACAGTAGGAGTTCGGTTCGGTTCGGTTCGAGATTCGAACGGTTCGCACACCCCTAGAAAAATATAAAAAATAATCTAAAACTTTATTGATAATACTGTGTATATGAAAAAGTATATAATTATTTGAATTAATTGATGTTTATTCATAGGACAAATCAGTAAAACTCATAGAGTTCTCAAGAAAGAATTTTGTTGAATTTTAAGAATTATTACTTCAAGCATTTGTTTAGCGTTGTAAAGTAAATTAATCAATTTTCAAATCAATTAAGCATCCTACATCTATCGTACCGTACAATACGATGATGCAGATGAGGCATAAGAAAAAAAATGACATACGATAGTTCAAATTTTAACAAAATATACCAATGTGTGGATATTATATTCAATAAATCCTCATCGTTTGATATTTTTAATGTCTTATTTATTCATTCATGTATTCAGTCATTCGTTATACATATTAAGTCTGTGACCTTAAAATCCTGATATATTCTTTGCTTGGTGCAGATCATTTATACTCGCTAATAGTAGCTAATAGCAGTTGATAGCACTGGTACACGATTCCGTGAGGAGATAATAAACAAGAGTTTAAGCATGCGTGTTTATGCATACATCCCGATGCACACCTACATAATCTATATTTGAAGTTGATACGGTAAATATGCAAGATGGCAGGCAACCAGTTCGTTCATAAGTTCGTTTGAAGCGCAGGTGTCACTGGAAACGGCAAAATCGTGAATTTATGTGTATATACGTACGCTCGCACGACACTTACACACCTAAATATGCAACAGGTTGTTTAGACGATGGTGTAATCGAGTTTTACAAGGGAAATTCAAATGGATCAAAGAGAGAGATAATCGGATGGGAGTAGAGGAAAGGCAAATATAATATTTACTCGCCGTTGGAAATATTGAAAATTCTTGTCTCATAATCTCGGAGAAAGCGAATAATTGTCTCATACGTACACGGTGATTTTCAATCGCGATGGGTGCGAATCAAAGGCATGCTTGGAATACATTACGGTTTCCAAGAAGTAGATAGCCTCGATAAATTGATACTCCCGCGTAAATCTGGTTTCTAAAAGTGTTAAGTTGATTGTATTGTGTTACAAAACAAGTGTTTTCAACGTATTCTATTGTGTTTTACAGTGTTTCAAGGTCGTTTTGCGTTAATTGACTGATTCTCGTTGGAATTTGCTGTCATTGATGTGTAGTAAATTTATTTTTGGAGCAAGATGATTGTGTACACGTCATTGAGAGGCCCCCTACAAAGCAATCCTGTTTACGTATGTGGTATGCGATCCATTTCATCCATTCATGAACATATTGCTGTATTTTATTAATCCGTTTTGCGTGTATTTTTACGAAGAGGTTATGTTCTGTTATTTTGTTCCGGGCGATGTTATCAATCTTATGTGTAAATATTGCTCTTTTATCGATAAAATGGAATTACTCAATGGTCAAATTGTCAATAACAAATATTTGAAACGCTTCCTCGAATGACGAAAACAGAGAAAAAAAAGACCTGGTATTTGGTTGCTGTAAGCTTGTGTTTTTTTTGTCTTTTGTACAATTTTTCACATAAAATCTTTTTACGCGTCCGTATTTGGAATGTTAGAACGGATGTTTTGATTCTCTTCATCGTAGTCTTTTTTTATATTCTCAATAGGATTATTCATCTCAAAAACATGATCGATCATCACAAAGAGAGTTATCTTTCTGAATTATTTTAGAATATGCAAAGAATGGGATTATCAGTATGCAATATACGCGAAGGTCATTAACAATTAGCATATTTTTTATAGGTTCATCATCGTACGAGAGTTGTGCCTTAAACCGCAAAGTTCCTGAATACATAAATTAAGTTTAGTCAATGGAAGAATACGTATGATGCATGTGTATATATTGTGAAAATGGCTAATTTTCCGAAAAACATGAACAAAGGACATGGTGCTACTTTTGGTGGTGATACCAATTATTCGGAGTATTGGGAGGAGTATCGGAAGATGATGGAGGAGACTAAAATGCTGGACGATTATCTTGACGAGGAGTGCAGTCCAAGAAGTTATGACGGTACTTGAATTCTGAGATTCTTTTATTTTCTAGACTATTTATCGATAGAATGGTTGAGATGACAGTGGTTTAAAAATCAAAAAAATGTACCCAAAATTTGTTTATTAAAGTAATCACCTTGACATCCAAAGTGAATGCAACTACATCTGTGGAGCTTGATCATTGTAACGAATACAAGGATTAAAACTGCCATGTTTCAGTGTTGAATTTTTTGTGTTAATAAAATCATTGGTTTCTAAACTTTGCTCATTTATTCACAGGAAGCTGAGGTTATATAACTTTTTGTGATATAATAAATGTAGGATTATGAGTTTTTTTGTTTTTGGAGTATACATTATGGAATGTTTCAATTTGAAATTTGAATGATACATGAGCAAATGCCATACTGTATAACTATTCTAAATAATTCTACATGATTAAAATTGATTTAAAATTGTTTTTACATATTGCAAGACAAACAAATTCACTGACAGTTCAAAAAAATTACTAATGTATTATTACGAAACAGTTTTTCTAAGATTCTAGAATTTTTCAAGAGTAGAGGGACAGTTCTGCTCTACACATGTTTGAATCAAGTATTTTGATTGAAAGATTTGTGATATCAAGATTCAAGAAATTCTTGAGCAAAAGAGAATTTTAATTAGTTTAATACTTTGAATTTGTTGATGCTGAGATTTCTCGAAGTAGAAGTTTCAATGAAATCTGGTAAATTTGGAAATTGATATCAGTCTTATTCAATTTGCGATTGAAATTTCATCTGATTCCATCCCTAACCCTGAGCTTAATTGATTTTTTAATCACAACCTAAGAGTAATTTTAACCGAATGGAACTTTATAGAAGGTGAAGAAGAAGCTGATTGGTTAAGAGTAGCAGGATTAGGAGAATTAACAGAAGCTTGGAAAGCTGGGAGAGAGGTACAACCAGAAGAGTTGGGTGCAGCTCTGAGACCTTTATCTCGTGCTCAAGCGGAAGCAGTTAAACGTCGCGTAAGATCTCTCAACCACACTGTGAAGCAACGTTTCAATCAACGTCAGCGTGTTCGCAAACCAGATATCAGGGACGTCTTCAAGGACGTAGAAGTGAGTAGTGATTGCTTGTAACTATTCAGAATTCAGCAATGAATGTTTCAATTTCCTATTGACAGGTTTCCAGTACAGGTACCAGATCACGTAGCGCTACCCCTGATTCTTTAGACTCAGTACCAGGTGGAATCACAGAGAATGCATCTCCTCCTTCACCTCCCACAGTCGGCGTCATCGATCCTCATCATGTCTCAAAGTAAAGACATACAACAATCTATTCAAGCTTCAGAAACCCTCAATATTTGTTTTTATTCTCGTCTCTTTTAGCGCCAACGTTCCAAGTTTCGTATCCATATTCCATCGATCTTCGACCGAGGGCAAAATCCCCGTTCGTAGGACGCCAAGTGCACCTTTGGCCCCTGCTGCCGCTATTTCGGTACCACATCCAAACCCTGTACCGATTCAAGAAATATTCAGACGAACTGGTAATTGGTCACGCGGGGACGTAGCCAATGATTCCGGTACGTACTTAAAAATCCTACCCACCACCGGTACTGTAGAAATATATCATTCCTCTTCACAGAAGGTATTCAGTTGACCGGTTATCACAGATTAGGAACAATCCACGTCTCCAGACCTGTTATCCAAAAACGAAGCGGCAGTGATCCCAGCGAAGTTGCCAGCACTGAACATTTGGATATCGAACCTATGGGAAAAGTACCTGCCAATAAAGATTCAACTCTGCGGTAATTATTCTCGTTTCTCAACTAATATCATCCACTCAACATTCGATTTTAACTTTCAGAAGAAACGCTGGTAATCACGCAACAGTGACGAGAAGCCACAGTAGTCTTTACGGATTATCCAGACCTGGAAATGAAGGTTTAATCACTCACCCTCTCAATCGCACCTCGTCTCACGGTCATTTGAGCTTCGAAGAGATGTGCAGGGTGAATGAAGCAAATTCCCAAGCATGGACTCCGGAAACCATAACTAACGCAGAAGGATATACCAGACAAGGAGTGGAAATGCTATCGCAACGGGATCTCACCAGGCTTCAACCTCTTCTCTGGTTGGAATTGACTGCTGTTTTTGATAAATATAATATACCTATCTCCAAACGAAAGCCGAATAAACGTCGAAGGAAAGGTAATTTAATGAAAATTTATTAGAATTTTGTAATCGAAATTATGCGAATTTGTGTTTTTGTTTCACAGCTGGAAATTTATTTGGCGTATCTCTATCGACGTTGCTACTGCGGGACAGTCAATTGACGAGCGAGGAAAGTAACATTCCCTTGATTTTGCAAAAAATTCTCAACGAATTAACTATACGTGGAGTGAAGGAGGAAGGTATTCTTCGTGTGGGAGGTCACAAACAGAAGGTAATTGTTTATCCATTTTAGATTCTAAACATTGAACATAAACATACTATTTCCGACAGGTCGAAACTCTGTGCATGGAACTCGAAAGTGACTTTTACAGTAAACCAAAGGAAATGGATCAATTGTTTAAACGTACACCGTGTCACGATCTATCCGCAGTATTGAAAAAATTGCTCAGAGATTTACCTCAACCGCTCTTTACCGTTGAACTCATCGACGCATTTTACCAAAGCCACGGTTCGTATTTTGAAATATAAATATAATATTATCAATATGATTATAATTGATATAATACTCAACTTAGGTGTGAAAAATCCCAATGATTTGTCGAAATCTTTGAATCTGTTGGTTTTGATGCTCCCGGTTGAACATCGATGCACCTTAAAGGCTTTACTCATGTTTCTAAAATTGGTCATCGATAATCAAAGTTTCAACAAAATGTCGATACACAATGTGGCTATGATAGTGGCTCCATCATTGTTTCCTCCAAGATACGTTCATCCCAGGGATCGTACGGATTTGAGTGCTCAAGTTAACATGGCTGCTGTTTGTTGTCAGGTCACAGAAGCTTTGCTCAACAGTGTTGAGAAGTTATGGTATGTACCTGCTGATCTTATCAATCAGTTACAACGACAGTCCGAGGAAGAGAGATATCGCAAGTATAAAAAGAAGTTTTGAATCATTATTCAAAGTATAACAACAGCTCATGAGATTATAATTTATATGATATTAGAGGAAGTCTATGGATTTCTACTGACCCTGAGAGCTGTTTATGAATAGGAAATACAGTAATTTTATTGTAATTTCTAAAATAATCAATCCTTGTATAGTTATTCATTGTATGTTGAATTTTTGATAACGTATTTCTAAAAGAAAAGTGCCTTTCACGAGAAGTTTAAGATTTTTTTTTCATCAGAGATGTGGGTACTGTACTTTTCAATAACAAACTTCAACAATAATTAATTATAACTATGATGCGACTATGATCAGTGCTTATTGTGCGGTTTGGAGTCTTGAATGCGAGTGCTTTACGAGATATCATTTTCTTTTTTTGTTGTTAAAAAAAGAATCGTATATAAAGTATTTGTCCAAGAGATAGTTCACGTGCGTGATGCACTGAGGATTTGTACTGACTCAACACAGTGCATGAACATAGATGTTTGTCATCTATTTTTTCAGAGAAATAGACAAGAGAGGATGAGGGTTTTCATGACTAAAGTTGAAAACAAATGATCAAAAATCGATCAATCAGTTTTGTGAGTAATAATATTTCAATCGAGGGATTGATCGAATTTTATGTTTATGACTATATTTAATATAATCCAACTCTCAGTGATCTAGAATTATCAAACATCGATAAACGAAATAACTGAAACAAATGTGTGCTAACAAATGTTACAGGCCATGTGCTATCTAAAGATCCACGTTATAAATATTCTTTAAGAGGATTTGTTACGTGAAAGCTCATGGTACAAGAATGTACAAATTTTTATCCCTACAGGTGCTCATATTCAGTCGTTCAGCAACTTTAACAACAAAATAGCACAAGTGGCATTTTATTCTCTTTCATCACAAGGTGATCAACCGCTTATCTTGCGTGTAAAATATTATTATAATACACAATATCATAGATAGTCCCACATTAATTCCTGACTGTCACGAAGTACAATTTTACATAAATTCGTTTTGCGTGTAGAGTTGATGAAGCAACGAACAAGTATTTTGAGTTAACATTAGTCATATTCAAACTGGTGCGTACTTTCCAAATATGGCATTTATTTATTACGATCAAATTATGTATACACCAATGGATTAAGGAATTAGAATAAAATGACTTAATTAGAAAAATTACTGAAAAATTCAACGAATTGGAAAAAAGTATAAAGTAAGTCTCGTTCGTAGTTTTATTTATGTTTAATCTCTGTTGTAATATACAGTTTTTCCGTACAGGCATTCGAATGTATCATCAAATTTTTCTTGGTATGCCATATTATTTGTAAGAAATTGTATATAGAATTTTTGTAAGTTGTTATATTTGTGTCAATAAAGTGCCAAAGAAAACTGATTTCAGGAGATTTTCTCAAGGATTTCGTAAAATAATGAATTTTTTTTTTTTTTATTACAGAATCAATACAGTTTTTAATGTTATTTTGTTAAAACAGTATTTAATAATATAATGACACAACGAAAGATTTGAATCTTTCCAAATTTGTTATTCTATGATAACAAAACCAATTTCATCCACTCTCTATGGATTATTTTGATAAATTTGTGGCGCACCATCCACATCTGCGTTTGGAGAATTCACTGAAAAATTGTAAGAAGAAAAAAATGTTGATTATTTTCATATTCGGCACACGAATGGAGCCAACAATTTGAAAGTTTACCGGTTTCAGTATTCTCCAAAGGAGCAGGAGGAAGAGGATTTGGATTTTCTACAGGAAGACTCTGTTCTGTAGGTCCCGCTGGAGTTTTGTTAACCAACCCATTTATGAAATTCTGTTCTCCTCCTGGCGTTGAAGGATTCAAAGATGAACTATCTCCGTTGTTATTCAGAGAGGTATCTTCAATTTTACCTGAAGCTATTTCTAGTACGGATAAACCTGGAATTTGATATATGAATTGTGTTTGATTTTAGTGTTCTCATCTTTAGGATGTATATAGAGATTTATTTATTTAAAAGCTCACATTGTTGACGATGCTTCCGCTCCATTTCTGAAAACGAAATAAATGTATCGTATGAAGATTCGATCAAGTGAATTTGAATCAGATTTGATACTCACTATACATTTCATTGACAATGTTTTGGAACTGTACAGGATCAAGGAGATGGATATGTTTTCGTAGATTGGGACCCGTCGAGGCCAGAGGCAGCAGGAATTCCTCATCACTTTTTGTTCCAATTATGATCACTTGTTGACCAGACATTTTGACATGATTAATCACGCTCTCGTATTGCTTTCCACGAATTCGATCGAACATACCAACTATCGATCAAAAATACATCGATTTTGAAGAGAAAAATTCAATTGATGAGGAAAAATTGAAAAATAGTTACTTATAACAGCTTTTTCCCCTCTGTAAGTTGAGAGATCGTGGTACAGATCGTCCGCATCTAACCCCCTGATATCTTCTCTTACGGTAATATTGTGCTCGAACGAATGTATTTGTCGTAATATAGAACAATAATTAGTTTGAGTGAAATTAAAATGTATGGGGGGATCGGTTATCATGGAAAGAAATCCAAATTTCATGTTGTCGTTGATCCTGTGGATACAAAACAAATTTTGTTATTCTTCCATCAGGATTTGAGATTGTTACAACGCGGAGCTTCTCCATCCGTCTCAAGTTGCTGATACTGTTAAAGAAGTTCAAATCACTCACGGAAAAATGTGTAGAAGAGATTCCACGAATCGTAACATGGATGCACGCATGGTTTTGTCCAAATGATCTAAGATAATGTAATATCCAGGACTTTCTTTTATATCCTCTTCCACGGATCTCACAAAACGAGTAGCATAATCTTTTGCCTCTAAAATATGAATGAACAACGTATCGTATATTCGGTTTAATCATATATGAATTTCATAAAGTATTGCAATTACCAACGCAAAGCGGAACTTCTAGCCAATTCGGCGTTGTTTCCCATCCGGATTGATGAGAGCAAGATATCTTGAATACACCCATTGTAATGTATCCAGACTCGCATTCCAATTCACAATTTTGGTTACCATTTTCATTCACACAACTCCAATTTCCGTGTGATACGTGAGGTGGTTGACTGCACACTAAGAATCAAAAGAAGAAAAAAAAATACATAAATCGTAAAATTTATGGATTCAAATCTCACTCACGTACTTATTTTACAAACAAATGGTTGTTTTGTGTTACAGTCGAGTCCATAAACGTAAGGTTTCACGTGATCACTGCGATCCAAATTCAAACAATTCGGATTTGAATTGAAGTGATCGTAATGTTCGTTGATTATCACCCATGGCGGGAAGCCAGTAGAATCTTTGGTCTTTGGAAGAATTTCTCCATTGTGAGACCATTCCCATTCGTTCGATGCTCCGAGTGTAGCTCCGATCCAGACGTGAAGTAGTTCTAGGACAACGCAAATTTGACTTACATATAAATTTTGTACTTTATGAAATAATCCTCCCCGTGGGATGATTGCGGGTCTTCCAGGGGGATATTCTTGATACCTGTCCTTGATATCCTTTTTATCCACCCTTGATAGTATCTGCTTCCTTTACGTGGTGGGGAGGATCAGTATCTCAGATTTGGGTCTCTTTTTCGGGTGGAATAAAGTACCCGAGAGGGAGAATACAAGCTGAGAGGAACTAAATAATCCCAACGCCAGGAACATCGGCAAAAACGGAGGGAAAGCAAGGGGAAACTACCTTCCTTGACATCTTTTAATATTCCCGAGGAAATGAAATCTTTTTCCAAACCTAGAATTTTTAAATTTTAATTTATTGAAAAAAAAGCGACAACAACATGATGGCGTTTTCTCGAGTAAAATATTCCGGAAGTAAAATAGCCTCCCATTCGGATCTCCGGGTGGAGGCTGCTCGAGAGAGCTTCATCAAACGAGATAGAAAACCAAAGAAGATAGGGAAGAAAGAGAACATTCTTCGAGTTGGAGCGTGGAATGTTAGATCACTGAGACAAACAGGAAAACTAGAAAATTTGAAATTAGAAATGAATAGGTTAGGTATCGATGTAATGGGAGTTAGCGAAATGAGATGGCCGCAAGGAGGGGATTTCTGGAGTGGGGATTATAGAATCATTCATACAGGATCAAAGAATGGTCAAGCAGGTGTGGGAATTATAATGCATAAAAGGGTAGGGAATAGGATAGAAAATTATTTGCAACATAGCGAACGCGTAATGATGGTGAGAGTTAGAACAAAACTGGTAGACACTGTTATAGTTCAAGTATACATGCCCACATCGGCGTACTCAGAGGAAGATATCGAAAAACCGTACGATGAAATAGAAGAAGTGATAGAATATGTAAAGGGAGAAGAAAATTGAATGATCATAGGCGATTGAAATGCGGTAGTAGGGCAAGGAAAAGAGGGCAACATAATAGGAGATTTTGCGTTGGGAAGAAGAAATGAAAGAGGACAACGTTTAATCGAATTCTGTGAAAGCCATAAGATGGTTATTACCAACACATTATTCAAAAATCATCTAAGAAGAATCTATACTTAGAAAATGCCAGGAGATACAGCAAGATACCAAATTGATTACATATTGGTTGATATTGGTGGAACAAAGATTTAGAAACCAAGTGAAACGCTGTAAAACTTATCCAGGCGCGGATATAGATAGTGATCACAATATGTTGCTGATGAAATGTTCTCTGAAATTCAAAGCTCTGAAGAAGAAAAGGAAAATTCAAAGAAGATGGAATTTGAAGAATCTCAAACAAGAATAAACACAGGAGGCATTCAAAGTGATGTTGGACGAAAAATTGGAGGATCAACAAGAGAAAGACTTCGAAATAGAGAGTGGATGGAGAAATATAAAGGGGAACATAGGACAATGTGCAGATAAAATTTTGAAGAACGATGGAGTAGAACCTAGGAAACCATGGATAACGGAAGAAATTCTCGATTTGATTAATGAAAGCAGGAAATACAAGAATAAGAGTAGCGAACAAAACCAGCAGACATACAAGTCACTCAGGAATAAAATAATCAGAGAATCGAGGAAAGCAAAAGAACAATGGTTAGAGGAAAAAAGTCAGGATATAGAAGTAAGATTAAATTTCGGGAAAATAGATGAGGCATATAGGATTGTTAAGAGATTTTTTGGACAAATGAAATCTAGAAGCAGTGAGATTAAAAATTCTCTAGGGAGACAATTGATAAGAACGAAGAAAAAAATAGAACAATGGATTAATCATTACGAAGATCTGTATAAAGGAAGCGATAATATAGGATTTTTAGAGAGGGAGACAGATGTCGATGAAGAAGAATTGGGAGATTCGATTTTGAGATCAGAATTCGACAGGGCTGTAAAAGATTTGAAAAATAACAAAGCGCCAGGAATAGATGGAATAAGTGCGGACCTTATCAAAGCCTCCAGTCAGAGAACTCGTGACGCTCTGTTTGAATAGGTCAGAGATATGTACGGAAGAGAAGTACCGGAAGATTTTCAGAAGAATAAACTTGTCGCCATTCCGAAAAAACAAGGAGCAGACAAATGCGAGAACTACAGAACGATTAGTTTAACTTCACATGCCTCGAAAATACTGACAAAAATTATACACAGGAGAATAGAGAATGAAATAGAGAGTATATTAGCAGAAGATCAGTTCTGTTTCAGGAAAAATAGGGGAACGCGGGAAGCAATATAATATATCTATGATATTCATCAGTCACTAACGATCACTGGATCATGTACTTCAATATATTTCACCAAATTCATTAAGCTGTTCAAGTTTTAAGCACAGTCAACTTATCTTATATTTGTATATGTCATAAACACCTTATTCAAAAGATCACTTTTACTCTGAAAATATACACCGCTGACATTATATCTCACTATGTCATATTGACAATTACGAGCACCGTCATCAAATTGTCCGTATGGCTCAGGTCATCGAAGCGTGGGGACGTCGTGAAATGTCCGGGTTCGAATCCCGCAACCCCAAAAATCCGAAATGAAGTAAAATTTGTAGGACTGAGAGGAGGGATCAAAAGAAAAGAAAGAAGGAAGAAGAAGGAAAAGAGGGGAGAATTTTTTTTAAACACGATTCAAGATTTTTCCAAGATATTTTTATGGATTCTTCAAGACATTTTTAAGACTTGATTGAATACGTCTAAAGCATATCTTCCGCAAGAAGTTTTTGAGATATCTTAAACTTGTCGAAATCAGTCGCGTAAGACATCTTTTAGATTTCTAAAAGACATCTTCGAGTTCTTCTTGCAAGACATCTTTCAAAATTGCGAGATATCTTTTAGATATCTAAAAGATGTCTTTTTGTTTGATTGGGCATGAGCTAGGTGATAAATACCATCTTTTTGGTGAATCAAACCGAATGTATGGTGAAATTCAACACTGAAAAGGTACTTTTCACTTTTGAAAGGCTGGCTTCAGTTTTCATTATTTGACGGGTGAAAAATATACGAAATAGAGGTTATCTTCACATTTCATTTTTCTCAGTGCAGGAAACGGTAAAAGCGAAAGAGATATAAGAGCAAGAATAGCACAAGGAAAACAGGCGTTCCACCAAAAGAAACAGTTACTATGTTCGAAGAATATTAGCTTAGCAGTAAGGAAGAAATTCTTGAAGAGTTACGTTTGGAGCACAGCATCATATGGTTGCGGAACTTGGACAATTGGAAAAACGGATCAACGAAGCCTTGAAGCTTTTGAAATGTGATGTTATAGAAGGATGCTTGGAGTAGAGTGGATAGAGAAACCCAATCAGAAAAATCAGAAATATGCCAATGTTGACAACAGGTGCAGTACAGTGCCAGTATGTGGGCTCTAACACTTGGCCAACACGTACGGGATCAGTACTGGATACATAAAAATACAGTACTATGCCTGTACTGATAAACCAGTACTAAGAACCTAATACCGGCCAGGTACTAACCCAGTACTGGTCCTGCACTGATTGGGAATAATGGTATTAGTATTCAATCCCCAGTGCTGAAAAGCGTTATCATTCCAGACAAATGCCAGTACCCTGCCAGTCTTGGCCAGTACTGGTGCAATACTGCGCCTGTTGTACATTTCTGCTTGGGAAGTAAAAAATGAAGACCCACACAGCCCTCGTCTAAAGGATATCTTCAGAAATAATTGAGAACAGTGCAAGAAGTCTTATGCAACATGAATAGACATCTTTTAGAAGTCTTAAACAGTTCTTATTTCTCAAAGATATCTTCAAGAACGTTTTCAGAAACCTTTTAGGATTTTCTAAAAGACATCTTTCGGAAGTTTCTAAAAGGTTTCTGTAAACGTTCTTAACGATATCTTTGAGAAATAAGAACAGTTTAAGACTTCTAAAAGATGTCTATTCATGTTGCATAAGACTTCTCGCATTGTTCTTGATTATTTCTGAAGATATCTTTTAGACAACGAGTGCTGTGTGGGGAAGTACTTGAGAAGGTAAATGAAAAAAGAAGTCTTTTGAGACAGGTCATGAAAAGAAGAAGTAATCTGATAGGACACACATTAAGGCATGATAGCTTATTGAAAACAATATTGGAAGGAAAAATCAATGGTAAAACTCGAAAAGGTAGACCTAGATCAAGTTATATGAAGCACATTATACAAGGTAAGGGTTGTCGTAGATATGCAGAAATTAAACGGTGAGAGGATAATAGACAGGGTTGGAGGATTTCATCACACCAGTCATAAGACTGATTACTCCATGATCATGGAATAATAAAGGTTTCATAATTATTGAAACGATTACAAAAAGTATTTTTCTTGACTGCATCGACCCACTCTCCAAAATGATATCAACTTTGATGAAACATTATGGTCCTTCGAGCCGAATATACATAATTTATAATTGAAAGGACAAATCAGGCAGAAAACTGATATTTATTTCTAAACGTTCAATTCTAATTCGAAGTTAAGACAGCAAACTGACTGTTAAACCACTGTGAAACGTCTCGGATAAGATTTTGTATGCGCAAAGTAAGAATCTTGACAGTACATACATGGATGTGATTTCCGTAGCGGTTCATTGGTTTAATTTACGCATGAATTGCTCACATTTGCATGTACTCTCTAAATCTGAATCAGTGAAAAAACCACTGTTTGAATCAGTGATTTTTGTAACCACTGAGATTTCAGTATATTTCACTGGTTTGATAGTGAAAAGCACTGAGAATCAGTAAAATAACCACTGACATAATCAGTGAGATGTCATTTCACTGATTGATCAGTAAGCAGATGAATTGCAGTTTCTTTCAAAGTATATTCGAAAAATAAAATGAAACTTTGTGGTATGTGAATAAAATTTTTTGAAATGTGTACATTTTAATTAAGAATTACATTATATTACGTTATATGGGTCATTCCACGTGGTTTTTACACTCAAATTTTAGAATTCAATGGGATAATTTTTTTTCGATTCTTGGTCAAAAAATATTCGATACATATTTTTTCTTTTTGTTTTTCAAAGCTTTTTTTCGAAAATATGATTTTTTGAAAATCTAACGCACTTGAAATCTCCTAATTTTCGAGCACTCACATGGTAAAAAGGAAAACTTAATTTCAGTGAGAATATGAGCTGAATTCAAGATGCAACCAAAAGAAGACTCGGTTGACTTCAAGTCAGCCAAACCTGGAAAGCCAGCCACAGCTGGAAAACCTTCTCAAACTCAAACAAGAATATAGCTTACATTAATCTCTATTCAACTGAAATTAAAACTGATTTTGAACTGAAACTCAAAGCGAATTTTTCCTGATAAATGGGTTCGTCCATTGTTTTTGGTTTTGGTTCTACTCAACATGGCGTTACCTATCAACGATGAGAAATATGTTTGTGTTTATGCGGAGGATACAAAAAGAAATTTCTATGTTGTGTGAATTTATTCACTTCACTTGTTGACTGTTCAATTATATCGTGATCGTAGTTTTTGAAGATTGAACATCTTCAACTCTCATCGGGAGATTCGAACCCACGTTGTTGCTGTAACGACCTGTCCTAGTCCTTTGCGTTTAACCACTTCGCCATGGTACCGTTCCGATCGACGGATGTGATAAATCATTTCATAATAATATAATTTGATAGCATGTGTAGTGTGAAGTCAAAGATAAATTTGGAAAACATTTTACGGGAACTGAGAATTAGTGCAAATGTGGATACCCCCGAAAGTTTGAATTAATTCCAATTTGTGTTGTTATGTTGAAGTGAAAGTGGCGAAATGAAGAATTCATTAACAGGGCGGGAAACCCAATAACAAGCTTTTACGGAGTTGGTATTACAAATCGTTACTGAATTCGTTAGGCACCTTGAATAATATGATTTTAATATAAGTATATAAATAAAAAAACCTGAAATAATTCGATTGAATTGAAACTGTAATTAATTATATTTATACACAGTAAAAAGTGAAACTTACTTCCAACCTTAATATCAGCTTATTTTAAGATGCAGCCAAAACTAGCCCTATGGCAGCTGAAAGTAAGCATCCAAAACAAATGCCGACACAATGGAAAAGACTGAATTTCAGTCAAGTTTTCAAGTAAGATGCAGCCACTTTCAGTCAGACTTTTTACAGTGTATATGTGTATGTATAACCAATTGTAATACTGAAAATGAAAGAATTCTAATCTCATTTTCAGATATTTTTGACTGAATTATCCATCAAACTCTACCTGACTGACTATAAGATATGCATTGGTAATAATCAGCACATTGCCCGATTTAATTCAATTCAATACGACCATAACTCTTTTTCATCCCATATTACGGCTGAAATCGTAACATTGCTGATTTTAAGCCTCATCTGAAAATCAGCCGATCATGGAATTAAGATTTACTTTTTACTGTGCATTACTCGAAATCTGTTTGTTGTATCAAAAACTTTCACAGACATGGAAGTTAGGATTTTTTCTCTAGTTTTCAATTCTTTGAGTTCCATAATCAGTATAATTAATGTTCATTAAGAATTTTCCAATTAAAGAACAAAAAGTGAAATTTCTCAATATAAGGTAGTTTTGATTTTGTTCATATTTTTACACATTGATCTGTGAACAATAACGAAAATTTAGCAATTTTTTTTATGATGGCAAGTATTATAGTTCCCGAGTTATAAATTTTTTTGTGGCCGCGTTCGTGTCAGATACCACGCGCGCGGAGCGATACCGTGCACCGTGTGTCGTGTGCCGTGCCGTGAAGCATCACGTCTATAGATAGTTTTTTACTACAAAGAAGACGGACAAATCGAACACAAAACATTAATTATTGTATCCGACTGCATGAAACACGACGCTGTAGCTGTTTATGTATTCTTACAAGCTTTCAACGAATTTTTGTGGAGTTTCCGTCCGGAAATAAGAAGATGTATATATTTTTCCGATGGTCCTGCATCGCAATTCAAGAATATTAAGCACTTTGTGACCATTTATCACCACCATAATGATTTCAATCGTTCGGCCGTATGGCATTTTCAAGCAACTGCCCATGGAAAAGGCCCATGCGATGGAGCAGGTGGTTCTTTCAAAGAAAGTGCTCGAACCGCGAGCTTGCAAATGACAACCGATCAGATTTCTACTCCAAAAGAACTGTACGATTAGGCAAAAAAAGAGCAAAATGTTCCGAATATGTCGGTTATGTATAGAAGCAACGATGACTATGCGGAACCCTGGTAAAAATCGAACGTGCTTGAAACACCGTCAAAGCGTGCAATAAAGTGACAGAAGCGTTTGTGAAAAGTTTCGACCGCCAAATGACTCTAGGGCAAATTTGGTTGAGCGTGCTATCACATTTCATTGAACGTCCAACGCACCCTTCTTACTTAACACTCTTCTCCAACTCTTCAATAACCCTTTCCTGATGTTTACGATGTTTCGGTAGTGAAGGTTTTCAACACGCTTATAGGACTTCCCTTGTGTATATGTTTTGATTGATTGAGAATTATATGATTTCGAGGTTAGAATGTTTAGAGGGTATTCTTTTCCTTTTATACCAGTTGTTAAGCTAAAAAATTGTATTCGTATTCAAGATACATTTACCAATATAATTACTAAACAACAATTGTTTTGAATTATCGACCTGTAATTTGATGATGTTTGATATGTGCAAGTTAATTAAATTCTTTTGCACATTTAATGATTACACATGGGACATTGGAATTGATTTGTAAACTTTCAGGACGAAAAATCATTTGAATTCAATGAGAAAGATTGAATTTAAAGCACATCTCCTCATGACACAGTTCATCAGGGAAATAAAGTTCCAATTTTTCCATCACCGATGTTAGCCTAGCGGTAAAGGACTTTCTCCCGAGTTCAGAAGTTCTTGGTTCGATTCCACTTTGCAAATTCTTTTTTTTTTACTTTCTTTGGGCTCACTTTCATGCACGCTTTACATCCGCCAAATGACTCCTCCGAAACGCTTCTGATACTTTGAATTGACCCTTCGATTGCTCTTATAGGACTCTCTAATAACGTCTTTGTAACTCTTCCCAGAACGCTCCATTTTCACCAGGGTAAACTCAAAAAAGCCGTCCAAACAGTTCAACAAAAACGTAAGACTCGGGAACAAAATAAATAATTTACTATCACTACTACTATTTTACACTACTATTACAGTACTATCATATTGTATATTACTATTATTTTGTATGCTGAATAGCTTTAATCTATTCTTTCCAAAGATATGGTGCAATTTTCGTTATTAATTCTACTATTTTTCACGAATAAATGATACTGAAGTTGTGTTTGTGGCGAGTTATTTATGAATAATATGTTTCTATATAAATGATTTATTTTTCGATGATCATCCCTGATTTGATCATTGATCAATTGATTCTATTGATGCAAATTGAAATTAGAAGGATGGAAGACGCGATGCTTCACGGCACGGCACACGACACACGGTGCACGGTATCGCTCCGCGCGCGTGGTATCCCAGACAGCACTGAGACGTTCTTCGGACGTTCAGAAAACGTACTTGGTCACAAGAAGAACGTTCAAAAAATGTCCCAGGACGTTTTAAAAATGTCGCATAGATATTCCAGGGATGTACAAATGTCCGATATAGTCTTATTTAGGTTTCTATGGAACGTTTATGAAACATGTTAAATGAGAATTTGTTAAAGATCAGACTTGTGCCAAATCTTTTAATATTCTCCATTTCGAGGAGATGCAAATGAACTGCGGTGGAGCCTGTATCGATAGATTTGATAAATTACATTTGCATCTCTTTAATACATTGCAGATAGTGAAATTTTGTTTCGCGTAAATTTTGAGGTTATGTGAATCTTAATATATTGACTTAATTCTTGATAACTCACATTCTGCCAATAGTTTTGAACTTCTGGGAAGGAATCTTTCCAAATATTCGATACAAAACATATTTTTATGGTTGTTTGGTACTTTTTTCCCTAGTAAAACTATAAATATACATTTGTACAGGTTAGAGATAAAATACTTGGTTTTCATATAACGTCTCGAAAACGTTCTGAAAACGTACCATAGCATGTGTAAACAATGTCCCCAAAACGTGCTCCCCAACACATTGAATGAATGTTCCTAAGATGTTTGGAAAATGTGCTTTTGGAAACCAAAATCTGTGGGACTTTGGACACGTTTTTAAAACGTTTTGAGAACTTTCGGTGCTGTTTGGGATCTGACTCGAACGCGGCCACAAAAAAATTTATAACTCGGGAACTATAATACTTGCCATCATAAAAAAAATTGCTAAATTTTCGTTATTGTTCACAGATCAATGTGTAAAAATATGAACAAAATCAAAACTACCTTATATTGAGAAATTTCACTTTTTGTTCTTTAATTGGAAAATTCTTAATGAACATTAATTATACTGATTATGGAGCTCAAAGAATTGAAAACTAGAGAAAAAATCCTAACTTTCATGTCTGTGAAAGTTTTTGATACAACAAACAGATTTCGAGTAATGAGTGCTCGAAAATTAGGAGATTTCAAGTGCGTTAGATTTTCAAAACATCATATTTTCGAAAAAAAGCTCTGAAAAGCAAAAAGAAAAAATACGTATCGAATATTTTTTGACCAAGAATCGAAAAAAAATTATCCCATTGAATTCTAAAATTTGAGTGTAAAAACCACGTGGAATGACCCATATATACTCTGAAAAAATATACTCGAAAAAATACATTTTCAAATTATAATGCCAACATTCATATAAGAGAAATAATATGCAAGTAGTCGCTTGTACAAGGTGTTTGAAATAATTATAAACAATACAGATCCGCATGGTTTTAACAAACTGCAAACCTTGAAGCTATTCGTCCACATAAGCAACCGTTTTTGAGATATAAGTATTTCAAAGATCTGACGTTCTTCAAGTACATCTATAATTCCATCTTATCCAAGTGAGGTTCGGTAGCTGAGCGGTTATGGTGAGCGACTGTGACGCTGCGGGTCTGGGTTCAGGTCCCAGAAAAGATAATTTTTTTTACCATTTGATCAGGTCACTGGTTTCACTGATTGAACCAGTGGTTTGCACTGATTGAATCAGTGATTTCTAACTGATTCTCAGTGGACGCCTTAGGACTGATGGAATCAGTGAAATTTCACTGTGAATCAGTGGTTTTTTACTGATTCAGATTTAGAGAGTAAGATAGCAGTGCACGATATTTCAAGGTATTGATATTTTATTCAATTCGATGCAAACTCGGCAAAGTTCTCATAAAAAACATCAAGACCGTCAAATATCGTGCACCTCTGACCGTAAGATGCTATTAAGAATATATAAATATAAATGATTACCTTTAGGGTGATCACCCATGGCTTCAACGATCATATTAGTTGAATTGATATCGTTAACGTAAGCTATTACACTCCCTCTATCTTCACAAAAACTACGACTTTCTTCCCAAGTTTTCTCAATAGGATAAATGATGTACACATCACCGTCGTAAGTGAATTTCACTGGTTCATTTGACCAATCCTCCATTTCGTCTTCTGAATCTGTAATCATTCATAGATTACTCCCGAACTGTATTATATCAAATTTTGAAGAGTGAATTCCTCGACTTACATTCCTCACAAATAAAATCCCGTTTCCGATCACAGCTGGTCTCGATGAAACTAACAGTATTATCGTGATGCCGATCGAGTAACAAACAACCCCCATTCTTTTGCGAATGTCCAACGAGCCAAGGAGGATATCCAGTCTCAAGATCGGTTATTGGATTCAAAGATGTTCCAGTCGCGATCCATACCCATTGACCATACGAGAAATGAGCTCCAATCCAAACGCTTTCGAAAGCTTTTCAAACATGTGATTTTATTATAACAAAAATTCGGTGCGAATTATGAATGTAAATTTGAACGCGTAATTACCTGGACGGGCTTTGGTCATGCTATTTGCAAGAATTTCGATAACATTAGAATTTTTCATGATTGCTAATCTTGCTCCGAAAGCGCGACAAAACATGGCAGCCTCGCGCCAAGTTACCCTAGCGTGATACAAAGTGTACGTATTTTTATGGATTTGTAGTCTTTTCGATGGCACAGGTTTTCTCAAGCTGTCTTCTGATCCTGAACAAATCGATTGTAAGAAAAAAATCAAAAGCAGAAAATATTGGAAATTATTAATGGTCAATTTTAGATGTCAAGAATGTATTTTCTTACTCTTTTCACAAATGAAAGGTCGTAAGAGGCGACAATCCAAATCTATGAAAATTGGATTTGTATGGCCTTCTCTGTCAATGGCTAAACATTCTTTGGCTGGTCGCATCGGTGTTCGACTCCAGGGTGGATATTCTTCTAAATCAGATTCTACGGGGATGATTTTATTCTTTCTATTATCGCTCGTCATCCAAGTCCAAATATATGATTCGGATCTACGGCCGCCCAACCAAGTATCCTCCATTACTAGATGTATAGGGAATGGGATGAATTATGAAAAATTCGATGACAGATTTGGAGTTACTGAATTCATTTTTCATGGGTTTTATTCGCGAAAAAATTCCTGGAAAAAGAGCGGCCCAGAGAGGAAATAGATCTACGTCCTATCCACTCCAAATCAACGGAGTGTGACGTAGAGGTGACGTGTCTTATCACTGGCGGTACTTCACAGGATTGCAGTATTTTTATATCTGACTGAGTATTTGAAATAATGATAATTATTGTACGATCACCGGAAATCCCCGATTTTTTTCTTCAGATAAGCGAAATTTTAATTACCAATTACTTGGATTTTTTCGCGAATCCCATAGAGATGATATGTTGATTCTTTTTCCATTTGAATATTATTAATTCGTTCATTTCGTATCGAATAAAATTTAGTTTCATTCACCTATGTTGGATTCTGCCATGGTGATAGCCACTGATGTTGCTTTTTCCATATTGTCCAAGATAGCTAGTTTAGCATTGTAATTCACACAAAGCATACTGGCTTCTTCCCAAGTGACTTTTTGCGAAAATAGAAGATATTGTGTCCCGTTCAAATTATAATACTCGACCACCGGTTGAATATCGGTTTTACCTGTGAATATGGAATCAATAAATTATCAAGAAAGACCGCTGATTCTACACCTGATGAAGTGTTCGAGATCTTTCAAAAAATGTTTTTTTTGGTTTATTAAACTCAAAGACTATCCAGGTAGAAACTTCCCAGATTGCAAAGTGGGCCATTCAAGGCCCTGTTTGGGCACAGATCATTCCAATTTGGACCCGAACAGAGCATCGAATGGTTTGGTTTTCATTTCTACCTGGGTACATAATTTTGTTGAGATTTGGAATTATTAGACTGTGATAGTTTTCAAGGATCGCATCCCAGACAGCAATTTAACCTTGCTGCGATGTGGTCAGGCAAGCTTGTGACAAGGTTGACATAAGCCCCTTAGTTGACACATGACAAGGGTACAAGCTTACAAAACCATTGCAGCAGAATTGTAGCAGCCTTACACTGATAAGGTTGTCAATAACAAGTCAAAAACAATCGAATGACAAGTCTGAGAAGCTTATGACGAGCTAACATGTTATCTGGGATGATGGGAGCCCACGCATATACACGGAGAAAAAAGATCATGGAATGATCGCTAGGAAAGATAGTAAACTGGTGACAACTACGAATTTCTGTGCACAGTCGTTAACAGAGACGAGTAATGATTCCTATTTTGGTATACTATATTGTATTCTAATATACCAAAATAGGAACCATTACTCGTCTCTGTTAACGACTGTGCACAAAAATTCGTAGTTGTCACCAGTTTACTATCTTTCCTAGCAATCATTCCATGATCTTTTTTCTCCGTGTACGTACAATAGGGCCTATTCAGGTCCACCATGAGCCCTATTTTGCTTATATGGACTCAAGACTGGTCCAAAAGGGGGTAAAAATTCATACACGCTGGGGAAGAATATCAGACAGGAAAAAGCAAATTAGATTCTCAAATTTAAATCGATTATTATAATCCCCCGGGAAAAAATCAGTAGATCTATTCAGATCTAAATAGATCTGAGTAAATCCGATTTTTGGGCATATCTGGTTTAAAAGATAAGATTAGATCTGCTTAGATCTCAGTAGATCTAATCAGATCTCAGTGGGCCTAATCAGATCTCAGTAGATCTCGTTGGATCTAAATTGAATATAACATTAAATCTTGATGAGCAATTGGTGGTTCAATCATCAGAAATTTTGGGATATATGTCTGTCTAAGAATTTGATTTTGCGCATATATTGTGACAAGCACAAGCCAAAATCGCAATTTTTCAGATCGTAATAGATCTGTTTAGATCTAACCATAATTTAGATCTGGTCAGATCTGATCTTTTTTTCCCGGGTCATCATAAGCCGATGTGTGAATCTGAGGAAATGAGATTAAAATGAAGTTGAAGTCGTCATTTTGATTCTTTTCAATCCATTTGTATTTACGAGGACGTTTTGGATCACTGTCTATGCGTGAAAACAAAACAGAATAAAAGGGTTGATAACAACTCTTCTGCCCAATATTGTTTGACACAGCGGGGTTAAGCGAACGTTTCAAAGCAGGGATTTATATTTACGAGTGGGAGAACCTGATTGAGAGCTAAATATCTTTACATTCCTAGAAATTAATTCATCAAATTCCTGTTGTACTTACATTCGACGTTGGAAACGAAATCTGGCCATGGTAAACTTCCAATATCTGTTGAATTGGAAAAACAATCAGGTTGTTAGTCTCTTTAATTTTCTCATAGAATACATTCTACGGATTAGAACTCTCAACCAAACTCTGCGTGAATTTTCAAGTAAATATTTTGAGAGTTTTAGGACATTCAGCATTACTGAAATCATAGCAGGGAATTAATATGATTTGCGAACAGAGGTGCCACAACGAGGGGTCCAAAGATATCAGTGCACTTCCTGAACTGTAATGCCCGAATGGGAAAATTCTTTAAATTATATTCAATTTATATAGAATTACAAATAAATTATATATGAACTATATTGAATTTTATATCAATTATATATGATTTTGAACATTTTTCTAAACAACGGAAAAAACGTCCAAACAAGCAAAACTGTAACAGCCAGAAAAGTTGAAGTTAATTTTTTTTTAGTCATCAACAGTTAGATCCTTCGGGCATCCATTCATAGTGTCAGGTTGTTGTGCCCTTATTCGCGAATTTGAAATTCATTTAAAAATTCTGTGCTGTAGAGTAGGACCCTGGTTATAAAACCTGAGAAAATTCATTCAAATCGAATGGAATTCGGTAAAAAATGTGTCCAGATTTCCAACAAAATTTGGCAAGGTTTGATAAGTTGCTTTAACGAGGATACCATTCCAGAACTCGATATTTTTCTAGTTAGATTTAGAGAACTATCTATTTTAAAGATTCTGCCAGGTTTGGAACATATAAAAAATCAACAATATATCGTATCGTATAATCGTATTGTATCGACAAAAACTCTCACCTCCAGCCTCGACATTGAAAATCCAATATAATGCAACTAATGTTAATTTTATTATCGCGAAGAAGACCATAATTGCAGGAATTTTTCCTTGACTCTGAAATCCGTTCGCTTCCTCGATCAACTTTTATGTAAGCCAGCCCGGAAAAATGGACATCTGTGAAATGAAATAGTTCACGCAACGCCCGACCACTTCAACCGTTTATTAATCTCAAACCATGAATGATTTGAATTCTTAGCATTACGGAAATTAAAATGCTCGCTCGCCTTACTCATGATTTTCAATCGTGCGCGTTAAACGCGATTGATTTTACCTATAAAACACGTACAAGAGCATGGTTCATGATCCTAATTTACAAAACATTGTGATTCATGATTAGGAATTGATTTTTTACAGCTCAGATTTTCAATCGCGTGGCAGTATGACGATTCGATCAACGTAAATCTATCGACGAATACTGAATACCTATTGTTTCAATGAAGGAATAACAAAAATTTACATTTGTCAGAGAGTTGACCGGTGTAGGGGAATTCTTGTATAACGTGAACAAGGTTTCAAATATGTATTTTGATGGAATAATCATTCTTTACCAAAGATCTTACAAAATATGTCGATATTCGATAAACATGTTGAGGAAATTTTTTCAGAATATTCTGAAAAATTCCTACAATTCAAGCATGTGTGGATAATGGATCCTGTACCGAGCCAACATAGGTCCCATGCTATCTATTCAGGCCTAAGCCTGGGCCAGAGTGGGACCAAAATTTATACACGCTGGGGATGTCTTATGCAATATTGAAATGTGTATCTCAGAGTTTTTCCAAAGATACATCTTATTATTATATATTAATATATTATTCAATGTTTTTCAAGATACTCAGCTAACATTCAGAGATCCCACACGGCATTCGTTGTCTAAAAAATATCTCCAGAAATAATTAGGAACAATGCAAAAAGTCTTAAACTGTTCATACTTCTAAAAGATATCTTTAAGAACATTTTCAGAAAACCTTTGAGAAGTTTCTGAAATACATCTTATAGAAAATTCTAAACGGTTTCAAAAAACGTTCTTGAAGTTATCTTTTAGAAGTAAGAACAGTTTAAGACTTCTGAAAGATGTCTATGCATGTTGCATAAGACTTCTTGCAATGGTTCTCAATTATTTCTGGAGATATCTTTTAGACAACGAACGCTGGGTGAGATGCCTTGGTAAGATATCTTTAAGAAATCTTCGCAAGACATCTTCAACATTCCTGACCTGGACTGAGCTGGGGAACCTACTTTTGCGTAAGGAATTTTTTAGACTTTTCGAAGATATTTCCTGGGTTGATCCAAAAATGTTCATTGAGTACAGGTTTTGGATGAAAATATTTTCATTCTGCGAAATTCCAGGAAGCAGGGATCTTCAGCAGATACTGGACATGGGACCATCTTCGTAGCGAGAATTAATAGATGGTTACTTCATCTTTGTTCACTCTATTGTTTCCCAGACTTCTGATTCACCTTGTTGATCAACTTTTTTTTCAATTTTCAGAGACTTCCAGAAGAAAATTTTTTAGACGTATTCACAGGTGTCAGAAAAAAAATCTTCAAAAATATATATAATTGATATATAACTTTTATATAAACTATATTGACTTGTACATTAATTATATCTAATTTTGGAAATTTTTCCAATTGGAACTAAGAGTTTTCTCAGAATTTTTTAGATATTTTTACTCATTTTTCCAGTTTTTCTCCAAGTGCGTTGCTCTCAAAACTGTATTTTAAAAATCGGGGAACCTCTAGCTCCACCAATTTCCAATCAATTGACTCGATTCTTTTTCTTTATTGTATTCGTGATATGCTTATCTGGTGAAATACGGACAGTTCTTCCCAAAATATCGATATTTGTGTTTTTTATTCAACATTATGTATCAAAATTCAGGGTGAAAAAATTACTTTTCTCCAAATCGATGCCATTTTGTGAAAAATTTGTCATATTTTTTTAAATGACTGCGCATTTCACTAGCCTGTAGGTCAGTCCAGGACGGAGTTATTGTTCCCATTAATTTCCACAGTGCTCCGGTCAATTGCCTGTCGAGCTGCCGTTTTTGCACAAAAAATTTAAAAAAAATTACTTTTTACTTCAATAGTAGCATAACACTTTACTGTACTTTGATTTGAATGAAATGTTTTCAATTCTCCAAGAGAAAATCTTGAAAAGCGTAAGTTCTGGAGGAATTCAAGCGGTGTCCAGGGGCGAACTTACGTTTTTGCCGCCCCTACGCCATCTAGTTTGCCGCTCCTTATAAGGCAGCGGAAACTAATTTCCTCGCAATCAAAAAAGAATGTTAATTACTTAAATTAGTCATTCATATGAAAATAATGAACAATACTATTCAAACTTGGCACATATGTTAGATGACTTCAAAAGTATACAAAAATATTATTCTTCAAGAAAAAAAATTTTTTAATTGCTACAAACTCATTCATCTGGAAACTACTTTTTTCTGCACGGTGTTGTACAAAAAAAAACTACTAGACGGATTCGTCTCAAAATTTAGCATGTTATTCAGTACACCAGTGGCTATCGCAGGAACTAGAATAAAGTTTTCACGTTGAATCCTTCTTATTTTTCACATGCGAGAAATGATGAAACAATCGTCTGTTTTCGGAAAATAAATTTCAACGACACGCCATTTTATCAATTTTTGAATTTTTTTTTTATTCCAGTTCCTGCGATAACCAAATCCATAATGATTGAGAATTTATTTGTTTTTTTGTTTTCAAATAAGTGAAAGAGGTAAAATTTACAACACCAGCCCGGTCCATTTTTTTTCAGGAGAGCAACTTCGGCGTCAGTTTTGAATCAATTAAAATTTTTTTTCCTTGAAGAACAATGTTTTTGTATACTTTTGAAGTCATTTACCATATCCACCGAGTTCATATACTATTACTCATTATTGTCATTAAAAAAGAAATCCTAAAAACTCGTCAAATTTACGGATGCTAGACCACCGGGTCCACTTAAACCAGAGATGAATTTTATGATAACTAAAGACGTTCCTTAAGGAGAAAAATAATATATTCAAGAATATTCATTACCAAAAACTGTTGTTTCTCTGTTTAAAATGTATTATTCTCCTAAAAATTATTCCCAAATTATTGAAATTAAAAAAAAAGTTTTTCGACACGATTGCCGCCCTTTTACGGCTTACCACCCTTACGCCATGGCGTTGTTGGTGTAGGCCATAGTCCGTATCTGACAGTGTCCCCCTTAGGAATTCTAGAAATAAAATAAGAACCACAACACCCAGTTGACGAAGGATTGTACTTTTTATTTAAACGTTTTATCGTCTTTAATTTACGTGGAAATACAAAGGGTTGCAAAAGGACCTTATATACACGCATATACACTTTTATACGAACATTCAAACGCACAAAATTTCATAAAAGAATGATCACAACATATAGATATTATTCAACTATCTATTGCTGACCAAAGACAAATTAATTCCGTGGATACATTTCATATATTTATTATAAAACCATTCAAAAGGATCATTGAAACTATTAAAACTTCACGTTACGCATTTATATCTCATATATATTTTATCAAGGAACTAATTGTCTGTGATCTAATAATAATTAATGGATGCCAATGAAAATAATATATACATAAATGGTTACAATTTTGTTGTCAAAATTATTGTTGTTTTAATCTGATCACATTGATATTAGAAATAGCCGATCTCGATTCGATCCATAAAGTAGGGATATTTTTTACTTTTGAAGAGAAAAAAAGAAGAAATGGGAGATCCTTACTCTCATGAAGAACATTTTCATGCAATTAAGAGGAATTGAATAAAACAAATACAAAATGAAAAAAGTAAAAGTAATCCTAGAAAAAATAAATTTCTGCATTTCTACGCATTTTTATGATTGTCCGAAATCTGACAAGAATGAAGAAAAATGAAGAGATTTCTGTCAGATTTCGAACGTTTCCAGAGGAATGTAGAAGAATGCATTAGAGATTATTTTTATTAGGGAAAAACAAATCAGGAAAAATAAGGTGAAACAAAGAATAAAATGAAATGAAAAAATGAAAAATCAATTCAATTCGATAACACAGGGCAACAGAAGAATGTTTTTTTCCTGTTTTCTGAGGTTTGGAAACTGATTCGGGGTGGTTTTGTGTGTGCTAAGTACAAAAACAATGTTAGATTTCTTGAATTGGCTCAATTTTTATAAGTTATTACTAAGATGGCGCGAAAAAGCGACTGTTCTTTGTCCTCGTGTCTCCTATAGAATTATGTTATTTTTTCATGTTTCAGGAGTCCTCTCTAAGGATGGGCTCAAAGAAAAAAATTTTTTAAGGATCACTCAAGATTTTTTAAAATTCTAGAAAACCTCAAAATTTACTTCTTGTATTGAAAGATTCGTTTTTCTTGTTGCAGTTAAATTTGGTACGTAAAAAAATAGTTGTTTTCTCAAAATCGCTGCTCAAAACATTTATTTTCAAAGGTTGCTCAAAATTTGGGAACATTTTTTAATTCATTGCTTTTGATGTTTTCGAGTAAGCTTTAGAAATTCATATTACCATTCAATATATATTATTATTCTTATTTAGCACCTCAATGGATCAGAATACACCACAAGATGAAAAAGAAATTTGGTACATCACGAGGATTTAAATTTCTCTAATGAATAAAATGGATTAATTAAATTAATTAATCAGATTAATCAGTTAATTTGAATTTTTAAGATTTTGCTCACAAACATCAAAAGCGATGAATTTAAAAATGCTTGTAAATCCTGAGCGACCTTTAAAAATGAATATTTTGAGCTGTAACTCAAGTACTAAATTTCACCGCGATGAGAAAAAGAAATTAAAAAATAAAGAGAATGAATTTTGACTATTTTTAGGATCATACAAAATTTTTTTCGAGCGGAAATTGAAAGAGGAATTCGGAGACATCAAAAACTAACATACTTTCATACAAGATACGAAGGAAAAAAATGGTTTTTAAGAAACTTAAGAACCCAATTTGCTGTTGACTAATGAAATCAAATTATTGATGATATGCAACTTATTGATATATGTAATCTCGTGGCGATGTACATCGAACTTTCGATAGCTTTCAAAGCGGAAAGTTGATGACTAGAATTTACATAGAGTTTCCAAACGTTATCGAATTAGAATTATTTATATATTCATTTGCTATAATTATGATTATCTTTTTCTTTCAATTAAAAACAAAAAAAATTCATAAAACTTTGTTTCATTGATAATTAGCTCAATACGTAGTGGAGTTGTGCGGTCAATCGATTGAGGGGTCTATCTGGTTAAGATTTTCAAGAAAAATATTTTTTTTCATAGAAAAATCCTTTTGACAATTTGTAGGTATGTTTATTAGACCTCGAATATTACCAAAAAGTTGTTTTCTCAGATTTGAACAAACTTTTTTTTCGTTATACCAATTTAAGCAACAAAAAACACTAAAAAAATGGCAGTGGGAGTGGTTTAGGACGACCGGATGATCTGAAAAGAACAAATTATTCCTTGTTGAAGTGGCTATCGCATAAACTAGGATCTTTTTGATTGGTCGAAAATTGTCCGATTTTCCACCCTCAAAAATCGATTTCTTCGAAAAACGGCTGTCATTTTGTTATTTTTTAATGAACAAAAAATATCCTAATTCACGCGACAGGCACTTGAACAAGGAATGAATTGGTATGTTTTGCTTCCTCGTTCAGAGGGAAGCTTTGTGATCGTTTCGAGGAACCGAAAATTTTTTTGTCTCGAAATTAAAAATCTCCTAGACCAAAATGTTCCTCAGAATTCGGGGAACAATTTTGTTACCGTGTCTGTCTGTCTGTCTGTGTGGCTGTAGCCACCCCTAAGTTTCGTACGCGCATATCTCCCGCTCTGCTTATCCGATCGTTTCGAAATTGTTATCACAGTTGTGGACTAGGGTGATAGTGGTCCCATATAAGTTTCAACCTGATTCATTTAGAAGAATTGCGTGGATGAGAAGGACTCTGACAAGAAATGAACATTTTGCGTACGCGTGTATCTTTGCTTCCTATTATCCGAATCCGATCAAACTCTAACTACATTTTAGTCATCCCTCGATAGTGGTCCCATATAAGTTTCATCCAAATCGGTTGAAAACTGTGGGAAATTTTTCTTTGGATTCTGTATTTTTTTTAAGCATGCCTTCCCCATGTCCATATTATCCGAATGTCTTGGAACTCTGAGTATATTCGATTTACGAGATGTTAGTTATATGATATAAATTTCAGGCACATTGGAATTTGGGGGAGTAAAAAAAAAGCAAATCAGGTTCCTTTTTGTCTGTCTATTTGTCTGTGTGTGTGTAACAAATTTGCGAACGTGTGTATCTTTTGTTCGTATTATTCGATCGTGATGAAATTTTCACCAGAGTCATGTGCAGTGTTGATAGTGGTTCCGTATAAGTTTCAACCTCATCGTTACAGAAGAACGGGAGAGGTGAGGAGAAATTTTTCGAAGAATCGTGATTTTGCGAATGCGTATATCTCCGTTCCCTATTATCCGATTGCAACCAAACTTATACCACGTTCTGGTGATGATCCTATAGTGGCCCCACATGAGTTTCATTCCAATCGATTGAAAACTGTGGAAAATTTTTGTTTCGCGATTCACATTATTTGACAATATTTTGAAAGCATGCTTTCCCCATGTCGGTATCATCCAAATGCCATGAAACTTGTAGTATAATCAGTTTACGGGGGGTTTGTTGTATGGTGTGAATCTCAAACAAATCGGAATTGAAGGAAGAAAGTGGTAAGCACTGAGCTTCGAAACAAAATTTGGAAATTCCGTAAACATCGTTAACATGCGGATAACTTCCGTTTCTATCATCCAATCGTCATGAAATTTCCACCACAGCTTTATGCAATGTTGATCGCAGTCCTATATAAATTTCAACTTGATTCTCTACGAAAAACGGGAGAGAGAAAGAAAACATGTATTTTTTTTCAACACAAACGAGGAAGCCATGTGCCAATTGGCAGAATTTTTTTAGATCATCCGGTCGCCCCAATTCACTCCTACTGTCATTTTTTGGTTTTTTTTGCTTAAATTAGTATAACGAAAAAAAAATTGTTTAATCTGGAAAATTTTTTTGGTAATATTTAATGTTTCATAAACATACTTACAAATTTTCAAAATGACATTTCAATTTTTTCTATGAGAAGAAAATGGTTGAAAAAAAAATTTTCCTTGAAAATCTTGACCAGAAAGACCCCTTAATAGATTTGAATGAATAATTCTAGTCGATCGATCCACCCATTAATCGATTAACCGCGCAGCCTTACTTCGTGAAGCATCTTTTCAACTCCCAGATATCAATGCTTCCCACACAGCACATCCACCGATGTCCACGTCGCATCTCCGTGGAGGCGAGGTGGAAGAAAGGGAGACGTGGATACAAGGTGGAAAGAACGGAGAGGCGACGTGGAGGCGACGGAGAAATGTCCGCGTGCTGTACGGGTTATGTCTTCGAATCCCATTCGAGGCAGATTATTTCTATACTCTTTCAAATCTCCCTGGTTTTTCTTTCGTCCAGATATCAACAATGATCACCCTGTGAATATTATTTATCAACTTTCATCACTTTCTCCCTTGTAAAAATGATTCATATATGGCCCATATATAAACTGTATTTGATTCATATATGGATTTGGTACGAATCATATATGGTCATATATAAATCATATGTAATTCATATATGTGGCATATATGACCATATAAAATTCGTATACGATTGTTCAATCCATACAATGACCAAACATGACCCATATATAAAATACATAACGCCATATATGAAATGTATATGGCCCATATATGAATGTCTGAAATCATACATGGCCCATATATGAATTATATAGGGGTCATATATGAATCTGTGAAATCATATATGTACCATGTGTGGTCATATATGCCGCATATATGATTCATTTTTACAAGGGCTATTTGAAAACTATCTGCATTCACAATTATGAATTCTAAAATATTGCAAAATTCTTTCCACATCCATTAATTAAAAAACATTCTCCATGTATATATGTATAATAACAAATACATATAAGCATTTACAAATAAAATCCGCTCTCTATGTAATAATAATATAACATAATAATAAAAAAAAAATCTACTATATAATTCATTGATCTCTATATTTAAAATCAATTCATTCTTTCTCATTATATTTTTTTGTGTTTTATTTTAAAAACTAGAGCGTGGCGTGGACACTTCGATCGAAGGATCATGATTGCTACATAAAAATTGCACTTTTTTCTCATTTCTCTTGATTGGAAAGAAGAGGATTGAAGACGATCTAAGCCTAGCCAATAAAAAGAAATCCAAAATCGGGAGTTTCGAGTGGGCTTTTCACGGACAACGTGCACCTAATCCAGAAATCTGCTCTGGTTCCATACTTCGAAGTCCCAGTTTCGATTAAAAATCCCATAAATGGATCAAGCAATAGATATTCGATATGTATACGATCATCCATTGAACGCATATCATCGCTTGTGACATAGAGACCATATTGCCGCATTCGAATAATGTGAAGAATATATTTACATCTGATTACATCCGCACAACGCATATACATATTGTGTAAACCAATTACCGCTATGTTACAAGAAGTGTGATGTGTTCATTAGACAATTCATTAAACATTTCCCATTAGATCTATAGGTTTGTATATTTAATTTGATATATTTTTATTATATATTTGTTTAAGAAGAATCTTTTATTTCATTGCACTTCTTTTTTTTTCCACCTGCCACTATCTTACATCACGTCCACATTCGATCTTATCACGCACAAAGATGAGCTTACTTAATATTCTTCGTACTTGTTATTCGAGTTTCACAGGATACAAATGATACACTCTCTCGAAAGTATTCTTGCTCTCCAAGAAAGGTGAAGTTGAAGTCAGGGATTTAAAAAAAAAAAAGAAACAACATCACACGGTCCTCGGACGGTCCTTAAGTACAGAAGCGTGTGAGCGATAGGCTTCCATCTCTTGTTCGCATAAGATTGAGATAACAAATTTCTTGTACACATCACATCGTATTTGTTCAATAGCTCTTTCAGCTGTACAGTCTTAATAGAATGATACGTAATGAGAATGATTATTAATATTGTTTCTTCATATACTGTTTTCATAATCATATCACAATGAATATATATAAAAAATCCTTTGAAGGAACGTCTACAATCTGTGCTTTTGCGGCGCGGCGATAATGATAAAAAATAGAGTAGCGATAACGTAAACGATTCAATTTTCTAAATCCACCTTTTTTTATTTGAAAGTGAAATATTTATGTGTTATTTTAAACAAATGAAATAATATTATTATTATCAATAATAATAAAAAGGGATCTCCAAAACCGAGAAAATAGGTAATCGGCTTCAAATGCGCTCTACTTAATTCTTTATTTTTAAGTATAAATAATATGTAGATAGTATGCATATACTGTTTGTGTGAAATAAAAAAAACATATCAAAGGAAGGTGATGAAAAAGTATAAAAGTATAATAATAATCTTGCGAGGGTGTACCGTTGAAGAACTTATGTAAAATATAATGAAATGATATATAGAAAAAAGGCACCCATGGCGAAATAAGTACAGGATATGTACATATATACAGTGTGATAATAATTAATTATCATCAATTAAAATAATATTAATTATAATTATATCGTTTCATGTCTCGTAGCAATAGCGCGATAATATAAAAAGGAACGAAGAGAAGTGAGTATTAAGCAAACTTTGTTTCTTTTCAGTTTTTTTAAGCACCTGTTCAATCTGTTTCTCTCTCTCTCTCTCTCTCTCTCTCTCTCTCTCTCTCTCTCTCTCTGTCTGTCTCTCTCTCTCTCGATTGAACTTTTTATAAATGTAGTATGTATTCTTTATCTTAAGATTACAAATATTATGAATATAATCTCGTTCATTTAATAGAAAGTTTCAACTTTATGTTTTTATCTTGTTGTCAATATAAATCTTTTTCGTTTATTCAATTCTTCTAGTTCTCTCACAAGTAAATATATCATTTGAAGCTGAGATGACGGGGGATTAAGGGAACGCCGGAAGGATCCAGGATTCCCATTCAAAATGGCAATGAAGCAAAAAGTATACGTATAGATACATACAGGAATTAAATACCGGAGATATTGAGAAAATACAGGAATAACTTGAAAGAATGATTGGCGAGGATATGAAAAGGACGAGGATGCTACTAGGAGTACTTTCCAAGTACTTTCCGAAGTATTTGATAAAAATTCTACACGTGTACCGTTAGGATTTGATGTTGGCCAACTACAGTTTGGCTAGTTCCAGGTTGATGTTGATGCGTATAGGAGGAGGGTTCTTGAAGTCTTGTTTTCGAGTATGGTTTGTGAGGTCCTTCCTCGTAGCTGAAACTCGCTGTGTTATTTTTAGCTTCTGCGCTTGGGGGTTTGTAGAGGGGTGGCAAACGATGTCTACCTTCTTCAGCAACCATTTCGAGGCTCTCCTCGTTGACGGTGAGAGTGGCGTTGAAGGAGGCGCCGGATAAGGGTCTTACCACCGACACACGTGGTTCGATAGGATCCTGATCTTTCAAGGGATTCGCGTATCTTCTCAAATTCTCTTCATTTTGAAGATTATTCGATTTTTCGTCGAGGTCACTTCGGTGGCGATGTAAAGAGGTCTCGCTGCTGGTTGCCACCGTTAAACCAGAACGTTGTCTCACCGATTTAACGTACCACAACCCACCGAACAAAACCAATAACAAAGTTGTGGCAAGGGCACCACCTAGGACTGCCGGTACATAACCCCCGGAATCACCTGTACCCTTGGTGCTAGGTTCGCTGAGTAAAGCTGTTTCAACTTTGACTTCGAGTACCGAGGCGAAAGCTACGGGACGACCCAACGGTGGTCTGCTAAGTATCTCTCCCAAATCGCGAGCCGTATCCGCTGTGACTTCGGAGAATATCGTAATTTCGATAGTATCGTTGTCGCTTGGTTTTAAATCGCATAGCAGAACAACGAATTGCAGTTTCCGTGGATCCGCTAATAATCTTCGTAAACGTCGACAGAGAGATTCAACGGACGTACCAGTCGGGAGATCGTCCCTTCGGAGGAGAATCATCACACGAGAACAGGTTGGGCCTAGGATCGCTTGACCTGGCCAACAGGATGGGGGTGCTGGTAAGGCGGGAGGGCCGACGCGTCTTCCAGTTTCTATCGGTCTGCATTCGCCCCAAGCAGGACACGGTGGGGCCAAGCAACTCTCTCCTGGACTCGGAACGCATACCTCGTGGGCCAAACACGCGGTGCCGTTTAAACAATTACCTGGACCGCACCAAACATTGCTGCATTGATTCTTCCCATTACGACACTCGCATACGTTGCACTCGTCATCCCACGTAGCTGCCGCACATCCTGGACCTCCAGCAGTGCGAATCTCGCAATGCGCTCCCGTTCTTCCGGGAGGACAAGAGCACGTATAGCTGGCTATACCGTCTATACACGTGGCTCCTCCGAGACATGGATCGCTCGCACATTCGTTTACGTTGATTCGACAGTCTGGCCCAGTGAAACCTGGAGCGCACTCGCATCTGAACCAATTAACACCATCGACGCATTTACCACCGTTCAGACAAGGTAACGGATGGCAATCGTCGACGTCCCGACGACAATCCGGTCCCTCAAAACCATCCCTACAAACACATCTATAACCTCCATCGATCGTATTAACGCAAGTCGCTCCATTTTCACAAGGATTACTCGCGCAGGCCGAAGAAGCTATATGACAAGCCGCACCCTCCCAACCTGGTGGACAATGACACACGAATCCATCGCCACGATCTTGACAGGTTCCCCCGTGTCGACAAGTGCCGGGCTCGCAATGACCGCCCCTCAAGGCGCAGGTTTTACCCTTCCAGTCTCCTCGACAAATACAAGTGAAATCTGCAACCCCGTCCACGCAAGTGCCATTGTTACGACATGGCATTGCTAGACATTCGTCTACATCTGTTGAAATAAAAAAACAATGTTCAATTCGAATTCATGTACTTATATCTTTTTTATCGTACCTTGATCACAGAGATCTCCAGTCCAACCTTCCCGACAGACACACTGGAAAGAGTTGACCAAATCAACGCAAGTGCCTCCATTCATGCAAGGATCGCCCCTGCAATCGTTGATATTCTCGTGACAGTGAATCCCAGTGTATCCTGGATCACAGATGCACATATCCCCGTTGCATCTACCTCTCCCACCGCACGGCATACCTTCGTTCCCGCAACCGAATTGACCATCCGTTAAGCTGAATTGTGGTTTATAGGAAGCAGGTTCGGAACAATTCTTGCCCTGCCACTGGCTGGGACAGTGGCAGTAATAATCCGTTTGAGTATTGAAACAGGGGGCTGAATTTCGACAGGGATTCGGACTGCAGTGATCTCGGTCTATCTCGCATTGATAACCGGTGAAACCCACGGGACAAACACATTCGTAAGCGTTGACCAAATCTCTACACTCCCCGCCGTTTTGACAAGGTTTCGAGGAGCACTCGTCGATGTCGATATCACAGTCCTTACCGGAATAACCTGGGGTGCAAGAGCAATGATAGTCATCTACGAGATCTATACATAGCGCGCCGTGCTGACACTGTCCAACGCAATCGTTGATATTCTTCGTACAATTCTTGCCCGTGAATCCACTTCTACAACGACAACTACAGGAACAAATAAAAAAAATCAACAAAAAATTTGTATTGTTTCCAAATTTTTAATTATATAATCTTCTCTTACCCATAATCTCCAGCTAAATTGATGCAAGTGATGGAGTTTTTGCAGGGCGATTCTTTTAATGTACACTCGTCGACATCGAATTGACATAAAGCTCCTTGCCAAGCTGGTGGACAGTTGCAAGTGAAACAGTTATTACCGTCCACGCAAGTGCCGCCGTTTTGGCAGGGTTGCGAAGCGCATTCGTCAACGTCGATGCTACAGTACGGACCGGTGAAACCATCCGCGCACTCGCAATGTGCGGTTTCCCCAATTTCCGTACACGTGGCTCCGTTCATGCACGGATTCGAGGCACAGGGATTGTCCACTTTCTCGCAAGTGGGGCCGGAAAATCCTTCGGGACAAGTACAGCGGTATTGATCTGGAGCGGTGTTCTCGCAAGTCCCGCCGTTTTGACAAGGTTCGTGGGTTCCGCAGTAGTTCAAATCCTGATCGCAGAGAATGCCACCCCAATTGGTATCGCAAATGCATTGCCAGCTGGAACCGTTACAGTAGCCGTGTTTGCATCCCGGGTACGGCGTGCATTGATCACAAAGTTCTCCACGCCAACCGTGTCGACACTTGCATTCCCCGCTCACGTTACAGTGGCCATGAACCGGATGACAGCCTTCTTTACAAACAGCTGAAAATTTGAAAATTATTTTTACATAACTTGTAAAACGTAGATATGAATTATTTTTGATGAACGATAAAGCGATACTGCGATACAGTATGTACGAATGGATATAATTTAAATAATAATCATTAGCACACACTGGGACGACGCAATCAACTCCGGATTCGATCTTGACAATTCAAACTGACGTGTTTTCTCCTTGCTTGTTTCTCCTTAACTTTTATAAATCACTTTTTTCTCGCTTAAGTTTTTTTCCCCTCCAGGTCACGTGGATAAGTATCGCGGTTAATCACGCAAACAAAGTTCCCCTTTTTTTCACATGGATTTTACTGTCGCTATGTTTTGTTTATTTCCCATTCGTACTTCATTATTCAATTATCTTGTTAACGTTTTACGATAGTATCTTATCGTTCCAGTAATCTAGTTCCAACCATAAACTCGTTGGGTGATTCAATTACAAGCGATGAATTATGTTATAAAGATGTTTATGGAAAAATATACGGTATGAAATTCGAAAAATTTATGTATGAAATCATTTTTCTCCAATCGGTATTTGTTTCTTTATATCGGATATTTTATTTACAGGAGTTGATTGTGTGCGATATCGTTGCTTGTTTTACGAAGAAAGATATCTGAATGACACAGAGAAGAGAAATAACTTAAGAAGGCGAGGGTAGATTCGAATAAAGAATTGTTCTTTGAATTTGAAAGACTGAAAAATCTCTTGTCATGCCGGATTCCCATGCAGCAAAAATTTTGCTTTTGTCTAAAAGATTTCTTATCCAATAGTTTTCACTGTCTTTAGGATTTCTTAAACGAAAGAATCTTGATGACAGTGAAAAATGTTACATAAGAAATCTTTTAGATGAAGCAAATTTTTGCTGTACCGGCTGTTACCCAATAAACAAAAATGTCTTAAAGATACATTTAAGATACATCTGCACATATATCATCAAAATCGATAAATGAAATTAGCATGTCCATTTTCAGATGGATACAAGATGTCTTGAAAACATCTTAATTCAGATATTTTCGACAGGTACACGGAGAGAAATGTATGGTAATATTTACCATGCTAACATAGTATTTGTTCTTATTTTATTGAAAATCGTAACTGTTACTATGTGAGAATAGAATCCTTCGCCATTTTTCTGGTAATGATTACTATACTACATAGAAATCAGACAAATAGAACTCAAAGCAATGGAAAATGGTACTGATTACCATGTTACAATAGCTGTCATTCCAGTTAATGAAAATATGCACGCTGTGGGCAATATCGACACGACGTGTATAGACATACATATATTATACGTATTATTACGGTAGTCACCCCACTATTAATAATCAAGTAAAAACACAGTTATCATTTAGAAGACTGATATAATTTTTTTCTGACTGTGTGCTCCCTTTTCTTTCTATTAACCATTTCATAACCTAATTTATTTATTTATAACCTCATTCACTGAAAAGCCTTGTGTGTATATACATATCAATAGTTTAATTTAGGTTATAATCAATGAAAAAAATCATGGTCAATATTACTTTATAGCATTGGATTCATGTTCAGTTGCATAGTACTGTCTCCAATGTAACATGGTAATCATTACTATGTTAACAGGGCTAATGTTACGACGTAAAATCGGGAACATCACTACGTCAAGTGACTCGCACCATCTAAAAATTTTCGTCACCATGTCACATAGTAATCATTCCCATGCTACATTGAGAATATAACTATTCTTTTCTCTCCGTGAGACTTGTTTTACAATATATCGAAATTCATTTATCCTGACGGTCGGTTATTTCAAAAATCATTTCTCGACGAGTTATATTCCGAAAGTTTGCTGTTCCGATGAATCACACATTGGTTCTTCTATTAGAATCCATGAGAAATTAGTGATATCGGATCAAAAATAGTCGGGATATTGAAGTTTCGGAATATAACTTCTCGGGTTACGAAATTTCGCAGCAATCGTCTGTTGGGATAACTGAACTCCGGTATAAAACAGGTCTATTTCTTCGGGATACATCTTACATATCTTAGACATCTTAGAGAAGATATGAAACCCTTGCTTCTTTCAGGTGTTTTGCAGAGGATATCTTGATTTCATAACTTCAAGACATCACAGAGAAGTCTGATTCTTGGAGATGTCTTCAAGTTATGAAATTAAGATATCTCCTGCAAAACACCTAGCTGAAAGATGCAACGATTTCATATTTTCACAAAGATATTTTTAAGATGTACACTGTAAAAATTTTATATGGAAAAATTCCTATAAATTCATATGAAATAATTAGCATATACATGCGTTAGGAATTTCTCGTCCTTGCCCAGAAATTTACTGTAAAATGGTGGTAAAAATCCTATGCAATTTAAAATTCTCAGTTGAATTAATGGGAAATTTCATACATATAAATCGGAAATTGATTTATTATCCAATGATTGGGATTTTCTGGTTGCTGTATACAGGAAAATTACGATTATTTTTTACAGTGTATCATGAAGATATCTTTAGAATAACTTTAGGAAATGAAACTGAGATGCTGAACTTGAGATGGATACAAAGTGTCTTCAAAGCATCATAATTGAGATATCTTTGGGATACATTTTGAAGATGTCTTTCAGATATCTTAGAGTTATGAAGTCGGCATATTTTCCATAAAATTTTGGAGAAAACTCTTTTTTGACATGCGGTTACTATACGGCATCAAATGAAATATTGGATTCATTGCTCAGAAACTCCAGACCTGTTCATGAATTACGTTTAGAAGAGTTTTACACAAATGAAAATTCTACCAGTTGTATAACATTGTGACCATAGATTATAATAATTATAAGCCATTACATAATCATTCGGTGTGTTAGCTCAAGTTGTTAAGAACGGTTTTTTAAGTAGGTGATAGGTTAAGTAGGCAGGTTCGAATCCCTTCCAAGGAATAAAAATTTCTCAGACAGGAAAGCCATACCTCAAATATTCATCAATAGTAAGTATAGTAAAAATCTGGGAAACATTTTTTTTTTATAATATGTTAATTAAAAATCATTATTTTTGCATTATTATTATTTACAGCATCTTGAATATATCGTAAAAGGATCTTCCCTTATGAAAAAACCCAATATCGGGATTTCATCGTTCAATCATCAGTTGTATTAATACTATTCGAAATCTATCGTGTTGTTTCATTATCAGACAAGTCCGATAAAAATACGATGTCTAAGATAATTATCCGATACAAAACCGAACCAGCAACCCGATGATTTCCCGATAGATATCTATATCAGGTTTACATTGGATAATTATCGTAGGTATCGTATTTTTATCGGACTTGTACGATAATGAAACAGCACGATAGATTTCGGACAGTATTAATACAACTGATGATTTAACGATGAAATTCCGATATCGGGTTTTTTCATAAGAGTTGAACGTATCTTTGAGATATCTTGATGATTTCTCATAGATGACTTTGAGACATATTTCAAAGAGGTCTGAAGTAAGACCCAATAAACACGACGTCTAAAACTTGCCAAAATATGTTGCATAAGACGTCTTTCAGATATCTAATAGACCCCACCAAGCACAGTTTTTTCACCGTATCATAATTGAAATGTAACTTCAAAATTACATGCAATGTAACCTGCTTGCTACATGCAATAAAAAAAGTAACATGTGATTTCACACTCGTGAAAAGTAGACGCAACGTGTCTGTGACATATCATTTATTGTGTTGGTTACATAGCGGTTGCATGCAATCGTTATGGCCTTTTTATTTTGGGAAATACACATTGTAGACACTTTTACACCTTAGATTCAAGGTCACGTGCACATATTCGTCTACAAATGAATGTGTTCAACCTCAAAACTGGCATTGAAAAATGTATCGGTTTCAATAGTGTAACTCATAACAGATGGATAAAACCATGATGTTGCTAAAATATGCATGCCATATTGTGGATACATTCGCAGCAACTCTTGATGAGTGTAAAATTATGAGTTACTACCCACACAACACTCATTGTCTGAAAGATATCTTCAGAAATAATTAGGAACAATGCAAGAAGTCTTAAACTGTTCATACTTCTAAAAGATATATTCAAGAAGGTTTTCAGAAACCTTTGAGAAGTTTCTGAAAGACATCTTATAAAAAATCCTAAACGGTTTCTGAAAACGTTCTTGAAGATATATTTTAGAAGTAAGAACAGTTTAAGACTTCTAACAGATGTCTATTCATGTTGCATAAGACTTCTTGCAATGGTTCTCAAGTATTTCTGAAGATATCTTTTAGACAACGAGTGCTGTGTGGGTAAGTAGTCCATTGCATGCAACGCACAGGTGATATTGCGTGTGATTCCAAGTTACATTGTAGTTATGATGTGGTAACAAACTGTGTTTGGTGGGATACCTTTTAGAGCACTGTTTAAAAGATATGTAATAAATATCTAAAATACATTCTATGCAACATTTTTCGACAAGGTTCGGGCGATATGTCTTTTGGGGGATTCTGTGTAATAATCTTAATTCCATCTTGTGAAAGATTCTTAAAAGATATCTCAAAAGACATATTGAACTTATCCCATTATCTTGCATTAGACATCTTTTATGCATCTTTACAGTGGGTGGCCAAATTATTAGGCCACAATTGAGATTATTGAGATTACTCCAAAGTTGAATATCTCAGTGAAAAATTATCGTAAGGAAACAAATGAATACGCAATTTCAAGGGCAAAGTCTACTCTTTGAGCATCATTTGACCTCTTTGGTCTATCATGTTTGCCCGACAACCTACATCGCATTAAGTATGAGCATTTTGCTCGATATTTCCTCAGTTTTTCAAACAGAAGGAGCTCGCAGGAAGATTAAAACATGGAAACACGAAAATAAACATTTTGTAGAGAATTTCCTCAGCTCCAAAACGCTTTTTTTATTTTCCTGGTAGAGTCATTTTCAGCGGAGTTATGTCATGTTTTATGACTTGTAATTTTGAGACGGTTAAGGGAACAAAAAATTTCCTTGGAGGAAAAAGTTTAGTTTTGCTATGTATTATACGAAAAAAAAATACTTCGAGAGGTTTTTGATTGCTTTCAAAAGTATTTTCTGCGTATAATACATCTTAAAACAAAACTTTTTCCTCCAAGGAAATTTTTTGTTCCCTTAACCGTCTCAAAATTACAAGTCATAAAACATGACATAACTCCGCTGAAAATGACTCTACCAGGAAAATAAAAAAAGCGTTTTGGAGCTGAGGAAATTCTCTACAAAATGTTTATTTTCGTGTTTCCATGTTTTAATCTTCCTGCGAGCTCCTTCTGTTTGAAAAACTGAGGAAATATCGAGCAAAATGCTCATACTTAATGCGATGTAGGTTGTCGGGCAAACATGATAGACCAAAGAGGTCAAATGATGCTCAAAGAGTAGACTTTGCCCTTGAAATTGCGTATTCATTTGCTTCCTTACGATAATTTTTCACTGAGATATTCAACTTTGGAGTAATCTCAATAATCTCAATTGTGGCCTAATAATTTGGCCACCCACTGTAAGATAACTCAGTGTGCAAATCTTAAGATATCTTAAAACCCATCCAGATATCCGCATATCTTAAAAATATCTTTCATGTGTATTCGGTTGTAAAATTACGTCGATTTACATTACTACGCCAAAAACTACAAATTATTACAGAATATTATGCTGAACTAGGTCGCGACAATTATTGCAATAGAATTATATGATTGAGAGGAGATAAAATCACGTAAGTTGGTTTCAAAATTACGCAAAATTGCAGTAACGGAGTAGAAATACGCAATTTGGCATGTAATAATAGAATAATAATTAGTATATTACAGAGAACTGCATGGAAGCTAGGAATTTCTACTGATTCTGACATATTAAAATTTAATTTCAGTGTAGTTATTCGTAAAAGTGCGTAATTTCTATGCACTTTGGCATCCTTCTACGCCATTTTACATCTTTTGGAGTAACACACCGGCTGGGCTGTATCATCGATCCTACACAGCACAAATCTCCTAGTGACGTCCTCGGGGTATCCTGAGGACATTGCAATATCCTCAGGATCTCCTGAGAATGTCGCCAGGAGATTTGTGTTGTGTGGGGTGTATGATGGGTTGGTGAAAATTTGCAATAATTAGAAGTGAAAAAATGTAATTCGGCGTAGTTTTATAACTTAAACATTACCATACATGAGCGTGAAAGTGATAATTGGGCATAAAAAACACCGAATTTTGATTTATGTATAATTTCCATAAAATATATTCAAAATCATACCTATAGGTATGTGAACACAATTTGTAATCATTTTTAAGAATTTTGATTGTTTGAAAAAGAAATTGTTTATATTCATGTTGATAGATCGGAAAAATAACAAAAACAAAAGACAAATACTATACCTACAAATCATCATATTTAATAAAATTCAGAGCCTGAATACTCGGAATATCGATATGACCCTCAAATTAATTGGAAGCGTGCCTCAGGGGACGGACGTTAGACGCATGTCGTATGATTGTACAAAAGTAGGGATATCACGCCAGATCCGTCATACAATGTGATGCACTGTCCAATATAATAGCTCTTTCTTAGCTGGTTAATCATTATTTTCTATCCCTTGACATATGCAACCGGATAATCTCTCACCCGAGTCTCTATTCTAGGCTTTTGATCTTACGACGACGGGTGGTACGATGATTCATATATCAAGATTCCGTGAGAAGTAGAATACCGAGTGAGTGCAGTTCAACTATTTTTCAATATCAAACTTTCTCCAATTAAATAAAGTAACTAATGATTACTAATTTTCAAAGGATGATAAAATACTTTTAAAAGAGAACATTCTATCAATAAATAACCGTACAATAACGCAAAGATAAGCTTCGTGCTATTAAAATCAATGGTGAATAATATTCGTTGGGAAGAAATAAAGGTATTACTTTAGCTCATAGCAACGAAAGCTACAGATATTGGCTCATGCATTTTTGTCGTGCCGTGAAAGGTCAGTAGGAAAATTTCACTTGTGCATCGTCTTCATACTACTGAGCGTGTATAACGTAATATACTTTCATGCCACACGGAGAAAATATTTCATTAAATATTACAGTGTACCACCGGATCAGGGCGCCATGCAGATTCTGTGCAATCACACAGTAATTTTTCTCGAAGAAACCGATGTGGCGCCCTGATCCGGTGGTACACTGTAATATTGAATGAAATATTTTCTCCGTGCACGATCAAACTATTCCTCGTATGTTTTATGTGTACAATAACAATTCTTTCGTTCAATCTCAAATCAAAATCTGAGAAAAGTTCCTCCTGGTTGAAAGAAGGAGAATTTTTAAGAATCAATCTCGGACTTGTTGGAAATTCGGGTGATATTGTCGAATCGTACGAGATACGTCATCGAGAATACATCATTACTTATACTACTTGAGGTTCAGAGTTTTCACGCTGCATTCACATAAATATCTGTGAATGTTCGTTGTTCCGACCGAATACAAGAAGCAAGACTATTAATCATCGTAAGGATGCTGCAGACGGCATACGTGGTGTAACGGTAAAGATTCGAACCGGTAACTTCGAAGGATGATGGTATTATGAACATGTGTGAACGTCTGTACACATATTTACGGAGAAACTTGGGGTATATAGGTATATATCGCATACGGTGTAAGTTTTCGTTTCACGGTCGAGAAGATAATCCTTCTCTCTGTCACTTCTCATCCGTCTTTCTGTCTCTTGGCTAATTGAGTGACCCATCGCCGGTCCTTTTTTTCCCCTCCTTTCGAGAGGACAAAATCATCATTTTCAACCGTGAGGTGTATACCTCCTGCTATACATATAAAAGTGCCTGCCTGCCTGCCTGCTAGCCAGCCAGCCAGCCTGTTTGCCTGCCTTCCCAACATCTATACCCTTTATATTAAACATATTTAAGCATGCGATTGAAATCATTTATATCGGTTTTAATTTTGTATTCTCAACCTGTTGCTCGAGAGCTGAAGTTACCAGCGGAAATTTTATTTCGTTCATTCCGAGAAGGAGAGGAGCACGATTATTAATGTGATAAAGAACTTTACGTTTCGCGATATGGACTCGGTCTCGACTTCTTCGGGGCGTTTCTTCTTTTTTTCCATTTGCAACGATCAGAGATTCGGAATTTAATCACAGGTAACAAAATGACTGCTGAATGTTTGATCGACGTTCAATAAACATCTAACAAAAATTCTATGGGCATGAATCATGTTTCTGCATCAGAGACTTCATATTGATACAGATAAAAAAGTTTCTAATTGGATTGAATCGGGATTCTGTCAAAGATGATAAAAATGCGATGAGATCCGATTTCTTCATCGGGAATTTCCTGAAATCATTCAATTCTACGTTCCCAGTAAAAAGTAAAACCCACTGTCATTCTGAACATCAGCTTATTTTAAGATGTAGCTAACCCTGCTTAAAGAATCTCTTTGAACCGATTGATTCTCATTGATTCCGGTGCAGAAAACCGATTCAAACCCATTAGAAATTAATTCTCAATGGGTTTGAATCATTTTTCTGCATCGGAATCAATGAAAATCAATGAAAAGCAAAAAAAAGGGATGAAAAAACAATTCACCAACATAGGTAATATCATCATATCACTTGTGATTTCCGGCAGCCTTTATTTTGTCAACACTGTAAAAAGTCCCACTGAATGTGGCTGTGTTTTTGGTTCTCACTTTCAGTTGAATCACGACTATTTTTCCCTGCTTAAAGAATCTCATTGAACCGATTGATTCTCATTGATTCCGATGCAGAAAACTGATTCAAACCCATTAAGAATCAATTTTTAATTCAGTTTCAGTTGAATCAAGGGTAGTTTTCTCTGCTTGAAGGATCTCATTGAACCGATTGATTCTCATTGATTCCGATGCAGAAAACTGATTCAAACCCAATGAGAATCAATTTTTAATGGGTTTTAATGAGATTTTTTAAGCAGGGAAAAATAGTCTTGATTCAACTGAAAGTGAGAACCAAAAACACAGCCACATTCAGTGGGACTTTTTACATTGTTGACAAAATAAAGGCTGCCGGTGAAATCATGATTACCTTTGTTGGTGAATTGTTTTTCATTGGAGAAATTCTCTGCGCGCACTCTGAGAAAAAGGATTAGTGAACTGAACGAAAACGTAGTTGACTCAACTACGCCAGGAGGTTAAATACGTTCAACCAACTTTGGAGGTTGCATTGAATCATTCCCCAGGTTGGCCGACTCTGTTGAGTCAACTACGTGAATGATTGGGAGAATGAAAAATAGTTTCCAACAAGTATCCATACACATTCGACACGAAATAACGAAGCATTGATTGCCTGCAAGGTTGACTCAACTACGGGAGATTTTGAATGAAACTTCTTCTGTGATTTGTTGACGTTGCCACACATTGGTTCATGAAATAAAGTGATATGTTTGAGACAATTAAAAGTGACGTAGTTGAGTCTACAATTTTCAAGTCATTTCAACTAAAAATTCGTTGATTCATTCGTAGATTCTTCAACTACGCGTGGTGGTTAATGGCACTTTTATTTTTTTTCTCAGTGCAGAAAAAAAAGATTCGCCATGGTAGCTAGGAATTACCTGTGGTAGCTAATTCGCGTATTCAATATTTGGATAGCCAAAAATTGCCACAGCTAAAAAATAGCTACCATAGCTAATTTCCAACTATGCACACAGAGAGGAAATTGCTGTAATTACAGGGACAGCATTACATCAAATGGCTGTAATGACATATATACCGAAATTTTTGTCCGACCAACCAAGGTCTCCGATAAAAATGAAAATTCGCTACAATGGTCACATAAATTACGATAAATCCAACGGATATTTCGGTATGAATTACAGCAGTGTAATGTTTTCTCTATATTTATCAGGAGTATAGTAAATATTACAGCAAATTTTTCTCCGCGCAAATACCAACAACATCCTTTTTTTTCTCCAAGCCCAGTAAGATGGTTGAAATCCACCCCGCAATAAGACCTCACGCAGCACAGGATGTCTCAGTAATGTCCCAGGATATTGCAGGAATATTACATATAGTAGTTTCAATATTCCTAGTAATATTGGAGCAATGGTTCGAGATATTCTAGTTTTAATGCAGCACAATTTTCATTCATTTTTCAAGTACACTTGTAAATTGAATTTTTAATTTTTGGTGATTGAATTAGGAATTGAATTCTAACTATATTATATAACTGATAGTGGTACAGTTTATTAACTGGATTTCCATTCAAACGTAATTGAAATTTCAAGAAATTTTTCAATCACCTTAGTGAAAATTGCTTTCATCGCATGTAATTGAGGCTTCTTGGAGAAAATTCTAACAGTGCGCTGTGACAGCGAAATCCGATGTTGCGGGTTCCTTTTGCTGGAGCAGGAAACTTTCTTGCTGTGACAGCAAATTATCTGCTATCACAGCAACCTTATTTTTTAACTATGGCAGCAGAAACTGTTTGCTCCTCCAGGAACTTTTCAGTATCATACATAGAATAGCAAACAAATTATGATGGAAAAGTTGACATTTTTGCTGCCACAGCTGTAAAGTCGTTGTTTTAGCTATTAAGATTGCTGAAGCAACAAAGTTCGCATTCCAAGCAAAATCAGATCTTTCTGTCACAACGAATTTTTTTTCTCCGTGTGTGTGGAAATTCACGATACACGGAGAAAAAATAATTCTCGACGACAGCGAAACCTTATTTTGCTGTGACAACAATCTATTTCCTACCACAGCAATATTGTTAGCTACGACAGCAATTTTTTAGTCATAACAGCAAAAAATTTTTGCTCCTCCAGCAAACTTTTGTTCGCTATTCTGTATACAATAATGAAAATTTTGCTAGTCCAGCAAAAAATTTGCTGTATCAGTCAATCTTGTTGCTCTCTCAGCAATTCAGTTAGCTGTGGTAGTGAATTTTTACTAAGGTTAGCAAAAAAAACTTGCTATTCTATATATAATACCTCGATTTGCTGGGTCAGCATTTTTTCTCTCCGTATAGAATCAAGAGCAGATCCCTGGCAGCACCATACGAATAAACAAATTCGCTATGACAACAGTTTATTCGTTATCGCAACAATCTTGTCGTCTAGGACAACAATTTTTCAGTTGTTACAGCAAAAAATGTAGATTCTAGTGGCTACATTTGTTCGCTATTTTGTATATAAAACAGAATTCAAATGCAACATAAGCGAAGCGAAGTGAGAGTCGAGGAAGAAGTTCACGAAATCCATTATGGATACGAACGAAGCGGCTATTCAAAAGAAAAATGTGAACTAAGTTCTATGGAGAAACGCAGCATAGTCCGAAATCTGTGGCTCAGGATGAACGACGACAGGATTCAACAACTGTTGAAATTCCAAAAGGAGCTAGTTCGCATCATCACAGGGAGAATAAAAGGAAACTATGCTGTTGGGGTGAATCACGAAAGATCACGAACGATAGCTACTGCAGGGAATGTGACGGAGAGAAGAAGACTACAGAGCATCTGCCATGCCATTGTTCAGCTCTGGAGAGTAAACACCTTCAAATGATAAGACAGGGCTTCATGAACGGACTTACAGAAGCAGCAGAAATAGAAATCAAGAAATAGCAAGTTTTGCAGGAGGCTGAAGACGCTTCATGATAAGTAATCAGTCTTATGACTGGTCTGATGAAATCCTTCAACCCTGTCCATTATCTGCTAGACCCTTAATTTCTACATATCTACGACACTCCTTAACTTGTATAATTTGCTTCATATAGCTTAATCTAGGTCTACTTTTTCGAGTTTTATCATTCATTTTTCATTCCAACATTGTTTTCAATAAGCTATCATGCCTTGATGCGTGTCCTGTCAGATTACTTCTTCTTTTCACGACATGTCTCAAAAGACTTCTCTTTCCATTTATCTTCTCAAGTACTTCTTCATTTTTTACTTCCTCTATCCACTTTATTCTGAGCATCCTTCTATAACACCACATTTCAAAAGCTTCGAGTCTTCGTTGGTCCGTTTTTTCAATCGTCCAAGTTTGGCAACCATATAATGCTGTGCTCCAAACTTAACTCTTCAAGAATTTCTTCCTTACTGCTAAGCTATTAGGTGTATAACTTGGCTTCCGCCGTTTTTTTTCCGAAATTCGAGGCTTTATTGTAAAAAACTGGTTATACATTTATGATTCAAAGTATTGTCCATCGCTGGCCACTACTTTCTCCCATCTTTCGGGCAGCATACGAATCCCGCGTTGAAAAAACTGGTCATCTTTTGAAGCGATCCACGAATCGATCCAATTTTTTACTCCTCCATAAGACCGGAAGTGCTGGTCAGCTAGGCCGTGTGCCATTGATCGAAGCAAGTGATAGTCCGAAGAAGCAACGTCTGGAGAATACGGTGGGTGGGGTAGGACTTCCCATTTTAAAGTTTTCAAGTATGTCTTGACCACTTTCGCAACATGGGGTCGGGCATTGTCATGCTGTAAAATCACTTTATCATATCTCTCGTTGTATTGCGGCCGTTTGTCTTTCAATGCTCGGCTCGAACACATTAATTGCATTCGATAACGATCATCTGTGATTGTTTCAGTCGGTTTTAACAACTCATAATACACTGCACCGAGTTGGTCCCACCAAATACCGAGCATAACCTTGGAACCGTGAATATTCGGTTTGGCCGTCGACATGGAAGCATGGCCGGGATATCACCATGATTTTCTGCGCTTGGGATTTACCGTAATGAACCCATTTTCCGTCCCCAGTCACAATGCGATGCAGAAATTCCTTCCGTCTTTGCCTTGCAAGCAGCTGTTCACAAACACACAAACGCCGTTCAACATCCCTCGGCTTCAACTCGTACGGCACCCAATTTCCTTGTTTCTGAATCATTCCCATGACTTTCAGGCGTTTTGAAATGGCTGGTTGCGTCACTTCCAATAATCCTGCCAGTTCTTGTTGCATTTGACACGAGTCTTGATCAAGTAATGCCTCCAATTCTGCATCTTCGAAAACCTTCTCTCTTCCACCGCCATGCTGGTCTTCGACGTTAAAATCACCGTTCTTGAAGCGCTGAAACCGCCCTCGGCACGTTCTTTCACTAATAGCGGCCTCGCCATAGGCATTTGAGAGCATTCGATGAGTCTCAGCCGCAGATTTCTTCATATTAAAGCAGAAAATTAAAACCTCCCACAAATGACGAGAATTTGGCTCGTAAGCTGACATGTTTAATCGAGAATAACTTTATGATGCAGACACAAATCGACTAATATTTCGATGGCGTTATGTTTACAAATACCTAAGCTTATTGTATGACATCTATGATCTATTTATTTCAACTACCACTTGCCGCTACCCTGGTGAAAGGGAAGCGTGTCATAAAGAGTAACGGAAGCGTGAGCATGTTTCAGATTACTTTCCTAATACTTCTCATATGCTTCCTATCCACTCTTGGATTACGCTTCTGTGCGTAAAGCCCGGTTTCTATGAAATTGGGGTTTCTTCGGATACGCTTCACACACTTCAAATATACGTTCGAACCACTCTTAATGTTCCACTTGACGCTCGGTATACGCTTAAATCCACGTTCCAAATACTTTCCAACCACGTTCCTGACACTTTCTATTACACGCTTCCCTTTCACCAGGGTACAACCATCTATTGCAAAACGGCGGAAGCAAAGTTATACACCTAATAATATTCTTCAAACATAGTCACTGTTTCTTTTGGTGGAACACCTGTTTTCCATGTGCTGATCTCGCTCTTATATCTCTTTCGCTTTTACCGTTTTCTATACTCATGCTTCCTAGATATTAAATTCACTCACTTGCTGAATTGTCTCTGCATCTATTTTGATTTTCGTTCTTCTTGATGTTTTCGCTGTTGTACAAATCATGAATTCTGCTTGATCCTTATTTATATTCATACAATGGTTTTCGAGTAATATTGTTTTCATCGTGTTCAGAGTGTTTTCTAACTCAGCACCACTCGTAGCTAATATAACTATGTTATCCGCGAACCTCAACATACTTACATTTTCTCCCTGAATCTGTAATTTCAATTGCACTTGCTCCTTTACTTCGTTCATCGCTTCTTCTATATACAAATTGAAAATCAATGGCGATAGTGAGCATCCTTGTCTCACCCCTCTTTTATTTTGTGTTTCTCCTTTTTGACCCTCTATTTCTATTATTGCGGTTTGATTCTTATATAATTCATATATTACCCGAAGAAAAGATGAAGCTTTAGCGAACGTTCAAATTTGATCTGTATAGATCGGGTCGAAGGTTCATGAAAGCTAATTGTTAGATTTAAAAACGTTTGACAAAAATTCTACGAACGTTGGAATGTCCGCCTCGAAATACTTTCAGGAAACATAGATGGAACGTTCGTTGAAGGTTCATCGAAGGCTTGAGGATGTTTCACAAAAATATCTATACTCAGATTAATTTATAATAATTTATGTTTATTAATTAAAAATCAATATAAGTATAGATATTTTTGTGAAGCTTCGTCAAACCTTCGATGAACCTTCAGCCCGATCTATACAGATCTAATCTGAACGTTCGCTGAAGCTTCATGTTCTCTTCGGGATGCTCCTATCCTTGAAATCAATTTCTACCTTTGTCAAAATCGCGAACATTTTCTCCCAATCAACATTATCGAATGCTTTTTGTATATCTATAAAACCTATATACACAGACTTCTTTAACTCTAGTCTTTTCTCTACTACTGTTCTGAGTGCTAAAATTGCTTCTCGCGTTCCTCTATTTTTCCTAAAACCGAACTGATCTTCTTGCTAATCTACTCTCTAATTTATTCTCTATTCTCCTGTATATAATTTTTGTCAGTATTTTAGAGGCATGTGAAGTTAAACTAATCGTTCTGTAGGTCTCGCATTTGTCTGCTCCTTGTTTTTTCGAAGTGGTGAAAATTTTATTCTTTTGGAAATCTTTTGGTACTCTTCCATTTTCGTACATATCTCTGACCAATTCAAACAGTGCGTCACGAGTTCACGCACGTGAAGACGCTTCATAGTAAGGATTTATGAAAGAGAATTTGGAAAAACGGGTTAACGCAATGAGCTTCAGGCTCTCGGCACATTCCCCATCTGAAGCCCCTCGGATTACAAAATCTTCCAAATTATATAAAATTCATATATAATTCAATGTATTTTATAAATAAGTTATATATAATTTTGGGAATTGTTGCACTTGAGATATAGAGATAAAAAATCTCACCGCAGATGAGGCCCCCATGAAAGCCGTGACTCCCAGCAACTGCCCCCTTCCGCCAGTACCTTAAAACGACTCTGACTCGGTCCTCGACAAAACTTTCTACCCGATTTTGTCCGAAATTATCAAATCGGAACACCCTGTCAAAACTTTGCAGGAAAATTCTTGTCAGTTTTCGATTGGAAACAGAACCGTCTCAGAAAATTTTTCTGTCAATTTTTAATAGCATGTCGAATTTCCAGAGACAAAAACCGTTCAACATCTGACAATGACTTTTTGCTCGGATCTCGCACGCATTCTCAGCAGGCTAGTCTTTGAATTGTCGTTCTCTCTCATTGGTCGTACTATTCATCAGGAAAGTTGTGAAAAATGATTGATACATTCTGTTAGCATTCAGAGATCATTTAGAAACCTCCATTGATGTAAAGTTGCTGCCGAATTTGAATATCCTAAGTAAAATGAGAAATCCCTTCGATTTTGGACTATGTAGATTGGAAAAATAAACTACTTTTATGAATCAAAATAAATAGATTGCTGCACTATTTTTTTCTCGAATTTTATAATGCGCCCACATCGCCCCTCCGTTCGTCTCTGTTTTTTCCATCTTCGCTCCATTCGCTACCACCTTTGCACCGCGCCATGGTAATGTTACGCAAGGCGGATATTTCTCTGATGTCAACACTATTGCAACATTTTTCGCTCCAGAGCATAATTTAAGGGTCGGTTCTAATCAAAAAGTTAGTTCTAGAACGTCAAAACGGTTGGTTTAATGGCACGTTCCCAATATAACTTATATTGAATTATATATAATTTTGAAAATTTTGCCACTTGGATTCTTTCTTCGTCTCCAAAAATTGAGTGGGGGAGTATGGGTCACAGTGGATCACGGGGCACAGTGGGTCAGCGCACGTATTCAGTTCATAAAATGACTGTACACGCTAGTAGTATCACTTTTTAGGCACCCTTTTTTAACGTCATCTTGGGATGCCGCTGAACTGGAAGGTGTCATAGCCCGTGGTCAGTGTACAGTTGCTACTGATAACATGCGAGTCTGGATTTTATATTTACGAAGAATTTGATATGTCTTGCTTTTATGAGAAGGTATGTGAACTGACTCAGGTCTACATTCTTACTTGCTTATCAACATCTAAAGTGAAGGCTTTGCAATTCATTTTTATTCATGGATTGCTTATTTTTTCACAAATAAATTTTAATACATAAGTGTACGAGGGGGGTACAGTGGATCAGTGACTATTTTATACCAGTGGATCGTGTTCCAGTTTGTCTCATAAGCAAATGCTCACTAAATAATATAACCCTGATTGGTTGAACCGTTTTGAATAATATTGTATCTCTCCGTTACAATTCAAGATACCTTGAAATCGTGTTTAGGAACCAGAATGAAAAATTGATACAGGTTGTTGTGAATCTTGTAAACAAAAATGAATTGAAAATCAGAACTGCTGCAAAATTGAAAGGTTCTTCTCTTACCACTTTACGGCATTACTGTGAAAAATTCCAAGGTTCTGAGAGTCTGATCCATGAAATTATTCACTGTAACCCAGACCCTGGTAGAAATTTTCTCTAGTACATCGAGAGTTACTTATAAGGTTACCCATCTTACTTGTGAGTCACTCATAAGGAAAACTTACGAGTAACTTAGTAGAATGTAACACTTCCCCAAGTATCCCAAGTAGAAATCTGACAAGGCATTGTCTAGTCAATATGAGGCCCATGTAGGGATTTCATAGGGAACTTCTAGTTGAGATAAACTAGCAAGTTACTCACCGGTTACTTACAACATATATTAGACAAGTGAAACTCTCAAAAAACTATGGAGGATTTTTTATAAGTATATCTAGACTGTTACTACACTTGTAAGCCTCGCCAGAAATCATTGAGGCCCTCTCAAGATTTATTTGCCAGAAGATGGCAGTGTAATCTATGAGCCTGTGTGAAAATTGCAGTTCGGTTGACAGATGTGAGGTTAAATTTATGTGATCAAAAAATGGATGAATTATTTTTGTGAAATGTGTGGTGATTATTTCTTGAATAATGTGTATCAAAAAATCTGTTAGTAAGTGCAAAATGATTTAGTAAATCAGTCATAGTTGTTGTAACATGTCAAAAAATCGTAATTTGCTGACGTGGTGGAAATGAAATCTATTCAAATACACGACAATATCAACAACAACAATATCAATATCAATCAATATCAATATTGATTTACATCAATATTCCTCGGAAAAAAAAACTCACATTAAATTTCTCAAGACTCACATTTCTCAAAAAACTCACATTAATATTGTAATAATATGAGTCACGAAGAACTCATTTGTTTGAAATTTATTTCAAAAAGCTTGAATTATTTACTTGAAGCGCATTGGATGATTTTACTCTTCAAATTGAAGAGTATTCTTGAAGTTCAAATTTTCAAATTTGAGAAAAAAGCCTTATATTCTGAGTTGAATTTGTTGTTAGGGTGATGATAAACTTGTAGGAAGAGTTTGAAAGTTGGGTGGAATCTATATTGATCAGGAAAGTCCATTTCTTCACTAAACGAAATCTAGGCAGGAGAAATGTATCAAAATTTAGTAAAATCAAGTTGGTACAGAGTAAGAGAGGACAGATATATTCATTGAATTTTATTGGTTATCATAAAAATGTTGATAAATAAGGAAAGGCTATAGAAGATCCAATGCGTCGTCTTTTAATATTTTTGTTCCAATAATGTTGTATCATGTTCCTACAAATAGATGTTATTATATTTATAAAACAGGTTCAATACACATGTTTCCTCGACCTACTAGTGAAAAGATACAAAAATGCACACAATATAAAATCATTGAAACAAAAATATTGAGAGACGATAAATTGAGTCATACATAGCCTTTACGTATTTATCAACATTTTTATAATAACCAATGAAATTCAATGAATATATCTGTCCTCTCTTACTCTGTACCAACTTGATTTTACTAAATTTTGATACATTTCTCCTGCCTAGATTTCACTTAGTGGAGAAAAACTGATAGAATACCCATGTGCCGTAAGCTAAGTTCACAGATTTTCTAACATTTGCCACACAATTTGGACTTTCCTGATCAATATAGATTCCACCCAACTTTCAAACTCTTCCTACAAGTTGATCATCACCCTAACAACGAATTCAACTCAGAAAATAAGGCTTTTTCCTCAAATTTGAAAATTTCAACATGAAGAGTACTCTTCAATTTGAAAAGTAAAACCACCCGTCGAGCTGCAAGTGAATAATCCAAGTTTTTTGCAATTCATTTTGAACATTCTTTTGACATATTTTTGATCAAATGAGTTCTTCATGACTCATATTTATTACAAAATTAATATGATCTCTGAGTTTTTGCCTAGAAGTATTGATGTAAGTATTTGAAGAAAATTCATTTTCACTGCATCAACAAATTACGATTTTGTGACATGTTACAACAGCTATGACTGATTCACTAATTCATTTTGCACTTACTAACAGATTTTTTGATACACATTGTTCAAGAAATAACCACCACACATTTCACAAAAATAATTCATCCATTTTTTGATCACATAAATTTAACCTCACATCTGTCAACCGAACTGCAATTTTCACACAGGCTCATAGATTATTATATTCAACCGACGGATGATTGAATCGGATAAACACGTCACTTTAATTGATCTTTTCTATTGCATAGCATAGGTACCGGTTTAGCTTAGGTCGTTAGGGCGTTATGATAGTAAATCGCGCAACATTAGGTAGGAATTGGTTTAGGTAGGTTCGATTCTCTCCGAGGTTTCCAATGTTCTCTCCATCGCATTGAGCACGAAGTGAACGTTGGTGGTAATCTGCAAGTGTCTCCTCTGAAACATGATTTTTCCTCAGAATTCAATTTTTTATTTTCAAAAACATTTTGGGCCAAAGCATGCATATTTTACTGAATAATCATTGTTGATGTATTATTATAACTTCACAAATTTTTGGCATATAATTGCTGTCAAATACTTGTTGGTAATTGACTAGTATTTAGAGAGTAACTAAATAGTAACTGACCAGTACCTTGTGAATTCCACTAGCAAGTGCCTCATAACACACAGCGTTACATTACGAATAACCACCTGGTGAGTTTTCCTCAAAAGGCCCTCGTCAGGAGTATAGAAAAACTTACGAGGCACTAGCCATTGACTAGGCGTAATTTCTACTTGGGTCACTTAACTAAATTCTAGCCATCAAAACTAGCGAGGCACGCAGTAGTAACTGACCAGGGACTTGTAAGAAACTAGCGCCACACTCATGACAGCAATTATATGCCAAAAAAGTTGTGAAGTTATAATAATACATCAACAATGATTATTCAGTAAAATATGCATGCTTTGGCCCAAAATGTGTTTGAAAATAAAAAATTGAATTTCGAGCAAAAATCATGTTTCAGAGAGGACACTTGCAGATTACCACCAACGTTCACCTCGTGTTCAATGCGATGGAGAGAATATTGGAAACCTCGGAGAGAATCGAACCTACCTAAACCAATTCCTACCTAATGTTGCGCGATCTACTATCCTAACGCCCTAATGACCTAAGCTAAACCGGTACCTACGCGATGCATTAGAAAAGATCAATTAAAGTGACGTGTTTATCCGATTCAATCATCCGTCGGTTGAATATAATAATCTATGAGCCTGTGTGAAAATTGTAGTTCGGTTGACAGATGTGAGGTTAAATTTATGTGATCAAAAAATGGATGAATTATTTTTGTGAAATGTGTGGTGGTTATTTCTCGAATAATGTGTATCAAAAAATCTGTTAGTAAGTGCAAAATGAATTAGTGAATCAGTCATAGCTGTTGTAACATGTCACAAAATCGTAATTTGTTGATGCAGTGAAAATGAATTTTCTTCAAATACTTACATCAATACTTCTAGGCAAAAACTCAGAGATCATATTAATTTTGCAATAAATATGAGTCATGAAGAACTCATTTGATCAAAAATATGTCAAAAGAATGTTCAAAATGAATTGCAAAAAACTTGGATTATTCACTTGCAGCTCGACGGGTGGTTTTACTTTTCAAATTGAAGAGTACTCTTCATGTTGAAATTTTCAAATTTGAGGAAAAAGCCTTATTTTCTGAGTTGAATTCGTTGTTAGGGTGATGACAAACTTGTAGGAAGAGTTTGAAAGTTGGGTGGAATCTATATTGATCAGGAAAGTCCAAATCGTGTGGCAAAAGTTAGAAAATCTGTCAACTTAGTTTACGGCACATGGGTATTCTATTAGCTTTTCTTCACTAAACGAAATCTAGGAAGGAGAAGTGTATCAAAATTTAGTAAAATCAAGTTGGTACAGAGTAAGAGAGGACAGATATATTCATTGAATTTCATTGGTTATTATAAAGATGTTGATAAATACGTAAAGGCTATGTATGACTCAATTTATCGTCTCTCAATATTTTTGTTTCAATGATTTTATATTGTGTGCATTTTTGTATCTTTTCACTAGTAGGTCGAGGAAACATGTGTATTGAACCTGTTTTATAAATATAATAACATCTATTTGTAGGAACATGATACAACATTATTGGAACAAAAATATTAAAAGACGACACATTGGATCTTCTATAGGCTTTCCTTATTTATCAACATTTTTATAATAACCAATGAAATTCAATGAATATATCTGTCCTCTCTTACTCTGTACCAACTTGATTTTACTAAATTTTGATACATTTCTCCTGCCTAGATTTCGTTTAGTGAAGAAAAGCTGATAAAATACCCATGTGCCGTGAGCTAAGTTGACAGATTTCCTAACTTTTGCCTCACGATTTGGACTTTCCTGATCAATATAGATTCCACCCAACTTTCAAACTCTTCCTACAAGTTTATCATCACCCTAACAACAAATTCAACTCAGAATATAAGGCTTTTTTCTCAAATTTGAAAATTTCAACTTCAAGAATACTCTTCAATTTGAAGAGTAAAATCATCCAACGCGCTTCAAGTAAATAATTCAAGCTTTTTGAAATAAATTTTAAACATTCGCTTGAAATATTTTTGATCAAATGATTTCTTCGTGACTCATATTATTACAAAATTAATGTGAGTTTTTTGAGAAATGTGAGTTTTGAGAAATTTAATGTGAGTTTTTTTTCCCGAGAAATATTGATGTAAATCAATATTGATATTGATTGATATTGATATTGTCGTTGTTGATATTGTCGTGTATTTGAATAGAATTCATTTTCACCACATCAGCAAATTACGATTTTCTACATATTACAACAGTGATGACTGATTCAATAATTCATTTTGCACTCAATAACAGATTTTTTATCTATATTAATCAAGAAATGACGAAAGGAGAGTACTTGGTCGAAACTTATATTTGATTATGACGAAACACATATTCATTCAGTTCATGCTCTTTGAATAATACTCAAATGATGTGTATGATGATGTGTCGTGTAGAAAAGAAAAATGATGCTGAATAGTTAATAAATCAACCTTATGAGAATTGTGATAAGTTATATGGAATAATTATTTCGCTGGTGATGGTTGAACGTTTGTTAAGTGTGTTTCTGTATGCACAACGTGGAAAATCTTGTGAAATTTTCATAAGTTCCGCCTAATTATAACCCAAATAGTTAGTTGAGTTAAACTTATCACTTACTGACCAGTAATTCACGAGTTTTACTTAACTAGTTCTCCCTCACTAGTGCCTCACGAGTTGTGGGGAAAAACTCATGATATTTCTACCAGGGCATATGGAGTACAGTGGATCAAATTACAAGATTTCAGAAGATGATAAAAAGTTGGTATTTCATTTACGGGAATTAACAATATTGCTTGTTCATTTTGTGAGCGAGGAAATATTGCCCAAGTAACACCAATGTGCGTAAAATATTCTCCGAACGTTCCTAGAATATTTAAACGTCCTGCAAACATTTTCAGAACGTTTGACGAAAATTGTGTGTTACTAGGGTGTATATGTATATGAACTTCCATGCTGAAACGTTAACTACTTTTGAAATTATAGAGCATTAAAAAAAGTGATCCAATGTGACCCATGCTCCCTTATTCAATGTTTCGATTAGTTCTAGATTCTACCTAGATTACACCCTGTTTCTCTCATCTATGCTCCAAATTTCCCGAAAATTTCCACAAAGTCAGATGAATTTTCTGAGTAAATTCTCCTTTCTTTACGCATAAAATATAGCATTTCCACTTTATAATTCTTCATTCGATCCTTGTTATTAATTGATAGTTTGTGCTGAACCCGGTGAGGATGAAAATCGGCAAATTCTCGACCTCATTTCGGCCCAAGTTGGAGCAGTCTGGGTCCAGATAGGGCCTTGAATGGCCTAATTTTTGATTGTGGGAAAATTTCTACCCGGGTAAGAATGAACAATAACACAAACAATTGTTACAAATATTTCTAGAATGAGAATCTTTCATTTACAGATAGATCCACCAAATATTTGAATAAACTCTATTATTAGTGATGCATGATATAGTTGTTATTTTGACATAACTGCTGAAGTGCATGCAATTGGAGTAAAATTCACATGGGGACCAATGTTATGTGTACATTGCTACTGAAGTAAACAGCAGGCGTGTTGCCATGGTAACCATGATAACAATGTAAATCCAACAAGACTCTGGAGTAAATTCTACATGAAACCCACACCGTAATTATAACCTCACTTTTCATGTAATTCTTACGTGATCATTTTTTTCCGTGAATATTTGATAAAATTCAATGAAGAATCGAGAAGATTTCAATAAAAAATATCGTGTATCCTTACCTGTTATCGTGAGAAACGGTACCGTATCTGGGACAAAAGCTCCAGATATTGAGCAAATCAATGTTGAACCTTCTGTATCGTACCGTCACGGAATATGTTATACATTCCAAATATTATCATCAATTCGAAACAGCGTATATAATATATATAGGTAATAAACACATCATCATATGTTAAAATATTCATCCACCTACCTATTTCACAATCAGCACCTTTCCATCCTCTTATACACACTTTATCACCATTCTCGTCGCACGTGTAATGACCAAACAAGTCATTTCGCGGTCTACAGAATTTGGTACAGGTTGCATTGTAATAATGATCATCGCATTGAACTCGAATACGATACGCAAGATGGGCGTTTCTTCCTTGATGATTGAGGGTATGCCACGTGGATCCTGGCAAAACGATCCCGCTGTAACTCGTTTCCTCGATCACTCCACCACCTGTTTCATCCCTTGCCTGAAGAATCAGCGTGAATTGTCTCTGAAAGATAAACCGAAAACACGCATGTAACAAATCGATCCAAAACCAAGTGAAACCACGAAAGTGATTCAATTTACAATATCATCTGTTTGATTAATCGAGTCAGTATCGTAGGTATTAGTCTTCTCATCGATGGTGGTCCACATAAAAAATACGTTATTGTAAAGATCGTCGTGTCACATACTCGTCGCTTGATTTACATACCCAGGCCGCTGGTCGCTCTTAACACGACCGTTATAAGGTATTTTTATTTATGACAAAACTGAGAAACATTACGAATCGGCTACTAGGAGAAAAAAGACGCCTCGATTACTCATTTAACGAATATGATCGTAAGTTACATCGGCTATTGTCAGTACATAAATGTTTAACAACTGCTTGGAATGGAGGAACGAGAGAGTTGTGAATAATTTTTGGTCAATTATCGATTGGCGTAAAGGATGAATGAGTTGCAGAGAAAAGGAAAAGAAGAAGAAAGAAATACATTCGAATCTTTCTCCTTTTGATCACCGGAAATTGATTTCTGAATTCATCGATATTGAATACCTACGCATCGTTGATTCGATCAACAACCTACGCTAATTATTCACCGAGATAAAGATAGTGTGAGAAATCGGTTTGCTTGCATCCCGTTGCTTGTTTCTCCTCTCGTTTATGGAAAACAAGATAAAAGAAATGAGCACGATAATTGTTTATTTAGTTTATGAAATATGTCACATAAACGTCAGGTCTTCGGGTGTCGTGTCATCGGCTGTTTCATGTTTAAGAATTATGGCAGATCAACCCGAAACTATTTCCTCCTTTCTCTTGATTATTCCAAGAAAAATGTATAAAAGCGTGTATAAATTTTACAGATTTTTATCTATTCCACTCTATTACGCGGTGAAAGAAAAATATAAATTGGGTAATCAGAATATATTTCTTTTGTGAAATCTAGTTTTGGTGATGATTATAAATATGTATATCAGTAACGAGGGGAGAAAAAAAGCAAAGCACGAACTTTCTTATTACAAGTACGTACTACGTAGAACGTAGACTTCGACAGACGGACGAGCAAATTAGAATACATTTATGAGGTGGAAAAAAGAGCGAGCATGAAAGTCGCGGGCGTGGGAAAGTCAGGCCCCAAGTGAGCCACCAATTAACATCAATTAGCTCTCATCTGCTTTAGGTACTATCAGAGACGGGAGCTGACGTTACGTTTAGCGCGTTGAAGCATCTTATTCTTATTCTTATTCGCCACAATGCACTCTTTTGTACTCCCAAAACGAAGTCGAGAAGTTTATAAATGTCTCCTTAACGGGAAACCCAATGATGTTTCACTTTAGAACGCTTGTAAAACTATATTGCTCTTGATTAGAATATATACAATTCCTTGAGGATTAATCCTTGCACGCAAAAATTCTTTCTCTTTCATCGAACGTACAACAAAGACGTGAAAAAAAAATAATACCACGAATACTATTTCGATAAATCGAACGTTAAGGATTCTTCAATAAGTCACATCAAATAATTTTCACAACGGTTAATCGTTGTTGTGCACTTATGATTCATCAATTTGTATAATGATAAAATTCGATAATCATTGGTATATCCTTTTGAATATATATTATTCTAACCCCGCTTTGTTTATTCATTTTCATCTTAAATTCTTATTCTCATAGGTTGAATTTTAGTTGAGAAGTTTATCACAAAAGAGGAAGAAAATGGATTCCAAGTCATTTGTTGCAAACCTCATTATTCACGGTGATGAAAGCGCAGAAAAATTGAAAAAAAAGAAACAGAAAAGAAAAAGACGTATTCAACGTGTCTCCGTGTGTCGTCGTCGTCGTCGTCGTCGTTGTCGTTGTCGTTGCTGTACTCCATTGTAGGCCTTGAAATATATGTACCCATATGAAAGCAGGTAGTGAGGAATGTGTGAAAGGTACGCGTCTTTTCTTTACCTCCTCTTCAACGAGTTTTTGTTAGATTTTATCCTTAGCGTGCCGATAATGATGATTTGAATTTGAAAAAACCAACTTCATTCCAGTTTGCACGTTCAATTACTTTTTCTAATTTTGTTTCAGATTCGTTTAGACAATTCAGTAGGGTTTATCGATGAGCTGCTGAGATGAGAATTGAATTCGAGGAACTGGGAGGAATTTTTCAACAGTAGAAATAGAAGCGAGGATTTTGGGATCATTATCTACCAGCGATTGAATCAATGAATGAAGCATCAAAGTATCGATTAGATCTAATTGACAGTATTATTCCTCGATTTTGGGCTTGGGATCTCAAATCGACAGTTTTGGGCTACCAAGCCCAACCTCAGGAATCTCGAATTTGCCACGCGACAAACTTGGATATTTCAAACATTGAAAATCTTGCGTCTTTACCTTCGTGAGAAAATAATGTTCACTAAGCGCAAGGAAAAGTGCGTACAAAATCTTCCTCTGACAGAAAGGCCTGGACGCAAAACCGGTGAATAATTATAAATAAATTTCGGTAACTCATTCCCGTACTGCTCCTGGAAGAACCTTGATAGATATCCGTCTTATGCTAGGCAGTTCTAAGTTGGCACCTCATATTCTCACAATAGAACATTCTCAGAACTTCACCTAAACTTGATGAGAGATCAGAACGTTGAAAACAGGGCTCAGCCCTGGTGAAAATCAGCATATGGAGTGACACGGAAGAGTCAACGAAGGAGCATTTAAGCGCGAAAGAAGCGGACATTAAAACGTTTTTACGCTTCATTTGTTCTATCATTCGCTTTTCACAAGCGGAAATTCTCACCAGGGTGTTCGTAGTTTTCACACAACTATTGTGAATTCTGAGTTGAATGATACTGATTCCGCAATCGGGACACAAACATTCTTCGGATCTCCAACGTACAATCTGAAAACTTTCATTCAATTCCCCAGAACTGCCGAGACGTGTCCAACCCCTCTCTAATGTAATCAAATACCAATTCAACATCGTGGTTTTCTGGTGTATTTGTGAATTTTTCATACCATAATTGACTCCAGAACTACTCCAAAAACCAATTTTACCCGTCTTATATCAAGCGATCACTCTGGTTTATTCTCAGTTGGAGTACAGTCACGCTGAATTTTTACTGAATCCACATTCATTTTCAACTGAGAAAAAACCCAATGATAGCGCGACAAAGTCACAAATACACTGTGTTTCCACGGTGGAATACCAAAATACTACTGATTTTCCACTGGATTTGCCCTAACCCAAATTTACATTCATTAAACACGATGTGATACATTTTATTCATTATAGAGCTCTGTCTCGTGATGATGCACTTTGACTGCAGTTCTGGCCAAATCACTTGGAGTTCTGGGCCCATGTGAAAATTGCCAATCAACCAGGATTGTGAAATTTTTAGATAAAAAATTTTTGATTACAATCGAATTTTCAAATTTTATTTCAAATGTCGGGATTAGAAATTGAAAACTTACTTTTTCATCCCAATGTCGGGTTAACAATTTGTTTTAATTTTTTAATCTTTATAGCGGGGCTAGAAATTGAACAATTATTGTCAACCTGAGTTTGTGGGATTAGAGAATGAAAAAACGAGTTTTAATTCCAGTGCTAATCCAATTATCCTTTTAATGCATTATTTTCACGGAGAGAACCCACTGAGCATTTCCGTTAAAACCTTGCATTAACATTGCAGCGATATTGATGCGATCTTAAGGTAGTTCTCCGGGAGAATTCAGGATCAAATTAGGAAAAAACTCTGCCAATTGGCACACGGCTTCCTCGTTCTTAATCAGTCAATTATGATGGGACTTTTGAATTTATAATACATTTTATTAGAAAAAACTATACATGTATAAATTTTTTATAATTCTTCGTCCTCTCTCTTCTGTAAAGTATTCAAAGATATTCCCTGGATATTTCAGACTGTTTCATGAGTTCAGTTCGGAGAAATCTTACAGACAAGATCTTTAACCGGATGGTACGCTGATATCCCGTGAAGAACACTATCGGATCACAATTACCAGATGGTAAAAATTTAATCGCAATCGTATAACAGGAAACGGAAACATGCCCGATCGCAAAATAAAAACACTGCATAAAGCTGTGGTGGAAATTTCATGACAATTGGATGATAGAAACGGAAGTTATCCGCATGTTAACGATGTTTACGAAATTTCCAAATTTTGTTTCGAAGCTCACTTTCCACTTTCTTCTTTCAATTCCGATTTGTTTGAAATTCACACCATACAACTAACCCCCCGTAAACTGATTATACTATAAGTTTCATGGCATTTGGATGATACCGACATGGGGAAGGCATGCTTTCAAAATATTTTCAAATAATGTGAATCGCGAAATAAAACTTTTCCACAGTTTTCAATCGATTAGAATGAAACTCATATGGGGCCACTATAGGATCATCACCAGAACGTGGTATAAGTTTGGTTGCAATCGGATAATAGGGAACGGAGATATACGCATTCGCAAAATCACGATTCTTCGAAAAATTTCTCCTCACCCTTCCCGTTCTTCTGTAACGATGAGGTTGAAACTCATATGGAACGACTATCAACACTGCACATGACTCTGGTGAAAATTTCATCACGATCGAATGATACGAACAAAAGATATACACATTCGCAAATTTGTTACATACACACAGACCAATCGACAGACAAAAAGGAACCTGATTTGCTTTGTTTTTACTCCCCCCAATTCCAATGTGCCTGAAATTTATATCATATAACTAACATCTCGTGAATCGAATATACCCAGAGTTCCAAGACAGTCGGATAATATGGATTCCTCGTTTAGAGGGAAGCTTTGTGATCATTTCGAGGAGCCGAAAATTTTTTTGTCTCGAAATTAAAAATCTCCTAGACCAAAATGTTCCTCAGAATTCGGGGAACAATTTTGTTACCGTGTCTGTCTGTCTGTCTGTGTGGCTGTAGCCCCCCCCCCCCCTAAGTTTCGTACGCGCACATCTCCCGTTCTGCTTATCCGATCGTTTCGAAATTTTTATCACAGTTGTGGACTAGGGTGATAGTGGTCCCATATAAGTTTCAACCTGATTCATTCAGAAGAATTGGGTGGATGTGAAGAACTCTGACAAGAAATGAACATTTTCCACCCTCAAAAATCGATTTCTTCGAAAAACGGCTGTCATTTTGTTATTTTTTAATGAACAAAAAATATCCTAATTCACGCGACAGGCACTTGAACAAGGAATGAATTGGTATGTTTTGCTTCCTCGTTCAGAGGGAAGCTTTGTGATCGTTTCGAGGAACCGAAAATTTTTTTGTCTCGAAATTAAAAATCTCCTAGACCAAAATGTTCCTCAGAATTCGGGGAACAATTTTGTTACCGTGTCTGTCTGTCTGTCTGCCTGTCTGTGTGGCTGTAGCCCCCCCTAAGTTTCGTAAGCGCATATCTCCCGCTCTGCTTATCCGATCGTTTCGAAATTTTTATCACAGTTGTGGACTAGGGTGATAGTGGTCCCATATAAGTTTCAACCTGATTCATTCAGAAGAATTGGGTGGATGAGAAGAACTCTGACAAGAAATGAACAATTTGCGTACGCGTGTATCTTTGCTTCCTATTATCCGAATCCGATCAAACTCTAACTACATTTTAATCATCACCCGATAGTGGTCCCATATAAGTTTCATCCAAATCGGTTGAAAACTGTGGGAAATTTTTCTTTGGATTCTGTATTTTTTTTAAGCATGCCTTCCCCATGTCCATATTATCCGAATGTCTTGGAACTCTGAGTATATTCGATTTACGAGATGTTAGTTATATGATATAAATTTCAGGCACATTGGAATTTGGGGGAGTAAAAAAAAAGCAAATCAGGTTCCTTTTTGTCTGTCTATTTGTCTGTGTGTATGTAACAAATTTGCGGACGTGTATATCTTTTGTTCGTATTATTCGATCGTGATGAAATTTTCACCAGAGTCATGTGCAGTGTTGATAGTCGTTCCATATAAGTTTCAACCTCACCGTTACAGAAGAACAGGAGGGGTGAGGAGAAATTTTTCGAAGAATCGTGATTTTGCGAATGCGTATATCTCCGCTCCCTATTATCCGATTGCAACCAAACTTATACCACGTTCTGGTGATGATCCTATAGTGGCCCCATATGAGTTTCATTCTAATCGATTGAAAACTGTGGAAAATTTTTGTTTCGCGATTCACATTATTTGACAATATTTTGAAAGCATGCTTTCCCCATGTCGGTATCATCCAAATGCCATGAAACTTGTAGTATAATCAGTTTACGGGGGGTTAGTTGTATGGTGTGAATCTCAAACAAATTGGAATTGAAGGAAGAAAGTGGTAAGCACTGAGCTTCGAAACAAAATTTGGAAATTCCGTAAACATCGTTAACATGCGGATAACCTCCGTGTCTATCATCCAATTGCCATGAAATTTCCACCACAGCTTTATGCAATGTTGATCGCAGTCCTATATAAATTTCAACTTGATTCTCTACGAAAAACGGGAGAGAGAAAGAAAACATGTATTTTCTTTTCAACACAAACGAGGAAGCCATGTGCCGATTGGCAGTTCTTTGAACTTATTCAATTCGGTGAGACCCTTAAAATGCAATTCTCATATCATATTGTCATTTCAGAATCTTACAAAGACTAGAAAAAATCGCAAATTTTTCACTTCCATGTTCTTTATATCTTTATACACAAGGAAATGGAAATATTGTGATAAGGTCAAAAATCTATTATCGAGAAAAGGGTGTTTGGTCTTTGGAAAATACTTTAAAACGTCGGAAAAACGCGATCCCCGACAGTGTTCGCGTGTGTCTGTCTGGCTGGCTGTCTGAGATCTTCAAAGAGTGATCGCAAAAAAGAGTATTTTTCCGCCTACTTTTTGGAACCGCGAGTTTCAGGTTGAAATGCATTCTAACAAATCCTCTATGCTGGCCATTTTCCGGTGAGCATAACATTGGGTTTGGAGGTGAAGTAGTATCAATTTTCGACCAAGATTATGTAAAAATCTATAAGTTTTCTATAGAAAAGAATCGGTTATGTCAAAAATCTATCGATCCTATCGACTTCTGTATCTCTAAAATCATTGTTGTGCTCACCGGGAAATAGTATTCCCTTGCAAATGATCGGCATAGGGTATTTTTCAGGATGCATTTCAACTTGAAACTCGCGAAACAGGCGATTTTTGTGCTTACTCTTTGTTTGGTCCAAGATAACTTTTGTTGGAATGAATTTGAATCATTCTTTTGTCAAAATGTGGAGCTTAGTGAGGAAACGAGAACGTCTCATTTTCGTTCAGATCACAACCTCAGCTATTTTGCAACTATGGAAGAAGGGATTTGATGAATATTTGATCTTTCATCTTCGTTGATTTTTTTGAAAACGGAAACATGAGGAAAACATGAGAGTAATCTATGATTCTTCATACAGCTGGTTTAACTCTAATTGAATTGTGGGCATATTCGTTTTCATGGTGAATGAAAAGAATATCACATTCCAAATGACTATTGTTGTTTACTATTTGCGCATTACCATATTGAAAAGTACAATAGAAATTGTGGTATTTCCTGTAAAATTGGATAAAAACACCATAATGTCTGCTGTAATTTTCAATATGGTGCACGAATAGTAAACTACAACAGTCATTTTGAATACAATATTCTTTCCGTATGTACATTTCGGTTTTCTAATATCTTTTATTGCCAGTTTTATAATAAAATTATAATAAACTGTACAAGATAGTCCTAATACATATTAATGCATGGTATATACTGTGTATTATGTTGTATAATCAATTTGAATACATTTTCTAATAAAACTTACGAAAAGTAAATATTGATCTTCTTCATGTGCTTATAGTACTCAGTATTATATCAGATAGCTGTCCCTATTTTAACCATATTTTTTAATAAGGGTTATTAGAAATCTAATAAATTTTATTACACATTTCTCTCCGCGTATTCAATCGATACTGTCAGGACAAGATTGGAATGCCAGAATTCTACCATAGTCGGTGCATACAAACGAACGGCACTGACTCGGTTGTAAGTAATATACATGCCCTTATATGCTGTTATCATGCAGACTTCTTGCCAGTCCTGATTGCTTTGGTACCCGCGTAAAAATGCCTGTTTCAAGGCGACGCTGACGAACGTGATGGGATTATTGGATCCACAATGGCACAGTTTTATTAAGCAAGCGTTGGTTTCAACCCCGAATGGGTGCCAAACCAACGTGAACGAATATGTAGTGCAATTTGACAAGAGATTTGATTATTTTTGGAAATTTTCCATATAACACTGTTGATTCGAACAATGTAAAGAACCTATATTATTCAATGCATGGTTGAACTCTGAAAAATATTATTAAATACAATAATTTTGTAGAAAATAGCATTAATATTGACGGAATTATGAATTACGTAAATAGCCGACACCCATACAGAAGTTTTTAGGTTCCGCCAATGCTTACAATAGAATATGGCTTGCCGCAATGTCGACAGGCAAGGCTTGGCAATCTGTAAATATTCAATGTTGATTAACAACAAATATAATGTTGCACCAATATCGAGGTTCAACGAATTACGGTTGTCAGCCTACCATTGATTCACAATTCCGCCAGGCTAGGTGCTTGTTAGGCTTATTCTTGGCCCAACATTGACTAAACGATAGATTCTGCACTGTAAAAAGAGTTACGTTAATAGTTAACATATATCAATTTCAAATCCGACCTAATGTAGCATAATTTCAAAGAGAATCTATTGTCTTCATGAACAACGCAATATATTAATAGTTAACTGATGATCCATTGTACATAATTATGATGAGTAATTAATAAAAATATGATTGCATTCATAATCTATTATATTAAAGGGTGATAGATCATCAGATAACTATTAATATAATATATTATGTGCGAATAAAATAGATTAACCCTAATATCATGCTATATTAAGTCGGATTTCAAACTGATATTTGTTAACTATTAATGTAACCTTTCTACAGCGTATTGAAAGTGGGGATCATTTGAAACGTGGTTGAATATTGCCACAAACTTTGGTCTAGTCTGGATAAAAATTAGTTTTGAGCAGTTCTAAAAATTAGAATTGCTAACTAAATTACTGGTCGAGTGTTTCTCGCGAGTAGTGAGAGGTGTATACAAGGAATATATAAGACTCAAATAATTCTCTGGGAAAACAGTCAATCGTCCTTTGTTACAGATTACACCAGAGGGTTCCTACTGCCGATTGATATTGTTTTGTATACTTCTCATCGCAAATTTTAGCGACAAAAAACACCGAGTTGTTTACAGATAAATGAGGAAAATACATTATGATTCCAAATAACATATATTGGAAATTGTAAAATGCGCATACTTTTTGTATATTTCTGGGTTAATTAGTTTTCACAGTTTTATCATTGGCACAACATTGATAAACAAACTTTTCTATTGTTCACCAATGATGGTCTATATCATTGCCCTTTCTGCACCAATGATGGGGCTCCATTGGAAAAATCCATTGATAAATCATAAAATGATGTTATCATTTCAGTGTTGCGGTCAGGGTTGTATGTTGCGATCTAAAGAGAGCGTTGAATGTGTAGGAATCGAGAATTCCCACGAAACTCCCCAGAACTGCCAAACAGGCGAGTCTAAACATTCTGTCTCGCAAAAGTCCACTTTTACTTCATTCCTGGTAAAATTATATTCAGTTCTGAATTCAATCATGGGAATTCTTTGCCCTGAAAAACACAATTCTCTTCAGAACTCCACCTTGGAAGCCGGAAACTCCTGACTGCGGTTCTGATCAAATCACTTCGAGTTCTGGGTTCAATCATGAGAGTTCCCGAACATCCCAAGAACATATATATCCTAAAACTCCTCGGTAAGAGTTGAGGACTCCTGATGAGGACCCCTGATGACCACTCCAGAATTACACTGTGGAAAATTTCTTGAATTTTCATTCATTTTCCAAGTGCACTGGTAAATGAAATTTCCAATTGTTGGTGAAACTAAGAATTCAATCACATGTAATTGAATTTTCAATTTTTGCTATATTATATTACCCATAATAGTACAGTTTGATAATTGAATTTTCATTCAAACGTCATTGAAATTTCAAGACCTTTTTCAATCACGTGAGTGGAAATTGCTTCCATTACATGTGATTGAGGCTTCATGCAGAAATTTCTAAAAGTGTAAGATGACAAAACATTAGCCGAAGCGTAGGGACTCCGTCTCCGTCAGCAGTCCTTACTCAAATGAAGTCAATTTCGAGTTGGATAATAGCATTTCCACGACCTATGTGCAGTGGGAATTCACGGTAGGGTGTGAGCCAAGTGTTTCTTTGGATATAAGAAATTGGTATTTGTATACCTAGGTCGAAATAAAAATTTCTTTGCTTGGAAAAAATTCAGTATTCGCTGCTTATTCCAAAGCATTCATTTACATGAGAGGAAAATATTTATTTCCGTTCAAAAGATATTTATTTTGATCTATCTAAATAACCATCTCTTGGATTCAAAGAAACACTTTCATCTGTGTAGGAGTGAAATCTCACTCTTGTTGGACTAGTAGTGTTTTCACTTTTTAGAAGTGGATTTTCACTCAAACAAATTCAGAGAGTGGGACGTTTTTTGAACTTTCAGAAAATTTCTCTTACGCCACAATGGGGTGAAATGGCAAAAAGTTGAACAAAACTATGAGGAATTCTCAAATTTGCGTGAGATCCAGTGTTCGGGGGTTTTTGAGGTCAGTGATTACGAATCCGCTATAAAAATATCAAAATTTGAAATGGCGGATCCAATATGGCGGACAAGAATTAGAAAACTCAGCGAATTTCTTATAAATTTAGTTCATAGTGATTTTTGAGGTTGCTGATCACGAATCCGTTGTTGGACATTCAAAATTTATAATGGTGGATCCGATATCACGTACAAGAATTCGAAATTTCAGCGGATTACACGGAAAAAATAATTTAGCTGCAGTAGCTAAGTAGCTAGCACGGACACGGACAGCCATTGAATTAGCTCCTGCAGCTAAATTTTAGCTGTTACCGCAAATAAATTCACTACAAATGCAAATTTTTTTGCTTTAACAGCTAAAATTTAGCTGCAGGAGCTAATTTAATGGCTGTCCGTGTCCATGCTAGCTACTTAGCTGCTGCAGCTAAATTATTTTTTCCGTGTATCCTTCAAACTCTGTACCCAGGGGTTGTTAGGGTCCCTGATTACAAATTTGTCGTCAAAATTTTGAAATATGAAATGAAGGATCCAATATATATAGTGCACAAAAACTCGATAATTCAGCGGATTTTCTTCAAATTTGGTTCCCAATAATTTCTTAGGTTTCTGATTGAGAATCCGTTATCAGATTTTCAAAATTCATGATGGCACATCCAATATGGCGGACAAAAATTTGAAAACTCAGCGGATTATTGTTCAAACTCGGTACCTAGAGGTTTTTGGGGTTGTTGATTACGAATCCACAATTAAAATTCGGAAACAAAATGGTGAATCTAATACAGCAAATTATTGTGTCTCACACTGAGAGAAATGGATTGGTGAAATACAGCACTGATTTTCATATTATTCAGTAGAATTATCAATTGCTGAAATATTACTAATAGATCTTATAAGTTCATCCAAATTTACCCAAATTATGCAAAACTTTAATAAAATGTTCAATGAATATTATCATACGTTCAGTTTTGTAATCATTACATATTCAAAAAGGATGTACAACGATATTTCTTATAAACTACAGTAAACACTTCATCAATTGATAGTCTTATGATGTGAGAAATAATAGTGTCACATAACTACGAATAATAACTCCATCAAAAAGTAAAATGTTTGAATACCTTGTAGCTTTCATTCCTACTTGTGAAATTATTTTTCCTAAATTACTGAGCAATGTTCAATATAAACATTATATATTCATGTAGCTTTGTTGTGCGTACCTCTATCGTATATAAATATGTATTGTCTACGACACTTATTTTGGAAACATTAGTGAACTTTCAAGAACATTCTTGTTTTCATATTTTCCAGTGATTGGTTCGTAACCTTTTGAATAAATATTACTGTCTATAGTTCACTAAAATCTGCGCTCATCCCCACTACCACCTACTCTAGATCAACGCTTGTGCGTGCAATGCGTGCTTCTAATTCATTTCTCTTCGACTTGTGTTGAACTTGAAGAATATTTCCCTCTCATTCTCAGATCTTCATTTTGAACTGACAGCATATTCTTAATGTTTTAGTGTAGTATATGAATTTTTGGCATATTTTAGATGCAATCTATGTCAAAAGTAGAGGGTAGTCTTGATTTTAAAATTTGATTTTCTCGTTGAAATTTATTTTGCTTATAATTTGAAGACGAAGCCTCCCACAGTATTTCGCCAAAGGAAGATTTGCTTAATTTTGCTTTGACAATCACGTACTGAAAGAATAGAGTTGGTCTAAGTTCTTATTGAAACTTGAGCCAATTGTTTCATTACATATTACGCAATATTAGGTTTATTTAAAACCCATACAACACAAAAATTCCACCTGTATTCATATAGAATTCTTTATGGATTCTCAGAATCCAAAGAGTATTGGATATGAGTTCTCTCTGAACTGTATTGCTGTTCAGGGGTTTTTAGAACATGATTTGAGACACTGAAAAAATGCTGTACGGAGAGATATTTCAAATAAACTCACGCATTTTTGCGTACATTATTCACAAAGAATTGATTTGAGTCCTAGCGCTTATGTCACATTAATGCAATTATCATTATTTGTGTTAGGAAATCGATCTTTTGAAATTGATATTCAATTACTGAATCCATTAGAATTTCACCTTTCTTACTGCATGATATTGGTTGATCAAATGTGCCGCAAAAATCAACAAGTAGACCATTATATTTCAATAAATAAGGATCGAAATATTTTACAGGCATAATGGTGAAATTTTACTAAACTATGTAGTGAGGATTCGCTCAACCGAATTTACATACTTCTCTATATTGTAAAGTGATGGACAATATTTTATTGCGTAGCTTATACTCCAATGTATATAAAATAATCCTTTTTTCTCTTAATATCGCGTGGTACACGGAGAAAACTGAATAGTGATATCAATCAAACCAATGGTATCTCGTACTTAACGATTTAGTGAAATATGGACAGACCAAATGTTTAGTATTAGAAACCGAATGCACATGCAGTTCATGTCACCATAACAAGTCAAATTAATTTTACTAAACTTGTATTTCATTCGATTACCCAAGCATTGTTATTCGTACCAAACAGTGAATGGTCGCATAATTGATTCCACCACACAAATCATCTATTCCGCGGAATGGGCATGATAATTTTTACTAAACAACAATATGAATTCGATTCAACAATAAAACGTTTTTGTTATATTATGAAGGTTGTTAATGTTGTCTTTAGAAATAATTTCCCAAAGCAGCAAAAATTTTGATTGTTTGACATTCATTACTGTTTAGTTGAGCGTGAAATTGTAGCATCGAACATCGATTGCACATAACATTCAGGGTGCTGAAAGCGGGAATTGAACCTCAACATCCTACCTACCTACCTACCTACCTACACCTAACGCGTATACCACTTGAGCTAAACTGAACATATAATTTTCCTAGCTTTGCGTATCTCTTATAAATGTTTGGAGAACTTATGATTAGAGGATACTGTTGAAACAATTTTGGATTTTCTAAATAAATTGATTTTGTGAAGTGTTGATTATTAAGACGAGAATCATGATAGGCATATTCCATATACGAGTTATCATCAACTCCTTTCCTGCCATTAACACATTTATGAGAAAAAAAAATCGTTTATAAACAAAACAGTGTCGATAAGCGAGGGGAGTTCGTATATTCGGTTATGTTCGACTCGTTTCGGTTCACTCCGCTCGAGCACGAATAAAATAGTTATTATCACTAAACAGCGTAGTAAAGGCAATTGAGTCAGTCAAACTAACTACACCATCCGTAATATTGATCACACATGGACTACTGCACCGTTTTGTTGAAATCACGAATCTTTACTGAATTATATTTAGTAGAATAAATTGATTGCTTAGTGGTTTCAACGAAACAAGGTTCTACTAAACGATAATGGTGAACCTCACTATTCCAGTTTTCTCCGTGTATATTAGATATGGGATGATTATAATTGAGAAGAAAGGAACGTTTATCTAAAATCCCCATGTGTCACTCAATTATCATACTTTTCAATAACTATAACTGGAATTTTGGTAATGTTTATATAATCTCTTCTCTCAGTGCAAAAAAATTGCATGATGTTTCATAATGAGCACTGTGAAAAGAGGTTTTTTAAAGTTGAAATAGTTGGAAATTATAAATTTGATGTTTTTTCTCAAATATCTCAAGCTACAAACTTCATTTTTGGAGTTTTGACCAGCTTTTTAGCATTTGACCCCACTGTCCTACGTTGTATAAACCTTCCAGTGGCACGTTGCGCTATCTGCGAACTCTTCCTCGGAATAAGATACGAACTTTTGACGATCGCACACAGAGCGAAAGATCATGTATGTCATTCACTTCCGTTTGAATTATTCGACGCTCATTTTCTCCATCAATTCCGCAACAATGGATGTTTTTACATATAAATTATATTAACCACTGCTACCTCAAAAATGAACCTTTTCTTCTTTTTCTTCTTCTTCCTCCTGCCTCTATATATAGATTAGAATTTAACTAGCGTGACTATTCAACGCCTACGATATCTTTTCAACTCTCTTAGCTTCACAATGGCGATAATTCTTCACTTCGCCTTGATGAAGAATCATCTATAAAAGATTCAAAAACTACTCACACCGAGGATTTGTGTTCCCGAATTGAAATTGGTGAGTCGCGGTTGGTTAGCTGAATCATTTATCATCCGTGTTTTGCCTCTTGTTACGCGAAAGTTTCAACGGTAACATCATCACTCTCTTTTGAAAATACTCAATTCTTCCTTGACGAAACAATGCGTTTTATTCGCAAAATGTGAACGCTGTACGTTGTACATTGTACGCTGTACGCGTTTGGTCGATCTCCGCGTTATTTGCAGTACTTGAGTATTCTGTTCTCTTCTAACGTACGCAGGAAGGTATTTGATTAATTAAAACAGTAAATATTTTTTGGTTATAGTTCGATGACATTGCTATTATCAACATTATTTGTCAAGGGCTCTTCAAATCCGAAGAGCAGTGGGTATATAACGGACCGAAACCCACGTAAATATACGAGAAGTTATGCTCGTGGAAATAAATTAAACATCAAATCCATATATGCGAGTACGGGTGTATGTATGGGATACCTTCGTGTGTTTCATAAGTATTTCGTGGGCCTTGAGAGGGACCTCTTTTCATATATATTCTCCTTAGTTCGACGACAAAAGAGTCAAGTGATAGACACGTTCTGTACTCTTTCATGCTGACAGTTTTGAAAAGCTGCTAGAAACATAAGTATAGAAGAAGAGGAAGGAGGAGAAAAAAAGAAGCAAATAATAAATCTAAAAGTCTTTGGCGTTAATTGTCACCCTACGGATATGTCAGTGAAATCATTCTGACGTGATTTCAACGATTCTTTTCGAAATAGATGATGTTGTAACAGGAGGTTCATACTGAATTATTTGAATTTTCGTTTCGGAAGGTGAGGAATCTAATGCTGTAGTTTACGTTGGGTGCATTCAATTTGTTTCAAATCTCATTGGCCCATGATTAAATGACTGACCAGGCCTTCGCGCTGAATATTTAAGAAAAAAATAAAAAAATAAATCAAAAGCATACAAAATAATTTTATCACACAGAAAAAATTGGATGATTTCTATTAGCATCTGAAACAAATTGCGTCAATTCCAACTAAGTGAATTGTATGACAATTGCAGTAAATTGAAATTATACTTGAAAATTGCGGTAAATATGACAAGTAATTTTTTTGCGGGCAAGAAAGGAAGGGTCATCGAATCTTTTTGTGTACTTGGCGTGAAATGTATGTGTACTTGCCGCGAAGAGTGTACGATTCCAGTAATTTTCAAACGAATACAGGTGTGTTCATTAATCGTTCGTTCTGTAATTTCACAGCACGTTCTGGGAATTTTCTATTTTAGGCACGATCCCCGTCCATGGAAATGTCTCTTCATTAGGATTTCACGTTGGATCGATGACGATTTCATCGTGAAAGAAATAAAGAAAAGAAAAGTTCTTTCGGCAGAAATGACAGGAGAAGGGAGGAAGAAAAAGGAGCAAGCCTCTGCATAAACACGATTTATAGGGTCCAGTGGATCTCTATGAGTGACAGAGCGAATGAATAATTCGTGAGACAAGATTTTTTTCCCCGCTCGTTTGAGCACCAAATCGTTTGAAATCTATCAAGAATCGTTGGATTCCATCACGTCGATCGGATAACCGTTAACCATTATTATTGAACGTTTATTCATGTGAAAGAAGAATTGTCGAGAAAGGATTTGCATGGCTATGACCAACGTACGCGGTAGTTAGAGCTTTAATAAACATTTTTTTAAGCAAATCAAAGGAGTATTGGAATTGCAATTGGAAATGATTTTTTTCCCGTCGTTGGTACGTTCTTACGTTGGTTGCTTCGTTTGGTCGTTCGTTGATCACCTTCGGTTTAAGCTTCGTGTTTATAAGGAAGATGCCCGCGGGTGTAAGTGCATCACACAAGCGCCTGCGCTCACGCTCGCGCAGCAGCAGGTCTTTTTTTCTCTCCCAGGACCGGTTTCGCAAGAAATACTTCCAGCTTTCTATGTCGACGTGATCCTTCTGGCTGCCCTTCAAGTTCTTTGCAGCACTACACATCGTTAATATAGAACTATATGATTGTATAAAGACCAGCACGATTAGAATATATTTATTACCTTCTAAGAGCAATATAATAAATTTGCCGTTACATCGCATGAGGTACAATTGCGGCGCGTATTCGTACCTACCGTGGCCATCTAAAACTGTCTCGTAAACAATGCCCGGCCCCGTAATCCCGGTAGAGAAATAAATATTTTATATAGTTTCTTTTTCACAAGATCCTGGAGAATTAGGTACACGACGATCAATCCAATTCGGAGATTCTTCTTTTATGCTTCGCGCAGGAAAATGAGATTAGATTCATTGAACATCTATTAGACGAAACATCTCAGAGCTAGTTGTGTGAAAAATTTCTTCAAAGCAAGAGTCTTAATACGAACAGATATTTGCATTAAGACACCCCACAAAGCTACGAGATGATTTATACCAACCCAGGGGAGATACATTATTTTTATTACCTTCGATCGTAACATCGATGCAGAAGGCGTGAATAAAATTGTAAAACGTTTAGGGGAAAATGCAATTACGGAAAATTTCTGACGATCACGAAGTTCGTGAAGACCGACTGAACCGTAGCCGTAGCTGTAGCGTTGCTCTATAGTCTGAAAGAATTAACAAAGAACCCCTTTATTGCTGGCAACCAATTAAAATCATAACTACAGTTATCTATCCTCGGCACGTAGAGATTGAAATGCGAATTCGAAATACCGGTTGTCATAGAGTGTGCTTGTTGTGAGATCAGTACAAGCAATATCTTGACGTCAATTATTATTCTTTGTGCACTTTCATGAAATCGTTCCTATATATACAAGAAAAAGAGATTGAAATGCTCGAATTCGACTTACCGTCCATCGGAAGGTGAAAGGTAACTGTAATGTGACCGGCTCTGTTAACGTAAAAGTATTCTGGCCAAGAGCGTGACTAGATACATTGCCGAAGCTGCATGAGCCGATGGCAGTGACGTTCGACTGGTATTCTTTTAGGCAGAGCCAAAAGGCCGTCGAGCACGGGGTTGTACAGGGTGGAAATTCACCCCGTCCACCACCTCCTCCTCCTCCGCAACATCTACCGTCCACCAAAGTGCCCCTGTTGTTCGTAAGAGAGAGGATCTGCACTTCAAAGAATCCGCTCCCTACAGTTGCCTGTGGAAAAAAACCAATTTTTCAGATTTGAATATCAAATATCGATCTATGGATGAAATTTAAGGTCTTGTTTTGAATAAGTATAACACTTTCGATTGTGGATCGATGTTATTGCGAGACAATAATCCCATTTAATAATCCCTTGATACAATACTACCGCTTTGACTTGACATTAATCGGATAATCGATTATGTTTATCGAATATATATCAAGTTAAATCAGTGGCACAGCTTTTTTAATTCAATCCCTTGAGGATATCGAATTTAATATCAGTTTTATTTACAACGGATAGCGCGGTGTGAGGTATCCGATCATCCAAGATCGAATTCCAATTTCTCTTTCGAAATTAGAATCCTTTCAAGGTGATTGTTTGTGTATGAATTCAAAGAATCGTTATTCCTCTCGTGTGGAATTGTTGTGGAAAAAGATTCAATTTGTATGAATAAATCATCATGAAGTGCCAAATGATTAGTACATTGAAAGAAAAACCCAAATATGTCGCTCGATTGGTAGAGTACCTTTTCGATTAGAGAGAGATCCCAGTTTCAAATCCCAACGCAGGTTTGTCAAATTTTTCAAATTCTATTTCTGTGTACAGTTGAGGAATTGCTACAAGCTTCCTCTGTTTTTCTTTTCTTTCCATCAATCTTAAGAGACATTCACATCTTGAATGCTAGTTACAGTTAAGGAATGTTCTGATTGTGCAGCAGTCTACTTAGGAGAGCATTTTGATGATTTGATATGTTTCTTCATATACAATTTAAAGTAACGCCCCAAGAAAACAAAAACCTTCTGGGTTAAATTTACGTCCATCGGACGTGAATTGACGTTCATGGAAAGTTCAATGGACCTTCAAATGTCTGGACGTTGGATAGACCTCTATTGAACGTTCCTTGAAGCTTGATGTTCTCTTGGGGTGGTGAATTCAATGTGTCACACTAAAATGCAAAATGTACCTCGATGTACACAATTAGAAGAGCTTGTCTACTTATCACAGAGAGAAAAAATTTGCTGATACAACAATTCTAGGTATTATATATAGAATAGCAGATCTTTTGTTCCTAACCTAGCTAAAAATTCGCTGCCATAGCAAACTTAATAGCTGAGAGAGCAACATGATTGACTGAAAGAGCAAATTTTTCAGTATTATATGCATTTTTTACTGCCGTAGCGAAAAAATCGATGTCACAACCAACAAGATTACTGGGAACAGCAAAAGGGACCCAGCAAAATCAGATTTCGGAGCTATAGCGAATTGTATTTTTGATTTGATTTGGACTGAAAATTGATCGAACTGATCAAGTTGATGGTATTTTGATTAAGGTGTCCTCACAAAGAAGGAAATAATTCTTCAATTTTAGCGATATCCGGAGCTAACGCCAGAGAAATGGTGCGTTACAAGATTAGATATCATTCTGCCCATAGAGTTCAATTGAAATGCATAACCAAATTTATGAGACGCCGGAAATTGTTTGTTGCCAAATGTAGGAATTGAAGGATACTTGGACTTCTTATGTATATCGCACGTATTCTGCCGGATGAACATTTTTTCCACACTTGGTGAACGTTATTTTTTAAATAGGTAAGGTAAGGTTGATAAATCAAGTGGAGCGTGCGTTCCAAATGTTCAAACGTGCATCAGGAAGAAGAAAAAAAAGTCGACAGTATAGGAACCAAGTTAGGGACGTTACCGTTTGTTCTCTATCTCTGGTGATTCCATACTGAGGAAAAGAAACATTACTATGCAACGTCCTAACAGCGACGAGCTATGCACGGAGAAAAAATGGTTCGCTACTATAGCGCGTACAAAGAAATTTGTTATCCTCGCAAAAATATTCACTCCAGCAGCTAAGACGTTAGTTCTGTTAACAAATTCGTTTATGTCAGCAAAAAAATGTAGTTGTGTCAACCATTTTTCTTGCTCTTTCAGCTAGTTTTTTGTACGCGCTATAGTAATAGACCTGCTTGTTATGCCAGCAAGAATTTTTCCTCCGTGTGTCCAAAATTAGGCATCACTAGGCACTCGTCAGACATCAACTACTTGCGTCCAAGGCTTTACTCAGTTTTCTTGACATAAATCATCGCTGTCTATACATTGCACAGTAGTGTTTCTTTTTCTCAGTGCAGAGTGATCAATTTTTAGGCACTCATTGGTATACATAGTATACCGTGCACAGAGTGCCTATTGCACCCACTATCGTGCTGCGTCCCAATAAACATACAAATCTTAAAGACATATAAAAGACAACTTATAGACTTCTTTTAGATGTCTCACTGAAGACATCTAAAAGAAGTCTCTTGAAGTTGTCTTAAAGATGTCTAATAGATTTTATTCCAAGATTCTTTGAAGATTTAATAAAAGACATCTTTTAGATATCTTAAAAATCAAAATCACAGTATTAATAATATAATAATATACCGATAATGATTATAGGCCTGAATTACAAAAAATATCAATTTTGATATAAAATCAAATAATTGGCGACTTTCATTATAAAAATTTTTATAATCTCATAGTGTGCATTGTTTCTACTGACCAAATTGGATCACTTCGGACCACAATTGATGTTGCACGGATTGAAAACTTAATTCGTTCAAGTACTCCTGCTTAAAGAATTTTATTGAACCAATAGAATCTGCATCGGAATCAGTGGGTTCAATGAGATATTTTGAACAGGCGTACAAGAAAATTCTACGGTCATAGTTTGTGATTCCAAAACACACGAAGGTCCAAAGAATATTCAGTGGAGGTGCATTGAACGTCCGGACATTGGATGGTCCGAACATTCCTTGAACATAAATGTACGTATAATGAACGTGAATTTCACCTAAAAGATCTGTGTCTTGGGGAAGTTACAGGGATGGAATATATAATTCGCAAGACATTTTCAGATCATCTGAAAGTGTGCTTCAACCGTGGTTAATAAAACCTATTCATTCCTATTGAATGTACTAAATTCACATTAAAATTCAAATTCTGCACGTTTAATAGGAATAAATGGGTCTCTCATCAATCAGGGAAGAGGTCCTAAGAAAAATTTGCATCATATCTAAAACTCGCCTTGAAGAAGTCTAAAAAATATCGTCTAGATATCTAGTAAGAGTTCTAAAATATAATATAAATATGTCTTACTCAAGACATGTTTTGGATGTCTAAAACTGTCGCATAAGACATCTTTTAGACTTCTTTTAGATATCTTTTAGAACAGTTTGTAAGACATCTTGCGAAGTCGCAAGACATCTTTTAGATTTCGAAAAGATATCTTTTTGTCTATGTGGGGTGACAGTATCTTTTGAAATATTTGAACAATCAAATTGGGAGTTGCACAGTTATTCATTTCATGCAATACTGATTGAGATTCCGTGGGGTTCTCTGTGTGTCTGTCTGTCTGAAGGTGTGTCTGTCTGTATATGGGATAGCTCTGGAGGAAGTGGACGAAATGGATTGAAATTTATAGGGGACTTTCCTGAAACCCTTTCCGAGATACCGTTTTTTTTTTTTTATTGGAATCGGACAAGTCCTATTTTTTTTTCTTTTTTTCGTTGAAAATAGATGATCGCGGAGAAAATTTTCTCGGCTGTATACATACACATATACAGGTTGGTTGAAAAGTTTCTGCGCTCGAAATGAAAGAATACTGTGTTTCTTACGAAATATATTTTTTTATTCAATATAATCTCCTAGAAGCTCAATACACTTGTTCCAATGATCTTCCAATAATTTTATCCCATCCTTATAATGGTTTTCCGGAAGCTCTGCAAAATAACCGTCTACGGCTGCTATGGCCTCTTCATTCGACGAAAAATGCTTTCCACGAAGGAATTGTTTGAGATTTCTGAAGAGATAGTAGTCGCTAGGAACCAAATCTGGCGAATACGGTGGATGTTCAAGCAATTCGTACTTGAGTTCTTTGAATTTAGCCATCGTCAAAACACTTTTGTGAGCAGGTGCATTATCTTGATGAAAAATGATTTTTTTCTCCTTTAAACCAGGTCCTTTCTCACGAATTTTTTCATCCAGCTGATCCAAAAGGCTGCAGTAATATTCGGAGTTGATTGTTTTACCTTTCTGAAAATAATCAATGAACAAAATTCCTTTTGCATCCCAAAAAACTGATGCCATAACCTTCTTTGCTGATCGTTGTGACTTCACCTGCTTTGGAGCTGAACAACCAGCTTCAGTTCACTGTAAACGTTCTTGTTTCAATTTAGGATCATGGTGGTAGATCCAAGTCTCATCCATAGTTATAAAACGACGCAAGAAGTCGGTTTTATTCTGCTTAAAACGCTCTAAATTACGCTGAGAAATTTGTTTTCGATCCAGTTTTTGTTGAATTGTTAGCGTGTGCGGCACTAACTTTCCAAACAGTTTTTTCATACGTAATTCTTCATGTAAAATATGGAGTACTCGTTCATCTGAGATGCCTATGGCATTAGCAATTTCACGCTTAGTCAAACTTGGATCTTCACTAACCATATTATGTACATGCTCAATGATTTCTGCTGTGGTTGCAGTTTTTGGTCGTCCTTCGCGTGGATCGTCTTCAAGGCTAGTACGACCACGTTTAAATTCATCAGCCCAAAATTCAACGGTGCGTTTTGAAGGTGAGGACTCCTTATACACTTCTAACAATTGTTCATAAATTTCCTTTGCTCTTGAACCCTTCAAAACAAAGAGTCTGATGACTGCACGATATTCAATTTTTTCCATATTAAGAAAAATCAATGACACGTCAACTTCAAATGGCTTGTAAACAAAGAATGAATTGACAGAATGACTTGTCACTTTGCATGTGTTCTCAGGACAGATATACCAACTTGAGAAAAAAAAGTTTTAAGCTAGCAGTGCTATCTCTTGGTGAGCGTAGGAACTTTTCAACCAACCAGTATATAAGTCATTTTCTCCGCAGTCTTTGAATATTCGGCATTTTGGCTTGAATCGATGAATTATTATAAAACATGGGTCCTAGGGGTTTTCGACGATGCTGAATCCGAATCTATAATCAAATCCCAAATTCAAGATGGCGGGTCCAAGATGGCCGACGTGAATTTAGTCAATTTCGCATTCGTGAACAGATTTATGTAAAACATGGGTCCTAGGGGTTTCCGAGGGTGAGGAATTCGAATTTGACATCGAAAAACGAATTGAAAATGGTGGATCCAACATGACGGACGTGAATTTAGTCGTTTTGTCATTTATGGACGGATTCTTATAAAACATGGGTTCCAGGGGTTTCCGAGGGTGCTGAATTCAAATCTGGGGTCAAATCCCAAATTCATGATAGCGGATCCAAGATGGCGGACGGGAATTTAGTCAAATTCGCATTTGTGGACAGATTTATATGAAACATGGGACCTAGGGGTTTTGAAGGGTGAAGCTGACATTTCATGGGGCGTCGAGCGGCAGCGTCAACATTGGAAGAAATGGGAGGTCCGATCGGTACTCTTTTTTCTTCCAATGTTGACGCTGCCACTCGACGCCCCATGAAATGTCAGCTTGAGAAATTCGAATCTGACGTCGAAGAACGAATTGAGGATGGTGGATCCAAAATGGCGGACGTGAATTCAGTCAATTTTGCATTCATGTATAGGTTTATATGAAACATAGGTTCTAGGGATTTTCAAGGGTGCTGAATTAAAATCTGGGTTCAAATGTTGAAAGAAAATAACAATTTCGATCTTCCCGTGTAAGCTTTACTGCATCCGAACACTCTTCAAGAGCTGATTGACGTTATGACAACTGCGCAATAGTCAGAATCCAAAAGTGAAGGAAGCAGCTATTGAAACAAATGAAGCCTAAAAATATTCCGATTCATTCCTAAATTACGCCTAAATAACTCTTCGTTACGCTTATTACGCTCAAATGACTTTTACTTTACGCTTTCGTCGCGCTTCCAGGCTTTATTTTCACCAGGACAGTTGAAATTCTGCAGTTCTCCAGGTACCCAGATAACATTTCCTGCGTGCAAAATTTGAGACCGTTATGCACGCGGGATTTGGCGTGTGATTTGCGTACAATCCCCCCGTGATTCATACGGTCGCCCACAAACCGCGTGCGAAGAGCTAGTGCATATTTTGCGCAATTTCTTCCCGAATTCACTCTCACATCGCTTGCAGAAGTCTGTGGATTGAGGGTGATTTTCTGAGAGTGAGATGATTGGATATTGCGTGAATATTTTGCGCGCAAGTTGCGAGCAGTGGTGAGAAAGTCGTTGAATGAAAAATATACATACTGGAGTGTCCGCAAATTTACTCCCAGAATGCAGTTATTGAGATAATTTATAAAAAAGACAGAAATAAGAGGAATACAATTGCAAATGATCAGTGTGCATCAAAGTTATTCGAAATTTATCTTTTGTTGGGGAACAGGATTGCTTAACGATTGTTCAAAAAACAATGGTTGTTTCAACAATTCGTCAACAATTAATGTCTGATTGTTTCATTCAACTGTGTACTATCCCATATGTTTATTCTGAACAGGCTAAGTTTTTGAGATATGATTTTCGAATTCTTTGAAAAATTTAGATTTGTCACAAACGCTGCGTTTTACATCTTCTGATACAAGACCGTTTTGGAGTTAGGGAAAAGAGATTCCTGCAGGAATCTCTTTCCATGAGAAGAAATCAATCATTTTAGTGTCATCCGTCCTAGGATTATAGTCAGTTAGAATTTTAAGAATTTCAGTTATTCCGAATTCGATAACTTCAAATCGCTATAATACCATTACGATTTATTTTTCAGATAGCACAAATCTCTTAGAGGTAACATAAATGTTAGTTTGAAGAGTTTGGTATTGTCTGGGTTTTCTCTAGATATTTGCCTCTTCCAGACTCGGAAAATATGTTGAATTCAAAGATGTGAAACGTAGCGTTGTTGAGATATCCAAATTTTCCGAGAAATCAAAAATCTCCGTACTTCGTCGAAAGAGCACAGAGTCCGTAAAAAATTTCGTCATAACTGCGTTTCAATTCTACAATTTTCAAATCCAGCCTTAAATTTTGAATATTTCAATTCATATAACTCATAGGATGAAATTCCTCATACATGAAAATATAAAATTGCATATAACATCGCACAATGAACACCTGCTATAAATTTGAACAATCGAAATGATTACAAATATATGTAAGTCTTTTTCGACCACGCGATCAGCGTTGTCGGTTCAGCTTAGATCGTTAGGGCATAGGTTAGGTAGGGTAGGAATGTCTGTAGGTAGGTTTCGGTCAGAGGTTCGATACCCATTTAAGGAAGGATAACATTCAATATTTGAATGTGCGGTGGATTGAATTCTGTCTTCTAAAATCCCTTGATATTCAATCTAGAAATGATTTTTTTTTTCAATTCGTAACACAATTTCTTTCGTATTTCCATGGATGAATTGTTGAGAAAAATCTCCTCAAGTTATTCTTATCAATACAGTTGTTTATCGCGTTTGAATAATACGACAAAAGGTAGAGGATTCACTCTCATACCCGTTACATCGGTCGCACGCATTTCACGCGCATAAGATGCAAGCTAGTTGCGCGCAACTCCACTCGCAATTCACGCAACAAAAAGCGACGCACATGGATCTGACTTTGCAAGCGAATCGGAACTCTGAAACGCACGCAAGTCGCTTGTAATTTGCGCACAAGATGTTATATGGGTATATGTTTCCGAATCATTTGGAGATGGTATAAAGGATGGTAGACAATAAGTTTCAGGCTTTCTGAATATTACATTTACAAAGTTTCTCAATTGAGTGAAAAACCGATGAGTGCCTCTTCATATATCTCCGGATATCTGAATTGTTCAAAATGCGAGCGAAGCGAGCATATGTGGCCTACGATCCATTCAATACGAGCGAAGCGAATTTTGAAGGGGGTCGGACTGTTGAGCGAAGCGAAGCAGTGAGGGGGCGGAGAGCTTTCTGGTTGTACACTGAAAAAAAGGTATGACTCTCACAGCTCTACTATTTATGTGTTCTTGCTGTCAGGAGGTATAAGGATGCCAGTATGGCATCAAATGGCAACAAATGGCTATGATAGCGACGCGTTCGGCTGTGGGAGCTATACTGGCGTCCTTATACCTCCTGACAGCAAGAACACATAAATAGTGGAGCTGTGAGAGCCATACCTTCTTTTCAGAGTAGTTTACTTTTGGTTATTTTCTGGCGAGCTAAAAACTTGGTTGGAAAACGGTTACACATATGGTTTTTACTATATACGTAATGACCAATTTGTGACCGAGAAATGATGTTTGGTATGGAAATATTTTTGAAAATCTCTGTAGAATCTTCGAAAAACTCAGTCCCTGATAAAAATGACCGTGAGATTCGGATAGAGGTTCTGTCCGTTCCTAACGGCCATTTTTATCAGGGTTGATTTCCCTCTGTAAAAGTCTGAGAAAGTCTGATATAGTCTGAGAAACTCCGAGATTTCGATGGGCAATCTAATATTTTTGAGACATTGTTCTCAGAGTTTTTGTCAGAGTTTGTCAGAGTTTTTCCGGAGTTCATCAGAGATTGTTGATTAAAACTTCAGATAGATGATAATGAATTTGTCCCTGATAAAACTCTGAGGAAAATGTGATAAATTCCTGTTTTCATGGACAATTAAGTAAGTAAAAATGATCAAAAGCGAGGAATCTTTGGAACGTTTTTCGTAATTTTCAAGTTGAAATTAGCCGCCGATTGTTCTGACTTTATATTGAATTGTGTCAAATGCCACTCATGCTTCATGATTTTTTTATAGCTCTCAGAGAAAAAAACGAACATTTAACATATCTTTCTTTTCAGAGTTTTCTCAGAAAAGAACCATAATCGTCTATCTGGAGATTTAATGAAAAATCTCTGATAAATCTCGAAAAAACTTTGAGAACAATGTCCCAAAAACATAAGATTTTCCATCGAAATCTCGAAGTTTCCTCAGACTTTATCAGATTTTTACAGAGGGAAATCAGAGTTTTCCAGGGATTTTAGAGAGATTTTCAGAAATTTTGCAGCGAAATATTTGCATACGGAGTCTCGTTACAAAGAAAAAGAAGACAACTAAAATGTGACTTAAAAATGTGATCCGTTTTCGCAACATTTTTGATATTTCTGAAGTGAAAAACTAGTGAAACTAAAAAAATCATTGAGAAATAACTAAACACAATCACCAAATCCAGATTGATTGAATTTTGATCGATTTTACTAAAGAAAATATGTCCTAAACGATCATCATGTTACCAAAATCAACATTGTTCAACAATATTTAACTCGAATCCTTGATCTCGATTGGTTCTTGTTACTCGATTCACCCAGAGAAAAGAAATGACGTAATTTGGGAAGTTGAAAATCACGTTATTTTTGTGAGAATTTTTTGACAAGTAAATTCCAAATGAATAGAGTGTTTGGCAGTTATTAATAAAACATTTTGTCCGCTTTTTAATTATATCAACACGCTTTTAGGCGTTTCAAAAGTGACCACGATTTAAACGCTCTGAGCGTATTAAAATAAAACACTCGAATTCGGAATGTAGCCAGGGGGCCATTTTATCATGATATACCACATGATTCTTTTTCAGAGCACTTACTGAGAATAATTGTTCTGCATTACCAAGACAATGGAAGAGCACCATGAACGAATTCTTCTCGAATTCTTTCACCACTCTATAGTTCCAAAAAATTTTCATGAAAAGTTCTATCTTATAGAAAATTCTCAAAGAATTTCAGAATGTTTTGAAAGTTATTTAAATGGAGAAAGAATTTGTCGACGCCGCAAATTGAGGTGATAAACAGGGTGGACCATTTTAAGTGATATAGTCAAATATCTCCGAAACTAGTAGAGATGGAAAAAAATGTTACAAATAAAAAGTTTAGGGTTCCAGGGAGGAAGTATGGTGCTGAGCTTGAAAAATTCCTCAGTGGTCATTTGGAGGTCAAGACGGTTTTTTTAGAGCGGACCCCCATGTTTTTACATGGTTAGAAATTTTGTGTAAATCTGTTGGAAAATCCGTGTGTTATGAATTTTATGTCAAATATTCAACACAAACATGTGTAACTTCTACAGACGCTCCTTGTGTAATCAGATCTCAACTGATTTATAAAGTGAAATCATTCAAACAAGTGGTGAGGAGTGTTAAAATGACATAAGGTTTATGCAACTCAAGATTCAACATAAAAATTGTGTTATCCTCAAGTACCAAGGGAAGATCGCCAGTAGTGGGAGATACTTTTTGATGAAAGTTCCACGTACGTGTAACTTTGGTACTCGTCGGGAAAACTATTCATTCATTTTCATTCATTTTGGCTTCGGCTCTCATTCTAATGGGGCTTAGTTTCCTAGATATGCAGATTTGAAGATCAAGTACAAGTTGATATACGCACAGAAAGTACCCCTATTCATGTAACCAGCGGTGGGTTGAGTGATAGAGCTTCAACGTCCAGTCTCGACGATCCGTCATTGAAGACTATTTTTCTCAATTTATTCTTATAAATTGTTTTATCACACAAAAAAAATGCAATTTCTACATTTAATTGACGTAAAAAAATCCATCAACTACATTTGTTAACTGTTAATTCAGGACCTTTTTTTAATTTCATTTAACAGTACTTATATGTTGAATTTACACGATCGGAAATTCCAATCAAAACTCAATCAGCATCCTTTTATGTCACATTATTCACATCAAGCTTGAGTTACTAGCTAACACAAACACATCATGTTAAATCGACACAAAAATTTGTGTCGACCGTTTGGGACATGTGAAATGTGTTGAATGTAACACAAAATTTCCAACTGTGTACCATGACATTTGAAAGCTGATTTCAAACCCATTACGAAACACTGATCACGGACCCCCTTCCACCCATTGGGGTGCAAGTTATGGACCGTCGAAGTCATTGATGACCGCACACGCGGACTGGGGCTACCGAGAGCGTAAGTGCATGGATAGGCGTGTTGATTCCAAGAGAGAGACAAAGATCAGTGACGACCCTGATCTTTCGGTGAATTATCTGAAAGATGCTTGTGCCTGTTCGAATGCGCATCTCAATCAACGTTATGTGGTATGGTAAATACTTTCAATATTTCGAGCAACCCTTCAACAATTTTTGAGAGTCGATACTCATTCATAACCTTGATAGAATCGGATGGAATAATTCAACAGATTTCAAATGCAATAGTGAATCGTGAGACCGAACACATAACTGCTACTGATGATAAGCAGAGACTCGGTGTGCCTGTTTGTTGATGTTTAAGGTTTTCTTCACAATGGAATCAACTCTAATCTCCATTGGAATCATTCACAATCTTCGGAGGAGAGCGGAGAAGAAGAATCCATAAATGAATGGAAACATTGAATCTCTGCTTATCATGAGTGACAGTTATGTATTTGGTTCATTACGATTCATTATCGCATCTGAAATCCTTTGAATCATTCCATTTGATTCAATCAGGGTTATGAATGAGTATCGACTCTCAGACATTGTTGAAGAGTTGCTTGAAGCATTGAAAGTATTTACCATACCACATAACGTTGATTGAGATGCGCATTCGAACAGACAAAAAAATCCTTTGGGCTCCCAGATAATCCACCAACAGATTAGGGTAATCACTAATCTTTGTCTCTCTCTTGGAATCATCACGCCTATCCACGCACTCACACTCTCGGTAGCCCCAGTTCACCGCGCGACCATCAATGACTTTGACGGTCCATAACTTGCACCCCAATGGGCGGATGGGGGTCCATGACCAGTATTTCTCGAAGGGTTTGAAACTAGCTTTCAAATGCCATGGTGAAAAATGGGGGTCCGCTTTAAAAAAACCATCTTGACCTCAAAATGACCTCTAAGGAATTTTTCAAGGTCAGCGCCATACTTCCCTCCTGGAACCCTAAACTCTTTATCCGATATTTGACTATATCACTTAGAATGGTCCACCCTGTATACAGAATAGTAGCATAGCAGAATCTTCTTACTGAATCAGCTAAAAGTTGCTGAGAGAGCAACGTGATTAACTGAAGCAGCAAATTTTTCTCTATAATAGCAAAATTTTCAGTATTATATGGAAATTAGCGAACAAATTTTGCTGGAGGAGCAAGAATTTTGCACTGCCACAGCTGAAACATTGCAGTCCTAGATAACAAGATTGCTCTGATGGCAGATAGTTGATCAACAGTCCAAACACTCTTTCATTTCTACGCTTTGTAAAAATTCTAGAAACTCAATTGCTAAAATTATGCTTCCCAAATTTTTTGTATGCTCTTAAGGTGATACCAGCGGCCTCTGAAGATGCAACCAGACCCATCGGTTAGAAAAGGACACAACCAAAAGTATTCTGACAGATTACTCGAAAACGAAGGAATAAAATCAAAATATCGCTCTGTACAGACCTTCTTCAATCAATAAAGATGGTCTGTACAGAGCGATATTTCCCTTTTGATTCATTTCTTTATTTTCGAATAATTCGTCAGAAAAGATTTGCCTTGGCTTGCATCATTAGGAGCCGCTTAAGGGGATACCAGCGTACTAACCGAGTAAACATTTTCTCGGTCAGAATTCTCCGTACTTAATTCATGAAAAGGTCTGAAATTTTCAGGAAATCATCTTCAGTACTTCATCTATTGCGGTACAGAGCCCAAATTTCGAATTTCGAAGAAAAGCTTTTTTTCTCAGTCGTTAAAAAACTTTGTTCTTTGAAATTCGAGATTTGGGTTCTGTGTCGCAATAGATAAAGTACTGAAGATAATTTCCTGGAAATTTCCAACCTTTTTATGAATTCAGTGCGGAAAATTCTTACCGAGAAAATGCTTACTCAGTCGGTACGCTGGTATCCCCTTAATTCACTCTGCAAGTGCTTTTCCTGCACTATTGGTTGCACGTTTCATTTTCTTCAGGGCAAACGTTCATCGAAGGGTTTTTAACAAACGTCAAAATTCTGGAAGAAATCTACAAGATATCTTTATGAAGACAGGTGTTTTAGATACATTGAAAAGATGTCTTCAATTCAAAAAGAGATATCTTTAAGATATATCGAAATTATATCTTTTAGACGTCTTTAAGAAATGTTAGAAACATGTCTTCTAGATATTTTTCAAATACATCTTCAGATGTCGAATCAGCATAGTCTAAAAAACATCTTGAAAGAGTTTCTAAATGTTATCCGCTACCGCTATACATCTTAAAAATTGTCTAAGTAAGAAGGGCGAAAGTAATGTCATGTGTCTTTTTCAGAACTCATCAGTTATCCCTTTGTGCTGTCTGGGAGGTTTAAATGCTTCCAAAGAGACATCTTAAAGACATCTAAAGCATATCTCGAAGACATCTAAAAGCTATCTTAGAAGAATCAAAAACATCCCAACAAACACCGAAGGTCTCGGAGACATCTACAAGATATCTTTAGGAAGACATATTTTAGATACATCGAAAAAGATGTCTTTTAGATATCTAAACGACGTCACAGAGAGATATCTTCAAGATATATCGAAATGATATCTTTTAGACATCTTCAAGAAATGTCAGAAACATATCTTTAAGGTATTTCTGAAATATATCTTTTAGGTGTCGAATCAGCATCGTCTAAAAGACATCTCGAAAGAGTTTCTAAACGGTATCTGTTACAGATCTTAAAAATTGTCCAAGTAAGAAGGGCGAGAGTCACGCCATGTTCCTCTTTCAGAGCTCATTAGTGATCCTCTTGTGCTGTCTGGGATGTCTTAATGATTCCAAAAAGACATGTTAACGATATCTAAAACATATCTCGAAGATATGCAAAACGTATCTTGGGAAAATCCAAAACGTATCTTGAAAGAATCAAAAACATATGTTGAGGTATTTAAAAGCTGTCTTCCATATATTTAAAACATATCTTTTGCAAGACCTTTTTGAGGTATCTGAAACTTGTTGAAATTTGTTGCATAAGACATCTTTTAGATGTTGAAAAGGTATCTTCACGAAAGTCTTCTAAGCTATCTTTCATGATTTTAAGACCTCTTTTAGATACTAATAGATATCTTTTTGTTTGTTGGGATATCTGGAAGCAACTAAATGATGTCTCCCACATTATATTTAAAATAACAGAAGATGTGATACTCTCGTACACTGGAGCACTGAACGAATGTGCCCCAGGGTACGAGAGTACCCCATTTTCCTCTGTATCTTTGTCAACGTGTCTAAAACACATCTTTTGCAATATCTTTTTGAGATATCTAAATCTTGTTGAAATTCGATGCATAAGACATCTCCCATAATTTCAAGATATCTTCTAGATACTGATGGATATCTTTTTGTTGGGTTAGGTTAGGATATTTGAAAGATCTTCATCCACGCAATTATGGAAACAATAGATTCCTTACGTGGTTGGTGATTGTAGAATGTATTTTAATCGTGGGAGCAATCGTAAAGAATTCCATTGGAGTGAGGAAAAACGTGGTCATCGCCAATTCACTTCCCGCGCATCACGACTTTGATCACGCTTGGGGTACGCTTTGAGCATGGAGAAGATATCATATCCAATAATACAGGGTACCAGCGAATTGGGGCGCCATATCAGTTTCTTTGAGAAAAATTACTGTATGGTCGTAGAGAATCATACAGTAATTTTTACCACTCAATCCGGTGGTACGCTGTCATATTTGATGAAATATTTTCTCCGTGAGGTAGTGATAGGCGATATTTGAAGATATTTTTCAATAAAAATTTCATCGAGTTCATATTGAATTTTATAAAATACCCATAAAACCTTATACAAATTTTATATAAGATATCGATATCGTGAAATATCATCCCTCACCATTTTGAAGCTCATTGATATCTAGACTGAGGATTGTTGAATTCAGATTGAATAAGAATGTATTCATTGGGCAGAAATAGAGAGCCAAAACGGAGTGACCATTGGGAACTCTATTCTAGAAGAATGAAAAACTAAAGTGAAATTCCAGGTAAATGAATTGAAAATATTTGCGAAACCCACTTCAATTGTTTGATAGCAGGGTGCCTACTCGATCCTTGAGATTCAATGGAATGGGTTAATCACACGCTTTCATTGTACAGACTGTCCAATGAGAGGAAGAGGAATTTAGAGGTAGACACCTTCAATAGTCATTTCAAAACCCCATCTTTACCTGTGTTGAAAAATTTTCAAAATTGTATATAATTTGGACACAATTATATAAAAATGATATATATTTCTGCAAATTTTTCTACCTGGGTAAGGATATCGATTCCCAAAGTTGATTTTTGTCATAGTAACGAAAACTGATTCCACAAAAGAAAGGGATACATAAACTCAACAGAAATTTTATACACAATTACTTAACTCGTCCTCAGAATTTTGTCCAGTTCAAATGAATTATTTTCTTGAAATTCACATGATATATCGTATTGGAAAGGAACTTTTTGTAACTTTTTGTAAGGAAACACTACCTTAGAATAAAGTGTAAATTTTTGAGCCAACTGTGGTAATATATCGAGCGGTATACGTGATACTAATCTTCTACTCTTCGTGCGTACATTTCACGTGTGAATGCTCGTACGTATACATACCCGTGTAGAATATATTCCAAATGAATAAATGCTGAACATCCACATCGACGCTCACATATACGTACACGTAAGATTAAAGTTGGCGTACGTAATTACCATAAGAGTAAAATCGAAGGTAGAAAGCGCGGAGAGGATCGTCTGCTGGCCTTTTCATAACGACGCACTTCCTTCTATGTGTTATTATATAAAACATCTCTCAGTCTCATCTTACAAATGACATTTTCTATACATTCGAATGCCATGAAAAATGAAATTTGATTTTCATAACTCCCTTTCTCCCGATTTCTCGTGAAATTCATCTGAACCGTTTATTAATTATTTTCAAAAATCTTGATTTTTTTTCAACGGCGATTCTTTTACCTCTAGGCCGTTTGATTTATTTAGTATCAGGATTAGATCACAATGGAAATTGTGCTCCCGTTAGTCGGTGGTCGATAGTGGTGAACGGAAGCGGGAATAAAAATTGCGGCATCTAACTAGATCGTTGAAATTTTTGTTTGGGCTTGAAAGAGCTCACGATATAACTATGTAATCCGCTGAGAATTGGGAACAACCCATAATCGAGTACACACGTTTAAAAAAAGATTTCTTCACAGCTGCTATTGTGGTTGTTTGTAACCGTACTCCTGAGTGTCACTAAACACAAAACACATTAAAGAGTAATTAATTGATCGTGAGAGTTCGGATTTCTAAAGAGAGACAAAGGGTATACAAATTAATACAAGAAGAAGAAGAAGAAGAAGAAAAAGAAGAAGCGTATGATAATCTTGTTGACAGTAGACATGCCGTCAAATGTGAAAGTGGAAAAATCAATCAAATTTCAATGGTTTGGCAATGTGTCAAGCCAATCCTGATTATTAACACTGACCGGATTATCCGAGTCGAATCGAGTTTAGCCCAGCTGCTTGATTTTCATTTCAAATTCTTTCGAGCACTTTAATCGTTTCTTCGAACGACGGAATCAAATACAAGTAACGCACGGAGAAAAAATTCGCTGTAACAGTAATCTATTTGCTATCACAGCAATCTTGTTGGCTAAGACAGCAATTTCCCAGCAAGATGTATTTTCTAATTTATATGTAATATTGAAAGTTTGCTGCCACAACTGAAAACCCACTGGCATAGATAACGAGATTGCTGTGATAGCGAAAAGGGACCCAGCAAAATCAGATTTCGCTGTCACAGCGTTTTTTTTTTACTTGCATGAGCTGAATTTTATGTCTTGCAACTGGAATATCTTATAAGGTGTTTAAATAAATCACAAAGCTCACAAAGGGCAGCCCTATTAGTGAGTTATTATGGTTAAAATTGTCAAAGGTGAAACACATTCACTCCTGAATTAATGATGTTATAAAACTATTTTTAGAAACATTACAAAATGATTGCAATGTCCAGATGTTTGAAATCCAGAACATACGCAATGAATTCCTCTCACTGATCTGAGAATGCATTTCATTTAATAGTTGCAAATGTCGAGAGCGAAAGATTGATTCAACTTTAATACTTTGATCTTGCTTTCGTGGCGATGACGTGTTGGGTAAAATCTCACGGTTGCAAACTAGTTGCAAGCCATGGTGAACATCGTAAACTGGTTTTTGACTCCCTGCGTTAGATCGCTCTTCTGTAGATAGGGACCACGGCTTACCGCGCGAGGATCCATTCAACTTAACCCTCCGCTTTATATTTCACGAGATTAAAATTCCATTTCATTTGCTACTTTTGCGTTAAGTTGTTTTTGATTCCTCGTTTGAAAACGCTTTTCGAAGTGCAAAAGATATCTTTCAGAAATGAAGAATCCTATTTATTTTAAGAAAAAGCAACACGCTTAAAGTTAGCAAAGCTAAAAATTTCTCTCCGTCACAGATGATATCAAAAGAATAATCGATTAACACTCCGAGTAGTTTCGAATAGTTATTCAAGTTATCATTCTCCATTCGTAAGTTTTAGAATAAATTCTAAAGGATTCTACTGGTTCCCGATGAATAATTCATTTCACACGATACCATTAAAAGTAACGAATTCACATTCTAGCTTTTTTTCGCGTTCCACGAGATCGTTTGAAGGGGGAAACAAAGAGTGCTTCGGATGTGAATGGAAATGTTAATATCGTTGTGTGGTGCATTGATTTAATTGTTGAATGTTTTGTTCGTACATACATCAATTCTACCGCGATGCATCGAACCGTTCTTGTAAGACAGTGTACCTTGTAAGCTTTTCAACATAATGAGTGAGGTAATCAATATGATTCTCGAACAGGTATATATAATGAGCGTAATAATATTTATTACTAGCCAGACCGCGTGGAAATCAAATAGCCTGTACTCGAGTCGTCGAGAACCTCGGGTCGTTGCTTTTTAATGATTAAAAAATCGATTGATCGATAATTCATGTTGTCGGACTTACATTGCCGACAGAAAAACGTGAATAGGTCGCGGTCAACTGTAAGAATTCGCTGAGAATGATAAATTTATTCTATGTCTGAACTGTTTTAAAATGAGACTTCATTCTTGAAGCAATCATTGATGAGTCTACTTATATTTTCCAACGTTCGTCGAAGCAGGAATTTGGCTACAAGAGTTTCAAAGTGAGAGAAAGTAAATTACTTTTTTTCAGACTTCTCATTCTTGTAGAAAGTTTCAATCGATGGCTTAATCGATAAAGCACATTTTCGGCCAAATTTGAGCCTTGAGTTCGAATCCCGTACAACCCGAGTTAAAATTTTTAAATCGCTGAAATGAAAACATACGGTACCGTTACGGATGTGTTGCGGGCGCATCTGTACTGAACCCGCAATAATACTGTAAACACCCGCACCACGCACCTAACAGTACCGTATATGCCTGCACCACATCTGCAACACTCCTGCACACAAAAATGATTACGCCCGCACCACGTTTGCACCAAGGCCGTTTGGCGAACCGTACACCCGCAACACGATTGCACCGTAGCTGCACTAAACCCGCACACAGTGAATGATGATGGACGATCAATCTCGGAACGTGTTCGCACCAAGACCGCACCAAGCCCAGAACATGCATGCAATAGAGCTGTACTAGGTCCTCACCAGACCCGTAAATGTCGAAATTACTGTTGCAATGCGTGCTTAAGGGCCCTCGAGCACAGTAGAACTGAGAATGTGTAGGTACACACATATAGCACATAGGTATAGTTAAAGCGAGGGAAACTTTGCTCCAAACTTTTGTGCAAAATAGCAATTGATGTGAAATTTAAAAAATATTTCACCATAGTGCTTATTTGGGATTGCGCCATAAATATAAATGTAGCGGTGAAATCACTTTCCATTCTCTGTAAAAAATGAGTGAATACGCGAGACGATTTGACATTTCGTCGTCACCATGATGATATTGAAAATATCTTAAGATGGAAGTGGCAGCTGCGTTTCAAAGTAAACATTTGATTATTTTTTATTATATTCAAAATTTCAAGGTTTTCGAAATAATCAATCGATTGATGGAATTCTTCAATATTGCACGTGATTTATCGTAATATAACTTATATGTATATACAAATGAAACTATTCCGCATGGAAAAATTACATTACACTTCCCATGAACCCTTCATAAATGTGATTGAATTGAGATCGATTAGTTTGGTTATTATCCCGCATAAGATTTGATCGACAAAATGTTTATTCATTTATAAAAAAAAGAGGATCATTTATTTAGAGAAAGAACGATCTTTGATTATGATGAACGAATTGTACGTGTGTAACGGTCAATTACCGATACATCGTTTTGATTATAATTCTACGTACGTTCCCTAGTAAAAAACGAACATATATGACCCATACATAATCCATACATAAATACCATACATAAAATTCATGTATGATTCATATATGAAAATGCATAGAATCATATACAATCCATATGTAATCCATATGTGATCCATATATGATCACATATGACTCATATATAATCCATATAAAATCCATATACGAAAAATATTCCATATGTGACAGAATTGTTTCACATGTATGGGAAAGTCTTGCATCGAAAGGTCATATATGGATTCTGTATGGGCCATATATGATCATATACGGATTCAATATGGATTGCGTATGAATTATATATGGTCATATATGATCATGTATGGTTTCTATATGCTTTATGTATGTTCTTATATAATTCATTTTTACTAGGGTTTATGTTAAAATTTTATGTCATTCAAAAAAGTATAGTTCACGAGAAATATGACATAATTTTGATACTGAAATGTATTTTATGATAAGTCATGTCAATTATACACGGAGAAAAAGGAATTTGCTGTGGCAGCGAAATCTACTTTTGCTGGGTTCCTTTTGCCAGAGCAGCAAATTTTTTGCTGTAACAGCAAACTATTTGCTGTTCCAGCAATCTTGTTAGCTGCGACAGCGAATTTCTAGCTGTGGCAGCAAAAAATGTTTGCTATCCCAGCAAAATTTGTTTGCTATTCTATATATAATACTGAAAATTTGCTGGCGGAGCAAACATTTTTTGCTGCCACAGCTAAAAAATTGTTGCCGTAGCTAACACGATTGCTGTTATAGCAGATTTTTAGCTAGGTCAGCAAAAAATTTTGCTATTCTATATATAATACCTCGATTTACTGCGTCAGCAAATTTTTTCTCTCCGTGTATACGTTACAACACTTTTACAACATATTTTGTTTTACAGTGTGAACTTTTGAAGAGCTTTATAATCATGGAAAAAAACTTTGATATTCTGACCATAGAAAGAATGTTTAGGTTTCTCCAAAACGCAACCTCCAACTTTATTTCACGATATTTCCAAATTTAACATGGCGGTGACGTTATGTCAAATCGTCTGACGTATGTACGAATTTTTCTTTATATATATATGAATCCAGAATGATTTCACCAAGGGCGTATCCAGAATTTTTTTTTGGAAGGGGCCTATGTTAAGGATGTATATCTATATATACGAAATATATAGATATATAAAAAACGACAAAATGTTGGATTTGGGGGGGGGAGGGTCCGGACCCCTTGGACCCCTCCCCTGGATACGCCCTTGGATTCCACCGCTGGATTCATATTCAAGGCGTACTTCCAGGCACTATGGTGTAATATTTTTCAAATTTCATCTCAGTTGCTATTTTGCGCCAAACGTTTGTGCGGAATAGTAATTGATACGAAAAAATATTATACCACTGTGCTTACCTGGGATTGCCCAGTGTTTACCTGCACTGAGAAGAATTCATCAATAAAACTTACTGGTTTTTGTCAGTAGACGAGGGATATACTTGACATGTAATGACAAATTGATGGGGAATATCAGGAATTTTTTATAGCGTTATTTTAATCGAAAAAAAAATTTTATCCTCACCGGCATCGAACATCATTGTTCGTGATCACAAACCTGGCTTATTTCCCCGAAGCCACGCAACAATCTTGGAAATGGGATGGTTTTCAATTCATATCAGTGTCATCAATTGAGAATTTTCGTTTACAACTTGTATGATAAAAGATTACTGTTTTTCAACATGAATTCTCATCTCTCTCTGGTTTTAATTTTCAAACTTCGGAGCATGACAAATTACTGTTTTTTCTCACCAATTTGTGATCTCAAGCCAGGTATATAAAATCGTTATGTCAAGTATATCCCCCGACTAATGGGAAAATCAGTATTTTTTGATAATGAATGTCTCTCAGTGTGGGCTTTACCTCTATTTCCTGTAAAAAAATTCGTAAATACGTGAGACGATTTGACAGTACTGCGTCGCCGTGTTGCTTTTGAGAATATCGCGAAATGCAGTTAAAAGCGACGTTTTGGAGTAAGTATTTTTTTTATAACCATGCTCAGAATAACAAAAAAAATTTTTTTCAATCGTGAATTTTCTACAATTTCACCCCATAATGTGCTGTGAAAGTGATAATGCATATCGTTGATTTTATTCCGCATAAACAAATATTCCAGTGTAAAAATTGCGTTGCATTTCCCGCGGACTACGCATGTGTGTATGAAATCAATATTTTACCTAACCGTATGTAGAATAATGTGGAGAAAACGATGTATCGGTAATTGACCGTTACACGTACAATTCGTTCATCATAATCAAAGATCGTTCTTTCTCTAAATAAATGGTCCTCTTTTTTTATAAATGAATAAAAATTTTGTCGATCAAATTTTATGCGGGATGATAACCAAACTAATCGATCTCAATTCAATCACATTTATGAAGGGTTCATGGGAAGTGTAATGTAATTTTTCCATGCGGGATAGTTTCATTTGTATATACATATAAGTTCTATTACGATAAATCACGTGCAATATTGAAAAATTCCATCAATCGATTGATTATTTCGAAAACCTTGAAATTTTGAATATAATAAAAAATAATCAAATGATTACTTTGAAACGCAGCTGCCAGTTGCATCTCAAGATATTTTCAAAATCAACATGGCGACGACGAAATGTCAAATCGTCTCGCGTATTCACAAATTTTTTACAGAGAATGGAAAGTGATTTCACCGCTACATTTATATTTATGGCGCAATCCCAAATAAGCACTATGGTGGAATATTTTAAATTTCACATCAATTTCTATTTCACACAAATGTTTGGCGCAAAGTTTTTCTCGCTTAGACTATACCTATATTCTGTATTTGTGTACCTACATATTTATAGTTCTATCACGTTCGAAAGCCCTTAAGGCGATACTCAGCAATCCCGACGATGCAACCCGAGCCAAATATTTTCTGACAAATTATTCGAAAATAAAGCAATAAAATCAAAATTTTGATTTGAAATCAAATTGATTGAGAAAGGTATGTATACAGCGATATTATGATTTCATTGCTTCATACACTATAACACCATGCAATGACTCGGTCCTCACGTTCAAAGTTTGTCGGAATGTTTCATACCAAATTACAACTCCTACTCTTCGCGTAATGGATGTAAGAGGAAAACCAATATAAATTTTGGGAAAAATAATTTGTGTCATACACACGGCGTTGTTTCACTCAGAGAAAAAAAGTTGCTGAAACAGCAAACCTCGAAGATTTGCTTTGCTGATATGGCAAAACTTGTTGCTGAATTAGCAAATAATTTGCTATCACAGCAAAAATCTTGCTCTTTTAACAAGCGTTTGCCATTCAGCAATCCAGAATTGTAGATATACAGACAGCTAGGAAATTTCGCTGAATTAGCAAATATCTTGCTAAAATAGCAGAATTTTTGCTGTAACAGCAACCGTTTTGCTGATTTGGCAAAGTAGATTTCTCGGAATTGCTTGTTCAGTAAGAATTTTTCTCTGCGTGTTGGGTCCCTTTGAATATGCACGCGTTCGAAAGCAGTAACACGCCGAATTTTTGTATGAGGAAGATTTCTCTTACAACTTTCACGTTTGAGCCTTAGAAAGTTTTTATTTCGCTTTATTCTTATTCTGAAATTTCACTAATTGCAAAATTATTAGAGATTCAGAAAAATTGTACTGATTTAATGGAGATGAGAAAAAAGTCTCTTGCGATATGCTTGCACCACGTCTTTATAGTTTCAGAACAGGAAAAACGTACATACCTGTTGCGGGCGTGGTGCGGACATATATATGCGTACAGGTCTGGTGCGGGTATGTTATGGGCGCTTTGATTTTGAACCAAGAATCTCACGAATTTTTGGATCTGTTGCGGGAGTGTTACGGGCGTGAATATAAGTGCGGGACTAGTGCAGACGTGTTGCAGGAGTTTTCATTTTTACTCGGGAAGTGAATAAAATTCACACTTCGAACTCTCACTTCCAAAGTGCGAAAATGTCATCCTAATCAATATTTACATGCACATCTTCGATCAGATACTACAGAGTAACACGATGAAGCCAACCAGGAAGGATTTGATGAATTTACACATTCGAAGGGGGATGATGATTCACGAGCTTGTCTTAGAAAGATTCAACTATTTTTGATTCGACGTATACACACATTTGCAGGCATCTAAACGTACACGTACACTTGTTCGCATCACCTGTTATACACGTACGTGAATCAACATGAATGTGTCGTCGTTGCTGCTGGCGCACATGACATGTATCCTACTACACACGGTTGCACATGCACGGTTGCGGCTTGTAATAACCGAGCGTGCGCACAGAGTTTCGCAGAAGAAAAAGCTTCGCTTTCCGCATAACCAAGGTGCAACGAGCCATGTACCCTCAGGCTACCTCGTTTTGTATCGTTGTGTATCGGTTGGAAATCACGAGAATCCCCATAATACAAATAATTCAGACCATTGGATGAATAGAGACGAGAATCGAAGAGGGAGGATGAAAAAAAAGTGCATACATTCGATTAGACGTATATTCAAATTTCTTGACCTTTTATTATGCCGTTGCGAGATTGCAACTCGATTGACGACAAAGCATTACATTGCTACGATCATTGTTATTATATATTTTATTATAGTTTCCTATACCTCGTCCGTAGATTACATGGAAGTCTCTCGAGGTGTAAAACAATCAACCGAATGGCTTAGGGCGCCACAAAACCCATTGGCGCCTATCGACAAGAGGAAGGAAAAAAAGCGGTGAACTGAGCCTCTAATCAACGAACTATAGATTACGAGGGCGATTATTTCCGTTTTACCCGTTGGGTAAGTACGCGTGGCAGTGCTTGCCGATATTGAACCGGTAAATCGTCTAGTGTGGCACCAAATGTGCAATTTATAATAAAGTTGAATTAGTTCTAGGCACGGATGTGAATTTCTTTGCTTGTCGTTTCAATTAGTTACCAATTATTAAACCATTTTATACCTCTGATGAGCCTCGGGATACAAGTTTTGGATATCCAAATTTCGTTGGAGGACTGGCTGAATAACTACCATCGAGGACAATTTTGATGAAATTTGAGGTACAAAGATTATTGAAACTCTACAAATTCGAACCTGCAAAATAGGACGAGGAGGTGGAAATAAAATTTGTTGACGCAGCAAATTGAAGTACTATATACAGAATAGCAAATCTTTTCACTAACCTGGCGAAAAATTCGCCGCCACGACTAATTGGATTGCGGAGACCGCAACATGATTAACCGAAATAGCACATTTTTCGGTGTACTAGCAAAATTGTCAGTATTATATACAGAATAGCAAACACATTTTATTGGAGGAGCAAATATTTTTTGCTGTCACAGCTGAAAACTTGCCGTCGTGGCTTACAAAATTGCTGTGATAGCAAATACTTTGTTGCAATTGCAAAAAATTTGCTGCCCCGGCAAAATAAGATTTCGCTGTCACAGCGAAGTTTTTTTTCCTCCGTGTAATCAAATTGCGAATATTCCTTCCAAAATATTTTCCTAGAAAACAGTGGAGGGAATTTTTCGAAATTTCAAACCACAGGAAGAAAAATTGGTTTGCTAATATAGCGCTTACAAAGAAATTTGTTGTTCTTGCGAAGATATTTACTCTAGCAGCCAAGTTCTGTTAACAAATTTGTTTATGTCAGCAGAAAAATGTAGTTGTGTCCATCATTTTTCTTGCTCTTTCAGCTATTTTTTTTTTGTAGGCGCCATAATAACAGACATGCTTGTCATGCCAGCGATACTTTGTTCTCCGGACAGCTGTGGAAAAAATTATGAGGTATCTATGAATTTTCCGTAACATTTTGACAATTTGAAACTAAAAGTCCAACATGATCGTATAATTGATGCGTTGCAGAAAATTTTAGTAGTTTTCCACGATCCCCTATTTCAAATTCTGAATTGGAAAAGTAAACTGTTCTCCCTGTCGATCCTCAATTTGAATAATTCCCCTTGCTCTTGTTGAATTTTCCAAATTTAATTGATAATAATCCATAATGAGCAAATTATACAGCGGAGAGAATTTAAGTACTGTAGCTGAATGGTTCGCTCTGAAACGAAAGTCATAGAATTAGTTGCTATAGCTGAAGTTTAGATATCATATAGCAAATCACAATGGGAAAACACGAAAGAGTGGAAGAGTTAGATAACCATTTACGGTATCAATCATTACAAGTCAATCTTCATTGTTGTTGTGGTTTTACAGTTGCGGTGGTGCAGTAAATCCACCCGACTAGAAATAATTGTCATTGCGTTGATTCAAGGAGCATGAACTGAAAGAAAAACAACAAATTTCAGAACTACCTTCAGCATTACCGTACAGAAGACAACTAGAGATAATCCCAGAAGTACCTTCTACCACAACTGATGAACCAATGATAAAAATGTTGGAATTTGTATAATCCAACCCTGATAGAAACACGAGAAAAAAATCGAAAACGAACCTGTTCGAGGCCATCCGGATGGCATCCAGGAATTGCGAGAAGGAGGGATGCCTTGTATCCGGATTTATACGCGACTTCTATCCAGAGGAATTTTTGGAAATATGTTTCGTGTACGAGTTTGTCCAGGTAGTGCCCGTGAATTAGTACAGGGAATTGGTTTGAGTTTAACTGATAATAACTCATGTAAAAATTCAGCAATTTCGCCAAGGTTGACCACGAGTAATGGATTAGGCCAGCCGTGGCAGCCAAGCGTAAGGGATTTATATTCCCTAGTAAAAAACGAACATATATGACCCATACATAATCCATACATAATACATACAAAATTCATATATGATTCATATATGAAAATGCATAGAATCGTATACAATCCATATTTAATCCAAATGTGATCCATATATGATCATATATGACTCATATATAATCCATATAAAATCCATATACGAAAAATATTTCATATGTGACAGAATTTTTTCACATGTATGGGAAAGTCTTGCATCGAAAGGTCATATATGGATTCTGTATGGGCCATATATGATCATATACGGATTCAATATGGATTGCGTATGAATTATATATGGTCATATATGACCATGTATGGTTTCTATATGCTTTATGTATGTTCTTATATGATTCATTTTCACTAGGGTTGAGCCAACGTTAATTGAAAATAGAGGTAATATCGTGTCTGTGTCGACAATACAAAGATAAGAAGTGTCGGAACAGTGATGGCGCAAGTTTGCGCTAACATTGGCTCTGTAGCAAAAGTTTTGTCAACCGGTTCAATGAGATTCTTTAAGCAGGGCGGCTTAATTCAATGGTTCTGTCATGATTGGGCGATACAAAACTTTTGCTACACTGAAAAAAAAATTTATTCCAGTCAAATAGATATTTATTTGTCCTGTACCAAAGAAATATTTATTAGAATTACCAAAATATTCTTTGGATCCAAAATAATTTATTGGAATCAAATAAACGATTAAAACCATCTATTTAATTCAAATAAATTATTTTGGTTCCAAAGAATATTTTGTTCATTCTAATAAATATTTCTTTGGTACAGGACAAATAAATATTTATTTGATTGGAATAAATTTTTTTTTCAGTGTATAAAGCCAAGGTTAGTGCAAACTTGTGCCACCACTGTTCCTACCTCTATTTTCAATCAACGTTGGCTCAATATAAATTCCTTACGCTTGGATTACGGAATCAATGGGAATCAACCGGTTCAATGAGATTCTTTAAGCAGCGCTTACAGCATCAGAAATTTCTACGTTGCCTTTACGTGGAATCTTCATCCATCCACTTTGTATCCATATCTACCCTTTATCCGCATGAAGGATGAATAAACGAAAATAAGAAATAAAATGAAGAATAACAATTTTTTTCAACAATTCAATTTGATACTTGAATTAATGGCGATCTGGAATTGATATCTTCATTTTTTCGAGTCTGATTTTTATTTGATTTATCCAAAGAAAAATCAAATTGATCCTGAATGGTGCTGAAGTTTGAATCATCCATAGGAACGAACCGGAAATTCTACCTCACTAAATTTGATAAATCATCGTTATTTGTCTTCTCAAATTAATTCTTGAGAATTTGAAAGATCGTTTATAAAATCTGCCGCAAGATTTTGGGTCTTTAATAGCTGAGTATCTCGTCATGAGATCACTAATTCGTTTCAATAAACGATTCACACTTCAGCAGCATAGATCTCAACAGAAAATGTAACATGTGCGAAAGGAAAAAGTCGCCGTAACAACAAATCTGATTTAACTGGAATGGCAAATTTTTTTGCTGCGCAGCAATCTTGTGAGCTACAACAGTGTTTCTCACAAAATTTATTTGCTATTCTGTATATATTGCTGAAAATCCTGCTAGGCCTGCGAAAAATTGGCTGTTTTACTTAATCATTTTGTTTTTTCAGCAATTCAGTTGGCTGTGGTAACGAATTTTTAGCTGGATTAACGAAAAGTTTTTTTATTCTATGTATCATACCTCGATTTGCTGCATCAACAGATTTTCTTTCATTCACTAAGAGTTTGATTTTTTGTTATGTTCAATGCATATCGATGCACCCGAGCAGAAAATTATATGGCCAGCCTCATGTTCATTATGGGCCTGATCGGGCAGTGATAGGGCTCACCTTATTTTGCCACACCTGATCTGGTCCTGGTGAGGCCATGATTTGGTACCCTTGATTAGGATTAACCAGATCTGGCCCTGCTAGGTTTGTAATTTGGCATGCCCTATCATGGTTCATTACATCGGGCTCTGATACAACGGTGCGTTACGTTCCACATCAGGGCCTGACTTGAGATAAGGCTTCCCAGATCTGGTCCTGATCGAACACCCAATGTGAATGTCTACTCGGGTATGTTTTATAATTCGGAAATTTACGATTCTTCCCTCCAGTTCGCCCATCTCTATTACGATAGTCGTTTAGTGATGCACGATATCTTACGATATTGATAAATCTTGTGCATCACTATAGTCCTTGTATCGAATCATTAATTTCAAAATACTCTGCTTTAGATGCAAAGCATTCACAGAATTGCCGCATAAACAACAGTCATCAACTTCGATCATGCTGGTACTTAACAGTGCTCTTTGGTAAATGAAAACAATTTGAAAATAATAAATAACAGCAACAATACAGTTTTTGATACTATATCGAATTTTTCTATTTTTTGGGTTCTTATGAATCACAAAAACTTCTCCATTATTGTTCTGCTACTTTCTTCATCAGCGATCCCTCCCCAGATTTCATAAAATAAGAATGAAGAGAAGGAAATGTTGGATTCATCGATCTACATATCAATCACAGACCATATCGTACGAAAGAAAATTTATAATGAAGATCGATATATATCTACATCATGTCTCGAGGTTATACTTTCACTTCGGTAACTAGAACGACAAGTACACGATGATTGTTCATAAATTTCGTCAAGATCTAAACAGACCTGTTGAACGAAATCTCTGTATGATCTAACGATACTCTATATCGTTCTTCTTTATCCTTTTGAAATGATTCTGTCGATTCAAGTTACGTGAATAACTCCACAGAATATTCAAAAATTACGAATTCCACAGCAAAATTGTGAATAAGATTCATTTTCTTCCACCAACTTGGATTCTATTAGCGTAGTAGTCTCGTAAAGAGATAATTTAGACAAAAGAGATCTAACCCTGGTTCAACGTTGAGTTGTCTTTCAAGTTCGTTAAGCCCTGTTTAATTGAACAGTTAATTTTAACGATTTCATTTAAGTTTGGTTCAACGAACTTGACCGATGTTTTAAAGCTTTGGCACTGAAGTTCCAAATGGAGATTGATAAATCAAATTTGAAGTTGAGCTTGTGTTTAGGGAACGTCTGGTGTTGAGGATGTTTATTATTAGAATAACTCTTCGGTTCTCCATACATTTTTCAAATCTCTCTATGATATTTAGAAATCAGTTGAGAAGGATCTATAAATTACTTGGAACTGAACTCCTTGAGGGCTAGAAATTGTTGTTAATTATCCAGCATCGATATTTAAAGCGCTGTCGTACAGCTTTGAAATCTGTTGAACATTTCTCAACAAAGAACAATCAAAGAGATCTATGTTCCGGATAAAAATTTTCATAATACAACGAGCTGAACAACTAAACAAGATTCTTCGTTACCCAATTTCTCTCGTTGAAAACATAAATTATCACACTGTTTTATATATTTTTATAGTCAAATTGTAATTTTTCATGGTTTAAAGTAAATTTTCATCTAAAAATGAAGAAATAATGAAATAAAATCAGAAAATTAGCTAAAAATGGGAATAAAGTGATTCAGACAACAATGACCATCGTTCGTAAAAAGGAACAACGAAAAATAGATGTGACATTGCAATGTGACTAACGATGGAGAACTGAATACAAAAGGCACTTCTCGTGCATTCGTTATTTCAAATGAGTTGACGAAAGAAAGTGGTTCATCGTGGCTTCATCGTATATCATCCCGATATCGTAGTTCATTCTCCCTCCGTTCTGATTTGATGTGAAATTTTACAAGTCCCATAAATTTGAACTCAAAGTAGTCGATGAAATAATCAATCACCCTGCGAATATTTTCATTGATTCGTCTACAACATTCGTATAGTTTCCTGTTGAGAAACCAGTGAGGTACGTTCATTTGCATCGCTTCTTTTCTGTTTTGCCTTGCCCTCTCATCCGTGAGCAAGAAATTTCAACTGATCAACATTTTGCATACAACATTTCCTCTTGTATGACTATGATGAATCGCTTCGAGTAGGACATACTTAACAAATTACTATTCCATTACGAGAACCTTGTAACTTGACTATTGATATATGCCGGATAACTTATCTGTAAATACATATATATATCTCTCTGCGTATTCACAGGATACCAGAATATGCACTTGTAGCGTACTGAGACAAGTACGAACTCGCACGGTATGTAAGAATAGAAACCGGTAATTAGAATTGAAGCCTCTCTATGAATTTTCATGGTTTTTTTCTGGTTCTCGCTCAACTGTAATCATTCAATTCATATTTCTCCCACCAGTGCAACTCATCTTTTCGCAGTTCCTACAACAATCTTCTCAACAGTCCGTCGACCTCGAATTTATATGCAATGTGTGATGAAAATCGAATAAAGGAACTGGCGGGAATCGCGCTGAAGAGGTTCGCAGCCTTGATAAAAATGTCTGACAAATCCCGACAGTTTTTTGACACGGATTTGACAGGCTTGAAGAAACTGAGAATTTTTATCTACAATAGGAGCGTTCCAAAGTGTTTGATCTGGTCACCCAAGGCGAGCGATTGACGAGTAGAAATTCGTTATTTCGAAGCACTGCCCAAGGCTCCATAAATTGTAGTCGGAAAATTTGCCAGTCACCGAATCTTGAAATTCAACCTTGACTGATTAAATTTAATACAAACTTCGCGATAGTACATGGCTATTAAAATCTATTATATATAATATAATTTCCATTGAATCTCATTAATTCAACCGGGTTCCAATGGGATGGTTATTTACTATAGTAAACGGTATATACCGTTGCAAATTTTGTATTAAATCTCAATAATCTCAACAGGGTTCAATGTTCCAACATCGTTTTCCTGTAACTGCATTTCAATACTTCTATGCTGCGCTAGAGAACTACCTCCTTAATTGGATATTGAGTTAATTTTTATTCTTCAAACTCCTTAGGATATGGACTGAGATCCCAACATCCTGTCGCGTACTGTAACGAAACATTCATGCTTCGCGTCAAATTCGTCAACACGATAATCTTCTTGGCCGTTGAAATGTTTCCACAATCATTTCGAATATAAGATCCTTATCGTGTACAGTTGGAATAAAATAACAGGTTTCTATCGTCTAAGAAAGTATAAGTAATTCATTTAACGATGTGACATTAATAAGCTTGGTTAATTAACAATGAAACTCGAAAAAGAAACCCACTTACGTTCATCCTTAAAATCACTACACGGGTAGCGATAGCCGTGGGATATGATAAAATTTCAGCATTATTTGTGTGTACATTTACGAGCATGCGATAACCGTGATAGAATGGAGGAAGAGCAGAGTCAGTTTTAATTGCGTAACTGCACATTAAAGTCACAAATTCATGTTCAAGGAGGTCTCCTCATTGATATCTGGTTCTCTAAGATTTATCACACGGTCTCAGAGATTAAATCTCTCCATCGGCGAATAAAATCCAAACGTCTGATGGATCACATCCCACATGGAAACAACTTTCAAAATTTCAAGTAGTTTGTATATGATTCAGCATAGTTCACATCTAATTGTTATACGAGGGTGGATTGATAAGTTTTCGGCCTGACCAAGAGATGGCGCCACTAGGCCTACCTTGAGGTGGCGTTCTATAGTACCATCCTTAGATAGCTTGTAGCTATAGTTTCAGTCCGATCGCCATGTTAGTTTAGTTTTGAGAGCACGCTGACCAAGACGCCTCTGTGTTTTTCGTAAAAATGGAAAAGCTGGAGAATCGTGCTGTCATCAAATACTTTTATTCGAAGGGGTTAACGCCGAAGGAAATTAAAGAAGAGATGGACTCAACACTGGGGACATCCTCCCCATCATATTCAACCGTTAAGCAGTGGGGTTCCGAGTTTAAAAAGGGTCGTGTGAGCACCTCTGATGAGCCTCGCTCAGGACGCCCCATTGAGGTCACAACTCCAGATATGATCGAAAAAATCCATCAAATAGTGCTGAAAGATCGCAGATTAAAAGTTCGTGAGATAGCTGAGACCTGTAAGATGTCATATGAACGTGTACAAAATATTTTGCACCAACATTTGTATATGGAAAAGCTCTGTGCGAGATGGGTGCCGCGTTTGCTAACAGTCGACCAAAAATTGATTCGAAAGAACATTTCTACCGCCAATTTGGCGTTGTATAAGCGTAATCCAAGCGAATTTTTGCGTCGATTCGTAACCGTTGACGAAACTTGAGTCCACCACTACACTCCTGAAACCAAAGAACAGTCTAAACAGTGGATTGGACCAGGGGAACCAACTCCAAAGAAGGCAAAAACAATTTTTTCAGCGAACAAGGTTATGGCTACTGTTTTTTGGGATGCAAGAGGTATTATATACATTGATTACCTTGAAAAGGGTAAAACTATCACTGGTCAATACTACGCAGACTTATTGCAACGTTTGAGCCACGAAGTGAAAATTAAACGACCTCATCTGGCGAAGAAAAAAATCTTGTTTCATCACGATAACGCACCAGCGCACACGTCAATCGTTGCGATGGCTAAAATCAACGATCTGAAGTTTGAATTAATGCCGCACCCTCCCTACTCTCCAGACCTAGCCCCGAGTGACTATTATCTGTTTCCTAACCTCAAAAAATGGCTTGGCGGTAAGAGATTTGCGGACAATGAAGAAGTAATCGAAGCTGTAAATGGGTATTTTGAGGAGCTTGACGAATCAGTCTATAGAGATGGCATTACTAGACTAGAACACCGCTATGAGAAATGTATCAGCCTTGGAGGAGATTATGTTGAGAAATAAAAAAAAAAATTCTCAAAAACGTTGTTTTTCTTGGTCAGGCCGGAAACTTATCAATCCACCCTCGTATAACTCCTATACAGAAAATACATAAATCTGAAAATCATTCTACATGGGATTGTAAAAAAAGTTTTTCGAAAATTGAACTTGTCGGAATATTGTTGTATTTATGCTGGAAAATTTCGGTACGATAGAAATTTTTCTAAACATGGACAGTAAAAATTCATCACGAACAGAAACTTTTCAGTTCCACGGTATCGACAAGTTCCAGGGTTTTTTTAAACAATGCAGATAAGCTAACGCAGATTGAGACCCATTTACCACTTATTTTACGGAGATTTAAAAGTTAATCCACTTTCGAAATTAATTTTCTTTTTATGCATCGATCCCTCGACGATCTTTGAATATATTTTGGCTTAAAAAGCCATTGAATGTATGGAATTTCTGATGCAAATGAGTAATAATTAATCAACTTTATTCATATGAAGGACATTATTCGGGATGGAAATAAAAATGCGGCAAGTATGAATCATTCGTTTCTCCAACATAAACGATGTTTATGGACATCAATATGCATTGACTGGCCATAACGTTCTTTTGAATAACCTGATGGTTAGCTTCATCCATGAATTCTACACGGAAAAAAATTTTTAGCTGTACCAGCTAAATTTTAGCTGCTGCAGCGAAATATCTAGCTATGATAGCTGAAATCTAGCTGATACAGCTAAACATTTTTCCCGTGTATAAAATTAACGAGCTATCCATCATCACACGTGAACGACACGGTTCAGATTCGATCTGGACAAAATAGATTTTTGCATTGCCGATTGTTTTTGGACTCGGTCCATAAATTAACAATTTTTTTCCACTTTTCAGGGGAAAATTGAAGACAAGATCGAGAATTAATCGAAAAAAAATCAAGAATAAATCAAGTAAAAGTGGATAAGTGGGAAAATGATTTAATTTGATAACATAGAACAACAAAAACATGTTTTTTCCTATTTCCTTAAGTTTGGGAACTGATTCAGAATGGTTTCGGTATGTTGAATGGAAAAAAACTGTCAGATTCCTTGGATTGGCTCAGTTTTCACAATTCTTTATAAATAACCGACATAGTTGATCAATTCTTCTCACTTTTCAGGGAAAAGTGAAGAAAAAGTGAATGATTTGATTGTCACTGAAAAGATTTTTTCAAAATTACGGGAAATTAATTGGAAAAAAAACTGAAAATAAAAGAAGTAAAAAAACGTGAAAAAACAAGGTCAAGGTAACAAAGAGTGAAGAATATGAAGTAAAAGTAGAAAAATGAAATAAAATAAAATAAAAATAAAATTCAAACTCTTAATCCTCCGTGTACACACTAAATGGTAGCCACATATGAGTTAAATTGGCTGCTCTCTGTCTTTTAAGGTTCAAAAGGTGTAAGTTAATGAGTAGAATATGTATTCTCATGGCCAGAATTGTTTATATCTCAACAATCACAACGTGAATTTCCAAATAACAATATTTTAAATTGAAAAATTACGATTTTCTTCATAAAAATACTGTGTTCTTTCCAATTCTATAAAATTAGTGAAGGTATTTCCAGGTACCAACAACATTGTACTTTGAATTCAAAATCATGTGAATATTGTTCTAAAACATTCAAGCTCACCCATGAATTTTTTTGGTTACCCCACGATGATTAATTTCAAGAATAAAGATGTTCCAGAAATGAATGGTTAACACTCACACGGAAAAAAAGATGATGTTGGATTTACAACATTTCGTTCGATCACCATAGAAACCCCTAATGTTTCTATGGTGATCGAACGAAACATTGTAAATCCAACATCATCTTTTTTTCCGTGCAGTGTATATTCGACGGTTGAACAAATGAAGTTCACATGATATTGTCTTATTTTTTATTTTTATTTCATTCTCCCCAAAATTTTCCCCACTTTTCCTTCATTTTCCTCTTGACAAGTAAAAAAATCCCTAATTTGTCAATCAAAAATTGATAGAAATGATCGAAAACTCGAAGGAAGAAAACCATTCTTGTATAGATCGGATCTGAATTATTCAACCATTCTTTAAACACATTTTTTCTATCAGATTTGATAAACGGAACCGAGCAAAATAAGAAAATCATGCTCGTAAAATGATTTCCCAGCGACTGACGGATCAAAACACCAATCATATCGATTTTACATTCAGCATTAAAACTAATGTCGAGGAACATTACTGAAAATTCTATCAAAGCGATGATAGAGAGGATCATCTTATAAGGCTACATCGTTCGTAGATCATTTCTTGTGCGTTCATTCGCGTAATATCGTATTTACAAACCTATTACATATGCGGAGAATCGTTAGATGCTACTGTACGTCTAATCAAACCAACTGCGTTCCATTTCTCTGTAATTTACGATATCTTCATCATATGGGATTGATTGAACAACACATTTTTCCTTGAATTTGTTCCTCAAAATCATCATTTTCGAGATTCGTTTCATGTCGTAATACACGAAGAGAGAAGTAACAGAAGAGGGAGAGTCAATTATCCGAATATGGAATCGATCAATGCTGTGGTACTGATTTTTACTACGAGCACACGGAGAAAAAAGTATTGCTGGCATAACAAGCAGGTCTGTTACTATAGCGCCTACAAAAAAAATTAGCTGTAAGAGCAAGAAAAATGATTGACACAACTGAATTTTTTTGCTGGCAGAAACACATTGGTTAATAGAACTAACGTCTTAGCTGCTGTAGTAAATATTTTTGCAAGGACAACAAATTTCTTTGTAGGCGCTATAGTAGCAAACCATTTTTTCTCCGTGCAGAAAATATCTTGAAACTTCATTAATAACGTTGTGAATTGATCAAATTCGAATTTGAAGGAATTCAAGGGAATCATCTTTTAGAAATCTACAAAGTGAGAGCTACAGAGTTCATTTCAAGTCTTTGCAGGATGCTTTCAGGAATCCTCTCGCGAGGGCAGATTCCTGAAAGAGAATAGAGATACTTCTTCCTTTGTTAAAACATTTGGGGTTCGCGGTAAACAATGTCTATGGGGAACTTCACATAGGGTTACCAGATCGCCGGCGGCCGAAATGAGGACACCTCCCCTGCCATACCTGATGACCTTTTTTCTTTTTTTTTTTTAGAGACCAGTATAAATCAGACCGTGCTTTTTATATATTATATATCTTTATTTTAAATATATAATACAGCATAACGAGCATATAATATTTGACTTAGAAATCGAATTGAAAATTTTTATGGAAAATTCATAAAAATGAGGACACTGGCCGAAAAAAGAGGACACGACCTGCAACTGGTATAAATGAGGACATGTCCACTAAAATGAGGACGTCTGGTAACCCTACTTCACATCAATCTTATGAAGTAATTAATATACATCGTGCGTGAGGAGTTTTCCGGAAATTTAATGGAAAATGCTAGTGAAAATTCAAATTTATATATTCATAAACATGTACTGGAAATTGATTTTCTATCCCATGATCGGAATGTTCTTAGTTGTTGAGTTAATTAATGAAATGAGTTGAATATTCAGGTGGCGAGTACATCGGATAAAGCATGAAATTCAGCATTGTATCAAAGAATGAAGTACCTTAGTTTTGATCCAAAATACCTGTTGTCTAGTTTTGAAGGGTTGTTGTTTTGAAAATATCTAGTTAAAAACTGACCAACTTTTCCCGCGGACAAGCGTGATTTTATCTGATTTGGACTAGTCATTTGAGATTGCAAATTCCGGACAAAAACGAGTAGAAAGTCGGTCAGTTTTTATTCAGACTCATCGAAGAAAAAACCGTTCAAAGAAGGCAACATTTTTTTGTCTGATTCTGCTCCACATTTCTAGCAAGATACGCCAACGAAAAGTTTCTTGTGGTTCATGAGTCAATAAAACTACAGAATTTATATTTAAAAATTCTAGTTTTGCTCTCTCATTGTATCCCCGCACGGAGAAAAAATGGTTTGTTACTATAGCGCCTACAAAGAAATTTGTTGTCCTTGCAAAAATATTCACTCCAGCAGCTAAGACGTTAGTTCTGTTAACAAATTTGTTTATTACAGCAAAAATATCTAGTTGTGTCAATCATTTTTCTTGCTCTTCCAGCTAATTTTTTTTGTAGGCGCTATAGTAACAGACCTGCTTGTTATGCCAGCAATACTTTTTTCTCCGTGCGAAACAATACCTTTCGCAATAAATTCGAAAAGTCTACACGCCCCTTTGTCCCAAAATTTCGGCGTATGATATATTCCATTCCACAACAGAGAATCAGTTCAAAGGTAAATACTTTCCAGAATACACCACCCAAATAACAGAACATTAAAATTTCGATAGACTACAAAGTCGAAGCTTTGAAAATATTCAAAAAATTCGAAAAACATTTAAAAGAAATATGTGGCGAAGGAGCAAGCATTTGACTTTTTAAATTATAAAGCATTGAGACAAAACCCTTGGCCGCGGATCTACAATGTGATCCAAGTGCAATTGTCATGGGATAAAAAATTAGGTCCCGGTAATTTACCTTCTGAGATTCTTACACGGGAAGAACTTTGGACATCCTTTCAATGGAAAAAATCTGGAAGAACCCGAAGATGTTTAAATGCAAACTTTATCTAACTGATAAATGTTTATGGTCACATTAACAATACAGCCCTCGCGCTAGGCTTTTATTTTATTGACTTTAGATATAAAATTGTGTCTCTTTAATTGTTTCACAATCTCTGAGGATCGAGGAGGAGTGTGTATCCCATGAACTAGCTTCATCAACTTGCTCGATCAACTTGCCATATTTTCCTATATACTAAGCTAGTAAGCTTTGTTATGTCAAGAATCCATCAAAGCTCGCCCAATTCCTCATGCAAAGATAAATAGTTGAACAAATTATAATCAAAAAATCCCAGTTCCTACAGAGAAGATAATATTTTCTGAGCGTGGAAAGAATGCTCATACAAGTGAGGAAAACGTGCAGATAGCGCAATTAATGCCAATTAACTCTCCCCGGCAGAAGAAAAGTGCGACAAGCGTTCAGAGCCCGCTTGATAAAAGTCCTGTAATTTCAACTGAATTTACAATTTTTGTAAAATTGCTTTGCGCACTCTTTGTGCCGCGGATTTAATCATGCTCAATACGCGTTACAGCGTGCAATTACGTATTCCAAACTTCCATCCACATTCAATCGTATGCTTTTCTCCCCAGGGACTTTCAGGCCCCAAGTTTTAGGGTCTTCTATCCGTCCGGCGGCTCTGCTCTAAACCAAACACCACCAAACAGACGCACGAGATCCAAGTCTCAGAATGAATCACCGGATTAAAATTCAAATCATCCTGAGGAAGATGAACCGAACGGAATCGTTACAAACCTGTATAAAATGGGCAATAAACAGGATGTAGGTGGCAGCCGCCCTCATGTCTTCCATGAGGAGAATCCTCCGACTACCGCATCACCATTCCCCCTTTTACACCTTCGCACTTGATGGCTGCTTTTTTCAAAGCGGTGTTTGTTTCTCTCTCGCTCTCGCTCTCGCTCTCTCTCTCTCTCTCTCTCTCTCTCTCTTGTCTTTTTAAGCGTTACACACTTGATTGCCCGACGAATCGACGATAGACCTCACATTCGATAGACTTGACATCAAAAATTATATTTCACACTCAACACTCGCGCATCCTTTTAGAGGATATCGATTGCACACACTGATCATCAAAATCACGTTTCAACTTAAAACGACACTTTAATCCTGGTTATATCTCCTCTGTCGGTGTAGTAAAATCTCCAGATTGAAAATGGGAAAAAATCACTGACACGTACAATAATAAATTCACAATATAGCCATCTCGTCGTCACTTGAACAATGAACAAAGTCCACAATGAATTCGCGGTACCTCTTCAACCATTAGAGAATGCCTTGCAGAATTTTCGCGCTTTGATCGGTTTCTTGAGTTGTGGTCGCACTCCTATTACCGTTGTATTTCTCATATGATTCTTCTCCGATGAAGTCTCTCCCTTGGAAATCTTATTACGAAAGATCATTAATGTCGCAGACGAATTTCATCTGTCATACTTTGAAACCGTCGAAACGCTTATCCTATCCTATTCACCAGCACTATCATAACCACGTGCGTTATTTTGGAGTTCCCATAAAAAGGAGAGACCGGAGTGAGAAGGATCGAAAAAATTGATTCTCTGGAGAGTTTTCGAATTCTCCGATCAAAATAATCACCTCGTAATCAGAGTAATGAGTCGTTCATGAGAATCACTGTACTCCCACGTCCCCTAGAGTGGTGTGCGCACTCCACTAATCGTTTAAAGAGCTGTCGAGTGGTACCGTATTTACCGTGCTGGTACACGACTCGATCCCATCAAATTTACAGTATACGAACGCACATTATACTTTGTTAAGTTATTTATGTATTTGAATCGATATTTGCAAATTCCGATCGACGGAAGGTCATAAATTTGGGAGTTGGAAGTTCCGAAACAGGTGTTGTCGTACACATTCGCAAAGATACCTGTACTGTTACTCGAGCTCGTAAGAATGTGTATGGGGATGTTTACATGTGTACGCGTGTACGTATGGATATGTGCGCGCGTGTATGCATTCAAACACTAAAAGCACAAAGAAGTAGCACCTTCCCGGGGTACATGAGACGGTTGCTCCGGGTACACTGAGTTTGGGTGCCGCAGGCTGGCCTGCAGGCTTCCCCCTTTCCGCGGGCTTCTACGATTCTCCCATTCCCCCTACTACTATATCTCTCCCGAGCTCCCGGCCCCCTCTCCTCATCTCTGTACCCACTTGCTGCTTCTTTTCCCTTCATCCTCTGGACCCCCGTGCCCTGGCATCCTTTCCTTAGATCTACTCTACGGAACTCTTTGCCGCTCTCTTCTCTCGGTATATTACTGCCGCTCTTTATACATGGTTACTAGCCACTCTTTCTCTTGTCATCTCTTCCTCTTGATCTTCTCCTATACGTTGTCTATTTGATACCGTACGATAACGTGGTACTGGTCGATGCCCCAGTAGTCTCGAACATGCCTTTCGTAATTAGGATCCAAATGCTTTTGGTCAAAGAGAACCCCCCTGGGGTTTCTTCTTTCTTTCTTCTCCCCCCTCTTATTAGCCCCAAAACCCGCAGATTAGTTTCCCTCCACGGATTCGCGAATCTACACAATTTTTTTAAATATTTTTATGGCTCTGATGGTGAAACTTGAGATGAACAAACGATTTAACAGGGCATGCACGGAAGAGAAATGATTTGCTTTTTTTCTGCGGTGTTCTATGCTGGCAAGTTGCTTAATTGAAAAGGTTGGGTGCTTTGAGTGGTGAGAGATTTTCTATCTACACAAAAGATTTGCCATTTTTTTTTTCGTGATCGAGATTTTCAATCTTCAAAAGTGATTCGCTGACCCTGAAAATTCTAAAAGTGTTCAGTATCTTACACATGAGCAACTGGGGAGCAGCAAATTCTTCAGTATTATATACAGAATAGCAAACAAATTTTGTTGAAGTAGCAAACATCTTTTGCCGCCACAGCTAAAACATCGCTGTCGTAGCTAACAAGATTGCTGTGATAGCTAAGTTTTAATACAAATACTTAACGTATTTTTCTGTGATGTCCAGAAACGGACTGAAAACAAAAAAGAATATTTTATTTATGAAAATATTTTTCCGTTACCAACATTTTCCGCCTTTGTTATTATCGCTAAAAACATGAACCCCAACAGGCTACCGCTCACAGAAATGTTCACAAATGTTTCATATAAATATGACTTCCAAATTATATTTTGTAACTCGTTGACCTCGACTCACGTGAACGTGCTGTTGAACGTTGTCAACCTGTTTGAGAGCTTAAATTGATGATTCAATCTCATATAACCTCACAAATTGTTTAGGTAAGACATTTCTCAATTAATTGAGAAATTGTTGAATTCAACAGGTTCTTGTTAGTTTACATCTCACATTGATTGTTGTTTCTAACATTTCAATACGAACAACTTGATTTTCTTACTTCTGATAACATTTTGACACGCATGAGAACTGATAATTCACACAACTGTTTATTCTCTTTTCCCATTTTTCTGAACAAATGTAATAATTCACACAGCGTGCTGGTCTCGATGAATTCATAAAGAATTTTTCATGCTAATCTTTAATCTAAATGCATCTGATATGATTCCAAACTCAAAGAACGTAACTTAAATCTGTTCCGAAATTGAACCGACGTGAAAAGAGGTTTCCTAGTCAAGCAGTATACTGGTGCAGGACTGATCCTTTCTCATGGAGGAAGTAAAGGTTTATAAATTTCGATAAAACCTCTATATAGCCTCTCTTTTCTATAGAGACGGATCAACATCACTAATAGTTGATGACTGTGAACCTGGCCACTTGGAGAACCCGGGTTCGAATCTCGCTAAAGCAACTTTCTAACATTTGAACTTACAATCAGCTTTCCTTTAAATATGAATCAAACCACATCGCATAATAGAATGTTTGCAGGGATGAATTCCGATGAGAAATTTTTTTCCTCACTCAAAAGTAATATTTTTCAAATAGGTAAATATAAATTATTCATAATACCACATGATTTTGCAAAATTGAATATTTGAATTGTTAATAATGTTGACAATAAAATATTGTTGCCAGTTTACCAATAGTGACGATCATATTTTTACAATATTAATTGTGGGTTGATATATAACAATATTTTATTATCAATTCAGCAATATTATTGTTAGTTTTTTTCTCTGTGTAGCAACTCCCAAATATGGTGGTTGTCTTGAATTTTTTTTTTTTCATGGAAGGAATTGAATAAAGAACTCAGGGGTTTAACACTTGTTAATTTAGTCTTTGAGTACATAAAACAATTTTTTTCAGTAAAAAATAATGCCATGGGAATTGTTTATACGTGTTGAAACATAATCACCGAAAAAAAGAGTGATCAATCGGGCGCCACTTACGAAAATTATCAAAAATCCAAAAATGTTTATGAAATATATTATATTTGTTGGAGGCTGTACCAATAAAACCAATGAAAAGTCCAAAATTGAAAAAATTACAAACATGCAAACTTTTGGTAGCGTTTTTCCACCTTTTTGTCGCTCTTGAAAGTGCAATAAAAAAAAGGCAAATGTCATCCCCATTTAGCTTCATCCTTCACGGAGAGAAAGAATTTGCTGACGCAGCAAATCGAGGTATCATATATAGAATAGCAAAATTTTTTGCTGACCTAGCTAAAAATTTGCTATACCAGCAATCGTGTTAGCTACAACAGGAATTTTTGAGCTGTTGCAGCAAAAAATGTTTGCTCCGCCAGCAAATTTTCAGTATTATATACAGAATAGCAAACCAATTTTGCTGAGATAGCGAACATTTTTTGCTGCCACAGCTAAAAATTCGCTGTCACAGCTAACAAGATTGCTGAGACAGCAAATAGTTTGCTGTCACAGCAAAAAATTTGCTGCTCTGGCAAAAGGAATCCAGCAAAAGTAGATTTCGCTGCCACAGCGAATTCCTTTTTCTCCGTGTTCGATAAATCCAATCAGCTCCGAAATCAAAAGAAAAAGCGTGATCCGTTTAGTAATTTTTGAGATATCGTGGAGCCAAACTTGAAAAACATGTTTTCGAGAAAAACGCCTTTAAAGTTTCGGGATACGAATCCTTTAACTTGAGCAAATTTTTTTCATGTACTTTGACACCCATTCAATGAGTTTCAAATAACTCCAGTTCTTAATTTACTTCCTCCTTGACCCTTAACGGCCACATGGGGTGACTAGTTACCCCAGTCTTAAAAGAAGTGGAATTAGAGGTCTCAAACCTTCCAAATAAATACAACAAACAGCATCTGCCGGTGACAAACTGTGACTCCACTACATAATAAGCCTACATAGTATTTTCACGCTCCTAATCATGAATATGTATTTAAAATCTAATAAAACGCCAAAAAGCTAATTCCATGATTTGTAACTTTTTTCATTCTTCTTTCCAGTAATTTTGCAAAATAAATATACTTTTCGAATAATTGGTGGATACTGTTATTTTTTGTGGCAGTGGTATATATTGTGCGGACGACCCTGGAGTTTCAGTCGTTAATATTGTAAAATGGCGGAGTAGTGAACTTTATTGTCATTTTTCCTGATTTTGACTTATATGACCAGTTTTTAGAACGCCATCTATAAATTAACCAAGTTAAACCATTAGAAATATTGAAGAACTAGTCAACGAACATGACACAATTGGTTAAAAGTCTCAAAACATCTACACATCTTGTCAGCCCGGGTTTTTCAGCGTGGGGTAATGAGTTATCTCCTGTGGACGTTATGTGGCCTGGATGAGGTGTGGCCGTTAAGGGTTAAATAAAAAAATTCGAAGAAATCACCTTATTTCGGAATTTGCTTGATGAGGACCTTCCCTTAAGAATGGTAGACTCGAAACTGCAGCCGGAACTTCGAAAATTCACAGAATCTTGATATAACTTTGTGTGCATGTGTTTTCAAGATCAACGAATACGAATGTAGCCCCAGATTTTCAGAATTCAGGATGAAAATTTTCAAAATTTCAAATGGCAGATTCCCAAAAAATTCGAAAATTTATAGAATTTTGCTAAAATCATTGTACATAAGTTGGTGACATTTTTTGCAGCCATTCCGCATTCGCTATTTGAAATTTTCGAAATCTCAGTTTAGATTCGTAATGAACAACCCGAGTCTATAAGCTCTTCTGCTTATAGACTTCAGCACGATCCCACAATCTTCCACTGCTATCTTGAATCCGCTATTTTGAATTTCGAAAATCTGAGATCAGATTAGTAATGAGTAGTCCAAAACATCCCTTTGTAAGTAATTTCGAGCAAAATTTCGCAATTTTCCAAATCGCTCACCGCCATTCTGAATTCAGGTAGGTAATTCGCGATCTGCGCTGGGAATCCATTGTATGTGGTTTCCAGTGGAATTCCCCACATAGCACTGAAAGTTCTCCAAACTTTGTCAGAACCTTTAGAGAACTTTAAACGTTTTAGAAACGTTCTCAGAATGTTCTCAAAACTTTCATGCTATGTGGGTCAGCAATTTTCCAAACTTCTCGTGGCCATCGCAAATCCGCCATTCTGATTTTTGAAAATCTAAGATCAGATTTTTAATCGGCGACCCGGTAAATCCCTTGTATGAGATTTCCAGCGAAATGTCCTAATTTTCTGAATTTCTCCTGGCGGAGTTTCTCATATTTTTTCATAGTTTTTCATATTTCCTCATAAATCTCATAATTTTGCATTAAACTCCATAAAAACTCTCAAAATTTCATAATTTCTCTAGGAATTGGGACTGTCACTATAAAATATATTTCCTCATTGAAAATCATGATTTCTCATAAAATTTGTCATGAGATCCCATATATTCACACCATACTTGAATTTTTTTAATTTTTGATGAAAACAACCCAAACAGCACCTTATGTTTCATGCATATCTATACTATATATTTTTATATTTGAATATTTTATACATATGGTATGCATGTAAATAATATCGTATACATATTTTATAGATATACAAAATATTATATGCGCTGTGTGGGAATCTTCTCCATAAGAAGTCATGACTTGTCATAATTCTAATCATAAAATCTCATAATTTTCCATAAATTTTTTACATCTGCTGGTATGACAAATATATTTGCCCGAGAAACCAACATTTGCCTTCTCGTTTAGAGGGAAGCTTTGTGATCGTTTCGAGGAGCCGAAAATTTTTTTGTCTCGAAATTAAAAATCTTCTAGACCAAAATGTTCTTCAGAATTCGGGGAACAATTTTCTTACCGTGTCTGTCTGTCTGTCTGTGTGGCTGCAGCCCCCCTAAGTTTCGTACGCGCATATCTCCCGTTCTGCTTATCCGATCGTTTCGAAATTTTTATCACAGTTGTGGACTAAGGTGATAGTGGTCCTATATAAGTTTCAACCTGATTCATTTAGAAAAATTGCGTGGATGAGAAGAACTCTGACAAGAAATGAACATTTTGCGTACGCGTGTGTCTTTGCTTCCTATTATCCAAATCCGATCAAACTTCAACCACGTTTTAGTCATCACGCGATAGTGGTCCCATATAAGTTTTATCCAAATCGGTTGAAAACTGTGAAAACTTCTCTTTGGAATCTGTATTTTTTTTAAGCATGCCTTCCCCATGTCCATATTATCCGAATGTCTTGGAACTCTGAGTATATTCGATTTACGAGATGTTAGTTATATGATATAAATTTCAGGCACATTGGAATTGGGGTGAGTAAAAAAAAGCAAATCAGGTTCTTTTTTGTCTGTCTATTTGTCTGTGTGTATGTAACAAATTTGCGAACGTGTATATCTTTTGTTCGTATTATTCGATCGTGACGAAATTTTCACCAGAGTCATGTGCAGTGTTGATAGTCGTTCCATATAAGTTTCAACCTGATCGTTACAGAAGAACGGGAGGGGGGAGGAGAAATTTTTCGGAAAATCGTGATTTCGCAAACGCGTATATCTCCGCTTTCTATTATCCGATTGCAATCAAACTTATACCACGTTCTGGTGATGATCTTATAGTGGCCCCATATGAGTTTCATTCTAATCGATTGAAACCTGTGGGAGATTTTTGTTTCGCGATTCACATCATTGAACAATATTTTGAAAGCATGCCTTCCCCATGTCGGTATCATCCAAATGCCATGAAACTTGTAGTATAATCAGTTTACGGGGGGGTTGGTTGTACGGTGTGAATTTCAAACCAATCGGAATTGAAGGAAGAAAGTGGTAAGCACTGAGCTTCGAAACAAAATTTGGAAATTTCGTAAACATCGTTAACATGCGGATAACTTCCGTTTCTATCATCCAATTGTCATGAAATTTCCACCACAGCTTTATGCATTGTTGATCGCAGTCCTATATAAATTTCAACCTGATTCTCTAAGAAAAACGGGAGAGAGAAAGAAAACATGTATTTTTTTCAAACACAAACGAGGAAGCCACGTGCCAATGGGCAGAGTTTTTTTATTTTGCGATCGGGCATGTTTCCGTTCCCTGTTATACGATTGCGATTACATTTTTACCATCTGGTAATTGTGATTCGATAATGTTCTTAACGGGATACCAGCGTACCATCCCGGGTAAAGATTTTGTCTGTAAGATTTCTCCGAACTGAACTCATGAAACAGTCTGAAATTCTCAGGGAATATTCTTTAATACTCTACAGAAGAGAGAGGACGGAGAATTATAAAAAATTTATACATGTATAGTTTTTTCTAATGTATTATAAATTCAAAAGTCCCATCATAAGTGACTGATTAGGAACGAAGAAGCCGTGTGCTAATTGGCAGAGTTTTTATATTTTCCATAAAATCAGAAAATACTATATTTTTCATTTTTATTTCCTCACATTGTAATCAAAGTAGCTCAAGAGTGCTGATGAAGAGCCAGAAAACTTCCAACTGGTTATATTTATTTGACCAGTAAGAAAATTCATAGATGGAGCTGTAACAAAATCCTGAAACAAACTAATTTCAACTTCCAATAAAACGTAATGTGCTGCTTACAACATACAGGGTGGCGCAAAAGTCTGGAAACATCCGCATACCTTTTGAACGGGACATGATAATTGGATCAAATTTTTTTTGAATTCAAGGGCTATCTTAACGGGGGGTTCCGAGTTCCCCAGCCCCATAGGGGACGATTGGGGGGGGGGGGGGGTAAAGAGGGCCAAAATCTCAAATGAGACGGGGGGGCTTATGATACGTCATTCGATAGGGTTTTCCAACCCAAATCCAGCGATTTTTTGTTTTTTGGAATCGGATCATTTCTCGCTGAGTTATCGTAATTTTAATACTTTGATATGGCAAAGTCTGGAAACACCCCCATAACTTTTGAACGGAGCATGATAATTGGATCAAATTTTATTTGAATCGGAGGTTTTTTTATCCCAATCTTGGCATTACCCAGAATCAACGGTGTGGACGTGTCGGGACCCTGATTCCTTGTGTGTGTGCATGTGTGTGTGGGTGGTTGTGTGTGGGCGTCGGTGCACTGAAAAAAGAAGCTAGTTATAGTTACCAAATTGATTTTGTTCCCTCAAATATGTGATTGGTTTATTATTACCAAGATTTGGTCACTATTACCAGGATTTGGTGATAATAACTAAAGTTTGGGTACTATAACCAAAGGTCTTAGTTGTGAATCTGGATGTCGGTAATTATAACTAAATATTTATTTCGCTGTATCCAACTATGAGATTTGATAACTATTACCAAATGTTGGTAACTATCACTACATCCTTCTCTCAATGTGTGTGAGGGTATGGGTGGTTGTTTGTGGGTCACACAGGCTCATACGACTGAACCACCCACCCGCCCGCACTCACTCCCACACACACACACACACACACACACACACAAGGCATCAGGTTCCCGACATGTTCACGCCGTTGATTCTGGGTAACGCCAAGATTGGGATAAAAAACCTCCGATTCAAAAAAAATTTGATCCAATTACCATGCCCCGTTCAAAAGTTATGGGGGTGTTTCCAGACTTTGCCACATCAGAGTATTAAAATGACGATCACTCAGCGAAAAATGATCCGATTCCAAAAAACAAAAAACTGCTGGATTTGGGTTGGAAAGTCCGATCGAATGATGTATCACAAGCCCCCCCGTCTCATTTGAGATTTGCCCCCCCCCCCCATCGTCCCCTACAGGGCTGGGGAACTCAAAGTCCCCCGTTAAGATAGCCTTTGAAATTAAAAGAAAATCTTGGAATTAAAAAAAAAAATTGATCCAATTATCATGCCCCGTTCCAAAGCTATGGGGGTGTTTCCAGACTTTTGCGCCATCTTGTATATGTTTGCTCTGCATCAATAAAGTCTGAGCGATATATACTGGGCGATTTTCTTGAAATATTGAATTTTAAAACAAGGATAATAAAATAAGGAAATCGCAATTTCAAAGAATTTCGGAATTTTATGAACCATTTATGAGGAACACGGAGAAAAAGGAATTCGCTGTGGCAGCGAAATCTACTTTTGCTGGGTTCCTTTTGCCAGAGCAGCAAATTTTTTGCTGTGACAACAAACTATTTGTTGTTCCAGCAATCTTGTTAGCTGCGACAGCGAATTTTTAGCTGTGACAGCAAAAAATGTTTGCTATCCCAGCAAAATTTGTTTGCTATTCTATATATAATACTGAAAATTAGCTGGCGGAGCAAACATTTTTTGCTGCCACAGCTAAAAAATTGCTGTTGTAGCTAACATGATTGCTGTTATAGCAAATTTTTTCTCTCCGTGAAATACAAGGAAAAATTCCTCATAACACTGTCTGAATTCCTGAAGAAAGTATAAGAGAAAGTATGAACAATTATGACTTTTCATGAGAAAATTTCCAGAAACATTATGAAATCTCATGAGAATTTATGAGGAACATCATTCTAACTTTTATGATGAAATCACTTATCATAAAACAGTCCGAATTCCTAGAGAAAGTATGATATTTTAGGATAAATTATGAGAAATTATTTGAAGTTATGAAAAACAGTCAAGAGAAATTATGAGAATTTTTTTCCGCCAGGGCCCACCACCAATTCGAATTCGCTATTTGAATATTGGAAATCTGAGTTCAGATTTGTAATCGGTGACCCAAAAAAAATCCCTCATATTTAATTTCCATCGAAATTCCGCAATTTTTCAAATCTTCCACCGCCATCTTGAATTCGCTATTTTGCATTTTGAAAACTTGAGCTCAACTTTATAATCAGTGGCCTAAAAAACCCCTGTATATCTGTTTTCATAGGAAACCGTTCATCTAAAAAATGTATGCCGCAAAGGGTTAACAATATTTTCACTCGAGATCACAGTTTTGAGATGAATGCGCTCTACAATACTCTGAGCCCGTTTATCTAAAAACTCCATTCTAAAAATCAGTGAGATCTCTAGCTCCACCAATTTTCAATCCATCGAGTCGATTCTTTCTTTCATTTTATTCGTGATATGTGTATTAGGGTGGCGCAAAAAAACCAGCCATTTTTTGTGTGAAAATATGTTAGTTTTTCATGTTTTGAAAGTTCTCTCCCCTGGTTAAACGAAACCATTGATTCTCGCTAAATCTCATTGAATTGTACAATGTTCTGACCGAATTCTATTCAAGCATTTGTCAATGAGATTTAACCAGATCAATGTATTTTTTCAATGTGATTCTGATTGAATCTTGAACAACGTTCTTACCAAATCCAATCAAATTTAATTCCATCAGATTCTATGGATTTTTTTAACTAGGGTCCGCTGAACAGCTCAAAAAAGAATTTTTTCCCAACATGCAACATACTATAAAAATGCGACTCAAATGAAACCATCCATACAGAGAAACCGTCAAGGCCTGCATGTGGGATCCAATTAAGGTTTCCAAATAGGATCCTGCATAAATCTCTTCAGGAATTTGGCACAAAACTTATAACCACAATCCATTCGCCCTAACAGCACACCCACCGTCGCGCGACGTCTACGTTGCATCTCAAAGATGACCTCCACGTTCCAGGGCCCTTATTCTGACAATTCAGATATAAATCGTCTCACATCATTTCATTCCAAAATTGATACTCTTCTTTCCAACACATGATTTTTGACCATCGCAAATCGCGTAAGAATTACAAACAGGAATTTAACGGTTCCCCGCTCAAAAAATCGTATTAAAACTTAATATAAACCGTTAAAAATTCTGGATAAAGAAATACTTTATACACGATAAATAAGAATCAATAGCAGTAAATCAGATGCGCATTTCAAATCATACTGATTCGGAAATATCTGGATGAAAAGTGCCCCTGGAATAAGAAATAGGATGACGTTGATAAATTCTTATCAAATTTCGTAAATCAATTGTAATGAGATTTGTTAAGCCAGGATAGTTTGCTCAGTATAGAATAGGATAACGTCTGTTTACATTAACTCTGCGCACCACCAACTGCAACCGAATGAATGATTAGACTTTCAGGTAAAGACAAATGGCATAAAAATCTAGTGGTTTAAGTGTAAAAGACCCCCTGAAGACCTAAACACCCGAAGGTCTTCCTAAATACCTGAAAACTGAGTTATTTATGTTTCCCTTGTCCCTCACTTACATGGGTTTTTACTTAGTACCTTCTCTAATGATTCAGCAATACATACAGCTTCAAAGACCCATCCTCCTAAAAACTCTATTATTTTAAATATTCACACCAACCATTCGACCAAGTCCCTCAACCTTCTTACTCTTCATAAACCTCCGGTACCAGTAGGATTCTTCTTTCAGAATTTTCCATTGCTGGTTCATAATTTGAATACAAAGAAACTTCATTCGCAAACATTGTGATCATAGTTGTCATAAGAATTATCACAACAGTTTTTATAATTTGTATTGTCACCTCTTTAACTCGAATGATCATTTACCCAGCCTTCTAAGAAGATTATTATAATTTAGCCGGGATCGGTCTCAGGTAGAGGCGATCGGAATATTCGCCCCGGGCCTCGGACAGCACGGCACGAATCATATCACTTACAGTAAAATTATGTTGAAGGAGGAAAGAAAGATGAAAATACAGGGGTATGCTTGGAAATGAGACAAGTCAACACTTCTTATGACTTATTTTTATCATCACAGGGATGATGATCGGTCTGATGGTCTCGAGAGCAAATAAATGTAAGGGAAACATGTTGTACCATAATTCCAACTGAATATATTGCATACGTTCACCCGTTATTGTCCGGCACAGATTATCATGTATTACTTTGATCAATCTGTCGAAGAGACAAGCTCAAACGCCGGATCGTTATTATATACGTCGTTGCATAATCTTCTCATAGTGTTGCAACTCCTGAACAGCGCGCTCCCTTCTCATGGGAACCAACTTCGAAAGAAAGCGGTGGATAATTATCAGGGATTACAGGAGAAATTTGCTTTTTTTCAACAACTTGAGATAACTTTCGATGAGTTTTGTGGTTTATAATCAATACCGTTTTGTAATTTCTGTCGAGGGAGTAACTGAAAAAATAATATAAACTCATATTAGAAAAAAGAATTGATCACGGCTTCCTGAGAATATATTTCTTTGCATTGAACTTTTTCCCTTCATTGTTCTCCAGAGTGTATAAAACAGAACTCAAGAATCACATCACGGTGCATGAATCTTTAAACAAATTCTTGTTTCCTGATCCTCCTAGTTTCATTAACTCTTAGTCCACGATTTTAAAACACTAATTTGGGATATGGAAAACAGCCAGAGATGGAGGAATCTCGAATCGATTTGTAAATTGAGTATTTTTGTTTTAACTTTCAGAGGAAGAATGATTTTAACTCGCATGGGAAACATTTTCCCATAATTATGAAACATTAATTTTAAAAAAAATTGAAAAATTAGAACATCAAAATTGCAAAAATAATTTAGGTTGATTTGATAATAACATTATTGTTGATATGCAAATTATATTACATAACAAGAGTTTGAATTTTGTTTCTATTGTTTTATCTCTACAGTTAAGCTCTAGCTACACGAGTACGTAAAACTGAAAGTACAGAACGGAAGGATGAGCACTATGGAAAATTGGCTCTGGGCGCAGACATTTACGTTTACGTTTGTCTTTACGAACCTTGTGGAGCTAGACCAGGGGGCATAAACTCAATAAGAGAACTTTTAGAATGAACCTCAGCGCCGCCAAGGGGAAGGGTACTGGAATTAATCTCACATGAATACACTAACACAAATGCTCAACAAATCATAAAGGTATTTGAAACAGTATGAGTGCCTTCATGTGAAATTAGTTCAAGTACCCTTCCCCTTGGCGGCGCTGAAATTAGTCTAAAGAACGTTCATTTGAGTTTATGCACCCTGAACTAGACCTCCCATACAGCACACTTGGATATGGCATCCATCAGATATCCGACAGATATCCAAATGTCCGTCCAATATCCATTTGACGTCCATTAGATCTCCATTGGATATCCCAAATATCCTGGATATCTAATGGACATCTAATGGATATCTGTGTGCTGTATGGGCTTAAAACCTCGTTTATTCCAACTCTCGAAAATGTAACAGGAGCTTTCCGAAGTGTTTGACCCGGGGCGTCTGGGGCGTGAACTACGGATTCCTATTGGTTCATTCTACGCCCCTGACGCCCCGGGTCACACACTTCGGAAAGCTCCACAGTCTCGTTTATTTCAAGCCGAGAGGGGCTCCCACCATCAGCATAAAGCTCCAAACGGGTTCACATAATCGTCTCTTGATGGGGTGACACTGATCGTTACTGGAAACGCGCTTTGAGGCCGTTTAAATGTGGGGAAAAGCGGAGAAGTTTGGCGTTGAAATGAACGAGACGTTTGAGTTGAAATAAACGAGGTTTTACTGTATATAATTTCTATTTTTATTTCTGTTTCAGTTTTATTTCATTTTTATGTCCATTTATATTGTATATTTTATACCTTATGAGTTTACTTACATTTATATTTCTACTTTAGATTTTTAACCCTATTTTTATTGTTATTTACCTTTCTATTTACTACTTTGAAAAATTTATTCCCATTCATATTCCTGTTTTATATTATATTATTTTATTTCATCTTCATTCCATTTTGTTTATTTTTATTTATTTTCATATTTTATTCCTTTCATTTTCATTTTACTCCTATTCCTGAGAATCCGATTGACTTTTCTCTTTGGATGAATGGAATAAAAATCACACTCTCAGGAATAGAAGTAAAATACAGAAAAGAGAAATAAAATATTGAAATAAACGAGATAAAATAAAAATAAAATGAAATAATAGAAAATAGAAATATGAATGAGAATGAATTTTTAAAACCTTATGAATTTATTTTCATTTATATTTCTACTTCAGATTTTTTTAATTCTATTTTTATTGTTATTTATATTTCTATTTTCTACGTTTGAAAATTTATTGCCATTAATATTTCGATTTTATATCATTTTATTTTATTTTCATTAATGTTTATATTTTATTCCTTTTATTTTTATTTCACTCCTATTCCTGAGAGTCTTATTGACTTTTCTCTTTGGATAAATGAAATAAAAATCACTCTTGGGAATAGAAGTAAAATTGAAATCAAAGGAATAGAATATAAAAATAAACGCGATTAAATAAAAATGAAATTGAACAATAGAAAATAGAAATATGAATGAGAATGAATTTTTGAAAGTAGGAAATATAAATGTAAATAACAATAAGAATAGAATGAAAAAATCTGAAGTAGGAATATAAATGGAAATGAATTCATGGGGTATAAAATATTAATGTAAATAAAAATAAAAATAGAATAAAAATGAAAATAGAAAGAAATTTGTTAGAAACTTGATTTTTCTCATTTCCCCAATGTCAACCGATTCTTTATAATCGTTCATCTCCAAGGACAGTTTTTCAATAATCATCAGTTCCATTCGATTCTTATGATTCTAGATTCAACAACTAAACGGTTTCTCATCTATGACTAATCAATTTATCCTAAAGAATACATTACGGAAAGATAGTAATCAGTTGGCAGGGGATAATCAACAAAATTGATCTGAAATTGGAGTTCTCTCGGATAACGCGGCAAAGCCAAACTAAAACGATTTTATTAACCAAGATTTCGTGTATAGTTCAGTTCAATAGATTATCCGGTAAAATATTCATAGTTTACTGAAAAAAAGTTGATATTTCGTAAGAGAATTCATCATCCCGTCGTGAGTTAATATCCTCTTCTGGAATGTGGTGCAAATACCACCAGAATATTCAGTGCTGCTCGGATGAGCATGAGAAATACGCTCAAGCGTTACGGCGACTTATGTGTCTGTTTTATACTCATCCGCTATGAAGCACAGAATTGGAGAAGCCTCTCTTTCTTTCTATTCTTCTTCTATGTGTTAACCCATTGTTGAACAGCAATGTTTAAAATATCAGTTTTATTTTCACTTCTTACGAAACGTTACGGTTTTTTATATAAAAATCTTGTGAACTTCTCGTAGAAGAGTTTTTCCTGTCCTTATCCACACATTCTCAAAATTACAAAATGACATAAAAACAGAATAAATACTTATAAATAAGTATAAATAAAATTAATGAATATAAATAAAAGAGGAATAAATAAATATAAATATTAAGGTGACGTAAAAACCCGACTATTTTTTCTCTTCGTGTGTCATATAAAAATATGTCACCCATGTGGAAATGTACACACGGGCCGCTACTGGTGCGGTACTGTTGCCAGAGTTGCCAGTACTGGCAAATCCAACCTTGCCCTTATGGGGCCAGTGTTTTGGACGGTACGGGCAAGGAGTTGGAATGATAACATCATTTTACATAAGGGCCAGTAAAACATTTACCACCACGTCGGTAGCGATATTTGGTGTGTGCCTTCTATGGTGGAACTCTGGCATGGCAACAGAACCAATTGTTCTACCACACCTGGATGAGAAGTGGTAGAGGGTCAAAATAATACATCCTACGTAGGAATTCAGACCCGACCCAGTACTGACACAGTGCTGGTAATTAGAGATCCCCGGAGTTATATTTCAAGTGAAAAAAAAAGAAATACATTGAATTTGAACTTTCAAAACTTTGTGAATCTATTTTTCTCATCACCGTTGTCCGAGAAAAACGCTTTGGAAGTGGTTTCATGAAAGTTCACTGGGCAAAGATTGAACCCGGGACCTGCGAGTGAGAAACAGAGTCTCTATCACATCAGCTAACCTCCGAGTTGACAACGGACCACTTAAATTTCCATTTATTGCACCAATTCCCTTGAAGTCACGCAATTTACCATAGACTCCGTAGTGAAACAAGATTCTACCAATACTGGTTCATTGTTCTCTATCGAACGTATTGAATGATCATACCAACTCTGTCTTAATACTGGCGCGACTCCGGCTGACCACAACAGCCGAGTTGCCAAGATCATAATTGCAACATCAATCGACTATCGATTTTGTAGTCAGCCAGAGTCATATCATTACTGGCATATTGCCGTCTGTTGTACATATGGAATGATAATACCGACTCTGGCTGAATACTGGCGCGGTACCGTTTCTCGAAATCCTGGGTATTGTCCAGACAGTATTCATTCGATACTGACCCTATACCGTCTGTCCACGTGAGCCAATACCGTCTGAGATTTTGCGAATGTTCGGCGACAGTTGAAAAACGGTAATGATTCTGAACAGGCACAGTTGTTTTTGCCGAACTTTGGCAAATACAACCTCGCCAGTACCACGCCATTTGTCATAATGAATTGACATAATCGGGAGTAATTTTGGAACATTGTTTACCGTGTGGATTATTTGCACATTCTATGCGTGATCACATGCTTAGATTGCTTGGAATGTTTGAAAAGTGCTTGTGCTATTTGAGTACAATCGGTATCGGTATCGGTTCAATAGTGAATTACTGGTTGAAAACACTTACTGACAATCATTCCTTTTCAAAATAGTTTCCCAAATAGCACAAGAATTCTAAAAGAGTTCTTCATAAATATATTGTATTCATTATGAGCTCCTTGAAAACTCCTGTACTTTTTGCGTTCTTATTGAAAATTTCAAGCAGAAAACTATTGGGGATCTGTTAGGGTTGTAGGTTGTTTGAATGGTGTACAAATACCATAAATGCTGATTATATCATATACTAACCTTGGTTACTTTCTTCATTGTCAGAATCTGTATCATCGACTGAAACTTTTTGGAGTTCACGATATTTTTTCACTCTATTATAAGACATATTTGGGAATTCAAATCGACTATTTTACGTAGAACTACACTCTAAGAACACCCAAACCTCTGTGTGTGTCTGATAAATGTACGAGAAAATTTGAATACGTCTAACGAGCGTGCATGGAGATTGCTGGCTCTTAGAATATATACATATATACAAACAACCAGACATTGGTTTACATGACTCGCGTGAACTCTGTTCATTATAATAATATTATTGGCAGAATATTGACATAGCGAAGGTTGGGTGTTGTAGTGAGCCAAAGCTACGCCAGAACAGAGCCAGAGTTGGAGGGAGTACGATATGTTAGGTCGAAAACAATGTGCCTGAACTAATGGGGGACTGACTGGCTTTGGAATCGGTTATCAACTTTCGTCAAAAGAAATCCCCGAATAAACATGCATCTGGTGGTTCACCAAAGCTGCGCCATTAGGTAGCAAAAATGACCTGATTCATTTACCATATTAGGTGGGCGAAGAAGTGGCTATACTGATTCAGTTGATTACAAATTTCGTAGCCAATCAGTGCCATACCAATACTGGCATATGGTCGGCTATCAAATATATGAATTGGTAATCCCAACTCTGGCTCAGTACTGGCGCCGCTTTGGTTTACCATGACAGCCGGATTTCCATGGACATAATTTTAACGTAGTTCGACTACCGATTTTGTAGTTAGCCATTGCCCTACCGATCCTGGCCCTTCATTGTCGATTGGATATATTGAATGATCATCCCAACTCTGGCACAGTACTGGCGCGGCTCCGTTACACTACGATCCGTGTATTTTCCGGTCAGTATTGATTCATTACTGGCCCAACACTGTCTGTCCACGCCAACCAATACCGTCTCAACTCCGTCGAACATGTACAGCCAGTTGAAAAACAGTAATGGGCCTGAACAGGAACAGTTGTTTTTGCCGAAGTCTGGCAAATACAACCTTTCCAGTACTGGGCGATTTGTCAACTCCGGCAATTTCCACATGGGCAGGTTCTCATGTTTTACAAACTCTCTACCAAGATCGGCCCAAAAAAGAATTTTTTAAGGTTTGCTGAAAATTTTGAGAAATTCTAAAAATAGTCAACATTCATTTTTTATTTTTCAATTCTTTTTTCTTTGCGTCAAAATTTAGTACCTAAAAAAATGGTAACTTCCTCAATGTTAGAGCTCAAAAAACTTATTTTCAAAAGTCACTCAGGGTTCATGAACATTCTGTAATTCATTGCTTTTGATGTTTTGGAACAAAAACAAGAGAATTGAAAAAAAATTCCTAAAATCTATCAAATGAATTAAATTATCTAATCGATGAATTCAATCCAATTTGGATTGATCCGATTCTTCTTAATTAAAGGTAGATAAAAAACTCGTTTCAGAATTCACTCAGAAAACGTCTTTATCAATCATTATATTCATATTCATACCTGCAGTATACGCTTGTTATTCTTTGTTGTACCGCTTTCCCCAAGGTGGTGTAATCCCTTAACCAGGAGTTTATTCAATCGAAGTAGCTCCGGGCAGTTAGTTTCAGGCTATGTGTTATACTCTGACGGAGCAAGTTACAATATTGACGAAACGTCCATTCAAAAAGAAATGCCGCAGTTTCAATGTTAAATCTTTTTTTTCCAAATCATACAATGACAACATACAACAAACACGAAGATTAATTACTTTATTAATTTTGCTTCTTATCACTTTATACTCTCCTCGTTAGCGTCAAATCCGAAGAAAATTCTCCACGATGAATCTGCCTCATTATTAATTTTTTCCAGTTCACCACGTTGATTCTTTTGAACTGTTGATCAGCCTGCTGCTGGAGGGCATAACCGAGTTGGCGAGGAGGAAGCCTTCCTTGTTTGCCCTTAATCTTCAACACTGATTCATATTGCCGAAGGCTTCCTATGGACGATGAGATAATCAAATTATGTAGGACACAACGATGTTGTCCAAATCGTCAAGGCCGCCACAACAAGGAGCACAAAGTTACAGAGCTCTGTAACTCGAGGGCTCGGCCAATCAATGACAAATTTCTCCAAACCGTTTGTTTCTCCCCGCTATTCGACTCCTCCTACACGCAAAACCGCGTAAACTTGTGATTAATTTGAACAACTGCATATCCATGTTGCAACCATGGCAACATTGATACATTGAAAATGGAGCATATTCGATCAATGAGATAAAACTTGGTAATTGAAGGCAGATCTCAAGTTTGCCTCCTTTAAAAGAGCCTGTAAGGAACAATGCTCACGGAGAGAAGGAAAAAGGAACAGAAAGAGGGAAATAAGGAGAAAAAGAGAGATGGAGAGTAGTTGATCAACCGTCATCCTCCTCTTTTCCTCACCCCGATACCCTGTACAGTACTACAGTGTATATGCAGCAGCGGCGGCAGCAGCGGCAACAGCAGCAGCGGCAACGTATATTGGGTCCCCTGCATGGATGGATATGGATGGATGGACGGTAGTAGAAGGGGGATGCTGCGCGTTGGAGCCTTCTTTTTCCCTCTCCTTTCCTCATATTCCAACGCACACTTAGTTTTTCTGTTTTTCCTTCCTACTATCCCCCCCATCTTTTTCTCCTCGCCCTTCTCCTCGTGGAACTCAAGGGACTTGGTTGCTCTGGGGCCTCAAGTTGGCCGACGGGCATCATGGTGGCGGTTAGTCCGCAAGTTTCGTCTCGAAGCGCACACAAGAGACGCCTTTCCCTCTTCCCCTTCTACCTCCTTCTTCACTCTCTCTCTCTACCCCGAGGGTCAAGGAACTCCCTCACGAACAGGTTCACCTCTTTCCTCCGCAGCCCTATGCTCCTCGGGTTTGTACCTTAAGGTTTTACTTATTTTCTCTTATTACTGCCGTGTGGCATGTGGCCATGTTTCGCCCCGTGTGCGCGCGAGTAGGACGTATACGTATATCCGTTTACACATGTATTGGGTACTCTTACCAGCACACGAATACCACTGTACGTGCGATACAGTACCTCTATATTCAGACTCCTTGCTAGGTCTTTTCTTCTTATACCACCGTGAGTCCGACATTTGTTTCGCCATTTGTTTGTATTATTACACATGAGTATTTGGCATATCAAAATCATCGATTTTTCATTCACCTTAAGTATACGCCTTTCGGTTAGATTATGATACAATGATGTAGGAAAACTGTTGATACGTTACATCTGGTTACATTTAGAGATTTCTTAGAGCTTATGGATTTATCAGTCCATTCATCTCCCACGAGGGGGTACTTTGTTTTTGGGGCGTTCGAGTATGAAGCTTATCATTTACTCTAAAGAGTACAACATTTCATCTGATTTTGAAAAAGGAGACGCTTTTTTGGAGAGGAAAAAAAATGCGCCTTCAACATACAGGATTATTTTACATGAACGGAAGACAAGGATGAGATCGAGTCATGAAATTCTAAACAGTGACACGGAAATTGTCACCTCATGATTTCATTCGGATTAAAGAAAATTTCATCGTGCAAAGAGAAAAAAGTTGTCTTGATTCCACATCCATTGTTTTCGTTATATATGAAACAATGTCTGCTTAGAAGATCCAATTCAAGTCTATTAACTAGTCAATCAGTATGAATCAGATTTTGGTCCAGGAATTTTCCTATATTATCTTATTCAAATCTAATTGGTTTGAATAGGAAATTTTTACTTTATGAGATATGATCAGGAAATTCGGATCATGTACATTCGAATTGATTGATTATATCCACCCTGGTAGAAATTTGTCTAGTAATTCACAAAATTTCAGGATTTGGCCATTATAAAGCGTTTTAGATTACTCGCCCTGAACGACCTGGGCGAATTTCTATTGGTCAATACAGAGAGCATGACGATTTGATGGTCAAAATATGGCAGAACTACTAAAAACCGGCACTGCGTAATCTTGCAACGAGAAAAGGTTTATTTCCAAGATTTTCGCTGTAAAGTCTAGTTAGTGAGCATATAGATCTCTATATGAAGATTTTCAGGCTTCGCCAATGCCGACGATATAGTTGGGCGTAATGCTGGCAGCCAAGCTTGGGCAATCTATATAGAAGCAAGGGTGGCCGACAGTATTCTAATATGGGGGGTGAATAAATCAACTCCATTGATTCATCATTGATCTTAAGCTACGCCACGCCTTGTCCATCCTTCAACCAACATTGCCTGAAGGGAAAAAAATGATTTCACCCGAGGGTTTGTAGTGCATAGCGGGACACTGCCCCAAGCATCAGACAACTCTAGATGGCAGTAGATTCTCATGCTAACCAAGCATAAATGGTCGTTCGACCCAGTTTGGAAAATAACTTGGCTCAGCATGGGCGATAGTTTCGCTCAACTTGCACGGAGAAAAATTTGGGGTAGCAGATACAGCAATTCCGATAAATTTGACAAAATCCACATGTAAATATAGGGATAGCATTTCTGCGGTGGAAATTCTACATCATTTTTGCTGTAAATTAAAAACGTCGCAATTCTACCGCAATCTGATGTAATTTCAACATACGCATCTCATAACTATTACATATATCAAATGTAAATTCTATTGTCGTAATGAATGAAATATAAACAGTATGACAAGCGATATTGACTTCAAACTTATGAAATTTGTACATCAGTCTGATGTAAAATACATGTTAGGATTTTTTAATAAAATTTAAATCGCTCATTCATATTTTATGCATACGCGAGAACTACGATAATAACTACAACAATTTTTGTTAATTTTCCAAAAGCCACAAAGATGGGGATAAAATTTAAGTGATTAAAATTTTACATTATTTGCGGCGCATTTTTATGAATTTTCACTGACAATTGAAATAAAAAAAATTGTATCTTCCCAATTAATTCTTGCTGTTGTGTTTTTTGTTGAATTTGCAATGAGACAATATATACAAATGCAGTTTTGAGCAGTGAAATGAACTCTAATCACTCAGCTTGAATTATCTTACATCTTACATATTACATATTACATATTACAATAAGATACAATACAATGTTATGTCGCCTTATTCTATCATTATCACTAACCGTACGCTATGGGTGGAGATTCAAGTTTTTAATATATATCAAATGTAGGAACAAACTGATACTCGCGGAAAACTGTTGAAACTGTTTGCGCCATCTTTGTGACGCGATTTTAATCATTTTGAACTAAAAGGAGTGTTACAAAGCTTCTCAGTAGTATTACCAACACAGGCGAGTAGTTTTTGCAAAAGCAATTGTTGAATACACATCAGATTGCGGTAACTGTATATTTGAGAATGAGAATAAAATTCCTGGGAAATAAATCAGATTATCATTCAAAAAAGCATGAGTAACATTAGCAACTGTACTTGTTGAATGTACATTGGATTGCTGTAGAATTGAATAAGTGGAAATGTGGTTGAGCATGCCTTATGGCATCACGTTCGTGAAAAGTAGATTCAGTCGAGTGTAATGGAAAATTTACATTGTTCGTGGGCAATAATATCATAATAAATATATTTTTGGATTGGCGTAATCTCTACAATCTTCCAAAGCAATGATCATGTATGTATCATGTGAGTTTCATCAAAATTAATGTAGGAATTACATTCAAAGTTTTATCTATGCACTGATGTTAAATTTACATTATAATTTTTCTCCGTGTGGGCGAGAGTTTAACTTAACTGAAGCAATAACTTGAACCAGAGCGAAACTTCCTTTTCGAATGGCAAATTGCAATAACTTTGCCACTTATCACTTAGTAAGTACATAGGTCCTCTCGGAAGATTCCATGACAGAAAGGATTCTTCATCTGTTTCCGGACACGCCTATTTCAACGCCAAGATCATCGGATTTGCGGCATTCATTGGTTTAAAATGATCAGAAAAATTCTATGTCAAACTTCTCGAAATTCCCCGGCATGTATTTCTTATCCAAATTATACAATGGGTGTTTTATTTAATTTTATTTTTAACCGCAATCAAAATGACCATCGACATTAGATGAGCGCAACAATGGCGCGAGATTGCAACAGCATCTCTTGGTGAGCCTTGCGGCAGCTTAATGTCCATGGTCAATTTTTACCTGGCTCAGTGAACAGCCTCATCATACGGCCTTCACAGTCTACTATAGTCTCACCGCGCGTCCTTATAATCAGTGACCATGCTCGCTAAATTTCTTGGAGTGAAAATTCATTTTTAAAGAGTGAAAAAATAAAGAAATTAAAGAGTAAAAAAATACCCATGTAAAAATTTCGTGATTCTGCCAATGTTGGCCATGGGCGATGGCTTGGGCCAGGCGTGACAGCCAAGCGTAGGGGATTTAAATTGGGCCAACGTTTGTGCCAGCATTGGTTCAGAATTGAACCAACATTCGTTTTACAGCAAAAGTTTTGTATCGACCAATCATGGCAGAACCATTGAATCAAGCCTACGCCTATATTGACGACCTTTCACTACCGTTGCCCCACGCGTCAAAATTGAGGCTCGTCAATTGTCAAAACGATGTTATCATTCCAGTCCCTAGTCAGGTTTTCTTCCAAGGCAGCGCCAATGCTTGTCAGGGCTGGGTCAGCCTTGCGCCACCGGTCAATTTTCACATGGGTACTGCAAGTCCAACAAGAATGAGATTATACTCGTAAAGAGTTAATTTCTCACTTCCATGGGAGTGAATTTTCATCAGAGTGGAAATTTTAACTCACTTTGAAGAGTGAAAATCCCACTCTAAGAGATTGCAAATTCATTCTCATGGAGTAAAAACTCACTCTCCAAGAGTGGAATCTCACTCTGGTTGGATTTGCAGTATTTTCATTCCAAGAAATTTAAATTTCAATTTCAATTTTTCACTTCAAGAAATTTAAAGAGCACTGTAGTATAGCGCAGTTTGTGACCTCTTTACTCGGCCGCACGGGTAGGCGGATCAATGCCTAAAAGTGGTCTTTCGCTGGAGATCTTGAAAAATCACAAAACAGAATAAAAATAAAGATTATTTCGAAATTTTTCAATTATAGTTTTCCATTCCGTTCCTTAAGGAATAGCAATTGCTATTAATCATTCTCTTCAATGTCACCTAGAATAATTAGAAGAATTTTTCTTTGAAGGGAAACCAAGAGAGATTGATTCCGCTTTTTTAATCAAGAAAAAGTCTCATCAAAAGTCAGCCCAGTTGAAACGTCATCTAAATAAAGGGTATCGTGAACACGTCGCCGTACGAGAGAAATAATGAATATATTTTTATCTTATCGAATGATGGAACAAACCCTATAATTAATACTCGATGTTATTCCTTTCTCATCTTTTCTTCACGCTTGGAAAAAAACGCAGGGCATTTGATTAGGTGATAATCAAATTTGAAAAGAGATCATCAAAATAAACGAGCTGCACGTGCTACTACCGTTGGTATCCGAAGAAAAGTTTTTCGTCTCAAGAGCCGGTTCAACGTCCACCACTTACTTACTTCATTCACGATATTCGGTTTGCCTCGAGCCAGATTTGTGAAACGTATGATTTCGACAGGTAGTTTAGTTACCTGTAGCTCAGTTCAACGGAGTAACGATTTTATAATACGATTTCAAACAATTCGGCGAATAACAAATAATGGATTCTCGTATTAGTAATAAAATTCATCTCGGGGAGTGAAATTCGTATGATTTATTTGTTTTGAACGATTTTATTGTTTGTTTTACATTTACGATGTACGGAAGAAAAAAACTGTTCAATTTACTTGGACAAGAATAAAAATGTCGTTAACTGTCAAAATATAATTCGAGTTACTACAGTTTGAGTTGATTTTATACTAGCTGACTTATATCTTAGACGCTGTACGCTGTAGAATCCACTAAAATTGTGGTCGCTCGAACTGTATTTGGGGTAAAATTCACGAAGTATTCCAACCTCAAGATTTCAATCCCATCAATGTTGATGGAATTCAATAAATTTGTTGTCCTCGTAAACCTCTGTAAATTGTGTTAGCAACAGGTGTCTATGAAATCGAGTTTTCATGTTACAGGGGTTTAAATTTGGAACATTTTTTCGGAAAATCGTAATCCTCATTATTTTTATTCGATAAAAATATGCTATTACTGATATTGTTAAGATTTTTTCTGAGTTTTAGGATAAAAATACTTTCACTCACGCAGGAAAAATATTTCACACAGAAATTCAAGTTTTAAACGTATTTTTGCATTTTTCGTTCAATGCGACCTTTTTGATTTCCATAAGAGCTTGATATATGAAAAACTTGATTCTTTAGCTTCAAAATCGTTCCGATTTAAAAATTGAACAAAAAGATTTTTCGGAATTACGGGGGGGTTTAAGTGCGTGGACCTCACGCGTCCACCCGCCACAACCGTGTGTGAATACAACACTAAGCCAACACTGGATAATAATACTTTATGATAATGAGGAATTCATTCTGCTGTGATTTTCACTATCTAAATCAGTGAAAATCACCGAGAATAATCAAATGTCCCCTGATTCTTAGCGTTAATGAGGATTGGAATTTATTTCCATCGTGAGAACAGAATTCTATCTTGAAGTTTCAATTGAATAGTGACTGTGGGTGTTTCCAGCGTAATCTGATTGTGTTTTTGTGTTTCTTGGAATTAAGGTCAAGAATTACGGTATTTCATACCCTGGTTAAAAAATCCATTGAGTCTCGCCAAATATCATTGATTCTTGCCAAATCTTGTATAATGTTCTGACCAAATCCTATTAAACTTTTTTCAATGAGATTAAATCAGATGAATGCATTTTTTCATTGCGATTCTGATTGAATCTCGCCAAATCTGATTGGATCCTGTACAATGTTCTGATCAAATCCCATAAAATTTCATTTGTGAGTTTCAATGTATTTTTTTAACCAGGGTAAATAATTTAAATACTAAATCTCGTTTAAAATTACTGGTTTTAGCAGCCGTACAATGAATATTTTCTAAAACTCCTTGTTCGATAATTATTTTGTGAAATCTACCCATTTATGCTCATAGAATCAACGATTAGTGAATTTGCAATTGAAACCGATTAACGTTTGATTTGAAGAGCAACTTTAAAATTTATTTACATGCTCTCCGACGAAACTTGCTAAAACTTTTGGTCTAGGATATTCCTATTGAACCCAATGAATCTTTCCAATGTATCGAATGAACTACATATTACCCATGAATTTCTGTTGCAATAACCTCTGACATCCAATTTTTTCCTAACTTGAGAATGTCTTATTCATCTTATTGTAACCTATTAAATTTGAATCGGAAACTTATCGGTTCCTATCGGATTGAATGTAATAAATGGTTGTGGACAAAAATTTATCCACCATTTCCGGTTTTTGTTCAATACAAGTATGGTCTGATCTTGAATTTAGATCAAGCGACAATAATTTTTATTTGCCAAGGTCCAACCAATCTTTGTCAGCATCACGCCGTCCTAAAAGTTTGAACCTGAAAATTGTCAGATCAAGAAAATTATCAAACTTTCCCTTCCGATCAAAATAAAACAATCGAATCGAATTCACAGTAGAAATGGTAAACAAAATTGTAAACAAAAATAATAAGAGATTTTTAATTTAATTCTGTAAGTTTTCTTTCTCAATAAATTAGAAAAAAAACATTGAAATATTTCCAAACAAAATTTAACCGAAGATTTGTATTTCGTTGAATTTTCAACCATGGGTTGATGAAATCAAGTCAAAGCTCTCACTTCAATTAATCACGTTGTCTCTTAACATCTCCTGGAATCTAACACGTGGTCGATAAAAATATTCCGTAGAGGTATACAGAGGAAGAGTTGCTTCGAGAATATCTTAAGGACATCTTGGAAAATATTTACAGCATTATGTGTTGCCTGGAGCGTACATTCTCCTCTTCAAAATAATTAAATGTCATTTAATCATGCTACATTGTCCGTTCGTATATGAGATTCAGTCGTTCCAGTCTCTAGCACCTTTGAGAGCTTGAGATTTTTATCAAAACCTCTACCGTCATTTTTGGACCTCGAAAATGGAATTCTCGGTTTTCTCTTAACGCGTTGGTATCGTCTCGGTGTATTACACACTTATTTCATCTCTCTTTCTCTCATTCCTTTGGTCAACTTCTTTCAAATATAAAATAAATCAACCTCGTTAGGAGGATGAAAACGTTTTATGGTATTTTAAAGAGACTAAAGAAAGAGAAAAAAAAGAGAAAATGGAACCATCGAGAGTATCGCGTGTCCAATTTATAACGAATAATCATTTATTTTGGAATGAATAATTGATTTTTTTCCTCCGTCAATAATGTAATTATTATTAACGTTTAATATATTTAAAAATCATTCTTGGAGTATTTTTGTTTTTAATTTTGAAATGAGATTATTATGTCATGGTATATCGTATGAAATTGATTACTTTCTGAATTAGAAAGGGGAAAGAATTAACACTTTTGTAACTTCGTAGGGCCACCCTGGTTAAAAAAACCCATTGATTCTTGTCAAATCTGATTTAATCTTGCACAATGTTCTGACCAAATCCCATTGAATTTCATGTTGTCAGATTCTATGGAATTTTCAACCAGGGCACGTACGAAAAAACGCTGCCAATTGGCACATGGCTTCCTCGTTTGTGTTGAAACAAAATACATGTTTTCTTTCTCTCTCCCGTTTTTTTCAGAGAATCAGGTGGAAATTTATATAGGACTGCGATCAACAATGCATAAAGCTGTGGTGGAAATTTCATGACAATTGGATGATAGAAACGGAAGTTATCCGCATGTTAACGATGTTTACGAAATTTCCAAATTTTGTTTCGAAGCTCAATGCTTACCACTTTTTTCCTTCAATTCCGATTTGTTTGAAATTCACACCATACAACCAACCCCCCCCCCCCCGTCAAATGATTATACTACAAGTTTCATAGCATTTGGATGATACCGACATGGGGAAGGAATGCTTTCAAAATATTGTTCAATAATGTGAATCGCGAAACAAAAATTTTCCACAGTTTCCAATCGATTAGAATGGAACTCATATGGGGTCACTATAGGATCATCACCAGAACGTGGTATACGTTTGATTGCAATCGGATAGTAGAAAGCGGAGATATACGCGGTTGCGAAATCACGATTTTTCGAAAAATTTCTCCTCACCCCTCCCGTTCTTCTGTAACGATCAGGTTGAAACTGATAAGGAACGACTATCAACACTGCACATGACTCTGGTGAAAATTTCATCACAATCGAATAATACCAACAAAAGATATACACGTTCGCAAATTTGTTACATACACACAGACCAATCGACAGACAAAAAGGAACCTGATTTGCTTTTGTTTACTCCCCACAATTCAAATGTACCTAAAATTTATATCATATAACTAACATCTCGTAAATCGAATATACTCAGAGTTCCAAGACATTCGGATAATATGGACATGGGGAAGGCATGCTTAAAAAAAAATACAGATTCCAAAGAAAAATTTTCTACAGTTTTCAACCGATTTAGATAAAACTTACATGGGACCACTATCGGGTTATGCCTAAAACGTGGTTGAAGTTTGATCGGATTCGGATAATAGGAAGCAAAGATACACGCGTACGCAAAATGTTCATTTTTCGTCAGAGTTCTTCTCATCCACCCAATTATTCTGAATGAATCAGGTTGAAACTTATATGGGACCACTATCACCCTAGTCCACAACTGTGATAAAAATTTCGAAATGATCGGAAAAGCAGAACGGGAGATATGCGCGTACGAAACTTAGGGGAGGCTACAGCCACACAGACAGGCAGACAGACAGACAGACACGGTAACAAAATTGTTCCCCGAATTCTGAGGAACATTTTGGTCTAGGGGATTTGTAATTTCGAGACAAAAAAATTTTCGGCTCCTCGAAACGATCACAAAGCTTCCCTCTAAACGAGGAAGCAAAATTCCACCCACCCACGTGAAAATTCCTTGCTTGCGCCAATACTGACGATGAAAAATAGATAGGCGCAATGCTGACATCCAAGGCTTGGAAATCTATATCGAGCCAACGTTGACTGACAAGTGGCACAATGTTGTACCAATATTGGGAATCATAATTTCCAATGATCAATCCATCATTGGCTCAAGATTGTGCCAATCATGGTTCATCACTGTCCCAATATCGTTTGGACAGAAGAAATTAACTTCATACGAACAATTTCATAGCACGGCGGAATATTAATTCAAACGTTGACAACGTTCAGAAGAAATGCGTACCCAATGCAGTGCCAAGACTGGTCAAAACTTGGCTCAGGCTAGCCACGATCCTCAATTATACGTCTCCATACAAAAATTCCCGCGTCCAATGTCAAAGCGCCACCCTTCGGTATTGTTTCCAACGCTCGGTTCGTTTCTCGCAAGCGCTAAACGAACTATGCGACTGACATATAAGCATCACATAACCTCCTGATTTGAAAATTATTGTCTTCATCATAGGTCCTTCATCGAAGGAGAGATTTCAGCTGTGCAAACCCATGGACTCGTGGACATCAGAATTTGAATTATACTTGATGTAATTGATTTGTAAGGTAACCAGTAATCATTGAGTTATATTAAACTTATAAACACATCTTGTATTGGATTAATCAAATAAGTTTCTTCGTTTCAATGTATATAGATATTCTGTGGCCCTGGTTGTATAAAATATTTCAGGTTCGGGCTGCACTTCTTAACATGTTTGGAGGGGAAGCAATTAATGTCGGAAATATATGACTCTGAATTTTTATTATATTTTTGCAATCGTTCAACATAGAGTTGAGCATCGGCACAACATTGGCTCAACGTTGGCGCGGGATTGTCGCAACGTTGAATCAATTTTGGCCGAATATTGACTCACTACTATTATAGTATTGACTGAAATTTAGCAGTCAATATCATTTATGTGTAATAAATGATGGTACCTCCTTTAAATGCATAAAACATCTGACCATTGGCAGACCATAAAAAAATTCGTCTATCAGTCTTGGTTCGTAATGAGTACAAGCATGATCCAATCTTGGATTTAGATCGAACGACAAATTTTTTCATGGTTTTCCAATGATGGCTGATTTGACTGCCATAATCGTACCAATGTTGGTCTGTGATTGGCAGAATACATCAATGGAGCCTGTAACGATGTTATCATTTCAAGCTTGCACCTTGCTAACCGCCAAGGCTCGGCCAATCTTTGTCAGTGTTGCGCCATCCTAGTGCCAATCGTCAATTTTCACCTGGGCAGTTATCCGTAAAATTGAATACGAAATTACGGTTTATAACATCTACAAAAGTGTGTGAACTGTAGAATTTTGTCGAACTCATAAATGAGTCGTCGATGCTCCCCTTCTGGAGAAATTTCTTTACCCCTGGGACAAAATTTATGTTGCTCAAGTTTGAATCGTTTATTGAAACGAACGAATAATCGAATAACGAAATACTCAGACTCAACCTCGGTTAAAGACCCAAAATCATGCAGTAAAACGTTTTCAATTTTGTGAATTTGAGTCTCCGCTTCATTTTTATAAAAACGATTCAAACTTTTACAACATCAAAATTTGAGGAATTATGGTGAAAAAACTGGTTGTTCTTCCATTCAAATAACCCTCTATTGAATCAATTTTGTAGATTAGATGAGAGAAGGGAAATTGGGAACACCCAACATAAGAAAACAACTGTACTATCTCAGAAATTCCATTGAATGAGATCAAAAATTATCCTTTTATATTTTACTTAATTCTTCAAAAAATCAAAGAAATTTTTCGGTTCAAAGTATTCTTTTTGGACACGAAAATAACATGCCGCAATTTACAAATCAATATCTGGAGCGAAAGCCCAATTTTTTAAGCATGGGAGTAGAGGCGCGCACAAATCCGCTAACGTTCTAGCGCGGTAATTTTCGAAAGCGAAATTTTGGACTCATCATATGCCCAGATTTACCTGTTGCCTAAATTATAAACCCTCCATAAATGATTGAAAAAAAACCAAATGTTTCCACTTCCGAAAATTAACAATTTGCATTACGAATTCGCGCATCGAATTCCCATCACCTTAGTAAAAACAAACAAAAACTCAACATCATGGGAATATTTTTAAAATGAATATGCAATATGATCGACTCGTGTACGTGATATCCAATCGGATGGTTGGTGCCCCAAGTCAAAGCAATTTAAGAACTCTTTTTTTCTTTCTTCCTTCTCTCGTTTTACCTTCCTCCTCCCTTCAAGTATCCTTAATGCCTACCCATTGAACGTTCAGTTTTGTGTCGTTCGGCTTTATGACCGCATGTCCCCTTTGTATGAGTTATGAATCGAAAAGGAATATTGATAAGATCTAATTACAATCTGCAATCAAGTTGTTATATCATCATAATGGACACAACGTTACACTAAAATCCTGCCCCTTTTATAATGTAAAGAGAAAAAAAGAGCATTCAATGTGTAAATGGAGGAGAAAGGAAGAAGGAGAACAGAACAAAAACTGGGTCGTAGCGCATTAATATTTAATTATGTGAACTAAAAGCGAATTTGAAAAAAAAACAATTATTATTCAGTTGCACAATTGACAATTTGAAAAAAATAAATAATAAACTCACGCGACGCGTTGATCTCAATATGTCTGTCCGAGGAGAGTCAAGGAATGAATGCGTTTACTATGCGTTTAGTATTCTTCGCGTTGTTGTTGACGGTCGAGCTAGGTACAGGTGTTGCTACTTAATTGTTTCCATTATCATACATTTGAATTGGAGAAATGTGATTGGAAATCATTAAATTTTCTAACCTCTTTTTTTTGTTCACTGCGATTTCACCATGATGCCTTATGATAATATTTCATGCGTGTAAGATGAATGGATCGTGTGAAAAAGTTCTCATTATGCATTGGGTTCTACGCTTAAAAAAAGGTTGGTACATATTTCACTAGCATTCTTCGAAGCATGAATACGTGGTTATAATAGGTTCGTTCGTTATACGTGTCCTGAGTTGCTCCAACTTGTTCCAAGCCAATCAGTTCGTTCGTATAACTAGAAACAGCCAATCCGAAATAGTTGGAGCAAGTTGGAGTAATCTGGGACACCGCTAAACGAACGTACTTAATAGCTAAGTTCGTTTACCGATGTCCCAAGTTACCCCAACTCGCTCCAAGTATTTTGGATTCGCTACTTCCAGTTTGAGCAACGAAATGATTGGTTTGGTACAAGTTGGAGCAACTCAGAGCACGTAGAACGAACGAACCTAATGAGGCCCCTCTGACTCGAGCTTCTACGTGTTCACATAAGCTAAGTTCGTTTACCGATGTCCCAAATTACCCCAACTCGCTCCAAGTATTTTGGATTCGCTACTTCCAGTTTAAGCAACGGAATGATTGGTTTGGTACAAGTTGGAGCAACTCAGGGCACGTAGAACGAACGAACCTATTATGTCCAAAAAGTTGTAGATGGCTCCAAACGACTGTTGGCCGACACTTCGATTCAATTTAAGTTACCGTAATCAAATAATTCGCGGAATGAAAGAAAATAAGTTTATTGGCTCATAAATACACAAATTCACAAAAATCACAACACACAATGGGACAAAAACTCCACAAAGTGATCAAAACTACTAACCAATCACCGATTTGTTCAGAACTCGGTACTCGGGGGTTTCTGGGGTCACTGATTCCGAATCTGAAGTGAAAAACGGTGAATTAAAAATGGCGGATCCAATATGGCGGATTGAAATTGCAAAATCAACTGATTTTGCTTGAAATTCGCTGTGAGGGAGTTTTTGGGGTCGCTGATTACGAATCTGGGGTGAAAAAGGCTGAATTGAAAATGGCGGATCCAATATGGCGGATTGACATTGCAAAATCAGCTGGATTCGCTTGAAATTCGCTGCGAGGGGGTTTTTGGGGTCGCTGCCCGGGAAAAAATGATCAGATCTGACCAGATCTAAATTTTGGTGAGATCTAAACAGATCTATTAAGATCTGAAAAACTGCGGTTTGGCTCGTGTTTGTCACAATATATGTGCAAAATCAAATTCATATACAGACAGATATCACAAAATTCCTGACAATTGAACCACCATTTGCTCATTAAGATTTAATCTAATATTCAATTCAGATCTAACGAGATCTACTCAGATCTAACCAGATGTGCCAAGATCTAATCAAATCTACTGAGATCTGAACAGATCTAATCTGATCTTTTGAACCAGATCTGACCAAAAATCAGATCTACTCAGATCTATTTAGATCTGAATAGATCTAATGATTTTTTCCTGGGTGACTATGAATCTGAAGTCAAAAATGAAGAATCGAATTACACTGTTAGAAATGTTTGTGAATGACATAACGATTAATGTACATTTGTACATTAAATTTGATACCTGTATCCTAAGCCAACTTCACTTTATTGATTGATAATGCAATCGACAATCAGATGTTCAAATTCAAAGTACGGTGAGTAAAAAAAGTCCGTGTCCGTTCCAACGGAAAGTTTTTTGATATTTTGTCGTTATTTGTAAAATGCTCAGATCTTACTTTCATTGATTGAGTAGAGAACGAGTTTTTGTGATTCGATTATACATCCCCGGATAGCATCGGGTGGTTTTCTAAACATTCACAAAACGTACTTGCTCACGCAGAGAACGTTCAAATGAGATCCCAGGACGTTCTAAGAACGTCGCATGTACGTCCCAGGGACATACAAATGTTCCGTAATGTTCTATTTATCTTCACCAAGCGACGTTTTGGGGATGTGTTCAATAAAGGTGTCAATGACGTTCTGCGATACTACACATATGTTTGTAAAGGTTAGTTTCCATGGAAGTACGTTTGGGAAACGTAACGAGAACGTCCCGTGGTAGATGAAAAAGACGTACTGGGAACGTATTCAGGTGCATCAAAAATGAACGTTCTTTGAACGTGTTTAAACCTACTCCACGGAGACGAAGCGCGCAAAACTAAGGTTATGTTTCTAAAACGTCCACAGGACATTCAATGCTGTCTGGGTCAGGAACGTCATAGTATTACAAACTAAAACAAAATTCCAAAAATCTTTCCGTTGGAACGGACACGGACTTTTTTCACTCACTGTACAGATGTACACTGTAAAAATTTTTTACACAAACATTTTTTTAGTAGATTTCCAAACAAAACTTGAAAAAAACCAAACATTTTTGTTAATCAATGAAAAGTTTTGATTTTCTTCAAATTTGGTTTGAAAATCTACTAAAAAAATGTTTGTGTAGAAAACTGCCAAATTTTTTTGTGAAATCACAAAAAAATTTTTCACAGTTTATATGAAAAAAAATTTCACATCTGGTACATGAAATTTAACACAGATAATTCTAACAGTGTAGTGTCGAATTTCCCACACAGCACCACAGTCCCAAACATCTTCAAAAGAGATCCTGTCAAAAAATTCCTTATGAATTCAATTCGATGAATCCACAAATAACTCATAAAGGGTACAATAAATTCCAGAAGAAGCCAGAAAGCATTTCATATGAATGATGAGCCAAGTTCATGGAGAGCCTTAAATGACTTCATAAAGTACTTCAAAAGAAGGGCTGTTATTTCAGTGAAAGATGAATGCCTGGGAGTATTCCTCTTTCAATCCAAAAGAGCTCTTCTTGAGCCCCCTGTGAAAAGGGTTCTAAGGAACTCATTGATAGTTCATTTTGTATATTACAATAAATATTTCATGAATCGTAAATACTTCATAAAATAATGAATAAGAAGAATCTTGTGTTTAATAAATATGAAAATATTAATTTCATTCAAGTTTCAAGCGCGTACCGTATGAAATCCTTATATGATCTCTTTATGCAATCTTTTTGGATCCATCATGAGCAATTTTTCCTTCCGTTTTTATTATTGAAGAACTCTTTTGGACGAGGGAAAGGATTCCCCCCGTACTTTATTCTGAACTGACATACAGGAAGAGTTCAAGAATTCTTATTGAATTTGTTTGGATGAGTTAGAGTATTCATAAAGGATTCTTTGCAGAATGAGAGGAATTCATCAGGAATTATTTCTGAAATCTTTGTGCTGTGTGGGATAATATTATTTAAAACTAAAACTATTGTTATCCATAACAAGCATCGCGATGCATCGGCTGTGTTTACGTTTTCTGAGTGCCTTACACTGGGAAAAAAAGACGAGTGATGCGCTGTTGGTCAAAGAGTCCATCACTGTTACTAACCAATCGGGTGTTACCAAGAGTATATCGCTATTGGTAGGCATAGTAAGACGCTGTTGGAAGCAAGTAGAAACCTTCAAAGAGAAATGCCAAGTGAAATATTGTTGACAGTCAATAGTGAATCACTATTGTAACAAATAGTGAATCCGTAGTGTTTTCAATGTACCAGGAAAAATGTATTCTGACATTTTAATAATGAAAATACATCCGAGTTGTTTTTGCAGATGGTTTTATTATATATATAAGAAATCAGTGAATTAATATAAATGAAGAACCATTCATCAAATATAATGTGATTTTCATTAAATAAACTTACTATGGGAAATATGAATACGCGATCAGAGTTGAAGAGAAATTACATTAAAATATATTTAAAAAATTATGTAATTAGGTATTTATTCAAATAATGTTTTAAAATATTGGAAGTTCTATCAGGAATCATAAAAACATTTGTGCTATAGCTTCGAGATAAAGTGCAAGTAATGTGATTTGGCAATTGGAAGATCCGAATCAGATAGATTAGACATTATTAATTTATATTCCTTCACAAATGTTTCGATGATTCCTCATAGGACTTCTAATATTTTAAAACATTATCTTATAAATACCTAATTACATAATTTTTGAAATATATTCTCATGTGATTTCTTTTCAATTCTGATCGCGTATTCATATTTTCCATAGCAAGTTTATTCAACATCGTATTTGATGAATAGTTGTTCATTTATATCAATTTACTGATTTCTTATATATATATATATATATATATATAATAAAACCATCTGCAAAAACAACTCGGATGTATTTTCATTATAAAAATGTCAGAATACATTTTTCCTAATACATTAAAAACACTACGGATTCACTATTTGTTACAATAGTAATGCACTATTGACTGTCACCAATATTACACTTGGCATCTCTCTTTTAAGGTTTCTATTTGCTTCCAACAGCGTCTTACTATGCCCACCAATAGCGATATACTCTTGGTAACATACAATTGGTGATCTAAAGTACTTTATTGTTCCTACCAATAGCGATATACTCTTGGTAACACCCGATTGGTTAGTAACAGTGATGGACTCTTTGACCAACAGCGCATCACTCGTCTTTTTTTCCCAGTGCGCCTTCATCATCTTGACACAGAAGATGAAAGAAGTAGTGGAAAAGTCGTGGGAAAGTATGGGATAAGTTGTTGGTGGCATTCTAACGTTTTTTCACATTCTAACTTTTCTATGGGTGATCTATATGGGGTATGTCTTTACTGTTAGAGCTATTTGGGATATGTTAGATGATGTGAAAATGAGTATACAAGGATTTTGGATCGATCAGATCGATTAAAGGAGGAAAGTAGTGGAAAAGTAGGGGATGTGTTGAGATATAAAATTGAAGTATGTTTCTATGTTATTTAAATAGCCGCCATGTGACTATAATCTCATTGGCTGCTCAACTGCGCACACACTTCGCGTTGCATGCATGGTTTTCTTTTTGCCCTCATGGATGTCGCTACCAGTGCTGCCAGAAATGAAGGAGCTCCAGCGTTTTACCCCCTCCATGTACCATCGCAGAGCACGCACGCTATAACTATATATATGACATCTATAGTTATAGCGTGTGTGCTTTGCAATGGTATATGGAGAGGGTAAAACGCTGGAGCTCCTTCATTTCTGGCAGCACTGGTCGCTACTGTTCGTATTTTGTTTGTAGCTTAACTATTGTTGTTTGCCATCACAATCGTAACACCTTTCTTTTCTGTACTACTGGAATTGACCTGCTCATTATTATATTACAAATAAATCTCTTTTATACGATATCATATCGTTGATAGTTATTCACAATCTGAGTATAAACAACAGGTTATGGGTCCAGACACGGAATTTGTGAATTAGTTGTGAAGTGACTAAAAGAAGGTTATATTGAGTTGATGAAGCTTCTGCACGTATTTCTGGACTATGTTTTCTTCTATTGAAATAAAATGGATGGTGATAGAGTGAAAATCGAGAAGCTTGTGGGTGCAGTTAATTGGATGCAGTGGAAATTCCAAGCAGTGATGCCAGCATTTGGTCGACCGAGACGATTTTCCCTCTCCATCACATCTGTCTGTATAGAAATTCCACACACACAATCAAACCTCCGGCAAAAGAAATTTGATTGTATAGAGCGTGATGGAGGGGGAAAATCGACTCAGTCGACCAAATGCTGGCATCACTGATTCCAAGTGTGGGCAATTTTAGATGCTCGGGATGCATTGGAATTGATCGATGGTACGTTTCTCAAACCAAATGACGATGCAGCCAATGCCAATGAATTGCAACGATGGAAAACTGCGAACAAGAAGGCGAAAGAAATAATTGTAACAACCTTGGACAAGAAACCATTGTCACTTATTATGAATTGTGAGACAGCATATGATATGTGGGTGAAGTTGTTGAATATTTACGAACAAAGATCGGCCGATTCGATTTTTTTACTCCAAACTCAATTTCGTGAATATCGTTATACTCCTGGTGATGATATGGCCACACATGTAAGTGAATTGGAGTAATTCTCTCGACGTCTAGAGGAATTGAAAGAACCTATACCTGATACTATGCTGTTAACGGGACACTAGCGTCGGTAACGGACCTCTCTTTCTATCATATGATTCTGTACCTTTCTAACCAATGACGTGAGTTACCGACGCTAGTAGCCCGTTAACGGCAATTTTGAATACGTTACCGGCTGAATTCCGACATTTTCATAGCGCTTGGGATTCAACCCTTGCAGCTGAACGAACTTTGGATACACTGATTTCAAGATTGATGATTGAGGGAACAAGATTGGGAATTCCTAATCAAAATACTGATACTGAATCAGCTTTGTTTGTGAAAAAGCATCCTCAAGGTAAAAAGCTCAGCAAAAAAGGAGCCCCCAGTCATGTTATAATAGAGAGAAAAATGATAGTTCTAAGTTGAGATCCAAAAAATGCTGGAATTGTGGAGGACCACACTCACGCCGTGATTGTGATAAAAGAAATAATAAATATGATCCACATAGTCAAAATACACAAGGATTCGCAATGATGAGTAAGCAACTTTCACATTCATCTGATGCAACGAAGTGGATAATTGACTCTGGATGTACAGAAAATGTTTGCTGGCAGATTGAATATTTTTCGAATTATGAAAATTTAAAAGAAAGAATTCCATTTGAATTGGGCGATGGACGTAAAGTGTTGGCAGAGGGTACTGATAATATGCGAATACGTTCTCACATAGATGGGAGAGAACATTATCTCAGGGATGTGAAATATGTTCCCGAAATGAAGGTGATATTGTTTTCAGTTCGTTCAGTGGCCGCAAAAGGTTTTAAGCAAACTATTATCGGTGATAAATGGTTATTTGAGAAAAATATTTCATCGATTGTTGAGGGCTGTAGGAAGGATGAGATGTACATCTTAGATATAGAGGTTATTGTGAACAAGGAATATATTTTTCTCGCTCGGACCCATAAGGGAGATTCGCTTCAAGTATGGCATGAAAGAATGGGCCATCAAAGTAAAACTCATGTCAAGAAATTATTGAGCTCAAGAAGTATTGCAGTCACAACTGTTGATGAAGCGGAATATTGTGATGGATGCGTTTTTGGAAAATTTCAGCGTACAAATTCCCGAACTATGCCCAAAGCAACTGTACCTGGTGAATTAGTTGTGACTGATGTTTGTGGGTCAATGGAAGAATCTTCATGGAGTGGCTACCGATTTTTTGTAACATTCAAGGACGATTACACGCAGTATCGTAGAATCTATTTTCTCCACCATAAAAGTGAGGTTCCAACGTGTTTTGAGAATTATTTTAGATACGTACAAACTCAAACTGGAAAAATGATTAAGGTGGTCATGTCGGATAACGGTACTGAATATGTAAATCAGAGTTTTGAAGAGATCGCGAAGAAAAATGTTATTCAAATTGGATGATCTGCAATTTATACACCTCAACAAAACGGACGAGCCGAACGGGAGAATCGGACGCTGATCGAGATGCCTAGAACCATGCTGCTAACCTATGGAATGTCAAGAGGTTTTTGGGCGGAAGCTTTGAACTGTGCTGCTTATGTTCTGAATCGAACAGGAAAAAGTCGTGAAGAAGGAAAAACGCCGTATGAATCTTGGTATGGGCGTGAACACTCGCTTAATCACTTGAGAATTTTTGGAAGTGAATGTTTTGTTCGAATTCCCAAGCAGCATAGAGAAGATAAAAAATTTGGTTTGACAAGCAAACGAGGTATTTTTGTTAGATATGAAGATTTTTCTGGAAATTATCGAGTTTGGATACCAAATGAAAGAAAAATTGAAATTAGCAGAGTTGTTGAATTCCGAGAAGATGTCGTTCCACAAGTATTGGTAGATCTGACTCAGGGAGAGAAAGAAGAGAAGAACCTCACACAAGAAACAGAATCTAAACAAACAAGTGAAACAACGGATCATCAAATACAGCCGAATCAGATGGAACAAGACCAACAATCAAAATATCAATTGAGGGATCGAAGTTTGCTACAAACGCCGAAACGATACGCTTATGTGTATCACAGATCTGTAGTTGAGTCAATAACTCGTATGAAGAGGCATTGCAGGTACCAGAAAATGATTACTGGATGAGAGCAATGGACGAAGAAATGGAATCTCATAAAAAAATGGAACCTGGAAACTCGTCGAGCCCGATAATAGTGTGAAACCTTTATCTGCGAAATGGGTTTATCGTGTAAAATCAAAGTCAGATGGGGAAATTGATCGGTTCAAGGCTCGTCTGGTCGTCAGAGGTTTTGAACAAAAACATGGTGTAGATTACCATGAAACATTTAGTCCTGTCGTCCGACACGATACAGTGAGATTTTTGCGTTGTTTTGCTGCTGAAAACGCATTAGAAATGTGTCAATTTGACTTTAAGACAGCATTTTTGAATGGTGACTTGCAGGAGTCTATCTTCATGATTCAACCAGAGGGTTACAATGACGGATCCGGACGTATCTACAAACTGGTTCGGAGTTTATATGGGCTCAAACAGGCGCCGAGATGTTGGAACCAAAGATTGACTGATTTTATGAATATGCTTGGTTTCAAATGTAGTATTTCTGATTCATGTATATTTTTCAAGCAATCCAACGGGCTGTTGATCATTGTTGCTGTGTATGTGGATGATGGATTGATTTTCGCAAATCGGAAGGAAGATATCAATGAATTGTTGCGTAAAATGCAAGAGGAGTTTGAAATCACGGTGTGCGATGAGGTCAGCCAGTTCTTGGGATTCCAAATACAGCGGTCGGATAATAGAGATATCAGAATACATCAAGCTGCTTATGCATCAATGACATTGGAGATGTTTGGTATGAACGACTGTCGATCCGCAAGTGTTCCGATAGATAAAGCCTCAATGCAAATATTACATGATGAAACAGAAAAAGGCATGAGCCATCCTATTGCCTCCGCTATTGGACGTCTCATGTACCTTGTAGTCACCACGAGACCGGATTTGGCATTTGCGGTCAGCAAAGCTGCACAAGGAATGGCCAAGCCTACCATCGGATTGTGGAAGTTCGTCAAACGTAACTTGCGATATGTCAAAGGGACAACTGACATGGGAATCGTTTACAGAAGACTTGAATCTGATATCTTGGATGTGTTCAGCGATGCTGACTATGCTGGCGATTTATGTACAAGAAGATCAACTACTGGTTCCGTATCAACTTTAGGAAGTGGAGCAATCACGTGGAGTAGTTAACGCCAAGGATGTGTTTCACTTTCGACGACGGAAGCTGAAAATATAGCAGCGTGTACAGCTGCGAAAGAATTGGTTTGGCTGCGAAACTTGATCCATGAATTCAGACCAGAAGTTCAAGCACGTTTGTTGATGGATAATCAGGCAGCAATCAGGCTGGCTGAAAATCCTGAACAACACAAACGTACTAAACATATTGAAGAAAGTTACCATTGCATTCGAGAACTAGTGAAGGATGGGAAGATTGTTTTGGAATACATCGATACACCAAATCAATTAGCAGATATGTCCACGAAGCCGTTAGAGCCTTTGCGATTTGAAGAACTTTGTGGGAAGATTGGACTATCAAAATTGTGAAATTGTGTGAGTTACCTGTTTAGGTTTTTACAAGATTTGTTATGATTTCGGACAGATCGTAGATGATATTATTTCTCTTGACGATGAAAGAAGGATTGTTTTGTTTCTTTTATTTTGGCGAAGTTCAATTTTAGGGAGAGTGTTGAGATATAAGATTGAAGTATGTTTCTATGTTATTTAAATAGCCGCTATGTGACTGTAATCTCATTGGCTGTTCAACTGCGCACACACTTCGCGTTGCATGCATGGTTTTCTTTTTGCTCTCATGAATGGCGCTACTGTTCGTATTTTGTTTGTAGCTTAACTGTTGTTGTTTGCCATCACAATCGTAACACCTTCCTTTTCTGTACTACTGGATTTAACCTGCTCATTATTATATTCCAAATGAGGACTCCACGATTCGTATTGGAAAGCGACGCACATGTTTTTTCAGAGACCATTAAATCTGAAGAAATTCTTCAAGTTTTCTCTATTTGAGAAGCCTTACACGCATAGACCTGTGTTTTTTTTTCGGTATCAGGAAACAATTATAGTATTAGATCAATAAAGTTTTAGTCGATTGTGTTATATTTTTGTGCTCGTCAGGAAATAACCTCTTTAGAGATTATGTTCCATGAATAACGCTACTAAAGAAAATGGAAAGGATGAACACGAAAACAGTCAAGAGGATGTGGAATTCGATTTATTAGATAATCAGTCGGTAAATAAGAATTTCGTCAAAAATGGATTAATGGATCTAATAAACGAAAGTCAAGGTTCTGTAAATACAAACGGTTACCAAGAAGTACTGAATCTAGAAGCGGATCTGAATAGGAAGAGAGCTTTATCAGATGAAAGTATAAACCAAAAGGACAACGAAAAACGAAGTAAAATTATGGAGAAAGGTAATACAACCGAAGTTAAAAGCACGAAGGGTAATGATTTATCCAATCCCGAAGAGAACATGAAGCTTCAGCGAACGTTCAAATTAGATCTTCATAGATCGGGCAAAAGGTTCATGAGAGCTCATTTTTAGATTCACAAGCGTTTGACAAAGGTTCTACGAACGTTGAAATGTCCGCCTCGAAATACTTTTAGGAAACGTAGATGGGACGTTCATTGAAGATTCGTCGAAGGTTTAATATAGCTTCACAAAAATATCTATACATATATTAATTTTCATTAATTTATGTTCATCATTTAATTGATTATTCATGTGAATTATTGGAAATTAATCTAAGTATAGATATTTTTGTGAAGCTTTATCAAACCTTCGATGAACCTTCAACGAACGTTCCATGTACGTTTCCTGAAGGCATTTCGAGGCGGACATTTCAACGTTCGTAGAACTTTTGGTAAACGTTCATGAATCTAAAAATTAGCTTTCATGAACCTTCGACCCGATCTATGCAGATCTAATTTGAACGTTTGCTGAAGCTTCATGTTCTCTTCGGGATGAAGGCAGGGACTTCAATCAATAATCAACGACAGCAAAGTATTGAAAAAATCTAAAAGAAGTAATGTAATATACAGGGTGGGGCATTTAAAGTGTCGCGGGCGTTTTTTCCAAAAATAAAATGAGATACGAGAAAATTTTTCGGACAAAAATTGTAGGGTATCGAGGGGGACATCCGATGGTGGCCTTGGCTTTGACCTCAAATCTCATCTTCAAGGGCATTCTGAGGTCAACTCTTGTTTTTTAAATAGCATCTCATATTTTTTACTGCAGATTTGGATTCTAGGTCAAAAACCAAGAAACTTTTGTCCGAACCATTTTCCTGAAATCCGCAAAGATGGCGCTCTAATCGATATTGTTCCATACTGAATCTGACATTAGAATAACTTGAAAACGAAGGGTCTTGGAGGAGAATGTTTCGGACAAAAGTTGTCTGATTCCAAGGGGGACCCCTTGAACTGAAACGGAGGTGATGGGGTATAACAGACAAAACACAACACATTTCAATCGTCTACATCACTTGGATAATTTTAATGCAGTGGATGCTCAAAATGATGGCCTTTGACTTCAATACACATTTCAAAACGTTTTACAAAAGATTGCTGAACTCGTGCTAAAATATCTTCATTGATGCTCGCGCATGCATTGATGATTCGTTGACGCATATTCTCAGGTGTAGTCGGTGCTTGTTGATAAACTGTATCTTTTATGTATCTCCATAAAAAAAAATCTGGAGAAGTAAGATCCGGAGAACAGGCAGACCAATGAACTGGTCCACGACGTCCTATCCATCGTCCAGGATAATCTCTGTCCAATATTTCTCGAGCTGTGACTGCATAATGGGATGGACAACCATCGTGTTGATACCACATATTCAATCGTTCCTGAATAGGTATGTCTTCAAGTAATGTTGGAAGTACTTGATCTAAGAAATGTCTGTACTTCTCTCCATTTAGCGTATCTGCAATGAAGTACGGTCCAATTACTCGAGATCGAAAAATACCACACCAAACATTCACAGCCCATTGTCTTTGATGCTCTACTTGACGTAACCATCTTGGATTTTCTGTCGCCCAGTAATGCATATTATGTCGATTTACTTGACCATGATTGGTGAACGTCGACTCATCAGAAAATAATATGTTGATGAAGTTGTTATTGTGGATTTGCGCTAGACCCCATCGACAAAACTGTACACGATTTTCGAAATCATCACCGTGGAGGTCTTGATGCAAACAAATGTGATACGGATGGAATTTGTGACGTTTCAGTATTCGAACAACACTTCTTCGAGAAATTCCCGAATGGAGTTCAATTTCACGAGAGCTCACGTGTGGATTATTGGCTACTGCAGCTAGTACATTAACTTCCGCATTTTCTCCGCTAACAGTTCTCATTCGATGTCGTTTTTCCCTTGTAACACTTCCCGTTTCTGAGAATAATTTTGTAATGCGTTGAAAATACCTAATGGATGGCGTTGTTCTTTCAGGAAATCGTTCTGCATACAAGTCATATGCTTGTCTGGGGTTCTTATGCACTTCACCGTAAATGTAGATCATATCGATCTTTTCAGAAACCGTGTATCGGATATCCATGATTTTCAATTTGTCATGAACCAAGTAATAATCAAATGTAACTGACAAACTGACTTTCAAAATCGTGAATTTTCACTGAACCCCGTCGTTTGTTTACATCGTGTGAGCTTTGAATGGTGGTAATGTAGACGATTGAAATGTGTTGTGTATTGACAACTTTTGTACGAAACATTCTTTTGCAAGACCCTTCGTTTTCGAGTTATTCGAATGTCAGATTCAAAATGGAACACTATCGATTAGAGCGCCATTTTTGCGGATTTCAGGAAAATGGTTCAGACAAAAGTTTCTTGGTTTTTGACCTAGAATCCAAATCTGCAGTAAAAAATATGAGATGCTATTTGAAAAACAAGAGTTGATCTCAGAATGCCCTTGAAGATGAGATTTGAGGTCAAAGCCAAGGCCACCATCGGATGTCCCCCTCGGTACCCTACAACTTTTGTCCGAAAAATTTTCTCGTATCTCACTTTATTCTTGGAAAAAACGCCCGCGACACTTTAAATGCCCCACCCTGTATATTTGCTCCAACTTATCTAAGCTTGGATATAAAGGCATGCCTGCTGTTGATTTGGGTTTTAAAAAAATTGGACTTGATTTCAGAAAATATGAAGAAGCTAACGGATTGGTATTAAATGAAGAACTAGAACCGCTAGGACTAAAAGCTTATATTCCATATCATTGTTTATACAGGAAAGGAATTGTACACGGGATAGGAACGGATGTTCAAATGGCAGATTTGTTCATTGAGCGTACCAGTGATATCAAAATTCTAGAAGCAGAAAGAATGTACAAATCGGTTAGAGAAGGAGATAATAAGAAATTGTTACCTACCACCAACGTAATAGTCACTTTTGAAGGAGAAAAATTACCCGATAAGATCTTTTTATATACTATGATTGGCTGTGAGGTTTTTACGTATGTTCAAAGGGTTAAGTTATGCTTCAAGTGTTTCAACTTTGGACATGTAAAAAAAAGATGTAACCAAGAAATTCCAACCTGTATTGATTGTGGTGACAAGAGACATCCCGAGATAGATCAAAAGGATGGGAAATGTACAAGAGAAACAAAATGTGTAAATTGTGGAGAAAAGCACCTCCCTTTGAATATTAAATGTAAAAGATATGCAAGTAACAAATTTATAATGGATAAATGTGCTCAACCTAATGCAACACCATATGAAGTGAAGAAAATCTACAAAATGTTTCGGGAATGCAACAGATTGATAGATAGACCAAATCAAAATGATGGTGCTGAAGAAATCAACATGAGATTAAATGAAAATTATCCTCTATTAATAAAGAAAACCGATGGATTCTTCAATAAAGAGTCTACAGTGCAAGAGAAAAACAGCTACTCCAACATCATCAAGACCCAAAAAGAACCTACAAGGGATGAGGAAATAGTTACCAGGTCAAACTACAGAACGGGAGAGTCATCGATCAGTAAAATACCACGACAGAGTCAGAGAGACACAACAACAACAACTAAAGGATCTAAATACACGACTTGTGATGCTAACCCCAGTGTATTAATCAATAGCAAACCTTCAACCTCTGAAGAGAAACTACAACCTAAAAATGAGGAAAAAGTCAAAAGCAAGAAGCAAGAGCTAAAAGATAACTTACAAACCTTAGAAAAGGATATAAAGCATGTTATTAATCAGGAATTTCCTACACATTTAACGGCAGTAGAAGAAAAAGGTATAATTAAAGATATGAACACGTTAATATCTTCCATAATATCAAATAAATCTAATCCAAATTTGGAGGAAATACCTTTCTACGTCAAATGTAAGGAAGTTATTAAGATTCATTTCCCAGGAAAAATGAATAACATTACAGGACAATCGATTATCAACATCGTTAGAAGATCTATAGACAACATCAGGAAGGAAAGGATGCTGATATATGCTCAACAATTGGGAGTCAATCAAGCAGCATAATATGACCAACAAACCGCAAAATGTGAAAGTATTGTTATGGAACGCTCTATCGTTTTATAACAAAGCACAAGAAGTATATAACATCAACAAATTGTATTACGACATAATAAGAATAGTTGAAACGTGGCTTATGGACGAAAAAACTCCGCATTTCAAATGATACTCCAGCGTCAGAAAGGACAGAACAAACCAACGTGGAGGTGGTATTCTAATTTACTTTAAAAATAATATCTCTGTTAAAGTCGAAGACATTACCTTTTCAGACGTATCAAATAATTTTGAATATACAGGGTGGGGCATTTAAAGTGTCGCGGGCGTTTTTTCCAAAAATAAAATGAGATACGAGAAAATTTCGCGGACAAAAATTGTAGGGTATCGAGGGGGACATCCGATGGTGGCCTTGGCTTTGACCTCAAATCTCATCTTCAAGGGCATTCTGAGGTCAACTCTTGTTTTTTAAATAGCATCTCATATTTTTTACTGCAGATTTGGATTCTAGGTCAAAAACCAAGAAACTTTTGTCTGAACCATTTTCCTGATTTCCGCAAAGATGGCGCTCTAATCGATATTGTTCCATACTGAATCTGACATTAGAATAACTCGAAAACGAAGGGTCTTGGAGGAGAATGTTTCGGACAAAAGTTGTCTGATTCCAAGGGGGACCCCTTGAACTGAAACGGAGTGATGGGGTATAACAGACAAAACACAACACATTTCAATCGTCTACATCACTTGGATAATTTTAATGCAGTAGATGCTCAAAATGATGGCCTCCGACTTCAATACACATTTCAAAACGTTTTACAAAAGATTGCTGAACTCGTGCTAAAATATCTTCATTGATGCTCGCGCATGCATTGATGATTCGCTGACGCATATTCTCAGGTGTAGTCGGTGCTTGTTGATAAACTGTATCTTTTATGTATCCCCATAAAAAAAAATCTGGAGAAGTAAGATCCGGAGAACGGGCAGGCCAATGAACTGGTCCACGACGTCCTATCCATCGTCCAGGATAATCTCTGTCCAATATTTCTCGAGCTGTGACTGCATAATGGGATGGACAACCATCGTGTTGATACCACATATTCAATCGTTCCTGAATAGGTATGTCTTCAAGTAATGTTGGAAGTACTAGATCTAAGAAATGTCTGTACTTCTCTCCATTTAGCGTATCTGCAATGAAGTACGGTCCAATTACTCGAGATCGAAAAATACCACACCAAACATTCACAGCCCATTGTCTTTGATGCTCTACGTGACGTAACCATCTTGGATTTTCTGTCGCCCAGTAATGCATATTATGTCGATTTACTTGACCATGATTGGTGAACGTCGACTCATCAGAAAATAATATGTTGATGAAGTTGTTATTGTGCATTTGCGCTAGACCCCATCGACAAAACTGTACACGATTTTCAAAATCATCACCGTGAAGGTCTTGATGCAAACAAATGTGATACGGATGGAATTTGTGACGTTTCAGTATTCGAAGAACACTTCTTCGAGAAATTCCCGAATGGAGTTCAATTTCACGAGAGCTCACGTGTGGATTATTGGCTACTGCAGCTAGTACATTAACTTCCGCATTTTCTCCGCTAACAGTTCTCATTCGATGTCGTTTTTCCCTTGTAACACTTCCCGTTTCTGAGAATAATTTTGTAATGCGTTGAAAATACCTAATGGATGGCGTTGTTCTTTCAGGAAATCGTTCTGCATACAAGTCATATGCTTGTCTGGGGTTCTTATGCACTTCACCGTAAATGTAGATCATATCGATCTTTTCAGAAACCGTGTATCGGATATCCATGATTTTCAATTTGTCATGAACCAAGTAATAATCAAATGTAACTGACAAACTGACTTTCAAAATCGTGAATTTTCACTGAACCCCGTCGTTTGTTTACATCGTGTGAGCTTTGAATGGTGGTAATGTAGACGATTGAAATGTGTTGTGTATTGACAACTTTTGTACGAAACATTCTTTTGCAAGACCCTTCGTTTTCGAGTTATTCGAATGTCAGATTCAAAATGGAACAATATCGATTAGAGCGCCATTTTGCGGATTTCAGGAAAATGGTTCAGACAAAAGTTTCTTGGTTTTTGACCTAGAATCCAAATCTGCGGTAAAAAATATGAGATGCTATTTAAAAAACAAGAGTTGATCTCAGAATGCCCTTGAAGATGAGATTTGAGGTCAAAGCCAAGGCCACCATTGGATGTCCCCCTCGGTACCCTACAACTTTTGTCTGAAAAATTTTCTCGTATCTCACTTTATTTTTGGAAAAAACGCCTGCGACACTTTAAATGCCCCACCCTGTATAGCTTTTACGATTAATAACACAGGTCAACATTTGATCTACGCTGGAACACCAGAACAGAGGTGGGTACCTATAAGTTTTGGTGGTCGGAGATTACGATTCCTGGGACCCCATCACGTCAGGATCAAGGTCAAATCAAGGTCAAACATCTCAAATCGGAAGATATAACTTTTTTGGCCCCGGATTCCGAACCAGCGGGAAATTTTACATTCAAATACACTTTTACATTCGAATAAAAGTGGTATTTGCAGGTCATATTGAGGTCATATGTGGGTAAAATCCTGTTTTTGAACCTTTTTTCCGATATTAGGCTAAACAGACTCTTGTATTAGTTGACTCTTACGTTTTGGGGGTCGGAGATCACGATTCCTGGGTTCATATGACCCCATCACGTCAGAATCAAGGTCAAACATCTCAAATCGAAAGATATAATTTTTTCGGCCCCGGATTCCGAACCAGCGGGAAATTTTACATCCAAATACACTTTCACATTCGAATAAAAGTAGTATTTGCAGGTCATATTAAGGTCATATGTAGGTAAGATCCTTTTTTTAAATCTTTTCTCTGATATTAGGCTGAACAGGCTCTTGGATTAGTTGACTTTTACGTTTTTGGGGTTGCAGAGTGAGATTCCTATGTCTATATCACCCCATCACTTCAGGATCAAGGTCAAACATCTCAAATCGAAAAATATAATTTTTTTACCCCGGATTCTGAACCAGCTGGAAATGTTACATCCAAATACATTCTATATTTAAATTAAAGTTATATCTGCAGGTCATATGAAGGTCAAATGTAGGTAAAATCCTTTTTTTGAATGTCTTCTCTGATATTAGCTAGGCAGGGTCTTGGATTAGTTAACTTCTACGTTTTTGGGGTCGCAGATCACGATTCCGGGGTCTATATGACCTCATCACGTCAGAATCAAGGTCAAATCAAGGTCAAACATTTTCACGTCAAAGCATATCATTTTTTTTAATCCCGGATCCTGAACGGCCGGGAAATTTTAAATCTTGATAAATTCTTATAATCCACTCAAGCTGATATCTGCAGGTCATAAAGAAGTCATCTGCAGGTCAAATGGTTTTTTTCGAATTCTCTGTCTTCCAAAATCTTACTGTCGTTCCCATCGATTTTGGCGCTGATATACACGGGGGGAGTGACAGATGTCACGCACGCATAGGAAATTGCGTGTCTATTGACAAAATTGAAGCCTTTTACATTGGTCCAACAAAAGTAACAATCAGAAGTATGATCTGTTGGTTTTCTCCATATCATTGGCCTCGAAAATATTCGTTTATCAGATTCATTAAGGGCACTGCGACATCTAGGACATATAGATTGAGGCGTCCAAATCTTGTCGAATGTATAGCTATCGATATCGAAGCACTTGTTATATTTTTTTTTCATTGAATCCGAAAACGTAAATTTCTTCGATTGGGGAATATACTCCCCACACACGACACAAAAATTGTTCACCCTGTTCATGCAAGAGGAGGATTGACTTGTCGCATTCGACTCTACAAAGGCCAAGTTTCCCACCAATGTAGAGCTGCGGTCGCATGATGACGACGCCTGCCGGCCCGTTTGCCCACCCTGAACAGCCGCCGGTTCTGGGTCTCCGAAACTCTGTCCCGTAACATTATCCCGTGTAGTTGCCATAACGGCATGGAAGCCGTAGCCCAGGGACTTAGCCGGAACGCGGGACAACTCCGTTGCCCGCCGTCACCACGGGGAGGGGCCCTGGGCGCAATCACACGTAATAACCGTTAAAATCGAAGAAAAGGTTCAAAAAAAGGATTTTACCTGCATATTACTTTTATATGACCTGCAGATATAACTTTAATTTGAATATGAAAGTGTATTTGGATGTAAAATTTCACGCTGGTTCGGAATCCAGGATCAAAAAAATTATATCTTTTGATTTGAGATGTTTGACCTTGATTTGCCTTGATTCTGACGTGATGAGGTCATATAGACCCCGGAATCGTGATCTGCGACCCCAAAAACGAAGAAGTCAACTAATCCAAGAGCTTGTTCAGCCTAATATCAGAGAAAAGATCTAAAAAAAGGATCTCACCTACATATGCCCTTAATATGACCTGCAAAGACCACTTTTATTTGAATGTAAAAGTGTATTTGGATGTAAAATTCCCTGCTGGTTCGGAATCCGGGGCCAAAAAAATTATATCTTTCGATTTGAGATGTTTGACCTTGATCCTGAAGTTATGAGGTCATATGAACCCAGGAATCGTGATCTCCGACCCCCAAATCGTAAAAGTCAACTAATACAAGAGTCTGTTTAGCCTAATATCGAAAAAAAGGTTCAAAAACAGGATTTTACCCACATATGACCTCAATATGACCTGCAAAGACCACTTTTATTTGAATGTAAAAGTGTATTTGGATGTAAAATTCCCTGCTGGTTCGGAATCCGGGGCCAAAAAAATTATATCTTTCGATTTGAGATGTTTGACCTTGATCCTGAAGTTATGAGGTCATATGAACCCAGGAATCGTGATCTCCGACCCCCAAATCGTAAAAGTCAACTAATACAAGAGTCTGTTTAGCCTAATATCGAAAAAAAGGTTCAAAAACAGGATTTTACCCACATATGACCTCAATATGACCTGCAAATACCACTTTTATTCGAATGTAAAAGTGTATTTGGATGTAAAATTTCTCGCTGGTTCGGAATCCGGGGCCAAAAAAATTATATCTTTCGATTTGAGATGTTTGACCTTGATTTGACCTCGATCCTGACGTGATGGGGTCATATGGACCCAGGAATCGTAATCTCCGACCCCCAAAACTTATAGGTCCCCATCTCTGTTCTGGTGTTTCAGCGTAGATCAAATGTTGACCTGTGTAATTGTAATCCCAATATAAACTTCTTGGCTTTGTACAGAGCACCGAACACATCCAACCCTAGCGAGGTATGGATATCTATTTTCAACTCATTCGATGATAGGGATTATAATATCTTTTTGGGTGACTTAAATGCACATAGTACCTCATGGAACTGCAGTCACACTTGTAATAATGGTAAACATCTCAGTAAAGCTATGAATATGAAGGACCTTTTTGTGATAAATCATGATACTTTTACAAGGTATGATGATAGATCTAATTCAAACTTGGATCTTGGTATATGCAATCGTAAATTGTTGGATCTAGTATCTTATTCAGTAGGCGAAGATTCTTGGGGATCGGATCACCTCCCTATAAGTTTTAGCATTAGACTGAATAAATTAGGTAGTAACCCATACCAAAGCCTGAACACTAAACTCTATAACAAAAAAACGAGCTGGGTGGATTTTAATACCTTTTTGGTGAAGCATAATGATGTATTTATAAAGCCTAACTATTTTAATCTAAGCTGTACAGATAAATACGAATTCTGGATTAATCTAGTCAAAGAAGCACTTATGTTTGTAAATGGTCAATCTAACGTTTCGGACAACGTAGATAATACTGGTCATTTAAATCAAAGGTTTCGTAAAATGCCCTCCCCTTGGTGGGATAAAGAATACAAAGAAGCGGTAAATAAAAGGAAGGACGCCTTGAAAACTGCGTTTAGAGATATGACGATGGAAAGTTGGATTAATTGGAGAAGGACTTCTGCTCAAGTCAAGAGAATTTTGAAAGAAAAGAAAAAGAAATCTTTTATTAAATATACTGAATCTTTCAATAGATTTACTAACCCTGCAAGTATATGGAAGAAAATAAAATTCTTTAAAAATAGGCAGAATTCCCTTTCTAATCCAGAGGACTCTTCCTTATTGGATCACAATAATAGAACGAATATGGCAAATAAAGTGATCAAAGCATTGATAGAGCCTCCCGTTAACGATGATGATAATATAAACGAATAAATGAATGATCATTATGATTCAGATTTAAATTCTTCTTTTAATATGACAGAATATATGGGGGTTGTCTCCAATCTTAATGTAAATAAAATAGCTGGTCTGGACCAAATTGATAATAAAGTCATTACTATGTTGACTCCAACGTTCCATAATGCTCTTCTTGATATTGTGAATTAATGCTTTGATTCAGGGACTTATCCAAATGAATGGAATAATTATCTGACGTTTTTCTTAAACAAGAGTGGAGGTAAGGGAGTCAGACCAATTTCGATCTCGTCGGCTGTTTGCAAACTATTTGAAAGAATGATTTCAAATAGATTAAATTATTGGTTAGAGACTAACAAGTTTCTTGATGGTTATCAATTTGGATTTAGAAAAGGCTTTCCGTGTATAGATAGTATTTCAATTCTAAACACTAATCTAGAAATCTTCAAATTGAGCAATATTGAATGTCCAGTATTGTTCCTCGATATAAAATCAGCTTTCGATAACTTGTTGCCAAATAAGTTGATAAATTCTCTTATCGATAGAAAGTGTCCTTATAAAATATGTAATTTTATAAAACACTGGATTAGGAAACGTAGAACTACTTTTATCAGGAAGTACGATAATCACGTTACACATGAAATGTTTAAAGGGGTTCCCCAGGGAGCTGTTTTGAGTCCTGTGCTTTTCGCTTTTTACATAAGTGAGTTGCAATCAAATTTACCCGATGGCATTCGGGTATTGAAATTTGCTGATGATTGTGTTTTGTTTCCTACAAAACTACAGTCATTGGAATTGAACAAATTTTATCTTATCAAGGCTTTTCATAAAACCAGGGAATTTTTGAATAATCTAGGATTAGAATTATCCACTGAAAAAACGAGTTATTTGAATTTTCATTGTACAGATAAAAGGAGCAGAATTTGCACAAAGTGTAATGACAGCATAGTTATAATGAACTGTCTTAAGGAATCTAAATTGAATGTAAGATTTTTGGGTATGATATTTGACAACCATTTGACTTTTGGGGAACATGTACAGAACGCAAAGGACAAAGGGGAAAAATTACTCATTATAATAAGATATTTGAGGAAAACCTGATGGGGTGGAGACCCCATTACTTTACTAAACATATATAAGAGTCTAATTAGGAGTTCTATCGAATATGGTCTACTCTGTGTTTTTAAATTTGGAAATAATGAAGCCTATAATAAATTGTTTAAAATTCAGAACGAAGCTATTATATTGGCTTTCGGTTACAGGAACTCCCTACACCCATAGGGGTAATGCATAAAGAGGCTAGTATTCCGGATATCTATACTAGAATATATTGCATGGGATCTAAATATATTTTAAAATGTATGAGCTTATACAACCATCCGGTTATTGTAAATATTAAAAAATACCAATCAGTATATGCTCAATTTTCAATTGCAAATGTCAATTCAAAAGAACTGCTAATTTTACATTTATATTCCAGTTTCTCAATATACAATGGTGTCATGTATCAAACCAACACAGCTCCTTGCTACGATTTAGACTATAAAGACAAATGTACTGAACTATCTATAGATGTGAAATCTGGTTTCAATGTTAGTAATAACTTGGAATTTAATGCTCTTATATCAGATATTACAAGGAAAGACGATCTTATAGAATCCCCCGTTTTAATATTTACGGATGGATCTATTATCAATAATAATCCTTCCACAGGAGCAGCAATATATTCTTCGAATCTTAATGCACAGTTAAAATTGGCTATTGATTCTGTATGTGATATTTTCACTGCTGAGAATTACGCTATCATAAGTGCCTTAAAATTGATATATGACAGTGAACATAAATATTTTATAATCTGTACTGATTCCTTATCTGCCCTATTGAGTTTAAAGTCTTCAGGATTGGATGGCAGTCCGTCGCCTACGCAGGGAGGCAATTAGAGTAGAAAAATTTTTAGCAAATAGAAATGGTTATCTGAAATTCCTATGGATTCCTTCACATTGTGGGATTACAGCGAACGAAATGGCTGTTTGTATTGCAAAAAAAGCTACAGTTATGGAACCAGATGATAGTTTCCGTACAATAATATTAGTAACTATGTTAATACAAAATACAGGAATAACTATTTCAAAAACCTGAAGCTAAGTGCGCTACAATTGAATAAAGGAGTTTTTTATTTCGAAAATTTTTATGAGGACGGAAAATCAGTCTGGTTTCAAAATATGAATAGATGTAGGAGGTTTTTTGTCATGTTTAACAGAATTAGATCAAATCACTATAATCTAAATTACTCTCTTTTTAGGAAAAATATAGTAGATTCCCCTAATTGTGACTGTGATAATACAAGTATTCAAAGTATTCATCATATTACTTTTGAATGTATAAAATATATAGAACCTAGGAAAACTTTAGCTGATAAATTAACAAAATTAGGATGTTTCCCTCCATTCAACACCGTTGACTTAATTAAAGAAAAGAAACTCATTATTTTGGATATCCTGTTTGCGTTCTACACAGAGGCAAAGATTTTCTTTTGATATAAATCACCTTATCTATAAGCTAATAAATACTTAGAATCTAAAAGAAATTTATTTTTTGTTGTGTTAGTAATAATAAATGTTTATAAACTTATTTCAACAGCAAAAGTACGTGTGTATTAGAACTTAAATTTATATAAGGTTTTTATATGTGAACAAAACTTTGTTTGAATTTTTGCGCGCTGTAACCTTAGTAAGTAAGGCAACCACTAATCCTTGTAAGATTTCTAGTTGTAAGTTTCCATTCTGTATCATAGGAGTTATGGTGTAACCTGGTGTAACCCAAATACTCAATAAATGATTGAATTGAATTGAAAATATTCCAAATAAATCTCTTTTATACGATATCATATCGTTGATAGTTATTCACAATCTGAATATAAACAACAGGATGAGTTATTGCTGGCATTCTCACGTTTTTTTCTTATTCCCACTGTTCTATGGGGTATTTCTATACTGTGAGAGCTATCTGGGATATGTTAGATCATGTGAAAATCATGATACATGGATTTCGGATCGATCAGAACGATTTGAATGGGAAAAGTAGGGGAAAAGTAGGGAAAAAGTATAGGATGAGTTGTTGCTGGCATTCTCACGTTTTTTTCTCATTCCAACTTATCTATGGGAATTCTATGGGGGATTTCCACACTGTGAGAGGTATCTGGGATACGTTAGATCATGTTATTGCAATTATACGAGCATTTCGGATCGATCAGAACGATCTAAATGGGGAAAGTAGTTAAAAAGTAGTGGACAAGTAGCGTATGAGTGGTTGGTGGGTTTTTTCTCATTCCCACTGTTTAATGGGTGATCTATGGAGTATTTCTATACTGTGAGAGCTATCTGGGATATGTTAGATCATGTGAAAATAATTATGCAAGGATTTCGGATTGATCAGGACCATTTGAAGGAGAAAAGTAGAGGAAAAGTAGCGGATGAGTTCCCAAGCAGCAACAGAATTTCAAAGTATAAACGAACTAGAAACGTTCGTAGAATGTACGAATGAGATACGAAGAACATATAATGAATGTTCATAGAATGTTCGAATGAGACTGTTTTAAATATACTTAGAACGTACATAGTACATACGAAATATGCGATATACATTCAATCGACGTTGAATCAACGTACCGTCATATGTTCGATTACATACGTTCGATGAATATGCATAGCACCTATAAAACGGTCTCATTCGAATGTGCATAGAACATATTTCGAATATTCGAAGAATGTTCATAGTATATTCTGGTGCTGCTTGGGTTGTTGCTGACATTCTCACGTTTTTTTCTCATTCCAACTTTTCTATGTGTATTCGATGAGGTATGTGTTCAATGTGGGAGGGATCTGAGATATATAAGATCATACGACAATATTTATACAAGGATTCTGGATGAATCAAACTAATTTGAATGGGAAAAGTAGTGTAAAAGTAGTGGAAAAGTAGCGGATGAGTTGTTGGTTGCATTCTAACGTTTTTTGCCATTCTTACTGGTCTATGGGTAATCAGAAGGGTATTTCTATACTGTGAGGGCTATCTAGGATATGTTGGATCATGTGAAAATAATTATACAAGGATTTCGGATCGATCAGAACGATTTAAATGAGAGAAGTAGTGGAAAAGTATAGGATGAGTTGTTCCTGGCATTGGTGAGTACGGGGAAATTTCAGCATCCCAATGAGTAATTTCACTCTACAGCAGTGAATAGTATTTATTGTTGTAGACTGGAAATGTTTCGATTAAAGGTAGACAAAAATTCTAGAACCACGTGGAATAAGTCTCGATGAATACCGAAACACTTTTATGGGTTAGAGTTGGAAAATTACAGTTCTGTCTAGTAAAATTCGTGCAAAAGACTGGTGAATTCCTGTCCATTGGAGCAGGTTTTTTTTTCATCTTTTTGTCAAGAGGAATTTTTTTTGTTTTTTTTTTGTTTTGAAGAATCGAATCCTAAATTCTCCTGAAGTTCTCACTTCATATTTATTCGTATTTCGAGAGTGTTTATAAATTTTTAGAAGTATCTTTAGAGTCCTGGATCCTTTTTTCCCTTCATTCTACATGTTGGGAGTCATGCTCTCCTACAACTTTTCACCAAGTTATGAACAAAAACGATTTTTGCCCGAACTCCAAGGACCCCACCTTACAGGTAAAGGGCTAATATCTCAATTACCAAATAACTCAATTTTTAAACATACATCGGAAACGAAAGAAACACATGCGGTTTCATACAATTCTCAGTCTTGTATGAACCCACCAATTAACACAATAATGTGGGAAAAATGAAAACAATTTTGAGGAATCACACTTCTTATCGGTAGCTAGAATATGATGCTCACTCATGATACGGTGCTAATTATTTATGCTTCATCATAAATTAATTATATCATAAGGATTTTCATGCAAAGACGATATAGGAAATTGTAATGCACTGACCAAATACTCAAGTTATTCTTAGATCGAGGATGGCAGTAATTTCCACAGGTGAAAGGGCTACTAAGGAACTCCACATGCTCGTTCCAAGCAGTGTTTCTAAGTTGAAGGGACTAAACTCTTTTCATTGGTTTTTCTATTCAACACAACTGTCAGATTTGTAGAAACCCTCAAAATGTCCCACTAACTTGGCAACTCTGTTTCTCAGGTTGAAGTTGAAGTAGGTTTATTGAACTGAAAGCTGGTTCACGTTTTTAAAATGAATATTATTAGAACAATCTTAATAATTATTCAAACATTTATTTATTTTATGTTTTGGATACAGATAAGGATGAATTAGCGAAAATTTATATAAATACTCTGATTACCAAGTAAAAAAATTGAAATAATAATAATTATTACTGGAGCTTATGGAGAATAAACATAATCAACCTTTTTTCACATTAAAAATGAATTAAAATGTTGAAAACTTGATTTTCATAGATCAATGTATGAAAAGAAAAACAATATTATGCTGAAAATTGTTCATAAAAAAACTTGGAAAAATTAAATCATTTTGAATATTTTCAATAAACTTCATAAATAATAGTTTAACAATGTTGCATAGTCATTGAATGATATCAGTCCTACTGTGTCGTGGAAATAAAAGAATCTGAGATATGGAAATCAACCATGGAAGGTTCTCTATCGAAAAATTCTAGCTCGGTAATAAGAAAATTTCGAATAAAAAAAATCTTCGACAAACGATTTTTTATATATGAACATGTTTCATAACCCGCAGTCCAAATCCGAAATAAATCAATAAACTCCATGAAATAAACTCAAAATTGAACTTGAAAGTGAAAAAAAACGCCCGTGAAAAGTCAGAATTACTCAGACATATTTAGCCTATATTCCTAATACTAATAACGTGAGTGATAATACTAATAAATCACCAGTATATGGAATGGAAAAAGAAATATTCGAACGGGTATCCAGTAGAACTTTCTCTTCTCAGCAAACGTTCTTGTGAATAAAATTTATTCTGGATTCAGATTTTCATCATCGACGTTGGCGAGTATTTTTTTCATCAACTTATGCACCTGAGGGTCCACTACTAATTTCCTTTTCTTGGCTTTCCCTCCTCTTTTGTGACCAACGTTCGGATTTATTTTCAAAAATACCCTATGATAAATGAACAATTTGGTGATTTCCACAGCCATCATTGAACGAATAAAGTTTTATAAATACATACCGTTGTATGAATTCCAAAGTTTTCTGACATCCCTCGGGATACGTATAGCCGTATACATAATAGGAAAGAAACAGTGCTAAAAATCCTTCTTTCATGCCTTTTGACTCAATAAGAACCTCACCTTCACAAACGACTCGATAAAGGATCTTTTCGTCATATAAAGATATACCTAAAATCATAATATTACTACATTAGTATATTTTCCTTTTCTTTCTGTTTTCTTACATCATGGACATTTGTCTTATCTTAATGATTATGAGAAATACAAACCTTGTGACAGGAGCAACGGTCTAACTGAATCGAATTGATCCTTGATTTCAGTCACGTTAATAGTATCCTGAAACCAAATATATAACAATTGTTAACCTGGAAAAATGGAAACAGTTTGATTTTGGAATTTTGTAACCAACTTACATTTGCATGACGAAATATAATATTTTCCTGTTCTTGGAAATATTGAATCAAGGGTAGGAATACTGCTGAAAATAAAGGTGCATTGGAACGTAAATTTTTCGATGCTTCATCAGATTCCAGAAGAATGTCTCTGATTTTATTCAAGAATGCATCTCCTTTTGATGATTTTTCCTCCTGATATTCTTGATTAATAATATAATAGATAAGATTTCCCTTTTCAGCAACATTTGTTCCCCACACATTTATGACATCCTTCCCCAGTAAAGATGATGCGTGCTGAAAGAAATATTTTGGTACTCGCATCAGCGGCCATCGTTCTAAAAGAACATTCAATCCCTTGATTGGTCTGTGATTAATGTCTACTCTCTGACTTGGATACGTCAAATTCATTTCTTCTTCCGCATTTTCATTTTCATCCAATTTATCTTGAATTGCAATACGCTTTTTTCCTTGAGAATCCAAAGTTTCTCCTTCTGGAAGAGGAGGCTCGTAAGCTACACATCCGTACTCATCGGATATTTTGTGAGGACGCGATGGTGTATCAGCATCGTTGCTTTGGCAAAGTCGTTTATTTCTTTTTTCAGTTGAAGGCTTTTTATATAAAACATGATCATATAAAGATAAAGCAAAACTGTTACGACTGTCTCCAATTATTTGTCCATCTGCATCGTAATCCGCAAATGTATCCGGATATTTCCTGATGATTTCCTCGGTTAATTTTCGGCAAGTGATGGAAGTGTAATCATTCCTATTTTTCATGTATAAACCTATTATTTTTATCAAGTCACGCCGTTCAGATGGAGAAATACGTTTTCCTGACTCCCAGAAAACTTTCATATTCTCAGGCACATATGACCATGGAACAGTCAATGGAGGCAATCGTTCTGAAGATGAATCTTTGGGCATTGTATTATCTGAAAAATGTATTTTCTGGTCTGTATACACATCAAATAATAGGTCCTATAGGATTAGATGAAAAATATTTTCAAATATCAAAAAACAAGAATTGAAGACGCAAAATACTCGATAGTAACTGTTATGTCAAATTTTTATTGAATTATTAATCATCAAATGCATCATGTATGTATTCAATAACTTCACACTTTCTGATGTTCAATAAAAATTATGCGAGTCGAACAAAATACTAATTTAGAATGAATTTAGTATTTCTCTGCTTTCACTTTTTGTCAAATAATCCAAAATAGCTTCACCTCTGTCAATTCTGAGAGAACAATATTTATAAGAACATGAAAAGTACCTCCAGTTTTTTCAGAATCTCCATCTTCTGCTGTATTTACATCTGAAGGAGTTTGAATCGCTTCTTTGCACCACTGTTGATTTGTTAATAAAATCATCAATTCAGTTGATGTAGGTAAATGGGGTACTAAGTCATCCTCATCAACAGCGACATTTTTATCTGCTAACACGATCTGAAAAATTGAAAGATAGACATGATTTTTCATGTTCAATATACGATGTAAACTTGTAAATCGCTAAACATTTTTTTATAACTTACCCTGTACTCTCCATCTGGTAATTGTAATTTCTTTTTGGCAACATCGATGATTCCTCGAACAGTGTCTTGACATACTAAAACTTTTTTTTTCCGATCAAATGAAACCACTGTAAGGAGTGGCATGATTATCTGCAATCCATAAAAACACATGTAATCAAGTTCACTATCGCCCATATGTCTTGTAAAAAATCTTATCCATATGTGCCTTGGGGAGATTTTTGAGAAGTTGAGGGATAAATCATACAACAGATTTTTGAGAAACACATCTTGATCTTATAAAAAAACACTCATACAGGTTTTTATAGTTCTATGAAAACCACTTTCCAAAAGCGTATATTGAATGGGATTTGTTGATTGGAAATGTGGATTTTTGCATATTAAATATTTCAATGTTAATAATATTTTGATTGCTAACTGAAACATTTGAAATAAACGGAAATGGACATTTAGAATAGAATTTGCGTGCGGGTTAAGATCCCATAATGAATTAGGGAGAAACCGGAATAAAAATATCAGTCAACATTGTGAGTTTTGCATTTCCAAGGATAACAAGACGAATGGTCAAAGGTGTTCGAAAAATATTTTTCCTAACACTGTGCGCAAAACCCGACTTTCCAAGCCTGCGTTGCGTGCGCAAAGTGGCCGATTTCCGCACGGTCGTCAGACCAGTGCGGTAAAGTAATAAGCGTGCGGTAAAGTAACTTTACCGCACGCTCATCATTTTTCCACACAATTTCATCTCTCCATGCCTCTGAACTTCAAATAGTTTATTGCAGCGAGGTTATATTCCAATCACTTATTTGTCTCAATACAGAGTTGAAAAAAAAATGTAACATGACATATACACCATAATTTATTCGTTATTTTCTCATTAATATAACTTATCTTCATATTTTCTTCATGAAAATTTATTTAGAAACGGTCTTATGAATTCCAAGTTCATTACTTCTTATAATCATTCTCAAATTCATTCAAACAAACGATTTAAACATCAGACTCTTATCAATTTGATACATATTTTCCTTCAACAACAAACATAATAACGCTTGGCAATATCTGTCTACGAACTTGGTTTGTTTACATTCGGCACGGCCCTTCGTCCCTGCAATAGACAAAACTGAAGTATTTGCTACTCATTTCACTGTTGTTCTGTGTACAATGAAAATAAATCATTTTTATCCACAGTGAAATATTTACATTAAAACCTCGATTGAAGCAATGACATTGTCTCTTTCATACTTCGTACATGACCTTTGGTTGTCTTGGAGATAACAAGAAACAGAAAATGTTACTGCGATCGAGGTTCTACACTAGGAATTCAACACTAAGAATTATATAATTCAATGTAATATTTCTTATAGAATTTGATAACCTGTCTGTACAGAAAAGTTCATAACATTTCTAAGAAGTTGAAGGAAAATGTTTTTACATAGAGTATAATATCTATCCTCTCATCACTAACTTTTTTCAAAAAACATGACATGATTTTTTTTTCTTATCGGGGGGCCTGCGGCCCCCCGAACTTCTGCAGGGGCTTCGCCCCTGCACCCAGGGGCTTCGCCCTGGACCCCACCAGGGGCTCCGCCCCTGGACCCTCTTGTCTTCCTTTCGCAGTGCAACGTCTTTCTAATCACGCTTACCGCACCTTGTTAGGAAAAATAGTATGTGCAACTCGTGCGCATTGGTGGTTCCCCCACTCGCGTGATTTGTCGCCCTCGCTCCGCTCGGGCGACAACCTTCACGCTCGTGCGGGAATCACCAACTTTGCGCACTTGTTGCACAATGTACTATTCAAAAATTATTTTTGTAACGTACGTTTCGAGATATTCCCCTGGTACCCTGTACAATACACCGTCCGAAATATTATATAGAAGAAGTAGATGCAGTCATAGTACATGATTATTCAATTTCCGAGCATATGTAGAAACATGCAAAATTGTTGAAGAAACTTATTTAGTGAAATATATTACGTTTTATCAAAACTGTACTATTTTCACTACCTTTTTCCGAATAACAGCAGAAGACTGCGGTACATCAATTCAAAATGCGTTGGACAATAAGGCATGTCGTAGTTTTACGTATGAAACACTGTCCAAGAAGTAGGCGTGGAGTGGTGTGTACGATAATAGAGATGTGAGAGGAATGCACTTATGATCCAATACGTCCCCTAATTCATAAAGACGCAGATGTGGTCTAAAAATTGTGTCCAACTCTTCAACAAGAAAATAAATTTCTTCGTTGGCGTTAATCAATATCAATGCGATTCTACCCATTACAGTGTTGTGTTGATAACTCTGTTGTTTCAGGATTACGATGTATCCTTTTTTATAGGTGGTACCCTTTATTACAGCTTTCGTAGTCTCATTGATAGGATCAAATAATCCAGCATCACGTATAACTTTTTGCAAATTTTTTGAATATAAATGGGGATAAAATTGCGTTTCTTCATAAACATTCTGCAAATTCCTCAAACCAGCACCTTCTCGTAATAAACTCTGATATAGTTCATGCTTTTCAGCCAAAGAATATGTTATATTTTTATAATTTCGAAGGACTCTCATGTATCTCTTGAAATGGGTATGTTTGCTTTCGAAACGAAGTGTCCAAACTTGCATTAAAGGTCCAAATTCTAAAATTAACTTTGGATAATGTACTAAGTAGTGGTGTTTTGGGCGTAATTTAACCAGCGGGAACAATGAACTTCTCAAGTCAAGATAATCGTTTATAATGGCTTCAAACGGAAATAATTGTGAAGTATGCATCTAAAATTACATGTATATATATTTTTGTTTTTCTATAATGAAAATCAGTGATCGCTTAACCTCAAATCTCATCAATGTCAACAAATCAGTTAAATTTATGTCCGTGAATATATTGAAGTGGATCAATATACATGATCGGCAGATTAAATATGTCAGCATTGTTGTTATTTTTGCGAATAACAGTGTTTCATTTCATTTTTTCCAGGCCTTAATTTATCATGATGATGAAATTATCATGATTTCAAGAGAATTAACTGAAATTCATTATGAACATCATTATAGGGCCTACAAAATAGATGATGAGAATTCTTCTAATTGGCGTGCGCTGTTCTTCAACGACTTGGAAAATGCGATCGTTGTGTATGCTAATCGTTTGAATGACGGTTTCTATTATGTATACCTCATCTATGGTTATAAATTCATTTGATTGTATCATATTTGATAAGGGATTGCTATTAACAGTTACTTTGGAATAAATAAACTGAATTATCTACTCTCGTGCACAACATTTATTTCCTACTATGTGAGTATTACTTACAACCCCGAGCAAAACACAAAATAAAGATAAATGTTCAATGCATTCTTAATCAACGTTTAACAAAGAATATCTGAACGATTTAAGAACCTTCATACAACGTATGGGAATGTTTCTCAAACATTGTCACTGGAATTGAAAATTATTTAATGAAATTAAGCAAGTATCATGAAAAATGTTAAAAGCTGCAGAAAAAACATATCCAATGAGCAGGAAAAACTAAAAGAAAATAAATGATATCCGTAATAATTTAGACACATTCAGAAAAGATTTTTCACCAGGGTCACCGTTACTGAATAAATCATACGTACATGGAATACATTCCGAACAATCACAATAAAGATATTTTAAATATCCCTCATTTATCGAATATTCAAATTAATTCCACACACTAATTATAAATCATTTATCATGTATAAAGTACTTTGATTCACTATGGTTGAGATGTATACGTTTTATTCAATATTGAAAATGAAGTTGAAATGAAACACTTGATCTCATTCTTGATCTTCTCAATTTCAAATGAAATCATTTTGCGCGCTCATGCGCCCTGTATTATGCCACCATGTGGCGTTATAGTTATTTCTCAAATTCGCAAGCATCAATCATTTATATTCGATGGTATATAAAGCAATTTGTTACTGATTGACACATATTGTACGGTGTGTGAATGTATTAGGTATGTAAGAGTATCGATATCTAGCGTTAATATTAAGAAAATGTATCCAACTCTGCGAACCCTCCATGTTCACTACATTATTATTATTCATTATAAATAATCATACGTGTAATAGGGTACAGTATCAATATGAACTCTATGTATTTCGTCCTCATAATGATCTTGAAGAACATCCCTAACAGCACAACGTGTCTCTGGGACGTTTTCTGAACGTTCAGAAAACCTCTCCTACGTTCTATAAACCTTCCATAAACGTTCCAGTGGCACGTGGTGCTGTCTGGGATGCATTGTTGAAAATGCAATCGTCAATCCAAGTTTAAAAATGCCGCCATCCAATATATTTTACAAAAACCCACATTGAACCATAATTTCTCTGTTTTCAAGATTCAAAAGTTACAACGTAGTATAGCGATATCGGTAACTGTTATCTAATAACAAATGAAGGTGGAATTGACGAGAAAATGATGGTTCTCATATTAATATTCCAATAAATTCTTATATAATTCATTATTTACACATTTTACTATACTGAATTGTAAATTCTTATACTTATGCGCTTTATCCTCACTTTCCTTTCGAGTATAGTAATTCGTTTCGAGAATTACAATAACTTTTCAATCAATTTTTCTCTGCGTATAACCAGGATCTCTCATCAAGTGCATTCTTTGCTTTGCGACTCTAGAGGCAATTTGGAGGGCCTCCGCTTTGCCGATTTTATACAAGGAGAATCAGAAGTATCGATTCTTATGAAATAACAAAACAACAAGGGTACAAAATACTCGACCTCCTCATATCTTCGCTTCATGCGAGGCTTGTTTGAAGAAACGAGCCCGCTGTTCGCTTTCGATGAATTACTTTTATCGCTCCCGCGCGAGTAGCGCAATCACATAGAATCGTTGAAGGAGCATCACAGTTTCAACACAGTAAAAAGTCGGACTGAATGTGGCTGCATCTTGCTTGGAAACTTAACTGAAATTCAGTCTTTTCCATTTTGTTTTCGGTGCTCACTTTTAGTTCAAACAGCCCTAGTTTGGGCTGCATTTTAAAATCAGCTAATATTCAGGATGAAAGTAAATTTTACTTCTTATAGTGAACATCACCTTTTTCGAAATGTCGGAAACATTCGAAAAGATTCAAAAACAAACCGAATTTTTCCAAAATTTTCAACGGGACATCTAGTAATGTAAGTGAAAGTGTTCTGCTCGGTTCACGGGAAGAAAAAATATGCTGCAATGTGAAGAAATTCCTTCTGAAAATTCAGAAAAAGTGATTGTGATTTTTTAAAGCCACTTTTTTCTGAATTTTCAGAAAAATTTTGCTGAATTTTAAGAAACTTGACTGAATTTTCAGAATATGCTCCGAAACTTAGTTACAGTTTCTTGAAATAAGTGACTGCCCTAGCAAGTTCGTGATACGTATCTTTTAGGTATATTTCAGGTATCGATGAGGTTTCGTATCTTTGAGGTATCATAGCAGCCCATGCAGAAATTTACCATTGGCGCTAGCATGGCGCAATGTAGATAAAGTATGGCCGAGGCTTGGCAACCAAGCATGGCGCAACACTGAAATGATAACATCATTTTATGATTTATCAATGTGTTTTTCCAATGTAGCCCCATCATTGGTGCAGAAGTGGCAATGAAATAGACCATCATTGGCAAACAATAGAAAAATTTGTTTATCAATGTTGCGCCGATGATAAAACTTTAAAAAATAATCAACCCCAAAATATGTAAAAAGTATGCGCATTTCACAATTTCCAATATATGTTATTTGGGATCTTATTATGTTTTCCTTATTTATCTGTAAACAACTCGGTGTTTTTTGTCGTCAAAGTTTGTCATGAGAAGTATACACATATAGTATGGATCAGCAGTAGGAGCCCTCTGGTGTAACCTGTAACAAAGAACGATTGACTGTCCTTCCAGAGAATTATTTGAGTCTTATATATTCCTCGTACACATCTCTCCCTACTCGCGAGAAACACTTGATCAGTAACTTGTAGTTAGCAATTCAGCCATCAAATGTTGAAATTAAGGAGCATGTCAATATTGAGCCCTGTTATTACCAATGATCGGCGCTACATTGAAAACTCATTTTTACCCAGACTAGATCAATCGTTGTGGCAATATTCGACCACGTTTCAAATGATCCTAATTTTCAATAGAATCTATCGTTCAGTCAATGTTGGGCCAAGGATGAGCCTAGCAAGCGCCAAGCCTGGCGGAATTGTGGATCAATGGTAGGCTGACAACCGAAATTCGTTGAACACCGATATCGGCGCAACATTTTATTTGTTGTTAATCAACATTAAATATTCATAGATTGCCAAGCCTCGCCTGTCAACATTGCGCCAAGCTATATTCTATTGTCAGCATTGGTGAAACCTAAAAATTTTTATATGGGAGTATACTTGAAGTATTTATACTCAATTGCAACCTCGATAATACGTTTCATATGGTTAAAAATGATACCCCAAGGATACTAGAATGAAACGTAACGTATCAGTATATGATACGGAAATGTGACATTGCTCTCAACAGGATGTCTGCTGTCTGGAAATTCTACCAGAATTGTTCAACCACAAATTCGCGTTGAATAGAATGACCGGTTAGACGCATAGAATTTCCAGGTGGGTTACCCCTGCTGAAAAAAACGATTGAAATGGATGGATTTGGATAAGATTTCGATCCGTATTTGAAAATTTCCTGTCCAAATCAATCTGATTTTGTCCAGAAGTGGAATAAGTTGTCCATACGTATCCAATTCCATCTATTCAAAGAAGATTCCAATCCGTTCCAATCCGAAATGGGGGTATTATTGAAGATCTGCAATCCACTCGCATCCCTTTCCAATCCAAAAGCGTTGTGGATGCATTTCTGTCCATTCAGAGGATAAAAAAATCATCCAGAATGATCTGAACTACAACATTGGTTCGTTTGCACCCGAGCAACGGATAGAATTTCTATCCAAACAAATCTCATTCCGACTTGAAATTATGAATCGGGTTGTGGACCCATTTTCATCCATTGGGATGGACGAGAATTCAATCCTAACGAATCCGAATCCAGAGCTTGATCCGATTTCATCCGTGGAACGTATGAAATTTGAATCACAATGAATGATCACTTTTCCATAAGATCACACCTGTGCGGGTAATCCAATATCATCCGTATTTTCGGATAGAGACTGGATCCGAATCGATCCTATCAAAGAGCGGTGTCCTTTACTATCTGAAAAACATATGAGATTCCTATTCACCTGAATCCAAAGTCATACCTTCATCAAGTCATGATCCTGAATCCATTTTCATCCGTCAGGATGGATGAAAATTCAATCCAACCAAATCCGAATGCAGAGATTATTCCGATGCTATCCGTGGAACGTGTGAACTGTGAATCAGAATCAATTATCACTCTTTCATGAGATCATATCCATGCATGCAATCCAATTCCCTCCGTATTTTCGGATAGAGACTGGATCCAAATTTATCTTACCAAGGAGCGGTGTCCGTTACTATCTGAAAACGTATGAGATTCTTATCCACCTGAATTCAAAGTCATACCTTCATCAAGTTATGATCCTGAATCCATTTTCATCCGTTCAGATGGATGAAAATTCAATCCAAGTAAATCTGAATTCAGAGCTTGATCCAATTTCATCCGTGGAACGTGTGAACTTCGAATCAGAATCAATCCCTGTTGAAAAACAACGATTGAAATGGATGGGTTTGGATAGGAATCTGATCCATATTTGAACATTCCTGTACAAATCAATCTGATTTTGTTAAGAAGTGCGATGAGTTGTCCACAAGTATCCAATTCCATCCATTCAAAGAGTATTCTTAACAGTTTCAATACAAAAGTGAGAAATTATCAAACACCTGCAATCCACTAGCATCCGTTTCCAATCCAAAAGCGTTGCGGATCCATCGTTGTCCAACCAAAGAATAGACAGATCCGAAGTCATACCTCCATCAAGTTATCATCCTGTATCCATTTGTATCTGCGAGGAGGGATGAGAATTCAATCCCACTAAATCCACTAAGACCTGGGTCCGTTCCATCCGTTGAACGTATGAACTTTGAATCAGAATCAATTGGAACTTTCCCGTAAGATCAGGCCTTTACGCATCATGCAATTTCATCCGTATTTTCGGATAGAGACTAGATCCGAATGTATCCCATCAAAAAGTGGTATCCGTTATTATAGGGAAAGGTATGTAATTTCTATCCACCTGGACCCGAAGTCATACCTCCATCAAGTTGTGATCCTGAATCCAGTTTCATCCAGAATTGATTTGGATACTTCACGAATAAAAATGGAGACCATTACCCGAGTCGAAATTCAAAACCTTCTTTTCCCCTACATATGGAAGATCAGCAAATCTTTACCACTTTGAGGGGCAAAGGAAGAACTATCCCATAGAGCACCGCGAGGTTTTCTGAACGTTCACAAAACGTGCTTGGTTTCACATAGAACATGCAAATAACGTCTCAGGACGTTCTCAAAAGGTCGCATACATGTCCCAGAGACATGCAAATGTCCCGTTTAGTTCCATCAATGTTCACTGAGTGACTTTGTGTTTTTCAAGGTTAGTTTTCATGAAAGTACGTTTAGAAGACTTAAAAAGAATGTCCCGTAGTAGATGAAAAGAACATGCACAAAACGTATTCAGGGTTATGGAAAGGGAAAGTACTCTAAGCGTTTAAAAAATCTACTCCATAGAGACCAAAACATGCGGAACCAAAAGTACGTTTCCGCAACGTGTAGAGGACTCTCTGTGCTATCTGTGACAGGAGTCCTCTTCCTTTGCCCTTTAACGTGGTGAGAATTTCCTGATCTTCAATATGTAGGGGGACAGGACCCTACTGTCAATTCCCTGGTAAAAAAAAACGATTGATTCCGACCAAATACTATTGATCAATCGACTAATCGGAATGAATCAGAACATTGTGCAGTCGAAATGCTGATTGAATCCAATCGGATCACTGCCATGGGCTGTCTTATTCATGAATAGGAAAAGAAGCAAGTATGACTGATGGATTGAATGGGCTCCAATGTGTATTTGAATGATAAGCTTCGATTACACTGAATCGCAATCGATTCAGACATTTGAGAATCTTATTCAATGAGATTGTATCAGCATTTTGACAGTTGGGTATCATGTACTGAATCCGGGTGATAACGAATGGACTTAATAAGAATGAATCCGCGTTGGCACATGGGTTTGGGTTTCATGGTCGGTGATATTAATATCGTCATCTCAATAGAATTCGTTAGGTATCCTGCCGATTCATTGAGGAGTTCCAATCAGCAAGTGGCCGGTTCATTTAGACCAAATTGAATTGGAATCGATGAGCGGATTCACAGGGCAACGCAGGGCCTCTCAATCGGATCCTGCAGGTTTTTTCATGATTCGGATCGGGATTAACAAACAAGATCCCACAAACTTTTTGCTGCGATTTGAATGGGTTCAATGAGGCATTCAATGATTCGATGAATGAGACTGTATCTGCATTTGAATGGTAAAATCCCTGGTTGAACAATCCGATTGAATCCGATAAAAAAACATTTCATCGGAATGGATTGAGTTTTTGCATCGGAAATTTCCCATTGATACCAATAAAATAATTTTCAACTGGATTGAATCGGCATTTTCCCTGGTGAAAAAATCCGATTAAATCCGATAAAAAAAACTTATCGGAATGAATTGATTCCTGCATCGGGATTTTCTTATTGAATTTTATTGATTGTTAACCCAACCAACGAACGGTTTATATACATTATATACGCGCATTTTATATCAATTAAACAAACACATATATCATTTATTCAATCATTACGTATGACAAATTATTGCTGAAATAAATTCAAACGATCATTTATGTGTTATTAACATGGTGATCACCCATCCACCTTGTACCGCAGTTGTCGTTGCTTAACCTAGAAGATCGATCTGGAACACCCGCTCGCTCGATGCCGTGGTTCGCTTCCTATCAATGTGAACCAAATGACTGTCTTATGTCAGGGATGGGTGTCCTATAGTAATAAGATTCAATCGGTAATTGTCCATTGGACATATGAGGGATTGTATCGGTCTTAATGAGAGCATGGGAGATCATTAATAATAAAAATCCCAATGAAGACCAAGAAAATATTTTCCAATAGGGTATTTTATGATGGATGAAAAATTCCGATTGATATCAATACAATATTTTCCAATGGGATCCAATAGGTATTTTATCAGTAATAAGAATTCCGATTGATATCAATGAAATATTGTGTAATTGGATTCACTTGGTACTTTATGATCAATCAAAAATCCGATTGACGCCAATACAATATTTTTCAGTTGGATTGAATCGGTATGTTATTAATAATGAAGATTCTAATTGATACCAGTCAAATATTTTTCAATGGCATCCAATAGGTATTTTATCAATAATCAGAATTACTATTGATACCAAAAAAATATTTTTCATTTGATTAAATCGAGATTTTATTGATTATTGAAATTTTAATTGATATCAGTGGAATATTTTTCAATGGAATTCAATGGGAATTTCATTAATCACAAAAATTCCAAATGATACCGAGGAAATATTTTCTAATTGGATTCAATGGGTATTTTATGGTTGATGAAAATTCCGATTAATACCAATAAAATATTTTTTAATTGGATTGAATCGGTATTTTATTAATCATGAAAATTTTATTCGATACCACTCAAATATTTTTCAATGGGATCCAATTGGTATTTTATCAATAGTAAAAATTCCGGTTGATACCAATACAATATTTTCCAATTTCGTTCATTCGGAGTTTTATCAATCATGAAAATTCTAATTGATACCAGTAAAACGTTTTTCAATGGGATCCAATTGGTATTTTATCAATAATAAAAATTCCAATTGTGGACAATAAAATGTTTCTTATTTGATTGAATAGGTATTTTATTGATCATTGAAATTCTAATTGATATCAGTGGAATATTTTTCAATAGAATTCAATGGGTATTTCATTAATCATAAAAATTCCAATTGATACCAAGAAAATATTTTCTCATTAGATTCAATGGGTATTTTATGGTTGATGAAAAATTCCGATGGATGCCAATCAAATATTTTTTAATCGGATTGAATCGGTATTTCAATCATCATGAAGATTCTAATTGATACCAGTCAAATATTTTCCAATGGCATCCAATAGGTATTTTATCAATAATAAAAATTCCAATTCGTACGAACACAATATTTTTTAATTTGATTCAATCGGCATTTTATTCATCATTACAATTATAATTGGTACCAGTAACATATTTTTCAATGGAATCCAATGGATATTCCATTACTGATGAAAATTCCGATTGATACCAATGAAATATTTTCTAATTGGATTCTCTTGGTATTCTATGATTATAGTTTCCTATTCCAGCAACTTTCCCATTAGTTCAAATACATCGAGGTCACCAGGGATTCCGATAAAAACCAATGATCTGATGCAATGAAAGAAATTCCAAAACTGAATCGGTGATTGCCGGTACATACCTATAGGACTTCAGAATCTGTAAACTTGCCTATTATTTCCAATAAATTTGAATGTTGGAATAATCCAAGTAAAACCCATTGATCAATAAAATCGATACATCGTTAAATGCAGTCAGAAATCTCCCATAAGAAACCCATTCATCATTCAATTTCACAAATTTTCCCATTAGTTCCAATAGATTGAAATTGTGGAAATCCGATAAAAACCGTTTGCCTGATGGAATGGAGAAAATTTCAATCATCCAATCAGATCTCTCTTATACAGACCAATAGATGATGTGAAGTCTGATTAATTCCCATAAAATGCAGATTTTTTAATTGGCGAATCCCCGATTGAAACTTATAGAAAAGAGATTCCGATAAACTCTTATTGATTTTGAATCGGGGATTGAACTGTTCCGATTGATCCTATGCAGTCCGATGAATTCTGAATCGGTTTCTATCGGATCTTATCGGATTTTTTAACCAGGGCTAATGCGGTGGAATAAAGTCTAAAATTGAATTTGACCTGGTGGGAGAAATTCGGAGTGGACCACACCCCGGCAATCAAAGAAAACAGTCAACAAAACCTTGATTTTAGATCGACTCTGTCGCAGTTTTTTTAGGTTTTGACTCGTCTGAAAAGCGCCATTCCGATGATTGTTGGTTAGTTCCGATATCGTATTCATAGATCCATGTTTCGTCACCGGTAATGATGCCTTCGATAACACTTTGGCCCAAAGAGAGCATTTGTTTAGCAACATGCTGTCATTATGCCATGCTGTTTCTGCAACAAATTCAATACTCTCGGCACAAGCCGTGCTTCAACTCGTCTCATGGCCAAAATATTGTGTATAACGTTCTGCACCGATCTGAACGAGACACCAAGATCGAATGCTATCTCCCTAATACTCACACGACGATTTGCGAGGACGATTTCTTCAATTTCATCAATATTTTCGTCAGTGATACTGGTGGATGGACGACCGGAACGAGGCAAATCATCAACCACAATACGACCTGCTCTAAACTCTTTGTACCACTCGTACGCTTGGGTTTCCGACATCATCGAGTCCCCGTAGGTTTCTGTTAACATCTTCAACGCTTCCGCACATGAAATTTTGTTCAAAACAAAAAATTTTAGACAAACTCTTTGCTCAACCACATTCAACATTGCGAAATTCGCAGACCACAACAAACACTGACTCGTTTACAAGGCAACACGCACTAACTTCTGACGAATGAGGCGCAAACAGACATTTGAGTGCTAAATAACAGATGAAATAACATATGGAAAACAAAAGATTCCGACAATATCTCAAATGCGGTTTGTTTGAATAGAGAATTCCGAGTACTTTTTGATCAGAAGGTATATAATACTTTTTAGGGTGTTCAGTGTGGTTTAGATTTCGTATATTGATATGACTCATTGAATAAGATACAATCCAATCGGCTATACCATGATCGAATCCGATTGAGTAGTAGAACCTCTCTTTAATAGAATTTCATTCGCCTACAGATTTTCTGAGTCGACTAAACCTCCATTGCATCCGATTGAGTCAATTGGGCGATTCCTGTTCACAACTTAGTTGCAATAGTATACCTTGTATATCAGCATCTCAGTATGATTCCCATCCTCTATCGTGATATGAACCAGTGAACTATAGAATACTATCGAATCCAATTGGTCATGTCTCTATCGAATCCGATTGAGTGGTCCAGTCTATCTTTGATGAAATTTTATTCGCAAACAGATGTTGTGAATCGGCTAATTGCCCATTGGATACGATTGGGTCAGTTGTGCGATTTCTTTTTACAGTTCATTTTGAATAGTGTAATTTGCAAAACCATGTTTTGGCGTGATATTATTGTGTATCGTCATATGACTCATTGATTACGATAGAATTCAATCCATCGAACCCGTACCGAATCCCGTTCAGTACTAGAGTCTGTCTCTAAAGAAATTTGATTCACAAACAAATGTTTTGGATCGGTTAAACCCCCATTGGAACCACTTGGGTCAGTCGTGCGATTCCTCTGTATAGCTCATTGTGAATAGTACCATTTGCATAATCAGTGTTTCGGTATGCTTCCCATTCCACATCTTAATATAACTTGACGAGTCCGATAGAATCCAGTCAGTCATATCCCTATTGGATCCGATTGAGTAGTAGACCCGATCTCTGGGAAAATTTCATTCGCCTACAAATGTTTAGAATCAGCTCGGCCCCCATTACATCCCATTGGGTCAATCATGAGATTGCTGTTCGCGAAACACTCAGAATAGTGTACCTCGTATATTAGCGTCTTAGTGCGATTTGCATTTCATACCGTGATGCGGCTCAAAGAATACGATAGAATGTCATCGGTCATACCACTATCGAATCCGATTGAGTAGTAGATCTTACACTGATAAAGGTCCACTCGGTTCCAGATGTTTCAAATTGACTGGACGCTCATTGAATCCGACTGGATAAATGAGGCGATTCCTGTGTACAACTCACTTGCAGAAGTGCACCTTGTATATCAGCGGCTGAGCGTGATTTCCATCCCGTATCGTAATGTAAATCATTAAATACTATAGAACGCTATTGGTCATGTTCTTATCAAATCCGATTGAGTAGTAGCGTCTATTTCTGATAGAATTCCAGTCGTCTACAGATTTTTTGAATCGGCTACATCCCTATTGAATCCGATGCGGTCAATTGTGCAGTGCATTGAATATTATAGCATTCAATCGTTCATTATCATATCGAAACCAATTGAGAAACAGAACCCATTCCTGATGGAATCTCACTCGCTCAGAGAGATTTAGAATTAGCAAAACTCCCATTGACCCCGACTGGGTGAATACTTTTAACCTCAGTTGAATCTACCTTGAAAAAATGAAAAATTGCATATCAGTATTACAGTGAGTTTTTGAGTCTCAATCGTATCATGAATCACTGAATACTGTAGAATCGAATCAGCTATTCTCCCAATGAATCTGATTCCGAATGTACAGCCCTTTGACAATATTTTTGACTGGGAAAATTTTCAACGAATCAAATTCGCTCACAACGTTCAAATTCCCTATTCATTGCGATTCCTCAACTCCGTACATTTACCGATTGATTCTCAAGTATTTATATTGGTTGATTCGTTGGCATGCTCAATAAATCCAATTGTTTTCAATCGGGATATCGACTGCACAATGTTCTGATTCAATCTCATTCATTTCTCATTGCCACCATCCCCCGTTTATATTGTTCTTTCTCTTATTCAATCTCATTGTTTATTGCGTTTCAACATTACTGGGCAAATGCCGATTCATCTCCATTCGTCTATCCGTTGATTTCCGTATCAATTCCCAATCAATATAATCTCCGATTTTTCTATTTCCAATCCACCATTTGATTCTGATTGGATTGCAATCAGTGAAACGATCATTGAATCCTATCAAATATCATGCGAAAATCGAAATGTTTAAATGGCTATTGAATCCAGAAACTTGAATATGTTCAAACCGCATTCGATCTGATTACGTTTTTTCCCCCATTTTCCTGTGAAGGAGTGTCCCTTGTTTCACCTGTATGTCCCTGATTCAGTACCATTCATCAAAGCATGTCTATTGGTTCTGATTAAATCTGACCAATTCTGATTGAGGCTCAATCGTCAAATATTGATGCTCCAAAGTACGTACTATTCATTCAATCAGATTTGGTCAGAATCAATCGTTTATTTTGAGCAGGGTTCCCAGTTTGGAATTCCCAAATTCGCATGGGTTTCACATGGGAATTGAGTGGGTCGCATGGGTCTCCACAAGGGAAACGCATTGGTCACATGGGTCTCCACATGGGAAACTCATGGGTCACATGGGTCTTCACATGGGAATCGCATGGGTCGCATGGGTCTTCACATGGGAATCGCATGAGTTGCATCGGTGTCACATGGAAATCACATGGGTCGATCCACTCGATTCGCATGTGAAGACCCATGCGATTCTCATGTGACCCATGCGATTCCCGTGTCAAATCCATGCGACCCATGCGATTCCCGTGTGAAACCCAAGCGATTCTCATGTAAAGACCCATGCGGCCTATCAGTTTCCCATGTGAAGACTCATGCGTTTCCCATGTGGAGACCCATGCGACCCATGCGTTCCCCATGTGGAGAGCCATGCGAATTTGGGAATCCCAAACTGGGAATCCACAGTATGGGAGGCTTTGAATTTCGACTTTGGTAGTACGGCATTATTCAATACAAAATTATATATACGAGAACATGAACTTTGGACAGGACTGGATAGGAATGCACGAAAATAGATTACATTTATTTGGATAGACAATGGATGAAAATGGATAACATCAACGCAGGATTATTGGATACAAATCGATAGCCGCGAGAACACGAATATACCTGGATAGGAATGGATAAAAACATAGGAAATTGATTTGAATACTCAAGGGATGAAAATGGATAACATCAACGCGGGATGATTGGAGAGAAATCGATAGCCGGGAACAAAAATACCCCTGGATAGGAATGGATAAAAACAGAGGAAATGTGGTTTGGATACGCAACGGATGAAAATGAATTACATCAGCGTAGCTTGTTTGGGTACAAATCGATAGATACGAGAATATGAATTCTTGATACACATGGATTGGAATGGATGAAAATAGAGATCGATCTGGATCGAAACAGATATCGTTTGTGTAAAATTATCGGATATGAATTGATAGACATAAGAACGCTTATTTGAGAAAAGATTGGATAAATATTCTCCAAATGATAGATATGGACAAGAATGCATGAGAATAGTGTAAGCGTCATCGGAACAAAAAGGGATAGAAGTGCATAGAATTTTATATGAGGCCACGAATACATTACGAATGTACAGTATCTTGGGCAATATGCGCTCTCCGAGCAGCGTGTCAGGATAGCTTAGAGGTTAAGTAGGTAGGTCTTGTAGGTAAGATAGGTAAGTGCGATGATTGTTCGAACCCCTTGCAGGTAGGAATAAATTTCCCGAGTCATGTGCGGAAATAGAGATACAGATGTTGAAGATTCCATGGAATCTTCCGAATGTTTGAATGAGTTCGAAATAATTTTTTTTTATTGTTGTTCCCTGTGGGAAAATTCAAGAGAAAAAACAATTCTGGAAAAAATCGGATTTGAATGGATAGATTTTTTTCCAGCAGAATCATACAGAAACGGATAGGAATGGATGGAACTCATCAAGGTGATATCGTAAAGCACCGGATACAAATGGATACGATTCATATTCAGGCCCCGAATGGAATATGGATACATTCGAATACGATTGCTACGGTGCCCAATAATCCACTATTCATATTGTGAATTAAAATTGATGAAACTTTTATGCGTTCTGCGGATGACACTGTATCCCGAAAAAAATGGATCAGAAATAGAATTCAAACGGATGCACGTCAAAATCTATCCATTTCTATCCGATTTTTCCAACAGGGACACTTACAATAATTGCAAATTACAAAGTCTAAATTATAATACAAAGGAGAAGTATTTGGTATTTTTTGAGTAACAATGATACTGTATGAAGGTCTTTTCCAAGGGTATCCTTTTAGTATCGAAGATACTTTAAGTGTATCGTTCACGCATCACTCAAGTATCAAATTGAACATTTTGCGACGTAACATTCACGTATCATTGAGGTAACACGAACTTGCTAGGGTGTGAAAAGTTACAGTCACTGTTGCTGAATTTTCAGAAGGAATTTTTCAACAGTGTGATATAGCAGATCGAGCTACTCTGTAAAAAACTTTCTTCTGAAAATTCAGAGAATCCCAGACAGCACAAATGTTGAATTGTCTCAAAGATTTCCACTGGATGTCTTATAGAACCATTTTACGTGTCTTTAAGATATCTTCGGTTAAGAAATCTAAAAGATGTCTTCAGATCGTTTTTAGACGTCTTTTGGATTACTTACTGAAGATATTTCAAAGATAGTGGAAACCAAGATAAGACATCTTTAAGATATCCAGTGGAAATCTTTCGGCCAATGACAAATTTTTGCTTGTCTGAGATGTGACTGTAATTTTTACAGCCACTATTTTCTGAATTTTCAGATAAATTTAGCTGAATTTTGAGAAACATGACTGAATTTTCAGAACACGCTTCGAAATTGAATTGAAGTTTCTTAAAATTCAGGAAAATTTATCTAAAAATTCAGAGGAAAACGGCTGTACAAAATTACAGTCAAATTTTTTGGATTTTCAGAAGAAACTTTTGTAAAGTGTCTTATATACAGGGTGTCCCATTTTAATCTTTAAATGCAAATATCTCAAAAATATACATCTTAAACCAAAAGTACTTCTTACCAAAGTTGTTATACAAAGAGGGGGCCACAAAACTACGATATCAGTTTCATCATAGATGGCGTTATGATCGATTAAAATGGGGTCAACATTATTTTTTTAAACGGGAACCCCCACTTTTTATTGCATATCTTGATTCTACGCAAAAAACTCAGTAACTTTTGCTTGAAACGTTTTTCTAAATTTTTGAAGATGGCGCCACAATCGATGAAAAATAAAGTCTATGAAACAATATGGGGATATCTTGAGGAATGCATCCAAGAGCCGAAATATCTCATTCGAATGTTGTTGTTAAGAGAGGGGACGACACAATGGCGATATCAGTTCCATAGTAGATGGCGCTGTGGTCGGTAAAAATGAGGTCAACTTCAATTTCTCAAATGGAAACTCCTACTCTTTATCGCATATCATGATTCTACGCGAAAAAATGAGGAAGTTTTGTTTGAAACATTTTTCCTGAATTCTTGAAGATGGAAACGATGGAAAATGAGGTTCATGAAAAAGTTCTACTGCATTTTGTGTGAAGCAACGCTCAACAAACAAATCAAAACAATAATAATTTCAGAGAAGAAATCGAACACAAAACACAATGAATGTCGTTTCCAAAACATTGAATCAAAGTCATTTACAATGTTTTGGACATGACATTTGTTGTGTTTTGTGTTCGATTTCTTCTCTGAAATTATTATTGTTTTGATTTGTTTGTTGAGCGTTGCTTCACACAAAATGCAGTAGAACTTTTTCATGAACCTCATTTTCCATCGTTTCCGTCTTCAAGAATTCAGGAAAAATGTTTCAAACAAAACTTCCTCATTTTTTCGCGTAGAATCATGATATGCGATAAAAAGTAGGAGTTTCCATTTGAGAAATTGAAGTTGACCTCATTTTTACCGACCACAGCGCCATCTAGCTCCCCTCTCTTAAGGGGATACGAGCGGTCCAATTCTTTCGAGACAAAGTACGTGAAAATGCGTGCATCGATTCAAAATATCTTTCTGTACAGCATTTCTTGAGATGCTAAAGGAATGCTGTACAGAGAGATATTTCGAATCGATGCACGCATTTTCACGTACTTTGTCTCGAAAAAATTGAGAAAAGCCCAGCCGCTCGTATCCCCTTAACATCAACATTCGAATGAGATATTTCGGCTCTTGGATGGATTCCTCAAGATATCCCCATATTGTTTCATAGACTTTATTTTTCATCGATTGTGGCGCCATCTTCAAAAATTTAGAAAAACGTTTCAAGCAAAAGTTACTGAGTTTTTTGCGTAGAATCAAGATATGCAATAAAAAGTGGGGGTTCCCGTTTAAAAAAATAATGTTGACCCCATTTTAATCGATCATAACGCCATCTATGATGAAACTGATATCGTAGTTTTGTGGCCCCCTCTTTGTATAACAACTTTGGTAAGAAGTACTTTTGGTTTAAGATGCATGTTTTTGAGATATTTGCATTCAAAGATTAAAATGGGACACCCTGTATAGAATAGCAAATCATTTCGTCAATCTAGTTAAAAATTTGGCGTCACAGGTAACTGACCCTAGTAAAAAAACGAACATATATGACCCATACATAACCCATATATAATACATATAAAATTCATATATGATTCAGATATGAAAATGCATAGAATCATATACAATCCATATTTAATCCATATGTGATCCATATATGATCATATATGACTCATATATAATCCATATAAAATCCATATACGAAAAATATTTCGTATGTGACAGAATTTTTTCACATGTATGGGAAAGTCTTGCATCGAAAGGTCATATATGGATTCTGTATGGGCCATATATGATCATATACGGATTCAATATGGATTGCGTATGAATTATATATGGTCATATATGACCATATATGGTTTCTATATGCTTTATGTATGTTCTTATATGATTCATTTTTACTAGGGGAATTGTTGAAAGAGCAACGTGCTCAACTAAAACAACAAATTTTTCGCTGGACTAGCAGAATTTCCAGTGTAATACACGAAATAGCCAACAAATTTCGCCGGAGGAGTCAATAATTCTTCCTGTGACAGTTAAAAAATCGCTGTCGTAGCTAAAAAAATTGCTGCTCCAACGAATTTTTTTCCTCCGTGTTAATTTATCTGTTACATGTTCTGGTTCGTTCAAATGCTCGTAAATCAATCGAAGTATTTTCCTTTAAATTCACGAATACAAAGGGTCGAAATTAAGAAAACCACCGATAGGGTTTCAATCTTCACTCACAAATTACACTGTAAAAAAATTTCACCGGAAAATTCCAGTACATGTACTGGAAGTCATTAACCTGTACATGTACCGGAAAATTTCAGCACATTTGTACTGCAAAAATTCAGTGCAAACGTTATGGAATTTCCGCATCAAAACTGGAAATTTTCTGAGCCTCGGTACTGGAATTTTTCAATACACGAGCTGGACTTTTCCAGGACATGTACTGGAAAATTAATGCTGAAAATATCCATGAAAATTGAAAAAAAATTGCTCACGCAAAGTGATTTTGCAGGGTCCTTGTGTTCCAAGATGATTGAGAAACTTTTGATCGTTCATTTGGATGGACAGAAACTCATGTCTACCTAACAGGATTTGAACCCACACTTTTCTACCTGCCTACCAACTGAAACCTAAGACCTAACCGATGAGCTATAGCGCGACATGTTGGAAGGCCAGCTTGGGTTACTACATATGCTTGATATCTAGAACACAAGAGGATAAGTCTTGGAAAAACCTCATATATCAATTTCATTGGCTACAATTACAATTATTATTCAAAATCTCAATCAGGAAATTTTTAATATAAAGACTTGAAATTTTTCCTGCCAGAAATCACGAAGTCCAATAGAAGTGGAAAATTTCAGTGCAACAGTGATTAAATTCCGTTGCATAGCAACTGGAAAATTCCATCACACGACCTGAAAATTGCAGTTCAAAACCTGTATAATTCAATTGCATAGTAACTGGAAAATTCCATCACAAAACCTGAGAATTGCAGTTAAAAACCTGTATAATTCCAGTATACCAACGATTAGGTTTTTTTTTCTAAATTCCAAATTTTTTCTCAAGTCCTTTTTGAGGGAATATTTTTTTTTGGTGCACAAGAACTATAAAATTGTAGTACGAGCCGGTAAAATTTTCGCGAAATCATGGCAAAATTTCAGTACATCATCTCAAACTTGAAAATTCCAGTACAATGACTGAATTTTCAGTTATGCTTGGTAAATTTTCAGTAACGTAACAACAAAATCTCTGTACATGTACTGGAATATCCATATTCCAGTACTAGCACTGGAAATTTCCAGTCCAGTTGCACAGTAAATTTCCAGTTTTTTTTTACAGTGTATGTTCTCAAAGCTTCAAAATTCAAATGACAGATTTCACCAAGTATCAAGAAAAACTGAATTTCGAAGAGTACACGGAGAGAAATGGATTCTAAAGGGTATAAGAAGTATTATAAAGACAAGAATATTTTATACTAAGCATGAGGACAAGGATCTAGATTCTACCCACAAGTATATATTTATTATAAAGATGTTTACTTCGAGGTAGTAAATGTATTTTCTACCCAGTAATATACTATTTCATTGAAGGCAAGACAAAAGGTTAGTTTCTATTATAATATAGGATTCTCACAACTACTATCTCCGGATGCTCACAGTAGAAGAAGGAAACAATATTATGAAAAAAAAAAAAATTATTTCGCCGGATGTGAACTCGGGGTTATAACGCCACAGTCGGTCACCTTGACCGCTCAGCTACCGACGGTCTGTTGAGTACATAAGAATTGTAGCTGTACTTGAAGTACATCAGATCTTCAAACGATGTAAATTTCAAGAAACTTATGGTTCATGCTTGATTTTCGTTGAAAAGGGAGATTATAATGATTAATGAAAGATGGTTATTCATCGTAACTATATATTTTGTTGGTCCTTATGATACTATTGATGAAATATCCATTTGATCACTGCAAGTAACCGAGATTCTTATGGATAAAATATGGATTCTAATGATAACTATATATTTTGTTGGTCAATATAATACTATTTTTAAAATATGCATTTCATTACTGTAAATGACAGAGATTCTTACGATTAAAATACAGATTTCAACGGTAAGTATATTACTTTTATAATAAACATATGTTGACCGTAAGAATCTTGTATTTTAGGACTAAAGAAATAGTTAATACCTCTAAGCATACAGATATTAACAGTTAGTATCCACATTTCTATAATGCGATTTGTATAATCCATTTCTCTCCGTGTATCTTCCACAGTCCCCCCAAAGCAAACAGAATCTCGCTCTAAAAATTATACACACTAGATTCAATTAATATTTTCAATTTCTCCCCAGCCATCCCAAGGAAGATTAATGTTCATTAAACGTTATGCGGCAAATAAACTGAACCGTCGTTCAAAAAGTGTTAATGGGAAAAAGAAACATCATTTACGGTTGATTTTATATCACCTATGGTGACGAAGAACAGGTGAATGAGCATTATACTGCTCGAGCGTTAATACGGCCGTTAGCATACAACAGGCACTATTACTTAATGTTAATGGCGCTTCTACTCATTGGTCTTCTATCGAGATCCTGTTCTCACACATGGCTGTTGATTCTGACGATATCCACAGGAACGAAATAACCAGATTCGATGGTTTGCAACATACTCTTCCTTATTTTTTTCTCCATTCCTGGACTGCATCGCAGCTTCATACACACATTTCCCTACGAGTACACATCCACGAAGAAGTCGACTTTGGAATGCTCTGAGCTAATCCAACCTGTCCCGTGTGTACCTATATATCGCCGTACCGCATTGACGAATGAAATCGGAGGAAGAACAGACACTATACACGAGAGTACGGAGCGAATGAAACGAACGGGAGGCATCGCTTCGTTGCATCACAGAAACTTTATATAGCTCTTTGTTGAAAGCACAAAAACATGACAATATTTAAACAACGATAAATTCGTTGTGTTGTGAATCGAGATTTATTCGAGTCATGTCAAGTTTCATTGGAAAATCACAGGCTACCGGGTCATACGTCTTCTCGCGTCTCTTTAGGCTGAGATATACATTTTTAACAACTAAGTATGCACACATTTTTTATTCAAGAAGAAAAACACATCTCGAATTCTCTGGTCTTTTATTTTCTTCTGTTTATTTTTTGACATAAAGTAGGATAATAGATGCGTTCTTGCGGCTGATTTTGTTCTCCGAGTGAGTTCAATGCCCACAGTAAAAATATTTGATCGTGAGGTAGGATTTCATGTGTTGTATCATGCTATCCTGCACTTTCAGAAATATTTGTGTTCGGTTCAGCAAGGAGGGTACCATCATCACATCGTACAGGGGAAATTTATCTTCTCTTCCAATGGCTCATATGGGTATCTATTTTGTACATTGGAGGGTATGGAGAATTTTTAAGGGGTAACACCATTTTTAAAATATCAAGATATCAAAATTTTTTTTTCGACTCAGAGTACTCTTTGTGGATACACAAATGATATGTCGTAAGTTAAAAATCGATATCTGGAGCCAGAGGGCAATTTTTGAAGCATGGAAAACGAAACCTTGGACTCATTGCCTCTTCCCTAACAGCAAAATGTGTTTCTATGACGTTTTCTGAACGTTCAAAAAACCTCCTCTACCTTCTATAAATCTTCCATAAACGTTCCCGTGGCACGTTGTGCTGTATGGGTTACCTTATGAGATATCGATATTTTTGACACATCAATAGATGGCTACTTAGGCCCGGCTAAACTGACTGAACCGCTAAAATACTTTCGACGCTTTTATCTCAAAACTGCACTTCAAAAATTGGTGGGATCTCTAGCCCCACCAATTTTCAATCAATCAACTGTTAGTTTTTTTTTCTTATATCCGTGGTATGTTTATCAAATGAAATACGTTCGGTTTTTTCCGAAATATTGATATTTATGTTTTTCATTCAACATTAAATAGTGAAATTCAGGGTATTTCAGTACACGGAAAAAAGAAAACAGCAATGGTTACTGTGAATCGCAGTAATTCATTGAAAAATAATGAAAAATCAAATTCACGCCGTTCATTACTGCGTCTCCCAGTAACCGTTAATGTCCAAGCAGCATTGACGAATTTAACTGCAGTACACATCACTGTGATCGCGCTAACCTCTATCATCCAAGCGTGTTTTCATTTGTTTTTCAACTGATTGCTGTTATGGACAGTAACCAGTGCTGTTTTCTTCTTTCCGTGTTTTCTTCTTTCTTCTTTCAGTTTTGCAGAAGAATAACGAAGAAAAATTGTCTAGTCTTTCGATAGTAGCATAAAATTTTACCATTCTTTACTTTGCATAAAAACCTCTCGATTCTCCAAAAAAAAGTTGGAAAAAGTGCTGTGAAAGTGGTGTTAGTTTTTAATACATTGTTCCAAATTGTTCTAAAATGTTTAGTTTGAGGTTGCAGGTTCGAAATAATTACTTTGCATAATATGATGTATTCTACTCATGATAGTGTAATTCAGTACTGGAGTTTAGTGAGAATTCTCACTGATGAACCTAAAACATGAAACCTTTCTCTTTAAACATTGAATCGAACTTATGAAGCCTAATGGAAGTTTGATTGGATTTTGAAATCCAATTGAATACAAACCTGAGGAAGGCCCGAAGAAGATACGCACGCTATCCAATTTGGAGGCAGGGTGGACCCAGCCTTGGGATGATAACAATGTTTCCTTTCAATCCGAGCCTGATGTTCTGTTTCCAGTACTGGTGAGTACCTTAAAGCAGCAATCTCTTCTTCGTTATTTCTTCTTTGGATCTAAATAACTGGCTCAATTATATTAAAATAAAACACGAAACAAAAAGGAATATTATTCAATAAATCTTCCCTGAGAATATTCCCTGGCGATAGTCAGGTGAGAATATTCGAGACACGATAGTACGAAAACAAAATCATCTACAAATAATGTCCCCTTGAGATCGAAACTTGACGAAGATTGAAGATCGAAATTGATTTTCTGATACCGTCGACCACCCTTGATTCGAGCGTAATCAAATTTTATGGAGCTGACGATGAATAATGGAGTACATAATTATGTGGGAAAAATCAGACGTTATAACCCTTCGCTCTTATACAACTACCATTGAAGATCCAAAGGATCAAAGCGGCGATATCCGTGAAAGACGAGTTGCAGATGACGCGTCACGGTTTTAACGGAGAAACGGGTTCGGGCTATGGAGACTGGTTAAAGGCGTTCCCGCTGAATTTGCGTGAAACAACTCTCCTCCGAGAAATCTTTTCTGCGTATATATTGGCATGGCATGGCATAGCACGACACGGCGGTACGAACCATGGGGCCAAGGATAAATCTGGTAGCGGGAGAGAAAGAAGAGAACGACGCAGGAAAGAAGTAAAGAAGGTAAGAAAGGAATCGGCGGTAAGAGCAGCAGACAGGTACTCACGGGCCAGGCAACTAGCAGGGGCAGGCAAGCGCTCACGGGTAGGCAGCCTTGAGTCAGTGAGACTGGTTTCTGTTTTTGCTTCCATCCTGCCATCCTTCGAGGACCTCCAGTAGTCCATCCTTCTTCGATTCTTTTTCCTTCTTCTTTCCTCGTCTTTCACCTCATAATATGTTACTCTTCTCATTCTTCTTCTTTCATCGACCATACACTTCGTTCCTCTCCATTTGATACATAAAATTTCTCCCCTTCATTTTCTTTCTTCGACCACGACCGTGATTTTACTCCCTCTCGAAGGTATTGTTGTTGTTATTGGACTTTCCCGAGAATCGCGAAAATTCCAATCACCAAGGAAAATAAGTACACATATTTCAAAGTTCTGTAGCGAACGTCGTTATATCGGTCGCAATAACGGAAACATGTGAGACGAAACAACAGTGGGAAGATCTTGTCCATTCTTGAGCTTTTAATTACAGTATTTCACGATATGTCACGGACCGAGAAGGGAGTTAAAAATTGTGTTGTCGCTGACAATTGACGTGCACGAAATTCATAGACGGGAAGAGAAATGCCGTAAAATTTTAACCGGCCAAGTATGACCGAGTCTAAATGCATCTTGTTTTTCTGACCGTTTCTCGTCACGTGCTGGTATTCTTTCTCTTTTTTGAATGAATTGCACAATGAGATGGAGAGGTATCTCGGCGGAAGAACATTTTAAAGTCCATGCGTGCGGAATTACACGATGTGGGAATTCATGCTTCGATCGAGGCTAAGACTCGGGGAGTTGGAAATCTGACGGGAGAGCCATGGGTCCCGATCAGATTTCTTCGGGTCTTATTTTGGCCTGAAAAGCGCGAGGAAATACCACGAACAGTGGCGTGGTGAGAACATTTCTATCTCTTTGAATTTTTTGGAATGGAGATCCGCTCCGAAACATTAAAAATATTGCAAGAGTTTGTTCTCACTCCATAAGCATGAATTTTTATTCTCTTGGAGTGAGAATTTGAAAGGGTGGAATTAAAGTTTCCATAAAGAGTTCAAATTCCACTCTGATAGACTGAGTCTTCACTCTTATGGAGTGTATACTCACTCATGTTGGACTTGCAGAATTTTCAGTCTTTAAGAGTGAATTTGTCACTCCAAGAAATTTGGAGAGATTCTCTTTCGACTCGCATGGAAAGGAGGATGGAAGTTTGATATTTGCATGGACAGCTGAAAATTAACTGTGCTAACTATTTTTTACCTGTGGGAACAGAATTTATTGCTATAAGAGAGAAAATCCAGCTGTTGCAGCAATTTTTGTTTGCTATCCAAATATCAAATACATGAAATAGCTACCACAGCTAATTCCTAGCTACCATAGTGAATTATCGTTTTTCGTGTACTGGCCACGAATCATATACACAATGATTTTCCCCCACATTCAGGGTATCCAAGGATCCATCTCCGAAGTTTTTCTCCACTCCCGCATCCTTATGTGAATGGAGTCGATTAAAATTCTTCACTTCATCAAACAAATATTACTGGAAAGTATTTCATACATTCTCAAATTCCCTGACCTGCTGGGACTTCCGTGAAAAAGCATATAATGAAGCTCCTTACTAGCGACGTGACTCTTACTATCCTCTAGTGAGGTTCTAGTGAGGGCATGAACAGTTCCGTAAATCGGGAATGGTTTCATAGGAAGTGACCGGAATAATTGAGGTGCCGGGAAGAATAACTCGCTGAGCCCTCTAAAAGCCGTAGAAGTATATTGGCCAAACCGTCATGACGCGTCAGGTCAAGGGTCGAAAAAAAAGTTGGAATTTCGAAAATTGAAAAATACTGAGCGATAGGGCTCGAAAAATTAATGTCAGTGTCTCGTTACCATTTTCTTCTAGGATGTATAGTTATCGGAAAAAAAAAATAAAAAATGCACATGTCTTCGTACCAAAACTCAATGTTTTTCAACACTGAATTCGTTCGATCTTATTTATTTTTGAATGAATCGGAACACGGAAAAAAAGGACTTAGGCTTATGAGCTATTTTCGCGTAGTTGTATAAGAGATAGTTGTGATAATAAATCAAATATCTGTCTGAAATAGTTCGTGAGTTCTCACAACTATTTCTAATATTTGTCACAAGTGAATTATATAGTTGTGAAAAAGTAGCTGATCGAATAAGAGAAATAGCTACCTGATCTACTTTACTTTGAGATAGTTCGTGGAGCTACTTCCCATTGCTCCCATCGTTACGCACGTAGTTCCTGCAGCAATGTGAATTTTGTTGAAAACAATCGAAACGCGGTGAACTCTCGCGTTATTCATTGAGGTTACCTGTCGTGGTTACCGTGTATATATTTCATCTTATAATATTTTCAATACATATTCGTGTCAAATTACTAATTTTCAAAAACCTCGTATGTCCAATTTTATTTTCGGAATTAAATGACTGATCATTTGTAGAATGATAAATCCTCTTTATGTATACTCTGAGTATATGAAAATACACAATCAAAACGATCAAAACATCTCCAAGGCTTTTTTTACGATATAATCAGCGTTGTCGGTTTAGCTGCGATCATTAAGGCATAGGTTAGGTAGATTTAGGTATAGCGTATAGGTAGGTTATGACAGGGGTTCGAAACCCGAGGTAAGTTAACATTGGAACTTGAATGTTTCAACCACCTCCTCCCAAATCTATATGCATTGAACAAATATCACAATCGAAAATAAATTTTTTTTTCGAAATTTACAATTAAATGTTGCAAAGAGTCGATGAGCACGTGCAGAAATAATAGAAGATCTTAACCTTAAACATCAAAACCGGCACTGAAAATTTCTCTTCTCAATTAATAAAATAGTTCATCGGCCTACATATATCGTCATACTTGATATTTTATGTAGATCCTGCATCTTAGAAAAATAGTTGTAACAACTACTCGAGTTGATAACCCGACAATCTGGGGTACATCTAACAAAAGTACCTGCCCCAACTACTTTCGTAGCTGGTCGAAAATCGTCTACGTAAAGTAGTTGGAACAGCTAATTATTAGTTGGGAGAACTATTTTTTTTTCTCCGTGAATGAATCTTGCGCATTCGAATTTGTCAACCCCCCCCAAAGATCATAATGTCGCGAAAGTTTTTGAGAGTTATTAAAAAATTAACAAATTCTTAATTCAAAGTGAGAATGACGTTTTTCATGATTTGCATTAAACAAGTGGTGGAGGAAGTAAGAGCTACAAAAAACTTGCAGCGGCAAAGTTGTTTGCTAGTGTATGGACTAACTTTATGGAAAATTTCCGATCGATTGAACTATCAGTTTGCAAAATATAGCGATTTATTTATAAGCGCGCATCGGAAATCTATCACAATTATGTGTCATTTACCGGCTGAATACCAGGGTCCGTAGGAAAGATTTTATTCGCTTAATTTTTCAACCACAGTTGACGTTTTCTAAGTCGCAGAGTACGAAAATCCAAATATTTTTACAACATTTCATTTTCTCTATCCATGTTTTTGTTATAAACAGTTTGATTTAAGTTACAGAAAATGTAACTCGTTCAGCGCTTGAAATCACGTAGAACAGCAATCATATTGGGAAATAAAAAAAGGTCAAAACAAATAATAAACAAATTATATACATATTCAGATCGATCTAACGGAAAATATTCTTTTAAGTAAAACTTCTCACTTTGTGATATATTTTTCATGGTAAAACTGAGAAACCAAAAAAGATTTTTAGTCTCAAATTAATAGTTTCGAAAACATAACTTACGATTACTCAGTCGTTTGTCAACGAAATCGAATTAAATATTCAGGACGTGTACTCAGTAGTATACAGATTGTCACAGCCACGGGATTCAGTGAAAAGCATAATTTGTTGAACGTTATTCAATCATAAATCAATGATCATCGAAGATTATGTTGAACGTAATTCGAAAAAAAGAAGTATCGACAGAATTTCAAGTTTCATAAAACTTTCCGTAACAAAGATGTTCCTCGTGGTTGGATGAAGTTTTCAACGAAATTCAAAAAAACGCACAACTTCAAGAAAAATAAAACGAAGAGAATAGTCATAGTGCATGGAAATTTCGATGTTCCGATGTTTCTCGAATTGTTTTTCCATGAGTACAGCCAACAACATTCGATCTTCATTTGTTTCCAATTTCAGAATCTGATGTTATTGTGACGTTGGCCGTGTTATATTTGGGCTATTCCAAGGGGGTGCAACTCGATAAAAACTATACGTAACGTTTTGTCACCATTCGATATTTCCCAAACTGTCCGCAAGAGACGCTGATTGTACTATTAGAAAAAGTCACGTGATACGATAGTTTTTCGGCGCCTAATTTTGCATTTGAAATCGCTTGACAAATCATATCAATAATGGTGTTGATATATACATACAATTCTTGAATATGTCACATAACCAAATATGATAATGACGATACGGACACTCGTATCACGTACGTAGTGTACAAAAAAAACATCACGTGATTGTGACTTAGCTACAGACAGCGCCGTTCACGGACTTCAAATGAAGTTTACTGTGGTGACAAAACGTTTCGCGAAACATTTGAAGGTGATTAGGTGAGTTGCACCCCCCTGGGCTATTCTCACAGCGGATATTACAACTGCAGATTTATCAGTCTCGACACTTCTTTTTTCCGAAGTACGTTATACCCCGTGTAGAAAATGAAGTTGGGCGCCGATCAGGTCCCGATTATTATTATTCGGGTCCAAATCAGGTTTTGATGAGGGATGTAACGCTCGCTTGATTGGGCCCAGATCTGGTTCCAATTCGCCCCCGATTTCACCCTCAATTCATATTCTTATTTATACGTAGGCCCGGATCTAGAGCATTCTCGTGGGGGTGCAAAGATGGAATTTGCCGCCCCCCCACCCTTCATCTCTTCAGAATAATAGGAAATTTGATGAAACCCAAAACATTACTATTTTATGATGTTCAAAATGTGTGATATAGAGATAGGCGATTTAAAGGAAGAAACCGATTTGTTCATCAGAATCATAGAACTACCCAATCAAACAAAAAGACATCTTTTAGATATCTAAAAGATATCTCGCAATTTTGGAAGATGTCTTGCAAAAAGGTCTCGAAGATGTCTTTTAGAAATCTAAAAGATGTCTTACGCGACTGATTTCGACAAGTTCAAGATATCTCAAAAAGGTCTTGCGGAAGATATGTTTTAGACGTATTCGATCAAGTCTTAAAAATGTCTTGAAGAATTCATAAAAATATCTTAGGGAAATCTCGAATCGTGCATAAAAAAAATTCTTCCCTCTTTTTCTTCTTCTTCTTCCTTTCTTTTCTTTTCTTTTGATCCCCCTCTCGGTCCTACCAATTTTGCCTCATTTTGGATTCTTGGAGTTGCGAGATTCGAACCCGGACATTTCACGACGTACCTACGCTTCAATGACCTGAGCCATAGAGACAATTTGATGACCGTCCTTATAATCGTCAATATGACATAGTAAGATATAATGTCAGCGGTGTATATTTTCAGAGTAAAAGTGGTCTTTTGAACAAGGTGTTTATTACATATACAAATATAAGATAAGTTGATTGTGCTTAAAATTTGAACAGTTTAATGAATTTGGTGGAATATATTGGAGTACGTGATCCAGTGATCGTTCGTGTCTGATGAATATCATAGATACCTTTCAATTATTTCTTTCTCACTGTTATTGAAAAACAACTTATTAGTAAATGTGAATGAGAATTTGATAAAATCACCGTACACGAAGGCCGTACATAAAATTCAGCGTAAGAAGTTCGATAATTCGCAAAATATTGTGACTTGGAGATTCGTTACTTTTAGTGCTAGTACTGCAAGGTCACAGATTTGTACTTTTCACAGAATTTGTTAGTATTTAGATGGATTATTCAAGCTTTTAATTTATGAACGAATTCACCTTCTTCGCAATTTGATTGTGAACAAAGACATTTGAAGTGTTATCCATATGCACTCATAACCTCAAAACTGCTGATCTTAGAGATACATTTGGTAAAACATCTTAAACATATCTTTTGGAAGACATCTTCAAGACATATCGAAAAGATGTCATTTAGATATCTTTTCGATATGTCTTCAAGATGTCTTTCAAAAGATATCTTCAAGATGTCTTTTTGATATTTCTTGTAGATGTCTTTCAAAAGATATCTTCAAGATATCTTGAAGATGTTCATGTTTATTGGGTATAAATTAAAAAAAAAATGATTTTGAGAAACAATATTCCTTGAGAATGAAAAAAACTCACACTTTTGAAATTTTTTATTCTCTGTCCGACTCAATTGAAGTTCTTGAAAATTGTAACTTTTGGGAATTTTAATTCCATATCACCAATTGTATTCAAGTTCTTGTGATTACAGAAGAATTCTCCTCATGAGGACAAAAATCTTTCATTTTTTCCCCGAAAACTGGAAAAATTCTAAATCACAAATCAGATAAGAATTTGAAACACAGAGATTAATTGTTGTAAGAATCATTCTGCAAAAATCCATAGAAAAAATCGAAAAATCGAAGTGAAAAAAGAAATCTTGTACAAATCAAATCGAGATGGCTCCCCCCTAATCTGATATCAGGTAGGAAAGGTTGTGCTTTTTGTGCTGTCTATCACAGTTCGACTTCATGTTGCATGAAATATTTGTAATGAGATAACAGAATTCAACTAGTCGACTTTTTTCAAAATTTTTTTTATTCTCCATTCAAAAACATCAAAGCACTTAGAAGAAGAATAGTATTCAACTGCAGTGTTATACAGTATAGTGTAATATATATGAAGAATCGAATAATAGTATTGAACAGTATTTGGAGGAGTGAAATATAATACTAAGCAAGTAGCAAGTGTAGTATAATCTTGTATTATTTGTTATACATATATTATCCTGGAGGTTTAACTCAGTTGAATCTCATCTTCCGTGCTTTCAATTCCGCAAATTTGTCAACAATCTGTGAAAAGTCAAGGCTATTGGCTTCTTCATGTTCAATACTGAGAATAGCAAGTCCCGATAGACGTTCCTGGCTCATAGAAGATCTTAAATAATTCTTTATGAGTTTGAGTTCACTAAAGCTACGTTCACAGCTTGCAGATGATGTTGGTAACGTACAAAAAATTCTCAGTGCAACACAAAGATTGGGAAATGCATCTTTTTTACACGGTAAAAAAATTTCATGTAGTCCATAATATATCATTGGTAGTATACAGAACATTATTGTGACTTCTCACAATGTTATATTGCATGAAATCACAATTTTTGGTGAAATCACATCATAAATCATTGGGGGAAATGACAAATCCCTTATAAAATTCCACAATATATCATTGGCTAACATATTACCAATGCTATATTGTGTAATTCTCACATAATTTTTTTACAGTGAACATAAAACTATAATTATTTTTCACATTGGGTTTGGAATGGAAAATTTCGATTAGTACTCGTTGTGCCGCCCGGAGTAAGATGTCCTGTTTGCCCCCCCCTCCCCTTGATCCGGGCCTGCTTATACGGGCTTGATGTATTCATTCGATTGTAACTGAATATTGTGAACTCAAAAATGAACCATATGAGGAATTATGACCCCTAGAACAGCGATATCATCCCTGATGAACATATAATTATAATTGTGATGAAAGTAATTCTGAAACGTCAAAGTGACTTAGGTTAAGTGACATAACAAATCGATCAGCTTGAATGTTGGCAGGGAAAATTGGAATGAATTGAAATTGAAATATTGGATTTAAATTATAAGAAGGATTACATTAGGGATATTCTGGGGTAATATACTTTCATTCCAATTCATCGCACAAAGTCGAATTGATATGTCAGAGAAGCCAAATGATCTCTTGGTAAAGCCCAATGAAACGATATTGAAAAATTTAATTGGAATTGGAAATTATCTCTAATCGCACAAATCCACACGATTCATTCAAATCAAATCGAATGGGATTTGGTAAGAACATTATAAAGTTTTGATAAAGATTTGAATTTTTCATTAGAGAATTCCATTAAATTTGACCAAATCTGATTGAAAATGATTGAACAGCTCATACAACATAAATTCCTGTGCAACTATTGGTTTCACCTCGTTTTTTTATGTTCACGTAAAGTTCTAGAAATTTCCTATACGCACGTGATCGTGGGTTTCATAAACCCGAGAAAGTTCCTAGCAACACGACCACAACTGATGTTAGAATTACAGGTTTATAGCACGTTGTTGTGCGTTTGGCAACATAGTGTCCTTGCAAATTGTTTCAAACTGTTGCTCATACCCGGCAATTAATACCCAAATAACATTCGCAAAGAATTCTCCAAATCATTCGAATTTCCGAAAGACCTTTTCAAGAGTACCCAAAATGATCTGAAGAATCCTGCAGATAGAAAATATTGATAGCTCTCAGATATTTAACTACTGAAGTATTGTTCATGTTCTGTTTCATAATATTGAAACTAATTGTGTACTTATCAGAGAATTCTTTGGGATAATTGATATCATGAATAAAGAACCAATTAGGAAATAGTATTCAATGAAATTTCATTACAAATTTTCATAAAGTATCGTAAATTTCAGACCTTGAAAAGTCTTCAGTGATATTCGGGAAATTGAAATTCCAAATGACACAAGTCTTCATAGAAAACATTTTTGTATCTATCAGTATACCGATAAAAGAACCCCTGGGATCTATCCGATGTTTTATCATAAATTTTTGAATATCTCCTGAAATTTTCGTATCGATAACTCTTATTTATTATGAATCACCATGAAAACATGGAAAGAAAAAAACATGATTCTGCTGAGGCTGAGAGAAATGCGGATCATGTCGATGTACATTTGCGATTCATCGATTTCATTTGAAAGCCATGTATATGAGCGGTTCCACCTGCATCGTGACTATGAGGCTATCTTCAATGTTTTGGCGAGTACGTTGGTGAAAAATTCAGATGCTAGATGTAATGAATCTCATCTTATATGGAATATTCCTGTCTCAGATACTGTAGGATTTCACGGTCACTCTGTAAGAAATAAGTGTAGAATTACTGCAACAGCTTTACATATACTGTTCGTGTGAAGCACATTTTTACTAACGTTCAAGGCAATTCTGATCTACCTGTGTGTCACCTGTAAATTCACAGGGACACTAAGATCCCACATACACTGACAGAAAAACGAGCTGGTTGAAAATTCGTGGTGACGATAACTTGAAATCTGGTTCGATTCACCAGGAAATGTGATTGTGATGTCCAGAACAAGTGGTTGAAGCCAAAATTAACTATATTTTTCAGGTTAGAAAAAGCAGATCCTTTTCATGGTGTAATAACCGGAATATGTACACTGTAAAAAATAATCGGAATTTTCAACCGGAAAATTCCAATCACTGATTTGGAAATCAATTTCTGGTACATTTATATGAAATTTCCCATACATTTATCTGAAAATTCCAAACTTTATGGGATTTTTCCCAACATTTCACAGTAAATTTCCGGACAAGTTGGGAAAATTCCTAACACATGTATGTGTTAATTACTTCACATAAATATATAGGAATTTTCCGATGAAATTTTTTACAGTGTAGGTAATTTTGGCTTCAACCACTTTTTATGGACATCACAATCACATTGCCTGGTGAATCGAACCAGATTTAAAGTTATTGCAACCACGAATATTTCGACCAGCTCGTTTTTCTGTCAGTGTAGCACAAATGTCTCAGGAATATTTCCAGAATGTTCTGCAATATTCTGGAGCCATTACTGAGACATTTCTGCTATGGGAGATGGTAATTTTCAAAGTACCAAGTACTGATAAAATGAGATTACATCCACACACCAATGTGAAATTGCTTGGAATTTCATGTCCATCTCAATGTTAAATTACTTAAAATTTTGGTAAAAATACTGTTGACATATATATTTACCTTGGGTGTATGTGTAAATTCACTGGTGTGCTCAGTTAGTAGCCTGTGGTTTTTGCAAAATATTATATAAGTGAATTCTCTTACCATTTACATCTTGATGACATTATTTGTAAGATTTTTCACAGCTACTGCACTAATATGTGGCGGGTTTAGGAGTAGGAAGAGAATCCATCTCGTCATTTCATTTGACTGTCATATACGTGCACTGTTTCATTGGTATCATGACTATCTTGATGTTCAGATGAGTATTACATAGAATTTTCTCCGCATGTAAATCTCATTCTAGAATTTCCGATTATGATGAGACTGGTAGGAAATTCGGATTATCCAGAAGTACATTCGCGATTTATTTCTGGAACAAATCATATCGGACACAAAGCATCGAATTCTAAAACATAACCAACGCAATATGATCCAACTGATTATAAATATTCATGAAAAACTTATCTGGAAAGACATCAGGAGCCACAATGCATTTTTTCAACAATGATGCACGCGATAATGAGCATATCCTTGGTTTCAACGTTAGAGGTTGAATTTCACTTTCTCAACAATTAACCTCGTATTTTTTTACTATAAAAACCATGCTGACGAACGTCAAAACATTTTTCTTCAAATCCAAAATTCAAAATATGAAAACACATAAGTGAAGTCGGTTGGTATCGTTTCCTTTGTTCACAACCCCAATAAAAATATTTCTCTTCAAAATTCTTCAAAACTCTTCAGATTTTTCTACATAACTGTCAGATTTCGGACGCTTTGAGAAATTTGCAGAATTTTTAACCATGGTGTTACTCTACAAATTTCTGCATTACTCTGCAAAATTGTACATAATTCTTCCAATCTTCGTAATATTTTATGAATTTCTCCATAAAATTCGTACAAAAACTCGCCAAATCTCCATATTACATTAAAAACTTCTCTGCATATTTCTGAATTACTCTACAAATCTCTGTTTTATCTATTCACTTTTGCTGGAGGAAAAAAATTTTTGTTCAGAGTTTATCTCTACAAATCTCCTTCCAGTTCGACTTGAATGACATTACGGAAGAGACACCACATTGAAGGTCCATTTTTAGGAACTTTCCTCAGTGAGGGTTGAACCCGGGTTCTGCGAGTGAGAAGCAAAGCCTCTATCACATCAGCGGATCTCCGAGATGACTACAGTAATCTTAAAGTACCACTTATGGGAATCATCGCAATGGAAAATTTTGAAAAATTCGTTTTCGTGAGGTATAGACCAATCAATTCAGAATCTTCTGAAACGAAAAATGAATAGGTCGTGGGAGAGGGGATTTTTTTGACCTCAACTTGTAAATTTTTCCAAGCGCCGAGTCAAATCGATAGAAAGTTTTGAAAGCTCGTCCCTGTAAGATATAGACCAATCGATTCAGAATCTTATGAAACGAAAAATGAGTAGATCGTGGGAGAAAGGTTTTTTTCTACCTTAATTTGCAAATTTTTCCAAGTGCTGGGTCAAACCGATAAAAAATTTTAAAAAATTCGTTCCCGTCAGATATAGACTAATCGATTCAGAATCCTCCGAAAGGAAAAATGAGTGGGTCGTGGGAGAGAGGTTTTTTCGAGGCCTACTAGTGAATTTTACTTAAGTTGTTTTGAGTCGATTGAAAAATTTGAAAAAGTTCACTTTATCTCCACAAATGCGATTTGAGGAAAATGTATGAATTTGTATAGAAAACTCAACTCTCCGCCACAAGCCGTAATATTCTTGGAATAGACAAATAAAGAAAAAATTCAAATGTTTTTCTGCAAATGTAGTTTGCAGAGAAATGTATGAATTCGTGGAGAAAATTCCTTTCCTCATCAAATGTTTCCACCATTTATTAAGTAGAAAAATGTTGAGAAAATTCAACATTTCTCAACAAAACAACTTTGACCAATAAGTTGGAAATGTATAGAGGAACCTTCACTGGCAATAGAAATTTTCAGAAATATGCAGAATTTCACAGAGTTTTGGAAGATGAATCTGTTGAAAAAATTCTTTCTTTCTCTAAGGATTGCGGTAATGAAGTTTTGCAGAAAAATTGTTGAAGTTTTGAAGAGAAATATTTTTATTGGGGAAGGTGGACAACTTTTTGTATGAAGATTATGCCTTGTCAAATGATTTTACTACGCACTTCTATGCAGTTTCATCTACTCCCAAATTACACAGCAAAATAACCGATTATGCATAATCTATGCCCTCTCTCTTTCTCTCTTAATTTAATCTAACAGAAAATTATTTATTAATTTGAAAGATTTAAAAGAACAAGTGCATGGATGATGCATACCCAATCCCATTCGATTTGATTTGAATGAATCGTGTGGATTTGTGCAATTAGAGATAATTTTCAATTCCAAATAAATTTTTCAATATCGTTTCATTGGCCTTTACCAAGAGATCATTTGGCCTCTCTGACATATCAATTCGACTTTGTGCGATGGATTGGAATGAAAGTATATTACCCCAGAATATCCCTAATGTAATCCTTCTTATAATTCAAATCCAATATTTCAATTTCAATTCATTCCAATTTTCCCCGCCAACATTCAAGCTGATCGATTTGTTATGTCACTTAACCTAAGTCACTTTGACGTTTCAGAATTACTTTCATCACAATTATAATTACATGTTCATCAGGGATGATATCGCTGTTCTAGGGGTCATAATTCCTCATATGCTTCATTTTTGAGTTCACAATATTCAGTTACAATCGGATGAATACATCAAGCCCGTATAAGAATATGAATTGAGGGTGAAATCGGGGGTGAATTGGCACCTGATCTGGGCCCAATTAAGCGAGCGTTACATCCCTTATCAAAACCTGATTTAAACCCGAATATTAATAATAATCGGACCTGATCGGCGCCCAACTTCATTTTCTACACGGGACATAATCTTCGATGATAATTGTTTTATGATTGAATAACATCCAACAAATTATGCTTCGCAATGAATCCCGTGGTCTGTGACAATTGGTATACTACTGAGTACACGTCCTGAATATCTAATTCGATTTCGTTGACAAACGACTGAGTAATCGTGAGTTACGTTTTCGAAACTATTGATTTGAGACTGATAATGTTTTTTGGTTTTTAAGTTTTACCATGAAAATTATATTTCAGAATGGGAAGTTTTACTTGAAAGAATATTGTTCGTTACATCGATCTGAACATGTATATAATTTCTTTATTATTTGTATTGACCTCTATCAATAAAATATTTGGATATTCGTATTCTGCCCTGGTATACAGCTGGTAAATGACACGTAATTGTGATAGATTTCCGATACGCGCTTATAAATAAATCCCTATATTTTGCTAACTAATAGTTCAATCGATCGGAAATTTCCCATAAAGTTAGTCCTTACACTAGCAAACAACTTTGCCGCTGCAAGTTTTTTGTAGCTCTTACTTCCTCCACCACTTGTTTAATGCAAATCATGAGATACGTCATTCTCACTTTGAATTCAAAATTTGTTAATTTTTTAATAACTCTCAAAAACTTTCGCGACATTATGACTGTTGGGGGAGTTCGACAAATTGAAATGCGCAAAATTCATTCCGATTCATTCAGAAATAAATAAGATCGAACGAATTCAGTGTTGAAAAACATTGAGTTTTGGTACGAAGATATGTGCATTTTTTATTTTTTTTTTCGATAACTATACGTCCTAGAAAAAAATGGTAACGATACACTGCCATTAATTTTTCGAGCTCCATCACCCAGTATTTTTCAATCTTCGAAATTCCGACTTTTTTTTCGACCCTCGACCTGACGGTTTGGCCAATACTTCTACGGCTCTTCGAGGGCTAAGCGAGTTATTCTTTCCGGCACCTCAATCGAAGAACCGGATCCAATTTGTTATCGCAGCAATCTTGTTAGCTCCTACAACGATTTTTCAGCTACGGCAGCCGAAAATGTCGACTGTTTTAGCAAAGTTTACCAGCAAACACGAAACCCTTCAAAGGACCAGTGACGGCCTCTCGCCAGCATCGCAGGACCATCAGCGGCCCATTGAAACGCCAGTAATCATTGTTTGTAAGGTTGTTTGGTATCCTATGTATGATATCAGCATTTGCTGGAGGAGCGAACATTTTTTGCTGCCACATCAAGAGAATAGCTATGGTAACTAACAAGATTACTGAAATAACAATTAGTTTACTGCCACAACATCGAATTTGCTGCTCCGGCAAATGGGACCCACACGGAGAAAAATTTATTTGTAAAACTAACTCAACAACATCAGTAGAACTTTTCAAGTGAATTCGACATAATATTTGTTATAACTGACATGCTCTAGAAATAAAATTGACTTTGACCTGTCGTAGGAATCATTCAAAAATTATAATCACTCAGTTTAGTAGTGTATACTTTTGGAACAGTAGTTGCGACAAATCTAAAAAGTACTATTTTCCATGGGCTAAAATTGTTTTCTTCGTGATTATGCCACTTCATTTGCTATGTAAAGATTAATTCAGTCCTAAGTAGATTTCATTCCAATTCAAAGTGTCTGTTATTATAAATTTTCGAGCACGTCACGACGTTGTATATTTACTTCACGAGAATGTGAACATTATCATCACTGGAATAGTTTTCACCTTACATATAAGAGAAGAGCGAACGTGAAAGGAAAGAGAGCAACAACACAGTTTCTGTATGGTGTAGAAGTTTGAACCGTTTATAAAAACGAAACGAGAATTCAAACTCATAAAATTTGATAAATCTTCGTTTATCTTTCATTTTTATCTTTATCTTTCATAATTAATTCCTTGGAATTGAAAACATCGTTTGAAGAATGTGCTGTAAGATTCTGAGTCTTTAACTGCAGTTGGGTTTGAATATTCCGTTGTTATTAATTCGTTTCAATCAAAGATTCAATTTTCAGCAACATAGTTTCGGTCTATTCCCCCTGTTCCGTACGTATGTTTCTACCCTCATAACACACGAAGAATTCTTTTTCAAAAACAAGAATGGAATTCTTCAAGAACTCTTTTCAAACTAATGAATTCATAAAGAGCTCTGGAGGGGTTCAATGTTTGGGACATTAACGAGTTCTTTGAGAATGCTGAAAGTAGTATTTCAGTACTCTCAGAGAACTCGTTAATGTCCCAAACATCGAACTCTTCCAGACTTCTTTACGAATTCATTACTTCGAAAAGAGTTCTTGGAGAATTCTATTCTTGTTTCTGAAAAAGAATTCTCCGTGTGTTATCTGGGTACGCTTTATGCTTGATGTTCTTTCGTTTATACGTGTTGATCGATTGTACCCAGGGACGAAGGGCGTATGGGGTGGTCATAGAAGTCCACTGATTCAAAACTGAGCGGGTTTTAAAAAATTTCGCAAATTGTTCAATGTACATCACAAACTGTGAAACATGAATGTGCAATCGCATGTTATGGAAAATGAGATCATAATTCCCAATTGAATACTTCGGTAAAATTCTGCCAATAATTATAAGATAATCACAGGCCATGTAAAATTTTATTTTCAAATATAGAAAAATTATAGAAAATTGTGAAATTCCACTATAATTCAATGGACAGATTATGACTGATACAATTCTTGGTAGAATTTCAATTTTCTATAATTTTTCTATGTTTCAGGATGGAGTTTAATATTGTCTATCATTTTCTTATAATTATTGGTGAAATTTCACCAGAGTATTCAATTGAAAGTTATGTTTCCATATTTGCATAGCATGTAATTTCACACTCATTTTCAAAATAGGTTGTAAAAATTAGAGGTTCCAATTTTACTCCTGGCTTATGTAAAATTCCTCCCCGTGGGATGATTGCGGGTCTTCCGGGGGGATATTCTTGATACCTGTCCTCGATATCCTTTGTATCCATCCTTGGTAGTATCTGCTTCCTTGACGTGGTGGGGAGGATAAGTGTCTCAGATTTGGGGCTCTTTTTCGGGTGGAATAAAGTGCTCGAGAGGGAGAATACAAACTGAGAGAAACTAAATCATCCCAACGCCAGGAATATCGGCAGAAACGGAGGGAAAGCAAGGGGAAACTACCTTCCTTGACATCTTTCAATATTCCCGAGGAAATGAAATCTTTTCTCCAAACCTGGAATTTTGAATTTTGATTTATTGAAAAAAAAGCAACAACAACAACATGATGGCGTCCTCTCGGGTAAAATATTCCGGAGGTAAAATAGCCTCCCGTTCGGATCTCCGAGTGGAGGCTGCTCGAGAGAACCTCATCAAACAAGATAGAAACCCAAAGAAGATAGGGAAGAAAGAGAACATTCTTCGAGTCAGAGCGTTGAATGTTAGATCACTGAGACAAACGGGAAAATTAGAAAATTTGAAACTGCAAATGAAGAGGTTGGGTATCGATGTAATGGGAATTAGTGAAATGAGATGGCCGCAAAAAGGGGATTTCTGGAGTGGGGATTATAGAATCATTCACACAGGATCAAAGAATGGTCAAGCAGGTGTGGGAATTATAATGCATAAGAGGGTAGGGAAAAGGATAGAAAATTATTTGCAACATAGCGAACGCGTAATGATGGTCGGAGTTAGAACAAAACCGGTAGACACTGTTATAGTCCAAGTATACATGCCCACATCTGCATACTTAGAGGAGGATATCGAAAAAACTTACGATGAAATAGAAGAAGTGATAGAATATGTGAAGGGAGAAGAAAATTTAATGATCATAGGTGACTGGAATGCGGTAGTAGGGCAAGGAGAAGAGGCCAACATAATAGGAGATTTTGCGTTAGGAAAGAGAAATGAAAGAGGACAACGTTTAATCGAATTCTGTGAGAGTCATAAAATAGTTATTACCAACACATTATTCAAAAATCATCCAAGAAGGATCTATACTTGGAAAATGCCAGGAGATACAGCAAGATATCAAATTGATTACATATTAGTAAAACAAAGATCAAATTGATTACATATTAGTAAAACAAAGATTTAGAAACCAAGTGAAAAGCTGTAAAACTTATCCAGGCGCGGATATAGATAGTGATCACAATATGTTGCTGATGAAATGTTCTCTGAAATTCAAAGCTCTGAAAAAGAAAAGGAAAATGCAAAAAAGATGGAATTTGAAGAATCTCAAACAAGGAAAAACACAGGACGCATTCAAAGCGATGTTGGACGAAAAATTGGAGGATCGACAAGAGAAAGACTTGGAAATAGAGAGTAGATGGACAAATATGAAGGGGAACATAGAGCAATGTGCAGATGAAATTTTGAAGAACGATGGGATAGAGCCTAAGAAACCATGGATAACAGAAGAAATTCTCGATTTAATTAATGAAAGGAGGAAATACAAGAATAAGAATAGTGAACAAGATCAGCAGACATACAAGGCACTGAGGAATAAAATAATCAAAGAATCAAGGGAAGCAAAAGAACAATGGTTGGAGGGGAAATGTCACGATATAGAAGTAAGATTACATTTAGGAAAAATTGATGAGGCATATAGGATTGTTAAGAGATTTTTTGGACGAATGAAATCTAGAAGCAGTAAGATTAAAAATTCTCTAGGAAGACAATTGATAAGAACGGAGGAAAAAATAGAACAATGGATTAATCATTTAGAAGATCTGTATAAAGGAAGAGATAATATAGGATTCTTAGAGAGGGAGAAAGATGTCGATGAAGATGAATTGGGAGATTCAATTTTGAGATCAGAATTCGACAGGGCTTTGAAAGAATTGAAAAATAATAAAGCGCCAGGAATAGATGGCATAAGTGCGGACCTTATCAAAGCCTCCAGTCAGAGAACTCGTGACGCACTGTTTGAATTAGTCAGAGATATGTACGAAATAGGCGAAGGACCGAAAGATTTCCAGAAGAATAAAATTGTCGCCATTCCAAAAAAACAAGGAGGAGACAAATGCGAGAACTATAGAACGATTAGTTTAACTTCACATGCCTCGAAAATACTGACAAAAATCATATACAGGAGAATAGAGAATAAAATAGAGAGTAGATTAGCGGAAGATCAGTGCGGTTTTAGGAAAAATAGGGGAACGCGAGAAGCAATAATAATATTATTATAATACGCGCCAATAATAATATTAGCACTGAGAACAGTAGGAGAGAAAAGTCTAGAGTTAAAAAAGTCTGTGTATATAGGTTTTGTAGATATACAAAAAGCATTCGATAATGTTGATTGGGAGAAGATGTTTACGATTTTGAAAAAGGTAGAAATTAATTTCAGGGATAGGAGAATAATATATGAATTATATAAGAATCAAACCGCAATAATAGAAATAGAGGGTCAAAAAGGAGAAGCACAAATTAGAAGAGGGGTGAGACAAGGATGCTCACTATCGCCATTGATTTTCAATTTGTATATAGAAGAAGCGATGAACGAAGTGAAGGAACAAGTGCAATTGAAATTACAGATTCAAGGTGAAAATGTGAGCATGTTGAGATTTGCGGATGACATAGCTATATTAGCTGCGAGTGGTGCTGAGTTAGCTATGAAAAAAATATTACTAGACAAATATTGTATGAATATAAATAAGGACAAAACAAAATTCATGATTTGTACAACAGCGAACACATCAAGAAGAACGAAAATCAAAATACATGCAGAGACAATTCAGCAAGTCAAAGAATTTAAATATCTAGGGAGCATATAATTACAGAAAACGGTAAAAGCGAAAGAGATATAAGAGCAAGAATAGCACAAGGTAAACAGGCTTTCCACCAAAAGAAACAGTTACTATGTTCGAAGAATATTAGCTTAGCAGTAAGGAAGAAATTCTTGAAGAGTTACGTTTGGAGCACAGCATTATATGGTGGCGAAACTTGGACAATTGGAAAAACGGACCAACGAAGACTTGAAGCTTTTGAAATGTGGTGTTATAGAAAGATGCTTAGAATAAAGTGGATAGAGAAAGTAAGAAATGAAGAAGTACTTGAGAAGGTCAATGAAAAAAGAAGTTTCTTGAGACAGGTGGTGAAAAGAAGAAGTAATCTGATAGGACACACATTAAGGCATGATAGCTTGTTGAAAACAATATTGGAAGGAAAAATGAATGGTAAAACTCGAAGAGGTAGGCCTAGATTGAGTTATATGAAGCAAATTATACAAGATAAGGGTTGCCGTAGATATGCAGAAATTAAGCAGTTAGCGGATAATAGACAGGGTTGGAGGATTTCATCAAACCAGTCATAAGACTGATTACTTCATGATGATATGTGAAATTATACACATTTTTGGTAGAATTAGTTTGCTGTCTAGGGTTTCTTTTATATATTACGTATGATAAATGTATTCTACCTAAATATTATTTGTACATGCGGGAAGTATTCAATTGACCTCGCACTAAGTAAAATTTACTAGATATTTGGAGTCCCTCTTACGCATGATGTAGAGAGTCACATGCAAATCATACATGTTATAATTGCAAAATTCACTTCATAACAGTAGTGAAAACTGCTCCTTTTTTAAATTCAAATTCTATTCAAAATCTTCAAATTATTGCCTATCGAATTCACTACAAAGCTTGAATGCTTTTCATTTCGTACGGATATTGTCCATATATTAGCTCGCGACTTTAGTACAAATTTCTTCATTTTAAGTATCTGCTACCATAAACTTTTCTCCGTGTAGCAAAATTGGATTTCATACTGCCTAACCTGCTGAAGCTGCCACGAAAAAACGCGGTGTCTTATGATACCATGAACGGTAACCGGTTCAATTGAACATTGATTAGATTACAAAATTATTAATAGAATTCAAAAAAAGGACTCCACGCTCCAACCCGGAGCATTATACCAGAAACCCGGAGAAAACATCTAAAATCTTAACATTCCTGCCCTTCGAATGTCTCGGACACAAAAGTACAATCGCAAGACTTGGGGAAATGACGGTTTCGACATAATCAACGTCATTCCCAAGACTGGCCAATGATCTTTGTTCAAGAGACCGTTATTGCAGAACGAATGATAGTCCCAAGCATAATGGTTAAAAAGTGAAATAGAACGAATAAAACAAGATCGGGTCATGCTTGTCAGCACGAGCTACAAGTTTCACGCAGGAACAGTAATTACAAATCGATTCTTGAGCCGTTTCGCTTTAATCTCGAAAGATTATAACTCGTCGTTCGGTACCTGAAAGTCTTTTTTTTCTTTCTTCTCTTCACAACGCTTATAGTTGTTCTCTTCTTTTCCTGTATCTCTAAATATATTTTTTTGCTCTCTCGGAGATTTCTTTTATTTCCCCTCGTTCATCGATTCGTCTCTCACAACTCTTTTCCCTCGACGTGACCGTAAGAGCCAACTCACACGGTCTATTCCCATTGTAACTATCTTTGGATATTAAATAAATCTGATTCGACCGACCAGTAGTGGTTTCAAATTCAAACCGTGTGGGCGAAATTGCCTTTGCCTCGTTCCATTGTTATTTGAATTGAATAAAAATTCATTATAAGAATTATTCACGAAGCTACAATTTTTTTGTTTCAACCAGACGTTTCGTACAGTCTTGGTTTTTCACGAACAAGATGCAAATCTACATCCGCTGATTCCACAATGAAAACTTTTATATATGAATAACGCGTATATGCGTTCGACTTGATATTCAAGTCACGATCTAGGTTACTGCCACATTTCTTCGTTAGGTTAACCACAGCATCGCACTCGGTAGATATCGTGGACAATGTTGATATCGTTACGTCACGTATCAAGGGTGAAAATTCAAAGGGATTTTACGATGGTTATTCCCAAATTGCTGTGTACATTATATGGCTGTTGGATCGAAACGAAGCTAGCGATTAGCGATTGATCTTTCGATCAACTTCTCCAGTTCGAATCTTGATCTTAAGGTAACGAACGAAATAGAGAATCACTGGTTTGTAATATTGCAAGCCAGGTGGGCAGCCGACAACCGGTTGGATCGTTAATGAGGCGATGATTAAATCGACCTGATACCACGGAGGATCCACTCAAGGGTTCGCGGGGTATTGCGGTGACGAATCGCCGTGGAATGTTTCTAACGCGTAAGAAGTCCTTTTTCACGTACACACAAACACACGAACGGCCGAGAGAAACAAGAAGAAAGAAAGGGGATCCAGATCTTTCGGAGACCGTTCTCGCTAATAGAGTTGGAGATCGCATGAGGACCGATATCCAACCGTACCACAGAATTTTTATTCGACGAATAACATAATTTATGTAGATTCAATTATAATTCTTTGTATAATGGGAAATATTTATTCCTCCGATCGAATCTTATGTATAAAATATACATTCTAACAAATAATCCTAAGCTTGGTGAAATTGTTCTCTATTTATTAACATCTAACGTATTTTCCGAACCTCAGATTCTTCCAGCGATGATGACAGATAATTAGGGAAGAAAAAAGTCAGAGTTTCAATAGAATACTTGAATTAATGTTCTTCCCAGCTCAGTTTCGTCAGGTTCAAAACCAGCGATAATATCTAAACAAAACTTGATTAAATTCAAACACAACTCTTTTGGAGAATCAAATACTTTCTGATTCTCGGATTGCGGGTTGAATCGAATGTTTGGTATGAATGATTAAACTGTTGCCGTGGGACTGCTTCCGTCCCCAGCCAGATGTGCTTGTAGCTTCCAACATAAATACCAAGGGAAAAAAAGCGAATGTAGAGATGTAATTTATCATCAACGCCTTAAGAAAAGAGCGATGAAAATACCAAGAGCAGTTGCGGTGTGACCTATACGCGTGACAAAATCATCGGGTCCCGCCGGTTCGCGTGCTTTGACCCCCAAAGACCACCATAGCGTCTTATAGCGATACATATAACGCGGCTATAATCATCCCGTATACTATGAGGAACCGATGTATGTTGAGACGGTCAGTAAAATAAGCTCAATAAATTGAAACTAGGAGAAATAGGGCTATTAGCGTGCTATTAACGGACCTGACCATGCGTAACTTTTGCCTTTTCAATCTCACACGGGTGCAAGCCTAATAGTGTAGAAGGTTCAGGTTTCAAAACGCAACTCGTGCAAGTTGAGACGATGACGTTTTACAATACACTCGTCTCGTCTTTCCTTCTCTCATGATCCTTGATCCTTTCCAGCCCTTCGTTATTATTATACATTTCGAATTTGCGATTAAAATGCCTTCTATAATCACGCACAACTCGTTACTCTGAACACAAATATTTTTATATACTTTTTTAATTTCTTTTTCTTCACGTTTTAGGAGAGTTTCCGTAATTTGAGGGGCTTAGAAGATGGTTTTCGGTCAAAAAAGATCCTTATTCAACCATTGACGGTTAATCCAGTTTTCACTAGGGACGTGACGAAAGTTCTTATTTCTTTCAGAAATCACAATTATTGATCCATCCACAACCTCCTAATTGCAAAAATTGCTGTGCAGCTTTTCTTCGACCATTCCCGTACAGCACTAGACATTCCCTGCCTGAAAGTTCCCATAGAAACCGATAGAAACTGATTCAAATTGAATGGGTTTGAATAAGACGAATAAGAACTAATTCGGTGCCCATTTCAAATGAATGAGGCTGAATGGGAAATATTCTAGTAATAGGATTCAATTCGTAATAGCTCATTGGAAATATGAAGGGTTTTATTGGTTGCAATAACAGCAAGGTAGGAAATGTTCACCAATAGAAACTTTCGCGTATGGTTTCTATAAAAATGAATGGGTGAATTCCGCAAGATGAATGTTGAATGGGATTGAATGGAGAATTCCCATTTAAATCTGCTGTCGCCTTCCACATGAGTTCCGAATGGGTGTCAATGGGAAATTTTTGAAATCGAATTCTATGGGAGAGAATAGGATGTTTCTAAACTGTAAGTGATGAATAAGTTCCTGTGGGAAATACCCAACTGGGATTCTTGTTCGTTTTCAGAGAATGTTTAATATGTGGCCACGTGAAGTTTCCCATATGGACTCCTATAAGAATAAATAGGGAAATCCCACAAGATGAGCGTTGAATGAGTTTTTATAGGAAATTTTCATTTAAATCTAGCGTATCCTCCCACATTGATTCTGATTGGTTCAAACGGGAAATTTCTAAAACTAAATTTCATGAGCAGGAATAGGTTGTCCCCGGAATGTAGGTAATGAACAAGCTCCTTTAGGGAATAATCAGTTAGGTTACCTATTCGTCCTGAATGAATGTTGGGTGGGATATCAATGGGAAGTTTCCCACATTTTTTCCTATAAGACGAAGTGGGAAAATTCTAGAAGAGGAACATCGAATAAAATCAAATTGAAAATTTCTAGGACAAAAATCTGATTTGATCCAATTGATGAATCGGATACATTTGTCTTTTTTCATCTGATTTCTCATTGATTCCGATTGATGCCTCAAATGAGTCTGAACCAGATTTTTCTAAATAGCAGCCCTTGGAAAAAACCCAATCCATTCCCATTAGATTTTCTTGGATGAAAGTGAATGGAGATGTTCAACCACTCCAGACGGTTATTCTCATTCATTCCCCAGTAGAAATTGGATCAGGCATTCCCTATTTTTAATGAGGTCCTGATCAGGTTAGAATCCGGAAACCGTGAATAAGGGAAGAACCTCTCATGAGGTTCTTACAAGGGACTTATCTGATTTTCCTAATAGGATTCAAATAGGGCTACAACCCAGCCAGCAAAATTAAGGCAGCGCTTCTAGCAGCGTCGCTACCATCCATTTACACATTCAAAAGCGTCTTGTACATACAGAACTTAATTTATGTGTGAAAATGGGAGTGACTTGGTAGTATCTCACTAGAAGCACTAATTTGGTAGCACTCCCTGGTAATACTGGTAGCACTGAGCTAGTGCTACGTTATAGTTTGCATTATATATATGCTATATGGTAGTAAGCAGTGCCAAAATCTTGGGAAAGCTACTACGTTGTTACCGTGGCACTGCTAGTAGCATAAGCGCGAATTGAGGAGCGCTCTGCTGGCCGGGAATAGAATTCTGATGAGATTTCCATAAAATCGAGCGAAATAGGGAACGTCGTAACGAAACCTGATGAGAACCTGATGGGAAATCAGGCATGCGTCGTCAGACCCAGCTATTTCCCCGTCTAAAATTTCTACTGGGGCGTTGGAAACCCTAATGGGACATCCTGTTGTGAATGCGAAATTTTCGATGCAGAAATTCGATTCCCATTGAATTTTTTTCAGATGGTAACGGATAAGAAGTTTTCAGCAGGCTCAGAACATGTTTTTCGGTTAAAAAAGATAAAAAAAGACATTTGTTTAACAATTGACACTTAAGGGGTTATTTTGGTTTAGACGCTCGGATTTTGAGTGTTTTTTCGGACGTCATAAATAGAATCCAATGAATATTTGTACCATCCATTTCTTCACTACTTATCTATTGACATTTTATGATTATAAAACATTAAGAATATTAAAATAAAGTCAAAATTGAAAAAACTGCAGGCCGTCAAAGTAGGGGCTCATAAAAACATTGCCGTGAACTGGTGTGCAGGATTCCAGTCCACCCAGTGATCTGAAAAAAATTTCTCTTGCAAATTCTTAAAGAAGGAGGATGTAGTTATCGCACTACGAAGAGTTTTTTGAAAAAAAATTTTTTCTCACAAAATGGCGGCGGTTTGAAAGAAAAGTCACGTTTTTCCCTGTTTTTTCGCCTATCGGGATATGAAGAAAAAGGAAGAAAAAACCAATTTATCACCCAACTCTTCGTAGTGCGATACTACGATGTACAAAGAAGCTATGTGCCAAATTTCAAGTAAATCGATTGAGTAAAACTTGAGATGTCATGCACACCGTTTCGAAAAGAAGTAGTTACGAGAAAAACGCGTTTAAAGACTCAAGCACAATTTCAAATAGTCTACACAGTGAAAAGTGAAATTTGCTTTGATTCTGCAAAGTTGATTTCAAGATGTAGCCAAAACTAGCCCTGTTTCATCTGAAACTAAGCGCTGAAAACAAATGCTGACACAATGGGAAAGACTGAATTGCAGTCAATTGTTCAAGTAAGATGCAGCGACATTCAGTGGGACTTTTTACAGTGTAAGTGTTAAAATGATATGTGATACTCACATTTTCTCACAAAACCCTCCTAAAAACATGTTCTTGAAAGTCTAAACTATGAAAATATGCAAAAAGAAAAAAATCGGTTTTTACAAAATTGTAGACCAGAAGAACCCTCTTAATGCAGCTTTGACGAGGCATCCGACAAAAGTTCTCAGTTTTTTCAGAAATCACAATTGTATTGATTCATCTAAAACCTCCTAATAGCAAAAATTGCTGTGTAACTTTTCTTCAACCATTCCCGTAGAGCACTAGACATTTCTACGTTACCTCTACGTGGAATCTTCGTTCATTCACCTTATATCCACGCAAAGTCCACGAATATTCAACGTGGAAATCGATGGTCGCGTTGTTGGGGTTGTTATTCAATTTTCTCAATATTGATGTGAATTGAATGAATATTCGACGAATTTTCTGCGAGTCACTCTGACATTTTTGGAACGTTTAGAAAATCGTAGCAACGTTTCCATATTTTGACCCTGTAATTGCGGTACTCCTTCGTTCTTCGACTTCTTCGATTCCAAAAGTGCAATAAACGACCCACGATGCGGGTCTATTCTCCGCTGTGCTCTCTTGAAATTGTCACATCGTCTCAAATCTTCAGCTGCACAAATTCCAAACAAGATTCCTGATAAAATAGTTCCAAATTCAATGATATATTTGTCTCATGAATGCACTCCAAGTAAAGATTCCCGCTACGCGAACTTTCTCATTGCAGATATGTACTATATGTGTATTAAAGAGATTTATGAATTTGCGACGCGATACAAGATGGTAACAATGCAGTCGTGTACCGCATGATGTATTTTAACAACACATTGTGTAGCAGTTGTTGCACATTCGTACCACGTTCTTATTCCATCACAATGATGGATTAAATCGGGTATTTCTTTATTCTTTATCCACAAGCACTGGCGACTCGATCCGGTTATTCGGGCATATTAGCTTCCCGTGCCTCCCGTGAATGTCAAGGTATGACAGGTGAAAGAGCGAGTATGAGAAGACCTTCGACTTTCGCCGAGCACAAACTTCAGTAAGCATTATGCCGCCGAAGAGTAACGAGATGATCGACATCTCTTGACAAAAAGGTTCACCTCTCGAGTCTCTCCCGCATTCACTTATTACTTATACTGGCTCGAAATAAAAATTTTACTATTTTTCAACTACGTCCATGCGTATAGGATCGAGAAACGATAAAGAGATACCGGTGAACCATTATTCGATACATATCATAAGCTGAAATGATTTCGTAAAGTCTCTTGTCATTTTTAGATCTGATATGAGATCTACATCTGTTATGTACACGTTTTATACGAGTTTCCAATACGATACAATACACAATGTATTTTAATATACGACTTTGATTTTTTTTGGTTAAGTGGTACGAGTCGACGAGAGTCCATTGGAAAGAGCGTGAAACGATAACTGACAGCAAATTTGATTCAAAAGGACGAAGGTAAAAATTTTATACGACCAAGGATATCATTCTTCGTCACGTTGTATACTTAATTTTTTTTCATTCATTTGTGACGTTTTATTAGGTTGAGTATGAATTTGTTATGTTGTACCCTTTAGATCAATTATCGTGCCCTCTTTGAGAATAGATAAACAATAGAAGAACCCAGTCATTAAATCCTGTAAATCTCATAATTGACCACGACCGTACAAGGATAATGAAGACTAACGATGACGAAGTAAGTTTCGGAATCTACGCTATAACGTCCAGGTATCCTAACGACTTTTGTCACCCTCAACGATAACTCGAAACTCTTTGATAATGTGTGTCTTGTTTCGAAGCACGGGACCCCAGCGTATCGTTAATGGCGTATTATGTTATTTTTATGACCCCCAAAACGGTTCTGCCTCTTTCTCTTTTACATCCATCTTCATATCTTCTATTTAATTAAAAGAAAATTCAATGTGAAAGATCTGAGAATATGGGAAAGAATCAACACATCTAGCATAACTTTAGACAACAACGAAGTCACCCTACACAAATGCCAAAAGTTTTCTCAAGGATGTTCAATATACATATATATATAGTTGAAGCTCTCTTCAAAGGAGTGTTATGTGGCCTTTGTCACAGTCCGTTCAAAGAGAGAAGAGAAGGGGAGATCGGTATAAAAGGAGAGGAAGCCTCGGCCGTTTTAATCGCTAATCACCAATTATCCGGGCGTCCCGCAACCGAAAGCCCCAGAAGCATTTTAACGAACTGCCGTGTCGCTTGGTTCGGAATTTGACTTTGGTTGGTCAGCTTCAACCGTGGACCGTGAGGGCCACGATGTTTTACCACATATTCCTCTTTCCTCTTCTTTTCTCGCGCTTTTTCTCATTCTTTTTTTGTATCTGACCTTTTCTCTATGTCATTCCGTCTTTGTTCTTCCCTTAAGTTCCTTTTATTTTCTGTCTGTATTCTCTTCTCTCCGTGTGCGTACTCACTCGCAACCGTACCAATTAGCGCATACTTCAGTTCGGTGTTGGGACCTCTAGGTCGAAGCCGAAGCGTTTGGATCGATGCGCAAGCGCTTTTTAATGTCCCATTCGATGCAGAATCTGAGAAAATTGCGAGACACTTTAGGTTTGGAATAAATAATATTAACTATTTTAATGAGAGAGGTAACTCTGCAAGGTTTCGTCATTCTCGAAGGGACTGTTCTTGAAACGTTTCAGTGGGGAATCTTTTGTTTCGTCGTTTTATGAATTAATAAAATTCGATTTCCAAATGGACGTAACGGTAAGACTTCAGAAGCTTGGAGAAGGGCGTTGAGCGTGACTACATGTTGTATGAATAGCAACGATAGCAACTAGGGAGAGATGGGGATTCTACTAACTGCCGAGAGGCACTGTTACACAGGATCTTCTTTGGAGTCTTGTCTGTCGCGCTTGAAATAGTGTAAACAAAAAATAATATTTGGGTGGTCATTAAATTGGTGGTAATGAATTTATTCACATCCCTAACAGGACACTTCGTCGCATCTCCGTGGTCTCCACGGAGATAGGTGGTATCTACGTGGAGACCACGGAGATGCGAAGGAGTGTCCTGTTAGGGATTCAACCTTTGAACCCTTGTTTTTTTTTCTATCTTCAAGGGGTAACATCACTTTAATCCCTCCAGAAGGTTTTTATTCAAATAAAGTACAGTGAGGCGTTATCTCTGGTAAAAAGTTTCCATTGAATCCGATACAGGGAGAAAAAAAATTTGCTGATACAGCAAATCGAGGTATTATAAAGATGATACCAAATCTTGCTGCTGACCTGGCCGAAAATCTGCTGCCACAGCTATTTGAATCGCTGAGAAAGCAATATGATTAACTAAAGCAGCAAACTTTTCGCTGGATCAGCAAAATTTTTAGCGTTATATACAGAATAACAAACATTCTTTGCTGCCTCCGCAAAAAAATCGCTGTCTTAGATAAGAAGATTGCTGTGATAGCAACAAATTTGCTGCTCCAGCAGAAGGGACTCAGCAGAATTAGATTCCGCTATCACAGCAAATTTCTTTTTCCTCCGTGTTGTAGAAAAAGAAAGGTTCCCGGTTCAAATTTCATGGGTTATAATAGAACAAATAAAATATTCTGAACTTTCTATTTGAGACGAATGAGAATGGATAGGAGAGGTTATTCTAATAGGAATTGATGGGTGATAACTGAATTGATACATGAAAAAATTGTACTAGCGTCGATAAGAACATTCTACACCTACACTGAGAGAAAGGGTCTGTTCAAATATTTGACAACTAGGAAATGAATCAACTGAATTCCATTTTTCACAACTAAATTCTTTATTCCCATTGAATAAGTCATTTTATTCCTATTCCAGACAACTAGACTTTATTTACCCCAACTAGAATCTAGCTAGCGTAATAGTCTCAACTAGGTGCCTTTCTCTCAGTGCAGAAAAGAGGTTCACTTGAAGATGAACCTACTAGACATTTCATTGCATCTAGTAAAATTTCATTTAATTCAATTAACTTTTACTTGGAATGAATAAAAATCAATTTGGATGAGATACATTTTTCATTTGGTCCAATTGAAACTCTAGTAGGTTCATATTAAAATATAAATTCAGTTGATTCGAACAAAGTTTAGTCAATTTAAATAAATCCACATATACAATTTTCTCGGTGTAGACTACAATCAATTTTGGTAGGGAGTTAAACGTGTCCTTATGCTCCGAAGTAGCCGTTTTTTCATCCCTTAGTTTTTTATGAACAATGTTCTCCCTGCTAAAAATGCCAGGCAGCACTGAACAGAAAATTGTCGTCAGGCTTTGAACGGTTTCTTTCCCAGGTAATCCAGGCAAAAACTGACAAACTTTCCGTCCGATTCAGTCTGGAATTACCAAATCGGAATATCCTTTCAAAAACTGTCACAAGTTTTCCCGGACGGTTCTGTTTGGAATTCACAGACTGTGATATCCACTCTAAAACTGATGAAAATTTTCCTGCCGGGTTCTAACAGGATGTTACAATTAAGTGATTCCGGACAAAATCGGATAGAAAGTTCGTCAATTTTTGCCTGGATTACCTGGAAAAGAAACCGTTCAAAGCCTGACAACAATTTTGTGTCCGGTTCGGCTTGTCATTTTTAGTAGAGCTATTGAAAATCAGGCGGAGATTGTGATTTTTTCATTTAAATGACTGCCATTTTCTTCAAATTAATATTTACAAAATCCCCTACGTCAAGCCATAGCCATGCACATATATTTTCAGAATCTCTTTCATTTTTTGCTCTCATGGGTTCCGTTTTGTTGGAAAGTTGTCAACTAGAATTGGACTATCTCAAAAGGGCGCCATTTTTGCAGGCCTGACGAGAGGGGGGGATTGCCAGGGTGTTTTCCCCTGGGCCCGGAGTTTTCTGGGGGCCCGGATTTTTCCCAAGTACTTTATCTCCTTCTGTTTTTGTCAAACGGTTTCCAACTCAAATGAAACGAAAGATATATGATGAGGTATATATTTTTGATTTTGAAGTCAAGGAACTTTGTATTATTTCTTTGTGAGAATGAAGTTTTTCAACCCTTTTTCAACCCAATTTCAAGAAAATTGGGGCCCGTAAGTCGCTTACCCGTAAGTCGTAACCCGGGCCCGGATTTTCTCTCTACGGCCCTGCATTTTTGGATTAGTATACGCCATCATGATGTAAAAAAACAACAATTCTTTATGTCATATCAAGTCCATTAAAGGGATGTACGAAGTGCCACATTAGGCCATCCAGCCGATTGTTTTTGTCCATAGCTCGCAAACTATCTAAAGTTCCCACGATGACAGTGTTCATACCCCTTAAAGATGATTTAAATAGAAATTACCTCTGATCCCTGATGCTGGGCCCATATAGCGATTTATTGATGTGTCAAAAAGATCAATTATTCCATAGGGTGAGAGGTGAATATGGAAAGGTACCCAGGTAAAAGTTGACCATGGGCATTAGGCTGGCGCAAGGCTCACCACGGTGGGCCGAGCTTAGATTACTAGACATGGCGCAACTCTGAAATGATAACAACATTTGAGCCTCAGTCCAATAGTTTCTACAATCAAGGCCCAACATTGGGGACAGGCTTGTAACAGCATATGCTACCAATGGCAAACTATAAAAAAAATTTTTTGCCAAGGATAAGTCAACGTTATCGTAATCTAGCGCCAGTGTTGCGCCCATCTAATGCCAATGCTCATTTTTATGTATTATTGTAGTTGAAAATGAAATAAAATGAAACACCCAGTCTATAATTTTAATATAAATTACATATCAGGGAATTTCCAGAAGTTGGACATGGGATTTTTCTGATCAGTTCAAACTAATGAATGTCGTAAATCCGATGATCACGGTGTTGAAGTAGGCGCGTTCGGAAACAGATGAAAAATCCCTCCTATCATGCAATCCTCCGAAGGGAGTTATATATTCATTGAATGCTTAGTTCGCCACTCGCAAGAAACGAGCAGCATTCTGGTGAGAGTTATTGCAATTTGCCATTTGAAAAGGGAATTTTGCTCTGGGCCGAGCTATCGTTCCAATTGAGTCAAGCTCCCACCCAAGTTGAGCAAAACTATTGCTCATGCTGAGCCAAGCTACCACCTATGCTTAGTGGAGCATGAGAATCTACTGCTATCCAGAGTTGCCTAATGCTTGGGACAATGTCCCGCCATGTACTCACAACCCACAAACCCTCGGATGAAATAATTGTTTTTCCTTCAGGCAATGTTGGTGAAAGGATGGGCCAGGCGTGGCAATGTTGGATTAAAAGAGTTGATTTGTTTACCGCCCATATTAGAATACTGTCAGCCACCCTTGTCTCTACATACTAGATTGATCAGGCTTGGCTGTCAGCCTTGCGCCCAGCTGAATTCCATTGTCAGCATTGGCGAAGCCTGAAAATTTTTACATGGGGTAATGAATTAAACATTTCGTTTTCGCAAGTCACAGATAGAGTATTCGAACCGAAAAGAATTTTTTAAAATTTAAAAGTATATACCCCATGAACAAAAACTTATCGTCGAGATATCTGCACAGTTCAAAATTTTGTGTAAATGTGTTAAAAAATCCGTGTGTCATGAATTTTCTGTTAAATATTCAACACAACTACGTGTAACTTCTACAGACAGTCCTTGTGTAATCAGGTCTCAACTGATTTATAATGTGAAATCATGCAAACAAGTGAAAAAAAATGTCAAAATGACACAAATTTTATTTAACTCAAAATTGGACATAAAAATTGTGTTATTCTCAACTACCAAGGGGAGATCGTCAATGGTGGGAGCTATTTTTTTTATAAAACTTCTATGTACGTGTAACTTTAGTAGTCGTCGGAAGGACTATTCATTCATTTTGGTTTTAGTTTTCATTCTAATGGGAATTCGTTTTCTAGATATGTGAATTTGAAGGGAGAGGGCGAGTTGATATACGCAAAGAAAGTACACGGAGAGAAACAATTTGCTGACGCAGCAAATCGAGGTATTATATATAGAATAGCAAATTTTTTTGCTGACCTAGCTAAAAATTTGCTATGACAGCAATCGTGTTAGCTACGACAGCAATTTTTTAGCTGTGGCAGCAAAAAATGTTTGCTCCGCCAGCAAATTTTCAGTATTATATACAGAATAGCGAACAAATTTTGCTGGGATAGCAAACATTTTTTGCTGCCACAGCTAAAAATTCGCTGTCGCAGCTAACAAGATTGCTGGAACAGCAAAAAATTTGCTGCTCTGGCAAAAGGAACCCAGCAAAAGTAGATTTCGCTGCCACAGCGAATTCCTTTTTCTCCGTGATACACTCAACCAAAGAACCGGCAATGGCTTGAGTGATACAGCTTCAACATTCGGCCCTGACGATCCATGTTCAATGCTCATTGGAGTACTGCTTTTTTTTAATTTATTCTTATGCATTGTTTCAACACAAAAAAAGTGTGATTTTCACATTTGATTGATGTAAAAAAATCCATAAATTACACTTGTGAACTGTTGATTCACTTCTTATTTTGGATTTCATTTGACAGTACTTATGTGTTGAATTTACACGATCGGAGATTCCAATCAAAATTTTATCAACATCCTTTTGTGTTATATTATTTACACCAAGCTGAGATGTGTTGAATTGACCACAAAATTTCCAACTGTGTACTTTCTGTCGGTTAGTATTTGAGGTATGCTATTCCTGTCTATGAAATTTTCATCCCTTGAAAAGGATTCGAACCTGCCGACTTGACCTATTACCTCCCCAAAGGACCGGTCTTAACAGCTTGAGCTAACGCGCCATATAATGATATAATGGCTTATTATCACTTGAGGTCATAACGTTATACAACTGGTCAAATTTTCGTTTGTTTGAAACTCCTCAAAATGTATTTCATGAGAAGGTCCGGAATTTTCAAGGAATTAATCCAATATTTCATCTAAGGGGGCGTCCATTAATTACGTGAGGTGTTCAAGGGGGGGAGGGGATCCAGCTGAATTTTTCCAAATCTCACTTGGGGGAGAGAGGGGGTCTTAACAAATATCACGTAATTTTTTTTTCTAGCAAAAACCGGTGTAAAATTGCGTGAAATTATTTTGAAAAAATTTAATTTTATCAGTGTAATTTTACATTACGATAATATCCTCAAATACTAGTCTCTGCTGGGCCTAAATAAAAGTGATAGGACAAATTGTATTCTTTTCTTTTCATAATCTAACGCATTCACACCCAAAACACAAATTCTGAAAAATCTCACGTGACATTAAGGGAGGGGGTAGGGAGTTGCGGAGAATCTTACGAGATCTCACCAGGGGGGGGGGGAGGGGGGGTCAAAAAATCGTCAAAAATGCCTTACGCAATTAATAGATGCGCCCTAATGTCGTCCAGAATCCGAATTTCAGAAAAGAATTATCTTCAAAATGTTCTTATGGAAAATATCTTGACTTCATAACTTCAAGATATCTAGAATAGATTTATGAGAGGAATCCCAAAGATATCTCAATTAAGATGTTTTGAAGACACCTCGTATTAATCTCATATTCAGCATCCTAATTTCAGTCCTCAAAGTTATATTAAAAATACCTCCACGATACATCTTGAAGATATCTTTGTGAAGATATGGAACGATTGCGTCTTTCCAGTATCTTGCGGAAAATATCTTCATTTCGTAACTTCCAGATTTCTAAAAGAAATCTTCAAAATGTGTCTCAAAGATACCTCAATTCGGATGTTTTCAAGACATCTTGTATCTATCTCAAATTCAATATCTTAATTGCATTTCTGGATATTATCTCCAAGATATCTTTACGATAGATCTTGAAGATATCTTTGTGAAGATATGGAACCATCGCATCTTTCAGATAACTTGCGGACAACGTTGCTTGCTCGTTAGAGGGAAGCTTTGTAATCGTTTTCGGACACCGAAAATTTTTTGGTCCTTAAACTCAAAATCTCTCAAGCCAAAATGTTTCTCCAAACTCGAGGAAAATTTTTGGTATTGTGTCTGTCTGTGTGTGCGCACATTTTGCGAACGCGCATATTTTCCGTTCGTATTATTCGATTGTCTTGAAATTCGAACCACGGTTATATGTAGTATTGATAGTGATCCCATATAAGTTTGAACCTGATTGTTACAGAAGAACCGGAGGGGTGAGAAAAATGTGAAAAAAATTGTGATTTTCCGAACGCCCATATCTTCGTTTCCCATTGTCCGATTGTGATGAAACTTATACCTCGTTCTGACTATGATCAACTAGTGGTACCGTATGAGGTTTATACCAATCAGTTGGAAACTGTGGAAAATTTTTCTTTGCGATCCGCGTTTTTTGGCCATATTTTGAAAGCATGCCTTCCCTGTACTCCTATCATCCGAGTGCCATGGAACTTTGTGCACATTCAATTTGCAAGGTGTTAGTTGTACGATATAAATTTCAAGCAAATTGGAAGCGAGGGAAAAAAATGGTAAGCACTAAGCTCCAACACAAAATTTGAAAATCTCATAAATGCCGCTATCATGCTCATATCTTCCGTTCCTATCATCAGATCGTGATAAAAGTTTTACCACAATTTTATGCAGTGCCGATGGTTGTCCCATATGAGCTCAAACCTGATCTTCACAAGGAAGTGAGAGACAGAAAGGAAACGTGTTATCGAAAATTGTAATTTTGGGTCAAGGGCATGTTTCCGCTTCCTGTTATCCAATTGCAGTGAAATTTATGCCATGTTCTAGTCGTGATCCGACAGTGTTTCCACATGAGTTTTATGCCAATCGGTTGAAAACTGTGGAAAATATTTTCTTGCAACCTTTATTATTCGATTCAAACGAGGAAGCCATGTGCCAATTGGCAGAATTTCTTCATTACATAAGTTTGAGATTTTTAAAAGAGATCTTCGAGATGTATCCTGAAGACATCTCAATTAGGATGTTTTCAAGACATCTTGTATTCATCTGAAATCCGACATCCTTATTTCATTTCTTGAAGTTATCTTCAAGATATCTTTACGACGCATCTTAAAGATATGTTTGTGAAGATATCTCAAATGTATCTTCAAGACATTCATGTTCATTGGGATAGTTTCACCTCTTAAATCGACTATTTCTGATTCTTCCCTCAGTATCCCGCAAGCGAGATAAGAAAATCATTCTGCATTTCTAAACTTTCGCCATGCTCTCCTCACCGTTTGATTGGAACGCTTCTGTTGCGTAGTTCAGTTTCTATTTGAAGAAACAATCCGCGGTTGTAAGAACAGGAAGAAGATGAAATAAACTCATATTTTCCTCTTCATATTCGATATCATAAATTTTCTATATTATACCTCTCTAGGTATTTTTACGAATTATCTTATTATTTTTATCGAAATACGGAGACACGTGTCTTTCGATGAAAGAATCTCTCGGAGGTTCTGGAAACCACACATGGTACTTAGAAAATCGTTGAAGAAGAAGAAAAAAGATGAAGAAACAATAGTGAAAAAGCGGAGGGCAGGATCTTGGTTCCAGAGACACGTTGAGAAACATTAGCTCGATCATGTCGAGCTACATGAGAAAATTCCCGGGAATTTCTCTCTCCCTCCCTCCTCGATGAAATTACGTCCCTTGTACACATACGCCAGAAGAGGAAATTCTCTTGGCCTTTTCCTTCATCTTTCTACGCTAGTATATACTAGCGTAATGATGGTTTATGGGCAAGGAGTACGGGCCCGGTACTGGACATGCGGTAAACCACAGAACACAGTCCCGGCAAAACCTACAGCGAAACACTGACCAAGACGAGAAGAAGAAAAATCATTGGTGGCTTCGGAGACGTTGCACGTTGAGCTTAATTACCTCGTCTTGCACAGTCTTCTCCCTCATCTCTCCTCTCTTTCCTTCTCCCTTGTCAAGTCCTTGCACGTATTTCGTTCCACTGAATGGCGACGCCGCAAGATTGGTTCACAATTTTGATCAAATAATTCCGCCGGGAAAGAAATTGAGACGTCTCGTAGTTCTGATTTACGATCAGGAATAATATGTTTAAGAATCTTTGAATATAAAATTGATTGAGATTGAAGAAAATGAATTGCGGCTTTCGTAGTTTCTAGAGTTTTTTCATTCTTCTTCTTAAAAATGTGCCTCCGAAGTCTAAGATATTCAAAATTGCATAACTCATCGCCGTCTGCACGAACAGAATTGGAGTTTATATTCCATATGCACCAATGACAACAATGACAAATTTTGAACAGTGGAGGTAGAAATGATCGTAGGGTCGATGTTGGTAGTGTGGTAGAATAATAACATTGGTAGTAGTAGTAATAGAGTAGTAGTAGTAATCATAGTGTTGCTAGAAGACACGACAAAGGCAGATGGCTTGGATATGGTATAAAGAGTTAGAGAGAAAGAGAGGTTGCTAAGTAAAAATGTTTGGGGGAAAAAGAATCCGAGAAGAAGAAGAAGAAGAAGAAGGAGAAGATGGACAAGGAGAGAATGAGAGAGAGGAGAGAAGGGAAGAAGAGGGAGTGGACCACGAAGAGGTCACGACCCGTAGCCCGCAGGCTCTCCAGTGAAAGGCCCAACGGCGATTCGCATCCACGATGCCCGAAACGACTGTTCGAGCAAGCAAACCCAGAGAGCTCTTGAAGCAAGAAGAAGAGGTGAATAAAACACGAGGAGGGTGAGCCCTGGTTCTGCCTGCCGCTGCCGCCGTCAGAGCCCACAGAGCTGTTTCTTCAGATCGCGGTCTTCTTATAGCAAACTCACTACCATTATAGCGTACTTAAAGTGGCAATCGTATGGAAGGTAGAACAGAGTAGCGCCGCTAAGCGGGTACAACAGTTGCGCAACCTTCCTGACCCCACCCTGATCTGAAACCCCGATGCCCACGGCAGAAACGGACGAGACCTCAACCAATATCGTTATTGGATAAAATTAAAGAACATTATGGAACAGATTAATTTCATGTACTCGCAGATATGTAGGTTACAAACGACCTCCATCGTCCGTACTTATATAAACTTTGAAGTAAAAATGACATGATATTGATTGATTGAGAAATGGATTGATCAATGAACGATTGTGTTACTGTAGTAATTAATCAATCCAAATTATGGGATTTCGAGATAACCTTCTTGTACCTGTAATGTGTAATAGTCAAGTTTAATGATCTATGAAAACGGTATAAATATGAGGTATCGAAAAGGAGTAATCACCAGTCGATATCGAGAGATCGTTCATCAAATTAAATTAAAATAAACCAAAAAAGAACATGAAAGTTCCTCTTACCAATTCAGAGATCACGTGAAAATGAATTATACAATTTTTGGAACATTATATATAATTTATATATAATTGAACATAGTTTTGATATAATTAAATATAGTTTATATATAATTTGAAAAAATTTCCTCACTCGGGTTATTGGATATTTTGAGATGTCAAATTCGATGGTTTAGTGTAATCTAAATATTTCTTCATTCAATCCAAATTCGATATAAGTTTTCTCAGATAGAAAATTTTCCCTAGTTTCCTGAATTTTTTCTAGTCATAGGTTGAGATAATTATCCAAATATGATATGATATGTTGGCTTGATCTCAGCAGCGATCAAGTTCTCAATAAAAAATAGATTTTCTTCGTAGATTGTAGAAATTTAAAAGCTATCCATATTATATTGTTACGTCATAACTGGATAATTTCAAGCATCATTCCATTCGAATCAAGCGCATATTATGTTTAATGTAACCATAATCAAACCTGATTCCAGCGTAAAATATACTTGAAACAAGGAAATTATACGATCGAATAAAGTATTTTTCGAGTTTAATTATGCGTTTAACAAGCGTGCCTAATAAACTCGATTCAAACAGAATAATGCTTGAAACAACTGTAATTATATTTATTAATTACTTCGAACATACCGTTTTCTGAATGGAGATGATCCCTATCATAAGGGTTTCATAGAATTTCATTGATGAATTGGATATCGAACGGGTGTCAATAGAGTAAAAATGGTGTAAAGAAAGGTGTTGCAACTCAGCCGTTTGTCAATAGATTTTTTGGAGCCAGTTTTATTTTATTTTTCATTTTAACGGTCAGAGGTCTTACAATTTTGAAGTAGAAACCCCAAGAGAACATGAAGCTTCAGTGAACGTTCTGATTAGATCTGTATAGATCGGGCCGAAAGTTTATGAAAGCTAATCTTCAGATTCACAAACGGTTGACGAAGGTTCTACGAACGTTGAAATGTCCGATTTGAAATACTCTCAGGAGACATAGATGGAACATTTGTTGAAGGTTCATCGAAGGTTTGATGAAGCCTCACAAAAATATCTATACTTATATTAATTTATATTTATTAATTAATTGATTATTCATATAAATTGATATAAATTAATATAAGTATAGATATTTTTATGAAGCTTCATCTAACCTTCGATGAACCTTCAACAAACATTCCATCTATGTTTCCTGAAAGTATTTCGAGGCGGACATTTCGACGTTCGTAGAACCTTTGTCGAACGTTTGTGAATCTAAAAGTTAGCTTTTATGAACCTTCGGCCCGACCCTCCGTTGAAGCTCCATGTTCCCTTCAGGAATAACACCCCAAGAAATACCGAAAGTGTTGAAAACATCTACAAGATATCTTTAGGAAGACATGTTTTAGATACATCGAAAAGATGTCTTGTACATTCCTAAATGACGTCACAAAAGGAATATCTTCAAGATATATCGAAACGATATCTTTCAGACATCTTCAAGATGTCAGTCATATCTTCAAGGTATTTCTGAGAGACACCATTTAGATGCATAATCTAAAAGACATCTTGGAAGAGTTTCTGAATGATATCTGTTACACATCTTGAAAATTTTCAAAGTAAGAAGGGCAAAAGTCACGCCATGCTCCTCTTTCAGAACTCATTGAACTCATGATTCCAAAAACGTATCTTAAAAGAATGAAAAACACATCTTGGAACCATCTAAAAGATGTCTCCCACATATCTAGAACATATCTTTGTCAGCGTGTCTAAAACATATCTTTTGCAGGATCTTTTTGAGATATGTGAAACTTGTTAAAATTTGTTGCATAAGACAGCTTTTAGAGGTCGAAAAGATATCTTCACGGGAGTCTTTCAAGACATCTCTCATGATTTTAAGATATTTTTTAAATACTAATAGATATTTTTTCACATGTAATTTCTATTATACTCAATACATTTGATGGAACGATCAAAAGATGAATGCAAAATGTTGAATAATAATAATGACGGGGGTAGATCAATAAATGTATTCTACGAGAAGAAAACAGTTAATCATCAGATCAAGGGGGAATGATACCTTGTGATTATTTTTTTCTGTTTTTTCTAATGGCTTAAAAGGTTCCTTGATTATCCAAAGATGATATCCCAAAAATTTGATGTACGAGAGACTTTTTTATGTGGTCCAAAAACTCGATTTTTCAAGCACTGTTGCCAGGGTAGTAACGAACACTTTCTTTCAATTGGTTATTCTTTCCAATGCAAGAGTACCATTCGATAATTTCGTTAGAAGTAGTATTCACCTGGCCAGGCTGTTTCCAAGTGAATTTTTCTGTACCCTCCAAAAATGCCACGCAAACCGGGCAGTAAATTGTTGTCAGGCTTTGAACGGATTCTTGCCCAGGTAATCCAGGCAAAAACTGTCACCTGATTCTCCCCGGAATCACTTAATTGTAACATCCTGTTAAAATCCGGCAGGAAAATTTTCATCAGTTTTTTGGTAGATATCACAGTCCGTGAATTCCAAACTGAACCGTCCGGAAAAATTTGTGACAGCGTTTGATTCTGATTTGGTGATTCCAGACCAAATCGGATAGGAAGTTTGTCAGTTTTTGGTCGAATTACCTCGGAAAAAAACTGTTCAAAGCTTGACAACAATTTTCTGTCCGAGTCTGCCTGGCATTTTCAGCAGGGTACTGATTTATAGTAATTTATTCAGAATTTTTTTCAAATGCTTGCCTTTTGAATTTTCAACTCATCAAAACGACGAATTTGAGAAATGATATAAGATAAGAACACGAGGATCTTCAATTTGAAGGGCCGGATCGAATAATCGGTTGTGCGCCTGCCCTCTCGTCTAGTGCACCTAAAAGCAGGCAACCGCTTCAAAACCCGTTGACGAACTTCCATGATTGAGATTAAGTGAGAAATTCGCAACACTAAACAGGACTGAGTTTTTGCAAATATATTGAACAACACTTTGACGAATTTTGAGGCAATTCCATATTGTAGGTGAGAAATTATCTCAGATTGAATGGGAAACGAATCGATTTCCTATACGAAAATATTTCGCTGAAATAACCATGAATAATCTCTGAGAAACATCGCATTTTCTCTGAAAAACATCTGAAAAACTCTGAGAATTTTTGAAATTCTGCTGAAAAATCTAATATTTTTTAAACATTCTGTATGGATTTTTTTCAGAGCTTCTCAGAGTTTTCGAGTTTCTTTTTCAGACAAATAAAAACGAAATTGCACTCTGACAAAAATCTGACAAAACTCTGAGAAATTTCTATCATTTTTCTGATTATTGAAAAGAATTTCTTTTATTATCAATCACTTTTTTCAGATATGACATATGAATATAGAATATGAATGTGTTGGTATAATATTCAAAATCTTTCATAGTCAGCAGTTTGTCAGGGGTTTGTCAGAATGTTTTCAGAGTGCAATTTAATTTCGATTTGTCTGAAAAAAAATGAAAAACTCTGAAAAGCTCTGGAAAAAGTCCGTGCAGAATGTTCCAAAAATATTAGGTTTTTCATCAAAATTTCAGAAATTATCAGAGTTTGTCAGAGTTATTTCAGAGATTATTTATAGTTGTTCCAGCAAAGTATTTCCGTACGGTTTATTCGATGCTTATGGCTTTTTTCCATTGAATCTGTGATAATTTTCAACCTGCAGTACGGATGTGTCTAAAAATTCGTCAAACTGTTGTTGAATGTATTTGCAACAACTTCTCCGCTGGAAGTTATTTTAGTATCGCGAATTTCTTACTCTATTTGATCATAGGAGTCCCAACGGGATTAGCAACGATTGCCTGCTTTCAGGTGCACTAGACGAGAGGTCACGCGCACAACCGATTATTCCGGCCCGGAATATATTTTCATCGAATTGACTTGAATTTTATGTACATGGAAAGGATTATGTAAATAATAAACATTGCGATGTGAACATGATTGAGTTGCTACCACGAAAAACCGCATAAAACGTAGACATCACTTGTTTCCGAGGGAGTCAGCACTACGAAACATCGGAACCGTTACGATGTATTCTTCTTTCAGAATTTCACATCGGAATCATTACTATTTAATTCTTTCTGTGTAGTTTGAATTAGAAAACTCCAGTGATGCGAATGGTCTTAAAAAATGTAGCAAAACTTGATTACAACATAATAATATTTTAATTGCAAGAACCAACTGTGTTCCTGAAGGTTCAATCGAAAGAAGCAAGTGAGGAAATTTGAGTTGGGCAAAATTTCCTGTGAGAAAGTTGTTCCTCAGTGTATAAAGACTTTTTTCTGACTAAGGTACGATCCAATCAGAGCAGGATTGATTGGTTAAACTAAAGTAATAAGTCGAACACATATTCATCACGCGCGCAGCTAAGTTATGTTTTTGAAGTTTGAATCGTTATAAAAACGATACGAAAATTCAAACTCACAAAGTTTTTCTACATTTTTTAAGACCATTCGCATCACTGGAGTTTTCTAATTCAAACTACACGGAAAGAATTAAATAGTAATGATTCCGATGTGGAATTCTGAAAGAAGAATACATCGTAACGGTTCCGATGTTTCGTAGTGCTGACTCCCTCGAAAACAAGTGATGTCTACGTTTTATGCGGTTTTTCGTGGTAACAACTCAATCATGTTCACATCGCAATGTTTATTATTTACATAATCCTTTCCATGTACATAAAATTCAAGTCAATTCGATGAAAAATAACAGACTCACAGTGAGTTCTTTGTTGAAAAACATTGATTTTTTCAATTTAAAATTAAAGTAGTTTCTTTTTTTCTGAAGAAACTGTCGGTAAAAAATTGTTAACACAAAGTCAAATTATTTAAACGGGTACTATCTCTCTGTGTTTTTATTCTCACTCCCCCCGACATAGTTTTCATAAATTGTTTCGCAGCGTGGACAATACTTCTATTGCTTTTCGAGTGCTCATCACCTTATTACATCCGACCTCTCAATTTTGGTTTTCAATGGGACCTCATTGAAATATTCAAAACATGCGTTTTATTAAGCAAAATTAGATCTTTTTCAAAAGAAGTTTTAAGACATCTTACAAAATTTTCAGGAATTTTTTGGATATCTAACAGAAATAAGATTGTCTATTTGGGTTAATCCTCACCTTGGCACCTTTCGTTTTCTTTCATATTGATTCTCTTCAATAGAAAAAACATAGTAGAAGATGTGTGAACAAATGTGTAAAGGGATCGCTATATATGGAATTGCTTATTCCACAATTAATGTAATGAAAAAGCGGACTCTCAGATATTAACTCTTATCCTTCAACTTGGCAACATTCGTTTTCGATTTTTTAAAAAGTTGTCTTTATCGAAAGGAATCAATTTGAAGAAAAAACCGAATGTTGCCAAAAAATAAACATTTTTATCTAAACTGAAAAATAGTATACTGTTCAACAAGGGGGGAAAGTACGTAATTTCGGACGAGTGTGAAGTTGGATTTCCCCGAACCAAAGGGGAGGGGAAACAATCACACTCGTTCGGAATTACGTACTTTTCCTCCGAGGTGAACACACGCCGCTGCCCACGGTCTTATGGCTCAGCTTGACAATATTGGTCTGGAATTAATCAGTTTCGCCCCCAAAAACCAGTCGACAAAGAGCTGCTTTCCGCGCAGATGTGAGGAAAAAAATTCATTTCAATCAAATAAATATTCACTTGTTCTGTAGAGAGTAGATTAGCAGAAGATCAGTTCGGTTTTAGGAAAAATAGGGGAACGCGAGAAGCAATATTAGCACTGAGCAGTAGTAGAGAAAAATCTAGAGTTAAAAAAGTCTGTGTATATAGGTTTTGTAGATATACAAAAAGCATTCGATAATGTTGATTGGGAGAAGATATTTACGATTTTGAAAAAGGTAGGAATTAATTTCAGGGATAGGAGAATAATATATGAATTATATAAGAATCAAACCGCAATAATAGAAATAGAGGATCAAAAAGGAGAAGCACAAATTAGCAGAGGGGTGAGACAAGGATGCTCACTATCGCCATTGATTTTCAATTTGTATATAGAAAAAGCGATGAACGAAGTGAAGGAACAAGTGCAATTGAAATTACAGATTCAAGGTGAAAATGTGAGCATGTTGAGATTTGCGGATGACATAGCTATATTAGCTACGAGTGGTGCTGAGTTAGAAAATACTCTCAACACTATGAAAAAAATATCACTAGACAAATATTGTATGAATATAAATAAGGACAAAACAAAATTCATGATTTGTACAACAGCGAACACATCAAGAAGAACGAAAATCAAAATAGATGCAGAGACAATTCAGCAAGTCAAAGAATTTAAATATCTAGGGAGCATATAATTACAGAAAACGGTAAAAGCGAAAGAGATATAAGAGCAAGAATAGCACAAGGTAAACAGGCTTTCCACCAAAAGAAACAGTTACTATGTTCGAAGAATATTAGCTTAGCAGTAAGGAAGAAATTCTTGAAGAGTTACGTTTGGAGCACAGCATTATATGGTTGCGAAACTTGGACACTTGGAAAAACGGACCAACGAAGACTTGAAGCTTTTGAAATGTGGTGTTATAGAAAGATGCTTAGAATAAAGTGGATAGAGAAAGTAAGAAATGAAGGAGTACTTGAGAAGGTAAATGAAAAAAGAAGTTTCTTGAGACAGGTCGTGAAAAGAAGAAGTAATCTGATAGGACACACATTGAGGCATGATAGCTTATTGAAAACAATATTGAAAGGAAAAATGAATGGTAAAACTCGAAGAGGTAGACCTAGATTGAGTTATATGAAGCAAATTATACAAGATAAGGGTTGCCGTAGATATGCAGAAATTAAGCGGTTAGCGGATAATAGACAGGGTTGGAGGATTTCATCAAACCAGTCATAAGACTGATTACTTCATGACGATGTTCTGTACCAAAGAAATATTTATTGGAATCAACAAAATACTCTTTGAAACATATCGAATAATTTATTGTTTCAAATAAATACTTATGACCCTAATACATATTTCTTTGGTACAAGACGAATTGTATTCAAATAAATCATTTGTGTTTCAGAGAATATTTTGTTGATTCTGATAAGTATTTATTTGGTACAGGACAAATAAATATATATTTGATTGGAATAAATTGTTTTCTTCTCCAGATTTGTTTACATATTTTCTATTATGTTCTTTCTATCGAATGTACCAATTCAAACACAAACTAATGTTGCTGAGATAATATCACGGTTCCTTCTCGGTAACTTTCCGGTTCGAAAAGCGCACAAAGTAACCTTTTTTTTCGGTACTGTCCTGGTCATTATTTAGTAAAAAATCTCTGAAATACCATTTTCTGACCATTGTATTACCAAAACAGAACCGAACCAAAGAATTACGACAAAATTACCAATGTTTTTGGTAATTTTGAATTCGCCAGGGGAAGTAATTTTACGATCAAACCAGAATCATTTCTCTCAAATCCTATAGGTTACGATAAAAACCGATTGAGTTCTACCGTAAATTCATGATACAGCATCGTGAATTTCCGTTTCGGAAATCGCATTGGAGCCAATAGGAAGAATTTTATCGTTTCCTATGGGAAATTCCTTTCAGGAGAGGTAACAGTGTAAGAGTAAATACTCATCATACGAAGAGAATTGGAACTCAAAAATGTAATAATTCTTATAAAATGAATATAAAATTAATTAAAAATGATATAAAAATTCTGGTGAAATGAATATTTCAATTCCCATTAGTCAGAGAGTGGGAGTTCTTCATACATTAAAATGTAAAATGACATATAACATCGTACCCTGAACATGTGCTATAAATGCGCACAATCGGAACGATGACAAATTTATGTAAGCCTTCTTTGGCCGCCTGATCAGCGTTGCCGGTTTAGCTGCGATCGCACAGTGGGGCCAAATGCCAAAAAGCTGGACAAAATTATAAGGGGCTCTCAAATTCGCTTGCGACTTCGTACTCGGGAAGTTTATGGGGTCACTGATTACGAATCCGTTGTCAGAATTTCAAAAATTCAAAATGGCGGATCCAATATGGCGGACAAAAATTGAAAGAAACCATCGGATTTTCTTCAAACTTGGTGATCAGGGGTTTTTGGGGTCGCTGATTACGAATCTGCTGTTTGAGTTCCAAAATTCGAAATGGCGAATCCAATATGGCGGACGAAAATTTGAAGAATCATCGGATTCTCCTCAAATTGGGTACCCAACGGTTTTTGGGGTCGCTGATTACGGATCCGTTGTTCTCATTTCGAAATTCAAAATGACGGATCCAATATGGTGGACGAAAATTGGAAGGAATCATCGGATTTTTTTCAAATTTGGTGATCAGGGGTTTTCGGGGTCGCTGATTACGAATCCGCTGTCTGAGTTCCCAAATTCAGAATGGCGAATCCAATATGGCGGACGAAAATTGAAAAAATTATCGGATTCTTTTCAAATTGGGTACCCAGGGATTTTTGGGGTCGCTGATTACAAATCCGTTGTCTGCATTTCGAAATTCAAAATGGCGGATCCAATATGGTGGAATAAAATCGAGGAGATCATCGGATTTTCTTCAAACTCGGCATCCAGGAGTTTTTGGGGTCACCAATTACGAATCCGTTGTCAAAATTTTGAAATTCAGAATGGCGGATCCAATATGGTGTACAAAAATTAAGAAAGTCATCGCATTTTCTTCAAATTCGGTACTCAGGGGTTTCTGTGGTCGCTGATTACGAATCCACGGTCTGAAATTCAAAATTCAAAATAACGGACCCAATACAGCGGACGAAAATTGTAAAAATCATCGGATTCCCTTCAAACTCGGTACCCAGGGGTTTTCGGGATCGCTGATCACGAATCCGTTGTCAGAATTCCGAAATTCAGGATGGCGGATGCCAAAAATCGAAACTTCATTCATAACTTGATATTAAACAAGAACTAAACGGCCCATTTTGTTGTTCCTATTATGATCATTATTATTATTATTTCCAACATTGAATCATTATTAATATAATTATCGAATGATATTAACCCACCAAATGTGTTAAATCGAAAGATATATACATTCACAATACATACAATAATTTAAAAACTGAAATCGTAATGGTTTTTACTTTTGCCACACTTTTTTTACTCAGATCAGTCTTCTTCTTCACTCTCAGAGGAAGATAATGGGAAAGTTACGTTGTCTTTATCAAGTATATCCGGAGTCTTGATCAGGCATAACACGCCTCTAGGGAGAAACTTTAGTTTTTTCTTGGGCAACTGTCTTTTACTCGATAACATTGGATCAGAACTCAAAAGGAACCGTTAAAAATGTCTTCATTCGTTTTTTCTCTACTGCATTTCCTGGAGTGATGCTCTCGGTACCTTTGGGAATGAATGTTGTTAAGATATTTGAATATAATTATGTATTCATCGACACCATTAAAGCTTTTGATCTCAACATGACAAGCAAAATCAAGGAAAAACAAAAAGCAGCTGCACTTTGGGGTCATCAGTATAAAGTTTTGAATAAATCCTCTAATTCATAAGTTTACTTGATTCTCAAAATTGTTTTCTAGTCTATGAATTTATGTTTCCAGAGGATGAACAATGTGGCTTATTAATAAAAAAAAGTATATGAATATTCATAATTCCCCGAATTCCTTACCAGAACAAAACAATCTTCGCGAACATATATTCTCGTGGTTACCATAAATATATAGTTTGCCTAGTAGTCAAAAACGTATTGTGCAATGTATCAAACTGATTGCAGTACTTGAGAAGTCAAATTTTTCCCTTCAAAATGTCGAGTCCACTGTGACAAATATAGACTATTATTGAGTGATATACATCATTTTCACCTTTTAAAATCTTTGTTACGAGCCTCTTGTGCTTCCTCAGTCAATTGGCCTATAGGTAGAAGAGCAGATGCAATGATTTCAGGTCCGTGGATCAAAAACTTGTGCATCGTAGGTGACATTGGGTACCACGGATATTTTGTCGCGTAGTAGCGTGCCGTGTCTAAAGCGTAACTCCGAAACTTTTCAACGTCTATTTCATGGCCACTTGAAACGGTAGCTAATACTACATGAAGTCGTTGTATTAGGTTGACATCCACCCCTGTGATTTCGGCAGAAACTTCGGGTTGTGCGAAAAATCGCCCAGCGGTATTCCCATCATTTGAGTTCCCAAACCCTGGCTTAGGAACATCGACAATGAAGCCACATTTTTCTTTAAAACTTTTCTGTAGAACCTTTTTTCGTTCTTCCACCAAAGCTTTATCTTGTTTTCGTGCTTGCCACTTCTGAATAGGTAGCTTATAAGACAAATGCAGGAGGCCCTCAAAAAATCGTATCCAGCCGTGTAGACAAGACAAACCAAACTGGAGGTTTTCGGTTTTGACCGGCCTGGATACTATATCATCAATTTTGTTGAATTCCTTAGATGTGGCACCACATATATAGCACTTCTGGGTATAGGTTGTCTCAGTTATGGCATTGCATACCTTCCCGTCCACCATAGAAAAAATCATCTCATGTTTCACTGAAACATGTTTTTCATCAGTTCTGGAAGAAGTAGCCCTCAGATTTTCTATTTCATTATCAACCCGTAGCTTCTCTGCAACCGAAACTTCAGTTGATTCTTTCACAAACTCTATTTTGATTGGCCTACAAAATCTGGTTGATGATGGCCTTGGATTCTGCCAAATTATTTTTGAATTGCAGTGTAGGCGGAGAGGCACAAGTGAAGTAATGAACACAGCGGAATCACTAGCTTCCGAACTTTGATATGCTTGTTTGTATGAGGAGTGGCCAGAGCTCCCATCAAACCCCCATTTGGAAATAAGTACCAGGTTTTGTAACTCTTCATCAGATAAAGTTGACAAAACCGAATTCTGTAGCTCTAAAAAACGTGTAGCTGTGTGATCAAGAAGTGCTTGTAGTTGCACAACAGCGCAGGTTTCTGTTATTTGAATAAATTCCTTGTCAGGGAAACACATGCGTTTGGCCAGTTGAATTTTTTTATAAGGTGGAAATTTCTGCGGATCAGCTTCACGCAATAAGCAGTACTGATGTTTTGAGAGCTCGGCATCTACTAGGAGAGCTAGAGCATCTTCATCATTCAACATCTTTGGCTCATTTCGCTTGAAAGTTTGATAACCTTTCATATACATTTTGGCAAGCTCAGGATCAGAAGATGTAACATCCTTTACAATTTTTGCGGCTTCGATCTGTCCAGACGCTCTCAAACACATTTGTGTGGCGCAAGACAGCTCTGAGATAGGAGTATTTACTTTGATATTCTCTGTTTTCCTACGTTTCGTTCTTTCTGAACATTCGTTGAATTCAACAAGAGGTCTTCCCACTTGCGTGTGAACAGTTACAGAATGGGGATTCCTGAAAGTACAAAACACTACCTCTTGTTTTAACCATTCTTCATTATTTTGATGAAATCGTTTCTCGGTCCTTTGAGAAGATTCCCATCTCTTTTTAAATACACATTTAAAAGTAGATAAAAGGTTAGAGATCTCTGTAGTTTTGTTATCCGGACAACACGTTATCTCGATGATTTTTCCTTGAAGGAAAGTGAACTTTTCATCCAACGTATGTAGAGGACTGCTCCTTAAAATATTGTACATCTCTCTCCGAGTCATAGATATTGAATCATCTTTGAAATCTACAAACGTTGTAGAATTCGATAAAATTCGCTACAGAAACCCCATGTGTTTCTAAAAATTTTCCTAATTTTCTTGGGTTGGATTCAACCCTCTTAAGCTAATTTTTTTTGCAGTCAACTGTTCAAATTAAACTACTAAGAAAATATAGGTTGTTGAAACACTCACCTATGGCAGCGGAATCCATCTCATTTGGAATTGTATGTTAACATTGAATGATTTTAAAAAACGAAAAATATTCACCAAGCTCCAAACTTGCACGCGGAAAAAAGTTTACGGTAACGATTACTAGCAAGAGTAAGAATTCGGTGACAGCTATTGCACAATTGTGATAAGCACCATTTGAAATCAGACCGATTACAACCAACTATTCACGTTGCCATGGAAACGATAGGTTAACATAAGAACGATCACCAAATCGCGAGTCATGATTCGTTCACGAAAAGAAAAGAGATATCAATACTTGAATAACATTTGTAAACATTTAGGAAAATGACGGTTACTTTAGGGAAAAGGAGCATCGCTGAAGAATGTGAGCAGTGAAGTTACCAAAAATTCGTAGTAATAATACTAAATGTTGGGAGTTTTATTGTCATTTCCCATAGTGAATTCATCAACTCATAGTAAATTCACTACGAATATTCTCCAGCAATACTGTTTTTCCCTCAATGGTCCATCATCTTCCTAAATATCAATGATTTCTGGCTTCTGTGTACCCTAAGCCCGCGATGAGAAGAAAAACGAATGGTAATCAATCTCATACAGTTTTCCTCGTGCAGCAAATGTACACTGGAAATAAAACACATACTAACGTTGAGATAAAATTCAAAGCGAATCTACTGAATTCTGAGTTTTGTGTCCACCATATTAGATACGCTATCTTTGATTCTTGGAATTTGACAACTGATTCGTAATCAATGACCCCACAAAACCCTGGATACCGAGTTTGAAGGAAATCTGATGATTTTTTCAATTTTTTTCTGCCAAACTGGATCCGCCATTCTGAATTCCGGAATTCAGACACCGGATTCGGAATCAGCGACTTTAAAAACCTCAGGGTACCGAGTTCGAAGGCAATCCGATGATTTTTTCAATTTTAATCCGCCATATTGGATCCGCCATTTTGAATTTTGAAATTCAAACAACGGATTCGTAATCAGCGCCCTCAGAAACCCCTGGGTAACGAATTTGAAGAAAATCCGATGATTTCTCTCAATTTTCGTCCGCCATATTGGATCCGCCATTTTGAATTCCGAAATGAAGACAACGGATTCATAATCAGCGACCCCACAAACGTCTGCATATCAAGTTTCAGACGGATCTAAGGACTCCTCATCACTCCGTCTAATTTTTTGTGATTTCCTGCACAAAAACATGGCGGAATTGCTTAGGGGCAGACATGGGCAGCCGTTTTCTTCTCTGATGTTTAGGTAAGAGTCCCATCTACCACCTCCAATAAGTTAAACGACGTAATTTTGCGTAATTCTCTACTATTCCTTCAAAAACCAAACACATTTTCTCATTTATAGATATAGAAATTACATCCAATCATTGCTCTGTCAGTATTTTCCACTCATCAAATTGATATTCTCTTAATTTTTAGTGTATTCTACATAGTTTCAGTAATAGACTCCAATTTGAAAAAGTTAAATCGGTTCATTTTTCGAGACACAGCGTCTTTTTGAACATGCTCGTTATTTTACTGTCTTTCAATCACGCGGATTATACTCCAAGGAGGGTATTTTGCAACTGGTACACAAGTGCAGGGGGAGGGGATCAGATCTTCTTATATCAGAATTCCAATACTTGGGACATCACCTTACTTATCCCAAGGGTCAAATATCCCCAACTACAAACTTCATTTTTGGGGTTTTGGCCAGCTTTTTGGCATTTGGCCCCACTGTGGATCGTTAGGGCACGATTACGATGTTTCGTAGTACTGACTATCTCGAAAACAAGTGATGCCTATGTTTTATGCGATTTCTCGTGATAACAACTCAATCAGCGGCATGTTTACATCGCAATGTTTATTATTTAATTCTCTCCGTGTATGTTGCTTGGGTGTCAAAATTGCAAAAAGTTTTACATATAACTCATGATGCTGAGTGATAATTGATTGCAAATGATCAGCAGTTTCATTAGTAATTTCGGTTTGCGGGCTAATACATAACATTTGTCTTAGTAATTCATATAATAACCAATATTCATCATTTTCATCAATAACTAATTCGCCGAAAATTGCACCCGCATTGTAAATGAAATTAAGCATCTGTGAAGCTGTCATTTTTAATTTTCCGTTCTTCAAATCATGTTGAGCGATTGAAGGTGGTCTATTTTCTTGGTCATTAAACTGAAAATATTTCAGTCACCAATTTAATGTGGTTAATGTGAAATATTTTTTAATATTTATAAAGTTTGTGAATATGCGCGCCATTTCAGTTTTGCAAATGCCTTCCGTGAAATTGTGCATTATATCAACTGACTGATTTTCAGTGACATGGAAATTATCTAAATTATTAAAAACGCATTCTTCTTTAATCCCAGTGCTTTGCGGCGGCTTTAGATTTATGTCTCGATCATAATTGTCTTTATTTCTATAATTTTTTGGTAATTTGCAACACAATTTTTGCACTACAGATTTCTCACACGGAGAAAAATTATAATGTAAATTTAACATCAGTGCATAGATAAAACTTTGAATGTAATTCCTACATTAATTTTGATGAAACTCACATGATACATACATGATCATTGCTTTGGAAGATTGTAGAGATTACGCCAATCCAAAAATATATTTATTATGATATTATTGACCACAAACAATGTAAAGTTTCCATTACACTCGACTGAATCTACTATTCACGAACGTGATGCCACAAGGCATGCTCAACCACATTTGAGCCCACGGGAAGAAGAACTCGCCGAGCGCTCGAACCGCGGTAAAACTATTGTCCAAGTGGTCATATGGAGAGTGGAAAAAAAAGTCGGAATTTTGAAAAACAAAAAATACTGGGTAATAGAGCTTGAAGAATCAATACAAGTGTCACTTTACAATTTTTTTCTATGATCAATAGTTTTCGAGAAAAAAAATAAAAAGTAGCTATTTTTTCGTACTACAAATGGATGCTTTTCAATCTTAAACTCATTGTAACTCGGGCAGTTTCAAACGTATCAAGATGAGTCTTGCAGATTCTGATTCGGAAGGCTTTCCCAAAGGTGACAATCTCGACAAAATTTGCAAAAATTGATACAAAATTAATGAATTTTTAATTCGAAGTGAAAATCTTTTTAAACTAGGTTTTCATTGTTTTGCATTAAAAAAGTGTCGGGGGAAGTATAAGCTACGAAAAACTTCCAGCGACAAAGTTGTTCGCTAGGGGATGGACGAACTTTGTGGAAAATTTCAGATTGATTGGACTTTTAGTTCGAAAGATACAGCGATTAATTCATTAGCGCGCAACTGAAATTTGTCATGATTCTATGTCGTTTACCGACTGAATATAAGGATTCGAATAAAATCTTGCATTCATTCGATTTCTCAACGTAGATTTATGTTTTTTGGGTAGAAGAATTCAAATATCGACCTTTTTTTGCAAGATTCGTCAGCCATTATTCTTTTATAAATAATTCAATTGTTTATAACATTATTACGGACAAACTATTGAATTTGGAGAAAAATTCTTTTAACGAAACACTTTCTTGTGAGGAGTAAGTTTCGTACGGAAAATTTTTCTGATTCCTCAATTATTTACGCAAATATGATTATTATATTTGAATAAATATTAAGATAACCCTAATACTTTGATTTTTCAACGCAGGTTTACATGTTTTATGTTGGAGAATTCGAATAGGGAGTTATTTTTTCAACATTCCTTATCCATCGTTTTTTTTTCAAACAATCTCATTGTTTCTAACGATCTTATGGGTAAATTATTTGAATTATTCCTCCAAATTCAATAGTTTGTCCGTAATAATGTTATAAACAATTGAATTATTTATAAAAGAATAATGGCTGACGAATCTTGCAAAAAAAGGTCGATATTTGAATTCTTCTACCCAAAAAACATAAATCTACGTTGAGAAATCGAATGAATGCAAGATTTTATTCGAATCCTTATATTCAGTCGGTGAACGACATAGAATCATGACAAATTTTAGTTGCGCGCTAATGAATTAATCGCTGTATCTTTCGAACTAATAGTTCAATCAATCTGAAATTTTCCACAAAGTCTGTCCATCCCCTAGCGAACAACTTTGTCGCTGGAAGGTTTTCGTAGCTTATACTTCCCCCGACACTTTTTTAATGCAAAACAATGAAAACCTAGTTTAAAAAGATTTTCACTTCGAATTAAAAATTCATTAATTTTGTATCAATTTTTGCAAATTTTGTCGAGATTGTCATCTTCGGGGAAGCCTTCCGAATCAGAATCTGCAAGACTCATCTTGATACGTTTGAAACTGCCCGAGTTACAATGAGTTTAAGATTGAAAAGCATCCATTTTTAGTACGAAAAAATAGCTACTTTTTATTTTTTTTCTCGAAAACTATTGATCATAGAAAAAAATTGTAGAGTGACACTCGTATTGATTTTTCAAGCTCTATTACCCAGTATTTTTTGTTTTTCAAAATTCCGACTTTTTTTCCACTCTCTATATGACCGCTTGGACAATAGTTTTACCGCGGTTCGAGCGCTCGGCGAGTTCTTCTTCCCGTGGGCTCAATTGGCTCTCAACAAATCTTAAAATTCTGGCAAAGCTCTCAACAAATCCTAAAATTCCATTGAGCCCCAAATTATCTCCCAAAATATGTGATAATTTGAAATAAATTTTTATTTTTTTATTTTCATTCAAATTTATCGTGATTCCATCAGTCTCCAAATTTGTAAGTGTTGCAAAAGTTTTGAAAATATAATCGCTCTAGTAAAAACAAGATCATCAACATGATACATTCGAACTAAAAATATATTGACTAATTTAGATCGATATTCCGGAGGGAAACACGCTAAGGACATATAAACTGCATCCAGTTTGTGTAATCCTGCATTGGGGCCTGAAGGATTCCCAGTTTCAAACGCGTCCTCATACAGATATATTGGGAATATTGTTCTACCCTCATTTTTACCCATTTTGTCACGCCAAAATCGAGTTTGAATAACGTTGAAGCGAGCTTTTCGATTGAGAAGAAGATCCTCATAGTATTTAATACAACGATCGTAAACACCAGGAAGTTCGAAAACTTTTTTCATCAAAATTTCAATGGGAATGAATTGACCTGTGACCATTTTATTGACGATTGCTCCATGTTTTTGCTTTTGTACCGTATTAAAATGATTAGTAACTGGTTTTATATATAAATTTTGTTCCTCCAAATAATGAAGCCTTTTGTGTTCAGTACCTAAATGTCCAAAAACATCCTGAAACGCTTCTAATCTTCTTACTACTGAGTTTACAGTCATTTCATTGACATCATTTGTGAGTGTTAAAACTAACTTCTTAATATCTTCCAAGTAAGTACTTTTCAAGAAAGTATCAAAATCTTTCACTATATTTTGGACTTGCGATCGAGCAATTTTCATGTCAGTGTTCAACTTAGATATTGAATCAAGAGCGTTTTTATGCAAATAATTTTGGGCTACAAATTCATCATCAATGACAATATCGTCCCGAATATTTTCAACATTCAACATACAATCTGAAGAAGCATTCGTTTTTTGCGGAATATGATTTGAACATTCTACAGTATACGTATGATTTGATTCTGATTGAATGTGAACATTTGAATGATCACGCTTGTTGTGATGCAGCAATGAATTCTTCTGTGAAAATACACGATTACAATTTTCTATCTGACACTTATATTCTGTGAACACCACTCTTGTATCATTATGCACCAAGCGTAAATGACATTCAAGTTTTTTAATTGAAATTGACATCCTGCAGTGAGGACAGCTTGTAACAGTCATTTTCAGAGCATTTGAAATTGATCTAGAACAAAATTTTTCATGGTAAAATGTCTGATAACAGAGTGAAATGAATAATCAAAAATTAACTGTCGAACTATAAAATTATATAAGAATTCCTCTTCATTTCACAGACTCAATATCGTTGCAAATCACTTATCGATTAATTTTTCATCTCATTATTCAATTTCTTCTCTTACTTTCATCCAAACATTCTGCAAATTCAAATTAAATGCCTGATTTTTCATTTGCGGCATTTTGGAAACGTATTCTTGAATAAAGCGCCACACGACTGCTGATTCTTCAGGATATGCAGCATTTAAAGCGAAGAATGCTTTATAGCAGTAATTGATGGCCTGCTGAATGTTACTACAATTGCATTTGTAATCGTTGATTTGAACTTGTATCGTATGCAGATTATCCAAGGGACCAATTGCGATAATGATAGGTTGGAAATTCACTTTGTGTATTGCCAATTTTTGTTGTCGCAAACTCCACGCAGGTTCTAAATTTGCAGCTGTCTGTAAGTAAAAATTCTTGTTCATTTCAATTGTACAATAGTACAATACATAAGCAGCACAGAAGATTGTGGAATTGTTTGTGGTAGAAAGGAAAATGTACTTACTTCTGCTCTGAAAATGAACCCCTCTTGTATTTCAACTTTTGACGCTCTCCATTGTGGGGGTCCTTTCTCACTTTTTATTCAAACTGCAACTGGTTTAAATAAATATGGTAATACTAATAATCCGATGATTACTGTATCGACACCTGGGAGATTGTAATATTACAAATGGCACTTATTCAGGGGACAATACTACATGAATTATGTGAGAATTCCCTACCTATCAGATTTGTAAACATCGATCCTACTTTTTGTTTCAATGCTACTTTCACGACTGCAGGAGCGATTTTAGGCCAGTTGGCGAAGAAAATGTTCGTGTCGACGTTGTGGCTTGAATGAAAATCCAACATCAACTGTGAAAATATTCATTTCAGGAAATATATTTTATTTTATTATAACATTTACATAAATATTCTTATTCATTTTGATGATACCCTAGTAGCATCAGAATGTTGTATATGTACCATGCACGTTCATAGTACATATACAACGTTTGGTTGCTACTTGGGCATGGTCAAAAGAAAATGATTACTTTCAACACGCGAAATAATTGTTATACCCGGGAGCAATTTCTCAATATCAAAATCAAGTCAGGAAAATAAAAAAATATCATTCAAAATTTAGATCTATACGACGATCTTTCAGCAATCAGTACCAGGTTTGCGACAAAACCATAAAGTTGAAATTCCCTGACTTTTCCCTGACTTTCCCTGACTAAGACAACTGTTTTCCCTGACTCTTTTGGAGACCACCTACGCACAATGATTACTGACGTTTGAATGGTGCACTGATGATGATGTCATGTCAGTGAAGAGCTGTCAATCCTGTAAAATATCTACCGTTGTATTTGCTGAACTGTTATGAATCATATCGCAAGTAGAATATGTAATTATATATTGAAAAGATAAACCTTCGATTACAAATAATAATTTCTGCAGCTTGATAAAAATATTTGTTTGATATTCGAAGAATTGAAAATACAATTCAATCTGTAATAAAGGTATGCTAATTGATAAAAACAAAATTTGCACGAAAGTTTACTGTTAGTTATTATATTCGTGGATTCCATAAACGTTTACATATTCAATCCAATAACTTTACACTGTAAAAAAATTGAGTTTTCTACACAGACATTTCTCCTAATGGGGTTCAAACAAAATTTGGAGAAAATCAAACATTTTTGTTAGTTGCCCAAAACCTTTGATTTCCTCCAAATTTTGTTTGAAAATCCACCAAAGGAAATCTTTGTGTACAAAACTGTCAAATGTTTTTGTGAACACAGAAAAGAATTTTTTACAGTGTATATAAAGCCAACTTTACTATGCATCTATGTATGTATCGGATATTCAGATTTTTAAATTCAATAAACGAATATGTATGAGAGCTTCCAAGTTTTATCCCAGATAGCACAAAAGGTGTAAAAGAGCTCATTATGGATACAATCTGTTTTATGAGTTCAATATTGCCCACTCTCTCGTTAGAGGGAAGGTTTTTTAGTATTCAATGTGCATAGTTAAATAGTTACAATTACATGAAATGAAATTTATCATATAATTGTAACTATGTAACTGTGCACATTATCTACCTAAATAAATATCGAACTCACAAAATAGATTATGAGAATCAAAATAAAAAATAAAGAAAAAAAATGACGCTAAACTAGAGAGTATCTTGCGTACGATGAACTAGGATTTTTTAAAAATATCAAAATCTGACAAAATGGCAGTTTTGAAAAAAAATGTCCGTTTTTTTTCATACGAAGTGGTCGTATTTCCCATGCCAACTTCACAATTATCATCCAACCGAAAATATCCTAGTTTATTTTATAAAGGACACCATTTAGTCCGATGTCATTTGTGCTTTTCCCGATTTCAATCACTCAAGCGACCGGAATCGTGGTAGCAGTGGAGGAACTGTTTTTTTTTCGGAATCACCACATAAGTCGCTCGAATTCCAATATTTCTGCACAAAAAAATTATATAACATAGTTCAGTTATAGGTAAATATGTCCTCGAACTTTCAAAACATTTGATAGAATACTTTTCTCTTAAAAAAATTCCAAGAAATCACAAAACCTTTGAGCGTTCACACTGATATAGCCCCTTAAAGGCAGCTATATCAAGTCGGATTCCAAATTGATATTTATTAACTATTATTGTAACCTTTTTTTACAGTGTAGAAAGTACAGCAATTTTAATGACAGCACATAATAGTTAACCCCAAAATGTGATTTTACCCTTACTTTACTGTAAAGTGCAGTAATTTTTAAAGTAACTTTTTTTCTGCGTGTACATTAATGTAACATCATCATTGTATAATCAAAACAAATCTAAATTTCTTGCTCTTGCAATATAAGGCGGTGGTCCAACCCAAGGCGATGGTCCCATTAAGGCAACTCTCCCCTATATTTCATGCTCCTTGAATTTTAAATGTCCAATTAGAATTCATTGTACCAGGTTTGGTGCATTGTTTTTATTCTCTTCATTTTTCACCATGATAGGAATTGTGTTGTAATATCATCCGCGCACGCAGTTTTAACAACTCTTACCACGAAGTTTTTCGGAACATTGTATGAAAATTCTGAGAATATTTGAAACAGCCCCAATGGGATATTCTGAGAAAACTCTTGAAATATTCATCAACACGAAAAAGAATGTTATGTAACATGTACTCACGAGTTCAGTAAAATATGGAATTATTAAAATTCCTCGTAATATTCATCAGAGTTTTACTAGAATCTATGATGGTCACAATTAATTCCCGTGGTAGTAGATTTGACTAAAGTTTCAATATTTATTAAAACCAAGCAGCACAGCTACGTACATAGAAGATTCATAGAATATTATTATTACATGCATTTGGTACAGCTGAATACGTTTCGAGTATCTTCATAGTACGTCAACGAAAATGAACGTGCCACGTAATGTTTTTGGCTGCACCAAATGAATATACCTGAATATAGCCAGATGGCATATCGACAGTACTTTATCAGCATTTTCGTACTACTTGGGTATTGACAGAAAATTTTATTAGACCTCTATTTTAGCACACTTGTTAGTGAATCCTATTCAATATGTTTTTCCGTGTGTAGCGTCTTAATTTTGTTTTTATGTATTATCCCACACGATTCACGACAGGGGATGAGATTTGACTAAGTGACGAAATGGTGGGAGCACACGTGGAGGTGATTCGAAAGGATGGTTCGACCGTTGAAATAAACTAGAGCACTTTCGGAATGAAATAAACGTATATTTGATGGTATAAACTGGACGGGAATTTACTTCCACTTTACAACAAAACTATAGGCTATTGCCTTATACTTATGGATATTACAAGCGAGGAAAATATCTACGGGACGCTCTGTAATATCCTTGTTCGCTCGCCGTCGGGCATCTCGCGACTCTCCGTCTACTTTCGATTCTCTACCGAGAACCCATATCTTTCTGCGGTACACGTGAGGGTGCGTTCTCGCGCATCCTCTCGTCACCATCTTAACGCGTCATCAACGCCTAACAACCTTATTGGCTACTACAGCTCGGCCATCCTGCAACATCTGTTCGACCCGAACAGGCGCGAAATACAATTAGCCTCAAACTTTCCATAACAATGCTAGTACATATCTTACATCAGTTACATGTTTTCCATTACTTACGTTTCTAAAATATGTAAATACAAACACTTTTTCTTTTGCGAATCTTCGCGTTGACAAACAAAATCGCTTATTCGCTTTTTATGCCCCATCGAACATCTAGATTCACATTTGGAGCGTTCAGACTAAAGTTCATTGACAGTCTTGTTTTCCTTGAGCTTAACAGCCAGCTCCCTTTCCTATTTTCGTTTCTTTTTTTTTTCTATTCTCTACGGTTGAATCATTATTAATTTGTTATTTACAATATTTACAAAGTCTTATAAGCTAAATTTTTTCAGGGTCTCCGACGCGGATCCACGGTTTTATCTTATCACTGGATAAAATTGAATTGTACGGCCTTTGACTCACGTTAAACCCAGGCACATCTGTTACAACGTAGCGATTATGTCCAAGTATCTTTTTAATCTGATACGGACCTTTATACGGATTTTTTAGCTTTCGATCCTCCCCGATCTTTTTACCAAAATCTCGAATCATGACATAATCCCCCACCTTATAAGGGGTCGGCTTGCGATGCTTGCGGTTGTAGTACGTCAAATTAATTTCCTTCATTTTACGATTCGAAACTTCGGCTATTTCTTGAGCACGACTTCTCTCAACCTCAATATCTTGATCGATCTCAGCCAGCGTCCAAATTAACTGTTGCAAGTGACTATCCTCATGACCCTTCTGATCATATCCCAGAAGCATTTTGCTCGGGGTTGTTTTAATGGATCGATTTTGTGTATTATTAATAATGTACTGTACTTTCGATAGTACCAGAGACCAGTCCGCTGCGTCCGAACAGGACTTAGAAAGGGTTTGCTTGATGAATTTATTGGCTCTCTCTACGATTCCATTGGCCCATGGGGAAGCCACTGCAACAAGCCTATGCTTACTGTTATGCTTTTCAACGAACTCCTTGAACTCAGAGCTAGTGAACGCGGACCCGCGGTCCGAAACGATCAAGTCCGGCTTTCCAAAAACTGAAAACAAATAATCCAAGTGTTGACACACTTCTTGGGAAGTAGTCGATTTAACAGAAAATAACCAGGTGAACCTGGTAAACGCGTCCACTACAACCAAAGCATGGCGAAACCTTCCCGCTGAAAATTCTAACGGACCCAGGTGGTCAATGTGCACGACTTGTAATGGCCTCGATGCGCTTTCAAATGGTTCGATTTCTCCCTCCGCAGAGTTGGGAGACGAATTTGAGATGATGCATTGAAGGCAGTTTTCAATATAAAACGCGACTTTCTGTTTCATCGAAGGAAACCAATACGTCCCTGAGATGCCTGCCATAGTTTTGTTCAAACCGCAATGACCCATCAAGTCATGATACGCCCTAATAACGTTGTTAATCATTGGATCAGGAACTACAAAACCTATCTCCACGACTAGTGGTACGATACAACAGACCTTCTATCAGTTTGAACTTTTCATTGTCTTCGAATTCCAGTTTGTTTATTAATTCTTTTAATTGATTATCAGTCTGTTGTCGGAACATGAGCTCCTCCTCCAATGTAAGCGCATCCAGAAGAAAAACTTGGCGGCTAAGGGCGTCTACGTGCCCCATTTTCCTTCCCTCCCTATGCACCAACTCAAAATCGTAATTTTGAAACATCAAGGACCATCTCGCAATTCTGGGATTTAAACTAACTTTTCTGACGGCGTGCACCAATGAGTTGCAGTCCGTTACCACGGTAAAACGTACCCCATACAAGTAGATATGGAATCTCTCTACAGCTCTAACAATTGCGAGCATTTCGAGCTCGAAGCTGTGATAGTTCCTTTCCGCATGGTTGGTAACCTTACTGAAGTAGGCCACAGGAGCCCAGATTTGATCTTTTTGTTTTTGGAGCAGCACTGCTCCCAAGCCCATCATGCTTGCATCGGTGTGCAGCTCTGTCTCCAACCCTGGATCATACACTCGGAGTACTGGATATCTTATTAATTCGTTTTTCAGGGTTTCGAAAGCGTTTCGGCAATTTTCGTTGAACTCGAACTTTGAATCCTTTCTTAAAAGCTTATTTAGAGCTTCGGTTTTTTGGGCATAATTTTTTATAAATTTGCGAAAATAATTGGTCAAACCTGACCAACTCTGCAACTGCCGAATCGTTTTCGGAACCGGGAAGTTCTTGATAGCCTCGATGTGCCTATCACTCAACGTTATCCCCTCTTCCGATATCATATATCCGAGATACTCGATCTCTGATTTTAGAAATTTACATTTTTTGAGATTTAGCTCTAGATTGCTGCTGAAAAATATTCGTAAAACTTCCTTCAAAATCTTTGAGTTTTCGGCGACTGTGTCCGTCGCAATAAGGATATCGTCAAGATACACCAGTACTTTTCCCTCGCGCACCAGGTCTCCTAGGATTTTAGATATATATTTCTGAAATTCCGCCGGTGCTTCGCAGAATCCAAACGGAAGACGTTTATACTCGGACTGACCGTCCGGTGTAGCGAAAGAGAAATACCGGGTGTCGTCTTTATGGACTTTAAGCTGATGAAAGCCCTCTCTCATATCCAATAAGGTGAACACTTTCTTATTAGACAATCTTGCCAGATAGTCTTCAATTACCGGAAAGGGATAACGTTGTTTGAGCACCCTATGATTAAGCGGTCTCAAGTCGACGCATAATCGCAATGTTCCATCCTTTTTTTTCACTGGGACAATCCTCGAGCAGTACGGCGAATTGCTGACCTGTATAATATTTCGAGCAAGTAAATCGTCCGTAATCTGTCTAATTTGCAGTTTTTCTGCATGTGCAAATTTTTTTGGTGCAAAGGAAAATATAGAGTGGTCCTTCAAGCGAACTCTAACTGTATAATTATCGTCTATCAACTCAATGTTTTCCTTTGCTAGTTCCTCAAACACGTGCTCGAGTTTCTCTTGATGCAATTCATCGCAGTCGAGGTCTAGTATGTTTATTTTCTTTTTTCTATGTATTTCGTACAAGCCTTCAACATCTATGTTGAAGATATTATTATGTTCAATATTTACATCATTCTTAGGAGTATAAACTAGGGTAAGATTATTTTCGATCAGAAATTTCCGACCCAAGAGAACGTCGGTTGAAAAACCATTATCGCTAACTACGTGAAATTTCATGTTTACTGCCTTTTCCGGCCATTGTTCAAAATGAACATCTGTAAATACAACTCCCAACATCGGGATTCTTTCACCGTTAGGAAAACTAAAAATTTCAATATTTTCTCGATTCAAATCAGAGTTTACGAAATGATCCTCAAAAACTGAATACTTCATTATATTGATGGGACTGCCCGTATCTACTAGTAAATATGAATCACATGAACTGTTATTCAATTTGTTAACTCTTACGTGCGTTCCATTAACAATTAACGACTGAAACGGCTCGTTCTTACTCGAGACGGTTGCGACGTAGTTCACCGACGACGTGTTCGTTGAAGATGTGGTGGGAAAGGTCGTACCTCTTGTTGATGATTCGGCGGGTCCACGCTGGTGTGACTGACCTCGCTGCTGCGCTGATAACTTGGGACAGGCATTTCGGAAATGCCCTTCGGCCTTGCAGTAGAAACAACGTTTCTCGGTTGACGTACACTCATTTGACGAATGATTTTTCCGTCCACAATTTCTGCACGGCCCTCTTCAATTAGCTGGTGCATTAGACCTCTGATACTGTTGCTTATTTTCACTAACTTTAGCAGTGGGCGAACGCTGGAACGACTGTACCACCCATTTCATCCGATCGATATATTGGGCCCTCGTCTCGTCCCTTGCAGAAAGTGCTGCAGTCTTAAAATTCGGGTTCATAATGCCCTGGGTTAAGAGGTCGATTTGCTCCCCCTCTCCGATGTCGAGATGATACATGAGGTCCAGCTTGTCATGTATGTAGTCGTCAAAGGATTCTCGGTCCTCCCTCCAAAGTCTCGCTTCTACCTTCTTCATCTGCGCAGTAAAAGGAATCTTGTGTTCGAAATATTCCAAAAGCGCCACCTTCAGCACGTTCCACGAACGTAGCGTCGTGGGAGATTGACGGTCGTACCAACGACGGGCCTCTTTGACGAGCTTGTTGGTTGCCGCCAAGAGAGTGGCGATTTCCGTGGCTTGATAAGCCTCAGCGACGCTTTCGACACGTCGAATCCATTTGCGGGCGTTTTCTTCGCGACTTCCCGAAAATTCGGGAATCTGGCTGGATAAATGAGACACGTTAATCCCGGGAACCGCTGAGATTGATTGCACTGGAGCACTTGCACTTGGGCTGAATTCGTATTGCGGAGTCTGCCTAGGATTTCGGGCCGGGACGTCGCGATTGGTCAATACCTCGATGGCGTCCAACAGACGGTTTTCGAATCTCTGCTGAGCTTCCATTTGTCTTGCGATTAATTCACGCAGAGAAGGTTCGTGTTCTTCTCGGTTCTCCGGCAGTACTTGATGTCTCTGTTGCTCGGCCCTTCCCCTCTCCAACTCTCTTTGTTCTTCTAACTCTCTCCGTCTACGCTGCTCTTCTAGTTGCCGTCTCCGTCTGACCGCTTCTTCCTGCCGCTGTCTCTGTCGCTCTTCATGTGTGTCGGTTTCGCGCAAACCTCCATCTTCCTGTTCTTGCCCAGTAACTTGTAACGAACTGGGACCATAGCGGACATAATGGTCGATGATACGGTCCAATAATCGGGCTGCCGATCCTCCTGTGTCGATTTCGAGGGTCTCTGCCTCCCTACGGAGTTCATCTTCGGATAGGGCTTCCAAGCGAACACGTTGGTCCATCTTCTTTTTTTTTTTCACTTCACGAATAATGGGCACTAGATTTTATTATATATCTTTCGTTTTTCCTTTTCACCCACAACAGCCTTTTCACGATATGAATTACGAGCACGCGGTCTCGTTACTAAACGGCACTTGCACACGCGAGGAAAAAACAAGATGTCGGAAGAACGACAACGAGTCGACTTCGAAATTCTTTCACATAGCAACGACGTGTTCAAACCAAGTCCGAACCGAAATATCGAAACTTCACCCCACACTTAGATTAAATGTAGCGTCTTAATTTTCTTTTTAAGTATTATCCCACACGATTCACGACAGGGGATGAGATTTGACTAAGTGACGAAATGGTGGGAGCACACGTGGAGGTGATTCGAAAGGATGGTTCGACCGTTGAAATAAACTAGAGCACTTTCGGAATGAAATAAACGTATATTTGATGGTATAAGCTGGACGGGAATTTACTTCCACTTTACAACAAAACTATAGGCTATTGCCTTATACTTATGGATATTACAAGCGAGGAAAATATCTACGGGACGCTTTGTAATATCCTTGTTCGCTCGCCGTCGGGCATCTCGCGACTCTCCGTCTACTTTCGATTCTCTACCGAGAACCCATATCTTTCTGCGGTACACGTGAGGGTGCGTTCTCGCGCATCCTCTCGTCACCATCTTAACGCGTCATCAACGCCTAACAACCTTATTGGCTACTACACGTGCATGTCAAAATTTACCAGTAGTGCACGCGGAGAAAATCGCGGCTTGAAAATAAAGTACATTTTAGAAAAACCTAAACATATTTCTTAGTTTTTTTAATAAAGTTAGAACAGTTTCCATTTTTGTGGATTTTTCCTCAACAAAACTGAAATATCAGAAAAAATTGATGAATAGCAAGCGAATATTAAAATTCCACGCTCGATTTTTGGAAAGTTCAAATATTTGTTCAACTTTTGTCATGAGTCAATAAATTTTCATTTCTTATTAGTAAAATTTAAGAAAAATCTGAACCTTTTTATGTTTATCAAAAAACTACGAATTAATCTTAGATTTTCTTAAAAATCACTATATTTTCCACACGGAGAAAAAAACTAACAATAATATTGCTGAATTAACAATAAAACGTTTATATATCAACCCACAATAAATATCGTAAAAATATGACCGTCACTATTGCTAAACTGTCAAAATTTAAATTGTCAAAATTATTAACAATTCAAATATTCAATTTTGCAATATAATATACACTGAGAAAAAAAATTCTTTGAATCGATGAAATGAATTTCATTGAGTCCGAATTAATTGCATTAAATAAATATCTTTTTGACTCTATAATCATTTTATAACCACATAAATTCGTTTGATTCGTACTAACAAACCATCTCATTGAAATTTATTTTCTGAAATGAAAGAATCATTTTATGGACTGAATAACTAATTATTGTTATCAATACCATCTTTTATTCAAATTATAATTCCCACATGAAGCATTCCAACGTGAAAATCAATGAAATTCTTCTTCAATTTCATAACTTAGAGTTTCCAATGGAAATTGAACGGTATTGTACCTAAAATATGATTTCTTAAAAATCAAGTATTCGGTATAATGATTCATTTCTTCACCAGGATGATTGTTTGTTCTAAGTGAAAGTCTATTTCATAAAATGAATAGCCATGGTTTACAAATGATGAACTATTTCCATCACTACAAAATAATGCTAGATTAGGCTCATGAAATAATTATTATATTCAAGAACATGAACATTATAGGACCGAAAATGCTGTTATTTATCAACTGGTATAATCTAGAGGATAACAATGTCATTCATTTCAATGAAAGTAGTCTTTCCACACGATGAAATCAAATTATATACTCAATAGTTTTGAATTTTAATTCCAAGAGATTTGTCGTTTGAACGGAAAACTGAGTTTATGAGCACAATCAAATACTTTTTTAGTTCAAATTTCCAAGTAATCGTCTTAATGTGAGCTATTTCATGGAATAGGCTTGATATGAACGATGATAGTTTGGATGATTTTGAACTCAATGAAATAAGGCTTCATAATCCATGATTTCAAAATTCCATTCAAACAACCATTTCTTCTAAGGAATACATTTTGTTCCTTCATAATGAGGAAAATGATTAATCAAAATCAATAGAATGATTGTATCGAGTGACATGAAATTAATGAATCAGTTCATTTGAAATGATGATCATTTAATTTATTTTGAAAAATTATTCTATCCAAATCAATAAAGGAAGCCAATACAATTAGGATGAATGAGGTAAATGTATTTCATTGATTTCCAATTTATTTTGTTGAATGAATATATTTTCAAAATCACAAGAAACGTCCACAAATTATATCACGCTTGTCTCTGCTTTCTTCTGTATCTCGTTCACCATATCTGAAGATGATGCGACAAAAAACGAAGCAAAGAAAACCGTCATATGATTTATGGATGATGCCAATACTATTTTATACCGACAAAATAAGGCTATCTTATTTATGCCAATAAATTACCTGATTAAAAATTCTCATTCATAGTTGAAAAAGGATTTTATTGATCGCAAAATCGATTACTTTTGTCAATACTATCTTTGAAGTAAAAAAAATTGAATACATGTGGCGAAATTCCAGAGAGTTTTTTGCAAAGAAAGGGTTCATCGAGTCCATTGAATCGATAGATCGATCGAATGCGATGAATTCATTGGAATGAAGAAATATATTTTTGAAACAAAAGTGTGTTCAATTCACTCCGACAAATTGCGATCAGTTCTCAGAAGATGGCAATGTTTTCTCACAAGATATCTTTCTGCAGTACAGTTTGTATATAAAGAGCTAATCCACCCTGAACCTATAGTGAGTAATGTTTCGTCCAAATAAATATTTCTTCCAGATTACAGTATTGAACATCATCAGCGGATACAACTTCATAGGAGGAAAGCAGTTTCTTCGGACTTCTCTAACACAATAATCATCCGATCGAATAATCCAATTGTTTCAAATAAATTACAGATCACAAGAACTAGAAAGGCACCCCCGCCCTTGTACAGCTGCCCTGATCCCTTTTTATTCTGAAAATTTTTTAAAACATCATCCATCCAATCAAAACACAATTCATTGATTTGAAGAAAGATATATTAATATAAATAGCTTTTCTGAATGTTTTGAAGATCTTTTGGATTGAGGTGATTTTACAACAACTTTGTTACCAATAACTGATTTCATACATTCTATAAAATAGACCTTTTAGATTGGAAAAAATATTCATTGTCTCAAATATTTATTTGTTCGAACCAAATTTTCATTTTATACTCATAATGGAATTTCACTTCGAATTTAGGAAATCTTCATATCATTTGAATTGATATTCTTCTATTCTAAAAATTGTTATATTCAAATAATGACATATTCTATTGAAAGGAAAATGTATCATTTTGGCACTACAATTGGTTGTATAAGTGTTATGAATGGCTTCTGTCTATCAAATACATAATTCATTGAATCATATAGTATTTCTTTGATTCTAAAATCAAAATTTCTCATGCAATGATTTCTTTATCAATTCTAAGTATCTCATATTTCAGTCAATGATCCTACCACTTCTGCGTGAATCATATATTACATGAAGTTGATGCAATAACTCCACAGATACCATTGGATGAATCCATTTCTTAGACTCAAAGAAAAATTTATTGATTCAAAGCATTTTTTTTCTCAGTGTAGTTACATACAAAATTTGTATTTATATATTTAAAAAAATATCACTTTTGGCCGAGGAAAAAAATTGTTCGTTCGAATTTATCTTCACGAACATTCTATTACGATTTGTGCTAATCCATTCGTGAAGAAAAGGCGATTTCGAGTTCCAATGTTGTCTTAGCGAGATTCGAACCCGGGTCCTCCGAGTAGGAATCAAAGCCTTTGTCACATCAGCTGATCTCCAAGATGACAATTGAGTACTCAAATTGCCATATGTTGTAATCCTCGACTATGTTTAGAGTTTACGATGAAAATACATTCAAGAGAAACATAAAATTGTGCATATTGAATGGATGAATTGGGATTTGAATCACAGGAATTTTTTCATTAACGAATAAAACTTTTCAATTTTGTTTTTTTTTCAATTAAACGCATGTAGAATTTGTTGCTCAATCAAAAATTGGAATTAATTTTTGTGTTTGTGAATTCAAGAAAAAGTTGATCAAAAAAGGGTTAGCAGAAAAATGTATATCACTTGGATATCGTTTTTAACCACCTCCCGTAATGGTTTATAATTAATTTCTCAAGGGAATAATTATATTGTTTTATATGTTCAAAATATATAGCTGTTTTGACAATGAATGGATTTTGTTACGACAATTTGTTTTGTTCATTCAGTGATACTCATTGTTCTCGCTGCTTAATTTTGTTTCGTCAAATCAGCAATATGTATTGTGAGTTGAAATGGCAACTCATATTGTCATTTTAACCAGGGATTTTCAGCAATACAATTCTTGTTACTGAAACAATGTGCTGTTGCTGTAAGAGCAACAAATTATTGTATAACCAGCAATAAAATGTTAACAATTCTTATATTGCTGGTTCTAACATACACATTTTTTCCTGTTCAGCGACATTGTTCTCCGTAAAATACGGAAAAATTTCAGTACAACAGAGATTTCCCTGTACGTGGACGGAAAAATTCATGATGAACCGAAATTTTCCAGTTCCATGGTACCGGAAAATTACAATTTTTTTTAACAGTGTACAACGGATGTACTCAGAAGAATGCTAGCGTACTTAGATGGATAATAATTAATATAGTAATAATATATATAATAAAATAATACAAAAAAAGTATAATTCGGTCGGGTAATTAAGAAATAGAATACTGTACAGACCTATGACTGATTGAAAGTATATTTTTTGTCAGATGGACGAATTGAATCTTCAATTATACAGCCACGATGCATATCTGGAGTGTTCGTATGAACGTACTGGTGAAAATATTGGAAACAAAAGACATACCTGACAAAAATTTAGTTATTTAACAAATTTCATTTTTGGGCGTAATTATAAAAATCTTGGAGCGGAATTCCCTGACCTTGCAATGAGTTTCCCTGACTTTTCCCTGATTTCCCTGACCATTTTTCAATTCCCTGACTTTTCCCTGATTTCCCTGACCTGTCGCAACCCTGAGTACTCACAAGATGCAATCCTTTTTGAGTTTGCAACACAGGGTATTTATTGGAATAGGTATGTATTTCAAGAGATCAGTCTCGACTTTTGAATGTTTCCAGCCATAATTGTTCTACATTTTCAACTGCAGTATTTTTCTGTAACAAACACAGCTCATCCTCTTGGTCATCATCAAGATTAATATTTTTGATAGATTCTTGATGTGTTGACTCTGTTAGATGAGCAGTTTTTATAAATTTTCTTAGCTTCAAATATTCCTGGTACAATTTTCCTTTCGGATTTTTTGGAGGATGGCAATTCTTATTATGAGGAGTGAAATAAAAATTGCTCTCTTCTTTGGGGAAAAGAGTAACAATTTCTATGACCCACAGAGAGAACTGCTCGGGTGTAACCCTGAAAAATTGTAGAAACAGCAGATAAAAATAAAGTACAAATACAGCACAGGAAATTCAAAACATAAACTCACCTATGTGATTTTTCAAAAAGTACCATCAAGATTTCATTACATAATTTTTGTCTATTCGCTTCAGTGAATTTTATACGGTTCAATCATGTTTTTCCGATTATAGTTTTCTGAAGGAGCCGTTTCAATACCTGTATTTGGAAATTCCCCTTTCAGATAATTCAAGTCAAACTTTCTTTTTGCTGAAGACAAAATTCTTACCTGTCCTGTACCTAAAGAAGTTTCTGCATTATTTACAGTCGATCTAATGTTGAGTGTGGGAAAAGAACATGTTGGATCATTGTTTCTTTCACCATTATTATCTTGTCGATTCTTATGATCATTCTTCTGTTCATTTGTATCATCATCTTCTTCCCTATCCGTATTATAATTTGGTAGTTCTTTTTGATGTTCATTCGTAATATGATTTTCTACCTTATTTAGATGAGTATTTTTTTGTTCACTTTTACAGGATATATCTCAATCTACAGCATCAATATAGACATAATTGAAATATTCATATTGATAACGCTAAACTCCAGTTTTCATGTTTTTATGGGGTTGAATTAGTTAATTTAGTATGAAAACTGAATCACAGGAATCGTCTAACTACAGGTTCATATTGATTACAATCGAGATGGAATTTAGAATAAAATAATTTCAAAACTATTATGGCCACAAAAATATATCAGAATGAAGACTCTTAAGGGGCTATAAGTATATGAGTAGCTCCATCTGTTGGCACTAACTATCGGTTGGCTAGGTAACTCGAGATGGAATTCATGAAATAATCTGAACTTCTCAAGCATGATTCTTTGGTACCTCATCTATGTCTGTAGTGAACCAAAATTTTGAATTTCAAAAAAAATTTCTTCAAAAAGTGTGCTTTTTGTCGGAATTCAAAATTTGAGTTCACCACAGACATACCCGAAGAGAACATGAAGCTTCAGCGAACGTTCAGATTAGATGTGTATAGATCGGGCCGAAGGTTCATTAGAGGTAACTTTTACATTCACAAACGTTTGACAAAGGTTCTACGGACGTTGAAATGTCCGCCTCGAAATACGTTCAGAAAACATAGATGGAACGTTCGCTGAAGGTTCATCGAAGGTTTGACGAAGCTTCACAAAAGTATCTATACTTATATTAATTTTGATTAATTTATATGAAAAATAAATTAATTAATAAACATGAATTATTATAAAATAATCTGAGTATAGATATGTTTGTGAAGCTTCCTCAAACCTTCGATGAATCTTCAATGAACGTTCCATCTATGTTTCCTGAAAGTATTATGAGGCGGACATTTCAACGTTCGTAGTACCTTTGACAAACGTTTGTGAAGCTAAAAGTTAGCTTTCATGAACCTTCGATCCGATCCATACAGATCTAATCTGAACGTTCGCTGAAGCTTCATGTTCTCTTCGGGTAGATGAGGTACCAAAGAATCATCCTTGGGAACTTCAGATTACTCTATGAACTCAATTTAGAGTGATTTGGTTAGATAAACTGCATTAGATGGAGCCATCTATACGCTTGTATCTTCTTAATTCAATGTGTAATGATTTTCACTTATTCTTACCAAAATAATGCCGTTTTGTAGGGTACAAGAACTTCTTTTTTTCAAAAATATATGACGGTGCCCGACGTGGGAAATTAATTGGCTAACATCAGATATGGAGATTTCAAAAAAAATACTCTCATTTATTCCATTTTCTAAAAAATCATGGACTATTTTTTGATAATCAGATATATTGGAGATTTCAATTGATTATGTGAATTCCGAATTAGTATCAAATGCGCGTAAAATATTCTTGGAATGTTCTGACAACGTTTGAGGAACATTTTTACACTGGTCCCAGATAGCATTGAATGTCCTGTGGACGTTTTAGAAACATAACCTTGGTTTTGCGCGCTTCGTCTCCGTGGAGTAGGTTTAAATACGTTCAGAGAACGTTCATTTTTGATGCACCTGAATAAGTTCCCAGTACGTCTTTTTCATCTACCACGGGACGTTCTCGTTACGTTTCCCGAACGTACTTTCATGAAAACTAATCTATACAAACATACGCGTAGTATCGCAGAACGTCATTGACATCTTCATTGAACACGTCCCCAGAACGTCGCATGGTGGACATAAATTGAATATCACAGAACATTTGTATGTCCCTGGGACGTACATGCGACGTTTTTAGAACGTCTTGGGATTTTATTTGGACATTTTCTGTGAGAGCAAGTACGTTTTATGAACGTTCAGAAAACCTCCCAATGCTATCCGGGGTGACACTTGGGATAATATGTTTTGTCGAGATTTCGACAATTGTCCATTTTTTTTCCAATTGAAAGTTTTTTTCAAATACCTATGAAGTTTGCAACGTATTTCATCTTCCCATCATCAGGTATATCAAGGTCAGCGAAAAAAGCACCAATAAAATTCTTCAAATTCACGTCTTCCATGTTTTCTGCGTCAGAAAAACATTTTTGTTACAGGTCAAGAATAGGATTTAGAATATACTTTGAACACATAGCATCCAAAACCGAATGACATGGTGAAGAATTAACCAAAAGCAGGGTTGCCAGCGAGTCACTTTTGTCACTTTTAATCACTTTTTTCAAACCGACTTACTTTTTCCCACTATTTGAGAAAAAATGGCACTACTGTCACTATTTCAGAGCTCAAGTATGGTAAAATTCATTTTTTCATTGCATGACCTCTATTTGATCGGAAAAATATATTCTCATTACATCATTAATTTTTTTTCTGCTGAAAAATATATTTTTTCATATTATTAATATATTGTGTATATATTCCCAAAAGTATTCAGCATATTATATCAATATATTTGTGACAGACTGATTCTAACTATGATATTAATATAACTCGGATATATTTCTGCTATATGTGATGAAGATTATAAACGAAATATAATAATATCACTGCAGTAAAATAACAAAGATATCAATAAAACAGTTAACTCTTGTTGAAACTAGGGATGGGTGATATTGCATCGATATTTTGAGTATCGATACTTTTCTGATCGATTAATCGATGTTTCCATCGATATTTTTCCCCGATATATCGAAGCATCGATATTTTGTCAATGAATATCGATATTTTGTTTAAATTTTATGTATATATATATATATACATAAACTCACATCAACCAGTAAATTTTCTAAGTTAGGAGTTAATAGGATGCATGAAGAATAGAAGAAAGGAGTACGATCGCGATACTCGTGTATACAGTCGTTGGATTTAATCCGTTCCCTCCCATCTTTGATGAATTATGGAAAACTGAGTCATAAGCTAAGTTCGTTTAGTGGTGTCCCAAGTTACCTCAACTTACTCCAAGTATTTTGGATTCGCTATTTCCAGTTATAGAAACGAAATGATTGGTTTGGTACAAGTTGGAGCAACTCGGAGCAGGTAGAACGAACGAACCTATAATTCACAAATTCTTGATAAACATTGAAATTCAACCATCTAAACATTTTAGAAACGATTCACGTTGATCCATGATATTCATCCATGATTGATGGTTTGAAAGTTTTTGAATTGAATATTATTATTATTATTATTATTACAATCGCAATTGATTTATGGGTGTTCTTAAATTGTTGGAATAGGGAAGGAACGGATCAAATCGGTAGGGCCAATTGACTCGTATGTGAATGAGCCTGAATGGGCTGTTGACCCGGAAGAAAATAGACCCGTATGAAATTCAACCTGAAGAAATTCCTAACAATGGTAAGGTAGCGAGTGCCCGAAAAGCCATTGACTCGAATGCGGTGAAGTTTGTGGTTATTTGAGAAGAGCTAGAAACTTCTGGTGATTATTCTCGGATGCACAAATCATTGCTTTGTGGGCAACTGCAATTTTGGGCACTTGCTACCTTACCGGTCACTATTATGATGATTAGAGCATTTTTAGTAACATGTAGTGATTTTTTGGGTTCAACTTCAGTCAATTCTATTTCCTTTAGTCCAGTCGGGCTTGTTCACATATGGCCATTGGTAGGGGGTCTTTTTGCCGAAAACGTTTTTCGCCGAATACACTGGAATTTGACAATCGATAGTCACCTCTAGATATCACTAGGAGATTTCGTAGTGATCTCTAGAAATGACTAGCGATTGTCGAATTAAGTTTATTTGGCGAAGAACTTTTTCGGCAAAAAGACCCCCTACCATGGCCATTTGAGCCCACAGACTCCTATATAATATACTAAACCGCGAACTGTTGAGAAATTGAATGAGGCAAATTTCTTTAGTAGAGGGGATAATCGTGTAGGCAGCCATTTGTAATAGGAACAGTACAAAACTCGATATTTCCGACATTTGTGCAAATTTTGCAAACTCAATACGAAGAAAAATAACATAGTATTGAAATTCGCACAATTTGCACGAATATCGGGAGCATTCACTATATACATCCCATAAGAAAATGTGTATTTATTTTTCCCTATTACGAATGGCGGCGCCCACCATTCTCTAACACATATGAATTTTTGTATACGTGTATTTGCTCAGCTTGAGGAACACATCCTATAGCATGTTCGCGGTCTAGTGTATTATATCGAAGTCTGTGAAGCCTTCCGAAGTAGCTGATCTGATCATGTGGTCAGCTACTTCGGAAGGCTCCTGTGTTTGAGCCCTACCATTAAATCCACCGACTGTACATCCCCCACAGCACCACAGTCCCAGAAGAATTCCTAAAGAATTCATAAAGAACCCACTCAGTTCAATAAGAATTCTTCATAAATTCTACCGGGACTGTGGTGCTGTGTGAGATATACCCTATGAAAGTAGAGGTCAGCAGGTTCAAACAGAAATTGGTCCAAATAAAATAGACCCAAATGAAAATAAGCCCGCAAAATCTTCACGTGTTAGGCCTGTGCCACATGGAGTTGAAAAAGGGCGGAAAGCGGAACCCTTGATTGAGATAGAGGCAAATATTCACCTCTCCTTTCAACCAAGGGTTCCACGTTCCGCTTTCCGCCCTTTTTCAGCTCCATGTGACGCGAGCCTTAGGCTGGGCTGTCCGGAACGGAACGATCCTAATTGGTAGAATACTAGTCTTCTTTGAATATAACTATAACAATACAGGGATTCACTAATTGTGAGCGTTCCGTTTCGGACAATCCGGCTGCATGGGAGCCTAGCCTTACTGGTCATCCCTCAATTTCCATTATGGTTATTAAAATTTTTTCGGGCTCATTTTCTTTCGAGTCCACTAACTCCTACCCCATGAGGGAAGTATCAATTTGCGAAAAAATAACTTAACAATATCAAAGAGTCTGATCTTTGGTGGAGAAAACAAGAGTCCTACAAAGTGAGAAACAAAAAAAAAGTACCATATCCTCACAATCATAACTGAAATCGTTTAATCATTTGTAAGAAATGTATTATCTTAAAAATGTTGAAAGGGGTAGTGCTTGAGTGTTAAATATAGAAAAAATATGGCATATCCATGGATTATTTTTCGTGAAACGGCAGAGATGCCATTATTCCCTAGAAAAATCCGTAGCATCTGATGATTGGTCATTTCTTGTGCAACCAGCCAATCATGTTTTCAATTTGAAAAGAAATGACCAATCACGAAAAATCTACGGATTTTTCTAGGGAATAATGGCATCGCTGAGAAACGGGAACATATATGACATTCAACCTACTGTTCGCTAAATCATATACATATATCTAGCAATGTTCTTGTTTCTCCCCTCGGATAAGATCAGCCATCTTGAATTTTCTAGGATCTGCGCTGGCCTCTATGAGGTCGTTTGTGAATACTTTTTGCATGGATCAATCAATTGTAAACCCTCAGTCAATGAAATGACCAATAAGAATGTACAGGTGTCTAAGAAGTTCTTATTCTTACTGCAAATGGTAACCATTTAGCACACTTCTCTCTGGAGGTTTCTGTACTCTAGTTTTAAGCAGAGTGACCAACTTTTCACTCGATGATTATGCATTTTCAAGTGATTTTATTATGCACTTCCATGCAGTTTTATTTACCACCAAATTATGCAGCAGGGTGACCAATTATGCATGATTTATGCACTTTTTCTCTTAGATCAGCTAATCACAGTATCTTATTGAATCAATAGCTTTGTTCGTTCTAACGTATTCCAAGTTGCCCCACTCTGCTTCAAATATTTTTGATTCGCTCTTCTAGTTATAAGAACGAATTGATTGGTTTGGTGTAGGTTAGGGCAACTTAGAACACATTAGAACGAACATAGCTAGTGAGAACAGTTAAGAAGTTCTGGAAATAGTCACTAGATTCATGCACTTGATATCAAAGTTGCTAGGCAAAATCTTCAGACTCTGATGATTGGTCAGTTCTTGTACAACTGGCCAATTATATTTTGAATTCCGAAAGAAATTACACACTGTTAAAAATTTCTTGAAATTTCATCCATTTTTCAAGTAAATTAGTGAATGAAATTTTCAATTCTTGGTGACTGAATAAGGAAATCAATCACATGTGATTGAATTTTCAATTTTTGCTATATTATGGAGCCTTCCGAAGTAGCTGACCAGATGATCAGGTCAGCTACTTCGGAAGGCTCCTATATCACCCATAATAGTATAGTTTGGTAACTGAATTCTCATTCATATGTGATTGAAGTTTCAAGAACTTTTTGAATCGCGTGAGTGAAAATTGCTTCCATTACATGTGATTGAAACTTCATGCAGAAATTTTTAGCAGTACCAATAAACGAAAAGTTTGAAGATCTTTATAGGATTTACAGTAACTAATTCTACTTATTTCAATTATTTAGATTCTTCCAAGTTATAACTGAATAAAATTTTTAGTATACTGTATGCACTTTCATGCACCGATTTCTTAAAATTATGCATCACATCATGTATTATGCAATATAATTTTCTTCCATGCAAATTGATCTCAAATTATGCACAAAATGCATAAATTACGCAGTGTTGGTCACACTGGTTTTAAGGTACCATTTCATGGGAGCTTCTGCATTAAGCGTCAACATTGGGAGGAAAGAGACAACCCGTCGCCCCTCTCGTTTCTTCCAGTGTTGACGCTCGGCGCGAAAGCTCCCATGGAGTAGTATCTTTATCCATTGCCGTAGCAATGCTTTAATAGCTTCTTTTCTTGATGGACTTTACTTGTGTATATGATCCAGTTGTTACCGCGGGATTTCGAGTTCAAAAACGCAAGTATGTAGGTATCACATCAAAAACCCTGGTGAAAGGGAAGCGTGTAGTAGAAAGTGTCAGGAACGTGGTTGAAAAGTATTTGGAACGTGGATTTAAGCGTATACCGAGCGTCAGGTGGAACATTAAGAGTGGTTCGAACATATATTTGAAGTGTGTGAAGCTTATCGGAAGAGACTCCAATTTCATGGGAACCGGACTTTACGCCCGGAAGCGTAGTTGGAGAGTGGATAGGAAGCATATAAGAAGTATTAGAAAAGTAATCTGAAACATTCTTACCCTTCCGTTACCCTTTATGACACGCTTCCCTTTCACCAGGGAAGTTATTATTATTATTTTGATTTTTCATTTAGTATCAAATTTGGAAATTTCCATCAATTTTAAGTTTTTGGATAATAATTTTTTACTCTAACTTCACTTTGATTTAGCTATTTCAGAATTGTGTTTTGTGAATAATTCGCATTGAAAAGATGGTGAAAGTGAAAAAGAGTAGAGCGTAGTTATATTTTGAAAAATCTAAAGAGTTCTTTAAGAACTCTTCAAGATATCTTTTCGAATCCTATACGTGTTTCATAAGACATCTTTTAGGATTCGTTTCGGTATCTTTTAGAACGTTTTTTAAGACTTCTTACAAACGCATTGAGACTTCTTAAAGATATCTTTAAGATGTCTGAATGTTAGTTGGGATTCTAGTATTCTTCTTATGTTACATTCTAATTCAAAATCTAATATGAAATTAAAAAAATCATACTCTAATAATCATATGGAGATATAATATCTTAAGCTAGGAACATTGTCACTCAAGAAAGCAAGTTTTCAAGTCAGAAAAAACTAATTTGCTCTCATCTTCAAAGTTATAAGATTATTTTGTTCTCATATCCTTCCATATGATTATCTTCATATTCTTAAGTTCTCGCACATTTTCTTGTATGTTTCCTGTGGTATCCAAATGTAATAATTGATATATAAGTTTGCCGTTAGTCGTCATAATTGAATAAGAATTTGAAATATATTTTATATGATGTCATAATCATATTATATTTAATGAAATGTACAATTTCGGAAATTTAATTGATGTGATGTGATATATATTTCAATATCAATAAGATGCTCTTGAATATCAAATTCATTGCATCGATTTGGAAAATTGAATTTCTATAAGGCTTCTGATACTCAATTTATGAAGTTCATGAGATTTCAACGAGCTTTGTGGAATTTATCAAATTTTGATGTACATTGGTCACTACTTTTATGAAAAAGTATCAGAATTTATGAAATTTTCTTTACAGGGGAGTAACAGTGTATGTTGAAATATGATGGATGAAGGTTTAACAAATTGATTGAATGAATGCACAGAGAATGATGAAATGGTTGGGTCGCATTAGTAGATGGAGAATAGATATGAACCAGTCTGATGATCCATTTTGTCTAATATTGATAAAAACATCGATAAAAATATCGATATATCGTTATCAATATTTTTTGATCCGATAATCGATGTCAAACCATCGAATGGAATCCAAAATCGATATTTTTTATATCGATACTTTTTTCATCATCGCCCATCCCTACTGGGAACCCGATTTTTTAAACTGAAAGAAAGTTTTCTTTGCCCTCAATTCTGATCAATCTTTTTTTCAATGGACGAGAATTCAAATCAATGGAGGAAGGGTTTATCAAACTGAAACAAAGAATTTTCGAGTTGAAACAAGAATATTTTCTTTCTTAGATTTGAAGAACATGATCTCAATTTAATGGAAAATATTTCCATAATAATGAATTACACAGGTCAACATTTGATCTACGCTGGACCGCCAGGAACTAAGTGGGTATCTATAGGTTTTTGGGGTCGCTGATCACGATGAAGGGGTCTATATGACCCCATCACGTCAGGATCAAGGTCAAATAAAGGTCAAACATCTTGAATCGAAAAATATAATTTTTTTGACCACAGATTATGAACGAGCGGGAAATTTTATATCCAGATATACTTTCAGGTTTTAATCATAGTCATATCTGCAGGTCATATGGAGGTCATCTGTAGGTCAAATTCTTCTTTCGAATGTTTTGTCTGATATTAGGTTGCGAAGTCTCTTGGATTAGGTGACTTTTATGTTTTCGAGGTCGCTGATCACGATGAGGGGGTCTATATGACCCCATCACATCAGGATCGAGATCAAATGAAGGTCAAACATCTTGAATCGAAGAATATAATTTTTTTGACCCAAGATTATGAACGAGCGGGAAATTTTACATCCAGATATACTCTCACCTTTTTTATCAAAGTCATATCTGCAGGTCATATGGAGGTCATCTGTAGGTCAAATCCTTCTTTTGAATGTTTTGTCTGATATTAGGTTGCGAAGTCTCTTGGATGAGGTGACTTTTATGTTTTCGAGGTCACTGATCACGATGAAGGGGTCTATATGACCCCATCATATCAGGATCAATGTCAAATGAAGGTCAAACATCTTGAATCGAAAAATATAATTTTTTTGACCCCAGATTATGAACGAGCGGGAAATTCCTCATCCAGATATACTCTGACGTTCTAATCAAAGTCATATCTGCAAGTCATATGGAGGTCATCTGTAGGTCAAATCCTTCTTTTGAATGTTTTGTCTGATATTAGGTTGCGAAGTCTCTTGGATTAGGTGACTTTTATGTTTTTGGGGTCGCTGATCACGATGAAGGGTTCTGTATGACCCCATCACATCAGGATCAAGGTCATTTGAACGTCAAGTGGAGAAAAAACCATCGAAAAAACCTGAAAAAATTCACACACATGTTTTTGTAGTTGCTGAATCCGAATCAGGCGTTTTTCACACTTTGGATCTATCCTAGAGGTCATTGACGGTCATTTCAAGGTCATTTTGAAGTGTTCTTGAGATGAAAATGTGAAGCATGGTTCGAAAAACCTGGAAAAATTCCTGCCTATGTTTCCGAGGTCTACGAATCGGAATATGACCTCGGTTAACCTACATCAGGTCAGGTTCAGGGTCATTCGATGATCAAATCGAGCGGGGACTACCGAAACATCCATAAAAATACATACACATGTTTTTAAGATTCCAAAGTCTGAATTTGAAGTATGTTTAGTCTTGCGAAGTTTTTCTAGCAGACATTCGAGGTCATTCCAATGTCTTTTTTAAGTTATGTTATATCTGAGTCAAACAGGTATAGATCACGGAGAAATGTAAGAAGGAGTAAATTTCTATTTATCAGTCTAAGTTTTAATGCAAGGTCGGTTGACCACTAACAATTCCAGTCAAGAGTCAATCCAATGTAAAGTAGAGTAATAACCTTCAAGAGATGCGCAAAAATTCATACGTGTGTTTACTGAATACAATACCGTAGCTTGTTTTAAGCAGTGACGCCTCCTTGTGGTCATTCTTGATCTCTCACGCAGAAAGCAAACATAGGAGACACGTTCAAGCCGATATTTCTTGTGAATCTACAGCCTCACCTAAATCGTCATGTCAGCTATATCACTCATCGGTTCGAGAACGTTTCCGTTGAGTGAGAAATGATCTTCTAATTGCTTGTCTTTTGTGAGTTTCATTTGACTCTCTCTCTGCAAGTTCCAACAATAGTCTGCTAGCATATTTTCACCCCAAACTCCTTGATACCTTACTTCAAATTATCTTAGATCCTGGTGCATCCTCTCACCTTGCTCTTCGCTGAAGTCCCCTCAGTTTTCGGGGAAGTAATCGATATGAGAGTGCAAAAAGTGGAGTTTCAGATTCATAAGACATCCAACTTCTTTAAAGTCATTCAACATTCTAGAAACAATATCTTTATAACCAGGATCTTTGTTATTTCCTAAGAAATTTTTCGTCACTTCTCTGAAACTTTGCCATGCAGCTTTTTCTTTATCGGTCATTAGTCCTTCAAATTCCTCATTTTTTAACATCTCTCTTATCTGAGGTCCCGTGAAAACACCCTCATTTATTTTAGTTTCAGAAAGCGATGGAAATATTTGAAAGATATGCATGAAAGCATCGCTTTGATTTTTGCGCATTGCTTTAACAAATTGCTTCGCAAGACCTAATTTGATGTGCAATGGCGGTAGAAGAACCTTTTGTGTAGGTATCAAACTTTCTTTCAAAACATTTTTGACGCTTGGAGTTAAATTTCTTCTAGGAGGCCAGACTTTTCTCACATAGTGTTCATCTCGAGCTCGACTATTCCACTCGCAAATAAAACATGGATATGGAATGAATCCTTTTTGTAAGCCGAGCATGATGGTACTTATTTTCAAATCACAACAAATATCCCATTTATGTTTATCATATTTCAATTTTTGTAATAAGAGATGCAAATCATGATACTCTTCTTTCATTGAAACAGAATGAGCAACGGGTGAAGGGGCATACAAATTCCCATTGTGAAGCAAAATAGCTTTCAGATTTCTTATCGAGGAATCTATGAAAAGACGCCAATGACAAGGTCTGTATTCAATGTCAAATTGCTCAACCAAACCTCCGATATCACTGCAATAAATCAAGTTGCTTGTTTTTGTAAAAAAACTTTCTAAACGGTTTGTCTCTTAAACGGTAATATGTAACGTGCGTTCCAGAAGCCAAGCATTTTTTTTCTTCGAGTCTTGACGCCAGAAGTTCGGAACTTTCTTTTGAAAGGCCCAAATCTCGACAAAGATCACTCAAATCAGCTCTGGCAAATTGTTCTTGATTTCTATTGCCCTCATCTTCTGAACCTGATGAAATTTTGTGAACTTCCATTTCTTCTTCTTCTTCTTCTTCTTCTTCTTCTTCTTCTTCGGATGTATCGGAGGATGTATCGGAGGATTGATCTAGCATTTCAACATTGTCTGATGTATGATCTGCATGAGTTAAAACTTCTTGTTCACTTGTTTCTATATCCATACTACTATCATTAGATTCAGCATCAATAAATACAGGAAAAGTTACTGATGCTACGTGCGGATAAATGATAAATTTCTTATTATGACGATTATAACCATGTAGATTAGTTGAACGAAAGTAGCAATTCAACGCGTGATTTGATGGCTTTCCCCATTTCATCGGAGAAGAAAATATCTGTCTGTTCTTTTTGTCCAAAATATTGCGGCATCTACTACAGACAACTTTTGGAGTGAAGGAATTAGTTAAAGAATCAGTTTCGATTGCGAAGCATTCATTATATTTTTTTTTCAATGTTTCTGAGAATGTGAATTTAATTTTCGTCGTGTACTGCCCGCAAACAACACAAAAGATGTCCGGACTGTTTTTGCAAGGACTTTGACTTGTCACATTTGACTCTACAGAGGCCAAGTTTCCCACCAATGTAGAGCTACGGTCGCATGATGACGACACCTGCGGGCCCGCTTTCCTACCTTGACCAGCCTCCGATTCTGGGTTTCCCGAAGCTCTGTCTCGTAATACGTTTCCGTGTGGTTGCCATGACGGCATGAACGCCGCAACCCAGGGACTTCGCCAGATAGTGAGACAACTCCGTTGCCCACCGTCACCACGTGGAGGTGCCCTGGGTGCAACCACACGTTGATTTGTTGTTGAAATGCATTGAGATGTATGAACTGTATAACATGAGTATGTGAAGATAAAAATTTTGCGTCTCAAAACGTCCATCCTGATGTAATGACACGTCAAGGGAGGAAACCAACACGTTTGATTTTCAACACACTCGTACCCCATAACTCGCAATTTACTTGCAGGGTTCTCCACTTGTTCTTGAAATGACCTTGAACCTCGTCTTCTGGGGGTCAAACGACTTCAGATTCCGATTCGCGGACCTCGGAAACATAGGTAGGAATTTTTCAAGTTTTTCGAATCTTACTTCACATTTTCATCCTAAAAACACTTCAAAGTGACCTTGGAATTATCTTGGATGACCTCTAGGATAGATCCAAAATGTGAAAAAACGCCTGATTCGGATTCAGCAACTACAAAAACATGTGTATGAATTTTTTCAGGTTTTTTCGATGGTTTTTTCTCCACTTGACCTTCAAATGACCTGGATCCTGATGTGGAGGAGTCATACAAATCCCTTCATCGTGATCAGCGACCTCGAAAACATGAAAGTCACCTAATCCAAGAGACTTCGCAACCTAATATCAGACGAAACATTCAAAAGAAGGATTTGACCTACAGATGACCTCCATATGACCTGCAGATATGACTCTGATTAAAACGTGAGGGTATATCTGGATGTAAAATTTCCCACTCGTTCATAATCTGGGGTCAAAAAAATTATATTTTTCGTTTCAAGATGTTTGACCTTCATTTGATCTCGATCCTGATGTGATGGGGGCATATAGACCCCTTCATCGTGATCAGCGACCTCGAAACATAAAAGGCACCTAATCCAAGAGACTCCGCAAACTAATATCAGACAAAACATTCAAAAGAAGGATTTGACCTACAGATGACCTCCATATGACCTGCAGATATGACTTTGATAAAAACGTGGAGGTATATCTGGATGTAAAATTTCCCACTCGTTCATAATCTGGGGTCAAAAAAATTATATTTTTCGATTCAAGATGTTTGACCTTCATTTGACCTTGATCCTGACGTGATGGGGTCATATAGACCCCTTCATCGTGATCAGCGACCCCAAAAACCTATGGATACCCACTTAGTTCCTGGCGGTCCAGCGTAGATCAAATGTTGACCTTTGTTATTTTTTCCATTGATAACAAGACTTATCAGAATGAGGGCGAAGAAATTTTCTTCGAATCCAAGAAATTGGGCTCTCAGTGTACTATGAACATCCTCAGTAGATGATTATCCAAAACATTTGTAGGTTCTAAGCATGTTTATATCACATGTAGAACACCCGTGTACTGCTTAGGTATCAGTATTATGGAGAAAAATTGATTTCCCACTTGTTCATTTATTTATCATAATATCTCACCATTGCATCGAGATCTTGTAGATCTTACCTCTCGTACAATCGTACCTCTCAATACCGTGTTTTTTTACTCCAATGTTTTTTCCATTTGAATATAAGAAACTATGGGAGATAGTATTGAGAGACCCGACTGTATTTGAAAATACATTGATAACATTTCATCTAATTGACGTTATGTCGTGGATTTGACACTGAACGTTGAGAATCAGGTATGTATGGATATTTTTAAAACGTTATTCAGTTTCCTATCTTCGAGTGAGAAGTTGATCATTATTTTTCAAAAACGAGTACCCGAGAAAAAATCGTTAGATCCAATGGGATCTAGTTTTTGATCAGATTTAAGCAAATTCATAAAACTATAATTGTTCACAATGGGAAAATATTTTCAATGATTGTGTTGCTAGTATACTCAATGCAGAAAATGTTACTCTTGCTTTAATGCATAAATATAAACAAGAAGCGGCTGAAATCAAATTATGTTGTACAGAATCGAGTGAAAATTTTGTAAAAACATTTATTAGAATAAGATGGCACTGGCATGCGCGCTTCGTGAGGAGAAACAAAGAATTTCAATCTACAACCAATAAGAAATTCCAGGAATTCAACATTGAAAAACAAGTTTAAAGTATATCCCACTTTCTGCTGTAAGAAGAGGCACTTCGCAATTGCGTATTGATTGCAATTGATTATAGAACATATGTTTGTTCGCTTACTCTTTAATATCTAGATTTCTTCAATATAGATTTGAATTTCAAAATATTAATAACAATCAAAGGGATACATACAGGGCGAGGAATTTATCTTTAGACAACTAAATATCTCGGTGGGATCACTTTTTTTTGGAAAATGTTTCATGCAAAAGTTGTTGTACAAAGAGGGGGCCACAAAACTACGATATCAGTTTCATCATAGATACCCACACAGCACGCAGTTCTTGAAGATATCTAAAAGAATACTCAATTGAGAGATCTTCATGAACGTTCTTGAAGACTTCTTAAAGATATCTTTCAGAAGTGTTGGGAAGAAATCTTGTGAAAGATTTCTAAAAGATGTCTCGATTCAAGACATCTCCAAGACGACCATGCGAGATATCTTAAAGATATCTTTGAGAAGCGTTTGAAAGATATTTTCCTGGAAGACTTTAACCAAATATGTTTAAGAAGATAGATTGTCAGCAGGTTTAGGTTATAAATACCTGATCATATGAATTGACATGAATAACACTCGGAATGTGCTTTGATTTATAATCGAATTACACATGTGATAAATTCGGTCACAAATCGAAAGCTTGAAAAATCTATAAACATGCCAAGAGATCTTAAATTATGCGAAAATTACGATTTTGTAACCTTCTAATACCCGCACTGGAATTAACGAATCCTCAAGACAAATATTTTACAAATTACTGAACTTTTTAAGCTCAATTTTATGTACAGCCTTCGAGTAAATTCACAAAAAATCTCATTCATACTCATTAATTCTCCGTAATTGAAGTTATTCTTCAATAACGTTGAGATAGGAATAATTTACCCGCACAGACAAAAAGAGCTATTTTAGATATCTGAAAGATGTCTTTGAAAACTGCAAGAGCTCTACAAGACCTTTCCAAAAGATCTCTCTTCGTGAGCGAAGAGATGTCTTATGCAACACCAATAGATATCTTTTAGTTGTCTTCAAAAAATCTGAAAGACATCTTCAAGAAATGTTTAAGAATTCTCAATGATTTCTTGAAGATGTCTTTAAGAGCTCTTGAAGAGATCTTAAATCCTTCTTGAAGAATTCTTAAATCCCTCCTGAAGACTTTCTGAAGAACTCTCTAATATCTCTTGAAGATTTCTTGAAAGTATTATTGAAATGTCTTGATTAAAATATTAAAATATCCATAACCATACGAATTCATTCATTGTTTTGATTTATTAATTTGAATAAACGCTTATCAAAACATATGAGGTGTTTGCATATAATTCGAATGCAAAAATACTTCATGCATGTATATAACCTAAATTCAAAATATTTTAACATTCAATTTCATTCACTTGAATCTGAATTTCGATGCATTCTATCTTGCACAAAAATGTGAAATTTGATGGAAATTTAATTCACGTACGTACATAAAAAAGAAAGTACAATGGATAAAATAATAAATTGATATTCCTCTAATATATGATTCTGCATAATGATAGGTTAGTTTTTGCAAATAGGATCATTCGCTACAAAACAAAATATATTATTGTAATGTAATTGGTTACACGTTTCTTTTCTGCAGAAATACTTTTATTATCCAGTATTGGATCTTGAATGTTTATGTATATATAATTAATAGGTTCGTTCGTTCTACGTGCCCTGAGTTGCCCCAACTTGTACCAAACCAATCATTTCGTTGCTTAAACTGGAAGTAGCGAATCCAAAATACTTGGAGCGAGTTGGGGTAACTTGGGACATCGGTAAACGAACTTAGCTAATATTGCACAATATCATCGGCGTCGTCGTTCCTCACTGCACACGTGAAACAAATGCGCGGGACACTGTGAATAACTATACGTGAATTACTGCAATGTCCTATCTAATTCTCTTTGGTCTAATTGGTCTATTGGGATTGTTCTAAAGGTGCTCTTGAAGATATCTTCAAGAAATGTTTATGAGTGTTCTTGAATATATCTCAATTACAGTTGTCTTATAGAACTCGCGCAGCAAGAGATCTTTCATACTTTCATCTTTAAGATGTCTTTTAGAAATGTCTTGAAGATACATGAATTTAGGACTCTCTCAGACGTCTTGAAGAACTGCTTGCTGTGTGGGTAGGAAGAATCTGTGGTATCCCCGACCAACTTATCTGACATTTGTGTATATAATAACAGTTTTTTCAAAAGATCACTTCTACTCTGAAAATGTACACCACTGACACGATTGTTATATTGACAATCATAAGCATCAAAACCGAACTGTCTCTGTAGCTCAGGTCACTGAAGCGTAAGTACATTATAAGATGCGCGAGTTTGATTCCCACAACCTCAAGGATTGAGATTGAAGTCAACTTCATAGGAGTGCGAGAGCGACAAAGACAAATATGGGGGGAGGGAGGAGAAGGAAAAAGAAGAGGGTTAGAATTTTTTTTCATGAATAAATTCAAGCTTCTTTCAAGACATTTTTATGAATTTTGCAAGACATCTTTAAGCAATCTTGAAGAACTCTTTTAGATTTCTTAATTTCTTCTTAAAGATATCTTGGAAAAGTCTCCGAGACATCTTTTAGAAACCTATTCATCTTGCATAAGACATCTTTTCGAATACGAAAAGATATCTTTTAGAAAATTCTTCAAGACTTCTTGTACTTTTGGAAGATATCTTTTAGAATTCTAAAAGATATCTTCGTGTCTGTTTGGGATATGGCGTTATGATCGATTAAAATGGGGTCAACATCATTTTTCCAAACGGGAACCCCCACTTTTTATTGCATATCTCGATTCTACGCAAAAAACTGAGTAACTTTTGCATGAAATGTTTTTTCAAATTTTTGAAGATGGCGCCACAATCGATGAAAAATAAAGTCTATGAAACAATATGCGGATATCTTTTGGAATGCATCCAAGATCCGAAATAGCTCATTCGAATGTTGTTGTCAAGAGAGAGGACGAGACAATGGCGATATCAGTTCCATACCCAGCCAACCATGGATTGGTTCCAATCATTGGTCAATTTGATTGATTCCAATGACATTTGCTAATAATTGATCATTTATTTGGGAATTATGTAGGATCTTTATGCGCATGTCCATTCATTGGATAATGATTGATCGAAAATTGATCATTTCTGACGGGCCAATTGTTGGTCGCTAATGCGGACATAGAACAGGACAATTATTGATCAATCTCGTGGTCCATAGAATTGACCAAAAATTGATCATTCAACATACGTCGATAATCAACAATCTGGAAATGTAAAACATCACTCATTTTCTATCGGTATTAATATGGAATTTTGCATTGATCATGTCATGTTAATAGGATAGAATTATTTATTATGTAATGTTTATTAGAAAAAATTGTTGTGGTTTATCGTTTCATTCACCCCCGTCGTATCAGTGATCGCAACTTATTCGGATTTTATATTATTCATGGCGCGGTAAAATTGTCGCGATGAATTGAGGTTATTCATAACCGCAATTTCGGTTTGAATTTCAATTTTCGAGCATGGATGCAAATTCCTATTATTATTATGAGTCAGTGAACCGATTGAACTACATTCCAATCAAAAAGTGTGGTTTCGGGTTATAATTTCTATTTCAATTAGCAATACGCAAATTGCGGATAATTATATATTATAATGTTGAATGAATGATTCAGTTTCACAATGCCTCCATCACAGTTTTGAAATGGAAGAATTAAAAACAAATGTTCAAAAAATTTGAACAAAATTCTTTCACACTGAAGTTATGATATTAGTATTTTAAAGTGATTCAAAGTTTCACAGTATATATCAATCAATAACAAGTCAACTTTCGATCGTTTTCAAACCAAAATAATTGTCCAATAATTGCCAAATTATGGGTCACATTATTTCACAGCTGATGGCAGCACCTATGCCCATGCCATTGACCAAAGATTGCCCTGCAATTGGGAAATCCAATGGTCCACTGAAATTGATCAATTATTGGTCGCCAATGCGGACACAAAAATGGACAAATATTGATCAATCCCATCCAATCTTATTGGATAATAATTGACCAGTTATTTATCAGCTTTGGCTAGCTGGGTAGTAGATGGCGCTGTGGTCGGTGAAAATGAGGTCATTTTGAATTTTTCAAATGGAAACTCCTACTTTTTATCGCATATCATGATTCTACGCGAAAAAATGAGGAATTTCTGTTTGAAACATTTTTCCTAAATTCTTGAAGATGGAAACGGTGGAAAATGAGGTTGATGAGGAAGTTCTACTGCATTATGTGTAAAGCAACGCTCAACAAACAAATCAAAACAATCATAATTTCAGAGAAGAAATCGAACGCAAAACACAACAAATGTCATGTCCAAAACATTGTAAATGACTTCAATTCAATGTAACCCTTCTAATGCAGTAGAACTGTTTCATCAACCTCATTTTCCACTGTTTGAACTTCTAGAATTTAGGAAAAATGTTTCAAACAAAACTTCCTCATTTTTTCGCGTAGAATCATGATATGCGATAAAAAGTAGGAGTTTCCATTTGAAAAATTCAAAATGACCTCATTTTCACCGACCACAGCGCCATCTACTATGGAACTGATATCGCCATTGTGTCGTCCTCTCTCTTGACAACAACATTCGAATGAGATATTTTGGCTCTTGGATGCATTCCACAAGATATCCGCATATTGTTTCATAGACTTTATTTTTCATCGATTGTGGCGCTATCTTAAAAAATTTAGAAAAACGTTTCAAGCAAAAGTTACTCAGTTTTTTGCGTAGAATCAAGATATGCAATAAAAAAAGGGGTTCCCGTTTAAAAAAATGATGTTGACTTCATTTTAATCGATCATAACGCCATCTATGATGAAACTGATATCGTAGTTTTGTGGCTCCCTCTTTGTATAACAACTTTTGTATGAATATTTTCCAAAAAAAAGTGATCCCACCCGGATATTTAGTTGTCTCAAGATAAATGCCTCACCCTGTATAATGTGCTCACAAAAATGATAATGGAAATGTTGAGATGTTCTATTTTACAACCTATAGATTCTAATTACAGCAGTTTAAATTGTGAAATTTGTCATGAAACAAACATTATGAATCCAAAATATATTGACCATTCCGAGCAATTGACTGCTTTTATTTTATGTTGGCTCTACTCTGAGAAAAACAGTCCAGTTGAATTGCTATCGCTAATTCCATGTAACAACAATCACTAGTGAATTCAGAAAAAATAACTCCTCCCAATATTTTTAGAAATTCTTCGAATTCTAAAGAGTTCAGGAGAATTCATTTTTTTGCTATAAGAAAATATCTCACTGAGATAGCCATAAAAGAATCTCTGGAAAACATCCTGTTTTCTCTGCAAAACTTCTGATATAACTCTCGAAAATGCTGATATTAATGAAAAGTCTAATACATTTGGAACATTCCGTACATATTTCTTTCAGACTCCTCAGAGTTTATAAGAGTTGTTTCATTTTTTTTCAGATGAGTAGGAACGGAATTGCTCTCTGAAAAAAATAAATTTTCGACTATTGACAAATTCAAAAATTCCATAAATACATTCGTACCCTATATTTGAATATCATGTGTGAAAAAGCGTTTGTAAATTGAAGAATTTTTCTTCAATATTCAAAAGAATGTTGGAAATTTATTATGGTTATATCAGAATTTCGTTAAATATTTCAGACTATTGAAGTTCAGCATTTCATTAATTAGTTTTGAGTAATTGTATCGCATTCATTGTTATTTCATACTTGGAACATTTTTCATTCCAGGTAACAATGAGTTCAGGACATAATTATTCTTGAATACTTATGGAGTTGTAAAACTGTCGGAATAATAGTAAAATAGAACTATGACTCAAATTCTGTGAGAGGTCTATTTCATTGATATTTCAAACATTTTTTTAATTTCATGAACATTCAAGAAACATTATGCTCTGATCTCATTGCTATGTGGGTTATATGGTTCAATTTCAAATTTCGCGCCTAAAAAGGTACCGGAAGAGATGAGAAGGTGTCAACCAACTCAACAGAGGGCGTTAAAAATCGAGGTACAAAATTTTATATGGATATCAAATGGGACTTTCCACTCTATCTGATTTTCTCTGGGTTACCTAATATACGTATTATACAGGATATGTAATATACTTCAGAAACCTCACCCGACATGTCAAATTCCCAACCCTGGTCAGGGGCCTGATGCAGGGTTGGGGATTTGACATGTCGAGTGAGGTTTCTGACGTATAATACATATACTATACGTATAAAAAGTAATTGTTGGTAATTTCTAGTGGATTTTTTGATGGACCAATCACATTTGGTTCCTAAGGGGGCCATTATGACGTATTAAACTTGTATAAAACCTTATCAATGATATACACTGTATCACACATGTATAATACTTGTATAAAAGTAGGAATATTATACTATGTGTAGTACATTCCCAACACAACCCCTGACACTTCAATGATTTTTCACTAAATTCATACCCATAAAATGTTCTCTATCCGCTAGGAGCGCTGGATGGCATGTCGGCAAATTTAAAATGAATGTAAGAATCAATCAATGCGCAGATACTCCATCGAACTCGTACGCAATTTCATACGCTTACGTGAGAAGTGTTCATTGGAAGTATTGAAAATGCCCTGCCAGAGAGAGCGATGGAACTGCCAGCGCCCCCAGGACAAGTTTTGGACAGGTAAAACACGGGATTGTCAGGGGCCTAGTATACACTTAGACTTAGACACCTAGACAGCACACAAGAATCCCAAATGAATTCTGAAAAAAGAACTCTTGAGAAACTCTTTTAGAATACAAAGTACTCTAGAAGTGTTTCGAAAGAATTCGATTGGTCGGACATTTGCGAGTTCCGTTAAAACTCTATGAGACTTCTTTGGAAATTTCAACGGAACTCGCAAATGCCTGACAAATCGAATTCTTTTGAAACTCTTTTGGACCACTTTGTGTTCAAGAAGAGTTCTTCAAGAGTTCTTCTTTCAGAATTTATTTGAGATTCTTGTGTTTTGTCTGGGTAGTTGTTGAACTTTTTACGATGGTCTCGTACTTGTGTAAGGCTACTCTCCCATGGACCAGAATTTTTGGGGGATTTGCAGGGGATTCTAGTAAGTTACTATCCATGAACCAATTGGGTCTGTGGATTCCGTTCCATTCCCTAGAAATTCCGGTCCATGGGAGAACAGCCTTAGTGTAGGACTAAGGAAGAGTTTCAATAGCGGTTCGTACGACGGCGTACTGGCATGACTGCTTGTCATGGGCTGAAAACTAGAGATTTCTAGTGAAATGACTAAATATTACTAGCGATCCACCAATGATAGCGGAGTCGGGCTTATTGCCAGTCGGGCATGTCGCATACTACCTTGGTAAGGTAGCAAATGCCCGAAATTGCATTCACCCGAAAGACAATCATTTGTGAATCCGAAAATAATCACTAGAAGTTTCTAGCTCTCCTCAAATACCCACAGACTTCACTGCTTCCGAGTAAATGCCCTTTCGAGCATTTGCTACCTTATCATCCAGCATCAGAGCTCCGCGAGTACCTTCATAGTACGTACAGTTCGTTGCATATGCTCAATTCGTTTCATTCTCTCATTTGATTGGTCCAGAATTGGACATCGTGAATAATCGAGCTCCGTTTCTCGCATCGCGTACAGTTTTCTTCTCTTTTCAACATACAACCAGAGATGGGCAAGTAATTTAGTTCATGTAATTTACATGTAAATGGACGTCAAAAACCTTTTATGACACGTCAATCCCCAACCCTGCATACAACCTCCAACTATCTGTTTCTGACGAAACTGAGCTAGGAAGTGTTCCAGAGCTGTCAGATGGGCATTGCCGTTGAAGGAATAGTAACCCCGACATAGTTCATATACATACCCTCCTCTCCACAAAATCTATACACATATGGGACTATACAGGATGCTCCAGAAAACACCTCTCTCTTTTCACCAGCGTATTCCTATCAGAAAAGGGAACAACTTTTCCATTCACCATTTTTCGATCCGAAGCTTAGTTTTCGAGTTATGAGCGAAATAAGTTGCCCATTCAGAGGGCGAGTAGATCGGCTATTTCAATGTTCGAAGAGTATACCTATGTATCATGCACTTGATTGGTTAAAATCGGCTCTGGAACCAAGCTCCGGATCAAACCAGAGGGCTCCGCCTCCTGACTGCTTCGCTTCGCGAAGCTGAAAGTAATTTAAGCGTAATAAGCGTAACGAAGGGTTATTTAGGTGTAATTTAGAAATGAATCCGAATATTTTCAGGCTTCATTTGTTTCAATAGCTACTTCCTTCATTTTTGCATTCCCACTAGTGCGCAGTTGTCGTAACGTCAAACAGCCCTTGAAGAGTCTTCGCATGCAGTGAAGCTTACACGGGAAGATCGGAATTATCATTTTCTTTTAACATTGGACCCCAGAATTTGGTTCAGCACCCTGGAAAATCCCTAGAACCCGTGTTACATGAAACAATATAATTTTGTTCATTAGAGCCAAAATCACTATATTCACGTGTGCCATATTGGATTCACCATCTGGAACTCGTTTTTCGACGTCAGATTCGAATTTCTTACCCTTCAAAATCCCCATGACCCATGTTTCATATAAATCTGTCCACAAATGCAAAGTTGACTAAATTCACGTCCGCCATCATGGATTCGGGATTTGACTCCAGATTCGGATTCAGCACACTCGAGAACCCTTAGAACACATGTTTCATATAAATCTGTCCACAAATGCGAAGCTCATTAAATTCACGTCCGCCATCTCGGATCCGCTACCTTGAATTCGGGATTTGACTCCAGATTCGGATTCATCACCCTTGAAAACCCCTAGGAGCCATGTTTCATAATAATTCATCGATTCAAGCCAAGATAGCGAATATTCAAAGACTGCGGAGAAAATGAGGTATATATATATATATATATATATATACAGCGGAGAAAATGAGGTATATTTATATATATATATATGTATACAGCGGAGAAAATGTTCTCCGAGATCAACTATTTTTTCCGAAAAAAATTTAAAAAAAATGTAAGGACTTGTCCAATTGCAATAAAAAACAATGGTCTCGGGGGATGGGTTCGAAGAAGGTCCTCTATAAATTTCATCCAATTTGGTCCACTCGGTCCAGAGTTATCCCTGGTACAGACAGACATACATACAGACAACCCCACGGATTAGCAATCAGTATTGCGTGAAATGAAAAACTATCCAACTTCCAATTGGATTACTCAAATATTGTAGAAGATACGGTCAGAGCGTACGATAGCGGGTGCAATAGGCACTCCGTGCTGGTATACTACGTATACCGATGAGCGCCTAAAAATGGTGAATGGAAAAGTTGTTCAGTTTCCTCGTAGGAATACACTGGTGAAAGGAGGGAGGTGTTTTCTGGGACACCTTGTATACGTGGGACAGTAGTGGGGTACACCACTAATCTCTACCATATACTGGATGCTTCCGATTGTAGACAGGGGCTAGCCCCCAGGGCTAGAATCCTGGATTTCCATTGGCCGAATCATGGCACCTGGGGCCAAAAGCTCTCGCAATCGAAAGCATCCACTATTAGGTATGCAAGTTGAAACTCGGCTTTAAGTTGGTTGCATGAAACAAAATATTTTGAACCGGCTCCATGGCTGAACGGTTAACTCACTAACTTTCAGACATGGATGTCCGGCAGGCTGGGGGTTCGAATCCCTGACTAATCAATCCGCCTTGCTCCCTAACGGTAATGCCGCGAAAGGGGAAATGGCGGTTGGTGCATCAACCAAAGTTTATCCCGAAAGCGGCTACCACCGTAATAGGGGAACGACGGTTGATAAGTCAGGGAATCTTGCCCCTGCCACGTAGGTTAGGTTGGAAGTACGCTTCCCCCGGTCCAATTGGCCCTGGCAGCGTGAAGAGACCGGGTTAACAAAAAAAAAATAAAAAAAAATATAAACTAAATATTTGAACGCATCCAATTTGTCCGCCATTTTGGATATATGTAGCGTGGACATTGCAGATATCATATCAGTCATTTTCAAGTAGTAATTTCCTGTTTATCAATTTTATGAGATGGATTTCGATAAGCAACATTCACGCCATTTTATTCTATTCTGTCTTCAAATGAATAAAAATGCTGCTCAAGCTATGGAATCGATTAATACGACATCGGGTCAACATTCTGTGAGCTGTAGTGGCCAATAGAAAGTTAGAACTCGAATGACGTCAAAAGTTGTCTACGAGTGTAATGCGCAAGGGACAATCCCTTCTGCGCAGCAGAAGGCACACAAGCAGCATGCGAAGCGGATGCGCCCTCGCCTCGCAGGCAGTGATGCCAGCATTTGGTCGACCAAGTCGATTTCCCCCCTCCATCACGCTGTATATAATCAAATTTCTTTTGTCGGAGGTCTGATTGTGTGTGACATTCCCATGCAGACAGATGTGATGGAGATGGAAAATTGACTCGGTCGACCAAATGCTGGCATCACTGCTCGCAGGGTCAGTCTAGTCTCGCGTGCAAACGCAGAAGTATAGTGCTAGTTTCTAGTCGGGGAGCCATGATGGCGTCTAGCCCGCGTGAAATGTGAAGTCGCATAAAGTCAATTTGAGAAATAGGCAATAGCCTCGCGAGTGTCAAGTTGTTATCAACATTCAGGTCTTTCCTTTATTAATAAATGTTTTCATGATACTAATCCAAAAGTGTTGAGTGGGTTATTATCGTTACGGCTCTTTGAAGCACGTGAGTGCTTTCCCGCGATCCTACATTTACATTTACATACTTTCTTGCTACAGAGCCATTCAACAGTGAAAAAGTGGTTTACAAGGGTTCGTAATGGAAATTTCAGTCTTGAAGACGATCCACGTCCAGGTGCAATCAAAAAATTTGAGGGTGAAGACCTTGAAGTTTTACCATTGAACTCAATACATACTGGAATGCGTGCTCCCTAGATTTAAGCGGTCAGACTGGTATAGTTTGTTGTATGAGCAAGAAAGAATAAGACGCCCCCAACATATTTCCTTTCTCTCTTTAAAATACATATATTAAAAGCAGATACCATCTCCCAACATACTGATCTCTCCCTCTGACCGGCCGATACTATAGAAAAAGCGGAGAGTGCTCATTCCAGTATAATATTGAGTTCAATGAGTTTTACTGAATGAAAATCCATGTAAAACTCAAGAAGAGCTTGCAGAACAGTTAGGAGTTACTCGTCAAGCAACTTCACCTCGATTGCATGCATTGTAAAAAATACAGAAGGAAGGAAAATGGGTTCCTCATAAACTGACGGAAGAAAATAAAAGACAAAGAGTTTCCATTTGCATGAATTTGCTTTCTCGATTCAAGAAGAAGAATTTTCTGCATAAAATCATTACGAGGGATGAAAAATGGATTTTGTACGATAATCCTAAATGTAGAAAAGCCTGGGTTGATCCGGGCCAGCCATCTACATCAGTTGAAAAACCGAATATTTATGCAAAGAAAGTTTGACTCTGTGTCTGGTGGGATTGGAAAGGAATCACTTACTACCAGCTTCTCGAACCTGGCCAAACTATTACAGCTGAGCGTTACTGGGCCCAGCTGATCGAAATAAGTGATGCTCTGGAGGAAAAAATACCCTTCACGGAGCAAGGAAGGCGAAAAGTGGCGCTGCTGCATGATAATGCACGTCCACATACAGCAAAACCAACCCAGGAACTCATCTTCAATTTAGGCTGGGAAGTTGTACCGCATGCGACATATTCACCAGACTTAGCTCCCTCCGATTATTATCACTTATTTAGATCAATGTCGTCATATTTGAAGGAGCAGCACTTCATGAATATCGAAGATGTCCAGGAATGACTGGATAACTATTTTGTTTCAAAACCACCAAGTTTCTATCGTGGAGGCATTTATCTACTACCCGATAAATGGCAAAAGACTGTAGATAATAACGGCGAATATTTCAACTGATAATTCTTAGAAGAAGTATTTGTTGAATAAAATTGAATTTGAGAAAGAAAAACCGAGTTTCAACTTGCACACCTAATAGATAGGCGGAATAGGCCTTTGCAATAGGAAATTTCTACGACGAATTGAACGTAATAGAAGACTCTGAGCAGCCATTCAATCTTGGGCTGGATGGTTGAAAATACAGGGAAATTCAAAACCATATGAATTTCTGCATAAATTCATATATTGAACATACAGTAAAGCATGCAATATAATTTTTCGGTGTACCCACGTAGAAAAAATTTACAATTTTATACATTTTTTTACATCTTTTCTACATGGGTAGATTCAACAAATACAAGTAAATAAAATAATTCATCTAATTCATAATATTCATAAATGCTGAGAGTGATTATTCGATGTTTTTTTGTTCATTTGAAGTATTTATTACTGTTGTTGTCCAATGAATCATTGTATTCACTTTTAATTATTGAATATACATTATCCCAGACGGTACAGGAAGTTCTCTGGATGTTCTATAAACATAATTTTGGTTCCGCGTGTGTTGGTACCTAAGGCACATATTTTCCAAATGTTTAGAGTATCTTCGCTTTTGATGCACATGAATACGTACTGAGCACGTTCTTTTCATATACTACGAGACGTTCTTTCCGCGTTTTCTAATGGTCTAGACACACAAGCTACGTAAACGTGAACGTAAGGAACGGAAGGCTGCGCAGATCTCGTACACGATTTATGTGCATCCGTTCTTGCGTTTACGTAGCTTGTGTGTCTTGGCCTTAAACGTGCTTCCATGAAAACTAACCTTTTAAAAACATATGTCGACGGTAGAGGTCAATAGACCCGAAAAGAAATAGTCCCGAAAGGCAATTGTCCATAATGAAATAGTCCCGAATGAAATTAGCCCCGAAAACAAATTGGTAACTATTACGGTGACTGGAGCACGGCTGGAAACACGTGGGGTTTTTTCGGGCGTAATTTCATTCGGGGCTATTTCATTATGGACAATTGCCTTTCGGGACTATTTACTTTCGGGCCTATTGACCCCTACCATGTCGACGCCACGGAACGTTGTAAAAACCTTTCCTTGAATACGTCCCAAGAACATTGCAAGAAGACATGAATAGAACTAAACGGGACATTTGCATGTTCCTGCGACATACATGCGACGTTTTTAGAACATCGTGCGACGTTATTTGCACGTTCTCTGTGTAACCAAGCACGTTTTCGGAACGTCCAGAAAACCTCCCGGTGCTGTATGGGATAGAATTGATTTTCCTTGCTTCGCTTCATATTGACTATATGATGTATACAAAAATACCTGCATTTAGTTTCGAATCTCCCTTCATTTTTAACGATTGTGTCCAAGATGCACTTGGCGATTCTAGTTTTCTGTTCGTCACAGAAACTGGGGTACACTTCCCCTTCACATCAATGCCCATCTGGCAGCTCCATTGAACTGTATAATATACTGGAATGAGCACCATTCAAAAATTTTCCTCAAAGAGAGACAGTCGAGTACACTGTGCGAGAGAAAGAAGCAGATACCCTTTACACTCATCATCCCTTTTTAAGATGCATGTATTGGGAAGAAACAACGCTATTTCATCTTGCCACACTGACGAAAGATCTCTTCTTCCATCCTATAGGAAATTTCGCCAGTGCTCTTTCCAGTATGTTATATAGTTCGATGGGCAGCTCTGGGTAACGGTGAGACTTACTAGAAATCGACCAATCAGAGGGTTTCCGGTACAATGGACTTCGGGGCACCGCACCCTTATCACAACCCTGGAGTCAGGGGGCATAATCTCGAATAGAAAATTTTCAAACGGATTTCAGCGCCGCCATATGGCAGTACAGTGAACTATTTTACATATATACACTAACACTAATTCGAAAATCGGTGTGATTTGTTCATTGTTTGTGTTAGTTGTATCTATGGCGAATAATTCACTGTACTACCGTACGGCAGCGCTGAAATCCGTTTGAGAATGTTCCATTTGAGATTATGCCCCCTGTCTGGAGTGCTCATTCCAGTATGTTGTAGAGTAACTATCACTCTTGCTCGCTCACCCGACCTCATCCGCATGGTGGGAGAAAGGGGCAGCGGTGGTCGTATGCAAGAAGCCCGACTCCACTGTTGTTGGTTCGTCGCTAGGGATATTTAGTGAATTCACTAGAAATCACCAGTTTTCGGCCAATGACGAGCAGTCGGGCTTCTTGAATACTGCTAAGGTGGTCAATGGGGATCGTAAAAACAGCCATGGTCCAGAGCTGTTGGATGGGCATTGCCATTGAGGGGAAGTGTACCCTCACTATCGGTAGACCTCACTGTCAGACCTCCGCTGTCTACCTAAGTTATTCGCAGGAACTAAATGGGGTTCCCCTTCCATGTATATAACACATTGAATTGTTTATACTCACACATTCTTGAATGAAAATATATGTATATGATGTGTGCGAAGTTGCTGACATAACATATATTAATGTGAGTTTTTCTGTCATTCTTCCAATTATTATTCATTCAGTTCATATCCAGCTTTTATGTATTGATTTATTTCATTTTTCAATCGGATTTATAGGTGACTTATGGAATATAGACGTCTCTGGAGTAAGTAGTTCCATATTCAATCAATAATATTCTTGTTGATTGAATATGGAACTACTTACTTCAGAGACGTCAATGGAGCTTCCCGGGATGTTTGACCCGGGGCGTCTGGGGCGTGAACTACGGATTCCAATTGATTCATTTCACGCCCCTGACGCCCCGGGTCACACATTCAGGACAGCTCCTATATTCTATAAGTCACCTATAAATACGATTGAAAAATAAAATAAATCAATACATACAAGCTGGATATGAACTAAATGAATGAGGCTGGTCCCCCATGCAACCGGATTATCCGGAACGGAACGATCCTAATTGGTAGAATACCAGTTTCATTTGGATATAACTAAACGAATACTAAGGATCAACCAATTATGAGCGTTCCGTTCCGGACAATCCGGTTGCATGGGAGACCAGCCTAATAATTGGAAGAATAACAGAAGAACCCACATTAATATAGGTTATGTCAGCAACTATGCACACATCACATACATATATTTTCATTCACGAATGTGTGAGTATGAACAATTCAGTGTGTTATATACATGAAAAGGGATTCCCATTTAGTTCCTGCGCTTAACTCAGGTGGCGCTGAATATCGTTCTCAAGGTTATTCATTTGAGTTTATGTCCCCTGGTTGGCTGGAAATGAAAAACCCGGAACGAGGTTGTGACGAGCCCGTCAAAGTTTGGGTCGTGTGACGAACTCGTCATTGAATTCCGTGACCTGCAACAGGGAAATCATTAATATAACGAACTGTATAGATTTAGTATGGAGACGATACAGCCTTACCGTAACATTGTTACTTTGTTGGGGTGCAATCCTCCTCCCTCGTCTCACCAGCCTTCGGAGAGTAAAACCTGTAAAGAATTAACGATTAGAAAAAGAGAATTCGATAATTAAAAGAGATTGAATGAAGAGATAGGTGCCATACCTTTTGTTGTCACCAGCTAGTCCAGCGCTAGTGACCTGAATGATACATAACCTGTAAAATAGAGATAATCAATAAAGGTCAATACAGAGTGGAACCAAAGAACGATACGTTACTTACCACGCAAAGGCCCAAAAGTTACCTGTAAATAGAAAGATTATTAGACTAAGTAAAGGGAAAAGAGAATACGTATTGAACACGAAAATTATATATTACCTGAAGGTAGGGAGTCTTTTGACCGAAAAAGTTTTTGGCCAAATCGACATAATTTGACAATCGCTAGTCATTTCCTAGTGTTCTCTGAAAGTGACTAGTGATTGTCAAATCATGTCGATTCGGCCAAAAACTTTTTCGGCCAAAAGACCCCCTACCTTACCTGAATAGAGACATAATCCGGATGATCGCGAGGGAAGTTCCCGGGGAATTTCGGTCCTTCAAAAGCACTTGGAAGGTGATTTTTCCACTGTACGCTCGCGAGTATACACTTGTTAAAAACGCGACGCGAAAGGGATGACAGGTTGTAAACAAACCTGGTCATCCATATTGAATTTCCCAGTTACTGACCGCGCATGTGCAGGGTGTGTTCAATTCGATCCTCCAGCGAGACGATCGATAGTATCGAGGTCGACCCTGGTTTGCGCGGCAACCGATAGGTGTCGGAGTCGCCCGTGTCGTGAAAATAACTCAAGCCGGCAATAAGGGGAGGTACCCGAGAGGTATTCTTCACTTCACTATCCAGATCGAAACTGATACCGCAGTATGGATCACAGTGATAGCTGAGTCCGTTGGGTGCTTGCATCCAACGTTAGCTAGGCTTAGATTTGGGGCCTAGGGTGGTCAGCTGGAAAGAAACCGCTGCCTAAAAGTAAACGCTGGTTAGGGCACTACATGACGGGGATGATAATAATACTCCTACTTCATTAGGGGCAAAACCCAGCCCATGGGGTTAGTTAGCAGCCACCCTCTCACGGCTGAAAATAATGTTGAACTCGCCTTTACGAGGCAAATTGCTTGAACTTTCCGTTAGATCTTGGACGGATTCCTTCTGAATCCATCAGGGCACTCGGTGGCCAATTAGCTTTCAAGATCTCCAGATCTGCGACGTGATTGGTCTCCCTCTGAGACGCACGATCGCCTTGTCATTCGGCCGAAGTCTGGTTTATCACTAGGATGACTCTAGATTTTCGAACCACGCGATTGGTCCGTGAAGTGACCGGTTATTCACAACCACGCGCACATCCCGTTGTAACCGCGCCTTGTCATGTCATGTAGAGTCACCGCGCATTAGAATATACGCCTTGTTTCCGTTGAATCCGGTCGAATTTCCAACCATGTAACGTCTTCGCGCAGAACACGTGTGCACACGTTAGGAATAGTCGACTTAGGGTTCTTGAACTGTAAATATTCCTAGTCTGTATGATATTGTCAAAATCTTACTTTAATTTTGCTCTTGTTTATTCACGAACTGACCAGTCCGATCGTTTGTAATGAAAAATACTTCAATAAATGTCAACTTGATTTGTTAACATTTGGAACTTGTCTTGTTATTTTAATGTTAATAATCTGTGACCCGCGTTCCTCAACCTAGAAAACCCGAACCTTGGTCTTCCGAGGAGCGAAAGGCATATTTGAGGGTAAATTCTTCAATTTCCGATATCATCATATATCAACGCGATAGGGTCTTTGAAACGAAACGTCACAAGGTTAATCCCGAAACCTCACTATACATTACTAGTCGCGTGCGAATGAGATTAAATGTCACTAAAACTTTTCCGGGATTACTCTCGTTCGGCATTCAGATTTCGGGCTGAAGGACTTTCGGAACTACGAGGGTCTAACCCAGTCTTTCCTCACTCTCGTTCCTTGTATCAAAGTTACATGGTAGCCCCCAGGGGGCATAAACTCAGTTGGAAAATTTTCAGATGGATTTCAACGCCGCCGTATGGTACCTCCATTGAAGTATCTTCCATAGATACACTGACACTACTTCAACCATTTTCATGATCTGTCAATCATTTGTGTTGGCCTGTCCATGTAAATTTACTTCAATGGAGGTACCGTACGGCGGTTCTGAAATCTGTGAGAATTTTTCATTTGAGTTTCTGCCCCCTGGTAGCCCCCGATACACCGAACCAGGGGGCATGAATTTAAATGAATCATCGTCAGAACGACATCCAGCGCCACCTGAGTTGAGCGCACGAACTGAATGGAAATCCCCTTCCACGTATACTTATAACACATTGAATTGTTTAAACTCACACATTCGTAAATGAGTGAAAATTCGTGAAGTGGGCCCATGATTTTCAGTATGGTCATAAAAATCAATGGAAAGTAATTGAACATCAAGTGCTAGGGTATCTTATATCACTCCTCAAATATTACATTGGAAATCGAATTTGTTTAGTAACAATGTTTAATTGAAAATTATTGACTTTCGAAGGGAAAAAATGGATTACTCGCAAAATACTGAATGGATTTGGATAAAAATTTAATCACGGATCAATGTATATATGTTCTTCATAATTACAACAATAAGAAATTTTCATTTTGCATTTTTGCCATTTTTTATTTAAAAATTTATAAACAAATGAAAATTCAACCGTGTTTTACATACAGTTACTGAATCTTCTTTCAGGCATATTAAAATATACACTTTCAAGATTCTAAAACTGCAAGAAGAAATTTGTAATTGTTATTGGGTTAGACAAAAATGAATTTTGTTTAGCGCGGTTGGAAGCGCGGTGGTGACCGCGCAAGCAGCGTTCATGTCCTTATCTCCCAGCTAGGAAGTCAATGTCGATTTCAAATCATTTCGATATCAATCTGTTAGATTTCGACAAGATTTCGAGGCAATTGATATCAATTTGATATCGGAAAATTTTCATTCCTGGATGGGTTCATCGGTTTCTAACAATGGCGGATATATATCGGCATTCAAAATTCGTGAAGTGAACATGTGATTTCCACCATTGTCATAAAAGTCGATGAAAAATCAATAACCATCGAGTACTGGGTTATATTATCCCTGGTTAAAAGGTCCAATAGAAACCGATAAAAACCGATTCAAAATTAATCGGAATGAATAGGGTCAATCAGAGAGGCTCAACTACCGATTCAAGATGAATAGGAATTAATTGGAACGTGGTATATATAGGATTGAATCGAGGATTTACCTATAGAAAAATATTGGTTTTATTGGAATTAATATGACTTTTAGTGATCAATCGGTTTGTATGAGAGATATCTGATTGAGAGTTTGAAAATTTCTCCATTTCATGAGGCAAATGGTTTTTATCGGGAATTTCCATGACCTAAAGCTATTGGAACCGATCGTCAATGTTACGTAATAGGAAATTTAATCGGTTTTTATGAAGAATGTCCAATTCGATTACAGTTTGTACAGATTTGATCGGTATGTAGGTTTTAATCGGATTATTCCACTATCCGAATTCATGGGGAATAATAGGACCATTTACGGATCTGAAAATTGAATAGGATTGAATGAGAAATATCCAATTCGAATTCAGAATTCCTTTCAGCGGATTAAATCATCGGTTTTTATCAGAATTTTCGGTGATTTCGGTCTATCGATACCAATGGGAAAATTGTACAAAATTCAAGACTTACTGGGTTCCTATCCAGAATATCCAATTCGATTTGAGTTGGTTTATTTTATTGGTCAATAGGTTTCAAGTGGATTATTCGATCATCCCACACTGAAAAAAGGTGGGTACAGACAACGGTGATATAGTTGATTCAACAGTAGAATACGATTGGATATATCCAACTGAATCTGACTGTTGCCTCAACTACATACACTGTTGACTCAACTACATGCAGTTGAATCAACCATCATGGTGTCAAGTCAACGATTATACTGTCAATCTGATCATATATTCGTTGACTTGACTATGATATTCAGTTACCCTAACAACAAAATATAATTGATTTTCGATGAAATTTTTCTTTCAGTGCAATTTATGGGAAATAAAAGGAATATTTACGGGATTGAATATTCAATAGCATTGAATGAGAAATGTCAAATTCAATTTTAGACTCTATTCCACCGCATTAGCCCTGGTTAAAAAATCCGATAAGATCCGATAGAAACCGATTCAGAATTAATCGGACTGCATAGGATCAATCGGAACAGTTCAATCCCCGAATCAAAATCAATAAGAGTTTATCGGAATCTATTTTCCATAGGTTTCAATCGGGGATTCACCAATTAAAAAATCTGCATTTTATGGGAATTAATCAAACTTCACATAATCTATTGGTCTGTATAAGAGATATCTGATTGGATGATTGAAATTTTCTCCATTCCATCAGGCAAACGGTTTTTATCGGGAGTTTCCACAATTTCAATCTATTGGAACTAATGGGAAAATTTGTGAAATTGAATGATGAATGGGTTTCTTATGGGAGATTTCTGACTGCATTTAAGGATGTATCGATTTCATTGATCAATGGGTTTTAATTGGATTATTCCAACATTCAAATTTATTGAAAATAATAGGCAAGTTTACAGATTCTAAAGTCCTATAGGTATGTACCGGCAATAACCGATTCAGTTCTGAAATTTCTTTCATTGCATCAAATCATTGGTTTTTATCAGAATCCCTGGTGACCTCGATGTATTGGAACTAATGGGAAAGTTGCTGGAATAGGGAACTATAATCATAGAATACCAAGAGAATCCAATTAGAAAATATTTCATTGGTATCAATCGGAATTTTCATCAGTAATGGAATATCCATTGGATCCCACTGAAAAATATGTTACTGGTACCAATTATAATTTCAATGATTAATAAAATGCCGATTAAATCGAATTAAAAAAATATTGTGTTCGTACGAATTGGAATTTTTATTATTGATAAAATACCTATTGGATGCCATTGAAAAATATTTGACTGGTATCAATTAGAATCTTCACGATCAATAACATACCGATTGAATCCAATTGGAAAATATTGTATTGGCATCAATCGGAATTTTCATTGGTCATAAAATACCAAGTGAATGCAATTACACAATATTTCATTGATATCAATCGGAATAATTATTATTGATAAAATATCAATTGGATCCCATTGAAAAATATTTGACTGGTATCAATTGAAATTTTCATGATTGATGAAATACCGATTCAATTCAATTAAAAAATATTCTATTAGTGTCCATCGGAATTTTTTATCAATCATAAAATACCCATTGAATCTAATGAGAAAATATTTTCTTGGTATCAATTGGAATTTTTATGATAAATGACATACCCATTGAATTCTATTGAAAAATATTTCACTGATATCAATTAGAATTTTAATGATCAATAAAATACCCATTTAATCAAATGAAAAATATTTTCTTGGTATCAATAGGAATTCTTATTATTGATGAAATACCTATTGGATGCCATTGAAAAATATTTGACTGGTATCAATGAGAATCTTCATAATCAATAACATATCGATTCAATCCAATTGAAAAATATTGTATTGGCGTCAATCGGAATTTTCATTGATCATAAAATACCAAGTGAATCCAATTACACAATATTTCATTGATATCAATCGGAATTCTTATTATTGATAAAATACCTATTGGATCCCATTGGAAAATATTTGACTCGTATCAATTAGAATTTTCATAATTGATAGAATAACGATTGAATCCAATTGAAAGATATTGTATTGATATCAATTGGAATTTTTCATCCATCATAAAATACCGATTGAATCCAATTGGAAAATATTCTCTTGGTCTTAATTGGGATTTTCATTATTAATGAACTCCCATGCTCTCATTAAGACCGATACAATCCCTCATATGTCCAATGGACTATTACCAATTGAATCTTATTACTGACATAAGACAGTCATTTAGTTCACATTGATAGGAAGCGAACCACGGCATCAAGCGAGCGGGTGTTCCAGATCGATCTTCTAGGTTAAGCAACGACAGCTGCGGTACAAGGTGGATGGGTGATCACCAGGGTTGGGTTTCTGACGCGTCTGGTCGATTTCTTACGTAAGATACGTATGCCGCGTCGTAAATGTCGTAAATAGGTATATTACGTGTGGAACGTCGTAAATACGATCTGACCCGTAAAGGTTATGTTACCTAACCTCTCTGTGTTTATATTTTATGTATTGCTCTTTTTTGAAGCAATAAAGTCAATTACTACTACATATTTTATGTATAATCATATTAATCATTCATTAAGAGTTGGAGTTAGGCTTCATTAATCCTCAATAAATTGATTATACAACTACTATTTCATGTATTGCCGTTTTTCTGGCGATAAAGTCAATTACTCCTACTATATTTTATGTATTTTTAGTGGCGTTATAATTTTTGAGTTGTGAAATTTTCTCTATAGAAATATAATATGACTGAAAATCCGTTCGAAGGATTTGAAATCAACGCTACTTGCACTCAGTGTAATTGCAAATTCAACAATATAGCAATTGGAACATTGACAGAACACAGGTCAGTACATTTTGAACTTAGAAACTCCAAATCATGTTGTTCATCATAATTCAGTGATTTTTTATGTGAATTAACACTTTATTCAATGTCATGTTTAGGGGGAAATGCAGATTGAATATGAACGACAATTCCAATGCTCAAGAGCCGAGGAAGAAACAGAAAATTATTGGAAAACAAACTGTAAATATATACGCTTGTTTTAATAATGTTTATAAATTCATTTTGCAGGACATTTTTTGAAACTATCAATCGCTTAATAAAATTCATTCACAGTTATTTGTTATTACAGAAACCTTCACCAACGAGTGATGAGAAGGATATAGATGCAGCATTGGCACGCTTCTTCTTCGGCTGCAATATTCCAATTAGGGTGGTTGAGCTACTACATTTCAAAAACTTCATCGCAAGCTTGAATTCAGGGTATACTCCACCCACAAGAAAAACTTTATCAAAGGATCTACTTGATAAGGTCTACGATGAAACATTGAATATGAGGTCCATAGCTTTGAAAGGTACAGAATCTGTACTGTTGATTGATGGTTGGAAGAATTCATCTGCGAATACGAAAAATGTGGTTTGTTGCATTTATAATGATCATAATAAAAGACTATTTTTTCTCGAATCATTTGATATGACAGGAATGAGTGAAACAGCAAATGTTTTGGAAGATATAGTTCATAAATCAGTTTCATTAGCCAAAGACTTGTACGGTACGACAGTTTATGCTGTAATATCAGATAATGCATCTCCGATGATTCGTATGGGAAAAAATGTAGATCTATGGCATTCTACGTGCAACAGTCACAGTGCAATGTTATTGGCAAAGTCCTTGGTCAGTAACGAATTCGCCAAAAAAGTGAGTACCGTCTTGAAAAAGTTCAAAACTCCTGGTTTAGAAAAAGAAATTAAAGAAAGAGGGGGTTCCAAAATGGTATCAGCAGGAGATACAAGGTGGTGCAGTTACAGAGATTCATTCAGATGTGCTCTGAAAAATTTATCCATTATGAAAAGTATTGTAGAAGAAGGACACATATTAATTCAAGACGACAAAAACGATTTGGATGTATTGAAAGATGAAAATTTCGAAATTCTCTTGATGGATTATTTACTAATATTTGATCCGATTTGTGAATTGGTTAATTCATGCCAAAAATCTTCATCAAATATTGCAGATGCAACTGAATGGTGGCTATCTCTCAATATCCCAACAGACAATGAAAAATACAAAGAACTGGTAACGAAGCGAATAGAAAAAGCCCTTCAGCCCATTTCTTTTGCGGCTAACCTGTTACATCCAATTTATAGAGGACTCAAACTATCAGATGCACAACGCACTGCAGCACTTACCTTCTTGCAAGATAATTTGAATGAACAAGGTCAAAGAGAATTAGAAATGTTTGAAAATAAAATGGGAATTTTCAACAAGCTTTCAACCAAAAATTTGATTACTGAAAAAGCATTCTGGTTTCTTGCTAAGAAACAAGCTCCAAATCTGTCAAATGTAGCCTTGAAGTTATTTCAAATCCGAGCATCAACAGCTGACCTGGAACGTTTGTTTTCGAATTGGACATTTGTTCATTCATCTATGAGAAATCGATTATCAGCGGTACGTTCCAAAAAATTGATTGATTTGTATTACACGTTAAGGTACATGGATGATATTGAATTAATTGAGTGAATATTATAGGAATGTAGGAAAAAATTCACACATAATTTATATTAGTATGTGAAAGTACACAACAGATTTTATTCTTGACATACAACTTGTACATACTGCCATGTTATAACAAATTATTATATATATATATATATGTATATAAAAACCAATTAGTATTTTTGTACTTCACAGTCTTATAAAAACCTTCACAAGGTAAAGGCACTTGGACAAGTTTATATGATTGAAATGTGAATGAAGAGTTGAAAGTACTACTGTTTGATATTTCATATTCAAAGAGTGAATTACAAGATATGAAACATCGCTGAAAAAACAATATAAAGTTTCTTCTTCAAAGTATTCGAAACTTGAATAACATTCATTAGAGATCTCTTTGAACGAAAGAATTGTTCAATATCATATTCTTTATTCTATTGAGAAATGGAAATGAATATGATATAGGATATAATGATATCTATGATACTCTGATATTCATGATACTTTATGGTATCTTATATTCAACAGAAAAATTACAAAATTACATGTTGTTGAGAAAATAATGGAAATTTCTTCCTTCCAATTATTCAAAACTTGAATAATATTGATGAGAGATCTCTTCAAAAAAAAGCAGTATCTAATATTAAAGCCTTGGTTCCTTGGAGATATAAATCTACATATAATATGCAATATAATTATATCTATAATACTGTGATATTAATAATAATGTTTGATATCTTATACTGAACAAACTCGGAAATCTGAAATTTTGTTGAACAAAATAATGGAAATTTTTTCTTTCGAACCATTAAAAAGTAGAATAATATCGATAAAATTTTTCTTCGAACAAAAACATTGCGTAATATTGAAAATTTTGCGAGCAAACGCAATATTGATTATCTAAAGTTTTCGTTTCGTGGAGATATAAATATGAATAAACCATAGAATATATTTATATCTGCAATATAATACTGTGATATTTATATAATTATATCTTTAATATAATACTATGATATTTATCATACTGTTTGGTATCTTATATTCAACATGAATAAAAAAATATGAAGTTTTGTTGAACAAAATAATGGAAATTTTTTCTTTCGAACCATTAAAAAATAGAATAATATCAATAAAATTTTTCTTCGAACAAAAACATTGTGTAATATTGAAAATTTTGCGAGCAAACGCAATATTTAATATCTAAAGTCTTCGTTTCGTGGAGATATAAATATGAATAAACCATAGAATATATTTATATCTGCAATATAATACTGTGATATTTATATAATTATATCTTTGATATAATACTATGATATTTATCATACTGTTTGGTATCTTATATTCAACATAAATAAAAAAATATGAAGCTTTGTTGAACAAAATAATGGAAATTTTTTCTTTCGAACCATTAAAAACTAGAATAATATCGATAAAATTTTTCTTCGAACAGAAACATTGCGTAATATTGAAAATTTTGCGAGCAAACGCAATATTTAATATCTAAAGTCTTCGTTTCGTGGAGATATAAATATGAATAAACCATAGAATATATTTATATCTGCAATATAATACTGTGATATTTATATAATTATATCTTTAATATAATACTATGATATTTATCATACTGTTTGGTATCTTATATTCAACATGAATAAAAAAATATGAAGCTTTGTTGAACAGAATAATGGAAATTTTTTCTTTCGAACCATTAAAAAATAGAATAATATCAATAAAATTTTTCTCCAAACAAAAACATTGCGTAATATTATAGTGTCTGTCTTACTTTTCTTGCAAGTCAATTTGAATGAACAAGATCAAAGAGAATTAGAAATGTTCAAAAATAAAATAGGAATTTTCAACAAGCTTTCTTCCAAAAATTAGAATAAAGAAAGAACATTCTGATCTTTTGCTGCGAAACAAGTTCCTAATCTGTCAAATGTAGCCTTGAAGTTATTTCAAATCCGGGCATCAACATCTGATCTAGAAGATTTGATTCCGAATTGGACATTTGCTCAGTCATCTATTAGAAATCGATCATCATCAAATTGAAAAAACGGTATTTATTTGTTTAATTTTCCAGATATTTATGTAATTTTCTTTATTCGTTTTCAATTCTCATTATTATTTTCTTCTGTTTGTTCGATATCCTTATTCAATTGGAATAAATAATGTAGATATGTAATCTTTTTTCGAGCTTCTTCACTCAGGACATTTTCAGCGTATGTTGGAGCATTAATTGCAGTTGTTGCGGGAATGGCTAATAATTGTATAGCTAACGCTGCTAAATCATTGTGCTGCTTTTTTGCGGTTGACCAAAATACTATAGGGTCAATATTGGATTCTTTTAGCAGTTTTCCAAAAATACCTTCTGCATTTTGGAAACCCTGTAAATCGTTCAATCCAGAACCACTCAACTCTTCTATTAAGAAGTTATCACATATTTCGCCATATATTCCAATTGTTTCAAATTCCCGACCTTTATAGGATGGGTGCAGATAATTGGCTGCTAATAAAACAGGACTCAATATTTTGTCCAATAATTCTTCAACTTTACTTTTGTAAGTTTCCCATTTTATCTTTTTATAGAATTTGAGCCAAAGCTCAACTACATCTGCTATCATAGTATTTCTAGCAACCAATTCTTGTCCTAAATCTTCAATTAATTCCATAATATCTAATTTCAGTTTCAACAGGTTTTTAAATTCATCGTCAATCAATATATTTTTTACTGCTGATGTCAATACAAGTTCATCATTGAACATAATTTGTTTCATTATTCTATAATTTATTGCACATGACTTCAAAGCTTGAGAATAAGAAATCCAATCATTAGACCCATCAAAGATAAAAATCTCTTCACCGTTGTGTCCTAAAATTATTTTTTCTTTTTCTGGGTCTTTAAATTCAGTCAGAAGGCATGTTATTTTTAATAATATATCCTAATCGATGAATAACGCTTTCAACTCTTCAATTGAAGTCATATTTTTTGAAAAAAAACAAAAATTTCCGTTCACATTGTCACAAGAAAAGTGATATTCTAAATCTGACGTAATCGCGTAGACTTTGACATTGAGTTTATTTTCAGCGAGTTCTATTGATTGACGTATAAAATCAGTGATTATTTGTGAGCTCACAATTATTCCCGTGATATCCATTGAATCAATAAACAAGTAATTTTGTGTATGAGTTGAAATTACACAAATTACGTTTTTAAGAAGTAAAGAATCAACACTTTCATATACTGATAATATGACGGATTGCCCATCTACACCTACATTCAGCCTCGACCATTTACTATATATGATTCGCAACAAATTATTTGATGCATCATCAACAGATGGTAAAGTGTATGCTGGACGTAACAGTTTTATAAACTTTTTAAAGTAGCTGGATTCAAGAATACTGAGAGGAATTTTGCAATATATAAATGCTACCAATAATGCTTCATCCAGTTTTTTTTTCTCACTGTTCTTAACAGTGTCCAAGAAAGGTTTAATTTTACGACTACGTTTGACTGTACCTTGTACTTTACACTTAGAAGCATCAGGTACATTAGGTGTATCAAGTTCAGCAATGCTAGACTGATTAATCGATGCGGTGTCAGTTCCTTCTGGTGCATCAGGTTCAAGTGATTCTGGTAGAGGAATACAAGATGAATCGATGTGTGTTGCTGAAATTTTTTTAGGTATGTGCAGTGAATTCCCAGACACATGTACAATTTTCATTTGTGAAATTGCTTGATTTGAGATATCCAGGACTTCTCCTTCTATAACCTGTATGGATTCATCAATAGATTAATTGAGGAATAAATAATAAGTATTATAACTCTAAAAAGAGTTGAGATTAGTAAGGAAGGTTAATTGAAGTTGAATTGATTAAAACGGAAAAAGAATAAATTCAATTAATTTGCCATGAAGAAGAGAATTAATTGAATATGCATTCAAGTAACTTGAAATTAATTCATGTGATAACCTTGACAAACTTGATATGGTTGTTTGCGTAAATTGAAATACTCACCAACTCAGATGCATCGATAGTCAGGTCCGATGTGACACAAGTATTGCTAACGGTGTTATCAAGATCTGAACCGTCAAAGTCGTATGGACATTCTTTCCTGTAAATCGATCGAGTACAATTAATGTTCATTTTCTAATGAAATGAATGGTGAATGTGTGCTATGAATGAAATTGAACTGACCGAAATTTTTCAACTCCTGCTTCTTTAGGAAAACTATGTGAATGATTAACATACAAAATGATGCTAGATTGTCTTGAACCAATTTTGTACAATAATCGAGATTTTTTTACTAATATTGTGATGAGAATGATATAGGTAATGTGATAGTAGTAGAAATTGATTTCATTGTTTAGAAAAGAACAATACATGAACTATATTTGATGTGATGAATAAATTTAGGTTAACTTCTACGTTGTTCAATAAAATCCAAGCAGACCTTCAATAAATCGCTAAAAAAAGTGCATATCAAATCTTTCACTTACCTGTGAGCTTTCAATCTTTTGATTGCCGTATTTTTTACTTTTTTTTTACAATTGGGGTTATTGCAAATTGCTCCTAGCAATTCCCCGGTAACAGCGTTTCTCCATGGTGTAAACCCTCCTTCATCCCAATAAGGATGGAGTTTTCTTCCACCTTTACTCATATTTGAATGGAAAATGGTGTAGTAATCAAAATCTATCCATTTCCAAACAAATAATTAAAGAAAATGCTGTAGAGTCGATCAATTCGAAAATGATAAAAGACAATGGACGCAAATCAACGTTCAGTTGTTAGACCTTCTTGTATGTATTATACGCCATTGCAGGTATGAAACTGGTCACGTAAGATACTTGATTTTTTACATGTCATAAACTACGTAAGATACTAGATGGTAAATTACGTGCCAACCCTGGTGATCACCATGTTAATAACACATAGATGATCGTTTGAATTTATTTCAGCAATAATTTGTCATACGTAATGGTTGAATAAATGATATATGTGTTTGTTTAATTGATATAAAAAGCGCGTATATAATGTATACAAACCGTTCGTTGGTTGGGTTAACAACCAATGAAATTCAATAAGAAAATCGCGATGCAGGAATCAATTCATTCCGATAAGTTTTTTTTATCGGATTTAATCGGATTTTTTCACCAGGGAAAATGCCGATTAAATCCAGTTAAAAATTATTTTATTGGTATCAATGGGAAATTTCCGATGCAGAAACTCAATCCATTCCGATGAAATGTTTTTTTATCGGATTCAATCGGATTGTTTAACCAGGGATATCATTCCATGAACATTGCGTTGGAAATGGAACTCGTTTATTAACAATGCTTATTTGCAAATTGTTGTTCTGCTAAAAGAAGAATTGATTACTCATGACCAATTGATTAGATTCCAATGAACATTCAGTTACTTGTAGATACATAGATGCTCTCCACAATGACATTATAAAAAATCTAAAATTCTGCATTATTGCCATTTTTTATTCAATAACAGTTACAAATTTTTTTCTGCAGTTATGAAATCTCAAAAATATCTATATTCTACTTCCTAAGAGAAGATTCCGTTCAGGTATGTAGAACACACAGGTGGAATTTCCTGTTTTTTTTAAAAAAAAAAACGTGAATAAAAAATGGCAATAATGTAGAATTTGAGATTTTTTATAATGTCATTGTGGAGAGCACTACAAGTATCTACAAGTATCTGAATGTTCATTGAAATCCAATCAATTGGTCATAAGTGATCAATTCTTCTTTTAGCAGAACAATAATTTGCGAATAAGCATTATTAATGAACGAGTTCCATTTTCAACGCAATGTTCATGGAATAATATAATATAACCCAGTACTCGATGCTTATTGGTTTTTCATCGATTTTTATGACAATGGTGGAAGTCACGTGTTCACTTCACGAATTTTGAATACCGATGTATATCCCCCATTGTTAGAAATCGATGAACCCATCCAGGAATGAAAATTTTCCGATATCAAATTGATATCGATCGCCTCGAAATCTTCTAGAAATCTAACAGATTGATATCGAAATGATTTGAAATCGACATTGACTTCCTAGCTGGGAAATAAGGACGTGAACGCTGCTGGCACGGTCACCACCGTGCTTCCTCCCGCGCTAAACAAAATTCATTTTTGTCTAACCCAATAACAATTACAAATTTTTTCTTGCAGTTTTAGAATCTTGAAAGTGTATATTTTAATATGCCTGAAAGAAAATTCAGTAACTGCATGTAAAACACGGTTGAATTTTCATTTGTGTATAAATTTTTTAATAAAAAATGGCAAAAATGCAAAATTAAAATTTTTTGTTGTTGTAGTTATGAAGAACATATATATATTGATACGTGATTAAATTTTCATCCAAATCCATCCAGTATTTTGTGAGTAATCTATTTTTTCCCTTCGAAAGTTGATAATTTTCGATTAAACATTTTTACTAAACAAATTCGATTTCCAATGTAATATTTGAGGAGTGATATAAGACACCCTAGCACTTGATGTTCAATCACTCTCCATTGATTTTTATGACCATACTGAATATCATGGGCCCACTTCACGAATTTTTACTCAAATGCAAATATATGCATGTGATGTGTGTGAAGTTGCTGACATAACCCAGCCAGATAATACACGAAGAATTCTTCTTCAAGAGCAAGAATAGAACTCTTCAAGAACTCTTTTCGAACTAATGAATTCATATAGAGCTCTGGAGGAGTTCAATCTGTCGGACATTAACAAGTTCTTTGAGAGTACTCAAACAATACTTCTGATATTCTCAAAGAGCTTATTAATGCCCGACAGATTGAACTCCTCCAGAGCTCTATATGAATTCATTAGTTCAAAAAGAATTCTTGAAGAGTTCTATTCTTGCTCTTGAAAAAGAATTCCCCGTGTGTTATCTGGGTATCTCAGGCTGGCGTCCCATGGACGGAAAAAGTGACGGAAAGCGAATTGCGGTAACAATACTTTTCAAGTATGCCTAGTTTTATCTGGTTTCATCCAACAGTCACTGAAAATTCTGAAAATCTATGGGTGCCGCAATTCGCTTTCCGTCACTTTTTCCATCCATGAGACGGCAGCCTTGTATGTAAATATTGGAGGAAAAAAAATTAAACGAGCGAAGGAAAATAAAGGTGTTTTGGTGGTGGGTTCTTCAAAAAATTGATTTTTCCGTCAAGATGGTTGCTTGAATGGAAACTGAACAGACTTAATTCGATTGGTGTTTTGGTTAAAACATATATACTTAGGTATTTATTGATTTTTGAAATCAGTGAAAGTCATATTTTGTTCGTTGACTCAGACGTAACCTCTTACGAGGTTGTGTCCTGAATGAGGGAAAGTTGCAGTCTATCGTGAACGGTGCTTTCGACACGTTGTTTACTGTTTGTGGATATGATCGAGTTCGCGATTACGTCATGTAATATACATATAAATATACAGGGTGATTCAAAATTCCCGCACTCTTTTTTGGGAGTAGATTCCTGATGAAATTCTAAAACGATTTGTCCTTTTGCACAATGCTCTCCGACGCATAATTTCCGAGATATAATTAATTAAAGTTGACTAATTATGAGGTGGATCCATCGGTCATTCAGGAGCGTCATAACAGAACAAGAGAGGAAGGTGCTTGCAGAGGGCGCTCATACGATCAGCTGATCGGTATAATCGATACGATTCACCAACATACAAATTAGTAAATTTTCTATGTAGAACGATTGAATTCGTCGACACTGTGGAAAAATTGATTATTGTCATGAATTCTTATCACGATATGCTGTAAGTGAAAGTTGTAATTTCAGTAATGATTTTTATAACGCAGACAAATGTAAAATAGTGTTCTTTCGTAGGGATAGGGATTCAAGTGGGAGAAAAAAGTATAACTACTCGTTTTCAATCAGAATTTTCATGTGAAGAAGAAAACATGAGAATTTTCATTCATCAGATACCCAATTTGAACGGTTTGATTAGTAAGTTTAACACAAGAGATTGGATTCCGAATCCTGTATTCTGATTGGTCGAGAATCAATGTATGTTAGATCAATCCTCGGCCGTTCCAAATGATCCTTCTGGAGAATGTGTTTTCGACTTATCCCAACCACAACATTGAACAATGATGAATTTATTCGAATTCACCCTTTTTACATCATTCGATGATTATAAAGGGTTTATTGAACGGTAATAACTTACTTCAACTTGCAGAATCCATCAATTTTGACGAAAATACAAGGTGAGGCATCGTATACGACTCAATCTTTGCACTTGATTGACTATGTAATCACATACGGTTTGTTTAGCTTAAATCAACCATTCGTGATACGAATCAACCAATCAGGTGACAGCTCGAAACAGTGCCATTTAAAGCACATATGACTTCGAAGGGCATATTGTTATTTCAAATGGAAAAAGAATTGTCTTTGAAGATTAACCAAATCCGTCCTTTTTAGGACGAATACATTTTCTAAACGTAGAAACGCGCTCGAACTTGCACACAATTTGAATTAGATTTTGATTTAAACATGAATGATCTTGAGTGATCTCAAGTAAGTTATTAACGTTCGATAAACCCTTCATAATCATCGAATGATGTAAAAAGGGTGAATTCGAATAAATTCATCATTGTTCAATGTTGTGGTTGGGATAAGTCGAAAACACATTCTTCAGAAGAATCATTTGAAACTGGGTTGTTTTTGATCTTGAATATTCCATGTGGAATTTGTTTTCCTCGTCTTTTTTCCATCAGTGCATGGAATCATGATATTGTTTCGTATTGTTTCATTCAAGACGTATTGTGTTCCTTGATAAAGAGAACCATCAGTTGACAACGCACCCGGAGAGCTTTGATTCGATCATAGTATTGTTTATCTCATGTAGAAGTTTTTCTCTGGCTTTTTTGCATTATTGCATCGAATGACGATTTCTCGAATAATACATAATATACAGAGAATATTCTCACAACGTTCGCAACATGTACTATATCGAACATTTTCAACAGAAGGGGAGATTTTTTTTCCTTTTGTATTTATCCCCGCCAGAAGAAAACGTGGTTTGCAGAAAATTTATGTTAATTCATTTTCAACATGCATTATTTAATTCTCAATTATTTTTTTTTATGAAAAAAAACATGCATAGAGAAGATTTTTTGCCTTTTTTTTTTATTGCAATACACGGGTTAGCACCCTTTGATATAAAAAGTAAATACAGAGTCAATACAAGACAGCGTCCGAAGACGCATAAAATACAATTACAATATGGTCATGCATTAACCGACAGTTTAAACCGATTCAAGGAAACACCAAACAATTCCATCGACCGATCGAAATTATTTGCTAATTCACAAATGCGAGAAATCGGATCATAATTTCCAAATCTAGATTTAAATTGTACAGGTCTAAATAAGAGCGCTCTCCTAACTGGTCTACCGGGGATGTTAAAATTAACTTTACTCAGCAATGACTCGCAATCAAGAAAACCATTAATCAATTTAAAAAGAAGTAGGAGATCATTCATTTGTCTCCGCTCTTCGAGGGTAGTTATATTCATTCTGTGAAGAATTCTGGAGTAATCATGGTCAGAATATCTCATAAGGCAGCCTATTCTAAAAGCAGCAAAGCGTAAAAACTTGTGTTGCACACTCTCAATCATTCTAATATCCTTCTTCAAGTACGGAGACCAGATAGGGGACGCATATTCAAGATGGGGTCTAATTAAAGAGGAATATAGTACTTTTAATGACCTAACATTTTTGAAATCACTAGAAAATCTTTTGACGAAGCCAAGACTTCTCAGCGCAGTACCACAAGCCTTCACAGAATGCTCAGAAAAATCAAAGTCATCATTTATAGTTACACCAAGATCAACATAAGATTTAACAGTATTCAATGTAACATTAGCAATCTTGTAGGAGAAAATGAGAGGATTCCTTGACCGCGAGATTCTCATTACACAGCATTTTTCTAAGTTCAGATGCAGAGAATTACGGGTGCACCAAGAATCTAATCTCGATAATACTGACTGTAAGTGATGAATATCCGCAAGACATTTTATGTTCTTGAAGATTTTTAGATCATCAGCAGATACCAGGAAATCACAATCATTGAGAACCTGCCCAATGTCATTTATGAATAGCAAAAATAAAAGTGGACCAAGGTGGGAACCCTGGGGCACTCCCGAAGAAGGTATAATCGGTTCAGAAAAACAGTTCCGAACTTTTACCATCTGCACCCGATCAGTTAAGTAACTCTGGAACCAAAGTTTCAGATTACCAGATATTCCAAAGCTACTCAACCTAGATAGAAGAACGCTGTGAGATACAGTATCAAACGCTTTACTGAAATCAGTGTAGATAACATCAACTTGTGAGTTATTCTCCAGCGCAATGGCAGTGAAATTACAGAAAGCAGCCAAATTCGTAGTAGTAGACCTCATTGACATGAAACCATGTTGTTCCGGGATAATAAGAGGAGACAACAAAGGAGTAATCTTGTCAACTACCACGCGCTCAAAAATCTTAGACATAACATTTAGAATACTTATAGGTCTATAATTCTTAGCATCCAGTTTATTACCATGCTTGAAAATAGGAGAGATCAGGCTCGTTTTCAATTCAGCAGGGAAACATCCGGAAGATAGAGATTTATTAAAGATAATCCAAAGCGGTCGAGAAAGAATAAATTCGCAAGACTCGAACAGCAACGGCGGAAGGCCATCAAATCCTGGGCCCTTGCTCGTATCTAACGAATCAAGAACAGAGTAGATCTCTCCTATGGTAATAGCTAAATCAGAAAGCATGTTAAATGACATATCATGTCTAGAATGGTTAACATTAACAGAGTTATGTGAAGCAAAAACCGATGAAAAGTGATCAGCAAAAAGGTTAGCCATTCCAGCTGCAGAGTCCGCAACTACATTATTTAACATGATAGTACTAGGTAAGTCATTAGATGAACGCTTACTGTTAACAAAATTCCAAAAAGATTTAACATCCTTTTGAATATTAGTCTCAACTTGGCGAATGTAATTCGAATAACAAGCCCGAGCTCGTGATTCACATTGAGCACGCAAAAAAGAGAACGCTAAATAATCGCCGCGACTATAAGACGATTTGTAAATCGTATGGGCAACTTTCTTTCTTCTAATTAATTTTTTGAGCTCAGGAGTAAACCAAAGAGGATAAATAGATCTTTTGATCAATGTTTTCGGAACGTACAACTCAATAGCCACAGAAAGTTGATCATACAAAAAACTAATAGCAGTATTTACATCCATGCATTTCAACTCCATATCCCAATCGATTTGATTCAAATGCTGCCGTATAGAAAAAAAATCAGCCAATTTATAATTATACCGGTACGTGTCGGTACAAGACAAAGATCTCGATGAAAGAGAATACAATCTAATTTCGATGGGGGATGATAAGCATCACAATGTAGGAGGTAATCAACCGGACTAATAGTTTCAACATACTCATCGGTGGTAAAAATCAAGTCCAGCATACCATTGAAATCATTAGCTAAGTTCGTTTACCGATGTCCCAAGTTACCCCAACTCGCTCCAAGTATTTTGGATTCGCTACTTCCAGTTTAAGCAACGAAATGATTGGTTTGGTACAAGTTGGAGCAACTCAGAGCACGTAGAACGAACGAACCTATTGTAAATATTGTTTTTTTGATATAAACCAAAGTAGTTGAAATATTGAGTCAAAATCTCCACCGAAGACCTTTCATTCAGTGTCACACCCTTTTGTATCTTTCTCGGTCAAAAAAACATGGTTTGCGGATGTTTATGTTCATTCTCCTCCAACATGAATTAATTAATTTTCAATGGTCGTTTTTTGATGAAAAAACACATGCATGGGAAGTTTTTTATCTTCTGTATTCTTCCAGACCTGGAAAAAAAGTCTTTTGCAGATGATTTGTTCATTTTTCTTTAATATGAATGATTTAATTGTCAGGGGTCTCGTTTTCAACGAAAAAGAACGTGCATAAAATTCCGCACGAGTCATTTAGGGATCGATTCCTTGTTCTTCAATGCCAAAGAAAGATTTTTCACATGTATTATTTCCGCGTACGGCTAGACGGAGGAATGAAGCCCAATGATAAGGGAATGATTGCCCTTCGGTTGAAGGAAGGATTCCGTTTTTGAACGATAATTTTGTTTCATGGCTACACGGAGAGAAATTCGGAGATATTAAATCACCGAATTCCATGTAATTTTTTATCTCGAAACTAGATGATTTTGTATCCCGAACGGTGTGAAAAAACATCACAACATCGGAAAGCATAAATCTCGAATCCCGTGATATTATTTCCACGTGAAGTTGGGAATCAAAAATCAAGCAGTTCGGTGCTCGAAAAGCATACAGTTCGTGATAGAGAATCACCAATCGGTTGATTTTGTTTCACGTCAGTTGCGAGATGGAAAATCATATGAAGTTCGTTGATTTAATATCCCCGAATTTCTCTCCGTGTAAGCATGTGAAAAGCCGAAATAAAGATTTTCTGAATGAAGTCAAGCATGGGAAACTGGGGATGAGGAAAAGTCGGATTTTGCACGAGCTTTTTGCAAGAAGTACGTAATCAATGTACTTTTCAAATGAATAATTATGAATTGCGTACCTAACATTGCACATTGCTGAGGCTTTGATTGTCTTGATGATTTCTAAAGGCTCCAGAACAAAATCACGGACTTTGTTGACGGTTGGAAGTTGGAATTTGAGAATTTTATTGTTTCAACTTTCGAAAATCAATGGGACATTGAAAGTATGTGGCGATGCACAATTTTAGGTATTCAATTGATCATTATTCATTCAAAATTTGTAATAATTACGTACTTATTGCGACAATTTAACACAAAATATGGCTTTTCACCTCCCTCCCCTTCACCACGTTTGGGTCCCGTTAACGGTCATAAACCTTTATCAGATAGGGTCGGTGCAACAGTAAATGAACGACGGAAGATTCGTCACAGTAGACCACACCTATTTTCGACAACGTTTACAAAATTATTTGTTTTTGTATTCCGTGTGAACCGAGAAAGCCTTTAGCATCATGAATTCCTATGAATGTCCATGGCCAAACTTGTTTTCAGAATTTTTCATGAAGATGTACAGTTTTTCCAATTCAAAAGTGTATCGACAGTTAAAAAATTGCATGTTGTATATTTCTGAAGCCACAATTTATCATGTACGAAGTATCCTCTACACTATCATTTGGTGAGATTGAATTCATTTTGAATCATTTCTTGATGCGTTTTACGGATGATGTTCATTCAAAGGCACGCGTTCATTTACTGGGGCACTTACCCCATAAACAAATGTGTACTTAGTGAAAAAAAAGTAACCGGCAAGTTTTTCACATTAAGAACACGTGGATTTTGTAAACTGAAAGAAATTCATGCAAAATCATTTATATATTGTATAGACATTGAGCAAAATCATTCCTTCGTCGGCGTAACAGACTGATTAAATAGAAATTATATTTAATTTTTTGTACTGCCATCTACTGTAATTTTGTTTTGTTGCTATACAGATATTAAGATTTATTCACAATTCACATACATCAGGTGTATACTTCTCTGGTCCCAACCCCAAAACATGTATGAAAGAAATTCTAAGATGATCGTATCCGTACAGCACATCCACCGTTGTGCACGTTACGTTTACGTCCCCGTAAAGGCAAGGTGGATAAAAGGGACACGTACATATCAGGTGGAGGAAGGGAAATGCAACGGTGAAATGTCCAACGATCGGTAGTCGTGCTGTACGAGTAGATGTTTGTTGCATATCTCAAATTCAAAATTTAACCCTTTGAGGAAACGTTGAATCCAAACAACCCGTCGTTCACTTCAAAAAATTGTATAACTTCGAATAAGTACCTTCACATCGCTTTAAATATTGAAAAACCCATCAACTGTACGGAGGAGCAGCTTTCAGATTTGTATTCTGCGGACTTCGGCGATGGATTTGAAAAAAAAGAACCTTGCTCTATAATGTTTTGAAGCCGAGATGTGAGCAATCAAAGAACACTTGGGTCAAACCGATCCAGTGTATTCCATCTATAAGGAAACCGTAAGTACATTCCTGGAGGGTTTACGACTGTGTTCAAAGTCCGGAATTAAAAATTCTGCTTTGTAAATTTGATCCAAATGTCTTTACTGATCAATTACTTTGAATTAGATTTTTTTAAAGTATTTTTCTTTTTTGTAGTGTCATAGTGGGGTCCCCTTGACACACGAGCGTTGGAAATTAAGAAACCTTTGTATCGTCTAAAAACTTGTCCTCATGTATCATTTAAAATTGAATCCCCCACAGTCCCAAATATTCATTTTTGTCTACGCATTCGCTTTGAATCAAGTCAAAATAGAGGATTCCATTGAATGAGGTGCAATAAAAAAAACGTGATTTACGTAGATGAACGCGACTTGGCGCGATCCTATAGGCTGTATTATGCTGTTTGGAAATATATTATTTACATCCCGGCTGGAATCAGATGATTTTGCGCTTGAGGACGTTTCCCCGCTCCATGCATACCCAGATAACACAAGAAATTCTTGAAGAGTTCCTGAAGAACTCGGCATTTGTAAAAAGCATTCATCAAGAATTCTAAAGTAATCGACAAGTGTTCTTTTCAATTACCCTAAGAAGTCGTTAACGTCCTGTTGATAGAGCTTTTGACGACCTCGGTCCATTAATTGACAGAAGTCGTTGCGAACTCTCGACATGAATGATTTAAGAACTCTCACGGAACTCATGTGTTTATCAAATATAAAAATCATTGTAACATATTATGTGTATATGGATAATTATTCAATGATTGATTCATCTGATCTTCTACATGCATCAAGCTTTTATTTATCGAACGATGATTCAATTGACAGAAAATATTGAAGTTCAGGCACTTTTTAAAAATATAACCTACAAAATCGATTGTACCAAATCAATCATTGAAATGTTCAGTATCGATGGATGCCAAAATTTTTGTGATTTACACGAGTGAAAAACGAAATATGTATGGTTAGTTTTTTTGTTCTCATTCAATATTACTAATTACATATTTCTTTATTTTATGGACTCGAACCAACCATCATCACTTAATTATTCTCACTAAACGCTTTTTCACAATCATAAAAATCTGCGGGAACTCAACATGTACATTGAATTCGTAGGAAGTTCTTCTTTAAGCAGGGACAGAGCCTCATCAGAATTCTAACAAGCGAATATTAAAGAGTTCTTCAAGTCATCTCAGAGTGTTCTTTCAATCCTCTTATGGAACACCCAAGAGATTTATTATAGAGCTGTCGAATAATTCTTTTAGAATTCAAAGAACTCTTTGAGAACTCGTCAAGAGTTCGGAAAAATAATTTTTCCAGAATTTAGTTCAAGAACTTATTTGGAACGGCTCACGAATTATTGTGTTATCTGGGTAGGAAGATTTCTTTGTCAAAGGTGGACGTAAAATTTTGATGATCCTGCGTTCCATTTTTTACGTTATCGTTGGTCACGAATGAACCACGACCCTGGTAAAAACGAAGTGTAACAAAATACATTTGCGATGCATTCCATGGCGCGAAACACCACTCCGGGTACATTCGGATGAACCTCGCATTGCACTGTAACTACAGTGTAACATTTTATTTTCACCAGGGAATCCATACTCGAATTAAATGATCAACTCGTTTTAATAACGAATTATTACGACCAAACACCTTAAATAAAAGTAAAGTATATCGCGTCATGTGGAGGAACATTTCTCTAAGACACGGATTATTGTTTGATCTGTGAAAATCAAAAAAATATTTCTTAATTGTGTATTTTTTTCATTTAAATGCATGGGCGACGCGACAAAGCCACTGTTCTGAATTCCTTCTAATGATTGGTGTGTCTGAATCATATTTTCATCCATGTACGAATCAGATAGTTGAAAAGTTCATCGATTATTGTGAAGACCTGACGAAGGCTCTGAACGCGATGTCTTGGGAATAGTCGAATGACGGCATGTAATACCCGCGTTGCGCGTTTTCTGTTTTCAAATTCACAATGACAAGAATGTCTGTATCTCACAGTAATGATGGCGCGCGCAGAGCTGCTAGTCGTTTTAGAAAAGGGATTATGCATGGAGTCAATCTTGATTCTAAGGTAGACCATCTATTCATTGAAAAAACGAGTGAAGTTGAAATTGTCGAAGGCATGAGAATTCACAAAACGGTTATTGAGGATGATGAACCAATCAAGGTTCCTACTGAAAGTATGGTTGTGATTTATTAATTAAAAAAATTGAATAATTTATCATTGTTGATTAAATATGGAACTACTTACTCCAGAGACGTCTATATTCCATAAGTCACTTATAAATCCGATTGAAAAATAAAATAAATCAATACATAAAAGCTGGATATGAACTGAATGAATAATAATTGGAAGAATAACAGAAAAACTCACATTAATATAGGTTATGTCAGCAACTTCGCACACATCACATACATATATTTTCATCCACGAATGTGTAAGTATAAACAATTCAGTATGTTAGATACATGAAAGGGTATTCCCATTTAGTTCGTACGCTTGACTCAGGTGGCGCTGGATATCGTTCTCAAGATGATTCATTTGAATTCATGCCCCCTGCACCGAACGTTCATGGTAGTATGCAAGAAGCCCGACCGGTAATGAGCCCCACTGCCCGTCATTGGCTAAAAACTGGTGATTTCTAATGAATTCTCTTAACATTCCTAGCAATCAACCAATAGAAGTGGAGTCGGGCTTCTTGCATACTATCACGTTTATTGTACCGAATGCTCATGATACCGAAAATTTTTTGACCGAACATTAATGAGCCGAATGCCCATTGCGCCGAAAACTTCTAACGGGTTCGTCTTGTAGAATATATGATGTATACACAAGTACGCAGCTCTTTTCATTGGCTTTAAAGAATCCGGTAAAATGGTCATTCGACTTATTGATGTTCGGTCAATAAATTTTCGGTACCATAAGCATTCGGTACAATGAACTTCCGGTATATTGGGGGGCTACCAGTTACATGTGTGTATGAGGTTCCGTGTAGAGGTGAGAATATGTATGGAGTAGCTGATCATCTGGTCTCAATCACCTGCTTCGGAAGGCTCTTATATGAACGAGGGTGAGGGTACTACATCATCAACGGCAATGCCTATCTGACAGCTCTGTCTTGGTCTCGAATCACTATTCTATGATGTTTTCAAATTCGATGATTAGTCAATCCCTAGTAACTTACTAGTGCTCATGGATCACTCAAATAGCACAAGAGTTGTGAAAGAATTCTTTATAAATACATTTTAATCATTACGAGCTTTCTTGAAACTCTCGTGCTCAGGATTGATAATTGACGTGTTGCCAAAGGTTTTTGACAGTAATGACAGTAATGACAGTAATTCACAGTGTAATATACACACATAGAATACGTAGATTACATCAAGTTACATGAAAAATACTGTGTAGATTACAAAAAGTGAATTACTTGCACAACCCTACTTGTGCTATCTGGGGGTAGACCTCAATGGACCCGAAAGACAATTGGCCCGAAGACGAGAATCCCGGAAATTGAAACCTCATGGTGCATTTTCACACCCATCCATAATCATATCGCTATCTTCGTTCATCTTTCAGCCACAATAATATGGAACCAGAGCATAACCCCGGGTACTCATGCTAGCGACTGTCGCTGTATCGCGCGCGACATCATTAGAAGAAAGAAGAAATCCGACTTGAAAACGGTAGTATGCAAGAAGCCCGACTGCGTGTCATTGGCTGAAAACTGGTGATTTCTAGTAAAATCACTAAATATTCCTAGTGATCAAGCAATAACAGTGGGGTCGGGCTTATTGCCAGTCGTGCTTCTTGCATACTACCTTGAAAACATCTTTCCTCTTTTTTCTTCTAATCATGTCGCGCGCGACAGTCGCCAGCATGAGTCTCCGGCCTTACCCCGGGTACTCATGCTAGCGACTGTCGCGGGCGACATCATTAAACGGAAAAAAAGATCCGAGTTGAAAACATGTTTCCTCTTTTTTCTTCTAGTGATGTTGAGCGCGACAGTCGCTAGCATGAGTCTCCGGTCTTAGGTTTGAATTTTTGGTTTAACGGACTTTCGGGACGCTCGTTTTCGGGTCCATCATGTATCGGGCCAATTGTCTTTCGGGTATATTGGGGTCCACCCTGCCAGATGGGCATTGCCGTTGAGGGAAGACGTACTCCCACCATTGTCTCATGTATATAAGTTACCTGTGCGTATAGGTTTCGTATGGAGGTGAGAGTATGTATATGGATGATGGTGAGAGTACTATTCCCCTCGACGGCAATGCCTATCTGGGGTAAACACCCGTTGGGCCGAAAACCCGTTAGGCTGGGCTCCCATGCAACCGGATTGTCCGGAACGGAACGATCCTCATTGGTAGAATACTAGTCTTATTTGAATATAACTATAATAACACTAGGGATTCACCATTTGTGAGCGTCCCGTTCCGGACAATCCTAATTGGTAGAATACTAGTTTCATTTGGATATAACTATGACAATACTAAGGATCCACCAATTATGAGCGTTCCGTTCCGGACAATTCGGTTGCATGGGAGACCAGCCTCAGGCCGAAGGACCGTTGGACTGAAATTTATTTTAACGAATGACAATAATCCGAAAAAGTCTTGGTGACATTTTGCTTTACTCGCACACGACTAGTAACGTATAGTAAGATTTCGGATTATTGTCATTCGGTAAAATAAATTTCGGTCCAACGGTGTTTCGGCTTAACGGGCTTTCGGTTCAACGGGTGTTTACCCCCATTTGGCAGCTCTGCTCAGGGGGCATAATCTCGAATAGAAAATTTTCAAACGGATTTCAGCGCTGCCATACGGTAGTACAGTGAACTATTTTACATGTATACACTAACACTAATTCGAAAATCGGTGTGATTTGTTCATTGTTTGTGTTAGTTGTATCCAGGGGGCATAATCTCAAATGCAACATTCTCAAACGGATTTCAGCGCTGCCGTACGGTAGTACAGTGAATTATTCGCCATAGATACAACTAACACAAACAATGAACAAATCACACCGATTTTCGAATTAGTGTTAGTGTATACATGTAAAATAGTTCACTGTACTACCGTATGGCAGCGCTGAAATCCGTTTGAAAATTTTCTATTCGAGATTATGCCCCCTGGCTCTGCTCTACCCTATCTGGGTTGTCATTTCAGGATATCCGGGCTCCGTTCACCCCCTGTATTCCGAGTTTACTTTCCGCTAAACCTGGCCAATGAGTGGGATTTTGAGCGAATCTCTCAATACTTTCAATAACCCGCTTTATTTGAAAACAAAACAATAACCTCAATCAGCAAATTCTCAACACATTTCCATTATATCACTCGCAAACATTCTCCAATCCATCTAAGAGTCCACAAACAAAACTCGCCTCATCTCCTAGACAAATAAACAACCTCCAAATTATAAAAAAAATGAAAATTTCAAAACATCTATAACTAACCCAACTCGAATCCATTCCCTCCTCAATACTACCATACCCATTTTCACAACCAAATATTCTTGATTTTTAAAATCCCCCCTACAATCTCATATTCCCAAAATCCCACATTAAAAACCTGGAATTTTCATATCTTCTCGTTCCTACCGCAATGATTCCACAATTTTCAAAAAAACTAAATAAAACCTATCATTGACGAGTATTGCAGACGAAAATTTTCGTTCGGCTAAACTCGGTTGGTCGATAAAGAGAGTCGGTTCTAGAGAAGAGGTGAATGGTTCATTGAACGAAACCCATCCTATTCCGCTTGTAACTTCAACTGGGATAGGCCGACAGGAGGGTAATCCGTTGACCGTACCATCATCAATTCAACATTCCAAAGTCTAGCTATTCACATCGCTTCTCCGACACTGGTCTTTGGTAAGTCCGACCGCCTGCAAGATAGGAAGTGAGTAAAATTTCATTCGGTCGTGTTTAAATAAAGTGTTAATAATTGTCAAACGTAGTCGATTGAACGATCAAAATCATCATTTGTTTCAAAATCCGATCGTACCGAATATTATTTCAAGTTATTCAAGTCATCGTCGTGTCGCCGAGTGAAGATCACGAGAAACGGCCATTTTCCACATAATATCTCTCCCTTGTCGGCACATAATAAACTTTCCTCAAGGAACAATCCACTCTATTCTCTATTTGGATCCTTATCAACCTAGTGAATCGATTCTATCGGCTTTTCACCGTTTTCTTCCCTCAAGATCGATACTGACCTAAATTGCTCGGGGATATATTTTCTATGATCGGTTAAACACGTTACGTAACTGCGCGTGCAATCAATTTTTATATAGAATCCATTCCCAGTCGCGAGGTGTTTCGCCACGATTTCAGATTCCCAGCACTTTGTGCGTAACTTAACGTTCTTGGTATTTGTTTCTTTTTTCAGATAATTGGTTAGTTGAAAGTCAGTAAATCCTATTAAAAAACCCAAAATGTACGCCTACTCTCGATTTATCGCACCGGTCGCTAGGTCTAGCGTGAGTAAAAATTAATTTTTCTTTTTCCCAATTCACTACACATTGTTTGTTATGTAATTGCTTTTTTCATCTTTTATGTTTTGTAGTTGGTTTCTGGAACCAAGACGTACCTTCGACCCATTAGCAGCGCTTTAATCAATCAAAGTCAAACTTTACAAGAAAACCAAAGACAGTCTACAGTGAGTTTAGTGAGTATTGTTGCATAATTTCCTGATGGGAGTTATATAAGCTGGCATTAGGTATTTGAATCATTCATTTTTGGAATTCTAACATCAATTTTCAGATTCCTATTGCTCGTACTTTCCAAACTTCCACCATCAATCGGGATATTGATTCTGCTGCCAAATTCATTGGAGCTGGTGCCGCAACTGTTGGAGTAGCAGGATCTGGTATGTCATTTTTATATATTTTCCATACATTTTTGTCCTTTATCATACCTTGATTTTACAATTCATATACTTGTTATGCAATTCTTACATAACTTGTATTTATGAAGTATTTTGTATTCATAGCACTTCAATCGCTTTTATTGATATTTCTCTTATTGTTCCATTGAAAATAAATTCAATTATAAATCAATTATTTCAAATGTCAATTTTATTTTTTATGAAAATATCTTGTTCTTCCTGCATGTTTTAATTTAATTTTGTTTCTACGATCCATAGATTTTTCTTCAATGTTGCATGATGCACGTTATTCACTTTTTATCAAAACCAATAACATAAGAACAATGATATTCACCTCTCCCTTCCTCTGTGGTGAAATGTCAAAACAGGCCTTGTTATTTTCTAAATAGTTGAATAATGTTTGAAGAAAAATTGATATCTCACTGAAAAAAAACCTAAACTTGATTTATGAAATTGAGGTTATTGATTATAATCTAATTATGAGTAATGAGTTCATTGTTAAAGAATTCAGTATCACATTTCAGCAGTTGGAATTGGGCTAACATTTGGAGCATTAATAATCGGATATGCTCGAAATCCTTCCTTGAAACAACAAGTCTTCTCCTATGCCATTCTAGGATTTGCGTTAGCAGAAGCAATGGGATTGTTCTGTTTGATGATGGCATTCATCATCCTTTTTTCGTAATCCTGAATTCCTAAACCCGAATTCCTATCCATCAGAACCGTAACTATCCAGTTCCTCCCATTCAAACGAAATTTGTACCTAATCTTTGTTGAAAACGTATAAAGTGAGAATTCGTCTTTTTTCAGGAGCTGGAATTGGATCTGTATTCGGATCCTTAATCATTGGTTACGCGAGAAACCCATCCCTCAAACAACAACTCTTCTCGTACGCCATTTTGGGTTTTGCCCTCTCCGAGGCCATGGGTCTTTTCTGTCTTATGATGGCTTTCCTGCTCTTGTTTGCCTTCTAAGCCATCAAACTCAATCCATTCAATTAAGAAATTGCTGATAGTTTTAGTTGCGTCACTGCCAAGGCAGTGGTCTTCTAGTTCCAAGGAGCGAGACGACAGCTGTCTCTGGTATGCGGGATGCCATGAAATTATTAGAAAAAGGCTAATGGGTTCAATGGTGGGAAGCGACGGTGTGACAATGTCAAACGCAAACACACAAAGGGAAGAATTGAGAATTCCAAAGGCTGTACAACGCATACACATCAATGAAACAGGTGGATCATCGTGTTTACAAATCGTCTCGGCCCATTGTTTAGCCTCTTCAGAGTTTGTAATTATTTCATGGCCTACTGTTTCATGTAGCATATAACTCACAATTGTTATAACGTAACGAATTTCAATAATTAACATCTAAGAGATTATTGAGGATTTATTTAAAAAACGAAAAACATTAAGAAAAAATAGCAAAAGGTTATACACATCTCCCTACTCCTCATGAACACACGCGGAAACAAATACACATACATACATGCCATGTTATTTAGTATCCTTGCGTATAGTGCATTTTTTTTTAAAACATTATCCAAGGGATTCATCATTGTTGTACCGTCGCGTATGCACGTTGTTGAAGTGTCATTCTTGGCAAGAGAAAAAACTGTACAGTGATATCGAATAAACATCTTTGTCCTGAAATTTTATCAAAGAATTTATCTTTCTTTCATGTAGAAATGCTGCTAGTTAGTTTTAATAACCAAATTGATGAATTTATTTTTTGATGGGAGAAGAAACATTGGTACTATAAGGTGGTTTTTGATGGGAGAAAAAACATTGGTACTGCTGTTTCAAACTCGAGTTTACATTTTTATCACTTTGTTTTTTTTGTACATAATATTCAATTTATCATTAAATCTTAAATGGATCTCAATTTAGTTATCTCTTAGAAAAAATCCTAAGCAAAGTTCATTTGATGTGATATATAGAAAATAATTTCACATTACTTGGAATAAATTCCTCCCACGTAGCACGAAGTTCAAAAAGAATTCATAATGAATTATCTGAATCACAATTCAACTCTTTATAAACTCTTTCTGAACTAATCGATTAACTGATTTTATTTACAAAGAGAAAAAAATGAATTGAATTTGAATAAGTTTTCAAAAATGCACTTTAAATGAAGCACAAATCGTTTGCAGTCAATTAAAATTTAAGGTTAGGTTCAGTTTTTATGTAAGGATTGTTTTTTCATAATATTGAAGAAAATTCAAGTTGCTGTTAATTTTGTTGAAATCACGTTTTTGTAGGTTAAATGTAGATGAGTGATTTTTATAAACCAGTGAACAAATCTTTCAAGTTTATCAATACTTTTCGCAAATCAACCTTCAAAAATGAGATCAGCAAGTTAATTGCAGTCACGTTATAGTACCAAATTAACGTAAAACTTTGGAGCGAAAGGTTGCTAGCAAGAAACCAACAAAAATAAAAAACTCAATTGTCAATTTATGTTTCGATTACATATTAAATCACATCAAATTATTTCACAAAAGAATCATATAAGATATTCAACAATTCATTCTAAAGTTTGGAATGTAACTTTGGTTGAAACAATCAATTTCCATACTGACGATAACTAGACAATAAATCAACAGTTCTGTTAGAGATATGGCTAATTGTATATTTTATTTGCGAACAAAAACAAATTCAAATTCCAAATATACAAAGAAATCAGTTTGAAACTATGACGAAGAGCTCTGATCGGCGCATTACATACACAACTATTTCAATACCTTTGAAAGGAATCAATTTGAGGAATTAAATTAAATTAGAGAAATAGTAAGTTTTATCAAACCTTCAAACCTTGTTTGAAATTAGCCTTTGGTCACTATACATGTGTAATTTTTCAGCTTAGAATTAAGCATGAATTACTTTTCCTTCTTTCTAACTGTGGTCGATTATTCACAATGTACCTCATATCAAAGTTGTTCTTATTTTTGTATAGAATTAGACATTGTACTGATCTATTTCAACGAAGACTGATGAAACTAGGTAGTAACGCTAAGCAAACTAACTGGTTCTCCTATATTATTGGATGGCAACATCTTCAATTGATCCAGAAGATGTTCTCTTTCTCGAAGAGTAGCCCATGCTTTTTCTTGTTCCTCTTTAGTGAAAGGAATTTTCCTCTGCTTGGAGAGAACCAACTTTTTATAATGTTCTATCACTTCGTTGTCGGCCGCACTGATTTTCCTCTTAATCGCCTGTCTCTTGCTCTCCTCTTGAGCAAGATTCAATAATCTTTTCAATTGAGTGATATTATGACTAGACAGCGCCGACAGTTCCTGTTGACACCGTTTGATTTCGGCAAGGATTTCATCGTCCTCTTGATTCTTCTTCTGCATATCGGGCTCTAGAATTCCTTGTTCTACCAGTTCTTTATGCATTCTAAGCTCCAGATTCATGGAATTCTGTATGGTCAAGTCTCTAAGTACGGGAGGATCTCCATCCCTGAATAATTTACTATCGGTATTATTGTTGGCAACGTAAACGTTCTCTTCTAATAATGCAGACACCAATCTCTGGGTGAGCGGACCCGCGATGCTACTTCCTTTTTTCTCTCCTTTGGCAACCAATAACGACATATCTCCTCCTCGATTTTTCTTTTTTTCCCTCCCAGGATTGGCAGCTTCCTCCTCTTGCATGAGATCGTTGTGGGCCCACATGAGGCTGTAATGACGTCCCAATGGAGGGATCTTTTTAAATTCGCTAATGTCGCCGTGAGTTGAGAGTAATTCTTCTAACAATTTAATATCATCAGCTGTTATATCGGTACAATACGGATCCACAGATGCCCAGAATTTGTTCGGGGTATCATTTTTGGGAGATAAAAGTTTTGGAGCGTCCGATTTGGATCCATCTATCCTGGGAATTTCATGGGGGTTTGGGACAATTTGATTGGGTGCGTTGCCTACAGTTTTGTGCTTGAACAGCTTGGCGGGTAAAGGCGATTGAGTTTTATTGTTATTGTCCTTTGGTTTGAACTTTTCGTCTCTGGACCTTTTGTCGAGAAGGGACAATCCTTTGCTGCTTTTCGATCTCTTATCTCTACGTTCCTCGGCTGAGGATAAATTAGTGATTTCGTCATGGATCATTCGATTCCTCACCACTACGGAAGAGAGCATAGTTTCTAGTTCCAGTTGGAGGGTATCGAGATCTTCCATTCCAACTCCTTCTTCTACGGTACGCTGCAAAATACTGGTATATCTTGGAAAGTGACGAGTGTTGTCAGCTGTTTTGTAAATTGTTAAAGACGATAAGGTAGCCTCGGTGCCTTCCGAACTCGTGTCCGAATTCAACAAAGAGGATTGCGCGGATTTGCCACTCTCATTTCCACGTACCTTGACAATGGCTTTTTTTGAACTTTGTTTACCTTTGCCTGACATCTTAGCGATTTGTCGTTGACGATAACCTCACAATCCGGGAATATGCAGTGGTGTAAATTAATTGTTGTTATACATGGAAGACATAACGTACACTTTTAGGATCGATGATGGTTGCTGGTTGAAAACCTTTTAGATGATCGAAGACCTCAATGACGATTCAGGAGAATTGTTTTTTGGAGGTAGAAACGATTTCACGACACTTTTCAATTGAATGGAAAGGCGAAAAATAAATATTTCCTCCAAGATTGCGATATTGGAAAGAGGTTATGTGCACTTTTATTATCATATGTTGAGCAAACCTGTCCCATTATTGGCAGGGATGCGTTTCGAAATTTGTCCCTCCTTTCAGTTGCGTTCAAGAACACATCGGAAGCGACGTCTTTGATAGGGAATCCTCGCCGCTGGCCATTTCGAACAACACAAATCCAAAAAGATGATTTTTCTTATTCCCCTCATTCCAAAATCCAACAATCCAAAAATCAAAACACGGATTTCTCCCTGTACCTGCGTGTAACGATTCTTCTACAGAAATAAACAATTCTAAAGAGTCTGTGAGACGATACAACAACGATGACGTCCAAAGAAATCGTAGAAAATAAACGATAAATCCAGGACGGGAAAGTGTTATTCAATGTTGGCGCGGATTTACAAAACATACAGCGAATCAGCTGATGAGTGACAACAGACGACATACGACGACCCAGAATCCATTGTTCTTGTTGGTTATGGTTGGTTATGGCGACAAGTAGTTCTGACGGATCTTGTACAGCACCCGCGGATTTTCAGCTATCATCGGAGCTGGAAGACGTTTCGAGTCGTTTGAGTGTTAATCTACTAAAGTGTCCATTGTGTCATAACAGTCGTCGTATTTTTTATTGCCCTCAGTGCATTCAAAATGGTGATTTCATTCATTCAACGTCTATTTATCATGAACGGTAAGGCCAACCACTGCCAACTGTGTTTACGTTCAACATGAAAATAAATAGACTTTTGTTTTTCTTCCCTTTCTTTCATTTTGTCGAGATTTGGTTTTTATTGACCAATTTGTCCCTAGTATTAGATATTTCATTATTTTTCTTTCTCAATGTCAAATTCTTGTTCACTGTTTTCAATTATTAATTTGCCTCGAGCAGTTGAGGCGGTTGAGGCTATTTTTTCTTATTTATTTATTTATTTATCGAGAGTCGATGAAATTCTTTGTTCCACTCGATTTTATTTTTGCAAACAACTAAATATAGATGAAAGTGTTTTTTGATTTCATCTGTGAAATGAAGTCTTCGGAATCGTAGGTGGCATTTGTGTTTTAACTTTGTTAATTATGCGTGTATATATGTATATATATATATACCCATTTTAGCAAATATTCAAAGTAACTTGTACAATTATTGATTCTGCAGAAACGAACCATTTTCATTCAATCTCCATACCATTCTCTTTAAAAATCAATATTTCATACTTTTTTTTTGTATAGCTATTCAAAATTCAAACAATAATTTGAAAATTGATGCAATAATCGGTATTTCGCATCACAATATCCTGTACAGCACAACCACCGATTTTCCACCCAGGACTTCGGTGGACTGGAGGTGGAGAATCAGTGGAGAAATGAGAGCCGTGGAAATAAGGGAAAAATGAAGGAGAGTCTCCGTTGAGGCAACGGAGAGGCGACGTGGATTTGTCCGCCCCCTTTATTTTCAATAAAATTTATGTTAGTGGATTCACTCATTGAAATTTGGTTGTGTAAATCGACAGATATGAATTTTATTGAAAATAAAGGGGGCGGACAAATCCAAGTCGCCTCTCTGTTGCCTCAACGGGGACTCTCCCTTATTTCTCCCTTATTTCCATGGCTCTCATTTCTCCACTGATTCTCCACCTCCACTCCACCAAAGTCCTGGGTGGAGAATCGGTGGTTATGCTGTACGGGATCTCTAAATCTTATGGTGAAATATTTCTCTAAAATTCGTCTTCGACAGCTAAAACAAAATTTGCATTTCATTTACAAAAATATAATTTTATAAAACTCTTAGCCTCTGATTGTAAAAGGAAAATTCCATCCAATCAAACAAAGAGTTCTGAATTTTCACTTCCCAATGCACAGAAATTCGTCCGCGCATGCGTAAATCGTACATCTCAATCGAGACCTTCGTCCTTCTTCCCGCTAAATTTTGAAAATTCTAACATGAATTTTTTTTGTATTTCAGGTATGCGGATAAACAAATACGGCTCCTACGGTTGAAAGCCGGGAGAAATCAATTAGAAGAAAAATGTAACAAGTTTCTCGAGAAGCACATACAGAAGGATAGATTGGTACGTACGCGAATGAATCTCACATCTATTCGCTCTTCTATTTAATGATTTTTTTATTTTCTTTCAGATATGTGACATAAACATGTGTAAAGAGAGAGTAAGATTACTTCAAGCTTTGGTCAGCGAAACGAGACAGAGCATAAATAGAGGTACGTCACTTGGTTTTACAAACATGCTTCTACAAATCTATACATCTTTGTTCATAATGTAGGTAACGAGAGATTGAAAATTTTGAACGATGTGAACTCTCAAGTAGCTTTGAGATTACCAAAACACGAAGAAAGGGTAGAAAAATTACATCGGTACGTGAATGGTTTTAGAATGAAACAGGAAAAACAAAGAGAGGCTGTGGACAGAAAAAGGCAACAACTGAAAAAAGTGATAAGAACTGCTGCCAAGCAGTTAATCGAATATATATTTCCGTTATATCAAGTTGAACCTAACAAGAGGTATTTTTGTATCGTATTATATTCGTTTTTTATTTATTCTGATTTGAAATTTACAAATTCCTCGTTATAGTACGTGCAGCAGTGAAGAGGAACTCAGCACCGACCAGGTCACTTGCGCGTTAGCCGATGCGTCTGGAACATCTTACGTTCGAGGTAGATGGATCAACGATACGGAAGCCTCACAAGAAATTCAGCATTGTATCGTTGCTCCCACGTTGCCGGGAACGGGAGACTACAACGCGTATTCTCTTTGGGGTAAAGATTTATTAAAACCCTCTTGTAAAATCCTGATCAATTAATCTTGTTTCAAATCAACCCACATAGATTTTTATAAGGAATATTGTGTTGAATACACAGTTTTATGGGAATTTTATAACAAAAAAACAGACTATTTAACGACGAATTCTACTTTCCAGTGGCGGCGAATAAAGACGGCGTGCCTGGGACGAATAAGGAAAACGCAATGCACAATCCAGCATATAACATCAGTGCCGCGTTAACGTATGCTACGCAACTGGTGAACGTTCTGGCGTTCTATTTGAACGTTAGACTGCCGTACAAACTCGCTTACGGGTATGTATCGTCATCGCAAGTCATGGAAACACAAATTTTTCATACAAATAAACGATGGAACAATCGTTTTTCAGAGAGTTTTGCAGCAACGAGATGTCGGATCAGAAATTTGCACGAAAAGTAGCTCGACTCAACAGTAACGTGTTACATCTATGTTTTACGCAAAATACAAAAACTTGTGTGTTACATCCTCTTCACACTTTGGAGAATTTGATGCATTTGTTGAATACCGAGATCACCGATCTTGGCAGGTAGCTTTATTAGAATTAAATTCATATGAAATATAGTTTGAAATTGAATATATTTCATATCCTTGATTCATCTATTTTTAGAGTCGGCCCGATGGAGGTTGATCCAAATGTAGCGACACAATTACACAGCCAGCTAGTTCCTGATTTAGAAATCAGTGACGATTCAGCCTCGGACGAAGAGGAAGATGCTTTCAATTGGGGTTGGGAAGCTGTAAGTGTTTTTGTTTTACAAAATAGAGGATATCTTATTTGACTGACACTTTTGTTGATCGAAACCAGGTGCCGAACGTTGCTTGTCCCGAAATGGTGGTTCCCATCCCTGGAACGATGATAAGCCAACAATCCTCTAGCATGCAAGTACATCAAAGTGTCGCTGGTGGTTTAGTGACGAGTGCGGCAGCTAGTATCGCCTCCATTTGGCGCGGATGGACGACAAATAAATAGATTGTTCAATACGTATAAGTAAAAAACCACTTCTTTTTATACATTTTCGATTGGGAATTTGAAATCGTATAAAGTTTTTAGTATAATTATTTGTGACATGAAACTTTTCGTAAAAAGAATAATAAGTTATTTTTATAACACTTGATGACGATTGTGCAAAATAGTCATGTACATAATTTCTTCTCTACGTATAAGTCCGAGTAATAACTTGGCAGTGGTTGGGGTCTCTTTTCCCCTCGCGAGTTTATTTTAATCTCGATTCTCTAGGACTGTCTTTGAATGAATATTTTTCTTTTCGACTGGGTATCCCACCGAATATCTTATATACACTTCTTAATACCGCTACTACTGTAGTTACTTTATTATAATATACAAACAAACCAAATTATATGAATTTGAGACCAATCATATGAATTTGTCAAACCTACAAATTGATTTTCGAATCCCTCCCTTGGGTATTCGTTGAATTATTTTTTTTAATTGAATCTTCAAGTTAGTACAAAAAATTAATTTTCAGTTGAGGATTTTGTGAAACGTTAGATTTGTAAATATACGCATACATTGGAACGTATAAAACATAGGAGTTAGAGAGGAAAAAAAGGTGCAAAGTATAAGATAATCAACAAAAGTTCTATGATAAAGAAAAATTCTCAATAAACTTAGTCGATAAGCACACCAAGGGTAATAAGTAATTGGAATTCATTTTTGTAAAAGACAAAAATTTTAGAAAAATTAGAATGAAAATTGATTTTATTTTTATACGATTGGGAGATCATTTTCAATTGATAAAATGACATTATTTCTGCAGTATAAAGCAAAAAAGCCGTAACTCAATTTTTTTTTATGTCATTTGATGCAGTGAAATTTTCTGAATCGAATGGTACATGAATCTCATTTTCAACAAAAAATTGAGTTACGGCTGTTTTGCTTTGTACGGCAGATTTGCTGTGAGGAGAAACGAAAAGAAAAAGACAGTATCGGAATTTAACGAAGCCGAAGCAGAAGCCCATGGATGTAATGATACAATCGTTACATTGAATGTATAATGTAAATATATATTACGAGTAGAGCATTGTTATATCGAAACGCAACATTTATTTCACAAACATGAAAGCAAATGTGATAAGTTCTATATAAGTACACACTAAGAAATTACATTCAATAAATGTAAAAAAATGGCAGGATTTTTTATTGAATCGACTCTTGCCATATCCAATCAGGAATTTTGGATGATATTTTGATCTTTCATACAACAGCATTATCATCATTCGTTACAGCGATCGATGCTGCAGCTGTAACGGATATAGAGTAACACGATATTGTGAAAAAATTTTAAATAAAATCCATCTCCACGTACATATACATATAAGATAGCACAAATTTGTACATATAATTTAATAATCGAATTTTTATATAAGCTACTCCAGCAGACTTGTAACGGCACTTTTATTAGCACATTCCTTTGAACATCATCTTTTTGTTTCTTTTTTCGAAATCGTGAAAAGCTAAGGTGCTCCATTTGTTATTGTAAAAAAGAACTTTCATTCGGCTGTTAACGGTATAATCTCCTCCCAAGTTACGATAGATGAAATATATTTAATATATTTAGACTTATGAAAATGAATATGTAAAGTTTATTAAATTAGGATTTCGAAAAAGAGAGAGAAGGGAAGAGAAAAAAAATCAATCATCATTGATTAAACAGGATAAGTTATGTACGATAAGACGACTGTTTTATTTGAACAAAGTTTCATTGTGATATCTAAAAATAAACTTGATAATATTCCTGGTAATTATTTCTTTGGAAATCATTTCTACTTATCACCGAATATAGGGTTACCAGATCGCCGGCGGCCGGAATGAGGACACCTCCCCTGCCATACCTGATGACCTTTTTTTTTTTTTAGAGACCAGTATAAATCAGACCGTGCTTTTTATATATTATATATCTTTATTTTAAATATCTAATACAGCATAACGAGCATATAATATTTGACTTAGAAATCGAATTGAAAATTTTTATGGAAAATTCATAAAAATGAGGACACTGGCCGAAAAAAGAGGACACGACCTGCAACTGGTATAAATGAGGACATGTCCACTAAAATGAGGACGTCTGGTAACCCTACCGAATATAATTTTAGAAATTACTTAATCATAATATAGGTTTCAAGTTAAAAACACAAAATTTTCAAATTGATTTTATTCTACATTTTTCACTTTGAATGTTGAAAATAATATCAGTAATTTTTATGAGTATATATATACATTTTCATGAACGAGAGGGGTCAGAAGATTCGCTTGGAAATGAAAAGATGTTATATATATATATATATATAATGCAAACAATTTAAACCGTAACTTAAAGTTCTGCTCTGTTTAGCGTAAGTTCTTTTGATTGAATTATTCGATATAATTGGATATACGATGAATCACCAATATATTATTTATGTACGATCATTCAATGAGCAATGGGAATAGAATTAATGATTCGATTGATGATATAAGTATCAAAATTGTCATTACTTATCGATTGCATCTTGGGTACGAGTCACAATATGAAATGATTGATTAATTAAATAACGTACAACAAGCCATAAGTTTGTTTATAAGAATTCATAATTTGTATATATATATTATATATATGCACAAACTTTTATATAGAAAAATCAATGTATAATTCTTGTATGTTCGTATAGCCAAGGGTAATGAAATAGAGGAGATTGAACGAGAGAAGCCACGAGAAGCCACAAATATGAGATACCCGGAAAAAAACAGAATGCCTGTTTCTCGTTTCTATTGCCTAAGGTATAAAAATAAACTATCATCGATGATATATAAATTTATTGAACAAACAAATAATTTCACGTCGTATTTCGAAGGAGCAAAGATTATATATTTATTTACACACATAAATATGGATATCGTGTATTCACCGTGCTGTGTCCAGGTACAGACGTATCAAATTTTACTACAATGTACGTGAAATACATATCTCTGTATATTATGAATTTTTTCATTGCCCAACTGGACGTGTCACCGTGAATGCACTGTCATATAACTAACAATAAAAGGAGCTGTTTTTCATAGTCATATCTAATTGAGTGCAAAAGATTATATATATATATTTTTCTGTTATTTAGGTATTATTTATCAAACCTCTGATGAGAGCTTCGCGTCAAAATGTGCAGGAGAAGGAGTGCTCGCGATATGCGAAAATATTTACATGAATTTCACTCTGTTTCTTGGGACTTTGGGTTTCGACGTATCATCATCGATCCATATATTCGAAAAAACTGATTGTTTCTTCTTTGAGAGTAACGCGAAGAGGAAGGACCCAATATTAGGAATTTTTCTTTCATGAAAATGTGTCTACTCTACGGATCATTTATACAGAGGATAATAAAACCACGAGGAACGACGACAACAAGAAAAAGAAAAAAGATCTCTTGTGTTTTTGTTCTTTTAAAAATCCAACTCCAATTTCAGCTTTTCTCTTCTATATAAAATATATGAAAAAATTTGAATAAAAGATGGAAACAAAGTGGAGTAAGTATAGGTTTAGTTTTGTACTATTTGAAATCTACGTTGATAATTTATATAATCCCATGAAATAACAAATTATTGCGCAACGATCCGATAATAACGCAGCATCGTCGTTCTTTTTCGATAATAACTTTGTTGTTCCTTACATCGATTTATACCAATAATAATAATAAAGATAAAATAGATAGATAAATAATAAAAACATTCCTACGAGGGAAAACAAAAGAGGAGCATAATAATAGCGCTTTTTTTTTCTCTCCTTGGGTATAGATATCCAAGATATAAAATGCAATCTTATAGCGAATCCATATCGGTGAAATATACTTGGAAAAATATAAAATTGTTCGATGTTTTGTTTATGTCGTTATTGCGTATCGACGAAAAGTGAATAATTTGAATGTTTGAATGCCTGGTTTGTTACTTTAGTCTTCTTTTTTTGGTGTAAAATAATATGATAATCGACATTTGGTTACCATTCTTTGAATAGTATCCGCTTGTGTAGCACTCCACCCTACGGGGATTTCGCCGATGAGAATCTCAGAGTTTCACCACTTTTGGATCGACCAGTCTAACGCATACCACAATGCATCAAATTGTATACATATTGGGTACACTAACTGGTCTGTGAATTCTGCAAGCACATCATTATATAGTATTTTAATTTCCACTCGCACTTTTATGGTGAATTTTGTTTGGAGATGGAATTTCAAGGACAAGAGAGAGAGAGAGAGAGAGAGAGAGAGAGAGAGAGAGAGAGAGGATGGGAAAAGCGACAAGCACAACACAAATGAACTTTGTTTTTTCAAGTATGAAAATCGCAAAGTGAGCTTTGTGTTTTCAAAATAAATATTGCGTTTCAATGATGGGTGTTATTTTCAAATAAAAATATAACATCAAGTTTTGCAGAACTCGCCTATGTTCGTGGAATTCAAATCCTTTCTCATTCCAGAAATCAGAAGCCTTTTCGAATTGATCTAGTTGTCCATGTGAAAGAGTGTGAAGATTTTCAAATCTCGATTGAGTGTGAGTGTGAGTGTGTGTGTGTGTGTCTCTCTCTCGATCGATATTATTATTATTATTATTATTTTACAAAAAGTGACGAAAAGAAAAACAAAAGTCTATTCATGCACAAATTTAATCGATACTTATTCTTTGCAGGTCGATAATCGAATACATTCAAAATTTGTACGCTGAAATCAATCGAGAAGTCGATTATCCATCCTCATCGTTGAAGGTATGAACTTTGAAAATTTTTCAAATTTGCGTGATGTTTTGGTGTTATGTGATTCAACTGAAAACTGTCCCTACTGAAAAAGTCTGATGGAAAAAACAATTTTTCAATTGGTGTTTCTTTTTCAGATTCAGCGTCGTTCGGAATACGGATGATAACTTTTTTGATGATGTTTGAGTTGTTATTCCCAGCAAACTTAAGCCTTAATTATTTTGGTTTTCAGTTGTCTAAATTTTTGAGAATTTAATTGCACGTATTGCTCAAGTGCAATTGAGTGACTGAGATAAAATATGGTGAACTAGAACGTTACGAGTTGTGGAATTGTTCGAATTCGGCATTTTTGTTGTTGCTGTTGTTGCTACAATATTAGAATAATGAATAGTCTTCAAACTTTGTAGTAGACGCTTCAGTAGGGTGTATTCATTACTAGCGTCATGGCAGCAGCCAAATCGTTTATGACAAACTAGGGTGGTGAGTAATGAGATCCATGGAAATTCCTTGACTTATAAGGCATGGTAAAGCTTCATCTTTTGGAAAACCGAGTTGAAATGTATAATTTTCGAAACAAAGACTCTTCAAGCAATTCGGAGCCAACGAGATGCCGTCCCCAAGTCCCCACTCATAGAGTGACCAGATCGTCGAGGTACAAAACTGGGATGGTTTCCCCGAGTGGAACAATTTTTAAGATGATATATAATTTTTTTATAGTATTCAATATAGTTTATATAAAAATTATACATAATTTTGAGAATTTGTCTACTCGGACCACTCTTTCTTTAAATCAGACAGACAATAGATTAGTTTCAGAATGAACCCAAGGCCAGCTTTTGCCCATATAGGCCACTTAAGTAGCCGCCTAAGGCGGAAAAATTTTAGAGAACAAATTTTAAATCAAGAAGTTCGAATCATTTTCATTATATATTTTGACACCTTGATTGAAGAGATTTGTTGTTTGTTTGTACTGAATAATTACTATACATCACATTTCGAGAATGCATTAATATTCATTTTAAAACACTACAAATTATATTTTTCTCTATGTACACTGTTAGAATTTTGATTTCCTCTGACAGTTCCCAGTTTTTACTTGTCTCGACCACTCGCCACTCTGTAAACGCTTGAATTTAATCCAAATATTGTTCTTTACAGCCCTTCTGCTTGAATCAAAGATCCCCGTAAAACAATCTCTGACTTTAAGGCGATTCACCACAAGCCAAGTTACTAGATCTCTCCCCCCAGTTTTCTCAGTAATCAATGAATAGAATCAATTTTAATGAGCAGGTGCATCTTCTTAGGCTATTGAAAAAATGCAGCTACTCATTATTTTTCATTTTATGTGTTCGTTTCTGAGAAAACTGGGTGGAGAAATTTGGAATCTAGTAACTTTTGCAGGGAGTAATGAATCCCCTCAAGGTGATACCAGCGATCCCTGAAGATACAACCAGTCCCATTGGTTAGAAAAGAACACGACTAAAATTATTGTGACAAATTATTCGAAAACGAAGGAAATTGATAAAAATATCGCTTTATTTTCGTATAATTTGTCAAAAAATATTTGATTCGGGTTGCATCATCAGAGGTCGCTCCTGGTATCCACTTAATCTCTTGAAATATAACACTTCGAAAGTTCTTTTTTCTCGCCGTTTCACTCACAAATTCACTAAAATAATTGGTTGTGTCAAAAGAAAACTCTACCATTCGTTCCAAATACAGGATTTACAGAGGAATTACACTAGGACTTTTAACATTCGTCAATGTTCTTATGAATTCAATGACCGTGATTATTACGAAACAGTTGAACGTAATAAAAAAGCAGCACCACACTGATTAGAAAAACAAAAAAGTCTGATAACGGATCAAAACGTTCTACTATTTGTTGTTTTTATTACTTTCAAGTTCACTAAATTTCTCAACTATACATTACATTGATTCAATTATATCATTAAAAACAAAATGTACACATAAAATATGAGTATATGGTGGAGGTGGTGAATGTGAGGTATGGGAAACAAACATATATGTATATTAAAAATTGTTAATCATTTCATATGTATAAAAGAGCTGACTAGGGTGTAGATTTGTCATTCAAAGGAAAGTACATTTTCAATGAGTTCCAGTTATCGGGAACCTCATTCGTATTTTTTCAAGTCCTTAGTGAATTAAAACACAATTTCAATTGTAAGAAAAATTATTGTTAATCGGTCAGTCGGTTACGATTTTGGCTGATTCGAGTTCAAACGCTTGTTCCATTCTCATTTCTCATGATACAGTGTAAAAATAACTGATCTTAACCCTTTCGTGTTTCCTATTCGTGGCAATGATTTCATGTGATTGACCCATTCAACGTGTTATATATGTTATATAATTCATATAAAATTGGCAGGATATTTTTTTCTTTTACAAAAATCATTGCAAAGGTGAGAAAGTGCAAAGAAGAAAAAAAAACTCCGATAAAATCCAATGAATATTTCTCTTCACGAAAAGGTTAACATTTGAATTACTTTCTTTCTTATTCTAAAATTGTCAATTTGAGGACACGTTGACCTCTTACAATCAAAATGTATTCCCTATAAATTTTTTCATATTTGTATACAAAGAGAATGGCGTTAGATCCGTTAGATTCATTCTATCCAATCCTCGTACTTGAACCTGTGGTACACCTCAATGATTTTTCCTTACAGTATAAGAAATCTCTATAAAATGTTCAGAAATTTTGGTAACCTTTCGAAACATAATATCGTAGTCATCCGCATGAGCGTTTCCCAGATATTCCATTACAGCTTTCAAGTCAAAGAATCTCAAACAAAGGAAAAATTGAATTTCTCAAATCTGATTATGTGTTCCCAATTCAATTGTCCGTAAACATTGATTCTCATTTATTATGCTCAGTTGTTTTATATTATAAAGCATTCAGGATATATTTCATTTTGTTTCTTTTTGTTATTGTTGTTATTGTTTTTTTTTTTTACAATGTAAATGTATACGTCTGACAAAATTCTAATTATGCTAGAATGTACAAATATACCTATAGACAAATAACAAATTGAATTAAGAAACTAAAATCAAGTCTCTCGTCGCTATCCATGATTCTGTCTTTTCCCTTTCTACAGTCAAAATTAAGTATCGAAACACACTAATAATTTTTGACACGACGTCTTCAATGTATATATGCATATTTATTTCTATATATACACAGGATAAATGATTGTGGAATATTGAACCATTCATCTACCATCTTTCTCTGTTTTTTCTTTAATAATAATGATATATTATGCAAAATTTGCACAATTGAAAAAGAAAAGAAGAAAAAACACACCGAGAAAAAGAATGTAAAAAAACAAAAAATGTAGAAAGAAGTCTCCTTCGAGTCAATCATAAAATCTTAAAAATTTAGAATTTGAAAAATAAATCCTCTCCACACCGAGAAAAAAAGCATGCTTCAAATGCAAAGGAGCCCTTCACGCTTTTAACGCTGTAACGTGCTTTCAACGCATGGCAACATGTTTAGAAGGCATGGGGACTCATGCACAAAAAGCATGGGCTCATGCATTTAACGCACGTTATAATAAATGCGTTAGAAGCGTGAAGTGTTCCCTTGCGTTTAGAGCATGCTTTTTCTCTCGGTGCACTTGTAAATTTCTACCTACCACTACAAAAATATATAACTATATATGATAATATTATGCAATTTTTTTTTTTCATCTCTCTTCATTAATATGACAAGAGGATTTCACAAAAATACTCAACTAAGTTTTTGTCTTTCTTTCTCTTGTATATGTAAACGTAAAAATTCAGGTGTAAAATTCATATAGCAAAGTATAAAGCATGATAAGTAAACTCCCCAGGCTTGGCTTACAGACTCTCAAAAGTTTCTTCCATCTCGAATTGAATTTAATGTGGAGAATTGCAGATGAGAATGTGGAGTATCGAATAAGTCGATAAAAATATACAATTATGTTGTAAAACATGCGTTGAAATTGATATTCAAAGTTCAATCTCGGGTTTTAGAAGTCGTATTTATCAAGTAATTCATGAAAAAAGTCTTGATTTCCTTAGAAGTTAGCATTTTTTTCAATTTACCCATCCCTGCTAAATTGTCTCCATACAGAACGATACAAAACGATAAATTTCTTTTATAGTTTTCAATGAGGTTTCTGAATACGGAATTTACGAAGTTATATCGTTATTAAACGATAGAACTCTATCGTTCCTTATCGTTTTCTATAAAAATTCAAAAGAATGTATGGGATTTTATCGTGAAATTCGTATAGAAAAAGTACTACTTATTCTGGAACACATAACTATTTTTTTCCAAATAACTGGCACTTTTCTTATACGAATTTCACGATAAAATCCCATACATTCTTTTGAATTTTTATAGAAAACGTTAAGGAACGATAGAGTTCTATCGTTTAATAACGATATAACTTCGTAAATTCCGTATTCAGAAACCTCATTGAAAACTATAGGAAAAATGTATCGTTTTGTATCGTTCTTTATTGGGAAAATTTAGCAGGGATCCTTTCCCTTGCTACAGTTTGGGGCGCGATAGATGGCGCTGATTGACAGGTCTCCTGAACAAATGCGGACGCCTATTGGGCATATACAATTACCGTGCGGGAACCTAGGGACCCTTCAATAAGGGATAACACAATCAACTTTTTTCTTATCTCCATTAATATGGGATAGGACTTAGTTTGCGCATCATTCAATGAATAAAATTGAATAATTCATTCAAAACATGACGGAAAAGTGGGGTTTATATGATATTTTCAATGGATTACTCAGTTTTATTCGTTTTTGGTGTTGTATTAATCCTTACTGGAGGATTCCTAGAGCCGCTTAGCGACGCAAGAGAGAAGAGTGGAAATGTTCAGTAGAAGTGCATTGAACCTACATTTGTTCTCGTGTCCTGCAATTCTACTTTGCTCTCTCTCCAAGATCAATTAAATAGTAGTCTACTAAAATTTACAAACCCCTGTATATACTTTGAAAAATTAAGAATTTTGTTCCAATTAATTTCATTTGGCACCGATTTTCAACAATTCCTTTCCCCCCTTCTTTTTTTGTCAATTCATTTATCCAGGAGATCATTCAAGTATGACGTAAGAAGTTTCATTACGCAACCCTTGTACAATCCTATAACTTAGAATATTGCGACACTCGTCTTTGGACCAAGCCTTTTATGATTCAATAATTATAATCAACGAGTGCACGCTTTTGCGCTTCCGCACCTCTTTCTAGTTATAATTTTTCAAATTTCTCAAATACATGTTGTGATATTTAATGATAGAACTGATATTACCATAATATATTCTCAAACGTATTGTATCCCTTAGTATAATATTTCTTTAAATCCTCTCTGCTTATAACTGTACTATAAAAATTTGTTACCTCTCATATGAAAAAGACGATTTATAAAATACAACAATAGTGATAATTAATCTAAACACAAGTTTTAATATCGATTGGTGCCAATTGTATGATCCGATAATAATGATTGTAATGTTTCATTTGGATACTCTTGCGTTTATTATGCAACAAACTCCTCAGATTTCTTGTCGATTGAACATTGTGTATCACGCAACCTCTCAGACAGCACAACGTGCCACTGGAACGTTTATGGAAGGTTAATAGAACGTAAGGGAAGTCTTCTGAACGTTCAAAAAACGTCCCAGAGACACATTGTGCTGTTAGGGCTTGTACTTTACGTGTATTCTTTGTCTGCCAAAAGCGCAATAGTTAGAGGGAAATGATACATGTTAAGTAAAAGAAATGGTAACACCGAAGCTAAACTCGTGTGACTATATTTTTGTACAGATTTGAATTTCCTTCCCCCACTTTACCCTACCGATTGTATATCCCTCAAGAATCAAGCGATCGAACAGAAAAATTTGAAAACTTTCTATACAATAATGTTAATTTTCCTCAATATCTTACATACCCAATTCAGAAATGGGTCAATGTACAATATTTTCTTTTTCTTCCTTAATCTACTTTACATCCAACCAGAAATCACTTATAGCACGGAGAATCTAGTCCAATTTTTGTTCATGCTGGATGGATATGGTTTTATTTTGAAATGAATTTTCAAATTTCAATCGCATTCTATTATCTCCTTTTTCACTCCCTGCAAAGGGAACAAAGAAAAGTGAAAGAAAAAAAAAACAGGAAAGAAAAACGTTTTGTTGTGTTAGAAATCAACAGTGGAATAACGTCTTTCGATCAACATCTGCATCACATTACGGGACATGTTTTCAATGATTATAGTTATAAATTTGATGCAGGATGGAAAAAAGTTAATTGTTAGTTATGTCAAAGGGTAATCGTATCCAAGACTTACACTAGCCGCTTGACTGGGGCACACTTCTCGAAACACTTGCTCGATAAACGGTTGCCTGCGGTTAAAGAGACAATCATGTAAAATTACAAAACGAGTTGTGAAGCGATAAAACAATCGAGCAAACACTCACTTGGCTGGAAGACCACCACCAGGGGGAAGATTAGGGAACTTTTGGTCCACAAGGAGTTGCAGTAAGTTCACAAAATCACATTCATTTTTATCCTTCTGCTCTGCGACTATTTCTGTAAAAACAACGAAAATGGGATTTAATTCCTTCGTATTTATACAATAAGGGTATATTTATTCTCTTGCTGTGTTTATGTGAGGATTGCTAACATTCGTGTATCTCTTTTCTCGATATTCCCTACTACTACTATGAGATGAAATTATTAATAAGTATTAGAAATGTCAGCATCAATCGTCAAAATTTACAAATTGTGTTTGAATTCCAGTTAGTCGATAGATATTTTCCGATGAAATTCTCATGCAGAAGTAATTATTACAAATATTAAAAGTAAAACTAATGAATAAAACGAAAAGGTACATGCATCTACCTAAGACTAGAGTATTAAAATACTAAAGCACAAATCTTATGGACAAACTAATGATTTTGGTCTGAGGTAGATCCATCCGGCAGTTGGTACGACGCAAGGATCAATTGAATTTGTTCACATATATCGTTTAGACTATTCGAGTCCACCTTTGGAATTGCATTGTACACGTAGAGTCATAGATCAGGCATTCAAAAGCAATGGCTATACGAGTGTTTCCCCATAAGAAATGCATTGCTCGTGAAAAAGGAAAATCTAACAGGACGACATTATTGAATTTGATAATAAAAATCTTCACCTACCTGTAAAACAAGAATCTAAAGCATGAAACGACTTTATCAATTCCAATGATGGAATCCGTACTTGAAAACGTATGGGTACGTATGTGATTATAATAATATCACTTGAAGTAATATTGATCAGAATTTCAATATACAACGTGAACGGAAAATATATTTAATTCCTAAGGTACACTCAAATATTTATATACATGCACTCAGACGCACATGCTCACAAAAGTTTCTTTGGTATATGATTTACATAAGTTAGGCAGGAGGGCAGGGGAGCGCGCGCGCGCGCGCGTTTTTCACACACACACACACACACACACACACACACACACACACACACACACACACGCACGCACGCACGCACGCACACACGCACACGCTTTATATCATACAAGATAGTTTTTTCCTCAAAGGAATCACTTAAATCATAAAGATTTGTACAACAGATTGTCCATAATACTACGCAACACCACATTATTTATCATCTCTCATAGTATTTATATGTATATGTACTCGTTATTTGATATGTATCGTATCATTGAAGAACAAACTCGTCTAAATCTTCTCCTATAACGGAAAATCATGGTTTATATTACAAAATCAATAATGCTCTACAGAATAGAAATTCAACGAATGTCAAGTATGTGTACGATACTGTGATCCTGCATTGAAACAACAGCATATAGAATTTAACGGATGTGAATAAGGAAACGTAAATGAACCTTTAATCCTCCTCTCAATGGCCATTTCTAGTTCAGCCTCTTTTTTCTGCGCTTCGGGACTTGGTTTCGGCGCAGCGGGAAATGTTACCAAAACTATGCTCATATTGTCTCTACTACCCTGTAACAATAATCAGAATTCACGTTATTTTATATCATATAAACTTTCAGATATAATTTTGGTAAAACATTTTATAACTGTATGTTTAGTCGCTGAGAGAAAATTGATTTAGATAAAAAGTTTGGCCATGCACAATACAATAATAAAATCATTGGAAAAAATGGATTGCCAAAATTAAATAATCCAATTGTACGATTAAACTCAATAATGTTGGAAAACAAAGTGAATTAAAAATCATTACCTTATAAAAACAGGTGTCTATAACTTGATTAGTGACCACTTCTAAGTCATTTGTGAGCAATAATCTTGAATGTATAAAACTACATAGATCTTCATTATTCATAACGTCCCAAATACCGTCGCAAGCTAAAACTAAAAATTCGTCGTGTTCCATGTCCCTATCGCGTACAAAGATTTCTGGTTCAGGAGAGACGAGTTGCTCACAAGGTCCTCGATCCTTTAAATTTTTGTACTCGTAATCGCCCAAAGCGCGGGAAACCGCCAAGGAACCGTTGACTCTTTGTATCATAACGCTACCGCCGGCTTTTTGAATTCTCTCTTTCTCAGCGGGTAAGACAGGTTTGTGATCTTGAGTGGAAAAAACTGGATCCCCGGCGTGACACAATACCGCTCGGGAATCCCCGCAATTGGCGATATATATGTTTTTGGGGGATATAAATGCACAGACGGCGGTGGAGCCCGACTTCTCGGTACCAGAGCTCATTTCGGGTAGATCCCTCATTTCGTCGTCGAGTCGAAGGAACCCAGAATGTATCCCTTTTATAACATCCTCTGCCTTGAACTCTTCCGTTTGCATTATGCATTCCAGTAGATGTTCGGCACTATGCGCCGATACCAAAGCCCCTGCATGACCATCGAAAACGGCAAAGTAACTCCAATCCCATAACCCTCCCTCTAGACCAGTGATGGCCCTATGAGCGTCTTCCATTTCAGCTCTCCAGCCCTGCATGCTGGCAACGCCGTATCGCAAACCATTGCCAGAACCATGTTCGTTATATTTATCGGTTTTTGGATGATCCAAAAATGCCCCCATAGTATCAATAAATTTCCCTGTGTCGACTAGTTATTTTGAATCAGACCTTTATTATTTGATCAGCATTTTTCGTTGGCCAACATCAATAACCCTTGCCTTTGCTTTTACCTGGGGGAAACAGAAAAACAAAAAGAAAGGAAAAAATGATTAAAATTGCAATGTTGCTATTTACCGTTGGTTGTTGCATTCTCAATTTGAGAACACAAAAGTATGAACAGATGTTGGAATGTATTGTATACAAACGCGATGACCAGTGAGAACATCGTCAATTATACTTATGGTTGAATGGAGGAAAATAACGTTCGTATTTTTTATACGGAAGATTAATTTTCAATGATAAAAGACTTTCTTGGCGTGTAAAAGTGAAAAATAATACATTATATTACCGGTAAAAAAAATCTAGGGTTTCGAGGTTGGTGTATCAAGGGAATTATGTAAATTCTACATAACGAAACTTTCTAAATTGCATTAGCACGAGTAACATGTATTCGTGAGATTAAGAAAAAACTCAATTTGGCAGTGCCGAAATTTTGCGACTAAAATAGTTCAAGTTATATGCATTTCCGAATGATGGTCGCGTTAAACTTACGTTGAAAGATCTTTGCCAGATATCATCCTTATTTTTGATAAATGTATGTAATCAAAGCTGAATCTTACTAATCGAATTGTTTCATGTTTTCGTTGGGTTGCACGAATATCACCATATCACCATGTTCTTTGGGTAAGAAGTAAGTTCAACACACAGAAAAACGAAATCGACTTGCATGAATGGCGGATATACACTACACAATACCGATGCGCGTGCGTCGGTTATTAATAGCATTGTTGAATGGCGTCATAATTCGCCAATGGCAGAACTCAAAATCACGATTGTGGTCTTTGGGCTGATTTGTAAGACCAATAGAAATGGTGAAATGGTAAACACCCGGCTCATGTTCCAAAACGTTAGGCTACTCTCCCATGGACCGGAATTTTTGGGGGATTTGCAGGGAATTCTAGTAAGTTACTATCCATGAACCAATTGGGTCTGCGGATTGCGTTCCGTTTCCTAGAAATTCCGGTCCATGGGAGAGCAGCCTTACTCTCGTACTCTGGGGTATCGGTTTTCTCTGTTTTCCTGGTGAATTGAAAAGAGTTACACTGATACTCTAGAGTACGAGGGCAAGGTTTTGGAACATGAGCCCATTGGACTGAAAGCCCGTTTGACCGAAAGACTGTTGGACCGAAAGCCCGTCAAGCCGAAACACCGTTGGACCAGCGTTGCCAGTATTCCCTAGAAAAATCTTCAGCATCTGATGATTGGTTATTTCTTGTATAACCGGCCAATCATATTTTCAATTTAGAAAGAAATGACCAATGCCAAAAAATCTGAAGATTTTTCTAGGGAATACTGGCATCACTGCGTTGGACCGAAAGCCCGTCAAGCCGAAATACCGTTGAACCGAAATTTATCTTACCGAATGACAATAATACCAAAACTTACTATACGTCCCTAGTCGTGTGCGAATAAGACAAAATGTCACCAAGACTTTTTCGGATTATTGTCATTCGGTGAAATAAATTTCGGTCCAACGGTGTTTCGGCCTGACGGGTGTGTACCATAAAAATATCGCGGAAAAAAAGGAGCATTCGCACAGGATAGAATTGTGCTTGGGGATCAAGGTTGTCAATAAAATTATCGTACACTGCGTTCATTAGTCAAGTCTCATATAACTAGAGATATGATTTGTTAGTCTAAAAGAATTTACCAATCAACGTTATGTACGATAATTTTGTTGACAACTCTGGGTTGGAGATCGATTGGCCCGAGAGAAAATAAGCCCAGAAAATTACTATATGTTACTAGTTATGCACCAATCGTCATAACAATACCACAAATTTGTCAGGTCAATTTTTTCTATGAGACTTTTTGGAGAATTTTCCCAGATAGCATACAAGAATCTTGAGTGGATTCTGAAAAAAGAACTCTTTAAGAACTATTTTATAATTCAGAGAGTTCTCAGTGAGTTTCAAAAAGAATTCGGTTCGTCAGAAATTAGACTGATTCTGAATCTTGTGATCCAAAGTTTGATGTAATTGATTGAATTCAAAACACATTCCTACACTGCAAAAAATGCAACGAACTTTACAAATTTTGATTGTATTATTACAGAGGAAATTTTTGTAATATTACTACACTAAGCATAGTGGAATTACAGTTTCAAGGCTGTGAAATTGTACTATGTTGGTGAAGCTTAGACAAAATTTGTACATATCATTTCCAAATTGTATTTATTCTATGCCCAGCGTAGAAATTTTACATGGAGCTGTAAAAATGTCCTCATGTAAGTAAATGTTATTACCTACGCTGAGCGTGATGAAATCACGGAAAGTGGTGAAATCACAATGTTGCTGTAAAAGCCCCACGCTGAATGCAGGGAATATTCCATACTGAGCGTAAGTAATTTTCGTTCCTACGCTCAGCGCGGTAATATTCTGAGTTTTTTCACAGTGTAAACATGAGGAAATAAGTTAAAAAATTATTGACATTTTTAGGTTAATATGTTGATAATCGTTTGTATACTTTCAAGCAATCATTTGCAGTTCCGATTTCATATTCAAAGCTCAATGTAAGTAATTTACTTCATCATTGTGGATTTAAAATTTGTATTCATTGCTTAGTTGATTAGAAAGTATGTGGTAAAATTTTGTCCATTTCTTGAAGGACTCCATGGTCCTTAAATTTCAAGTCCATTAGAAAGTCCGCCCTTACAAAGGGGACCAGGGCTCTCCAAATGCTTGATTCGACCTTGCTCGATATGCCAAAAATTTGAATGCCGAATTTCAACAGCGCGAGTTTAAAACGCCGAAAGCAGCCGGATTCGTCGTTTTTGTAAAATCTAAAAGAAATTCCAATTCGATAATACCTTGGAATGATCTTTGGAATCGATTATAAATTGTCCAAGAGACACCTATTCTTATACTCACAAGTTTTCTGTTTACCAACTCTTTGTTGTACGAAAAATAAAAGATACAGACAAAAAATTAATACACACACACACACACATCTCGAAAGGATATTGAACTCTTTTAGAATCTTTATCCTCATTGGAAAACTTAATTTTGTAATAATCTCACAAGAATTTGAACACTTTCACGTAGTTCTAAAAGAGTTACAAAATAATGATTTTTCTAAACGCCACTTTAGATGCTATCAACTTTCGATTAAAGTGGAGTTTATTAAGAATATACATCGATAATTGATTTATACAATTACATTTTGATATTCTCGATAAAGTAATATCTTCAAACGTGAAAGTGAATCTAAATACGAATCCTAGAATAAATCTTGTAATCGAACAATGGAATGAAAAGATATATGTATAGAGAAATTAGAACAGTTGAATTAAAAACATTTCGTAGACCTAAATTATGTTTAAGTAACTTAATGGGTAGATACATCTAGTGGCTCTCTAGGGTCTACGAGATACCCTTAAAGGGATACTAACTAGCGCCATGGTATGAGCCAAATCGTTTAATTCAAACTATTAAAAAATGACTGGATATAATCAAACAATATTGTCACGTACAACAATTCTTTGAAGCATGTAAAATTGCTGTATAGGGAAATAAGATTTTGAGTAGTTTGGAATAATCGATTTGGCTCATACTACGAGGCTAGGATCTCCTCAAACAAGATTCTTCTGAGATGAGTATAATAATAGTGTTTACATGAGGATCAATTCCTTAACGATGAAGATGGATTAAATACCTCTCAACATCGATGGGAAGACAAAACTAACAAAGTGTTAAAATAAAAAGTGTCATTACAGATTTTACATAGATAAATCCTGACTCTGCTCTCTTCACTCATCTTCAATGTTGAAATTCCCCGACTTTTTCAACATTTTACACAGTCTCATAACTGCTTCTAATGGATCGTGCCAGATAAATGGAAAACCATATCCCGATCGCCTGAAAGATATAACAATTATGATTATGATGATATTCAATTCTCTTTTTCACGAATACGTACTTGAACGAACGCAATGCCGAGTCCCACGCTACCTAACTGCATTGCATGAGATTTGATGTAAGTTAGAAAATTGGGTAAGCAACCGTCGGGATAGACATTTGTCGATGCTGTTGTACAATTAACGTTGCCAATAGCACCTGTTTCAACCTTGCAACAGGAGATTGGCAATTGGGTTGAATTAAATATCGGATTCCAATCGGTGTCTTTATTGGTACCGCAACATTTGAACTAGAAAATAAAAAGCATTTAAAATGTTATAATTGAATTTTCCTAGACAGTGAATCCTCGTGTATTGTACGAGTAATAACAATTTAATGGAGGATTCTTTCATAGTTCAAAAAGTCTATTAAATCCAAGCGATTGATGAAATGCGATACTTTGAAGTGGTAAAGAACCATTCAACCTTGTTTGAATTAAAAACCCATTGAAACTCATTCAATGGGAATTCAATAATCATTAGTTATTTACCGTTGCAAAGTTTGTATAAAATTTGATCAATTAATGGTTTCTAATAGACTTTTTCTTTACCATGGACGTACATCTCGTATTCTCTGCATAGAATGATTTTTGCGCTCATGATCGATTCAAGATCATTGAGTAAGGTCAGGAAAGCAGGCTAAGAAACGTGAGATTGATTCGTTCAGCGCATACACTATGCAGAAAATACGTATTGGTTTATCACCCACGCCATTGATTTATTAGAAATTAATCGCAGTTTGCGGTGCGTGATTATTCGCCCCTTGGTTTAATAATGTATTCAAACAACTCATATAACTTTTGTAATCAAATCTTCTGATCTTTCAATCTCTCGTCAATCATTCCAGATAAAACTCATGTTGAATTATTTTCGATATCGACAACGAATCGTTTTATTACATTTTGTTGTAGCTCGTCCCAAACAAAGGCAATTTCTTTGCTTTTATTGTACTGTGTCATTGTCTCGTTCATCTTTTCTCCTACGATGCTCGTGGCGTGTCCTCTCAGCAAGTAACCGGAAATACCAGCCGTCAGTTCCAGAACGAAAACGAGAATCATCAATGACGCGAACTACAAACAGGAAATCAAGATCTGTGTCATATCATTCCATTGCATACGTAAAATCATAATTTCTGTATGAAATTCAACCAACCGTCAGAATCATACAATGATTCTCGCGTACTGCCCCGCAACATCCGAAGAATGCAATGAGAAATATGATGGCTCCAACGACGATGAGAAGCGACGGTACCGATAAAAATTTATTATCGAGAAAATGAACATAATCCGTATAAATTCCATGAATTGCCAGTCCTATGGATAGCAAAATTATTCCTGTAATCTGTAACATGAGAAATAGTTGCAATTATTTACAACAGAAAGTTGACCACATTTTTAAAATTATTCTAATTCAATTGTTTTACGATACACAATAAACAAATGATGAAATAGCTTCTTATAATATCGAAGGAATTACATAAAAAAAATTCGCTGCGGACAGGATTCGAACCTGTGCGGGTAGAACCCAATGGATTTCAAGTCCATCTCCTTAACCGCTCGGACACCGCAGCAGATGTGCTACGCGGCGGTTTTGCGACGTTATAAATATCGAGGATCGAAAATGAATCGAAAAAATGGAAATTTGTTTACTGAATTGATATTTGTACACACAAAAATTCAAAAAATTGTGTTCATTTATAATAAATTTTTATTCTTCATGTTTTTTTAGAAATTTCTATTTGTACTGCATTACCAATCGAGTCGAGGTTATCATCAGCGGATAAGTTAAATACGATAACGTTAGTTTATTTTTTTCGTATTACAATGAGTAATTAATCGATTTCCAGACATTCGACAAAAATAAATAATGCATAAACATTTTGTTTCAGAGGGTTTTGAAACTCGAGACTCGGAACGAAACAAGATACAGATTAGAAAGTACTTTGAAGCCATAAAAGAACACGGATAAAGTTGTTAGGTTTACAACAATTTGAATAAAGAAGGAAAAGTATCACTACAAAATGGAAATATAATGCAACGTATAGAAGCTCATATCTGTATCTTGTACTTGTTATTTGTCTCTCGAGCTCAGAATTTGATGAACACATCTGTGTATTGGTCTGGCTGTAGAAAAAAAAAAATACTAAAAAATTCTCTTTTGTTGCATCGAATTTTCATTTTATGATTCAACTGGGTGAAATAAATGACTCTGGTTTAATTCCTAAACTCATTAATGCAGAAAATTACAGAGGAATACGAACAATACGTCAAGGAAAAGAATCTACGCGATGCCTCCCGAGATATTCTTGGAATAAAGTTCTGAATGAATCATACGTATTAACGGGAATGCGTAGAATATTGCATTGGGGTTTATGTTGCAAAATGTAACACTGCTTACCACGAACAGTAGATTAAAGATGAACATAAGATACTTGACGATTTTGGAGCTCGCGGTGAGCTTTATGCCGGTAATCATTTTTGTATTTTCTTTTTCCCTAAGTAAAAAAAACGAGAATATAAAAAAATAAGAATACTCGAGACGACACTGTACGTTCACTTACTGAAAGGATAAAGAACGGTGCAGAGAAGTAACGTTGAAATGATCACACTGTTACACGAGGTGCACTTTTATGACTCTTATTGTTTTGCTCTGGTTCTGCTCTTGTCGTTGAACTTTTTTTGTTTTCGTTCTTCTTACGAAATGTAACGCGCGCATACGATTTCAGACGCCTGTTGCAACACTGACGCAGCAGCCACACTCGATCACACTCGATCTGGGTTCTTTGCGGTCTTCGGATATAATTGGAGGTTATAAGAGTTTTGATAATTTTTTATCCGCTGACAGCAGGTCACAGTGTAACACCGAATATTTTCATTTTCTGTTTTTTTCTTCTATTCGATGAGGAGTGTGATGAGTAATAAAAGACAGGTAGGATAAATCTGGAGACAGAGTACTGACAATTTCGTTCAAAGTATTGTATACAAATTGAAAACACGCTGTATGGATGGTGGTAGTTTCAAGCATGCGCGTTTGGTTCGATCTTTTCGGACGATTATCAAGGTTATTTGATATACCTGAACGAGTGGCAAGCAGGGACGGGTTCTGGCGAGTGCGATAAGTAATATATATGCGTTAACTATGCGCAGATTATGCATAAAACATGTAGAATACGCAGAAAATGCATAAAACATTTTAAAATTGATTCCGACTTGAAATTCAAAATTTAGAATATATGAAATAGATATTTATGAGTGTTGAAATGTTGAACAATTTATAGTTTTAAAATTATAACCCAACTTAACCATAAAGAAAAGATGATGCAGAAAACCCCCTTGAGTTATCTGCATTATCTGCCCCAGACAGCATCACCACTTCACAAAGAATTCTTGAAGAACACATTTAGAACACCTCAGTTTTTGGGAGAATTCATTTTGTATCCCCAGAATCATCCAAATGAATTCTATGAGACATCAACATGTACACCCGTTATGCGACTAAACATGAAAACATATGGAAGGTCAAAAAGAATACCTAGTCCAGCCAAAAGAACTCATGTTGAACGCCATTATGGATACATTCTGAACACGTAACGTATTCAGTTTTTAATACAATTTACGTGCATAATGAAATCAGTTTTGAATCCATTTCGCGTGCATAATGGTATCAGTAATGGTACCCGAAGAGAACATGAAGCTTCAGCGAACGTTCAGATCAGATGTGTATAGATCGGGCCGAAGGTTCATCAGAGCTAACTTTTAGATTCACAAACGTTTGACAAAGGTTCTACGGGCGTTGAAATGTCCGCTTCGAAATACATTCAAGAAACATAGATGGAACGTTCGCTGGAGGTTCATCGAAGGTTTGAGGAAGCTTCACAAAAATATCTATACTCATATCAATTTTGATCAATTTATATGAAAAATAAATGAATTAATAAACATAAATTATTATAAACTAATCTAAGTATAGATATTTTTGTGAAGCTTCGTCAAACCTTCGATGAACCTTCAGCGAACGTTCCATCTATGTTTTCTGGACGTATTTCGAGGCGGACATTTCAACGTCCGTAGAATCTTTGTCAAACGTTTGTGAATCTAAAAGTTAGCTCTCATGAACCTTCAGCCCGACCCATACAGCAAAAGAGTCCCCACGAAGAGCTCCCGTTATGACAGTAAACATGAATTCATTATGAATACTTTGAATTCAAATTGAATCCTTGATGAACAACTTGATGTTCAGAAAGAATTCATGCTGTGAGTTCATGAAGAATTCTCCAGGCATTCAACGTGTATTCGTTTTGAATTCATTGAATTCATATTGAATTCATTTTCACTGACATAACGGGGACTGTTCCAAGAACTCATTAAGGAGTCTTCAAGAATTCAAACGGGTTATTTTTGCTGTCTGGGGATCTATACAGATCTAATCTGAACGTTCGCTGAAACTTCATGCTCTCTTCGGGTATAGTATTTTATCATCTATTAGCTTTTAAGGTGTAATTTCATACGAGCATAAAACGTCCAGCGTCGAGCGATTTTCACATTTTCTGGGATTCAGCGTGAAAGCTAAACAGTGTTTAGCATTGACGCCATTCTAACCCATAATTGAGTTTCAGCACAATCCATCATTATTCAATCATTCTCAATAGTGCAGGATAAAGAAGGCACTTCAGCTCAAACAATATATATTCATATATGTTTAATATTCTTTCTTCCGCACAGAGAATAGTTGAAAGACAACTGTTAACTTTCAAATTGAGCGTCGAGAAACATCATGAAGCTTTGACGCTGAAATTTAGAACCTGAGAAAACCGCTCGTCGCTCAACGCTCGACGCTCGTGTGAAATTACAACTTTATACTTGGATAAATAAAATTAATTTAAAGATTTCAAGCTTTGAATATAAATATTTTTACTCATTTTAAATTTCTGACATTTCAATGAATATCAAATAAGTTCTGAAAGAATTCAAGTTCTTGCTTTCATTTTGTGTCCATTTGGGCAAACTGAGAATACCTCTTGAACTTCCGTGGGGATTCATGTTTTGTGTCATAACGGGTGTTCTTTTGGAATACTGTATGTAGTCTTGATGAATGTTTTGCGAGTTCTGATATGCGCTCAATGAGAATTCTTTTTGGAGTCTTTTGGTACTGCATGTATTCTTTCAAATTACATATTGAATTCTCAAAAAAGAATTCTCTGTGGCTTCAAAAGGGACTGTGGTGCTGTCTGGGGCATGAGTTTGATGCGCACATTATTCCTTGCATAAAACCTACCGTATTATGCGTACCCAACCCTGGTGGCAAGGTGATAAATATATGTATTAGGTTAATTCTTTGTTTTTCTATTTACACATAATGACTGTTCATAACCCAGATAGCATAGAAAGTAAGTATTTATAAAACGTTCCCTTTGGTTTTACTGGTTTTAGTTCCCTGCTGGGAACTTTTCATTCTTTTCCATTGAAAAAAGAAAATCCAATGAGTATGAATCATGTTTCTGCATCGGAAATTTCTTATTGACAAGAGGATCTACAATTAGGATTTCCAACGGGATTTTTCTTGAGGAACGATGATAAAATTAATGGGTGTTTATTGGAATCTTCCAAAAAGTAAGTAATGAAAATGAATGAGAATAACCCAGTCTGGACTGGTTGAACATTGCTATTCATTCTCATTCGAAAAATCCAATAGGAATTAATTGGATTTTTCCCAAACATTAATGTTTGCAATTGCTATTTAGTAGGTGTGTGCGAGTACTCGAAATTGTCGAGTATTTCAGGGCTCCCCCAGACATTCAAAGTTATAGGGAATCCTTATTCAGGCAGGGAAAGTCAGGGAACGTTTTCAAAATACCCCATTAGTCAGGGAAATTCATTCAAATTTATAAAAAGTTCAAGAAAATTGAAACATTTGATTTCAGCAGAAAATTTTCCAAGAATATGTAATGTCCACTTGTATATTTTTTACCCAGTCAACAAAAATGATCAATTTGAATTCATCAAGACTTTCCAAAGACCTTTTGAATAGTCCTCGTATTGCAACCAATAATGAATTCAATTAGAATTCAATGAATTCAAGATGAAAACGTATTGAATGCCCGCAGAATTCATTATGAAATCTTGATACGAATTCTTTGAACATTGGGTTGTTCATTAAGAGTTCGTTAAGAATTTAAAATATGTGTTCATAATGAATGCATATTCATGAGCATAACGGGAACTCTTGTGCCGTATGGGTGAAGTATCGATTTCATCGAATTGCTTTGCGATTTTGTTTGCGAATACCATTCCTTTGGTTTGGTTCAAAACTCGATGTCAGAAGAATAAGTATTCGCAATTGATCTATTCACTGCGCTTGTTTCATTTTGATTCGTAGATCACCTTCAAACGCTTCAAAAGTGCAGTACCATTCAAGGGCGTATCCAAAAATTCACTACCTTGATTAATAATAAATTACATGCTTAGGATTGCGCATTGCCGCAAACTTTAAGTGGATACTAGCGCATAGGTGGCTCCATCTGGTGGCATTTTTTCTGCGCAAAGTATTCGAAACTGAACGCATAAAAAAGTCTGGAATTTTCAGGGACGAATTTTTGAAGGTTTATCTAGATCTATACAGCGCCGAATTTTTGAATATCGAAACAAAAAATTTGTTTCTGCACCTGGATAAGTTTTACAGCTTTTTACTTTATTTATAAATCTTAGAGATGTAATTGAAACATATTATTAATGCAATATTGATTAATTTATTTCTGAAACTATTTGAGTAATTATTTAAATGAATGTAGATGATTGTAAGTGGATAATTAGATTTGGTATAATCTATAAAACGGTTTATTTTATTCGAATGTTAATAGAAGTCCAAGAGAGTTTATCAATAAAAAAAATCGGAGTTGATTATTTCATGTATATTTCGTATGTCAATATTAATATCCACGTACAAAACCTTGGGTTGTATTGGACGATAAAAAATTCATTAAATTCCAATAATACCGAACTATAAAAAAGTTTTAATATTCTAAGATAGCATTTTGTATTCTTGAATGTCTGGAAACATTGAACTCTTTCAGAGTTGTTCATGAATTCATCAGGTTGAAAAGAGTTCTTGAGGATTTCTGTGCCTGTTCTTGAAAAAGGATTCCCTAGTGGAACAATTTCATAGAACTTCATGTCAAGATTTGGCTTTATGCAAATTATATAAAATTTCTATAGAACTTCGACGAATAATTTTTTTCATGATTTTCTATGGATTTTTTTATAGAAATTCCATACAGTTTGCATAGAGCCAAATCTTGACATGAGATTCTATAAAATTTTTTCATTAGAGTTTTGCGTGTGCTATTTGGGTATACTTATTCGAGAGTCAGGGAAAATTTTGAACATGGTCGGTGAAAGCCAGGGAAAATGACTCTTCATATTTTGGGGGACCCTGTATTTCCGAGTCGAGTCGAGTACCTTCCACTACTCGAAATTTTTTAGCTACTTGAAGTTTTTCGAGCTACTCGGAATTTTTCGAGTAATTCGTTAATTTTCTGAAATTTTCAGAAATCCTACAGATCTCTTACTCAACTTTTATTCATTATTTTCTTCACTTTTTCTAAATGCGTAATTATTTTGTAACTAAACATTATTTATTTCGCAATAAAAAAAATTGACTCATTTATTACTCCAATGCCTAGTTTATAACGTTTGTCAAATAAGCAACAAGTGAGTTAGTTTTTCGTTATTCATATTCGCATTTGACTTTATATTTAAATATTTAATATATGATTGATTCCAATTTTTGATGAAAATCTTCTTTTTCTATCAATTACATGTATTTATTAATTAATCCATTATTAATCCTTAGAAAATACATACACTAAATATAATGTGAGTAAATATTTCTATAAATCCATTGTTCCTTTTTCAATATTATCATTAGAATTCCTCTCCATTCTATCATGCATTACAATATGTACAGATTGATGGTTTGAAAATATATCAGTTATATTTTTCATATCTGAAATTATTTTACATTCAATTATTGCTCTTATTTCTTTGAAATATTGGGAGTACAAATTAGTTCGGTCCAGTTTGAAAAGATGACTCTCGCTCTCATGAATGTTTCATAGTCACAACCGATTTCAATTAAAAGAACTCTCAGAAGTGATATTATTGTAATATCTTGATTCATATAATTTAATTTTCATAAAATTATTATTAAGTTTTGTTGATCGATATTTATTGTGGCACACGCGTGGGTAATTGAACGGTCGATCAATCCAAGTTAATCCACGTTGAAAATAATCGAACTCGCGAAACTAATGTTCTCTTAACAATCTACAATGTCCGAATAACATTGTTTCAGGCCTATTTTTCATCTAGGGACAATATAATGGCGTACAAATCACTTTCTTTTCACAACTGCGACACGTGCGTCTAAAAATGGCCATCCTGTAATGGCTGCTCTGTAATATACACGGGCAATGCCCAACAACACACCCTTTCGTTAGCTTCACTTGTCGCGTTCTCGTCTAGTGTTTTTTCGCCTTCTTCTTACACGTCTCCAATTCTCGGCGCACGCAGGCGCACTGTATTCTTGTCGCTACCGCGTAATTTAGAATTATAACTACCATTACTACTACGTAATACAAATTAATATTGCTGTTTCTTACAGCTCGGTCAACTTGACAATAAGTTCGTCTCGAACGCTGGAGTTATTACAACGAAATTTTTTCTATAATCGTTCAATTACCCAGTATACAACTTGTCATATAATCGCTTATCAAGTTACAATACAATTTTTTGTTTTCTAACATTTCCCGCTAACAAAAGCTGATAAATAACTGGTCAATTATTATCCAATGAGATTGGGTGGGATTGATCAATGATTGTCCATTTTTGTGTCCGCATTGGCGACCAATAATTGATCAATTTCAGTGGACCATTGGATTTCCCAATTGCAGGGCAATCTTTGGTCAATGGCATGGGCATAGGTGCTGCCATCAGCTGTGAGATAATGTGACCCATAATTTGGCAATTATTGGACAATTATTTTGGTTTTAGAATGATCGAAAATTGATCAATAACTCGTTATTGATTGATATACAGGTTGTCCCATTTTAATCTGTCACTTAGAATATCTCGAGAACGAATAGATTCAGAAGAAAATGGTCCGGGAAAAAAATGTAAGAATCTGAGGGGGACATCCGATAGTGAACTTGGCTTTGACCTCAGATCCCACTTTCAAGGTCATTCTGAGTTCAACTCATGTTTTTTAAATGGAATCCCCTATTTTTTACTACCGGTTTAGATTCTACGCTAAAAACCAAGGAACTTTTGTCTCAAACGTTTTTTCGAAATACCCATAGATGGCGCTCTAATTGATGAGGAAATGAGAATTCTCAAACCCTCGGATTGTATTCTGTCTAACATAATGCTCAACTCTTGAGTGTTTCTCATCTCCCGTAAATTGCCGTGAGCATCAGCGTTACCCAATGTGCGCGATCGGACTTTACACATCATTGTGGGGCTGAAAAGGGCCGATTGTCTGAACTGGAGGTGTATCTTCGGGGAAGCATTAGGCATTCAAAAGATGTTCAAAATGAGCGCCGTTTTGTCTGTGACAAAGCGCAATTCTTTAATGAAAGTTTTCTACAGTTGCTTGCAACGTAGCGGGTGTTATTGCTGTGCATGCTCTTCTTATTCGATCTTTCATGTCATCGCGTGTTGTTGGAGGTTGAAGGAATACAACATTTTTTATGTAACCCCACAAGAAAAAATCAGGCGACGTCAGATCTGGCGACCTAGGTGGCCATCGCACAGGTCCTCCACGGCCAATCCACCTTCTGGGAAACTTCTCGTCCAGAAATTTTCGAACAATTCGCATGTAATGAGGAAGTGCTCCATCCTGTTAGAACCACATCCTTGACCTCACGTCAAGACTTACGTCTTCCATAAGAGCAAGGTTTCCTTCAAAAAAATACGGCCCTATGATCCTGGAATCTACAATTCCGCACCAAACGTTCACACTCCAACGGTGTTGATGATTAATTGTACGGACCCAGTAAGGATTCTGAGCACTCCAATAATGGCAATTGTGCCTATTGAGAATTCCAACATTGTGAAATATTGCCTCATCAGAGAACATAACGTGATGAGAGAAAGTAGGATCTTCTTCAATTCTCTGTTGGGCCCACGTGCAGAAGTTCAATCTTGTTATGAAATCCTCAGCTGTTAGAGATTGCACCAAAGTGATATGGTACGGATGATAATCCAACGATTTCAAGATACGCTGAGCTGTGGATCGAGGAATCCCAGTCATTTCCTCAATATCACGAAGACTGATATGGGGATTGATATGCATTAATGCCAGCACAGCAAGCGATCTCACATCAGGATCATTGTCATCCGCATAAACTTTCTTGTTCCTCTGTCGTTTGAGGAGACCTTGACGAGCACGTTGTTCAAGAAATCGGATCGTAATGCGATTTGGACACCTCCGACTCGGAAAACGACGTTGAAACGTTCTCACAGCTTCAACATGATTTCCCTGCGCTTCACATAGACACAACAAAATGTCAACAATATCGTTTGGCGCGTAATCAGACATGATATTTAGAAATGTGTTTCCTCCAAATGATAACAGAGAACTGAGCAGTTTGGGAATGCTGAATTTCTAAGGTATTAATTTTTTTTTGATGAATGATTTCTAAGGTGATTTCTAAGGATCACACGTGAATCGAAACAATAACAATTTCCAAGAACAAAACCAAAACAAAACACAACCGACGGCAATTTCCGGGAGATGAGAAACACTCAAGAGTTGAGCATTATGTTAGACAGGATACAATCCGAGGGTTTGAGAATTCTCATTTTCCCATCAATTAGAGCGCTATCTATGGGGATTTCGAAAAAGTGTTCGAGACAAAAGTCCCTCGGTTTTTAGCGTAGAATCTAAAACGGTAGTAAAAAATAGGAGATTCTATTTAAAAAACATAAGTTGACCTCAGAATGACCTTGAAAGTGGTATCTGAGGTCAAAGCCAAGTTCACCATCGGATGTCCCCCTCAAATTCTTGAATTTTTTTTCCGGAACATTTTCTTCTGAATCTATTCGTTTTCGAGATATTCTAAATGACAGATTAAAATGGGACACCCTGTATACTATGAAACTTTGAATTACCTGAAAATACTAATATACCTAGACAGCACAAGTAGTTTTCAAACAGTTCTTAGAGAATACCATTTGAATGCCACGCTTTTTGAGGGAATTCTTTAAGAATACGCACAATCATTCAGTTGAATCCAAAAATAATTTTACAAGTATGCCTGTTATGTCAGTAGAAATGAAAACATATAGAAGTTCAGAAAGAACACATAATCTGCCCAAAAGAATTCATAATGCATTTACATCTGAATTCATGAAGTATAAATAAATCATACCACTAAACAAGCATTCTGAACTCTCTCATAATTCAATAAACCTTTGTAATCAAATATCAAGTCTTTTACAAATTCCCTATCGGAAAAGATAGAGATCACAAAGTTTTTTCCATCGTTTTCTATCAGGGATTTTCCACAATCGATTAGTTCTTCCACACATGAAAAATCGTTTGTATAAGTGCATTTTTACAGTCACTATTCACATATTTTGAGTTAATAAATAATTTACTTCATTATCCACGAACAATATTCATGAATTTTTGCATACTTCTCTTCTTTAGAGTTACATCACTTTCTTGTATACAAAACTTTCACCTTCAAATCATATGATATGTCATTTATTATTATAATAACTTCAGTGTGAAAGAATTTTCTTCAAATTTGTTGGACATTTGTTGTTAGTTTTTTCATTTCAAAACTGTGATGACGGCACTGTGAAACTGAATCCGTTCATTTAACATTATAATATATAACATATTACATTATACATATAACATTATACATATAACATTATAATATTATAATATATATAAGAGAACATGAAGCTTCAGCGAACGTTCAGATTAGATGTGTATAGATCGGGCTGGAGATTCATTAGAGGTAACTTTTAGATTCACAAACGTTTGACAAAGGTTCTACGGACATTGAAATGTCCGCCTCGAAATACGTTCTGAAAACATAGATGGAACGTTCGCTGAAAGTTGATCGAAGGTTTGACGAAGCTTCACAAAAATATCTATACTTATATTGATTTTTAATTGATAAAAATAAATTATTATAAACTAATCTAAATATAGATATTTCTGTGAAGCTTCCTCAAACCTTCGATGAATCTTCAATGAACGTTCCATCTATGTTTCCTGAAAGTATTTTGAGGCGGACATTTCAACGTCCGTAGTACCTTTGACAAACGTTTGTGAAGCTAAAAGTTAGCTTTCATGAACCTTCGATCCGATCAATACAGATCTAATCTGAACGTTCGCTGAAGCTTCATGTTCTCTTCGGGTAATTATCCACAATTTGCGCATTGCTAATTCAAATAGAAATTATAACCCGGAACCACACTTTTTGATTGGAATGGAGTTCAATCGGTTCACTCAGTTATAATAATAATAATAGGAATTTGCATCCATGCTCCGAAATTGCAATTCAAACCGAAATTGAAGTTATGAATAACCTCAATTCATCGCGACAATTTTACCGCGCGACGAATAATATAAAATTCGACAATTTGCGATCACTGATACGACGGAGATGAATGAATCGATAAATCACAACAATTTTTTGTAATAAACAATGCATAATAAATAATTCTATCCTATTAACATGACATGACCAATGCAAAATTCCATATTACCGATAGAAAATAAGTGATGTTTTACATTTCCAGATTTTCGATTATCGACGTATGTTGAATGATCAATTTTTGGTCAATTCTATGGACCACGAGATTGATCAATAATTGTCCTGTTCTATGTCCGCATTAGCGACCAACAATTGGCCCTTCGAAAAGGATCAATTTTTGATCAATCATTATCCAATGAATGGACAAGATCCTACATAATTCCCAAATAATTGATCAATTATTAGCAAATGTCATTGGAATCAATCAAATTGACTAATGATTGGAACCAATCCATGGTTGGCTGGGTTCCTGTACAATCAGCATGTTATTATTATTGCTTTCGTCGTTATCTTATTCCTATTATCATTATTATTATTCACATTTTATTTACATTGTTGACGAGTTCTAATACTGAATCATTCGTTTCACTTATATATATATATATATAAATGTATGTATACATTTTTCTTCTTTTATTTCTTTCAATTTTCTATATTATCTGAATCCATTGGATCCCCGTCGTCCTCATTTGAGGGTCCGGATGCAAGAACCGACGATACGCTCGAACTGCGGGATAAGTATATTGTCCAAGCCGTGACGTCAGGGGTCGAAAAAACAATCGGAATTCCAAAAATCTGAAAATACTGGGTGATGGGGCTTGGAAAATCAATACAAGTCTTCCTTCATAATTTTTTCTTATGATCAATAGTTTTTGAGAAAAAAAATGAAAACTACCTATTTCTTGCGACCAAAATCAATGTTTTTCAATATTAAACTCGTCATAACTCGGTCATTTTTTAATGTATCTTACAGATTCTGATTCGTAAGACTTCCCCGATGACGAAAATGTTGAACGAATTTGTAAAAATTTATAACAAATTTATAATTTTTTAATCGGAAGTGAAAAGCATGTTTTCTATGCTTTGGAATCAAAAAGTAGTGGGGGAAATGTGAGGTACAAAAAACTTCCAGCGACAAAGATGTTCGTTAATATATGGACAAAATTTTGGAAAAGTTTCAGATCGATCGGATTATTAGTCTGCAAAATCCAGCGATTTTTTCATGAGCGCGCAACGGTTATTTTGCATTCCTCTACGATGTGTACGGAGTGGACCCGCTGAACATCGACATCTGTGAGAAAGATTGTGTTTGTTTGATTTCCCAACGTAGTTTCATATTTTTGGGTCAGAGAATTCAAATATCGAACTATTTTTGCAAGCCTCCTCACCAATTCGTTTTTTATAAATAATTTTATTGCGAAAAACTTACACACCAATGTGAATGAAAATATTTATATAAAGTATTTTTATACTTTTTTACGTAATTTACCTTCATATATCATAAAAGATACTATTTTCCTGTAACATTATAGTTCCGCGTCTTGCAGAATTGTTAGAATATTAGTTATACGATCCACTTTCACTCTGATTAATCTTTAATAAACGAATTTATTAATAAAACACAATGATCGTTGTAACGTACATAATTTGTTGTCAAGGTTACATAGATTTTTTTTTATCTTTTGTAAAACATAAAGTAAACGAAACTTTATCAACAGTGAACAAAACCCCTATATGATATTATAGAAACATAATTTCAACATCCTCCCTGTTTCTATAATATCTGTAGATTGAATGTGTTTTATTTATGTTTTATAACAATATAAATGTTTAGAATGATCTCATATTCTTCAACATAACATCACGATGTTTCTCGAAGTCCTCTCTAACCAGCGGTTCGGCAAAAATATCTGCAAGTTGTTCTTGTGTGTTGATATATTCCAACTCGAACTCCTTTTCTTTATATTTTTCTCTGACGTAATGAAATGTAATGTCAATATGTTTACTTCGTTTATGGAAAACTGGGGTTTTTATCAACTTAAGAGCACTCTGATTGTCGAGGTAGAATATTACTGGAGTTCGTTTTGTACAATACATTTGTTTCATCAACTTTCTAATCCACATTACTTCTTTAGTTGTTACACAGGCTGCTATATATTCTGCATCTGTCGTTGAAAGTGCTACTGTTGATTGCTTTTGTGAATTCCAAGCAATAATACTGGTTCCCCAAGTGACCACAAAACCAGTAGTCGATTTGCAAGATTCTACGTCTCCTGCGAAGTCAGAATCACTGTAGGCACGTAGATAATCATCCTGCTCAACTTCAAAAAACAATCCCAAGTCGAGTGTGCCTTTGAGATATTTTAGAATACGTTTTACTCCGTTCCAGTGGATTTTGGTTGGATTTTCCATATATCTACTAGCTCGGTTGACTGCAAAAGCTAAATCAGGCCTCGTACAAGTAGAAAGGTATAACAAGCTTCCGATTGCTTCCCTATAACGTGCATTAGTGACTTTGGCTTGTTCAACTGAATGCAGTTGAACATACATTTCATCATGTGGATTATCTGGTATGGTAACTGGATTTGCATCTGTCATGTAAAATTTATCTATTATCCTTTTTGCATAATTTGATTGATGTAGAAATATCGATCCGTGATTCAAAAATCCACTTCTAATCCCAAAACAAGTTGACATCGTGATAAGTAATTTCGAATTCTTTTCCCAGTTCAGTCAGTAGTTCGTCCACTGCCTTTTGATTTTTGGCAACAATAAGTCCGTCGTCTACGTATATGCATAAAATCAATCTTTGATTTTCATTATGAGATAGAAAGATACATGGATCCGCACTTGTTGCTTGGAGATCATGTTTCTTCAAGAATGAAGTGAATCTATGATTCCAACACCTGGAAGACTGTTTTAGTCCGTATAAACTGCGAATTAATTTGCATACCTTGGTAGATCCATCGGACAAGCCTTGAGGTTGTTTCATATAAACAACTTATTCAGTTTCACCGTTCAAGAAGGCTGTTTTGATGTCGAACTGTTTCAGTGCTAGTCTCTCTCTTGCAGCAATTGCAAAGATCATCCGAAGTGAATCAAATTTCATAACTGGACTGAATGTTTCTTTGTAGTCGATGCCTTCCCGTTGAAGAAATCCCTTGGCAACAAGACGAGCCTTGTATTTTTTTATCATGTTATTTGCATCTCTTTTTATCTTAAAAACCCATCGACTGTCCATGATAGTTGTCCCTTTCGATGGTTCGACTCACTCCCACACTTGATTTTTATTTAAAGAATCAATTTCTTCTTGCATTGCTGTTTTCCATTCTGGAGATTCAGAACATCGAATTGCTTCTGAATAAGAGACAGGTTCCTGTATGTCAGCAATAAAAAGTTCATCAATGTTTATATAATCTTCGAGTCGACTTGGTCTTTTAATATTATCTCTGTTTCGTAGAACACGACCTTCAGGTAATTTGTTTTCCACTTCCACTGGTAATGTATTTTCAGAAACATTCGGCTGATCATCCGTTTCTTCTTCAAAACTCTTTTCTTCATTGAATACATTAGACTTTGATTGTATAGATTGATTTTGATGATGATAAATTATGTCATTCTCATCCTGTTGAACTTCATGTTCTTCATTACTTGTTTCATCTTCTTCAATGATTTTATGAGGTTCTTTAGGAAGACTTGGTAATTCATAATTTTCCAAATAATTATCTTCTATTTGTTCAATAATTCCACTGAATATTACATCTCTGGACACTTCTATTTTGTTCATCTCTGGTGACCATATTCTATAACCTTTCATGTTTTTCTCATATCCCATAAAGAAACCTGGTCGACTTTTATCACCTAACTTCCTCCTCTTTTCTTTTGGGATGTGAAAATATACTTTTTCTCCAAAAATATGCAGATCTCTCAAATTTGGTTTCCTGTTATAACATAGTTCATATGGGGTTATATCTTTTACTGTACTTACACCTGTATAGTTTAGAACGTAAGCAGCAGTATTAGTAGCTTCTGCCCAAAATTTCTTATTGAATTTTCTTGCAGAAAGCATTGTACGAGCAGCTTCTATCAGTGTTCTGTTCTCTCTCTCTGCTGCTCCATTTTGCTGCAGCGTATAGGTCACGGTTCTCTGATGCTCTATCCCATATTTATGTGATAATTTAGATACATTTTCATTAACAAATTCTAACCCATTATCGGTTCTTAGTGTTTTAATTCCTTTAGGACAATGCTTTTCTGTTTTCATAACATAGTCCTCCAAACAATTTTGAACATCTGACTTGGATGATATAAAATAGAGTCCTATGACGTGAAAAATCATCCTTCAGTAAAAGAAAATATTTCGACCCTCCGAAGGGATTCTTCTTGAACAGGTCCACATAAGTCTGCATGTATTATTTCGCCTATACTCCGAGTCACAGATTCGCTTTTTGGAAAAGGTAATCGATGTGCTTTTCCTATAGCACATGCATCACAAAAAGGTTCAGGTTTATCTTTTACCTTAATATTTGCATCATCCAAAACTTTCTTCACTCTTTGAAAATTTTGATGAGTCAGTTTTTCATGCCATACATTCAGGGAATCATCTTTTACTATTAATGCTTGATTTTCATGAAACCGTAAATCACTATTCACTTTCAACTTCATAACAAAAAGATTTTCCAAGCGTTCACCTATTACGATTGTTTCATTTTCCTTAACAAACTTACAAGTTTTGTTGTCAGACCAGAGCAATAAACCCTTATCCAAGGCAACATTTGATGAGAAAAGGTTATATTCAAGTTCTGGTACATGAACCACATTAAATAAGTGGTTTTTACTCCATGTTTTTCCATTGAAGGTTGATACATTGATATCACCTGAACCGCATGCCATGAGTAGAGTCCCATCACCCGCGCAGAAAAAAGTGGTCTCGCAATGGTATGGGAACAGTCTCGGTGGGAGTCTCGATAGAATCCGACAGTAGTCTCGCATTAGTATGGGAATAGTATTGGACATAGTCTCATAACAGTATGGGAGAAAGTATGGGTTTTAGGACTCTCCCATACTCTTCCGAGACTTTAGCAATTGGGGCACAAAGTCTATCGAAATTATGAATATATACTGACAAAATTATGAGTATTTTATCATCTTGTATATTATGTTGATATTGAGGTCATCTGACAAAACTAAAACCCTCACCGCAAAGATTTGCCAAATGAATACATCGATATGATTTGTTTTCAAATATGAAGGGGATGCCAGCGGCGTTGGCAGTAGCCAAATTGTTTATGACAAACTACAGGCAAACGCTTAAATTCAAACAAAATATTGCTTTGTACAGATATTTTTATTGAATTGAAACGTTTGCCCGCAGTTTGCCATAAACTATTCGGCTGCTGCCACGCCGCTAGGTATCATCTTCATAATATGGATTAGTTCATGTACTCAGACCATTTGCAAATTTTATATGTCCCATGAAACTTTCAAAGTTTTTCGTAAATGTTTATGTGCAAGTATTATCCGTCACTGTTGAATTTATGGGGTTGATTTACTTGGGGTTTTTAGGAATACAAAGAATCAAGTTGATCACATACTATTATGAGTTAGAATGAATTTTATTCATGATGAATTTCCATGAAATATAAAATTATAAATAATTTTATAAAATAATGAAATTACCATTTGAAAATACAAAATTTGAAATCTTTTCCGGTTTTTTTCCTGATGAAGTAAATTTATTCGTTATGTATTAGATTCGTTTCTTATAATATATATCACTTATGAATAAATGAACATTGGAAATGACGAATTTGAGAAATTAGATTACAATATAAGATGTCTAACTCATATTTCAAAACAAAACATTTGTTCTCTGTAGTACACTACACTAGAAGACAAGCCGCAGCTGAAAATGAGCGCAAGTACGGTTTTTAGTTACGGTAGCTATATTTTCATTATCACAGCGATTTTAATAGCTGCTTCAATAGGAAATATTGCTACTGCACTGCTAAAAAAAAGTACAAAATTTTGTATAAAAATGATCCTGTATTCTGTGATAAAGATAGTAATAGATATGGTCACATATGTGTTGACATAATACGAAATTTCGTAACATTGATACGTAAAAAATGTTTTTGATTTTTCTAATCGCGGGTAGCAACAAGAATAGACTTCGGCTCGTTTACACAAATTCGTGTGTCATCCTATTCAAATTCCCTTGAGTTCACGGGTTCCGCAATATATATTCTTTGTACATCTTCGATTTGCATATAAAAACACACTTGTTGGAAATCATTCACATCAACTGGAATCGTTGTTATATCATTTGGAATCTGCATCATATGTACGAATGGAATTTTCGAATGATTGATAGTAATATCGAAGCATTGATCAACCCTGGTGAAAATGGAGCGTTCTGGGAAGAGTTACAAAGACGTTGTTAGAGAGTCCTATAAGAATAATCGAAGGGTCAATTCAAAGTATCAGGAGCGTTTCGGAGGAGTCATTTGGCGGATGTAAAGCGTGCATGAAAGTGAGCCCAAAGAAAGTAAAAAAAAAAGAATTTGCAAAGGGGAATCGAACCAAGAACTTCTGAACTCGGGAGAAAGTCCTTTACCGCTAGGCTAACATCAGTGATTGAAAAATTGGAACTTTATTTCCCTGATGAACTGTGTCATAAGGGAATGTGCTTTAAATTCAATCTTTCTCATTGAATTAAAATGATTTTTCATCCTGAAAGTTTACAAATCAATTTCAATATCCCATGTGTAATCATTAAATGTGCAAAAGAATTTAATTAACTTGCACATATCAAACATCATCAGATTACAGTTCGATAATTCAAAACAATTGTTGTTTAGTAATTATATTGGTAAATGTATCTTGAATACGAATACAATTTCTTAGCTTAACAACTGGTATAAAAGGTAAATAATACCCTCTAAACATTCCAACCTCAAAATCATATAATTCTCAATCAATCAAAACATATATATATACAAGGGAAGTCCTATAAGCGTGTTGAAAACCTTCACTACCGAAACATCGTAAACGTCAGGAAAGAGTTATTGAAGAGTTGGAGAAGAGTGTTCAGTAAGAAGGGTGCGTTGGACGTTCAATGAAATGTGATAGCACGCTCAACCAAATTTGCCTTAGAATCATTTGGCGGTCGAAACTTTTCACAAACGCTTCTGCACTTTATTGCACGCTTTGACGGTGTTTCAAGCACGTTCGATTTTCACCAGGGAAGGGCTAGTGTAGAAACAATCGCATAACTATCACCTAAACAATTACATAAATCAATACAATCGCAATCCGTGACTCTGATAAATCTTTCAATAATTCAAATTTCACAAGTATTTCTATTTTTATATTTCACGCAAAAAGATTTTGAAAGTAATTTAGGATTATAATTTTTTGAGTTATATAAGTATTTACCCTTGTAATATCTATGAAATTCAAAAAACGCCGAACCTCCAATGCCATGATTTGAAAACATTTGTTTCAGAATTTCTGTTTCATGAGATATTTTCCGGCATTTTCCAACAATATATGCTCCGTTTTTTGTGAGATTACATTTAAAGTGGCGTTTCGAGAATAATTGTTCACAAAACTTGTACGCATTAGAATTTATGTCTAATGATTGACTGCGCAATGTTGAAAGATTTGAAAGCGACAGAAATTTGTAACTGTGGTGAATTACTTCCATGTACAAACTTTCTAAAGCGACCATTCAGATCTTCGAAAGGAAAACATGAAGTTACCCACAAAGGCCCAAAATCTCTCACATTTTGGGGTAGGTGTCTCAATTGGTGTACAACATTGGACATGTACTTTAATTCGTATAATATTTCGAACCTCTTGACAAATTCATTCAATACTTGATCAGCTACATCAATCATGGCACGTGATACACTGTCCTGATTCAATAAAAATATGCCAAACACGAGTGATTTGTAATGGTCAAAATATTGTGTAGGTAGCATGTCATGTAAGACTGGCATTGAATAATAGAAGAACCATGTTTTTCTCTCATGTGCCTTCCAATAATTGACAAGTTTTTCTATGGATCTTGGTAATCTCGGTACAAATGATGGCGGACTGATAGATTTCAAACGCTGATCTACAAGGGGGAGCATGTTGAATGATGAATAAGGTTGTTGTGAAAATTTCTGTGTGAACCATAAATTCATTAATAGTTTTATAACACCTTCATACACACAATGCATTGTATTCACTGCAGTTGCTCTGATGTAGTTATGGACCATGGATGACATTATTGTTAACCCTTTGACCCCACATACAGCCCTAGTAGCATCAGAATGTTGTATATATACTATGCACATTCATAGTATATCTAGATATACTATGAACGTTCATAGTACATATACAACGTTCGGTTGCTACTTGGGAGGTTTTCTAATTGCATTCGCTTGTTGCACATGTGAAATGCTTTCATTTTCTGTTCTGAGGTTTATTGGTTCGTAAAGGTATACTTGAACTTTATCAGACGTTAAATAAAGACCCTCTTGCTTGCACTTCTGGCTTCCGAATTTCCCGTTGTATTGAACCATGTTTAGAAAATGAGCCTTAGCTGGCAAATCACACGTACAACAAATAACGAATGCTCTTACTTTTATGAGCTCATCAAAAACTTGTATATGAATACTATTCGCTAATTGAATTAAACTTTGATGAAGTGATTCAAGGTACAGCTGTGTGATGGGTTTACTTTCTGAAAACCAAAGTCCACATAATAGAACGTTTTCTGGTTTGAATCTGTCCGCGTAAGGTAGTTCATTTATGATGAAGTAGATGGGCCATATAGTATATTGTGACGATTTGAATACAGAGACGCCATCTGTATTCATCGTGAATGTTTTTGTGTTTGGTTTCGATAACAAACCATTATGATTCATCATTCGTTGATACACGTCGCCATCATAAATATCTCTTAAGTGACCAGGAATAATGTTTCTCATGAAACGATATTTCACCTGATCATAAAAACCAGCACGTCGAAATAACGCCTCAAGTTGTGGGATAAGAGGGATTTCTATGAAATATGAAAATTTTTCTCTTGCCTGACTACAAGAGCAAGGATCCCCGATATTTGGTATTTTTTGCAAACAACGATCACAATAATAATGTCTAATCAAAGGTGTATGGCTATGAGCGAAATATTTCTTAAATTGATACAAGCTTACTTTACAATAATTTGGTTCACGACAATGAATTGCAATTAGATTTAGTAAATCAGCTAGAAGCGCGCCTGTTACACAGTGTCGGAATACAAAGTGCAGTATACACACGAGACTTTCTTGAACTGTTATGGAGCTTCCGGATAAAGTGGTAAATTACCCTTATCAAACAAATTATCGCAGGGATCAGAAAAATCCGTTTTAGAGTCACTATCGAAGTCAGTCAATTGATAAAACTCTTCTTCAAAATCATCGTTGAATTCATTAACATCTATTTCATGATCGTTTTCTGAAATATAAAATTTTCATTCAAAAAAAGGCGCAAACTTCGAAATTACCTCCTACCCTCTGAACCCAAATCAGTGAAAAGGACTGACTTGGTACGAAAATTCCAGTGCAATTCACTGATTTTTAGTACTTTTCATTGAGTCGGATTCACGGAACATCTCTTATTTGATTTGTGACTTGATATATACTGATGTCATATGAGATTTACAAAGATACACATACGTGATACATTGTCTGAATCTCCTTGATTATCCTCATACAGCTCTTGATCATTTTTACTACCTTCAGACGTGGACTGTTCAACCAGATCAGGTTCAGAATTATAATGATTGCCATCTGTCATATCATCGTGACTGTCATTTTTCCTGTAAATGCATCCATATCACTTACGTTGAGTTTTTTAAATAAATGAAGTTCAAATTTTATATATTTTCAACAAAACATAATTCCAAAATTAAAATAATTCAATATAATAATGTTGCGTATTGGAAGGGCAACAATTTCAGTTAATCGTTGACTTCAGTTTTTATGAATGGATCTTACATAGAATTGACATGAGAAGTACATGTATATGTATTGATACATGTATACAAAAATGTTACGTTATAGTGACATTACGGTTACTTTTCATAAGTGTGAAATTACACGTTACCTGTCCATTGCATGTAACGAACAGGTTACATCGCATGTAATTTCGAAATTACATTATAATTATGATACTGTAACAAATTGTGTTTGGTGATCAATTCCATGAAATTCAATTAGGTATTATGACTCATTTATTCACATAAAGCTTTATCAAGTTATTCAGTTGAATATGCAAGGGTAGCATTGGCTCATATATCCTATCAATACATATTGGTAATTAAAATTTGAGAAAAAAATTAAAGTTTCCTCACCGAGTTTGATCGTTTGACGAAGAGGTTGAATCATCATTCTCATCGTCCATTTTTTCAATATCTTTGAGAATTCTATATCGACTACTCTTCGAATGATCCTAAAATTTGAGTTTTTTATGAGAAGACATATTCGGAAATTATAATCAATACTTGGAGGCACCTGCAGAAAAATAGGAGTCCTCCACCAGGCTTATAGATACTTCGCAGCAGGAGTATGGAAATTGCTATATGTGCGGTGTATACAATGTTCACGTTTATCACATTTACTCTCTGGTTCTGAATGTTCTGATTAACAATTATAACAAAGCGCAAAGATATCCCGAGTATGCACCTCAGTGTAGTGAGTCAAATTTATGATTAAATTTGGTCACGAGCGGGAAATATCAACACGATCGTATAATACATGGACCGCGGATTTGAAAAAGAATGCGAAGCCTTTGCAAACACTTTGCGCGTAGATTCCTTTTCATTTAATTCCATTCGCAGATGAACGCGCTGTGGATTCACGCAGCCTCGCCATTTTGTTTTCTTCACGCTTGCGTGAACCCAAATTGAACTCGAAAGCAGAGCGCGATGTTCATTGGTGTATTCTTTTCGAACAGACAATCGCACTTGATTTTCCAAGAGACTTGATCAATGAACATCGCGTCCTTCTCTTGAGTTGGCAACTTGGTCCGGCACTGCTAATCGTTCGTAGTTGATGACGTCGTTGTTAATCATCGTGAGTTTCTGTCGTTTTTTACATCTTGTGGAGAAGACTATTACTAAAATACATTAAACCGGTATTGCGATTGGATTGTAGAAATAAATCGGCATTGTGATTTTTTCATGGAATATCATCTCTTTAATATAAACCGAAGCTGAGTTTTCAATCATTCTGTAAACCTGTCGCGACAGGTTATAACTGTCATTCATCAACGTTATTCAGTTGCAAACATTTCAAGTGGATATATGCAGCACAGAATATTTTGAATTTTGCAAGGTACTCGATAAAATTCAAGGAATCTGAATCTTTTGATTTCTCAAGGCCTCTCGTTGTTTCGTCAATATAAGGTATGAAATAAATATCGTTCAATTTTAAATGCTATTCTTATCCGTGAATTGTATTGTGCAGTGCATCAAACTATACGAACTATGTATACTTATTTTTTTCAGATTTATCGTAATACATTATCAAAATGTATTCTCTCGTGTTTTGGGAAGAAGAAAAATCCAAAACGGTACTGCCAACCAAAGATATAATGAATTCGAAAAATATCAAGAAAGGAGATACGGTTCAAGTAAAATATGGGAAAAGAAAATGTACAGGAAAACTTTTGGAATTAAGCGGTATGTTCGCTCAATGCATATATTATCTTGAGTAAATCCTGATATTGAGTTCGATATTTATCGATAACTGATTTTTCACGTGAATAGTCTTTATGATTCGTCATTTTCACCGTATATTATATAAATATAATCATCAAATAGAACCATTCAACGATATTTAGTGCCAAAAAGGTATTTGATTAATTTCAATATATTTCATTGTACAAATGAGCATTTAATTGCTCCTGATGACTGGATTTTGGATGACCATAAGTAATCATGGGAATAACGGAATACTCGTGAAATTGAAATGTATCAACTATTTTCTTGGTGCTATGGAGGTCTGTATGTTTGCGCATATGCATTTTTTCTCTTAGTGTGATGATTATTTCATAAATATGAACTGATAATTGATTTGAGATATAGATTATAAGGAATGGCTCGAAGGCCTACCTGTCAACAGTTCTGGTGAGTTGACGTTTACCAAACCACAATCAGATTCTACATGCGTTGAGACTATGAAATCAATAAAGAAAGCAAATAAAGAGACAAAAGCCGAACAGCACAAAAATACTGCATTCCAGAACCATTTTAATGAATTGCCAACTGTATCAGGTAACCATTAATCGTTTATTTGAATCAACTGTTATATTAGGTTATGTATTTACTTGACATATATGGCATTCTTTCACAACTCATCCTTTTTTAATATATCATTGAACGTCTTCTTAACAAATACATTGAAAAGTGACAAAATTATAGTGTGTTTGAGTGCTCGTAAATTAGGCTCCAATTCTGAGAAACTACGAATTCATTGGTATTATATATTTCGAATTTCGATCACTTATAGATATTATCAATAGTGCAGTACCATCGACATCTTAGAAAGACCAGACTCACCTATTGCGAGTCCTGAAGATACTGCTAAAAATAGTGTATCAATCACCAGAGAAATTTCAGAATCAGCATTGCGCGAAATTCTGCAACCAACCCAACAAAAAAAAGAATTTGCAAGAAAGTCACGTAAATTGATGGTGAGTGAAAATGATTCATCAGTGAGTCAATTATATCTCTGACGTTTTTCAATCTATTCATCCTCGTATTCACATAAAAAGTTTTTATATTTTACATTAACAGTTCGAGCTGATGCCCGCATCAGGTATATATATTGATCAGAGGACTCATCCCATGATGAGAGAATGGTGCAAGAGACCCAATGAAATGGTTCGTCGTCTACTCACTGAAATCATTGTAATTGAGAACTTGAAAAAAAAACTCAACGGCTTGCGGTAGAGGAAAAACTAAACAAAGCACCGATAAAAATGTTTACAATGCTGTATTCCGTGAGTTTGTTTTCTAACTAAATCTATGGAAAAATTAATATTGTAATGGAAGAATTCCCGAGAAAAGGCAATTTAGATCTGAGATGATTAAATTGAAGTGAATCTGTCCAAATACGGGGGGGCTTTCACTCGGGAATCACTGAGTTTTCAAGACCCGAAATCGATTCCAAATCGAGTTCCAATTATGGAACTCGACAATTCAATGCATGGCTCATTGAAATTATGAAAGTGAACAAATCCGACTTACAGAGAATCGAAGCAATAAGTTGAAGAATAAGTACGGAATTAATTGAAATCAGCGGACTTATTGGGAATAACTATCGTTAACGTAGAATCGATTCCTGAGTGAAAGCCCTTGCTCAATAATAAATGATGTTCACGTAGATCTTAGTAGATCTACATTGCGACAGTGAAAAACTTGTGCTGTACATATGCTTACTCTAGTAGCACCAGAACGTTCATAGTACGTATACAACGTTCGATTGCCCGTACAGCACACCTCCGTGGCCTCCACGGAGAAGAAAGGTGGATCATCCACGTGAGTTACGGAGATGCGACGTAGACTGAAGGTGGCAGAACGTAGAGGCAACGTGGAGGCGACGGAGAAATGTCCGCCCCTCGAAACGTCGCCACCACGTGGAAGAATGGTGGATGGAAGATCGACACTACGGAGAAGCAACGTTGACGAAACAATAATATTTGGCAAGGTGGCGCCACATGTACCGATTGATTCATGTTGCTCCCACGCGAAAATGTGATTCAAAATCCACGTTATATCCACGCGAAGTGGATATTCTGGAGCCAACGTTTAAATTACTGGCTCACATTATGAATAAAAATTTGAAATTTCATTGAATAATTGCAATTGCAGCATTCGTTGGATTTGATTTAGATGAAAACAAGATGAATATAAAAATAGTTACGGTTCAATGAGGAATGAATAAAAATGCGCTGAAAGTGGATGGTAAATGAATTTATTTTCATTTTGAAATTTAACAACATTAGGAAAATACATTTTCATAGTGGATTTGATAGACGGATCCTGAAAGTATCACTTCATGACCTATTGCAAATTTTTGCAGGGCCGAGGAAAACGTCTCAAAGGTGTGTGTTAAAATTTGGTCTTTTTGGAAAGATCAAATTATTGAGTTTTACTTTTTTGTTCTTGATAACGCCTGTATACGTACAAATAAGTATAATTTCCTTGATATAAAATTGAATGGATACATCTCTGAAGATAATACGCAAAAAGAACGTTTCAAAAATAATTGTTTATTAAAAAAAACGAGCGAATTTGTCTCCCAACTGGGGCCGATTTTAAGGGGATACAAGCGTACCATCCGAGTACACATTTTGTTCAAAAGATTTCTCTGATGTGAATTCATCGAACTGTCTAAAATTCTCAGGAAATGATCTTTGATACCTCACGAATTGCGGTAGATCGCCCGAATTCCAAATTTTGTGAAAGATTGTCTCTCCTCAGTTGGTAAAAGAGAACTATTTTTCGAAATTTGGAATTCAGATGACGTAATCCAAACTGTAAGGTATCAAAGATTATACCCTGAAAATCTAAGGCTGTTCAATGAATTCAGACAAATTTTGCAGACAGAATGTTTACTCGGATGGTATACTGGTATCTCCTGAAGCTCAGGTGTGAGGATGTTGATAACTTAGAAATTTCTATCAAATCGAAACGTTACATGGTTCTGATTAGAAAATCCTAGTGAGCCTCTGAACTCTCATGCAACTGAATTTCACATTCGAATGAATAAGAGGTTGAATAAAATTTTCTAATCAGAGGGACTCTTTGGTTGATGTGTCTGAGAATGATATTATTCAATGCATTATAAGATGATGTATTGAATTCACATTTGATAATCCATTGTCACATGATTATTCAATTGAGACAGAGATTTGAAGATCTCTTTCGATGTCAAATAATTTCCAAGAACATTTCGATATTATAGAAACATTTTTATGTAACCATAGATGTGAAAGTAATTTGAATGCTCTCACATCTCTACATGTGACGTCAAATCCCTAAGGAAACATATACGTCTCAGAAAGAATTTAGTTCCATTGTACATCCATTCATGTTCAGGGACTGTATGATGGAACATCTAATTTCCGGACGCTGAATGTACCTCTATTAGGGTGGACGGTAAAAACGATTATTTGTTTTTTTTTTCTCTACTTCATCGCGATAGCTCAGTTGCTTTGCGTTGAGGTGAGAAAAACGCGAGAGAAAAGTTCAGATTAAACGAGATTATCAATAAGCGCATCGCGCCTGGAGTTGGAAAAACGGGTATATCTCGATATATCAGTTTATGGTCAATTTTTCATAATTACTGAGCTGACCACGATCAAAATACCATAAGTTTTTATATTGAGTTTCGGGTATAAGGAACACAGAGAAGAATCGAAAACTGTCATTTTATTTCATGGGATATATTTATTATACATGAGTTGATATATTGTATTAGACCCTCAAAGTACACACATCATTCTACGCTTTCAGTTTGATCTATTATTCATTTTTCAATTCGGATGAGAAAATTTACAGATTCACGTAGCGTGCAAGAAAATTCACGAGCATTTGGATTGATTACTTACACAAGAGCCAGAATGAAATCAGTTTTTGAAAAGAAAAAATGATATGTTCTCAAGTGGTTGGTGCGAATTCACACCTGTGTGTATTTGAAGGATTGAATAAAATGGCAGTCTCTGATTTTTTTTGTGTTCCTCATACGCCAAACGCTACATACGAACTTGTAATATTTTGACCGTTGTCAGCTACGCGATTATGAGAAATTGACAACAAACTGATATGTCGAGATTTAGCCGTTTGTCAAACTGCGAGTGCAATGCGCTAACTGAAGATATTGTTTGATTTAGAATTCTTCTCAACACGATAAAAGGAAACTTTTCTGAGGTATTGCGATCGAAAAAACGAAAAATTGTTCCTTCAGCCCACCCCGACCTCTATCAAACATTTTTCGGCCCTTCGTGTTCTCTTGGGAGAATCACTTGTTCTGCATGAATAATTCCTAGGATGGATGTCTCAGTTTTGAGAAGAATGTAGTATAAATTCACTTTATCACGACGAGAATACTCAAATACAAAAGCAAGTCACCCCAGAGATTCATAGAAGTAACTGTCGCGGTAGGGTCCAGTAAAGCCGAATACTTTTAATCCCGAAGGTGAATAATACCAAATATATTAATGCCGAATAGAAATAAGGCCGGATAACTACTATGAGTTATTACCCAACCACCAAGCACATCAAAAGTTCCTTAAGCTTATTCGGGTCTACTTCTATTCGGTATTATTGAATCCGGCATTACTAACCTTCGGGATTGAAATCATTCGGCATTACTGGACCCTACCACTGTCGGGCCAGTGATGCGAAACAGCAAGTTTTACCTCCTCCATCCAGCCCCATCAATATCAAAATTTCACCCACACGATGAAGCAGCCGATGAAAGGAATTTAATTGTCTGGAGGAGAAATGAAGCGATGAAGGGGGCAAAAGTTGGAGTTTCTTTCATCACTGTGGCGCGTCCGAACCCATTGGAAGAAAGTAGAGGGAAGATACTTTTTACTCTGATCTTTATGTCGCGCACGAGAGTCGCTTCCAGGATTCTTCGAAGGTGAGATTGCATGTCATTGCCGTAAATCACTGTAATTTGAAAATCAACTGCAATTTGATATTTTTTGGTTGATTGAATTTATGTATATACTGGTACGTATGTATCATTGCGCTTATGAAGAAGAACCAACGGGAGAACAGTATGGAAATCAAATTTCATAATATAATATTATCACTAATTATTATCAGTATAACTATCTTCTTCGCTTTGATCGGTGCTTCTATTATCGTCGTCTTCTGACCCTTCTTCACTTGAGTCGATCAATTGCCTTGTATCCTCGTTGACACTCCTCTTGCTATTCTTCTTCAAGGTATTACTTATGCGTTTATTGGCATCCTTAAACCACTGTTGCATTTTCTTGTGGATGACGGTTCGTTTGCTATCCTTGATTGTGGCTAAAATTGCATCTGGAATGAAAAACATTCGTTAGGATAACTAGTTACAGTGTGTGTAAATATTTCTTCCATTAGATCACTCCACCTGTTTACAACGGAATAACTTAACGAATATTGAATCCATACAACATTCGTAAATGTGTCGAATAAGGGTTTACCACCCTGGTATCACAAGCCGCGATATCAAGGTAACCATACATATAAAAGGTATGTATAGATTTTATCCATATTATTCCTTACACCGAAACTAAGTTAAAACCATTGTAGGGCCATAATTTAAGCATGGTGAAGGTTTCATACTATGATCCATGATATTTCGGTCATGTTCTTCTCTTCCCCAATATAGTTCCCCCGAACAAATTGAACTGAAACTGATATAGGAACAGCATCACCTTGCCAACAACTGTGTGAAGAATTCCACCCCAATCGGGAAATTACAATGGAAGTGATTCGCGTAAGGAGCGCAATTTGCGCAAGACACCCTAATACTTCATTCCAAAGTGTGATACTTCACCCTTTTCATTCTGTTTTCTTCTATTCGGGTGAATCTTATGTGAAACAATTATCACCACATGAATCAATTCAAAGTTTCACGGCATCCACATCGTCCCAAAATGAAGTCGCAACGTTTTAGAAGGATTGACAAATATGATCGATTCCGGAAAACCTTCTTCCAATTTACGTTCGGTCAATCGATTTGGATCAAACTTAGGAACACCACTAAGGCATAGGATGAATTTTAGTGGTAACTAATCACCGGGAGAAGAGATATTCGTATTCACAAAGATATTCGTTCTACTTCACATTCCCTCTTGCTCCTCCTACTTTTCTTAATGAATCAAACTTATCCCTGGTTGAACGACCGCATCGAATTCTCACTGAACCAATGGATTCCTATTGATTTCGATGCAGAAACATAATTTCAACCCATAAGCAAGAAAATGAAATGAATGGGTTCGAATTGTGTTTCTGAATCGGACTCAACAGGAGTCAATCGGTTCAGTAGGAGTTTTCAATCAGTGATGTGGGACCGCTTCCATCTCTGTCCACAATTGTGATAGGATCCCATATGGATCGGATGATTGCAACGAAAAACGTATGAACAATCATAAAAATGTTGACAGACAAACGGATACAAAAGTAGATCACTTCCTCAAGCTCTGACACTCATCTTGGTGTGAGAAATTTTGATTTCTGGCATCAAGAAATTTTTCGATCTTCCGTCCAATTATCAAGCCTTCTCTCTAACGAGGAAGCAATACCTCCCGAATATCCTACATGATACACAAAAACTTCATAGTAACAGTGATTAGCTTCATCCCCCCCCATTCTTTCCGTTGTGCCAGCCAGAATAATAACAGCTGCCACTACTTATTGACTACAATAGCGAGAATTTGTAAAACTAAAGCTGAAGTGAAATTCAGAGCTTCGGGGTATCTCATCAATTTTTCGCAATCATTATTGGAAATTCGGAGTCACGCACAAGTACAGTCTTGCTACACTTTGAGGGAACTTTTGAGGACTTGTCGATACTTTTGACAAAGTTTTGTCGGATTTTCAACTGACTCCTGAGAAACTTTTGATGTACTTCTGACAGGCTTTGAACAAAATTTGAATGGATTTTCGGGACTTCCGATGAACTTGTGACAGATGCTCAGTCAACTTCTGAAGTACATCAAAAGTCTGTCGGAAATTCGTCAGGAGCCTTCAAAAGTTTGGCAGAGATCATTCGGAAGTTCGGGAGAAGCGCATCAGAAGTCCCGACAGGTCTTCAAAAGTCCTGAAGTGTAACAAAACTCTCAGACCTTTGACTCACTTTAAGTTGAGGTTCGACTTTCAGAATGAATTGCGGTAGTGCTGTTGCACTTTGAGAACACTTTTGAGGAATTGTCGATACTTTTGACGAATTTTTGTCGGACTTTCAAACGACTCTTGACGAAATTCACACGAACCTCGAATGGATTTTTGGGACTTTCGATGAACTTTCAACGGATACTCAATCAACTTTTGAAGTACATCGAAAGTCCGTCGGAAGTTCGGCAAGAGTCTCGACAGGGCTTCAAAAGTTCTCTGCGAGTGTAACAAAGCTCCCAGATCTTTGACTCGAGTCGACTTGTGGAATGAATTATGGTACATAATTCTCTAACAATTCAAAAGGACTTCTGTGGACCTGTCAATACTTTTCAGAATTTTTGTCGGACTTTCGAACGACTCTTCACGAACTTTTGACGGACTTTTGATGTACTTCTAACAGACTTTTGACGGACTTTTCGTGTACTTCTGACAGACTCAAGTCAAACTTCTGAAGCTTTTTGCCGGACTTTTGAATGACGCATGGTGAACTTATGATGGACTTGAGACTTACTTAGGAAGTTGCCTGCACGTCCGTTAAAAGTTCGCGAAAAGTCTATTAATAGTTCATCGAGAATTCATTCAAAGTTGGTCCAAAGTTTGTCAGAAAGACATCAAAATTCCGTCAAAAGTTCGTCAAGAGGTAAGTCAAAGATCTGGGATTTTTGTTACACTTCAGGAGTTTTGAACACCTGTCGGGACTTCTGACGCACTTCTCCTGGACTTTCGAATGATCTCTGCCAAACTTTCGACGGACTTCTGATGGACTTTCGCCGGAATTTTGGTTTACTTCTGACAGACTTTCGATGTACCTCAAAAGTTGACTGAGCATCCGTCACAAGGTCATCGGAAGTCCCAAAAATCCATTCAAAGTTCGTCCAAAGTCTGTCAGAACTACATCAAAAGTTCCTCAGGAGTCAGTTAAAAATCCGACGAAACTTTGTCAAAAGTATTGAAGAGTCCTCAAAAGTTCACTCAAAGTGTAACATGACTGTACTTTTGCGTGACTTGGATTTTTCAATAATTATTGCAAAAAATTGATAAAATCCCCCGAGGCTCTGAATTTCACTTCCGCTTCAGTTTTGATCAATAATCATAGTCTCTTGATTCTATATTCGAATCGACAAGCGATGTTATGTTCCAAAGTCTGGCATCGTCCTGTAAGCTGCATTTTTTCTGACTCATCCGGTACTCCCATCGCGTGATCCCGCACTTATGCCAAACGTGGAACAGTACTCCCTTGATTCAATGCCTCACTTTTTTAAACCAATGCCGTATCTTTTTTCTTCACTCGGGCTGAATTGAAAAAAAATGTTTTTCGATGAACTCTATTTCACAATATATCCGTTGACTGAATTATTGTAAATCTCTCGTATCATATTTTACTTTGCCTCCAACTATGAAAAAAATCATTGAAGTACATTTTTTAGGATATTCTTGCCTGTATTGCTAGCACCACAATAATAAATATCATTTTTGCTCTGCAAATGTGCAAGGTCCCAAACTCAATGAAATTAAGTTTAATTTTAGGAGTGCTCATTTCTTAAGATGGAAAAGCAAATGGAAGAGTGCCCCGTTAATATTTCGAAAGTTCAATTTTAAGGACCATTCCAGTAAGTGCATTCTATGGATATGTTTAGAATGTCTGTTTGGCATTTATTTTCAAAACAGTACCATCCACGCGTTTCATGTACGAATACCAAATAGCTTGAGAATGTGTGAAGAGTTTTTTAAACATTTGGGAACTGCTGGTATCCTGATGAGCCATCAACGACCCAATGATAAAAGCTCGTAAATGGCTCTCCAGAGCGCAATTGATTATGTTTTCTACCGTACCTGTAATCATTTTTATGATGTTGAGTGATGAAGCTGCTTTTTTCTTTTTATTTCTACCCTCCCAACAGTATTCCGCAGCAACCTCGTTACTGAATATTTCTTTCAAAATGGTATAAACCGATGAACCATCATTGATACCACCGAACGACTGCAAATAACTTTGCTGCAAGTAAATCACTTATGTTTATCATCTTCATGTCTTTCCATACTTTGTTACCATTCAATCAAACCCTTCTCTACCACACTCCACAGGCCTCACATTTTCATCACATTGGGGTGATTTCAACGTCAACGAAATGAATTGTTATAAAAATTAAAGTATTGAATATTTCCACTTCTCAATTCCTTCAGAACTTATTTGGAATGTACTCTGGAGGACCTTGTAGGGTCTACAGCCAAAAATCGAATTCTACACGGAGAGAAGAATCGTAGTTATTTACTCCAACGTCTTCACAATGATTTGACTCCTATGACTTGGCAACGAAAACTGAATTCAAAATGAATGAAAGAAAATCATCAACACTGACGCGCATCCATAGGGCGAAATTGTGAATGTCGACAACCGTCGATGTAAACAAAGACGGTCTTCGAGCATACAACGACCCAACATTAGCGTAAAACGACCCTACGCTTGAAGCGGCCTGATCTCCCTAGTGAAAGTGGGGTTACTTTAGTACGATCCTTCTTCCCGTGTAATATATGAAAAAAAATTAAGTGTAAAATGAACACTGCCAATTGGTACATAGCTTTCTCGTTATTGTTGAAAAAAACGTGGTGAAAATTTCAATCCATCGGATAACAGAAAACGAAGACATGCTCGGTCGCCAAATCACGATTTTCGATAACATGTTTTCTTTCCCTCTCCTGTTTTTCTCAGAGAATCAAGTTGAAATCTATATGGCACTGCGATCCACACGGCATAAAGCTGTGGTGAAAACTTAATGAAGATTGGATGAAAGGAACGGAAGTTGTCCGCATGACAAGAATGTTTTAAAAATTTTCAGATTTTGTTTCGAAGCTCAGTGCTCACCATTCTCTTCCCCCCATTGCGATTTGTTTGAAATTTACACCGTACAACTGACCCCCCGTTAACAGGTTATGCCGCAATTTGCATGGCATTCGGATGATATCGAAATGGGGAAGGCATGGTTTCAAAATTTTCCACAGTTCGCAATCGATGGGGTTAAAATCAGGGACTGCAACCTAAATCATCAAGGGTTCGGGTTGAGGTTATTAAAAATCTGCAATCTGGGTTAAAGTTACGGTTAAGGTTGATTGAAAGATTCTTTAATGGTTTGGGTTGAGGTTGATGTGTTTTCAAAAGTTGAGGGTTAAGGTTATAAGGGTTTTCCAATCAATGACAGTTCCAGGTTAAATTGTATCCAAATCAGTGACTCCAGTAGTTCCCTGGTGAAAATGAAGCGTGCGTAAAGCGAGGATGACCGCTAAATTACTCTTCCCAAGTTTTCCATCTTTTTCTGGCGGTTTGCTTGGAGAAAAATATGAAACTTGAGAAGAGTAATTTGGCGGTCATCCTCGCTTTACGTACGCTTCATTTTTACCAGGGTTGTACTAAATAATTAGCCACTTATGAAATCAATTACTGATTCAGTAATGAGCAAGGACTGAAACCCAAATCATTGAAGGTAAGGGTTCAGGTGGAGGTTACTGAAAATCTGTGATTTGGGTTGAAGTTGCAGTTGAGGTCAATTGAAAGAGTTTTGAATTGTTTGGGTTGAGGTTAATGAATTTTCGAAATGTCAGGGTTAAATTTATAAGGATTTTCTGATCAATGGAAGTTTCAGGTTGAATTTTATCAAAATCAGTGACTCCAGTAATAATACTGAATAATTAGCCACTTATGAAATCAATTACTGGCCCAGTAATGAGCGAGTGATTCTTTATCTAGTTCCATCCGGCTCCTAACCGGATTTGAATGCGTCATTCTTTCCGCAACCCCACATGAAATTCGGATAGGACTCGTTATGTTCCTGGTTCGAGTTTCATTTGGAATTTCAAGAAATATCTAATCCCAAAATCCAGATAGAATCTGGATGAAACTGAATAAAAAATCACCGCGAAACCCGCATCTGCTTCCGGATACATCCGGACGGAAACCCGGAAATTCTCATCCAGGTTTGATTCGGATTATCATCCGCGTTTTATCCGGGTTCACTATCCGGTTTTTCCACCAGGGATATGGGAACACTATCAGCTCGGCCCCCAATTGTGATAAAAATTCCATGACGATCGTATAATAGGAACGGAAGACATGCGCGGTTGCAGAATACTTCGCATCCCCATAGACAGACAGCCAGACACGGAACTAGAATTACTCCCTGAGCTCTGAGGAACATTCTGGTCTGAGAGATTTTGAGTTGGGAGACAAAAAAGTTGTCGATCCCCTGGAACGATCATAAAGCTTTCTTCTAACGAGGAAGCAAAATTGCCTGCTTTCACATGAAAATTCATAACTTTTTTATTTCTTAATATTTTGAGCTGAAAATCGGAGATCATACTCTCGGAATCTTACTCTTTGGGGAAAAATTGGTACTCTAGTGGCTGCTGACAATAAGGTATTTATTCTGAGCAATGAAGAGCAGAAATTTGTGAAAAAATTAACCGTGTGTTCTGATACAAAATTGTCAATTTTCAACTTTCAATAACTGCTGCAGACAGACCAAGAAGTTCAACAGAATATTACCGCGATATGAAATGGTGGCTTCGTTTAGCTATCGACAGATGTCGCTGCAGACCTTGTGCCCTTAAATGAAGGTACTCGAAATTGAGGCAGAATGGAACTGAGGTGGATTTCACCGTAGTGTGATAAACAAGGGTTACCATATCCAACCACCATCCTGTATATTGCTATCATCGACAAATGACTTACAATTTTCCTCCTCTTATCTGCGTTTGATGAAATGAGATTCTCGACTTTTTTCAAGGCTTCATCATTCAAAATGGGAAACAAGTTCTCGATATCTCCATACATCGAGCCACCTTTCGTGGTTGCGATATTCCTTGTTGACAATTGTTCAATTTGCCGAATAATCAGTCGTATGTCCGCACTTTGATTCTCACTGCGCCTCAACAGCAAATCAAGTTTTTCTATCAATTAAAAAAAATTACATTAAATTCCCCTTGGTGATTTTCAATACATGCTTCATATGTGAGATGAAGGATTTATGATGGATATTTGATCATTCATTATACAAAGTACTAACCTTCACACATGCAACACTCTCGACCTGTGTCATGCTGTACATAATGATCTCGAATGTCCCCATTTTTTTGATTCTTAATTGTTTCTCCACATATTTTCCTTTTCGTCGTTTTCATTGAAGCCTTTGATCGTGTCTTCTCTGAAATTCATCATTCAATTGGTATGAGTGATTATAAAGAGACCGAGACCGTTTTGAGTTTCATACGTTTCTCAGTAAATACAATTCAAATCATTGTTTTCGCCAGATCCTGAGTTCAATATGTAGTATATGTTGTGAGCGGACGTTCATGAGTCGGGGGTCTCATCTTAGTCGGCTTCATGTCTGGAATTCATTTTGACACACCGGACCAGGGAGTCTCTCCCACAATGCAATTACATTGTCACAGTAATATCTTAAATTAATTCCACAACGAGATTGATTGAGAGGAATTGACAATTCCTTTGTATGTATGTATGTACGACTTTTGTTCTGAACGAAGTTGGCCTGAAAAAAAATTTGTTCAGTTATTCAAAATATGACATTTTTCAAACATTACTCGTGTTTGTTCTTAAAGTTTCCATAGAATTCAACAAAGTAGTAACGGCTGGTAATATAGAACTCAAAATTCAGAAGGATTTCGCATTGATTCAAATGATCAACCGGTTTTATCCCACCCATGGATGGTGGGTTAAATTACCGAAAAAGCGGACGAAAGTTCATTCTTGTTGTGATTCCAACGAAATCGTGGATCCTCATGATTACAAATCCGCAGTCATATTTCCGAAATTCAAAGTTGCGAATTCAATATGGCTGACTAATTCAACGGGATTTCAGTTCATTTTCGTGTATTTGTGTTTTCGGTACCGCTGATCATGAATCTAGAGTCATATTCCCGAAATTTCGAATAGTGCATCCAATATACAGGTCAAATTGTAGGAAATTCAATTATATTCCAGTAAAACTTGGTATACTCATGGTTCCGGAGTCACTGATCACGAATCCGAAGTCGTATATCCCCAAAATTCAGAATTGCGGACTTCATATGGTCGATCTTTATAATAAATCAGTACGAAAAGAGGTTCAGAAGGAGGAAAAAGACATGTTTTCGAAAATCATTCATATTTCAAACATTCAAATCTTACTCAGTTATACATCATCATCATCTCCCGTTGCGTCCACAGAATTTTTGGGACCCCAAGCAGCAACAGAAGTTCAAAGACTATACGAAATAGGAACGTTCGTGGAATGTACGTAGGAGGTACGAAGAACATATAATGAAAGTTCATAGAATATTCAAATCAGACTGTTTTAAATATACTTAGGACGTGCATAATACTTCCGAAATGTACGATATTCATTCAATCGACGTTTAATTGACGTCCCGTCATATGTTCGGTTACATACGTTCGAAGAACATCATTGATCACCTGCAAACCGTATCCTGTGGAAATGTCAAACTTGATGCGTGAACCTGATATTGGACAATCACACGCTCTTCCAACATCTGAATCAGGAACATATGATAGAAGCTGATTTGTACTCTCTAAGTTTCTTGCAGTGGAAAATTCACTCCCAAAGAGTACAAATATTGCATGTTTAACAAGAGTGAGGTTTCACTCCTTGAGAGTGCGTTTGTATTCCATAAGAGTGGATTTTCACTCCATAAGAGTGGAATTTTAACTCGCTTCAAAGAGTGGAATTCCATGCTTTTATAAGAGTGAACTTCTCAATCCAAGAAGTTGCTAAAAGTAAGACACTTGGAATTATTATCAGTTGCTCTATCATCTTCAAGATTGATTGTGATAATAAATTCAATGCATGTTGAATCATACAACCCAACTTTGACAACTTTCAAAGAAAGCATCTTGATAATATCGACTTTGCCCGACTTCTGTTCGGCGATACAGTAACTGAACCAAACTGCAACTTTCAGTCCATTTTTGGACTCTTTCAAGGACAAGTCACTATTCCTTGCTCAGGTACGCATTTTGGAGATCTAGAACCAGTTGCGTACGACTCAGCTTGCAAAAATACATAGGAAGTCATAACCACATGCCTATATTGACGAAAAAAGCATTTTTGGTCACTTTTTGGGCTACTACAATGAAAACAACCACTGTTTCTAGATGAGCTGTGCATCTTGAAGATTCAGATTAGTCGCATCCGATCCAGCGTGGAAAATACATGGAAAATGACATCCCACATGCCTACATTAACAAAAACTCGTTTTTGGTCATTTTTGGACCACTAAATTGTAAATTTGGATCCCTAGGCACAGTGCAATCGGGTTAGCTCACGAACTTATCCTTACTCTTGCCAAGATCTTGATTTTTCTGCGTGGGAGAAAAATTTTTATCTCAGAAAAAGCGTGCGCTCGTGGGTTTTTTCCGTTTTTAGGCCTTTTTCGAACACTGTGGGACGTGCCTTCGAGTAGTCGACCTCCTTAATAAGAAGCAATCATTTTAATGATTCATTTTATATAGCGCCCTCATATTCCACGCAGCACGAGCATGTCTCAAATGAACTCCCGTTATGTCAGTTCCGAAAGAACTCATGAAGAATTCTTAATAATTCTCCAAGAATTCTTTCTGAATACCAGGGATTCACAAAGAACTCATTCTGAACTATCATAACGGGAACTCTTAAAGAATCCCACGATCAATTCATAAAGAATTTTTTATGAATACATCGGGACCAGAGCGCTGTGTAGGATGTTTTCCTCCTACAAAAATTGTACAGAATCCTGTAGAATCCGATCTTAATTGAATGGTATTGAATGAAACCAATGAAAAAGATCCAAGTATCCTATTGAAACTGAATATGAATGAATCAGAGTTGACGGAGAATGAAAATCAATTATTGGTCGTCTCTCAATAAATTCTTACGATATTAGATCACAAATTACAGACAAGTTTTCCTCGAATGTTGAATCAGTTCTTGTGAGGAACTTGCCCATTGAATATCATGCTTTGTCGTGTACAATAATCAACCGATTCCAATACAAATTTTCTGGGAATAAGTTCTACGAAAAATTTTCAAAGTACTCATGCTTAATGAATCCTAATGAGAATTTTCTCTTATAATTTTGTAGTATTTTTTATGTCAATGCTTAATCGATTTCAATAGGGATTTCCTGCATATGGGTATATTTCTCCTACGAGAAATGATGAGAAATTTTTAAGATGTGAACGTAGAATAGGTGGTTAGGAAAAATATTTTACACAATTTCTTATCATTCTTCAATTCACTTAAATTAAGGGCCATGGCGTCTTTGAAAAAACGAGCGAAATTTTGCTACGTACTTTCTGAACAACTAAGCAATAAATACGAATTTTAAATATGTGATCATGAAGTCAATTGGTATAATTGGGCTTTAAATATCAAATTTGAACTGCAAATGACTCCTCAAAATCATTGAAACGGTTGTAAACCTATAAATGTCAATAATTTTCATCAACGGTTCTCTCACGTTTAAGAATTACTTTAGACTTTGGATTTATATTCATAGCCTTATCCAAGCAATGCACTCCATTTCTGCATATTTAAAAGTTGTGATTATTGCTCAGTTATTTGAAAACTACGTAGCAAAGTTTTATCCATCTTCTAATGCTCCAGGGCCCTTAATCTGTAGAATGAATAATCTTGTACGGACCAATTGCTTATTTGTATACAATTTCAATTGCTCTAAAGTCGAAGGAAACCAATATCTGCCCATTAGTATGATGTAAAAGAAACAAATCACATACAAATCCATTCCACGCTTGAAATGTCGGACTAAGCCAGACGAAATCTTACAAAAATATAACATGATTCTCTTCGGTTCTGTCGAACTTTGTATGATTGTTATCCAAGGATTTGCCCGGATCCGTCTGGAATTGTCAGAACTTTCATTGAACAGGGCTGCTTTAATGCAAAATAAATCCAAAACGGATTCATAGGTCTGACAAGAATCCAACACAAACTTGTCAACCAATTGGAAATTCAATCGCAACTAGATTATCTGCTCAATAATTCTCATGGCTTTTTTCATGAAGAATTCTGATTGAAATCGATTGATTCAATCGGTGATTTTTCCAAATCTACTTTCAAAAATGTACTGAACGACACAAATTGATTCCCGAAGAAAATTTTGATAGTGAATCAACTGTTTTAGTAAGAAACTACCGTTACAGATACTTGATTCATTCTCATGGGTTTTGTTTCAATGGGAATGAATTAGAATTTTCACACAGGGTTTCTGTTAAAAAAGTGAAAACTACCTTGTATTTTCATTCTTTCATGATCTCCTCGTGATATCTTTGGCGGAGGTTCTTGAAAACTCTTGTCTCCATCATCAACAATTTGTGCTTCTTGACATATGCTGCGGATGTTAGAAACTTCTTTCCTTTTATCGTTCATAACGTCCATGGATTCACCACTGAATTCTGTGCGAAGGTCCCCTTAATTTGTATATATATTAGAATATATTTCAATTAAAACATCATTCTGATTCTGATTGACCCAAATTATGTCGTAACTCACCACGCAAATCCGAATTTGCATCGTCATCACCATCAAGATTACTCGTTTTTGATAACTCCTCGTTAGAGATTACATTTTTCGTTCCGCCTCCAAACATTTTTCTTAGTTCATGTTCAATAGATTCATCTCCATTTCTAATGTCTGCAATTTCCACAAAACCTAATTTCAACACCGCATTAGTTACAATAAAAAAAGAAGTGCGTATAAAAAAATAACATTTTTGCTCGCGCCGCATGTGTAAGATACACGATCAGTTTCACCTATACAGTAAGCTGTAATATTATGTTCAGATTTTGTGCTAATTGAGTACACAACATTCGGAAAAGAATATTTATTAGTTTCAACATTACTTATTGTAATTATTTATTCCTAAAAATAGGTATTGAGAATAAGGTTTGGAAAATTGTTTGATCGCCAGAAATTAACTTCGTAACCAACTTGATGAATGGACGAAAGGGGAATTCAATCCATGTAAGCGCGTGCCAGCTACAACGCAAATAAGAAATCTTGTATCTGTCAGATACCGCGCGACTAATGCAGTGTTAATATTATAGATTATTTCCCCAACAGGATATCCATCGATGTTCAGGTCGCATCTCCGTAGATCCTACCAAGATAGATAGAAGAAGTGGATGTAAGATGGTTGAATGAAGATGCCACGGAGAAATGTCCGGGGATCGATGAATGTGCTGTGTGGGTTGTATTGACAATAAAATCCATTTTGTAAAGCAACTATTTTCGATTTGAATCTTCCCATAAGTATCATTTTACCTTTGTAAAAATGATCCATATTTAAACCATATATGACTATATATGGATGGAGATTTCATATATGACCAAATGTGATCCAAATTTAACCCATATTTAATGCATGTAGAGCGCATATATGACCGTATATGCATGAAGATTGACATAAGTAGGGCATATGTGCATTATATATGGTTTATATGTGCGCTGTACTGTCGTCTTAAGCTAAAAGGCCATATGTCAATATTTCGAAGTTCCGAAATATCAAGCATTTTATTTAATTGTATACGTGTGAAATGATACAAAAGCCGTCATTTCTAAATCAGTTTTCAACATATTTTTCAATAGTGTCAAGGTTTTTTCAATTGAAGCACACGTCAAAAATTTATTTGAATATGAATATGTAAAAAAACGGAAGGAAATTTGTTTGACATAGGGGAAAAGTGTCCAAAATGATCCCCTTAAGGCATACTTGAATTTTATGTGACAAGAAAAGGGTTTTTGAATCAACTTGCAATGGTATTGCTAAGTCCAATCTTTCAACTATACGAGGGTGGATTGATAAGTTTCCGGCCTGACCAAGAGATGGCGCCACTAGGCCTACCTTGAGGTGGCGTTCTATAGTACCATCCTTAGATAGCTTGTAGCTATAGTTTCAGTCCGATCGCCATCTTAGTTTAGTTTTGAGAGCACGCTGACCAAGACGCCTCTGTGTTTTTCGTAAAAATGGAAAAGCTGGAAAATCGTGCTGTCATCAAATACTTTTATTTGAAGGGGTTAACGCCGAAGGAAATTAAAGAAGAGATGGACTCAACACTGGGGACATCCTCCCATCATATTCAACCGTTAAGCAGTGGGTTTCCGAGTTTAAAAGGGTCGTGAGCACTTCTGATGAGCCTCGCTCAGGACGCCCCATTGAGGTCACAACTCCAGATATGATCGAAAAATCCATCAAATAGTGCTGAAAGATCGCAGATTAAAAGTTCGTGAGATAGCTGAGACCTGTAAGATGTCATATGAACGTGTACAAAATATTTTGCACCAACATTTGTATATGGAAAAGCTCTGTGCAAGATGGGTGCCGCGTTTGCTAACAGTCGACCAAAAATTGATTCGAAAGAACATTCCTACCGCCAATTTGGCGTTGTATAAGCGTAATCCAAGCGAATTTTTGCGTCGATTCGTAACCGTTGACGAAACTTGGGTCCACCACTACACTCCTGAAACCAAAGAACAGTCTAAACAGTGGATTGGACCAGGGGAACCAACTCCAAAGAAGGCAAAAACAATTTTTTCGGCGAACAAGGTTATGGCTACTGTTTTTTGGGATGCAAGAGGTATTATATACATTGATTACCTTGAAAAGGGTAAAACTATCACTGGTCAATACTACGCAGACTTATTGCAACGTTTGAGCCACGAAGTGAAAATTGAACGACCTCATCTGGCGAAGAAAAAAATCTTGTTTCATCACGATAACGCACCAGCGCACACGTCAATCGTTGCGATGGCTAAAATCAGCGATCTGAAGTTTGAATTAATGCCGCACCCTCCCTACTCTCCAGACCTAGCCCCGAGTGACTATTATCTGTTTCCTAACCTCAAAAAATGGCTTGGCGGTAAGAGATTTGCGGACAATGAAGAAGTAATCGAAGCTGTAAATGGGTATTTTGAGGAGCTTGACGAATCAGTCTATAGAGATGGCATTACTAGACTAGAACACCGCTATGAGAAATGTATCAGCCTTGGAGGAGATTATGTTGAGAAATAAAAAAAAAAAAATTCTTAAAAACGTTGTTTTTCTTGGTCAGGCCGGAAACTTATCAATCCACCCTCGTACATTGTGTCATATTTTTGTCTTGTTCAGTTTATATCCCTTGAATTCCGTGGAGTACCATTTTCGGAAATGAACAAAAAATATCGTTATCGAAATCCACAGAATGATTGTATTTGTGGAATTTGAGAATTAAAAATGTCCAAACTCGAATGAAATAACCCTTATACTTTTATCATCGAATTATGACAAGACGAGAATTGAAAAAAAAATTTCACTCGAATTTTTTGAAAGTTAAGAAAAATTCCTAACTTTTGGGTCTGTGCAATATTCTTATATGTCGAAAGCTTCTCGAGATACATGCATTTGAAAAAAAAAACGGAATTTGTAAAAATCGCAAACTTGACCCCATTGTATAAACCGGAAATCACGGAAAAGAAAGAAAAACATATGGGTCCCCCATTTTTTGACAAAGAATCCGAAAAATATTATTCCAAAAATTTTAAAAAACTCAATGTCAATCTAGCGAGGAATGACCCATATATATATACAGGGTGTCCCAGAAAACATTCCGCCCCTTGGAAGGGGAGATTCATCAAACAAAAATAAACATTTTCGCCTCCAACATTTTTCAATCCGAAACTTTGTTTTTGAGTTATAAATGAAATGAGTTGACCATTCAGGTGGTGAGTACATTGGCTACCCCAATGATCGATGAGTATACTTTTGTAGCATTCACTTGATTGGTTAGAGAAGAGTGTTTATTTTTGTCCCAGGAATCTACCCTTAGAAGGGGCGGAATGTTTTCTGGGACACCTTGTATATACATATACCAGTGTGCTTGGGACTCCCAAAAAAAAATCGCCAAATCGTTGACGGTCGTACGCTTGTTTCAACTCACCTTTGTTCCATCTGATCGGTCTTCCCTATCTTTCATTTCCAGACAAAACTCAGTAATTTTTCATGATAAATTTCTATCAGTATATAATATTCACATTTAAATATAATATATGCTCACCTTGAATACTATTCGAATGTTTTGAACTTGATGAGGGTATTCCTTCCACTCCTGTTGGTCCACTATCACATCTTGAATTACTTGATGATTGCTTATTCATTCTGTCCATAGCATATTGGTTGTCGATGGTTTGAGCTTCAAAGGGACCGCCCAAATCAATCTGATTTCCTAATAAATATGATGAAAAGAAAGAAGGTATTATACCGGTGAAAGCTAATTTCTTATACTCTTGGTATATTTACTTTTGGCTACACTGAGAAAAAGGTTTATTTATAGTTAACAAACGTATATTTGCTTATGGGGAAATAAATATTTATTCCACGCAAATCTATCATGATTCTGTCAAATATGATTTATTAACTATTAACAAACGTTTATTTCCACTAAATATCACTTGTTTATTATCAACAGAATATATTTGATTCAAACGAATATTTATTTCCCCATAAGCAAATATACGTTTGTTAACTATAAATAAACCTTTTTCTCAGTGTAATAAGATTGACTGTTGCATTTCTTTTTATGTACTAATTTCAGTTCGTCCCAAAGATTTCGAAAATATCACTAGTCAGTTACACACAAAAAAGGAAGAATATTTTTTTTGGAGGCTTAGTTTTCGAGATATGAGCATTTTAAGATTTTTTTTCAAATCCAAATTATTCAAAAGCACTGCATGGTACACACTTGAGCTCAACGCCATTCTCTAAGTTGGAAAACGGCGGATTCGTGGAAAAAAAATTCAACTATCGTATCATTGTTTGCTCCGGAGCTATAGCGATTTAAAGTTGCTGAATTCTGATTGACTAGAAGCTCAAAAATTTTAAATCGCTATAGCTCCGGAACAAACAATGATACGATAGTTGAATTTTTTTCCACGAATCCGCCGTTTTCCAACTTAGAGAACTTTTTTTCCTATTTCGATGAATATCTCGGAAACTTGAAGAGATAGCGTGAAAGATGTAAGGACATTCTTTGTAGGCAATTAAATTTCCTACGAAATGACCTTTTCATTGTTTCCGAGGAGTGTACCGTTTCGACACTACGCGTTTCCAAATTTCAGGCTTCATGCGGTTTTCCCCTTCAACACTTCACACATTCATCATGTTCTCTAGGAGATATCAGGAATGCCTCCAATGCGTCAGTTTTTGAAGATCTTGTAAATACATTTTGCCAAACGTCTGAATGTTGCTTTTTTCTCGACTCAGACAACTGTCAGATGACTTCGATACATCATTACAGAACTTCCTCCCCAAGAGAACACAAACGTAAAAACGGACATTTTGACGTTCTACGAACGTTCGTGGAACGTTGAAGGTTCCACGAACGTTCGAGGAACGTAGAAATGTCCGGTTTTACGTTTGTGTTTTCTTGGGGCTGATACCTTTGAGAAGGTAATGAATGTGTAAAATGTTAAGGTGAGAAATTTTTATCGAAATTCGATTTTAATGCGAACAACAAAATGATTCTCTGCTTGAGTGTATATGCGACTATCCCAGATAGAAACAGTCTCGGAAACTAGATCTAATTAAATTCTCTCGGAATTACCAATTGGATTATTGACATTTCAGGAATACTTTCGGTTCTTCCGAAAAAGTTCAATTGGGTCTCTTACTGAAATGCTACTATCTGGGTATATTGAAGATTGAACTGAAAGCCTTATCACAAACATGGTTTCTGAACCAACACATGTACCAAGTAACAGTTCAATACATTTGGCTTCGTTGAATCCATGAACACTTGGACAATCAACAATTACATTCAGTGACCGTTGATCAACCAAACTGAAACGTATATCACACACTCACGCAACACACTTTTCAATACTAACTGTATATTCCAAATGTTGCAACTTTGTATTTTCTTGTATTGAAACTCTGCAAGTTTGTGCTCTGTCCTTTCAAAATATTCCGCAGGATATTGTCAGGTATATTTTCCGGATAAGTACAGATGTTGTCTTTTACCCACTCTGTTGGTACAATTTGAACTCGATTATCACATTGAAAGATGACGACGGAGTATGCCATCCTCTTGATCGCTGATACGATCTGAAAAACCATCGTATTAGAATAGTATCTAAACAGAATCATATTTTCAAGATTATTAATTTCTAATATTTGGCGGAAACATGCATTGTAAGTGACTGACATATTGAAACACCCAAGTAACACAAAAACATTCTAAACGTTCTGCGTTAATTCTCTGATCATGCATGAAAGCTGCAGGTGAGACTGTTTTGGATGAATTCGTAAAACAAAATTCTAAAAATATGCATAGAATATACTCATCCGAAACGATCTCATTCGAAGATTCTACGGATGTTCATGGAACATGCTCAGAACTCCCAAGAACCTTCTCAGCATTTCTAACCTGTCATGCTACTTGGGCATGTATAGGACATGCGAGGATCATCATATTTTAGAATTGTGAATTTTGATAATATTTACATTTCCGAGTTTACTATGGGGGGAAATACATGTAAACGTACTTTTCCTTAAGAGTTCATCATAAGAAATTGGCAGGAGTTATATCAATGAAATGAAGCACATCTTGGAATATACGTTTTAACCCTTTTCGTCCCAAATGACGTGGATTTCTAATCAATTTTCAGCTGCATAACTTATTATGAACACATCGTAAGAAAAATTTGAAATATACCATTTCCGATGGTTTGAACCTTCCTCTTTCGAATGCTGTATAGAATTTCAACGTAGGACTTGATCCAAAAAAATTATGGATGTTTTCTGAAAAAAAGTGACGATTTTTTGAGATTTTGTTTTAGAAAATCAATATTTCGAGGATGACAAAATTTAGGTACAGTACTGGAATGGCAATAATCGGTGGCATAGATGTCTGCTCTTTGAAACCCTATTTGGATATTCTTGAAGATCAAGATGGCGGATTCAATATGGCGGCCAAAATTTGAAAAAAACGTGGAAAAGCCCCTTTTGACATCTGAATCTCATGGATTTACGTCTGAAATTGTGGGAAAATGTGGAAGGGACATTATTCATCAGAAAATTTGTTCTACAGCAAATAATGAGGACCAGAAATATCTAATACATCAATGGAACATGTTGTTTACCGGAGAGAACCGGGGAAATATACGATTATAAGTGTGTAAACGATGTTGACGACTGGTCTTTCGCCTTCATATGCATATATACCTACACAGCACAACAATTCATGAATAATTCGTAATGAATTAATTACGGGGGGGGGGGTTCACAAAAATTCATTATGGCGATCCCAATATGGCGGACAGGGAAGTTGGAACATTGCCGATCCCCGTTAAAATCGGTACAAGGGAGTTTTTAGGGTCACTGAACACGAATCCAAGGTCAATTTCTCAAAATTCAACATGACGGTTCCAATATGGCGGACTTGGAATACGAGACATTGGCGATCCCTATGAAAATCGGTACCAGGGGGTTCTGGTGGTCGCCCAACTCAGACCCGGGCTGGTTTCCTCGGAATTGGACATGGCAGATCCAGGGGGCCTCAAAATCAAATCGTTCCGAATCCCATCATAATGATTTTCTAGGAGTTGTTGAGGCCTCTAGAACCAATTTCTAAAGTGCTGCTTACCTCCGTTACTAATTCAAATTATCTTCCCAAGCCCTCCGACGTGGGGAGAATTCGTTCAAGAATCTGTGAGCCAGAATCGTAACTTTCATGTTTCTTGTAGTCTCCTTCCTTATCATAGCAAATCGCCAGGAATATGGTAGATTGGTCATAGTACCGTATTCCTAGCGATCCTTCTGACGCGTCCTGATAAACGATTATATGAGTACACAGAAAAAAATTGGATTACATTGAGGACTGATTGGAAGAATGATTCTCCGTCACTCCAAGAACATACACTCTTGGTTCAGGTGAAATTTTTTTGATCCGATCCTCGTCTTTGTTTCGGATCTTCAATTCAACTGAAAGGCCAGTGGGTCAATCCACGTCAATTCAGGCAGGTCAGACACCCACCATTTCGGATTTCGATGAAATTTGGTGAATTTGTTGCTATTGCCAAGTTAACAACCCATGTCAAATTTCAGCTTCTCAGGATTCATAGTTCCCGAAATATCAAACATTGAAAATTTCGAAAATTTGTTCGAAACGAATTTCCAAGAGTCAGTTCCTACGATGCAGCATTCATGAAAGAAAAGTCATATCTCGGTCTCTAATTGAGATATCTCTATGAAATTTTTACCACATATCTAGAAAAGTACATAGATCCCAGAAAAAAATATCACATCAACCTCGGATATGATTTGAGCTCATGTTTTTTTTGTATTTCCAGATTGACAAATTTTTTGAGCATGAAAATTACACTAAGTTCAAATCGGATTTTCATTGAGAGGCGGTGGAATTTTTGACGTGATTTTTTTTTTAAATTAAATCTGAAAGATCCCTCTACAAGATTCTGGAAAAAAATTGATGGTTTTTTGACTGCTTGTGCGAAAATTTACTGTTTCAAGTTGATTTTGTTTTTCTATGGAAATGAACGCAACAAAACAGTAGCAGACAACGTTGGACATGCATAATTTTATATGATTTGAACATGATACCAGCACGATATAGTGGATGTGATATAGTGGTGCAGGCAATTGGGTTAATGGTGACCATAGGGGAAGGGGGCTTGTGCCTCCTTGTCCTCAAAATACATGAATAAAGAGAAAACGGCAACAAAAATCATGATACAAAAGAGATCTCCAAACAAGCCTGGATATGATTCATCCCCCCTCCCCCCCCCCCCACACATACATTAATAGTGTGACAGCTCGGGCCTAATTCAATAGAATACAAAAATATTGCACGTCCAGGAAGCAATTTTTTTCCCAATACAATGATCAAATAATTAATATGTTTCCATATTCTGAAAACAGTTTATTTCATCGTAGCAATAAGAATATCGTACCTCTTTCCCAATATTTACAAACTCATTTCCTCGCCGAAGAGAATTTCTTTTGGATCATTTTCAATTCTTCTTGAGGAAATTGATTGAAAAATACCTTTTGTCTATTCGAAGTGGCGTGAGTTCGGAACTCTTAGAAAATGTTTGTGAACATCATAAAATACTGTATTTGAAAAAATATGAAACTCATCAGACCTATTGTTTTGATCCCTTGAAACGGCATAAGAAGAATGTCACGAAGTCACTGCGCACAGTAAGTATTATTTATTGTGAACGGTTAAATGAAGTCAACATTAAAGCAATTCCGGGTCAAAATATTTGTGACATGTGTAGGAATAAATTGAATGCATGCATTGATGATAAAACTGATGATAATGGTTCGGATACAAGTGATCATTTTTCTATCATAAGTAGCAGTAATGAGCATGATATACTTACTTTAGAAAGAACACTTATTAAAGAACAGGATTTACAATATATTAACACGGTGGTGACTGAAATTGGGTTATCCCCTGTTAAATTACATGCTGTTAAATCAGAATATAGATCATCGTATGCTAAAAGAAAACTAGAGGTAATACATGATACTTTTAAAAATAAAATGGCTAGAGCTTTGAATAAAGAATTTCTTGAAGAAGAACAATTAGAAAGTAAACTTCAAACTTTAGAACAAAAATCTAATGATTTAGATGCACTCATTCAATCGATTAAAACGAAATTCAATGCCACAAGTACTCAACGTGAAAAAATACAGCTATTAACATTAATTCCCTCTTCATGGAGTAGGAAACAAATTATGGAAGAATTTAATGCAAGTAAATATGCAGTCGATCAATCCAGGAAGCTTTTACGTGAAAAGGGAATTCTAGCTTGTCCAGAACCTAAAAAAGGAAAAAAACTTGACACGTCAATCGTAGAATTAGTGATAAATTTTTACGAAAACGATGAATATTCAAGAATTATGCCTGAACAGAAAGATACCGTCAGCGTTTCAAAGAATACACATGAACAGAAAAGGATGATTCTTGGGAATTTAAATGAATTATATACTGCTTTTAAAAACGAATATCCAAACGTTGAACTAGGTCGCTCTAAATTTTGTTTATTGAGACCAAAATGGTGTGTTTTAGCAGGATCTTCTGGGACACACGCGGTTTGTGTGTGTACTACACATCATAATGTAAAACTATTGCTGCATGCAGGCCACATAGAAGAATCCTATCGAGATTTTATTAGCCATTTAGTTTGCACAGTTGATTGTAGAGACTGTGGATGCTTCCGATTGCGAAAGCCCTTGGCCCCAGGGGCTATGAAAATGAACTCCTATTGGCTAATTCATGGCCCCTGGGACCAAGGACTTTCGCAATCGGAAGCATTCTGTATGTTGCGTCATTGCTCAAATTGTCCATCAAGCGAAAAATTGATGAATATCTTCAGAGGGAAATTTAAGGATTATGATCCCGAAGATCAAGTAGAATACAGTCAATGGGTATCCACTGACCGAACCGAACTCATAAGACGATTTGCAACTGTGCATGAATATTTGAATATGTTAGTGGAAGAACTCGAAAAACTGGTGCCCCATTCGTTTATTGCCGAAGCACAGGCGAATTTTTTGAAAACACTCAAAGTAAATTTGGAACCTGAAAATGCAGTTGTTCTATTAGACTTCAGTGAGAATTTTACATACGTGATTCAAGATGAAGTTCAAGGTTATCACTGGTCAGAAAGTGCTTGTACGGTACATCCTGTGGTGATATATACGCGCAATCCAATCTCTAAAAACCTGGATGTATCAAACCTGTGTATTATATCGGATGATCTAGATCATGACGTACCAGTGTTTATGCAACACAGCTAAAAATCACTGTATATATTAAAGATAATCATCCAACGGTAGGCCACGTCCATTATTCCAGTGATGGATGTGCTGCACAATATAAAAATTGTAAAAATTTTTTGAATCTGTGCTTCCACGCTCAAGATTTTTCTCTGGAAGCTTCGTGGTCTTTCTTCGCAACTAGCCATGGAGAATCTCCATGTGATGGAATTGGAGGGACGGTCAAACGTCTGGTTGCTAAAGGAAGCCTCCAACGAAATATGGGAAATACCATTGACTCTGCAGAAAAAGTGTTTGATTTCTGCACTTTGCGAATTCAGAATATCCACTTCCAGTTCATTAAAAAGGAATCCTTATCACAATTACGTCAAATCCTGACAAAACGATTTGCGAATGCGAGAACGATACCGGGAACAAGAGGATTCCACCACTTAGTTCCTCTTTCGGAACGTTCTATTGGAACGAAGAGGATCAGTGATGATGAAGATTTTGCTTCGAAATTCCACTTTCATGGAGGACATGAGCAGCATGTAAGCACCGATTAACAAATCACTAGCAATTCATATGTTGCTTGTATTTATGATGAGCACTGGTTTGTGGGTTTGGTTTTATCAGTGGATGAAAAAGAAGGTGATGTGAAGGTGAAATTTTTACATCCTTATGGACCAGCAAGATCATTTTACTGGCCTACCGGAACGAGAGAAGACATATGTTATGTACCACTTCATAATATTATAAGCTGTGTTAGTGCTCCCACAACAACAGGATCTGGGAGGACATATCAATTTCCGCAAGGAGAATTGAAAATGATCCAAAAGAAATTCTCTTCGGCGAGGAAATGAGTTTGTAAATATTGGGAAAGAGGTACGATATTCTTATTGCTACGATGAAATAAACTGTTTTCAGAATATGGAAACATATCAATTATTTGATCATTTGTATTGGGAAAAAAATTGCTTCCTGGACGTGCAATATTTTTGTATTCTATTGAAATAGGCCCTAGCTGTCACACTATTATCCCTTAAACCGTATGCCTCCCCAAAATCACGTTGACGGTAACCCCCGGTCTGACAGACCGCTATTACCTTCTCCTTGATGTTTGGAGTTGCAGAAGTGAAGAAAACACTTTTTCGACTATTATGAATGTCGAAGGGATAAGGCAGAGGGTTTATGTATAGGAAGTAGTGCATAATTCTGTGCAGAATAGAAATACAATTTTTAACAAATTAACTAGAAAAGTTCAAGTTATGGAGAAATCAAATTTTCATAGCGGTCTGTCAGACCGGGGTTACCGTTAGAGGGTTAATGTATGTGTGTGTGGGGGGGGAGATGAATCATATCCAGGGTTGTTTGAAGATCTCTTGTGTATCATGATTTTTGCTGCCGTTTTCTCTATTTATGTATTTTGAGGACAAGGAGGCACAAGCCCCCTCCCCCTATGGTCACCATCAACCCAATTGCCTGCACTACTATATCACATCCACTATATCGTGCTGGTATCATGTTCAAATCATATAAAATTATGCATGTCCAACGTTGTCTGCTACTGTTTTGTTGCGTTCATTTCCGTAGAAAGACAAAATCAACTTGAAACAGTAAATTTTCGCACAAGGAGTCAAAAAACCATCAATTTTCTTCCAGAATCTTGTGAAGGGATCTCTCAGCTTCAATTTGAAAAGAAATCAAGTCAAAAACTCCACCGCCTCTCAATGAAAATCCAATTTGAACTTAGTGTAATTTTCATGCTCAAAAAATTTGTTAATCTGGAAATAAAAAAAAAACATGAGCTCAAATCATATCCGAGGTTGATGTGATATTTTTTTCTGGGATCTATGTACTTTTCTAGATATGTGGTAAAAATTTCATAGAGATATCTCAATTAGAGACCGAGATATGAATTTTCTTTCATGAATGCTGCATCGTAGGAACTGATTCTTGGAAATTCGTTTCGAACAAATTTTCGAAAATTTCAATGTTTGATATTTCGGAAGCTATAAATCCTGGGAAGCTGAAATTTGACATGGGTTGTTAACTTGGCAATAGCAACAAATTCACCGAATTTCATCGAAATCCAAGATGGTGGGTGTCTGACCTGTCTGAATTGACGTGGATTGACCCCAGTTCGAGTGATCGGTTCATCGGTAATAGTGTTCAGCGACCCTAAAAACTCCCATGTACTGATTTTCACGAGAATCGACAATTTTTCGAATTTCAAGTTCACGATATTGAAACCGCCATGTTAAATTGTGGGGACCCGTCTCCGGATTTGTGTTTAGCGACCCTAAAAACTCTCTTGTACCGATTTCCACGGGGATCAGCTATGTTTTGAATTCCAAGTCCGCCATATTGGAACCGTAATGTTGAATTTTGGGAAATTGACCTTGGATTTGTGTTCAGCGACCCCAAAAACTCTCTCGTACTGATTTTCACGGGGATCGGCAATTTTTTGAATCCCAAGTACGCCATATTGGACTCGCCATATTGAATTCCAGGAAAGTGGCCTAGAATTCGTGTTCAGTGACCCACACAAGTTCCAGGTACCGATTTCCGCTGAGATCAGCCATGTTTTGGATTTTAAGTTCGCCATATTGCAACCGCCACATTGAATTTCGTGAAACCGACCCCGGATTAGTGTTCAGCGACCCTCAAAACTCCCAAACATCGATTCTCAGTGCAATCGGAGGAGCTGAATTTTTTGACCGCCATATTGGATCTCTGCCGTCCAAAGCAAGAAGACCGTAAGTCGCATTTTTGACGAAAATTCATTAGTCATATCATTTTAATCGTAAAAAAATTCTGCATTCCACTGTGTTTTTCATTTTGAAAAAAACTCATTACTTTTTCAATAACAGCGGTTCGAAGTACGCAGAAATTAATCAAATTTTAAACGTTTATAGAAAAAAAACCGTAACTAACACAAAAATGGGAAGTTATAATACTTCAATAGTCTGTAGACCTCAAGGATAAGCCATTTCTGGGGTATATTATACCCTAGAAATGGTTTGCCGTTGAAAAATGATTCGTTTTATTGATTTTGGATGAAAACAGTTTTTCTTGATTTTCTCGACTTGAAGTCAAATGCACTTACGGTCTTCTTGCTTTGGACGGCAGATCTGCCATTTGCTATTTCAGGAATTTCGCGTCGTAAACGTAATTCAGAGGCACACGACTATAATGAGCAATGATATTAACGATCCGTAGAGCACACCCCGAGCTGCTATACCTGGTTTGAGTGATTTTTATCTCGACCTTTCCGTGTTTCAGCTGCCATATTGCCAAACATGGGGCTCCAATAAAAAAACACCGGACGACATCAAAAAGGAGAAGCTTCAAAGAGAATTTTGAATATCCTCTGAGATTTTTATTCTCAAAAACAAAATGTGCAGGAGGGGGTGGCTGATTTCACAAATAATGCCCCATATGTAAGTGTGAATCGCGTATTTCCTCGGTTTTCCACGAAAAAAGTGCAATAAAAAATAATCATACGAAGAAGAAACACCAAAAAATACAGAAAAACAAGAACTAACAAACCCACACAGCCCAGCAGTTCAAAAACAATTCATATTGAATTCATTTGGAACGATAAGAATCCAGAATGCACTCATTAAGGACTGTTTCTGAACTGTTGTGCTATGTGGGAAAAACTTTTCAACTGACGTTTACCTGCAGGTGGTGAGAGTCAGGTAACTGTAAGACCAATTGCCGGCTGGAGAACGTGAGAACATGTTTAAATATATACACGAATGGATAAATGAATAAATCAATAAATATATATATATATATATATATATATATATATATATTGTATATATGCATTTGTACATGTTTGTATGCATATAAATATATATACCCAAACGGCACAACAGTTCCGGAAGAATTCATAACGAATTCATTTGGAGTTCAAAGAATTCATAATGAATTCATTACGAATTATTTCTGAATTGTTGTGCTGTGTAGGTATATATGCATATGAAGGCGAAAGACCAGTCGTCAACATCGTTTACACACTTATAATCGCATATTTCCTCGGTTCTCTCCGGTAAACAACATGTTCCATTGATGTATCAGATATTTCTGGTCTTAATTATTTGCTGTAGAACAAATTTCTGATGAATAATGTCCCTTCCACATTTTCCCACAATTTCAGACGTAAATCCATGAGATTCAGATGTCAAAGGGGGCTTTTTCACGGTTTTTTTCAAATTTTGGCCGCCATATTGAATCCGCCATCTTGATCTTCAAGAATATCCAAACAGGGTGTCAAAGAGCAGACATCTATGCCACCGATTATTGCCATTCCAGTACTGTACCTAAATTTTGTCATCCTCAAAATATTGATTTTCTAAAACAAAATCTCAAAAAATCGTCCACTTTTTTTCAAAAAACATCCATAACTTTTTTGGATCAAGTCCTACGTTGAAGTTCTATACGGTATTTGAAAGAGGAGGGATCAAACCATCGGCAACGGCATATTTCAAATTTTTCCTACGATGCGTTCATAATAAGTTACACAGCTGAAAATTGACTAGAAATTCACGTCATTGGGGACGAAAAGGGTTAAGCTATCTCCACAATGTTTTTGTCGAAAAAATATTTCAAAATCGCAGAACTCCAGCGGCTGGAAGTTGGTACCTCTTTTCTACGTCCTGCCACTCACACATCTCAATTCTTATCCATTTTTATTTCAAAATGAAAGAAAATTGTATTATCATTATGTGCGAAGACACACAACTTGACGGAGGCAAAAAAATTGAAAATTCAAGTGCATTTTGGAAGGACACACCCGTTTTTGATTCAGGAAATTGATAAAAATAAATTGAATGAATGTTTTTTGTGCATATGTTCTTCTCTTAGTCAAATTATGCCTTTTTACATGTTTGGAGTATAGAAATGTGGTGTGTTAATTTTGTATGAATATTCAGACCTGTAGGCTGCACGACGCAAAAACGAGGGTCCAACTCATAGCTTCACTATTTTCAAATATTTTTGTCTCAAAAAATTGCAAACATAGTTCAAAATGTATATTTTGAGGTATGCTTCATTTAATTGAGGTACCTTCAATCAATTTTTTTTGATCCTCAAAAAGAGGCACATTCACTTGTGTTTTCTCCCTCAATCAATTGTTTGTTCAGGGAAGGAATGCATGCAGTGACTGAATTGAATCTTTATTTTTACCTGCCCTTGGGCGTAGTTAGTGGGGGAAGGACTTTTGCTCCAATCATTAAGCAAATCACTAACTCCAGCCATATTTTGGTAATGGAGCACTGATTTATGAACATTTTGTCAAGGATGTTGATGACTTAGGTTCCTCATCTCAGTAGGCTTCATGACTGAGATTTATTTTGATACATCGGACCAGGGAGTCTCTCCCATAATGCGATTACATTGTATCTAAGATGAATTCCATAACATCAAAAATCGAACCCTCTCCGACTCAAAGCAATGCAGTTGCACAGCTTTCTGCACTTTCACAGCTTCATTCATTCTAAACAAAATTGAAAATTCAGTCATAATGGTTCCAGTATCAGTTTTACATTGGCCATGATTATATGTACATACACAGAATTTTCGTGCAATCATATGGGACGGAGTTCCAAATAGTTGGAAGCGCAATTAACTCGCTTCTCGAATGCGCAAAATAGACCGATTCCATTGCTCTAGTCAGCTTCATGCCATCGTATTATGATATATTACGATACATCCTATGAGAAGCACATGTTCACGTATGTCTGTCGTAGCGTTTCGTGGAAGCAACTACAACAGAGTTAACAACAGAGCTCCCATATAACATATGAAGAATTTTCCTCCAGAACATGAATAGAACTCTTGTAGAACTCTTTTTGAACTGATGAATTCATGAAAATTTCTGAAAGTGTTCTATTCCACTGACATTAACGAGGTCCTTCTACGACGCTTCTCGGATTGTTTCGATACTTTTAAAGAACTCGTTAATGTCAACGAAATTCGGATTCAACATTTTCGAAAAGCCCATGTTTCATGAGAATTCATCTATGTTAACCACGATAATCAAGAAATAAAAACTGCAGAGAAACTCAGTGATATATACAGGGTATTCCAGATCAAAATATCAACATTTCTATGGCATATTCTGCAAGCAATATGCAATCATTTCTCGGTTGAAAACATTTTTTTCAATGCCAGGGATGGGCAGCCTAGAGTACTTTTGTACTCCCGGAGTATTTTCAGTAAGGAGTACTTTTTGCTGACCCCATGTAAAGACATATTTTGCCCAAAACAAAAAGTACTCCTTACTGAAAATACTCCGGGAGTACAAAAGTACTCCAGGCTGCCCAACCCTGTTCGATGCTTAGTTTCTGAGATATGAGCACTTTTAGATTTTTTTTTTAATCCAAATCACTCAAGCACACTGTGAAGTATGTACTGGAGCTTTGCGTCATTCTCTGAATTGGAAAACGGTGGATTCTGGGAAAACAATTCAACTATCCTATCATTGTTTGTTTTGAAATTTTCATGCTCCCAGCCAATCGGAATTCAACAACTTTCAATTATTATAGCGCCGAAACAAACAATGATAGGATAATTGAATTTTTTTCCAGGAATTTGCCGTTTTCCAACTTAGCCCTCTCCATCGAATGCGGCGTCGGCACTTTGATTTCGTCAAACAAATGGTGACGCATTCGAAGGAGAGGGTTGATGAATAACACAAAGCACCAGTATGTAGCATATAGTGCTCTTGAGTTATTTGGATTTAAAAAAAAATCTAAAAATGCTCATATCTCAAGAACTGATCCTCAAAAAAAATTGTTCTTAAACGGGAAATTATTGCATTTTGCTTGCAGAATATGCCATAAAAATGTTGATACTTTGATCTGAGACACCCTGTATATACAGCTGAGAAAATTTCTCCGAAATGAGTTATTGTTGGAGAAGAAATTTTTGAAATAATCAAAGGGCTTGTTCGATTTCAATAAAAATTGAATGAATCATGGGTACACGGAAAAAAAACCATTTTCATCATGACCATCCAAACAGTGGTCACAGATCGGAAACGAAGCCTTTACTCACACAGACATATAAGTACATACATGTGCAAACATGTACATAACACATATCCACATGTATGTAATGTACTTTCACATCTGTGTGAGTAAAGTCTTCGTTTCCGATCTGTGATCACTACGTCGAAAGTGTATCGTTGATATAACGAAACGGATTGGCATAGAGACGATATGTTCTTTTTCCCCACACCTGCACGGAAAGCAGCTCTTTGCAGACTAGTTTTTGGGGGCGAAAGTGATCAATTCCAGACCAGTGTTGTCGAAGTGACCCATAAGACTGTGGGCAGCGGGCGGAAAATTTTCCTCCCTGCGGAGCGGGACGAAAATTTTCGTCCCTGTGCAGGTGTGGGAAAAAATAGTGTGTTCACCTCGGGGGGAAAGTGTAATTTCGGACTCGTGTGGTTGTTTTCCCGAGCCTCCGGCTCGGGAAAATCCAACTTCACCCTCGTCTGAAATTACGTACTTTTCCCCCTTTTAAACAGTATATATTTTTTTGACCTTGACGTATCGTTAAAATGACACCACGCAGTGTGTTCATAACCTTTCTTCGTTGAGCTTATTATGTATAGCTATGGTAACGAAACTGGAAAGTGATGATGAGGATATTTTCTTTCCGTGATAAGGGCTTGAAGTAAGATCTGCTATAAATTTCAACTCATCCAATCGACTGTATCCTGAGATATCCCGGACACAGACATACACAAATAACCCGACGGATTCCTAATCAGCATTGAATGAAATGGAAAACTATCCAACTCCCAATGGAATCTTTCCAATATTTCAAGAGATACTGTCACACAGCAGGATAGCGGGTACAATAGACACCCCATACTTGGTGTACTACGTATACTGCTGAGTGCCTAAGAGGTGGTTCAAAAAATGTGCCAAAATTAACCAACATACTTTCGAGTGTTTAGAACAAAGCTATATATCGACAATGAGGCAACCATTAGATCTTTTGTGGTTCAAAAATCAAAGAAGTCCTGGAAAAATTCGTCTTGAAAAAAATCCCCTGCGCAAAAATAACCCATATACGCATTTAAGGGTTAAGGAACTCCGAACAGATATCGCAATGCATTCTGAAAATTGAGTCAACGTTCTCAAAGTTTTCCTGAAAATTCAGAAGAGAGTGGGTGCAATGATTACAGTCACGTTGTCTGAATTCACAGAAGGAATTTCCTCAGTGTGATTCCATCAAACGGCTAAATTTGGACATATTAATCATTCAACGATACTTGCATTCTTTTTTATATTTCATTTGATTTTGTTCTTTATTTGGAAGTAATTGACCGTGTTAAAATGCATTGACTCACATGTGGATAGTTCCTCGACAGTGTTACCAGGTTAGGGGGAACCAAAACCTTCTCATTGGTCATTCTATTTAACAGTATCATTAGATTCGTTGATTCCCTTGGAAACCACCTAAACCTGGCAACTCTGTTCCTCGATCTCATCGATTAAATATACTAATCTGAAATTGACCCCAATATCTTAGATTTGAAGAAAATTTATTTACTCTCATCCTGATAAATCTTGCTTTCAATGAAAAAGATGATTAATTTCAATGAGAAAATCCTTCATTGAATTGAAATTATGTTCTTCGAAGGAATATATTTATTTTTCAATTCAAAAATTTCTTGTTTCAATCTGAAGAAAACTTTTTCCATTGAACGGAATTTTTTTTCTATTGAAAAAAAATGTATTAGAATGAGGGCAAAGAAAAATTTCTTTCAATCTAGGAAATTGAGTTCTCAGTGTATGACAAAGTATATCAGATAATGGTACAAATAATGAGAAAAGATTGAAATGTTTATTATACATGATTTATCACTATTTCATAAAATTTCTTTAGTGATGTGAAATAATTTATAACAATTTCTCACCTATCACATATTATTCCAAATATCGACCACAAAGTGACAGATTCTCATCAAGTAGTACCAAACCAACATTCAGAAGTGTTTAAGAAGTCTTGCTAAGACTTCTTTAAGATATCGTATAGAATCCGAAAATATATCTTATGAAACACGATAAGAACAATTTAAGAACGATTCAGTCTTCAAGAACAAATCGTTCTTAAATTGTTCTTATCGCGTTTCATAAGACATCTTTTCGGATTCTATACGATATCTTAAAGAAGTCTTAGTAAGACATCTTCAAGATTTCTGAATGTTGATTGGGTATGTAACAACGTGTATTAGAAAAAGGAATATTTTTCATGGGTGTTTCCAATAAGTACTTCTATATTGATTATATATTTTTCAATAGTTAACACCCGGGGAAAAAAACCACGTTGAAAACAACTCAGAAAACAACGTTGAAAACAACTCAGAAAACAACGTTGAAAACTTGGTTAAAAACAACGTTGAAAACAACTCAGAAAACAACGTTGAAAACTTGGTTAAAAACAACGTGGAAAACAACGTGGTTTTCAACGTTGTTGCGACGTATCACGAAATGCGTTTCCTAATAGAATCCTCATAATAGACCCTACTACCATAACCGCGCTTGAAAAATCGTAGGAAAACTACGTGGTAAACAACGTTGAAATCTACGTTGTTATCAACGTTGTTTTTCTCTTTTTCGAAGAGAAACCATTTTACCATGGTACACAACGTTGTTTTCAACGTAGTTTTCCACGTAGTTTCCCACGTTGTTTTCAACGGTGTTTTCAACGTGGTTTTTTTTCCCCGGGCATACTTAAAAATGAGAGATCAACTACCCATATAGCACCAAGCCTCCAAAAGCATTCGAAAAGATTTCTCCAGAGTTCTAGAGAAATCTTTTCGAATTCTGTTGGAGCGAGGGTGTTATATGGGAAGCCAAACATCAGAGGAAAAATACGAAAAAATTTTATTTGATGCTAAGAAAACATAGTGTTTCAGTGAAAATTTGAGAGAGAGATATTTCATCAAATTTTGTTTCACTTTTGTTCATAATCGAATACTTTCCATGTGAGAAAAATAGCAGCCAAATAATAATATAATAGATGAATGAAAAATATTTTTCATTCATCTATTATATTTTTACATTTTTATATATACATATATAATAGATTTTGATATTAGAATCTATTATATTTGATCAAAACCTGAAAATACAAACACAATATAATTCATTTGCTTCATACGTTAAATTCAAATGATGCAACGATAATGTAATTTCAAAAACAAAAGATTTCATTGATCAATGAAAGGAGTCGATTCGTGTGTGTCGCTCTACACAGATAAAAGGGTTTCTTTTAATCTGAATAATTGTTATTTGGATAGGGCGAAATAAACATTTCTTTGACTAGAATCAATATTTTGTTAATTTGAGAGAATTTATCATTTGTTCCGTGTTCCAAAGCAGACATTTGGTTGTATAAAAAAAAACATTGATTTCCATTAAAAAAATAGCTCTTTCGCCCTATCCAAATAATTTCTTAAATTCAAAGCAACACTTTTATCTATATAAGTAGCGAATATCAACACGCGTACGGATCTGTACTTTTAATAATCACAACTGGTTATTTTTATTTGAGAGTATAAATTAGATGAAGAGAGATAAACTTTTTACAACTTGAATCCAATACGTGACATATGGCTTGTTTGATGTCAAAGCGAATGAAAATTACCATGTTTTAACATACAATAAAAAGTTAATCTCTTTTCATCTGATTCATACTCTGATTATTAGAAAAAGGGATGTAAAATCGAAAAGAATCTAAGAATATCTTATATACATTTGATTTATAATCGACTTACCGTTACTGATGAGGAATCTACTTCCTGGTACCTTTGGTTACGATTCACGACAATCGCAAACTTCGCAGTTTTCTAGTTGTAAATCGAAGAACTCGTTGGAGCAATTTTCAAAACAGAAACAGTATTAAATACTACTATGAGTTTCAGAACGGAATATAATATACCGGAGAGATGTACATCGGAGAATTAACGGAAAATCCAATGAGATAAGCAGCATGAATTTGTCAAGACACGTTTGACTGATGATCTTCATTTGTCAAACACAACACGACGCGCCCCGAATCAGTGTTGCCAAAACATGATTATAGAGCATCAACTCAAATCAATTCGAATTCAGATTGAATCAATTTATTCGAATTCTTTGTTACTGAATTTGAATAATAGACAATTATAGCCATAGAGATGAAAGAATAGAGCAGGCGAGTTCAAAGCTGTGAGTAGAAACGTAACGTCGGATAAAAAAGAGAGGGATACATGTGTACGTAATATAGCTATCTAATAAGCAACGGTTGTCGCGGAATTCGTTTATGTATTTCTCTTTTCATCAGGCTCACACGTTTTCGGTCCACTCCACCCCCCCCCCTCCCCCTATTCACACATCTCTATCACTGGATCACATTCATATTATACCCCGCGGAATTGTTAGATGGCGGGTCATTGGAGTTTGAATTGCTGATTATTGATACTAATTTGAAATAGGAAATCACCAAATGTAGTTTGAAATAGATAATAAAGTTCGAAATTTGATTTATTTCATCATTATATATTTGTTCCGCATAGTAGAAAGAGAATGAAGTAATCTATATTTTAATCCTTTCATATCCAATTAGAAATACGTTGCGATGAGCAATTCAAACTTCAACGATGTAGATGGCGTAAAAACACATTTGCCCCAGGAGTATGACATGAACGCAAAAATTTTCCTTCTCAATTTGTCCGGTCCCCCTCTTTACACCGCCCCCCGCGCCACTAGGAGGCGCTGCGCGACACGTCCCTCGAGGTGTTTACGACGTTTACGACGTTCACGGTTTCTCATAAGACGCATGCGTATTTGTTCGGGGGGCGTGTCGCGCAGCGCCGCCTATCGGTTGCGGGGAAGTGGAGCAAGGGGAAGGGCGGACAAATTGGGAAGAAATTTCCAACACTGCGAAGATACCGCATGTCATACCCCTGATTTGCCCTTTCAAGTATTTGGTCCGTGTTTGTAACCGTCTTTGTCAAGGTATTCCTTCCATTGTCACAGAGTTAATTATTTCACTGGGGATAAATAAATGAAGGTCATTGTACAAATCGTGTTTTGAATCGTTTTTCTAATACCAGCGGCCTTGAAGGAAATATAATTATAATCATTGAAATTCATTGTGGTGGTTGGAATTTTATGTATTGAGAAGTTGTAATAACAATGTTCATTTGTGCCATCGAATTGTTCATTCACTTATAATTCCATAATTGCGAAGCCTATTTTACCGATGTGAATTATAACCAAAAATATCATATTTTTATGAGTTTGAACGTAGTTCTACAACACAATGAGCTTTCTTCTATGAAACTGGATTCATTTGATCATCCGTGAAGGTAAGTCCATGGTGAAAAAAATTCATGCTAGATATTGTTTTAAATTTTCCTCCATCTACTCCGTTCTCAATTGATTATAGTATCTTGGATTCTGATATTGTCAAAGAAATTATATCATTTGATTTTCTGTCAGAAGAGATTTATGTTCAATTCCTCTTCGTCTTTTTTTGAGTTCTGCAAAACGGTTATAGAGACGTGCAACAGTAAATATTTATGATTCTTTATTTCTCCGAATATTTATGTAGTTATATTGTTTAAAAAAAACTTATATTCATTATTCTTACTAAATATCGCTCATTGATTTTTCTAAAGTTTTTGTCGACATTTAAAATTTCAGTGTGGGTCTGTGAATAAAGTATCGATTATTACCAGAGGAAACAAATTTTTCCAAGTCAAAGATCCCATGAATTGCGGTCCTAATGGCTTGAAATTTATTGAATATATTAAATCTTGCTCAAATTGAATTCAATAATTTGAGAAAAATTAACCAAATGCCACGAATAACAACAATGAATCAATAGAGAGTTCCGGTAAGTACCAACATGAAGCATTGTAACTTTTCAATAAATTATGTAGGAGGCCATTCTACCGAATCTGTCATTATTTCAAAACTGGGTCATTCCATCTCAAACCACCCAGGCCATTTGGGTGAGCACTTGTTTTCAATGAAACTCACAAAGATCATTCTTTGAGCAATCTGAGGCGTCTCGTATTTTTTTTCTCATAAAGCAAAAATTTTCGGACAATCAAATTTCGTCTCGAAGCGTAAAAACGCTGATTTGTTTTTGCTCACATATGACGTGTTCTTCAATCGTTTCACGGGGAAAAAACAACGTTGAAAACAACGTAGTTTCCAACGTTGTTCACCACGTAGTTTTCTCGCGATTTTCCAAGTACGGTTACGGTAGTAGGGTTTATTATGAGGATTCTATCAGAGAATGCATTACGTGATACGTCGCAACGTTGAACACCACGTCGTTTTCCACGTTGTTTTTGTGGTTTCCGAAGAGCAACCATTTTAAACAACCTTTTTTTAACGTTTTTTTGAACCAAGTTTTCGACGTTGTTTTCTACGTGTTTTCTCTTCCCCGGGCTGTAACTTCCACAAAACTGCATGGATTTTCATGTTTTTTTTCATTTAATTTTCAAGTCATTACTTCCTCATTGTAACCAACAGGTGAAGAGTCCCGAATTTGAGTCGGTATTTTGTTGATTTTTAAAAAAGGGAAAATTCCCATTCTTTTGAAACCATTTTTTTCAAATGTCACATATTACATGATATGAATAACATTTCAGAACGCGATCAATATGCTAATATGTTTACTTCATGGATTATGATTTTCTTCAGTTTAACTCCCATACAGCGCATTAGTCCCAGAAGAATTCATAAAGCATTCTCAAGAATTCTTGAAGAACTCTTGAGAATTCTTCATGAATTCTTCTGGGACTGCGATGCTGTGTGGGCTCTTTAAGGACTGTGCACCCAATTTTCATACATGAGGTTCAGTGCGAAATTCCTGTACAAAAACGACTCATGAAAAATCTTTGGTCTTCTCGTCGTGTGCGTTCTACCACGGTAGAACACATATAACAACGCTGTTTAGGTGTTATTTGTGGTCTACTGTTCCTTGGTAGAACACATATCACATCCACATGGCATTATTATATGCGTTCTACCAAACTAAACCAAACTCAAAACACCGTACACTTCTGAAACATTTCCCGGTAGAACGCATATAACAAGATAACCAACACTTCAATATAGCGTTTCTGTCAGCTTAAATTCTCAGCTTCTTGACGTTGTTGTCAGGCTTGATTTGACGAAAATTATTGAGAAAGTCACAGGGGATGTTAGTAACAAAACGGACTTTTTGAAATCCTTTTCTTAAAGTGTCTCATTTTGAAGTGCAGAACAGCATTCCAAAATTTTGCTGTCATGTGAAGAAGTGTTATATGGACCTATCTGAAGAGACCGTATTGCAGTTCTTCCCAAATTCAAGATGGCTGATTCAAAATTCAGAAAGATACTCATGAAAAAGATTGACAGAAAATGCATTTTTCATCGTTTTTTCACCTTCGCGCCGCTTTGATCTTCAATTAGTCATCTTGAACTTCAGAACAACTGAAACGGGATTTCTTTAGGTGAACACACATTGCACTCTCCCACCCTGGTAGAAATTTCTCTAGTAATTCGTTAGTTGTAACACTTGCCCTGGTGGAAAACTAGAGACCTCGTTGTACATTTATCATATTTCATGTTATTATATGTACATAATATGTATATATAATGCATAATATATTATACGCATATATCATATGTATATAAGAAAGCTTACAAGTTGGTGAAAGTAACTGATTTGGCATTCTAGTTTTCCGTGGGGCAAGTGTTACAACTAGCGGATTACGAGAGGAATTCCTATCAGGGCGCATGACAGCAAAGTTTTGGGATGTTTCTTTCCACTTGAGAATATGGCATTTCCAAGAAAAGAATGAATTCGAAGAATCAGTTTTTTTTATCTAAAAGCTTCTGTAACATTTCTAATAATTTCTGTGAGTTAAATTCGACAATACTCCCTGGAAGCTAAGACTTTGAGTTTCTCAAAACGCTATCTTAAAAATCTTTTACAAGCTGATTTTATAGAGGATTTGCACTGAAAATCATGTGAAGAAAGTGATCGTACGGTCCTTGCAGGATTGAACCCATTTTTCATCGATTCATTTCAATTATCATCGTTTGTATTGCTTCCTCGTCAGAGGGAAGCTTAGTGATCGTTTCGGGGGACCGAAAATTTTTTTGTCTCCAAATTAAAAATCTCCAAAGCCAAAACGCTTCTCTCAACTCTGCGAACAATTTTGGTTTTGTGTCTGTCCGTCTGTCTGTTTGCCTGTCTGTCTGTAACGCTTTTTGTGTACGCGTATATCTTCCGTTCCTATTATCCGATCGTGACGAAATTTTTACTACAGTCGTGTGTGGTGCTGATAGTGGTCCCATATAAGTTTCAACCTGATCGTTACAAAAGAACGGGAGGGGTGAAGAAAAATGTTTCAAAAAATCGTGATTTTGTGTACGCGCAGATCTCCGCTTCCTGTCATCCGATCGCAATGAAACTTACACCGCGTTATAGTTATGATCCGATAGTGGTCCCATATGAGTTTCAACTCGATCGGTTGAAAACTGTGAACAATTTTTTTTGTGATCCGCGATATTCGGCAATATTTTGAAAGCATGCCTTCCCTATATCCGTATTATCCAAATGCTATGGAATTTCGAACATATTCAGTCCACGAGGTATTAGTTGTGCGGTATAAATTTCAAACAAATCGGAAGCGAGGGAAGAGCATGGTAAGCATTACGCTTTGAAACAGACTTTGGAGATCCCGAGCAATGTCCGTTGTTTGACGATATTTTCCAAGTATGCTTCTCCCGTGTTTGTATCATCTGAATTCCGCTGGAACTCACAAGAAAACATGATGGAACATCAACGAGGAAGCATATATGCTAATTGGCAGGGTTTTTTTTAGAAAATCCTGATTTTCTAGAATCAATATAAGTATTTGAAAACAAGCGCGCATAAGTAAACCATTTTTCAAGTAATCTGAATTTGAACAATTTATTTAGATTGGGTTGCAACATTTATTCCAGGCTCTTCATTCGTGTTCATATGTATTTGTACGTGATTTTTAGTGCAAGATTTCTGTACAATCGGCTTGTGGAAGATTTTGAATACAGCGTTGTAGGGAGCTCAAAGTCTTAGCTCCCAAGGACTATTGTTGAATTTGACGTGCAAAAATCATCAGGAACATTACAGAAGATTTTAGACCAAGAAACAGATTTTTTGAATCAATTCTCTCCTCGGAAATGCCATATTCTGAAGTAGAGAAAAGCATGCCAAGACTTTGCTCCCATGTGGGAGAGTCTAATGTGTATGTAGCTGAAGATATCCCGTTTCAGTTTTTCTAAAATTTAAGATTACTGATTGAAGATCAAAGTGGTGCAAAGGTACAAAAAACCATGCAAAATGTATTTTTCGTCGATCTTTTTCATGAGTATCTCGCTGAATCTTGAATCATCTTAGAATTTTGAAAAACTGCAACGGGCTTTCTTCAGGTAGATTTACATGACACTTTTACACATAGCAACAAAATTCTGGAATGCTTCTCTGCGCTTCAAAATGAGACATTTTTAAGAAAAGAATTTTAAAAAATCCGTTTGGTTTTTCTAAGAACCCTGTACTTTTCCAATTATTTTTTTCAGGTCAAATCTGACAACAGAATCTAGAAATTGAGACTTTGAGCTCTCAAAAACGCTGCATTGAAAATTTTCCACGAGCCGTTTTTGGGCATCAATTTTGCACTGAATATCATGTGAAAAAAGTGGTTTCACGTTCCTTGAAGGGTTAAACTGAAAAAATCATAACTCAAGAAGGAAAAATATTAGCATATTGACCGATCCCCTGAATTTTGTTCATAAAATGTACTATTTGACAAAAAATTATGAAAGAAAGAATAAATAAAGCAATCTAAAAAAAATTAGTTTGAAAAAAATGGAAATTTTTGCTTCTTCAAGAATTAACACAAAACCGATTGATGTTCGGGACTTATCAGCTGCTGGTCACTCACAAGGAGACTTACGGAAGTGTTACTCACCGATTCTAATGAAACTTTGCATACTTGTGAAATATCGAAAAGTAATTGACATGTATTTTTTTTTATATTGGCAATAGTGTGGGTTTAAAGGTAAAAATAACCACCTTTCGAACGTAACAGTGGGACTAATCGAGAATTTTTGTGTCAAAATCGTAGAAATCTTGATAGAAGAATGATAGACACTTGATTTTTTCTTTAAATGAAGGGTAGACATTCCAGATTCGGAGAAAAATGTCCAGAAAGTCCGATGAGCCCGTTTAGACCTTCAGAAAATTCATGGAAAATGAGATTTATGAGCAAAAATACGGATGTTTCATGCATCAAGAGGGTAAAAAATTTTTAGACAATGTGTCATGCATCATATCTTATGTATGTTGATATGCTAAATGCAAATCTGGAAACAGAATGTGTTTACTTCTTCAAATTTGTTCGGAAAACACAATTAAAGTGTGAAAATGCGAATTTCACGGTTATTTACATGATTCGAAGCAGGGAAAATGATTTGATCAATGGATTATACATGATTCCTCACGGTTTTCGACACGTTGAATCCGGGAAACGCGATTGAAGTGGGAAAAAATATCCTGAAATATCCATTTTCCTATTATTTATAGGATCTCTAGGGAAGACAATTTTTGGTAAATGTGCTATGCATCATTTCTTATGTACTCTGATATGCTGAATCCAAATTTGGAGACAGATGATTTTTTTGCTGTTTATCTCTTTGAGTTTTTCCAGAAAACGCAGTTAAAGTATGAAAATGCGATTTCTACGGGTATTTATATGATTTAGAGGGGACAAAATAATTTGATCGATGGATTATACATCATTGCACATGGGTTTTGATACGCTGAATCCAAATCTGAAAATCGTCTATTCTTCCAGGTTCTGCCGGAAAAATTGTTTAAAGTGAACCCTGGTTAAAATAAACGATTGATTCTGACCAAATCTGATTGGATGAATAGTGTATACTTTGGAGCATCAATATTTAACGATTGAACTTCAATCAGAATTGGTCGGTTTCAATAGGAATCAATGGACCGACTTCCATAAATAGTATTGAATGAGGGATGTACCGGGGAAACAAGGGACTCTCTTTCATAGGAAAATGGGGAAATAGGATTTAATCAGATCGAATGCGGTTCTGACATATTCATGTTTCTGGAGTCAATAGTCATTCAAACATTTCGATTTTCATATGATATGCTATAAGTTTCAATGAGTGTTTCACTGATTGTAATCCAATCAGGGTTAACTGACGCTTTGAATATAGGAAATCAAGAATTTTTATGATTGAGAATTAATGAGGAAACTCACGGTTAAACGAATGGTAATGGATCGGCATTTGCACAGTGATGTTAAAACGAGATGAATAATGAGATTCAATAGGAGAAAGACCATTGAAAATGCGGAATGGTGATAATAGGAAATGAATGAGATTGAATCAGAACATTGTGCAGTCGATATCCCGATTGAATACAACTGGATTGAATGAGCATGCAAATGAATCAATCAGTGTGAATACTTGCGAACCAATGGGTGCAAGTACAGAGTTGTTCAACTGCAATCAATTAGAAATTTGAAATTTGTTAGCGAATTCAATTTGTTGAGAGTTTTTTCAGTTGAAATATTGTGGAAGTTTGTACGTTGGGAATCAGATTCGTTAGGAAAACAGCCGATTAGACTTTATGGTATTCAATATTTCACATCAAGATTAGAGATGAAAATTACATTGGCATACTGATATGCCGATTAAACTATTCCAAATAAGATTTCAACAGAACTGGGCCCATTCATCTAATGGAATTCAATGAGGGTTTAGCTGATTCAAAAAATCCGACAGAGTGGAACCTGAACAGAAATAAGTTCTACGCCTGAATCGGATTCGATAGAGGAATGACCAATTAGATTCTATGGTATCCAATAGTTCATATTACGATTCAGGATAAAAATTACAGTGGCACACGATATGTCGGTCACATTATTCCAGATGAGATGTCAGCAGAACTGGGCTAATTCACCCAATGGGATTCAATCAGGGTTTAGCTGATTAGGAAGATTCTTAGAAAACTGGGATTGTATCAGAACCAGACTCTACGCCTGAATCGGATTCTATAGGGGAATGACCGATTGGATTTTATAGTATTTAATGGTTCATGTTAAGATTCAGGATGGAAATCACAGTGAAAGACTGATGTACCGCTTACACTGTATCGAACTAGTTGTCAACAGGACTTGCTCCATTCATTCAATGGGATTCAATGAGGGGTTAGCTGATTCAAAAAAATCCCTCGCGAAATGGAACCTGAACAGAAAAAGCTGTACGCCTGAATCGGATTGGGTACACGCATGACCGACTGGATTCTATGATATTCAATGGTTCACGTTAAGATTCCGCATCAGAAACACATTGACAGACTGACGTGCTGGTTACACTATCCTAAATGAGATGTGAACAGGACTGGCCCCATTCATACAATCGTATTCAATGAGAGCTGATTCGAGAAATCCCTGTAAAAAGACGGTTTTATCAGAATCAGGGTCTCTCCTTTAATTGAATTCAATGCGGTTTACTCATTACATTCTATAGTATACAATGGTTCAGATTAAGATTTAGAATACAACTCGCCCTGAAGTGCCAGTTGAACTATTCGAAATGAGATGCCTAAAGAACTGGCCCCATTCATCCAATTAGATTCAATGAGGGTTTAGCTGATCTGCGAGATTCATGGGAAAGTGAGACACAACTTGGCTCTCCTGCTTAATTTGATTTGATACGGGAATGATTGACTGGAATCCATAGCATTCGATGATTTATAACACAATTGACGCTTCACATCACACCGCAAAACTGCTATGCTACTTGCAGTATTCTGACTGAGTTGACAACACGTGATTGAAACAATTCACTAAATGAAAGTTACTACCCGTACAGCACCTCACCGATTCCCGAAAATCTCACTGTCGCCTCTACGTCGCTCCTCCGTTCCTCCACCTTGTATCTACGTCTCCTTTTTATCCACGTTGCATCTGTGGAGATTAAACGTGGACACCGGTGGTTGTGCTGTGTGGGTAGGAATTCAATCATTTCGAGAAATCTGTAGACAATTGGGATTCCTTTGAGAATAGTTGCTACACGGAAAAAAAATATTGTCATCATAGCGATACTGGTTACCTTCTATGGCTATCCGAATTCCAGGGATCTCCGAACGGCTGTGATAACTAAACGCATTGTTCTAGAGGAGACCTAGATGGCTACCGTAGCCGAAACATGGTTACTACAGCGATACAGTGTTGCCACGACAACCATTTTCTTCTAACCTTACTTCAGCGCGTCACGATGACAATATTTTTTTTCCGTGTATTCCTCAATCAGAATCGATATGGACATGACCGGTGGATTTCGTAGTGATTAATGATTCATATCAGGATTCAGATTGAAAATCACAATGAAATACTTACATGTAATTCGGACCGTCTCGGATGAGTCATTTATGGGATTCGTACGATCCATCGAATCGAGTAATGAGAACCATTGAATACTATAGGATCCAATCGGTCATTTCCCTATCGAATCCGATTCAAGCGCATGGCTTGGCTCAAATAAAATCCCATTCCTCCAGGGATTTTTTGAAACAGCTAAATCATCAAATCGTATTGGGTGAATAGGGTCAATCTTGCTGGCATTTCTCCGGAATAATGTCATGGGCATATCAGGTTGTCAGTGTAATTTCGATCCTGACCCCTCATGTGAATCATTCAATACTATAGAATCCAATCGGTCATACCCCTATCGAATCCGATTCAGGTGAAGAGTGGGATTCTAATAGAATCCCAGTTCCCCAAAGATTTTTCAAATCAGCTAAACCCTCATTGAATCCCATTGGGCATAAGGGTTCAGTCCTGCTGGTTCATTGTTCGGGAGAATGTCACTGCCACATCAATCTGTTGGTGTGATTTTGATCCTGAATCGTAATGTGAACCACTGAATACCATAGAATCTAATTGGTTATTCCCCTATTGAATCCAATCAAGACGTAAAGCGTAGTTCCGATAGATGGTAATCTCTCAAGGGAATTCTTGAATCACCTGAACCCTCATTGAATCCGATTGGGTGAATGGAGCCAACCTTGCTGGCATCCAATACGGATTAATGTAACCAGCATATCAGTCTATTAATGTAATTTTGATCTCAAATTTTATTATGCGCCATTACATACCAATAGAGTCCAAACGGTTATTCCCCTAATGGATTTGATTCCAAATGTAATATTGTATTCAATCGGAAAATCGCTTGACAAGGATCCCGTAAATAGCATCAGCAATTTCTCGCAAGTGGCAATGTGATTCTTCATTTCATATATATTAGAAACTAAAGCCCCTCTCTCAAAGCGCTTGCTTAGTGGTAATGCAAGAACACGGCGACACAACATTGTATTCGTATTGTAATATGTAAGATATAATATGTATAAGTATATTGAAATATGTTAGGGTAATAAATTTATACTGAATTATGAAGTTAGCAGGCGGCTGACAGTCGCATACGATCCCATACAGGGTTTTATGAATGGGCCAATAATGGCCCATCATTGGCCATGATTGGCCATTAACGGGCCGATGATTGGCCATAATTGGGCCATTTGTGACCCCTGTTGGGGATATGAGTACCCCCAGGTAGAAAAGAAAGTACCGCAGGTGGCATTTCCCTCTGCCCTGTCCTGCTTAAAATCTAGTGGTTTTCATTTTTTTCCTGTTTTTTGTTTGTTCCACTATCAATCCTCTGTATATTCACTCACAATTCCTCATTCAATTCTAACGCAACGAATCATTCTCGCGTGTACTGGAAACTACGAATGAATCGTCGGAAAGCCTATTGAGGCCTATTGAAATCATGTAAATTCCATGAAACATTCAATCCGACCATATGTCCAAATGCCCATTGAATCCGATAATAAACATGTTATCGAATCGCCAGTATATGCCCTCATGTTTTCTGGTTCAGTCTCATTGAGACTTATCGTTCTCATGCGTATTGGAAATTATTGAACAATCAGTCATTCCCGCTTCATTTTCTATTGAAGAATAAGAAAGTACTGACCAGCCATCCGATTGGATTCAATCGGCATTTCGACTGCACAATGTTCTGATTCAATTCGATTGGTTGATTAATCAATGGTATTTGGTCAGAATCAATCGTTTTTTTTAACCAGGGAAGGAATCCGATGGAATGTCCATTTCAGTATTATTCATAGAATTTGTAGGGGAGACAATGTTTTACTCGATGTATATACATCATTCTTCATAGACTCCGAATTCTTTTCACTTTAGCTGCATTTTCCGAAAGGACCTGGAAAGATAATCATATTCTGTTTCAGATTTGAATTCAGCGTACCGTAACCCTTGGGAAACTACAATAGAAACCGGGCTTGTTACAATTGACCCCGGGCAGGAGGCATAAACTCAAATGGACGTTCTTTAGACTGATTTCAGTGCCGCCAAGGGGAAGGGTACTTGAACTAATTTCACATGAAGGCACTAATACTGTGTCATAAACTTTTATGATTTGTGTAGCATTTGTGTTAGTGTATCCATGTGAGATCAGTTCCAGTACCCTTCCCCTAGGTGGCGCGAAAGTTCATTCCAAAAATTCTCTTATTGAGTTTATGCCCCCTGACACCGGGATCAGGGGGCATAAACTCAAACAAATAATTCTTAGACGCAATTGTGGCGGTTCCAAGCGGTAGCACACTTGAACTAACCTCACACCTATTCACCAACACAAGTGAAAGATCTATCAGGAAAATTTGAGTATTTGTGTGGTTTCATATATGTAAAATAGTTCAAGTGTGTTACCGCTTGGCACCGCCACAAACGGGTCTGAAAACTATACACTGAGAAAACTGATTAGTTGGTACAACTGAAAAATTTTTAGTTGTTCCACTGTAGTTGTTGTAACCATTTTTTTTCGTTAGAGACACTATTAATAAAGTTGCTACAACTAAACATGTTGATGAAATTCATATAGTTGTGGCAACTACATGAATTTAATTGAAGATATAGTTAGCTCCATCATTTTTTAGAGTGTATGTGAAAATAATTTTTTGGTTACTACAACTAAAAAAAATATAGTTGATGTCGTATTTTCCTAAAAAATATAGTGGATTTTCGGTTGTGACAACTGAAAATTTTTCTCAGTGTACGTTTGAGTTTATGCCCCCTGACCGGGATGGTGTCGATTGTAACACGGAATGTGTCGTCGTATTTGAATTTTTCATAGCAATACTAACAATTTTTTCCTGGAATATAGAAGCAGAACTAATTGAAGGATACTTCAATGAAGCTTGGAGAAACAAATCAGTTGAGAATAATAAATATTAAGCCACAGCGAGACCATTTTGCAAAAACTGTTAGAATTGACACCGGTTTCCCCTATGAGCATTTCAAGATTTTTTTTAAAATACAAATAACCCAAGCACACTTTGTGCTACATAATGGAGCTTTGCGTTATTCGCCAAGTTGAAAAACAGCGAATTCATGGAAAAAATCAACCATCCTATCATTGTTCGTTTCGGAGCTACAATAATTTAAAGTTGCTGAATTCTGATTGGCTGGGAGCATGAAAATTCCAAATCGCTGTAGCCCCAAAACGAACATGATAGGATAGTTGAATTTTTTGCCCAGGAATCCGCCGCTTTCCAACTTAGCGAATGACGTAAAGCTCCAGTATGTAGCACAAAGTGTACTTGAGTTATCTGTATTTGAAAAGGAATTAAAACATGCTCATATCTCAAATACCAGGCATCGAAACAAATTTTTTCAAACGGGAAATTATTGCATTTTGCTTGCAGAATATGCCATGGAAATGTTGATATTTTGATCTGGGACACCCTGTATATCGTCAATTACACAAAATCAATGACTATACAATATTTCATAGACATAACACACTGATGAACTCTACTCATTATGAATATACAACTCGCGCACGTTTGTATATTCATCGAAGTTGTGTACTTAACGTTTGCGCGGATGATCACGCGTTTACTACATAAGACAGTAATCCAGAAGTACACTGATTTGGTTGTTTCCATGCATAGAGTCGTTCAAAAGGGATGCGCAACTGACAAAAGTCACCATATAAGTGAACATATAAGTTACTTGGAAAATCGAAACAAGCTCCGATAGGTTATTAAAATTCCACACTGTGGCTCTGGTCAAATAGTTCTGTAGCATGGAAATCCATGTAAGGTAAAAGACCCGGTAGCCGATCAGGGAATGTATACCACAGCCCTATCCGACTCGAGCTTTGGCATATTCATGTAGTGTTCTGAAAGTTGTAGAGTTTATGATGCTTGAAATGGCTTTGAACATGAATATTTTTGTTTCAAATATCGTTCTGTTTGAATCGAACGCATGAAAAGCATTATAGATGCACTGACATTTGATCATAACATAAAATTATGATTGATCCAATCATGCAATACGTGAATTGAAAATATGTATTTATGCTAAAATTGCGTGTAATTACGGTTATAATAAATGTGATGTGTCTGATTTCAACAGGTTCACCCTTGTAACAGTCATATTCACGTTTAAAAGAATCACAGAAATCAATCATTCAATTTAAGCAATGAAAGGAAAACATATGCAGTTTCAAAAATGATTCTAAATATTAGAATAATGTTTTGTTATGAGAAAACTTTCTCATTATTACAGTCATATCTTGAAATGCACCGTAATGCACTTCTTATATTTCATATTTCAATGCCACACGAAATTTATGTACCAAACGATCGATGCAGGTTATTCGTACAGGTTAATATTGTTGAAGTTTGAATCGTTCGTCGGAACGAATCCGAACTGAAGTATGAAAAATCTGATTCACATTTCAAAAAAGTATTTCGAAATTGATTTTGCTGAACAAAATATAACGATAAGATATGTTATTGAGAAAAATCAAAATATTTTTGTTCAAGTTTTTGGTGTTTGTTTCCGAATATGTTTCAATAAACGGTTCGAGTTTCACTCACATTACAGGTTGAATGTAGAACACATAATTGATTTTCTGTTGTTGATAATTTCGAACAGGACAAGAAGGGGCTATCGCCACCTGAATTTTCACCGACACTACGTGAACCTGCAAATGTATTGAAACTATATGAATTCGAATAGGCCTGGTACAGTAGATTGGTTCTTGTATTGTAGGTTTTTGTGATTTAGTTGTGCAAAAAATCTGCAACCAATATGTTTTTTGTGATTAATGAATTGGAAATGACTTTTTCCATTGAAATCTTACAGCTAAATTACTTCGTAAATTCATGTAATAATGAAAATGATCGAGTTCTAGTCCCTGATCGCACTGTAAAAAAAAATCGGTAAATTCACCGAAATTTGTCGGGAAGCAATGAACTTGAAAAGAAGTCGGGAAAGTGACCGAGATTTTTGTGAATTTACCGAATTTTTCGGTAAATATACCGATTCTTTTGGTATAATTACCAAAATTTCGGTAACTTTTCCGACTTTTTTTTAGTCAATTGCTTTCCGACAAACTTCGGTAAATTTAGCGATCATTTTTTACAGTGCGAGTGTAGGGTCTCTTACCTTATGTTCGAACATGTCTTAGAGCATCTATTCAGTAGATACACTCTTGGCATGGAAATATATCCTACAGTTGTTTCCACTTTATCCAAGATTGCATGGTCTGGAATATATTGGGAATACAATATTCACCTGAAAGATAGAACATGTATTCTAACCACTTATGAGTTTTGACACAAGAATACTATTTACTAATATTGTCGTTTCAATTCTTTTTCAGAACAATTTGCTGTATATATTATTCTGGTACAAATGATGATTTGTAAAACGTTGACATGTAATATCACGTTCAAAAAGTGATAATTGATCTTTGAAGGAAACAATTTTTGAACCTTAGTTCATTTTGTGATGATGAAATGCCGAAAATCAAGCCATTTGTCGCGTTATCCGCAAGACACAGGCGCAGAATCATTTCACACAAAATATCAACTTTGTCATCGATATTCAATGCTGGAAATGAGAGAAATGCTGTTGCGATTGAAGCTCTCATCGACAATGCATATGAACAACCAATATATGAAGATGTGACATGTTCAAAATCTATTTCGGGAGAAGCAAGTGCCGAAGAAACTCATGAAGCGTTTGATCGTTTGGAAGATGACGCGCGTATTCATTCAACTGATATGATGGATGTTTCTAGTATCAATTTTGTTCAAAAGTTTAGCGCAACATTGGATTCTCCTGCTAGGAATCACAATGTGGAAGTGGATTCTGATACCTGTGATCCATGTCTTGCCAGCGAAGAGGGAGATCAATTGAATTCAAATGAATCCACAAACAAGTTGGCAAGTGAATTGGCTAATTGGGCTAGTAAACGTTTCATTCCATTATGTGATGTGGCAACATTACTAAAAATATGGAAAAAATACCATCCTGAAGATAATCTACCCTCATGTCCAAGAACGTTGTTAGGTACACCAAGAAAGACGCATATTATTGACATGCCTCCTGGGGAATATTGTCATTTTGGTATTGAAGATGGTTTAGAATCCTATCTAACTTCTCAAACTAATGGGAACATTGATTGTATTGAATTACAAGTGGGCATTGATGGAGTACCTTTATTTGTCAGCAATAACAAAGGATTTTGGCCCATTTTAGGAAGAGTGATAGATGATAAAAACGTATTCATAATTGGTTGTTATTTTGGCGAAAGTAAGCCCGAAGCCAACGTGTTTCTCCAGTATTTTGTGGAAGAAATAAGTGTTCTGGTAACCAATGGTTGGCAATATCATAACTCATCCATAAGTATTTCATTAAAATCATTGATTTGCGACGCACCCGCTAAATCTTACGTTACTATGACAAAAGGACACACAGGTTATGACGCATGCATGAGATGTACAATAGAGGGTGTTCGTGATAAGAATTATCAAACAATGTGCTTTCTGCAAAATGATTGCTCAGAGAGAACTGATGAAGATTTCCATGATCAAGTCGATGATTCCCACCAACGGGGACGGAGTCTTCTCCTTGATATTCCAAATTTTGGTTTTGTATCGAATATTCCAATCGATTATATGCATGCCGTGTTACTTGGTGGAACAAAGAAACTATTGGAATTATGGGCGTACAAAGGTTCTTTCGATGTCAGACTTTTGTCAAAACATAATGAAAGAATAATCTCGGACTACATTGAATCCATTAAAGGTTATATTCCAAAAGAATTCTCTCGTAAATTACGACGTTTGAAGGATTATGGTAAATTCAAGGCCACGGAATTCAGGCTGTTCCTTTTATATATCGGTCCTGTTGCTCTTCTGACTATCGTGGATCAAGATAGTCCGTTACTTCAACATTTTCTAGTCTTGCATGTTGCTATTCGGATATTGTGTTCAAATAACACTACAGAAGCTGTCGAATATGCTGATAAACTTCTAAGAGTTTTCGTTGAACAATTTCAAGAGATTTATGGGCAACAATTCATGTCATATAACATTCATTGCTTGATTCATTTCGCTCAAGATACAGCTCGACATGGTCTCCTGGATTCATTCAGTGCCTTTATTTTCGAAAATTTCTTGCGGCACCTCAAAAAATGGATCCGGAAAGCAGAGAAACCACTTCAACAAATTATGAGACGATATGGCGAAATGAAAAATTTGAATGCAACTTTTCCTTCCATGAGTACAAACGAACATGTAGAAGTGAAAGGAAAATATCACAAATTGAGACAGTATAATGGTGAACCATTGAACCCTCGTTATGAAAAACTTTTTGTTAATAATTTCATGTTGTCTGGTCTCATCGGTGACAACTGTTGTCTCTTGAAAGGTAGTCAGATTGTGCGAATTGAAGAAATTGGTACGAGGTGTACACGGGAAATTGTGATAATCGGCCGAAGCTTTACTATAATTGAAAATTTGTACGACGTGCCTTGTGTATCATCAGTGGTCGGAATTCATCGTGTGAGCGCGTTGTCGAGGATGTATCAAATCTTGTCGATTGATGACATACAAGGAAAAATGATGCTGCTCCCTTTGCCGAAGAAAGACGATGCGTTTGTCGCGATCACGCTTTTACACTGCTAATTTAATCCAATACATTTACTAGATTATTATTATAAAAGAACTTGAAATTGGATTCATATGTCACGTAACTGTGACAAAGAGGTGCGATTAAAGAAGAAAATCTCTGGTTCAGTGTATTTAAGAAAACAGAATATACGTGATCAAGAGATCAAGAATGATCAATTCATATCCACTCATCTGTGATGTTAAGGATCTCCCTAAACGTCACCACAGAATTATGTAAATGTGTATCCAACATGCATTTGTCTTGGCGCACAAGAAGATGAGATACCTGAGTTACTATAATGGACATTTGAACAATGGATCCCTGATATGAATATAAAGCCTGCCATGCGAACATTTTGATGATAGGCCAACTTCGTTCAGAACAAAAGTCGTACATACATACATACAAAGGAATTGTCAATTCCTCTCAATCAATCTCGTTGTGGAATTAATTTAAGATATTACTGTGACAATGTAATTGCATTGTGGGAGAGACTCCCTGGTCCGGTGTGTCAAAATGAATTCCAGACATGAAGCCGACTAAGATGAGACCCCCGACTCATGAACGTCCGCTCACAACATATACTACATATTGAACTCAGGATCTGGCGAAAACAATGATTTGAATTGTATTTACTGAGAAACGTATGAAACTCAAAACGGTCTCGGTCTCTTTATAATCACTCATACCAATTGAATGATGAATTTCAGAGAAGACACGATCAAAGGCTTCAATGAAAACGACGAAAAGGAAAATATGTGGAGAAACAATTAAGAATCAAAAAAATGGGGACATTCGAGATCATTATGTACAGCATGACACAGGTCGAGAGTGTTGCATGTGTGAAGGTTAGTACTTTGTATAATGAATGATCAAATATCCATCATAAATCCTTCATCTCACATATGAAGCATGTATTGAAAATCACCAAGGGAAATTTAATGTAATTTTTTTTAATTGATAGAAAAACTTGATTTGCTGTTGAGGCGCAGTGAGAATCAAAGTGCGGACATACGACTGATTATTCGGCAAATTGAACAATTGTCAACAAGGAATATCGCAACCACGAAAGGTGGCTCGATGTATGGAGATATCGAGAACTTGTTTCCCATTTTGAATGATGAAGCCTTGAAAAAAGTCGAGAATCTCATTTCATCAAACGCAGATAAGAGGAGGAAAATTGTAAGTCATTTGTCGATGATAGCAATATACAGGATGGTGGTTGGATATGGTAACCCTTGTTTATCACACTACGGTGAAATCCACCTCAGTTCCATTCTGCCTCAATTTCGAGTACCTTCATTTAAGGGCACAAGGTCTGCAGCGACATCTGTCGATAGCTAAACGAAGCCACCATTTCATATCGCGGTAATATTCTGTTGAACTTCTTGGTCTGTCTGCAGCAGTTATTGAAAGTTGAAAATTGACAATTTTGTATCAGAACACACGGTTAATTTTTTCACAAATTTCTGCTCTTCATTGCTCAGAATAAATACCTTATTGTCAGCAGCCACTAGAGTACCAATTTTTCCCCAAAGAGTAAGATTTCGAGAGTATGATCTCCGATTTTCAGCTCAAAATATTAAGAAATAAAAAAGTTATGAATTTTCATGTGGAAGCAGGCAATTTTGCTTCCTCGTTAGAAGAAAGCTTTATGATCGTTCCAGGGGATCGACAACTTTTTTGTCTCCCAACTCAAAATCTCTCAGACCAGAATGTTCCTCAGAGCTCAGGGAGTAATTCTAGTTCCGTGTCTGGCTGTCTGTCTATGGGGATGTGAAGTATTCTGCAACCGCGCATGTCTTCCGTTCCTATTATACGATCGTCATGGAATTTTTATCACAATTGGGGGCCGAGCTGATAGTGTTCCCATATCCCTGGTGGAAAAACCGGATAGTGAACCCGGATAAAACGCGGATGATAATCCGAATCAAACCCGGATGAGAATTTCCGGGTTTCCGTCCGGATGTATCCGGAAGCAGATGCGGGTTTCGCGGTGATTTTTTATTCAGTTTCATCCAGATTCTATCTGGATTTTGGGATTAGATATTTCTTGAAATTCCAAATGAAACTCGAACCAGGAACATAACGAGTCCTATCCGAATTTCATGTGGGGTTGCGAAAAGAATGACGCATTCAAATCCGGATAGGAGCCGGATGGAACTAGATAAAGAATCACTCGCTCATTACTGGGCCAGTAATTGATTTCATAAGTGGCTAATTATTCAGTATTATTACTGGAGTCACTGATTTTGATAAAATTCAACCTGAAACTTCCATTGATCAGAAAATCCTTATAAATTTAACCCTGACATTTCGAAAATTCATTAACCTCAACCCAAACAATTCAAAACTCTTTCAATTGACCTCAACTGCAACTTCAACCCAAATCACAGATTTTCAGTAACCTCCACCTGAACCCTCACCTTCAATGATTTGGGTTTCAGTCCTTGCTCATTACTGAATCAGTAATTGATTTCATAAGTGGCTAATTATTCAGTACAACCCTGGTAAAAATGAAGCGTACGTAAAGCGAGGATGACCGCCAAATTACTCTTCTCAAGTTTCATATTTTTCTCCAAGCAAACCGCCAGAAAAAGATGGAAAACTTGGGAAGAGTAATTTAGCGGTCATCCTCGCTTTACGCACGCTTCATTTTCACCAGGGAACTACTGGAGTCACTGATTTGGATACAATTTAACCTGGAACTGTCATTGATTGGAAAACCCTTATAACCTTAACCCTAAACTTTTGAAAACACATCAACCTCAACCCAAACCATTAAAGAATCTTTCAATCAACCTTAACCGTAACTTTAACCCAGATTGCAGATTTTTAATAACCTCAACCCGAACCCTTGATGATTTAGGTTGCAGTCCCTGATTTTAACCCCATCGATTGCGAACTGTGGAAAATTTTGAAACCATGCCTTCCCCATTTCGATATCATCCGAATGCCATGCAAATTGCGGCATAACCAGTTAACGGGGGGTCAGTTGTACGGTGTAAATTTCAAACAAATCGCAATGGGGGGAAGAGAATGGTAAGCACTGAGCTTCGAAACAAAATCTGAAAATTTTTAAAACATTCTTGTCATGCGGACAACTTCCGTTCCTTTCATCCAATCTTCATTAAGTTTTCACCACAGCTTTATGCCGTGTGGATCGCAGTGCCATATAGATTTCAACTTGATTCTCTGAGAAAAACAGGAGAGGGAAAGAAAACATGTTATCGAAAATCGTGATTTGGCGACCGAGCATGTCTTCGTTTTCTGTTATCCGATGGATTGAAATTTTCACCACGTTTTTTTCAACAATAACGAGAAAGCTATGTACCAATTGGCAGTGTTCATTTTACACTTAATTTTTTTTCATATATTACACGGGAAGAAGGATCGTACTAAAGTAACCCCACTTTCACTAGGGAGATCAGGCCGCTTCAAGCGTAGGGTCGTTTTACGCTAATGTTGGGTCGTTGTATGCTCGAAGACCGTCTTTGTTTACATTGACGGTTGTCGACATTCACAATTTCGCCCTATAGATGCGCGTCAGTGTTGATGATTTTCTTTCATTTATTTTGAATTCAGTTTTCGTTGCCAAGTCATAGGAGTCAAATCATTGTGAAGACGTTGGAGTGAATAACTACGATTCTTCTCTCCGTGTAGAATTCGATTTTTGGCTGTAGACCCTACAAGGTCCTCCAGAGTACATTCCAAATAAGTTCTGAAGGAATTGAGAAGTGGAAATATTCAATACTTTAATTTTTATAACAATTCATTTCGTTGACGTTGAAATCACCCCAATGTGATGAAAATGTGAGGCCTGTGGAGTGTGGTAGAGAAGGGTTTGATTGAATGGTAACAAAGTATGGAAAGACATGAAGATGATAAACATAAGTGATTTACTTGCAGCAAAGTTATTTGCAGTCGTTCGGTGGTATCAATGATGGTTCATCGGTTTATACCATTTTGAAAGAAATATTCAGTAACGAGGTTGCTGCGGAATACTGTTGGGAGGGTAGAAATAGAAAGAAAAAAGCAGCTTCATCACTCAACATCATAAAAATGATTACAGGTACGGTAGAAAACATAATCAATTGCGCTCTGGAGAGCCATTTACGAGCTTTTATCATTGGGTCGTTGATGGCTCATCAGGATGCCAGCAGTTCCCAAATGTTTAAAAAACTCTTCACACATTCTCAAGCTATTTGGTATTCGTACATGAAACGCGTGGATGGTACTGTTTTGAAAATAAATGCCAAACAGACATTCTAAACATATCCATAGAATGCACTTACTGGAATGGTCCTTAAAATTGAACTTTCGAAATATTAACGGGGCACTCTTCCATTTGCTTTTCCATCTTAAGAAATGAGCACTCCTAAAATTAAACTTAATTTCATTGAGTTTGGGACCTTGCACATTTGCAGAGCAAAAATGATATTTATTATTGTGGTGCTAGCAATACAGGCAAGAATATCCTAAAAAATGTACTTCAATGATTTTTTTCATAGTTGGAGGCAAAGTAAAATATGATACGAGAGATTTACAATAATTCAGTCAACGGATATATTGTGAAATAGAGTTCATCGAAAAACATTTTTTTTCAATTCAGCCCGAGTGAAGGAAAAAGATACGGCATTGGTTTAAAAAAGTGAGGCATTGAATCAAGGAAGTACTGTTCCACGTTTGGCATAAGTGCGGGATCACGCGATGGGAGTACCGGATGAGTCAGAAAAAATGCAGCTTACAGGACGATGCCAGACTTTGGAACATAACATCGCTTGTCGATTCGAATATAGAATCAAGAGACTATGATTATTGATCAAAACTGAAGCGGAAGTGAAATTCAGAGCCTCGGGGGATTTTATCAATTTTTTGCAATAATTATTGAAAAATCCAAGTCACGCAAAAGTACAGTCATGTTACACTTTGAGTGAACTTTTGAGGACTCTTCAATACTTTTGACAAAGTTTCGTCGGATTTTTAACTGACTCCTGAGGAACTTTTGATGTAGTTCTGACAGACTTTGGACGAACTTTGAATGGATTTTTGGGACTTCCGATGACCTTGTGACGGATGCTCAGTCAACTTTTGAGGTACATCGAAAGTCTGTCAGAAGTAAACCAAAATTCCGGCGAAAGTCCATCAGAAGTCCGTCGAAAGTTTGGCAGAGATCATTCGAAAGTCCAGGAGAAGTGCGTCAGAAGTCCCGACAGGTGTTCAAAACTCCTGAAGTGTAACAAAAATCCCAGATCTTTGACTTACCTCTTGACGAACTTTTGACGGAATTTTGATGTCTTTCTGACAAACTTTGGACCAACTTTGAATGAATTCTCGATGAACTATTAATAGACTTTTCGCGAACTTTTAACGGACGTGCAGGCAACTTCCTAAGTAAGTCTCAAGTCCATCATAAGTTCACCATGCGTCATTCAAAAGTCCGGCAAAAAGCTTCAGAAGTTTGACTTGAGTCTGTCAGAAGTACACGAAAAGTCCGTCAAAAGTCTGTTAGAAGTACATCAAAAGTCCGTCAAAAGTTCGTGAAGAGTCGTTCGAAAGTCCGACAAAAATTCTGAAAAGTATTGACAGGTCCACAGAAGTCCTTTTGAATTGTTAGAGAATTATGTACCATAATTCATTCCACAAGTCGACTCGAGTCAAAGATCTGGGAGCTTTGTTACACTCGCAGAGAACTTTTGAAGCCCTGTCGAGACTCTTGCCGAACTTCCGACGGACTTTCGATGTACTTCAAAAGTTGATTGAGTATCCGTTGAAAGTTCATCGAAAGTCCCAAAAATCCATTCGAGGTTCGTGTGAATTTCGTCAAGAGTCGTTTGAAAGTCCGACAAAAATTCGTCAAAAGTATCGACAATTCCTCAAAAGTGTTCTCAAAGTGCAACAGCACTACCGCAATTCATTCTGAAAGTCGAACCTCAACTTAAAGTGAGTCAAAGGTCTGAGAGTTTTGTTACACTTCAGGACTTTTGAAGACCTGTCGGGACTTCTGATGCGCTTCTCCCGAACTTCCGAATGATCTCTGCCAAACTTTTGAAGGCTCCTGACGAATTTCCGACAGACTTTTGATGTACTTCAGAAGTTGACTGAGCATCTGTCACAAGTTCATCGGAAGTCCCGAAAATCCATTCAAATTTTGTTCAAAGCCTGTCAGAAGTACATCAAAAGTTTCTCAGGAGTCAGTTGAAAATCCGACAAAACTTTGTCAAAAGTATCGACAAGTCCTCAAAAGTTCCCTCAAAGTGTAGCAAGACTGTACTTGTGCGTGACTCCGAATTTACAATAATGATTGCGAAAAATTGATGAGATACCCCGAAGCTCTGAATTTCACTTCAGCTTTAGTTTTACAAATTCTCGCTATTGTAGTCAATAAGTAGTGGCAGCTGTTATTATTCTGGCTGGCACAACGGAAAGAATGGGGGGGGGATGAAGCTAATCACTGTTACTATGAAGTTTTTGTGTATCATGTAGGATATTCGGGAGGTATTGCTTCCTCGTTAGAGAGAAGGCTTGATAATTGGACGGATGATCGAAAAATTTCTTGATGCCAGAAATCAAAATTTCTCACACCAAGATGAGTGTCAGAGCTTGAGGAAGTGATCTACTTTTGTATCCGTTTGTCTGTCAACATTTTTATGATTGTTCATACGTTTTTCGTTGCAATCATCCGATCCATATGGGATCCTATCACAATTGTGGACAGAGATGGAAGCGGTCCCACATCACTGATTGAAAACTCCTACTGAACCGATTGACTCCTGTTGAGTCCGATTCAGAAACACAATTCGAACCCATTCATTTCATTTTCTTGCTTATGGGTTGAAATTATGTTTCTGCATCGAAATCAATAGGAATCCATTGGTTCAGTGAGAATTCGATGCGGTCGTTCAACCAGGGATAAGTTTGATTCATTAAGAAAAGTAGGAGGAGCAAGAGGGAATGTGAAGTAGAACGAATATCTTTGTGAATACGAATATCTCTTCTCCCGGTGATTAGTTACCACTAAAATTCATCCTATGCCTTAGTGGTGTTCCTAAGTTTGATCCAAATCGATTGACCGAACGTAAATTGGAAGAAGGTTTTCCGGAATCGATCATATTTGTCAATCCTTCTAAAACGTTGCGACTTTATTTTGGGACGATGTGGATGCCGTGAAACTTTGAATTGATTCATGTGGTGATAATTGTTTCACATAAGATTCACCCGAATAGAAGAAAACAGAATGAAAAGGGTGAAGTATCACACTTTGGAATGAAGTATTAGGGTGTCTTGCGCAAATTGCGCTCCTTACGCGAATCACTTCCATTGTAATTTCCCGATTGGGGTGGAATTCTTCACACAGTTGTTGGCAAGGTGATGCTGTTCCTATATCAGTTTCAGTTCAATTTGTTCGGGGGAACTATATTGGGGAAGAGAAGAACATGACCGAAATATCATGGATCATAGTATGAAACCTTCACCATGCTTAAATTATGGCCCTACAATGGTTTTAACTTAGTTTCGGTGTAAGGAATAATATGGATAAAATCTATACATACCTTTTATATGTATGGTTACCTTGATATCGCGGCTTGTGATACCAGGGTGGTAAACCCTTATTCGACACATTTACGAATGTTGTATGGATTCAATATTCGTTAAGTTATTCCGTTGTAAACAGGTGGAGTGATCTAATGGAAGAAATATTTACACACACTGTAACTAGTTATCCTAACGAATGTTTTTCATTCCAGATGCAATTTTAGCCACAATCAAGGATAGCAAACGAACCGTCATCCACAAGAAAATGCAACAGTGGTTTAAGGATGCCAATAAACGCATAAGTAATACCTTGAAGAAGAATAGCAAGAGGAGTGTCAACGAGGATACAAGGCAATTGATCGACTCAAGTGAAGAAGGGTCAGAAGACGACGATAATAGAAGCACCGATCAAAGCGAAGAAGATAGTTATACTGATAATAATTAGTGATAATATTATATTATGAAATTTGATTTCCATACTGTTCTCCCGTTGGTTCTTCTTCATAAGCGCAATGATACATACGTACCAGTATATACATAAATTCAATCAACCAAAAAATATCAAATTGCAGTTGATTTTCAAATTACAGTGATTTACGGCAATGACATGCAATCTCACCTTCGAAGAATCCTGGAAGCGACTCTCGTGCGCGACATAAAGATCAGAGTAAAAAGTATCTTCCCTCTACTTTCTTCCAATGGGTTCGGACGCGCCACAGTGATGAAAGAAACTCCAACTTTTGCCCCCTTCATCAAGCCATTTCTCCTCCAGACAATTAAATTCCTTTCATCGGCTGCTTCATCGTGTGGGTGAAATTTTGATATTGATGGGGCTGGATGGAGGAGGTAAAACTTGCTGTTTCGCATCACTGGCCCGACAGTGGTAGGGTCCAGTAATGCCGAATGATTTCAATCCCGAAGGTTAGTAATGCCGGATTCAATAATACCGAATAGAAGTAGACCCGAATAAGCTTAAGGAACTTTTGATGTGCTTGGTGGTTGGGTAATAACTCATAGTAGTTATCCGGCCTTATTTCTATTCGGCATTAATATATTTGGTATTATTCACCTTCGGGATTAAAAGTATTCGGCTTTACTGGACCCTACCGCGACAGTTACTTCTATGAATCTCTGGGGTGACTTGCTTTTGTATTTGAGTATTCTCGTCGTGATAAAGTGAATTTATACTACATTCTTCTCAAAACTGAGACATCCATCCTAGGAATTATTCATGCAGAACAAGTGATTCTCCCAAGAGAACACGAAGGGCCGAAAAATGTTTGATAGAGGTCGGGGTGGGCTGAAGGAACAATTTTTCGTTTTTTCGATCGCAATACCTCAGAAAAGTTTCCTTTTATCGTGTTGAGAAGAATTCTAAATCAAACAATATCTTCAGTTAGCGCATTGCACTCGCAGTTTGACAAACGGCTAAATCTCGACATATCAGTTTGTTGTCAATTTCTCATAATCGCGTAGCTGACAACGGTCAAAATATTACAAGTTCGTATGTAGCGTTTGGCGTATGAGGAACACAAAAAAAATCAGAGACTGCCATTTTATTCAATCCTTCAAATACACACAGGTGTGAATTCGCACCAACCACTTGAGAACATATCATTTTTTCTTTTCAAAAACTGATTTCATTCTGGCTCTTGTGTAAGTAATCAATCCAAATGCTCGTGAATTTTCTTGCACGCTACGTGAATCTGTAAATTTTCTCATCCGAATTGAAAAATGAATAATAGATCAAACTGAAAGCGTAGAATGATGTGTGTACTTTGAGGGTCTAATACAATATATCAACTCATGTATAATAAATATATCCCATGAAATAAAATGACAGTTTTCGATTCTTCTCTGTGTTCCTTATACCCGAAACTCAATATAAAAACTTATGGTATTTTGATCGTGGTCAGCTCAGTAATTATGAAAAATTGACCATAAACTGATATATCGAGATATACCCGTTTTTCCAACTCCAGGCGCGATGCGCTTATTGATAATCTCGTTTAATCTGAACTTTTCTCTCGCGTTTTTCTCACCTCAACGCAAAGCAACTGAGCTATCGCGATGAAGTAGAGAAAAAAAAAACAAATAATCGTTTTTACCGTCCACCCTAATAGAGGTACATTCAGCGTCCGGAAATTAGATGTTCCATCATACAGTCCCTGAACATGAATGGATGTACAATGGAACTAAATTCTTTCTGAGACGTATATGTTTCCTTAGGGATTTGACGTCACATGTAGAGATGTGAGAGCATTCAAATTACTTTCACATCTATGGTTACATAAAAATGTTTCTATAATATCGAAATGTTCTTGAAATTATTTGACATCGAAAGAGATCTTCAAATCTCTGTCTCAATTGAATAATCATGTGACAATGGATTATCAAATGTGAATTCAATACATCATGTTATAATGCATTGAATAATATCATTCTCAGACACATCAACCAAAGAGTCCTCTGATTAGAAAATTTTATTCAACCTCTTATTCATTCGAATGTGAAATTCAGTTGCATGAGAGTTCAGAGGCTCACTAGGATTTTCTAATCAGAACCATGTAACGTTTCGATTTGATAGAAATTTCTAAGTTATCAACATCCTCACACCTGAGCTTCAGGAGATACCAGTATACCATCCGAGTAAACATTCTGTCTGCAAAATTTGTCTGAATTCATTGAACAGCCTTAGATTTTCAGGGTATAATCTTTGATACCTTACAGTTTGGATTACGTCATCTGAATTCCAAATTTCGAAAAATAGTTCTCTTTTACCGACTGAGGAGAGACAATCTTTCACAAAATTTGGAATTCGGGCGATCTACCGCAATTCGTGAGGTATCAAAGATCATTTCCTGAGAATTTTAGACAGTTCGATGAATTCACATCAGAGAAATCTTTTGAACAAAATGTGTACTCGGATGGTACGCTTGTATCCCCTTAAAATCGGCCCCAGTTGGGAGACAAATTCGCTCGTTTTTTTTAATAAACAATTATTTTTGAAACGTTCTTTTTGCGTATTATCTTCAGAGATGTATCCATTCAATTTTATATCAAGGAAATTATACTTATTTGTACGTATACAGGCGTTATCAAGAACAAAAAAGTAAAACTCAATAATTTGATCTTTCCAAAAAGACCAAATTTTAACACACACCTTTGAGACGTTTTCCTCGGCCCTGCAAAAATTTGCAATAGGTCATGAAGTGATACTTTCAGGATCCGTCTATCAAATCCACTATGAAAATGTATTTTCCTAATGTTGTTAAATTTCAAAATGAAAATAAATTCATTTACCATCCACTTTCAGCGCATTTTTATTCATTCCTCATTGAACCGTAACTATTCTTATATTCATCTTGTTTTCATCTAAATCAAATCCAACGAATGCTGCAATTGCAATTATTCAATGAAATTTCAAATTTTTATTCATAATGTGAGCCAGTAATTTAAACGTTGGCTCCAGAATATCCACTTCGCGTGGATATAACGTGGATTTTGAATCACATTTTCGCGTGGGAGCAACATGAATCAATCGGTACATGTGGCGCCACCTTGCCAAATATTATTGTTTCGTCAACGTTGCTTCTCCGTAGTGTCGATCTTCCATCCACCATTCTTCCACGTGGTGGCGACGTTTCGAGGGGCGGACATTTCTCCGTCGCCTCCACGTTGCCTCTACGTTCTGCCACCTTCAGTCTACGTCGCATCTCCGTAACTCACGTGGATGATCCACCTTTCTTCTCCGTGGAGGCCACGGAGGTGTGCTGTACGGGCAATCGAACGTTGTATACGTACTATGAACGTTCTGGTGCTACTAGAGTAAGCATATGTACAGCACAAGTTTTTCACTGTCGCAATGTAGATCTACTAAGATCTACGTGAACAGATACATCATTTATAATATCTTCTTCTTCGTGCACTATCCTTTCATATTTCTGAGGATGTCCAGTAAGATCTGCAAAGGGTGCTCCAAAGCCGTTAAGGATCCATTATCCTGTAACTCTTGCGGCGTTATTTCTCATCCTGGGCCTTCATGTCTGTCCAGAAGTGGTCACCCGTGGCATGTTGGGATTTTGCTGGATTGCGAAATGTTGAGAACACCTGCTTTGTCATCTTCGCAGAGCGACGACCGTGACTCTGTGTTGTTATCGAACATTAGCTCGCTCTTTGACAGAAAATTTTCTGTTTTGAATGATAAGTTGGATCATTTCGAAAATAAAATTAAGGAATTGTCAACCGAAGTGTCCAATCTTAATGCGAGAGTTTGTATGCTTGAAAATGGGAGATCCGATGCTAATAATCATTCAACAATTTCTTGTGATGAAGAGGAGTTTTTCAGCGAACTGGAAGATCGTCGGAGTCGTTCTTTCAATATCATGATGTTCAATGTTCCTGAGAATTTTTCTTCAGGTTCTTCTGATCTTACTGAGGTCAATAAGGTTTTGTCAGCAATCAAACCCGATTGCTGTCATGATATACGTTTTCGTCGCTTGGGAAAACCCAATGATAATAAGGTTCGCCCCTTATGTGTGACCTTCCCGTGTAGTCGTACGCCTTTGGATATCATCAGAGGGAAGTCTGCTTACGGGGCCCTGTCAAAATCTCACTCGATCGGACTCCTCGGCAACGTGCACACTTAAGCAATCTTCGTGATCGTTTGAAAGACCTAAACGACCCGACAAAGACCATCAGATATCTCAATGGTGTACCGAAAATTGTTCCTCTACACAAAACCCGGAATCCATCATCGCAAAAACCTGTGACTCGCCCTTTAGTGTACTACCAAAACGTACGTGGCCTTCGTACCAAACTCAATGCACTTCGTTGTGCTGCGGCGGCTTCTGTCGATCATTACGACATTATCATCTTCTCTGAAACTTGGTTGACTGATGGAATTTCATCCTCTGAAATCGGCTTGGATGGTTATACTATATATAGGAAGGACAGATCTTCACTTACTAGTCATTGTTAGAGATGGGGTGGAGTTTTGATAGCGGTGAAGAGTGTCATTCCTAGTTTTGAGCTGTTCTCTGTACATACAAACGTTGAGCATCTGTTCATTAAGGCAAGATTGGGAATCTCGGATGTGATTTTGGAGCCGTCTATATCCCACCATCATCACCTGCGCATCTCTACGAAGATCACTGTAAGAGTGTGGAAGTTATTCTGAGTGCCCATCAGGATCTTTCTTTTTACCTTTACGGTGACTATAATTTACCGCATGCTTCCTGGCGTATGTCTTGCGCTGAATTATCGTGTGACTTACGTCCTGGAGCATCTTGTAATGAAGTGCAATCAGTTCAGTTTATTTGTGAATATTTTAATTTTTCTAATTTAATCTTAAAAAGTGATATTTGTAATGCTTTCGGGGTCATGCTTGACCTGCTGTTCACAAATGATATTTCTCTAGTTACGAGGTTATCTACTGAATCTCTTCTAGCTTGTGATATTCATCATCCTCCTATTGTTTCTACGCTGAGTATGGATGTAGTTAAGTTTCTTCCTAGTAACAGTGTTTCTCGTTATAATTTCCGTTTAGGTGATTATACTGCTATTTGTAATTATTTTAATCAAATTCCTTGGGACTCACTACTTGAAGGTTTGTCTGTTGATGATGCGACTGAGTGCCTATATGAACATATGTACCATGCTATTGATTTGTATGTTCCTAAGTGTTATTATCGCGGATCTAATTATCCTAGGTGGTTTTCACCCCAGTTGATTGATCTAATACGAGCAAAGAAAGTGGCGCATCGTACGTATAAAATCTCTAATTTGTTGCAAGATTACATTATTTTCTCCGATTTGCGTTCTCAATGTAAAAATCTAGTATATAAATGTTACAATGACTACGTTAGGTCAACTGAATTGCAGATCGCTGATAATGTAAAAGGCTTTTGGAACTTTGTCAACTCACACCGATCCGATAATGCTATTCCTAACAACATGTTTCTAGATGGCGTTTCAGTTAGTTCTGGGCGTGAAATTTCAGATCTGTTTGCTACTCACTTTGAATCTGTTTATGTTTATCCCAACGATCTGTTGCCTGATTTCGTATCTAATTTTCAATTGGATATTTCCGATCTTCATATTAACATTGGGGAAATATTTCTTGGGATCAATTCTCTAAGCATCAATAAAGGACCTGGGGATGACGGTATTCCTCCTTTATTCCTAAAATCTTGCAGCTATATATTATCACGACCCTTATGGCTAATCTTCAATGCTTCCTTATCTTCAGGTCATTTTCCATCTCGCTGGAAAAATAGTCTGATTATACCGATTTTCAAGGCTGGCAGCAGATCTGATGTGAGAAACTATAGACCAATATCAATTATAAGCGTGATTCCAAAATTATTTGAATCTTTAGTAACTGATAAATTATCTCCTCTATGTTCTAGCATCTTCTCTGACATGCAACATGGCTTTGTGCCTGGTCGCTCAACAGGCACCAATTTGTCTATTTATTGTAATTATGTTTCGAGGGTTCTGGATGATAACAGTCAAGTTGATACTGTTTATACGGATTTCACCAAAGCCTTCGACACTGTTGATCATAACGTTCTTTTATCTAAATTAAATCATCTTGGTTTCCGTGGTAATATTCTTATTTGGATAAGGAGCTATTTGATGAATCGAACCCAAACTGTCAAAATTAAAAACTTTACCTCAAGGACTATCAATGTTTGCTCAGGCGTTCCGCAAGGGTCGCATTTGGGACCACTGCTTTTTACACTTTTTATTAATGATATTGGCAACAACTTCAAATTTGCGAAGCATTTAATTTTTGCGGATGATTTGAAATTGTTCATGAAAATTTCGTCATACGCTGATGCCATTGCTCTGCAGTCGGATTTGTATGAATTGGAATCATGGTGTTCCTTGAATAAATTGAAGCTGAATATAGTGAAATGTAAAGTTATGAGACTGTCGCGCAAATTGCAGCCCATTACCTTCTCTTATGAGTTGAGTGGCTCAAGCTTGGAGGTTGTGCAGAATATGCTCGATTTAGGTATTACGTTCGATTCCAAGCTTAATTTTACTTTTCACTATCATAATGTGGTGAACACAGCTATGAAGCAGCTCGGTTTTTTGAAGCGTATGTCTGCTGACTTCAAGGAGCCCTCAACATTGATAACGTTATACAATGCTCTCGTGAGACCTAACTTAGAATACGCGACTCACATTTGGTCTCCTCATCATGACAAATATTGTAAACTTATCGAGAGAGTTCAGCATAGATTTTTACGATTTTTGGCTTTCAAAAATCATACCCCATGGCTATATCCTGCCATGATTATGGTCCGTTGATGGGGTTGTTCAACATGAACACTCTCGAAACTCGTAGAATGATCAATGATTTGGTATTCATTTTCAAAATAATCAATGGTCAAATCAATTGCCCTGAACTTCTCTCTCTCTTAAATTTCAATGTACCCTCCAGGTCTCTTAGGAACCCATTACTTTTCAATGTTCCTATGTTTAAGTCGCAATTCTTTTATACTGACCCAGTAAATCGAATTTGTTGTTTAGCAAATACTTATAGAGATGAGTTGGATTTCTTTTCTGGATCAGTTTCAGTATTCAAGACTTCTGTCTCTAGAGCATGTTCTAGTAGGTGTGTGAGATTGTAATATTCTTATACTCGTTATTTATCCTGTACAGGATGTTATATTTTGTACTATGTCTTTTTGTAATCCGTCTGTTCACTTTATATGATTTCTTTTTTTTTATTTTTATTTTATCTGTTAAATTTTCACTGTATTGTATCAATAATTTGGTCACTAAAGGGCGTTATTGCCCGTTGAATAAATAAATAAATAAATAAATAAATAAATAAATAAATTTATTATTGAGCAAGGGCTTTCACTCAGGAATCGATTCTACGTTAACGATAGTTATTCCCAATAAGTCCGCTGATTTCAATTAATTCCGTACTTATTCTTCAACTTATTGCTTCGATTCTCTGTAAGTCGGATTTGTTCACTTTCATAATTTCAATGAGCCATGCATTGAATTGTCGAGTTCCATAATTGGCACTCGATTTGGAATCGATTTCGGGTCTTGAAAACTCAGTGATTCCCGAGTGAAAGCCCCCCCGTATTTGGACAGATTCACTTCAATTTAATCATCTCAGATCTAAATTGCCTTTTCTCGGGAATTCTTCCATTACAGTATTAATTTTTCCATAGATTTAGTTAGAAAACAAACTCACGGAATACAGCATTGTAAACATTTTTATCGGTGCTTTGTTTAGTTTTTCCTCTACCGCAAGCCGTTGAGTTTTTTTTTCAAGTTCTCAATTACAATGATTTCAGTGAGTAGACGACGAACCATTTCATTGGGTCTCTTGCACCATTCTCTCATCATGGGATGAGTCCTCTGATCAATATATATACCTGATGCGGGCATCAGCTCGAACTGTTAATGTAAAATATAAAAACTTTTTATGTGAATACGAGGATGAATAGATTGAAAAACGTCAGAGATATAATTGACTCACTGATGAATCATTTTCACTCACCATCAATTTACGTGACTTTCTTGCAAATTCTTTTTTTTGTTGGGTTGGTTGCAGAATTTCGCGCAATGCTGATTCTGAAATTTCTCTGGTGATTGATACACTATTTTTAGCAGTATCTTCAGGACTCGCAATGGGTGAGTCTGGTCTTTCGCGACTAGATGTCTCATTGTCAGGGCATTTTTCACAAGATGTAGGATCTTGGATATCATAAGATGTCGATGGTACTGCACTATTGATAATATCTATAAGTGATCAAAATTCGAAATATATAATACCAATGAATTCGTAGTTTCTCAGAATTGGAGCCTAATTTACGAGCACTCAAACACACTATAATTTTGTCACTTTTCAATGTATTTGTTAAGAAGACGTTCAATGATATATTAAAAAAGGATGAGTTGTGAAAGAATGCCATATATGTCAAGTAAATACATAACCTAATATAACAGTTGATTCAAATAAACGATTAATGGTTACCTGATACAGTTGGCAATTCATTAAAATGGTTCTGGAATGCAGTATTTTTGTGCTGTTCGGCTTTTGTCTCTTTATTTGCTTTCTTTATTGATTTCATAGTCTCAACGCATGTAGAATCTGATTGTGGTTTGGTAAACGTCAACTCACCAGAACTGTTGACAGGTAGGCCTTCGAGCCATTCCTTATAATCTATATCTCAAATCAATTATCAGTTCATATTTATGAAATAATCATCACACTAAGAGAAAAATGCATATGCGCAAACATACAGACCTCCATAGCACCAAGAAAATAGTTGATACATTTCAATTTCACGAGTATTCCGTTATTCCCATGATTACTTATGGTCATCCAAAATCCAGTCATCAGGAGCAATTAAATGCTCATTTGTACAATGAAATATATTGAAATTAATCAAATACCTTTTTGGCACTAAATATCGTTGAATGGTTCTATTTGATGATTATATTTATATAATATACGGTGAAAATGACGAATCATAAAGACTATTCACGTGAAAATCAGTTATCGATAAATATCGAACTCAATATCAGGATTTACTCAAGATAATATATGCATTGAGCGAACATACCGCTTAATTCCAAAAGTTTTCCTGTACATTTTCTTTTCCCATATTTTACTTGAACTGTATCTCCTTTCTTGATATTTTTCGAATTCATTATATCTTTGGTTGGCAGTACCGTTTTGGATTTTTCTTCTTCCCAAAACACGAGAGAATACATTTTGATAATGTATTACGATAAATCTGAAAAAAATAAGTATACATAGTTCGTATAGTTTGATGCACTGCAAAATACAATTCACGGATAAGAATAGCATTTAAAATTGAACGATATTTATTTCATACCTTATATTGACGAAACAACGAGAGGCCTAAAAAAGTTAGAAATTTTTGAACGAAAAAATTTATTTCCATACTTGATAATCTCTCTCTCTTAAATTTCAATGTACCCTCCAGGTCTCTTAGGAACCCATTACTTTTCAATGTTCCTATGTTTAAGTCGCAATTCTTTTATACTGACCCAGTAAATCGAATTTGTTGTTTAGCAAATACTTATAGAGATGAGTTGGATTTCTTTTCTGGATCAGTTTCAGTATTCAAGACTTCTGTCTCTAGAGCATGTTCTAGTAGGTGTGTGAGATTGTAATATTCTTATACTCGTTATTTATCCTGTACAGGATGTTATATTTTGTACTATGTCTTTTTGTAATCCGTCTGTTCACTTTATATGATTTCTTTTTTTTTATTTTTATTTTATCTGTTAAATTTTCACTGTATTGTATCAATAATTTGGTCACTAAAGGGCGTTATTGCCCGTTGAATAAATAAATAAATAAATAAATAAATAAATAAATAAATTTATTATTGAGCAAGGGCTTTCACTCAGGAATCGATTCTACGTTAACGATAGTTATTCCCAATAAGTCCGCTGATTTCAATTAATTCCGTACTTATTCTTCAACTTATTGCTTCGATTCTCTGTAAGTCGGATTTGTTCACTTTCATAATTTCAATGAGCCATGCATTGAATTGTCGAGTTCCATAATTGGCACTCGATTTGGAATCGATTTCGGGTCTTGAAAACTCAGTGATTCCCGAGTGAAAGCCCCCCCGTATTTGGACAGATTCACTTCAATTTAATCATCTCAGATCTAAATTGCCTTTTCTCGGGAATTCTTCCATTACAGTATTAATTTTTCCATAGATTTAGTTAGAAAACAAACTCACGGAATACAGCATTGTAAACATTTTTATCGGTGCTTTGTTTAGTTTTTCCTCTACCGCAAGCCGTTGAGTTTTTTTTTCAAGTTCTCAATTACAATGATTTCAGTGAGTAGACGACGAACCATTTCATTGGGTCTCTTGCACCATTCTCTCATCATGGGATGAGTCCTCTGATCAATATATATACCTGATGCGGGCATCAGCTCGAACTGTTAATGTAAAATATAAAAACTTTTTATGTGAATACGAGGATGAATAGATTGAAAAACGTCAGAGATATAATTGACTCACTGATGAATCATTTTCACTCACCATCAATTTACGTGACTTTCTTGCAAATTCTTTTTTTTGTTGGGTTGGTTGCAGAATTTCGCGCAATGCTGATTCTGAAATTTCTCTGGTGATTGATACACTATTTTTAGCAGTATCTTCAGGACTCGCAATGGGTGAGTCTGGTCTTTCGCGACTAGATGTCTCATTGTCAGGGCATTTTTCACAAGATGTAGGATCTTGGATATCATAAGATGTCGATGGTACTGCACTATTGATAATATCTATAAGTGATCAAAATTCGAAATATATAATACCAATGAATTCGTAGTTTCTCAGAATTGGAGCCTAATTTACGAGCACTCAAACACACTATAATTTTGTCACTTTTCAATGTATTTGTTAAGAAGACGTTCAATGATATATTAAAAAAGGATGAGTTGTGAAAGAATGCCATATATGTCAAGTAAATACATAACCTAATATAACAGTTGATTCAAATAAACGATTAATGGTTACCTGATACAGTTGGCAATTCATTAAAATGGTTCTGGAATGCAGTATTTTTGTGCTGTTCGGCTTTTGTCTCTTTATTTGCTTTCTTTATTGATTTCATAGTCTCAACGCATGTAGAATCTGATTGTGGTTTGGTAAACGTCAACTCACCAGAACTGTTGACAGGTAGGCCTTCGAGCCATTCCTTATAATCTATATCTCAAATCAATTATCAGTTCATATTTATGAAATAATCATCACACTAAGAGAAAAAATGCATATGCGCAAACATACAGACCTCCATAGCACCAAGAAAATAGTTGATACATTTCAATTTCACGAGTATTCCGTTATTCCCATGATTACTTATGGTCATCCAAAATCCAGTCATCAGGAGCAATTAAATGCTCATTTGTACAATGAAATATATTGAAATTAATCAAATACCTTTTTGGCACTAAATATCGTTGAATGGTTCTATTTGATGATTATATTTATATAATATACGGTGAAAATGACGAATCATAAAGACTATTCACGTGAAAAATCAGTTATCGATAAATATCGAACTCAATATCAGGATTTACTCAAGATAATATATGCATTGAGCGAACATACCGCTTAATTCCAAAAGTTTTCCTGTACATTTTCTTTTCCCATATTTTACTTGAACCGTATCTCCTTTCTTGATATTTTTCGAATTCATTATATCTTTGGTTGGCAGTACCGTTTTGGATTTTTCTTCTTCCCAAAACACGAGAGAATACATTTTGATAATGTATTACGATAAATCTGAAAAAAATAAGTATACATAGTTCGTATAGTTTGATGCACTGCACAATACAATTCACGGATAAGAATAGCATTTAAAATTGAACGATATTTATTTCATACCTTATATTGACGAAACAACGAGAGGCCTTGAGAAATCAAAAGATTCAGATTCCTTGAATTTTATCGAGTACCTTGCAAAATTCAAAATATTCTGTGCTGCATATATCCACTTGAAATGTTTGCAACTGAATAACGTTGATGAATGACAGTTATAACCTGTCGCGACAGGTTTACAGAATGATTGAAAACTCAGCTTCGGTTTATATTAAAGAGATGATATTCCATGAAAAAATCACAATGCCGATTTATTTCTACAATCCAATCGCAATACCGGTTTAATGTATTTTAGTAATAGTCTTCTCCACAAGATGTAAAAAACGACAGAAACTCACGATGATTAACAACGACGTCATCAACTACGAACGATTAGCAGTGCCGGACCAAGTTGCCAACTCAAGAGAAGGACGCGATGTTCATTGATCAAGTCTCTTGGAAAATCAAGTGCGATTGTCTGTTCGAAAAGAATACACCAATGAACATCGCGCTCTGCTTTCGAGTTCAATTTGGGTTCACGCAAGCGTGAAGAAAACAAAATGGCGAGGCTGCGTGAATCCACAGCGCGTTCATCTGCGAATGGAATTAAATGAAAAGGAATCTACGCGCAAAGTGTTTGCAAAGGCTTCGCATTCTTTTTCGAATCCGCGGTCCATGTATTATACGATCGTGTTGATATTTCCCGCTCGTGACCAAATTTAATCATAAATTTGACTCACTACACTGAGGTGCATACTCGGGATATCTTTGCGCTTTGTTATAATTGTTAATCAGAACATTCAGAACCAGAGAGTAAATGTGATAAACGTGAACATTGTATACACCGCACATATAGCAATTTCCATACTCCTGCTGCGAAGTATCTATAAGCCTGGTGGAGGACTCCTATTTTTCTGCAGGTGCCTCCAAGTATTGATTATAATTTCCGAATATGTCTTCTCATAAAAAACTCAAATTTTAGGATCATTCGAAGAGTAGTCGATATAGAATTCTCAAAGATATTGAAAAAATGGACGATGAGAATGATGATTCAACCTCTTCGTCAAACGATCAAACTCGGTGAGGAAACTTTAATTTTTTTCTCAAATTTTAATTACCAATATGTATTGATAGGATATATGAGCCAATGCTACCCTTGCATATTCAACTGAATAACTTGATAAAGCTTTATGTGAATAAATGAGTCATAATACCTAATTGAATTTCATGGAATTGATCCCACCAAACAGAATTTGTTACAGTATCATAATTATAATGTAATTTCGAAATTACATGCGATGTAACCTGTTCGTTACATGCAATGGACAGGTAACGTGTAATTTCACACTTATGAAAAGTAACCGTAATGTCACTATAACGTAACATTTTTGTATACATGTATCAATACATATACATGTACTTCTCATGTCAATTCTATGTAAGATCCATTCATAAAAACTGAAGTCAACGATTAACTGAAATTGTTGCCCTTCCAATACGCAACATTATTATATTGAATTATTTTAATTTTGGAATTATGTTTTGTTGAAAATATATAAAATTTGAACTTCATTTATTTAAAAAACTCAACGTAAGTGATATGGATGCATTTACAGGAAAAATGACAGTCACGATGATATGACAGATGGCAATCATTATAATTCTGAACCTGATCTGGTTGAACAGTCCACGTCTGAAGGTAGTAAAAATGATCAAGAGCTGTATGAGGATAATCAAGGAGATTCAGACAATGTATCACGTATGTGTATCTTTGTAAATCTCATATGACATCAGTATATATCAAGTCACAAATCAAATAAGAGATGTTCCGTGAATCCGACTCAATGAAAAGTACTAAAAATCAGTGAATTGCACTGGAATTTTCGTACCAAGTCAGTCCTTTTCACTGATTTGGGTTCAGAGGGTAGGAGGTAATTTCGAAGTTTGCGCCTTTTTTTGAATGAAAATTTTATATTTCAGAAAACGATCATGAAATAGATGTTAATGAATTCAACGATGATTTTGAAGAAGAGTTTTATCAATTGACTGACTTCGATAGTGACTCTAAAACGGATTTTTCTGATCCCTGCGATAATTTGTTTGATAAGGGTAATTTACCACTTTATCCGGAAGCTCCCATAACAGTTCAAGAAAGTCTCGTGTGTATACTGCACTTTGTATTCCGACACTGTGTAACAGGCGCGCTTCTAGCTGATTTACTAAATCTAATTGCAATTCATTGTCGTGAACCAAATTATTGTAAAGTAAGCTTGTATCAATTTAAGAAATATTTCGCTCATAGCCATACACCTTTGATTAGACATTATTATTGTGATCGTTGTTTGCAAAAAATACCAAATATCGGGGATCCTTGCTCTTGTAGTCAGGCAAGAGAAAAATTTTCATATTTCATAGAAATCCCTCTTATCCCACAACTTGAGGCGTTATTTCGACGTGCTGGTTTTTATGATCAGGTGAAATATCGTTTCATGAGAAACATTATTCCTGGTCACTTAAGAGATATTTATGATGGCGACGTGTATCAACGAATGATGAATCATAATGGTTTGTTATCGAAACCAAACACAATAACATTCACGATGAATACAGATGGCGTCTCTGTATTCAAATCGTCACAATATACTATATGGCCCATCTACTTCATCATAAATGAACTACCTTACGCGGACAGATTCAAACCAGAAAACGTTCTATTATGTGGACTTTGGTTTTCAGAAAGTAAACCCATCACACAGCTGTACCTTGAATCACTTCATCAAAGTTTAATTCAATTAGCGAATAGTATTCATATACAAGTTTTTGATGAGCTCATAAAAGTAAGAGCATTCGTTATTTGTTGTACGTGTGATTTGCCAGCTAAGGCTCATTTTCTAAACATGGTTCAATACAACGGGAAATTCGGAAGCCAGAAGTGCAAGCAAGAGGGTCTTTATTTAACGTCTGATAAAGTTCAAGTATACCTTTACGAACCAATAAACCTCAGAACAGAAAATGAAAGCATTTCACATGTGCAACAAGCGAATGCAATTAGAAAACCTCCCAAGTAGCAACCGAACGTTGTATATGTACTATGAACGTTCATAGTATATCTAGATATACTATGAATGTGCATAGTATATATACAACATTCTGATGCTACTAGGGCTGTATGTGGGGTCAAAGGGTTAACAATAATGTCATCCATGGTCCATAACTACATCAGAGCAACTGCAGTGAATACAATGCATTGTGTGTATGAAGGTGTTATAAAACTATTAATGAATTTATGGTTCACACAGAAATTTTCACAACAACCTTATTCATCATTCAACATGCTCCCCCTTGTAGATCAGCGTTTGAAATCTATCAGTCCGCCATCATTTGTACCGAGATTACCAAGATCCATAGAAAAACTTGTCAATTATTGGAAGGCACATGAGAGAAAAACATGGTTCTTCTATTATTCAATGCCAGTCTTACATGACATGCTACCTACACAATATTTTGACCATTACAAATCACTCGTGTTTGGCATATTTTTATTGAATCAGGACAGTGTATCACGTGCCATGATTGATGTAGCTGATCAAGTATTGAATGAATTTGTCAAGAGGTTCGAAATATTATACGAATTAAAGTACATGTCCAATGTTGTACACCAATTGAGACACCTACCCCAAAATGTGAGAGATTTTGGGCCTTTGTGGGTAACTTCATGTTTTCCTTTCGAAGATCTGAATGGTCGCTTTAGAAAGTTTGTACATGGAAGTAATTCACCACAGTTACAAATTTCTGTCGCTTTCAAATCTTTCAACATTGCGCAGTCAATCATTAGACATAAATTCTAATGCGTACAAGTTTTGTGAACAATTATTCTCGAAACGCCACTTTAAATGTAATCTCACAAAAAACGGAGCATATATTGTTGGAAAATGCCGGAAAATATCTCATGAAACAGAAATTCTGAAACAAATGTTTTCAAATCATGGCATTGGAGGTTCGGCGTTTTTTGAATTTCATAGATATTACAAGGGTAAATACTTATATACCTAAAAAAATTATAATCCTAAATTACTTTCAAAATCTTTTTGCGTGAAATATAAAAATAGAAATACTTGTGAAATTTGAATTATTGAAAGATTTATCAGAGTCACGGATTGCGATTGTATTGATTTATGTAATTGTTTAGGTGATAGTTATGCGATTGTTTCTACACTAGCCCTTCCCTGGTGAAAATCGAACGTGCTTGAAACACCGTCAAAGCGTGCAATAAAGTGCAGAAGCGTTTGTGAAAAGTTTCGACCGCCAAATGATTCTAAGGCAAATTTGGTTGAGCGTGCTATCACATTTCATTGAACGTCCAACGCACCCTTCTTACTGAACACTCTTCTCCAACTCTTCAATAACTCTTTCCTGACGTTTACGATGTTTCGGTAGTGAAGGTTTTCAACACGCTTATAGGACTTCCCTTGTATATATATATGTTTTGATTGATTGAGAATTATATGATTTTGAGGTTGGAATGTTTAGAGGGTATTCTTTACCTTTTATACCAGTTGTTAAGCTAAGAAATTGTATTCGTATTCAAGATACATTTACCAATATAATTACTAAACAACAATTGTTTTGAATTATCGAACTGTAATCTGATGATGTTTGATATGTGCAAGTTAATTAAATTCTTTTGCACATTTAATGATTACACATGGGATATTGAAATTGATTTGTAAACTTTCAGGATGAAAAATCATTTTAATTCAATGAGAAAGATTGAATTTAAAGCACATTCCCTTATGACACAGTTCATCAGGGAAATAAAGTTCCAATTTTTCAATCACTGATGTTAGCCTAGCGGTAAAGGACTTTCTCCCGAGTTCAGAAGTTCTTGGTTCGATTCCCCTTTGCAAATTCTTTTTTTTTTACTTTCTTTGGGCTCACTTTCATGCACGCTTTACATCCGCCAAATGACTCCTCCGAAACGCTCCTGATACTTTGAATTGACCCTTCGATTATTCTTATAGGACTCTCTAACAACGTCTTTGTAACTCTTCCCAGAACGCTCCATTTTCACCAGGGTTGATCAATGCTTCGATATTACTATCAATCATTCGAAAATTCCATTCGTACATATGATGCAGATTCCAAATGATATAACAACGATTCCAGTTGATGTGAATGATTTCCAACAAGTGTGTTTTTATATGCAAATCGAAGATGTACAAAGAATATATATTGCGGAACCCGTGAACTCAAGGGAATTTGAATAGGATGACACACGAATTTGTGTAAACGAGCCGAAGTCTATTCTTGTTGCTACCCGCGATTAGAAAAATCAAAAACATTTTTTACGTATCAATGTTACGAAATTTCGTATTATGTCAACACATATGTGACCATATCTATTACTATCTTTATCACAGAATACAGGATCATTTTTTATACAAAATTTTGTACTTTTTTTTAGCAGTGCAGTAGCAATATTTCCTATTGAAGCAGCTATTAAAATCGCTGTGATAATGAAAATATAGCTACCGTAACTAAAAACCGTACTTGCGCTCATTTTCAGCTGCGGCTTGTCTTCTAGTGTAGTGTACTACAGAGAACAAATGTTTTGTTTTGAAATATGAGTTAGACATCTTATATTGTAATCTAATTTCTCAAATTCGTCATTTCCAATGTTCATTTATTCATAAGTGATATATATTATAAGAAACGAATCTAATACATAACGAATAAATTTACTTCATCAGGAAAAAAACCGGAAAAAGATTTCAAATTTTGTATTTTCAAATGGTAATTTCATTATTTTATAAAATTATTTATAATTTTATATTTCATGGAAATTCATCATGAATAAAATTCATTCTAACTCATAATAGTATGTGATCAACTTGATTCTTTGTATTCCTAAAAACCCCAAGTAAATCAACCCCATAAATTCAACAGTGACGGATAATACTTGCACATAAACATTTACGAAAAACTTTGAAAGTTTCATGGGACATATAAAATTTGCAAATGGTCTGAGTACATGAACTAATCCATATTATGAAGATGATACCTAGCGGCGTGGCAGCAGCCGAATAGTTTATGGCAAACTGCGGGCAAACGTTTCAATTCAATAAAAATATCTGTACAAAGCAATATTTTGTTTGAATTTAAGCGTTTGCCTGTAGTTTGTCATAAACAATTTGGCTACTGCCAACGCCGCTGGCATCCCCTTCATATTTGAAAACAAATCATATCGATGTATTCATTTGGCAAATCTTTGCGGTGAGGATTTTAGGTTTGTCAGATGACCTCAATATCAACATAATATATAAGATGATAAAATATTCATAATTTTGTCAGTATATATTCATACTCTCGACAGACTTTGTGTCCCAATTGCTAAAGTCTCGGAAGAGTATGCACCAATACGAACCCATGAATTGTTTTGAAAAGGTTTATCATTTACAAACCAATCTTTGTGATGAGTCATATGACTGCTGGCTCCAGAATCCTTAAACCAAGAATTCATATAGCTACCACTACTTTGAATAGATGCAAAAGCTTCGATGATTAGCGCCTTTCCTTGAGGTTTTCTTCCGTTTTCTGCTGTTGAAGTATCATCTTTTTCACTATAACATTCATTTGCCCAATGACCAGGCTTATTACATTTATGACATCTTCCAGGCTTCCAATTTTTCTTCTTATTACTGGCACCTTTTCCTTTGTGGCTGTGCATTTGTCAAGTAAGTGCATTTTCATCACGCTGGGATAACCTTATTTCCTCGTTGATTAACCTGGACGTCAAGTTTTTTTTGTTCGTTCTGCTTCTGACGTTGATTCCCATTCACTTATAAAATGATCAAATCTAGGTGGTAAAGTTAACAATATTTTAGTCATCATCATTTTATCTATCGTCTCACTCATGATTTTGAGCCTGTGTGCTATTTCCTCGAGCTTAGCAATGTGAATAGCTATATCGTCAGATGGATCCTTACTTACGGTGAACCACTTCTGTTGTACCATGTGAATTGTTGCTTGTGATTTTTGTTCATAAACACTGGTGAGTTTGTCCCACCCTAACAGCACAATGTGTCTCTGGGACGTTTTCTGAACGTTCTGAAAACCTCTCCTACGTTCTATAAACCTTCCATAAACGTTCCAGTGGCACGTTGTGCTGTCTGGGCACATACCTTTAGCCGTTTCACAATTGATAATATGTATCATAGGCTGTTCTGCAACAGTTGTGACAATAACTTCTTGCGCTAAAGCATCATTTTCATGCCATAATGTAACTTTCGCTCCATTTGCTGCAATAGTAGTGAATGTCGTAGATGCCGATCCTGTAGCAGGAGCTTCTGGAAAAGGGTTGGTACCATCTACTACGTCCCATACACCATGTGATTTCATAATCACTTTTATCTGAAATTTCCGTATATTCCAGTTCTCTATATTTTGGAGCTTGGTTACTCTTATCAATTAACTCTCCATGACTTCAATATTGAGGATTAATTTTCACTTCATTTGCACAGATTGGCCGGAATAACTTCAAAGACGAAAAATCTGGATACCTTTCATTTCAAAGTGAAAAAATTATAAATATATTCTTCTACGTCGTGATTACGTGATCTACGGCTCATAACCTGTTAGAATATTAGTTATACGATCCATTTCCACTCTGATTCATCTCTAATAAACAAATTTATTAATAAAACACAATGATCGTTGTAACGTACACAATTTGTTGTCAAGGTTACATAGATTTTTTTTTTATCTTTTGTAAAACATAAAGTAAACGAAACTTGATCAACAATGAACAAAACCCTATATCATATTATAGAAACATAATTTCAACAAGAATAATCAGAGTTATCCATCATAAAGTGAATTGTAAGTGATACTGAACATTTTACTTCATATCAAAGTTTTCGATAATGCAAGTACTCATCGAATTCGTGGACTGTATTTCCTCTCGTTTCACTCTTTGGTGTTTTTACTTTTCACACTCATTTCTGTCATGTATTTTTCAAAATATTCTTTCCCTTCAGGCGTTAGAAACTTCAACAAAGCCTTCAAATCTTGTATTTTTTCTGCACTTATTCCTTTTTGTTCGGTGGGTGGAGCATTTCTTAAATCATCATATACAGGGTGTCCCATTTTAATCTTTAAATGCAAATATCTCAAAAATATGCATCTGAAACCAAAAGTACTTCATACCAAAGTTGTTATACAAAGAGGGGGCCACAAAACTACGATATCAGTTTCATCATAGATGGCGTTATGATCGATTAAAATGGGGTCAACATCATTTTTTTTGACGGGAACCCCCACTTTTTATTGCATATCTTGATTCTACGCGAAAAACTGAGTAACTTTTGCTTGAAACGTTTTTCTAAATTTTTGAAGATGGCGCCACAATCGATGAAAAATAAAGTCCATGAAACAATAAACAGTCTATGCGGATATCTTGAGGAATGCATCCAAGAGCCGAAATATCTCATTCGAAAGTTGTTGTTAAGAGAGGGGACGACACAATGGTGATATCAGTTCCATAGTAGATGGCGCTGTGGTCGGTAAAAATGAGGGCAACTTCAATTTTCCAAATGGAAACTCCTACTTTTTATCGCATATCATGATTCTATGCGAAAAAATGAGGAATTCTTGTTTGAAACATTTTTCCTAAATTCTTGAAGATGGAAACGGTGAAAAATGAGGTCGATGAAAAAGTTCTACTGCAATATGTGTGAAGCAACGCTCAACAAACAAATCAAAACAATAATAATTTCAGAGAAGGAATCGAACACAAAACACAATAAATGTCATGTCCAAAACATTTTAAATGACTTTAATTCAATGTTTTGGAAACGACATTAGTGTTGCTGCGAGCCGCAAAACAAGCCGTAACGAATTTTAGATTTCAAATTATCTGGATTGAAAGTGAACTCTTTTCGAGTCAACCAAATTGGTTTGAAATTCAGTTTAATGAACCCTCAACTGAATTTCAAGGTTTGAACTGGAATATAATTTTATGGATACGAGTTTTAAATTAGTTTATATTCGAGCCGGTTCCGAGCCGACATTTCGAGCTGGACCTATACTGTTTTTGATGCATGAACCGGTTGAAAATTCAAATACACGGACCTCATTTCCCACCGTTTCTATCTTCAAGAATTCGGGAAAAATGTTTCAAACAAAACTTCCTCATTTTTTCGCGTCGAATCATGATATGCGATAAAAAGTAAGAGTTTCCATTTGAAAAACTGAAGTTGACCTAATTTTCACCGACCACAGCGCCATCTACTATGGAACTGATATCGCCATTGTGTTGCCCCCTCCCTTAACAACAACAACATTCGAATGAGATATTTTCGGCTCTTGGATGCATTCCACAAGATATACGCATATTGTTTCATTGACCTTATTTTTCATCGATTGTGGTGCTATCTTCAAAAATTTAGGAAAGCGTTCCAAGCAAAAGTTACTCGGTTTTTCGTGTAGAATCAAGATATGCAATAAAAAGTGGGGGTCCCCGTTCAAAAAAATGATGTTGACCCCATTTTAATCGATCATAACGCTATCTATGATGAAGCTGATATCGTAGTTTTGTGGCCCCCTCTTTGTATAACAACTTTGGTATGAAGTACTTTTGGTTTAAGATGCATGTTTTTGAGATATTTGCATTTAAAGATTAAAATGGGACACCCTATATAACTGACTTGTCGATAAAATACGTCTTTGGAGTGCTCTTATAATTTTCATAAACATCAACATTACCGTTTGGATAATATTCAATTATCACAGCTTTTGTAATCTTCAGGTCTTTCGGAATTTTATATCTACCCTGCATTACAGATTCAAAATCTTTCACGAGACAGTTCTCTCGTTTCACTATAGTAAAAGGCGGACTTCTAGGATTTCTGATTAATTCGATGTACTCTTCCTCAGTTTCAATAGTTTCTACCATTTTTTTCTTTTGACCGTACACGCCGAAATTCCTATCACACTGGCAATATGAGTGTCCCTTAACGGGAAACAAATGATGAATGGGAACTTGAAATTTCTGTGACAAGAGTGATAAGAACACCATCACTGTGTAATTCTTATTTTGTCCGCCGCATGAATCAGGGAACAGAAATATCTTATTGTAACAACGCAACTTGAATGATTCCAAAATGACATGCAGCAGGAAATTGCACACCGTGTTTCCGCCTTTTTTTAAGGATCCTCCCATGAAAAAAAACATTGAGCTTGGTGATACACTACCAGTGGGGACATGAACGTGAACGTTAAATATATGAAGCCAAATCAACCGTAAATAAAACTGAGCCGAAACCGGAAGTTTCGGTCCAAAATCGAATTCGAGGCATAAGTGTTCTCCACAAGTTGCTAACATTGTGTCCTTCAAATTTTTATGTGCTTCAATTTTTCGTTCGTGCTCTTTCGCAGCTGGTTCATTTTGCTTCCCGAGTTTCTCATTCTCATAACATTCGTCGCAACAATCCGTTCTGGGAACATCAAATGTGAAATTTACAAAATGATTAAAATATTTAGAATGCGTAGATTCTGTTAGTGGAACTTCATCATTTCCAGTTTCGGATGTGTAGTGATCAAGAAATTTTTCATATAAACCCGTTAAACTCAAATGACCATCACAAAAATAATTCAATTCCGAAGTCGTATAATGCGATTTTGAATGAGAAAGACTTTAGCAGTGCTGAAGAATAAGCCTTTTCAGATCATTGGTTAATGTTGTAAAATGATCAAAAGTTTTCCCACGCATATCCTGAAGGCCTTCATCATTTTTCAGTTTATTTTGGACCGTCATTAATCGAGCTCTTTTGATACCAATGACTGCGAGTAAGAAACTTTGACAAATTTCGAATTTACCATGAGCTTGAAACAGATGAGGAAAATAGTAATGCCATCGTACATATTTTACTGAGTCATTACCATAGAGATATAAGACTAGAGGAGGCAAGTATGGAGATTTCACATAAGTGGAAACGTTATTGAAATAAACAGAGAGAAGAAATGAAAGGTGCAAGCGTGTCACTCTCTTTCATTCGATACGTAATGAATGAAAGACAGTGACACTATGGCACCCTCATATCTCTTCTCTCTGTTTATTGCGATGACGCGATCAGCCCCAGCATGCCTCCTCTAGTCTTATATCTCTATGGTCATTACCAGCAGCAGACTCTGTATGCTTCATCAGTGTGTTTGAAAAACATTTTGTGACACATAATCCCCAAGTTTCCAAAAAGTATCGTGCACTTTTTTCTGGTGCTGGCTCTCAATTTTCAAGAAGCATTTCCCGACATTTTCTTCCACAGCAAAGGACGATATCCCGAAATTCTCTCGCAGGCACGGTTTTCCCCGTTGATGAAGATTTGTATTCTTTTCCCTACAGAATTCAAAAGCAACAGTATAAATCTATGGAAACATCCATACAGCACTAATGTCTCACAGAATATCACAGAAATATTCTGGAAATATTGAAACGTCTCAGTATCCATAAGCACACCAGTTCAAAAAGAGTTTGTGAGAAATTCATTTGGAACTATGAAAATCCAAAATGCACGCATTGAAAACTTTTTCTCAACTTTAGTGCTGTGTCGTTAATACCTCAAAAATATTACAGAGATATTCTGAAGACATTGAGGCTTCATATACTGGAAAACATACTTTTCTGAAATGGGATCAACAGAAAATTTTGTTATTCCAACAAGATTTTAGTTTTCTCAACTAACCCTTTGGTATTGAAAATAAAAATGATTCCTGGAAAAGAAGGTCGGTCAAATTCTTTTGTTCGAACCACAGAAGTTTTGCTGGGATAACAACATTATTTTCTTGATGACATTTCGGAAACATTATTTTGTTGTTTTTTACAAAACATTTTTTCAAGTGTAGTGCACCTAATGCAACAAACACAACAAATCACATTTCTTTTGTACAGATAATTTCTTGTAGCTGCATTCACTGAATGAGTATCGTTATATAATAACATTGTAGTTATTTTGAGTAATTATCTACACGGCACATGTCCCAGATGAACTCCCGTTATGTTAGTTCCGAAAGAATTCGTAATGAATTCTTGAGAATTCTCAAAAAATTCTCCTTGAATACCAGAGATTCATAAAGCATCTATTATAAACTATCATAACAGAGACTTTTGAAGAATCTCACAATGGATTCATAAAGGATCCTTCACGACCACATCGAGGCAAGCGTTCTGTGTCGCTATTGATAAAACTCGTATAGGCAGCTACTTTTAAATGTTAGCACAATTCAATTCCTAATCTACTTAAATGTATGTTTTGCAGATTTAATGGGAATTTACACTTTCGACATGAGGCATTATAAACAGGACTTCAATACCAAAATATTGAGTAGGGGGTATTTTGATTTTCACGTTTTATTTTGGGTTCAAAATTTTTAATCAGATACATACTTGGTTTCGAGATTGTTTTGCGATATTACGTTTCCATGAACTTCCATTCCTTGTTCTTTTTCGGCCTTTTTGTGATTTTTTCGGACTTTGCATTTTCTCATCACGCATATTTATACGTTAATGAATGATGAATTATCAATTACTTCAGAAACATTATGAAGAAAAAAACAACACTACAAATTCTTCCTTGTTCATAAATGTTCATGCACGTTGAGGGATGAATATCATGAATGCTGAGTTTTGATACTAAGTGTTCAAAACAAAAAAAAATAGAACAACCACGAAGATGGCTGGAGATTATTATAATAAATGAAAAACGTTTGCCAACGCGCAACTTCCAAAAATAGGATAGATTGTATTTCATCAGTGGCAGTTTTCATCAAGAATAAATTCATGAGATTTTCAATTATAATTTGTGTGTATATACACGCAACATGGATTTCTCAATTATCAATTCGCCTGAAAGAATCATGAAAAAAGAAAACAATGAAATTGAAGTTTATCAACATGATCGCAAAATTGTATGAAAAGAGAAATGTATCTGACTTCAAATTTTGAATCTCAAAAAAACCTTCGATCTTCCTAATTCCACGTAATCAGTATATTCTTCAGTACTTCTTCGTCTCACTTACAAGCAGATACCCATGGTTTTTCTTCACTGAAATAATTTTCTTGCTCGCACTAGACGATCTGACGTCGTTGATAATTCAGTTTTTGGATCTCATTAGAATCGTTCGATTTTCCAATTTCTCAACCTAAAGAATCTCAATCTATGTGAAGAAACCAAATTATGAGAATTATTTTTATCTCTATGTCAATATCATAATCATATTTGAATAAAAAATTCGGATACTGAAAAATGATGTGTACAAAATTGATCAGTTACAGGATAAGAAATCTTTTTTGTTCCAATACTTTTCCCATGAAATCAATATTTTGTAGATCTCATTGTTTTGAACCAATCGATTGTTTATTATAAAATCAAATGAGCAACCTTGCCAAAATAGTTTGATTCCCGGATTAAAAACTTCTTCCTTACAAGGATAAGAAACTTCATTAATTGGGACAATTTCCCTTCAAAGTCAATAGTTTGACCATAAAAACGTTATAAACAATGAAATTGTTGATAAAAAAAAGAGAATTTCGAATCTAGCAAATATAGTTCAATATTCGAATCTTATGACCCAAAAAACATAAATCCACATTGAAAAATCGAACGAATACAATTTTCCCCGCGGACTCTGATATTTAACCGGTACACATCGTAGAGGAATGCAAAATAACCCTTGCGCGCTTATGAAAAAATCGCTGGATTTTGCAAACTAATAATCCGATCGATCTGAAACTTTTCAAAAAGTTTGTCCATATACTAACGAACAACTTTGTCGCTGGAAGTTTTTTGTACCTCACATTTCCCCCACTACTTTTTGATTCCAAAGCATAGAAAACATGCTTTTCACTGCCGATTAAAAAATTATAAATTTGTTATAAATTTTTACAAATTCGTTCAACATTTTCGTCATCGGGGAAGTCTTACGAATCAGAATCTGTAAGATACATAAAAAAATGACCGAGTTATGACGAGTTTAATATTGAAAAACATTGATTTTGGTTGCAAAAAATAGGTAGTTTTCATTTTTTTCCTCAAAAACTATTGATCATAAGAAGAAATTGTAAATGAAGACTTGTATTGATTTTCCAAGCCCCATCACCCAGTATTTTCAGATCTTTGGACTTCCGATTGTTTTTTCGATCCCTGACGTCACGGCTCCTCATTTGTTCGATCATTATCGGACGGTGCTTTAAGGTCTGTCTAGACAACTTTCGCAAGGTATGCGAACGCAAGCGCACAAAACGCAAGACCGCAAGCGGAAAAAATGCAGGGACGCAACGCAACGAACGCAAAGCCGCAAGGTTCTTTGCGTTTCACCGTCTAAGTAGATTTCGCAAGCGCAAGTCTTTGACGCAAGAAAAGCAAAAGTCAAGGAAGGAAAAGCCAAGTGGATTCAAGCAGTGTTTGAAAAACTATCACGCCGATATTATAAAAAAACAAGTAAGTGCATCAATTTGAATTTTTATTTAAGAATATAGAACATTACTATCGAATATCAATTCAATTCAAAAATTTGCATGCGAATTTAATTGATTTGTGATTCTCTAACCCCAAAAAATATTCAATCCAATTTAACATGAAACCAATATTATACTGTTATATCCCATTGTTCAAATAATGTTATATTGTTCACAAATGCGTTTTCTGTTTTATTATCGCATGTGTAAATTATTTTCTAAGTTTTATATCCCTTCAAACCCTTGGTCGAGAATCTTATTTCTCCTGCTAACATATAGTGACCTATATATTCAATCTTTGTATATATGTAAGTAAATGACATTTCAGTGAATCCAATATTAAATACAAATATGGTGTCTTATAGGTCGAATATGGACCATATGTATACAGTCAGGGAGGAAGTTGTGGACGAGGAAATCATGATGAGCGATTTATCTTCCAATCGTAGGACCAAGGATGGATTATTAATTGATGCAGTCAGAAGTTATCCCCACATTTATAATAAACGTGATAAAGATCACAAGGTCAAATTGAAAAAAGAAAACTCGTGGAATGAAATTGCTGCTGCGCTAGATATGTCTGGTAACGAACATCACTCAATATGTTTTATGAAGTTTTGTCGTTGAATATAATATGTACAATCTGGGATTCCATTTTTTCATAGTTACTAAGCGGATACCATCAGTGGGGCTGTAGCTATTTAATATCAATAGGTTGATTTGGAAATGGATTTATGAAATCATCGAAATTGTTTTGTCCTGAGAATGCTACGAACCATGAAGTATCTGTAGATTTTCAATTTAGAATTCTTCTTGATTGATTCACAAATTTATATATTATCTAGGTTGAAGTACATGAACATTTATTGCTTATCATTGCAGCTGACGAATGCAGCGAAAGGTGGAAAGCCCTTCGAGATCGTTATCAAAAAGAAAAAAAATTAATGGACAAGGAATCAAAAAGCGGAAGTGGAGCATCGGGTAGGAAAGGTTTTGAACATTTCAGAAAACTGCAGTTCCTGGACAAACATATAATACCACGAAGGTATCACTTATGAATAGAATCATGGAAAATTCCTGATTCAATGTTTTTGTTCATGCCAGATCCTTCCGACTCAAGCATTTTACCCCAGAAATCTGGTTCGCATAGTGACCACCAAATCCTCAAGAAATAAAGATAGTGATTTCATTTAGTTGGTCGAATCATAACCTCGAAATATCAATGTTGCAAAGTGTAGTTCCATGTACGTTGAAAATTTATGAATATAATAGTAATGTTTGCTGTTATTTGTCATTTTCTCACTATAGTGAAAATTTGGAAGAGTATACTCTTCCTAAATTTTCGCACTGAATGATTTATTATCCGAAATCAATAGATACGCAGAGCTCTTTATAACTTTTCGGGCAATATGTGAAAGAACATTATAAACAGTCGGAGGGGCCTGCTTCATGGTAGATGAACTTTCATTTATTTTATAAGGAAATGGAGAAATTAATCGATCAAAATTTGCATTCCTGAAATAACTGAACTGAAACTGAACTGATAACTTATAACTGAAATTTGGTTCAAATGTGATTGGAATTTCAATAGATTCTTCAGTTATACACTGTGAAAAAAATTTGTTGAATTTCACACAAAAATGCTTGGAGACTTACAAATTTGTTTGGAAAAAATAATTTACAAACTTTTTTTCGTAAATTACCGAATAAAAGTTCGTGAATTTCTGGAAATCTTCATAGAACCCCAAATTTTTTTAAATATTCGCAAACTTCTGTTCAGTGATCTGCAAAGCTTTTAAAAAAATTGCCAAACTTCTTTGGCAGCTCTATTAACAATGTCCGACAGATCCTGACTCCGGTCAAAATTCTGTCTGGTTTCGTCGGAAATCATCAGGCCTAGGACAAAAATCGACCAAATCCTGACAGAAAATTATTTGTCGGACATTTTGAATAGGGAGTTTAGTAAGTCTTTTTTTAAAGTGTACATGAATAACTTTTGCTTCCATTACATGGCATTGGAAGTTCAATCAGAAGTTTCTAACAGTGCGCGATTAGATTTTTGATGTTGAAAAAAAATTTCGTTCGAATGGTCCCTTAGATTGAATGATGATTAATACTCTCTTCTCTATAATAATTAGCCACACTCATGTGTCAATTGAAAACTAACCGTTTGTGATAAATAATACGTGCGCCGATACACCCCGAAATTAAAAATTGCTAGATAATTGAGAGAGGCAACAGTTATCATTTTGGAACGTTGAGAGTTATTTAGAAAATTGAGCTTTGAAGAATATTGAAAAGAATCTTCCCATCAATCACTGGTATTGGATATCATTTTGAATATAAGGTATTTCTACGTCTACTATCCTAATATTTTAAATCATTTCATCAACACTTAGAAAGTATATTTTTAATCCTAAAATATTGTTTTTTCGGTGTATTATATTAATGGCACTGAAATTCAGGAATTTTATGAGAATTTTCGGGAAAAATTCGGGAATTCCATTGATACATTCTACTGGACACCATGCTAAATCATTCAGAAGCATTGTGTGCTACACACTTGAGCTTGAAACCATTCGCTGAGTTGGAAAACGGCGGATATCTAACAAAAAATTTAACTTTCCTATCGTTCTTTATTTTCTATAATGATTTAAAGTCGCTGAATTCTGATTAGCTAAAAGCCCAAAAATTTCAAATCGCTTCAACTTTGAGTTTTAAAATGATTCCAATTTAGTAAATGGTGTCAAGCTCAAGTATGTAGCACACAATACTTTAGAATGATTTGGATTTTAAAAAAAATTTGAAAATGCTCATATCTCAAAAACTGAGCATCAGAAAAATTGTTTTAAAACGGGAAATTATTGCATTTTGACTGTGGAATACATCTGTAAAATCCGGTCCGCGAGTTCTGGGACACCTTGTACCTACTTAGCACCGAAAGGTTTCATGTATGTCTTAAAAACCAATCATAATGTGCAAAAAACGTTTCAAAACGTCCAAAAAATCTTACAGAGACATACCGGTAACGTGAAAATGTCCACCAATGTTCAAATCACTTGCACATGAGTATCAAAAAACGACATCCGTTTTGATTATCCATTTTATAAGTATCCAACAGCATTTCCACTGTTTTTTATCACCAGATACACATTATTGGCAGAAGTTCTAATAATTTAATGATTCATATGAGAAATTAAATCGAAATTTCAAAATTGTTTGAGGTTAAGGCTTGAGACCCATAATAAGAGTACTCATGAAATTCAAATGCTTCCATTAGATGAAATCTTGGACATATAAAAGCAACGTTTTTTGGACGTTGTGTGCTGAATGGGTATGTCCCTGATAGCAAGAGTTCCAAAAATGATATGTCTTCGCATCCTTTTGGAACCACTGAATGAACTCAATGAAATCTAGTCCTTAGAACTTTTGCTATGTGGGTGTAAACACAAATGTATAATTCCAAAAAGTCAATCATATTTCCACCGCTTTTGTTTTTCATTTCAGGACTTTGAGTAACGCATCAGCCACCATTGAAAATCCATTGAAAAATATTTCAAATATGGACAAGAGGAATAACGGTGAAAATTTTGTGGGAGAATCGGGACTCAATTCTTCCTCCCTTACTGAAGCGAAAGAAAAGTCTTTTCAAGATTATTTCATCAACCCATCAATATCACCTGAGCTGCCAGGAAACATATTAGAAACGGAAAAATTTTATATTCCCAACATTTCTAATTTCAAGCCAATTACTTCTAAATCTCCACGAAACGTAGAGAATCGAAATATTCTCAAACGTAAAATTAACAGTCAATTGAAGAATACCAAAAAAGTTAAGGAAGTGGATGAATTAGAAAAGAGTGTTATAGACATATCTCATGTTCTAAAACAACAGCTTCAACATGAAAAGCCTGGTAGAACATCAGACCCTGATGAAGCTTTTTTCAATTATATATTGGCTGAATTTAAGAAATTACCAGATGTAGAAAAATCTGAGAAAAAGAAAGCCATATTCAACATGATGTTTCATTTTTAGAATAACTTACAGTTAGTATTATGCAAAGATAGTGCAAAGATAGTTTTTATAACAGTATCAGGATTACCCAAAGAATTGATTTGGATTAGGGTTGTCCAGTGATTTCATGTGTATTGTCTTTATTAATTCATATAGTGATTTACTCACTGTTGTGACATGGGTTAATTTCATTTCATCACCAGTGCATTTAAAAGGTACTGAATATCGTAATGTGAAGTATCAATAGGCAAGAATCAGTATTACTTGTTACATGTTTAATTTGTGTTTATTTTGAATATTATGTTCTTTTTTTTCATCTGCAGGAAATTTACTGCTCTAGCACTTGTGAAAATGCATGGGGTGATATGAATGTCAGCGGTAAATCAAAAATTTGATGTTTCGACATCATCATTGTTATATTTCATTTTAAAATTATTACCTAAAAAGATCACTGAAACACTAAGTCATTAGGTCACAAGGTCATTCACTAAAACATATTGAACTGTTAATTATATTTCTGTTCATCTTAGATAACGAAGAAGGAAATATTACAAAACAGAATATTTATTGAACGCAATTGAATTTGTTAGAAATAGAAATATGTGTAAATGATTATACGTTTCATTTATATGTTTGAAAATCGTAGCGAAAATGGAGATTTCAAATTTCATCACATTTTTTATAATATGCATAATGATTATGATTTTTTGTAACTTGCTTTTAAATATTTTCTCTAGTTGCGTAACCAAAGTAACATCAAAGGTTCTGATAATGAAACTTTATTATTGCCGTTTGAAATTGTAATGCAAGTGTATTCTATCTTGGGAACAAAGTTAATACTTTGCGTTGAAAAGTGTGAGTTGATAGTGCGCAAATTTGTCTGCCATTTATAGTTTTGATAATATTTTGTTCTGAACACCTATAATTATTATCTCGCAGTATTTCTTGAGTAAAGCCACTGAATGAATATTTTATACTGCACAAATAATTTTTATCCTTCTGCTTGTTCAGCGGGTGCAAATAATCCGTTTCCTTCCTTCCGATAGATCCTTGTTGGCAAGTTATCGTCAATTAACTTGAAACATTTATGTTTAGTTTTCCTTGTTCAAAAAATTATTTCTTACATGTTTACTTGAAAATGTTCCTAATTCATTAATAATGAATCACCAACAATGCTCTCCCGGAAGAATGGAAACAGATTTACTTCATTAAATTTAAATGGCAATACTGTGTTGATTTAGTGTATGATATTTTCTCCATTGTTTTTTTTCTAGAGGTTTATTATTATATAAGTGACATGAGATGGAAAGTATAGTTTTTACGAGTTTGTTCGTTATTTATAGGTTGCATTTCAGTTTCTGATAATATCGTATCGTAAAACAACCAGAGGTTTGAACTTTGTAAAGTAACCAGCAATACTACATGAATAATTTTCCTTCTTATTTTATCATTCAGTTATGTTACCATGCTGTTTATTATTGTTACTTAAAGACATCAAAATGCAAAAATTGTTTTTGTTCTGTGAATAATATTCAATCTATTTTTTTCTCGTTCAAGCATAGTATCTTATCACACGATTAATATATGAGGAAAAATTAATTACACTCGTGGTAATATGTGAACCATCAAAAATTATTTCAATTTATTATCATATCGTGCCTCACTTACAAATGTTCCGTGTTGCCTTAGCAATAATAAATAAACAAATCAATGAAACAAAAAAGATACCATCTTTGATCCGAATATTAATACCATATAACATGAATGCATTGAAAAATTAAGTTTAATATGTATACTGGGTGACCCCAATCGGATAGATTATATTTGAGGAGCGTATTCTGCAGCCAAAATGCAACGACTTTTCTATTTGGCAAAATTTTTTGTGATATGAGCATTTTTAGATTTTTCTTGAAATCCAAATCATTTAAAAACACTGTGTGCTACATACTTGAGCTTCACACCATTCGCTAAGTTGGGAAACGGCGGATCTCTGAAAAAAATTGAACTATCCTGTCATTTTTTGTTTCGGAGCTACAATGATCTCAATTTGCTGGATTTTGATTGCCTGAAAGTCAAAAAATTTCAAATCGCTATAACTTTGGATCAAAAAGTGATGGGATAGTTCAATTTTTTATTAGAGATTCGCCGTTTTCCAACTTAGCGAATGGTGTGAACCTCAAGTATGTAACACACAGTGCTTTTGAATGATTTGGATTTGAAAAAAATCTCAAAATGCTCATATCTCAAAAACTAAGCCTCAAAGAAAATTTTGCTGAACAGAAAAGTTGTTGCATTTTGGCTGCAGAATACGCTCCTTGAATATAATCTATCCGACTTGGGTCACCCTGTATATGCAAAATATACAGAGAGCGAAAGATGCGTGAACATTATTATTTGTTGCAGCATGTGAGAATAAACGTACATGTATTCTGAAATGAAGGTGCTTTGAAACAGGAATCATATTATCAAATATAATAATATAACGTAAGATGTTTGTTGAACGAGTTATTGTTGAAACTTGCAACTTCAAATGAACACGTCTATGTAGTAATATATGTACATATATACATTACCAGTATTTTACAATATCCCACACAACACAACACAACACAACACCACAGTTCAGAAAGAGTTGATAATGAATCCATTTTGGATTCTTATAGTTCCAACTGAATTGTTTCTGAATTGCTGTGCTGTGTGGGATGGAGTATCATTAACGGCAGTTTTCAAGTCAGATTAATCTACGTTCTTATTTTACCTGCAACGCAAAACTTTTTGCTGGAATAATCGAGATTAAAATACATGTGAAAGATATCTCAAGGTACTTGAAAACTTATTGCAGCTTGGAATATTTCCCAAATTATCTTGTATGTAAAAAATAATTGCTCTACAATTTCTCAGAGATTTTCAGGTTGAATGATTATGTAAGTTGAAACAGTGGCACTAGCTCTCTTTGAAAACCCTCGCCTCTGCAGATATTTATATTACAAAGATGAAAATGAGATATCATTCATTATCAATATACATATGTGGAGAATGTAAAAAAAATATATTTGTCGCTTGTTTTCCCAAAATTTCCAATTTCGAACCAATTACTTCTCAATCTCCACAAAATGTAGGAGATCCAAATATTTCTGAATTTAAAGTGAATCGTCAAGTGAAGAATATCAGAAAAATCAAGGAAGTTGATGAATTAGAAAAGAGTTTTATAGGTATATCTAATGTTCTGAAACAACAACTTCAACATGAAAACCCTGATAAAAGAGGAAAAAATATGTTCATATAGCAGATTGTTTACAATTCTTTGTACTTATTACTTTCTTACTGCACATTGCACAAATCGCTTTCTTATAAGCACAAGTTTGACAGTAATGCGATCCCACTTGATGTGTTTTTTATCTACATATTCGACAAGTTTCAAACTTGATGGTGTATGAATTGAATCGAGCTTTGTTAGTCGATAAGGCTTGTATTCCCTCAACTTCACGTCTGTCGCTTTCCACTGTATTTCGTGCACCAGTTTTCCATGGGTTTGAAATAATTACTCTGCCTGACTTTTTGCACATTTTTCACATACCATTTTGAATATAACCTGAAACATCAAGAGAATATATCAATTGATTTAACGAGTAATCTAGGAACCGTTATTGAGAAAATAGACTGAGACAGTAAGCGTGTTACAACTGTATACAGTTTTACTAAATTGCCAAAATAGTTGTCAGGGTTGTAACTTGAATATATTTGAAAACGATGAAATATTAGTGATTTAATCACAATAAATACTTACTGGATTATTCAAAGTATCCTTGGGTACTATTGATGATTGAGTAAATGTAACGAAAGAAAAAATGTCTTCAATTTGAATATTACTACGATATAACGTTGATGGATTGAAAATGAAAATTTCATGTATAAATATCAGCTTCAACTCAATGTCCAATGAGTTGATACCAACCATTTGAACATTTTTTGCTCAATAAAATCATATTCCCTAATGATAATCCGATGCATTAAAATATCAATTAGACAGCAACACGCTCGATAATGATTGTATTGATAATCTTGCACAAAATAGAACCATTTTCACTTGACTTCATCATGATTGTTAGGAGCTGAAAATCCGAAATGTTTCTAATATTTCCCTCATACTTATAAGTGTGTAAAGTACTCAATGTATTGTATTGTAAATACTTACAGTCATTTCTACATGCTTGATTCACAATTTCTCCCTCTCTGAACGTAATTATATTGCCAATGTACTTGACCTTCTAGGCTACAGAAATATTCGGCGAGTGCATCTCTTTGAGCTTTGGCATATTTGATGTTGGTATCTTTTTGGAAGCTTGGGGAATTCTCAATCGTTGCGGAATTGCGGTTTGTTGAATTTTCTTCGGATTTCAGTAGAAAATTATGTAACGCGAGAGTAGCCATAACAAATTTTTCTACATTTTTAGGTACAGCTGATAACGTTTTCAGGTAAATACGCCATTTTTGAGTCAAAATGCCAAATGTATTTTCAGACACTCTGCGTGCCCTAGATAGCCGATGATTGAAGATATTCTTAACGTCAGGCAAATTCCGTCCATCATAAGGCGTCGGCATGTTTTTTTGGAGAGCAAAAATGGAATCTCCAACAAACGCAGGATAAGTTTCCATTGTGGAATTTGGTAATTTCCTTTTTGCGGTAGGAATACCACTACCGTTTTGAATTATTTGGCCAAGCATACAGTTACCAAATATCTGGCTGTCAGAATTGCTTCCGTAAGATCCCAGATCGTACAATAATATTTCATAGTTATGGCTGCATACAGCTAGTAGCACAATACTATGAAATTTTTTATAATCAAAGTACAAGGATTCTGAATTTGGTGGAGCTTTTATTTTGATGTGCTTTCCATCAATCGCTCCCAAACAATTCGGGAAATTCCATTCATCCCAAAACCCTTCAGAAATTTCCAATCATTTCGGCATGGAAGGGGATCGCACATATTTCGATCCTAATATGTTCCCTAATTTTCCACTGACTGCCTTAACTATGGAATGTGCGGTTGAAATTCCGACACGATAAGCCAGAGCAATGGAAGATATCTCGTCACCTGTGCTCAGGAATCTGCAATCAAATGTCAATGGTTCATCTTAGTTCATGAATCCGAAAAAAGGAGGAAAATGTTTACAAATAACTATTGAGAAAGCAATGGTTTTCAATGAGCGTTTTGAATCAATCATTCACTGTTGATCTATAGTTTCCAATCTGTGATTTGATATGGATCTATAATTTTCAATCATTGGATAGTTTTTTAGGGATGAAACTATATTATAACAGTAGTTGAATAATTGTGTGAAAATCCACTATACGAGACTATTGAAAGAAATCACGTTATTGAAAACTATTGAGAATCGTTGCTATTGAAAAGTTATACTTCTATGCACAACCACACAAACCATCGAAAACTATAGATCCACATTCCTACATCCCCTATGTATTTTTAAATGTTATATCTAACTTAAGCATGCACTGATAATGTTTGTGAGACATTTTTATCATGTACATATAATGAAATTCGATAATTCACATGAGTTCTGATGATTTTGATGTGATATCGAATATTTGTGAGTGATATCCAATTATTAAAAATTTTACTGTCTTTTTGTTTCGATGAAAGAGTGTAAAAAAATAAGAGAATGGTTTGATAATCTTTTTTGAAAGAAGTCTGAAAGTTACCTTAGAGTTAAAGCCAATCTTTGAGCAGGTTCGATAGCTCTAGGACTGCGCTTTTGAAGACTAGGACCTACTATCGTCAAGAGATTTTTAAACATTGTCAAAGACATTCGGGTATACTTTTTGAACAATTTTTCATTCTTCTTTAGATGCTGGAACAGATGATAAAAATCTCCATGGGTGGGACGCTGCTGATTGATCAAGTGAGTGCGACAGGATCGTTGTCTTTTTACTGGTTTCCTTTTTCTTCTTCTTTGAATGACCAGGATCGTCATCATTATATACAACAAGCAGATTCGTAATTTATCCATAATCTATAGAGAGAAAAGAATAAAACTTCTTAGTGATCAAATTTATGATCTTTTCAAAAGTTGATGTGAAATCTCACAATGTTGAAAGGGTTTGAAGGGATATAAAACTTTGATAATAATTTACGCATGCAATAATGACAAAGAAAACACATTTGTGTTTCAAGGAAACATTTGTGAATAATATAATATTAATTAAACAATGGGATGTAACAAATAATATCAATTTTATGCTAAATTGAATTGAATATTTTTTGGGGTTAGAAAATCACAAATCGATTCAATTCGCATGCAAATTTTTGAATTAAATTGATATTCGATAGTAATTTTCTATATTCTTGAATAAAAATTCAAATTGATGCACTCACTTGTTTTTTCATAATATCGGCATGATAGTTTTTCAAACACTGCTTGAATCCACTTGGCCTTTCCTTCCTTGACTTTTGCTTTTCTTGCGTCAAAGACTTGCGCTTGCGAAATCTACTAAGACGGTGAAACGCAAAGAAGCTTGCGGCTTTGCGTTCCTTGCGTTGCGTCCTTGCATTTTTTTCGCTTGCGGTCTTGCGTTTTGTGCGCTCGCGTTCGCGTACCTTGCGAAAGTTGTCTAGACAGACCTTCAAATTGCACCCAACGTTCCAATCAGCGGAGAGTATAGTGTTTGGCGGTTTTTGGGTTAGGTTGGAACCCGGGATGTCGACCACGACATACCTATTATTTTCAAAGCCTTTTCAATCCTATAGGGACCCTCAAACTTCGGTAATAGTTTTCTATTTATTCCCACTCGATTAGAAAGGGATTTAACCATAACTAGGTCACCCTCGTTATAAATTGGACACTTTTTATGTCGTTTATCATACTGTTCTCTATTGTAAGCTTGAAGCTTACGATTAATCTCAACCGTGGCATCTCGTAGAACCTGACGCTCTTTAACTACGTCGTGCCCGATATCGTTCCAACCTTGTGACAAAGAATCTATCAACGCACGGTCCTCACGTCTACGTTGCTCGACCCCAAACATGAGTTCCGCAGGAGACGAACCAATCGATTTATGATAAGCGTTGTTGATAATATATTGTGCAAAGTCCAATTCAGTTTCCCACATATCTGGTTCCCCAGTAATCTTTGCCAACGTATTTTTCATAAAACACTTGATTCGTTCTGCTTGGCCGTTCGCCCAAGGCGATGCCACGGCTACCTTTATGGGCTTAACTTGATATTGATTTAAAAAGGTGTCGAACTCTTTTGACGTAAAGGCTGAGCCTCTGTCGCTGATTAGCCTGGCCGGTACTCCAAAATGATGGAACAAATAAGTTAGGTGTTGCATAACCTCTTGCGCGTTCGTGGTTCGGGTGGCAAAAAAGCCACGTATATTTCGAGAACGCGCCAACCCTAGCGATTTCGTTTTTACCGAAATTTTCGGTAAGAAATTGGTAATTTTGTGGTTTGGTAATATTATGATTGGAAATTGGTTATATTGTGGTCAAATCGTCGTACCGTTTGTGACTTTTTTGTACCACATAATTATCAACAAATTACTACACGATCAGTATTTTTATGGGAGAAGTTTTGGACAAATTTTGGTAAAGAATGACGGAATCAACAGGATGTACAATTCAGTTCCTTTTTGGAAAAAATATGCCTGACATTATCGCAAATGGAAGGAACAAAATTGGTAAGTTAATTGGATAATTTCGAGTTCATCGCCATGAAACCAGCGAATCTTCAGTGGTACTGATTAGTAACAATGTGGTTCCTTTTTGGAAAAACATCTTGAAAATACCGCTGATGGGAGGAACCAACTTGGTCAGTTTTCGGTTACTTTCCGGTTCATAACCATGGGATTACCGAATTTGCATTGGTACTCATTGATAACAATTTGGTGCTTTCTTGGAAAGAGTATACCTGGAATTACTGCAGATGGAAGGAACAAAATTGGTCAGTTTATGGATAATTTCCGGTTCATAACTATAGAATCACCAAAACTTCAGTGCCACTTATTGGGGAAAAGTTGGTTTCTTCCCGGAAAAAAATATGCCTGAAATCACCGCAGATAAAAGCACCCAAATCGGTCAGTTTTCGGATAATTTCCGGTTCACAACCATAGAATTACCAAATGTTCAGTGCCACTGATTGGTGGAAAGTTGTTTCCTTTTTGGAAATAATATGCCTGGAATTATCGCAGATAGAAGGAACTAAATTGGTAAGTATTTGGATAATTTCCGGTTCACGACCATAGAATTACCAAAACTTGAGTGCGAATGATTGGCAACAATTTGGTTGCTTTTTGGAAAAAAAGCCTGAAATGACCGCAGATGGAAGGAACCAAATTGGTCAGTTGTTGGATAATACCCGGTTCACAACCATAGAATTACCAAAACTTCAGTGTCACTGATTGGGGAAAATTTGGTTCCTTCTATTCGCGGTAATTTCAGGCATTTTCATCCAAAAAGGAACCAAATTGTAACCAATGCAGGATTCTCAACATTCGGTAAATCTTCGGTTTTTAACCACGAAGCAACCAAGAAATGACCAAGAAGACCATTCCTGTGATCTGGTAAAAAAAGTGGTTTTGTTTCAAAGAGGTACCGAATCGTGACCGATGAGTAGCACTGAATATTCGGTAATTTTATGGTTGTATAACGGAAATTTACCTAAAACTGACCAATTTGGTTCCTCCTATTCGCGGTAATTTCAGGCATTGTTTTCCAAAAAGGAAGATGCGGTTGTTGGTTATTTTGTGGTAAGAAAAAGTCACAAACGTACCGAAATTTTTTGGTAACTTTTTGGTAACCTCAAGATCGCTAGGGACGTTGAGTTGCTCTGAGATTCCTATCCATAAACAAGGTATCTGTACTGGATAAATTGAGTACAAAGAAATGGATAATCATTATACTTATAAAAATTTTGTGAATCACCATTCTTGCATAAAAGGATTCATTTTAACTGTGGATTTTATTTCAAACCGTATTCTCTGTCAGAAACTCTCACATTCAATGAATCATTTATTTTTCTCAACCGGTATACAACGTGATGATTTTCTTTCAGCTGATACCAACGGAATCGTTCAATAATATTTCTTCTCGAAATTCGGATTGATTCGTTCAGATATTGGATCTGTATCAGCGTATAAGAGCAAACTTGTCGTTCAACATGTGAATCCTATCAGTTTCAATTAAATTTCCGAACAGCTTCTCCAACCACCCAAATAGACACAAAGATATCTTTTAGAATTCTAAAAGATATCTTCCAAAAGTACAAGAAATCTTGAAGAATTTTCTAAAAGATATCTTTTCGAATACGAAAAGATATCTTATGCAACATGGACAGATTTCTAAAAGATCTCTCGGAGACATCTCAAAGATATCTTTAAGAAGAAATTAAGGAATCTGAAAGAGTTCTCCAAGATTTCTTGAAGATGTCTTGAAAAATTCATAAAAATATCTTGGAAGAAGCTTGAATTTCTTCACAAAAAACAATTCCCACGTCTTCTTCTTCCTTCTCCCCCCTATTTGTTTTTATCACTCTCGCACTCCTATGGAAGTATACTTTATCTCGATCCTTGAGGTTGCAGGGAATCGAACCTGCGCATCTGACGATGTACTTACGCTTCAGTAACCTGAGCTATACAGACAGTTTGATTTCGATGCTTATAATTGTCAATATGTGTATATGTTCCTTCGAACAAAACGATATACATTTAACTTATATGAAAAATATATACAATACGCAACGATCACGGGATTTTATAATCATCGCGTACGATGCATATAGATATAGAAAAATACCGGTGAACCGAACTCACGAGCACGTCGCTTAGTCGGAGGTGTGTGAAATAAAACCGACACGTGTTGTAGTTAATGACTATATAATGATTAATTAAATCAATTGAACCACTGCACACGCGTACATACTAAGCAATGAGAACATGGATATTATAAGAAAATACGTGGGGAAACGTATAAAGAGCCCGGATGGTGGAAATCGCGGGAACTCGAAGGTTTTTCTTAAATGTTGATGGCTACAGGGCCGTTGACGTTAACGATGTGTTAATTTGTTTCTTCTTCCTTATTCAAAAGATGCATCGTTGCGCAGAATCAATGACGCGAAGATCAAGTGATCTACTTTCGGCGTCAATGATAGGTCAACGATGATCAGTCGATCAAGGGACCAATTAGGTACTCGGAAAAGGCTGAACTACGTACCGGGTAGGCCTGAAGTACGTATTTTTTCTATATGCCCGGCGACCGGGAAGTAACAATTCATTATAATAAATTCATTGAATGAGTAATTCGAAACATGCCGCCCACCTTGCAACAACCCGTTGCGAAAAGATACGGTGGGAGATTGACATAACAATAATAACCTAGCGTGTGCAGGATAATACAATGAGCGGAACAATAATGATCATCATGTGTGCTAACAATTCGAGTGCACGTTTAGTGTTACAATTTTCCTTACATAGTAACAAATTTTGCATCACAGGGCAGTAGCTTAACTTATTTACAATATGAAGAACACTTAGAAAGTAACTTAGAAACTGATGAGAGACAGGCAAAAGGCAAATCTGGGTGATGGGTCGCTTTACAATTCCTTTTGCCGTTCGAACAGTGACCACGCGAGCGATGCCATCAGCACCAGGATGTGTCTCGACGATACGAGCTAGCTCCCATTTCGCTGGAGGAAGCAAGTTATTTTTAATTAATACTAGTGCGCCGATTGGAATAGGCGGGTTGGCGGTTTGCCATTTACGTCGCTGCTGCAGAGTATGCAGGTAATCGCGTTGCCACGCGCGCCAAAAATGATCTCGCATGGCCTGAACGTGTTGCCAGCGAGTCAATCGGTTCTCCGAATACTCGAGTAAAGACGGCTCAGGAACGCTGATCAACGGTCTACCAATCAAGAAATGACCTGGGGTAAGTGGAGAGCAATCGCTTGGGTCATCTGACAGAGGGCCTATTGGTCTCGAATTAAGGCACGCCTCGATCTGACAGAGTAAGGTGGAAAACTCAAGTTGTGACAGAGTGTGATTGCCCACTACACGTCGAAGGTGATGTTTAAAACTTTTCACCCCAGCTTCCCACAGACCGCCAAAGTGAGGAGCGGCAGCTGGAATGAAGTGCCACTGGGTACCCTCGTTCAGTAACGTAGACTCAATGGCAGGATCTTGGCTAACCTGATGAAAGGCTAGACGTAACTCACGCTCAGCACCGTGAAAATTAGTACCATTGTCGGAATAAAGATCCGATGGGACGCCACGCCTGCTTGCGAAGCGTTTATAGGCGGCGATGAAGGCTGAAGCGGTATAATCGTCGACGTACTCTAAGTGAATAGCCTTGGTGGAAAGGCAAATGAACAAGGACACATAGTATTTACTGGGCCGTTGTCCCCGACCGACCTTAGCTAAAATTTGGAAAGGGCCAGCGTAATCTACTCCCGTGTGGGAGAAAGGCAGGGATTTCGTCACCCTGGCTTCAGGAAGATCGCCCATTTGTTGCGTGTGGATGGCTGCGCGGTGACGAACACACACGACACATTGGTGAATATGGCTCTTTACAAGTGTCCGAGCTCGTAATATCCAATAATTTTGACGGAGGATACTCAACGTGAGTTGAGTCCCCCCGTGTAACGCCCTGAGATGAGCTTGGGCAATGAGTAGTTCACTGACGCGATGTTTAGGAGAATGATAGGGCATTTTTCATCGTGAGGCAATTCCGAGTGCTTCAACCGCCCACCAAGACGGAGCAATTGATCTTCGCCGAGGAAGGGGTTGAGCGAAAATAGGCTGCTGGAATTTTTGATGGATAGTTGATTTTTCAAGGCGCGGATTTCTGAAGCAAAGGCTTTATTCTGGACGGAACGAATCCAAAAGTTTCGAGCGTAAGTGAGATCTTCTCGAGTTAGGGGGCCTATATCCTTATCGGATTTGAATCTAGGGAATGTATATTGGACGAATTTGATGAGGTAGGCGGTGACTTTTAGGAGCTTCGGCCACGTGGAAATCAGATCTGGTAATTCCCATTCCGGTGTTGACTCTACGTGGTGGATGGGAATGTGTTTAGCTTCCGCTTGTACTCCTTTTTGGGAAACTTCTATCTCGCTAGGGAGAGTCGATGGCCAATGAATGGAGTGTTGGCGAAGCCACGAAGGCCCGGACCACCACAGCGGATGATGAACTAGTTCATCAGCCGAAATGCCTCTAGAGGCGCAATCAGCGGAATTAGAAGTGGTTGGTACGTGCTTCCATCTCAAGTTGGGAAGTCGAGTCTGTATTTCTGAGACGCGATTCGCTACAAAAGTCGACCATCTGGATGGGTGTTGGTTTATCCACGCAAGCGCTACCGTACTGTCGGACCAGCCGTACATCGGAATTACTTCTAATCTTAAACTAATCTTAACACTATCTAATAATTTAGTAAGTAAGAGCGCCCCGCACAATTCCAATCTAGGAACGCTGATCGTTTTTACTGGCGCTACTTTAGTTTTTGCCGCGATTAAGCTCACTCGGATATTATCAAAAGAATGAATTATGCGAAGATAGACTACTGCGGAATATGCACGTGTCGACGCGTCGCAAAAGCCGTGTAACTCTAAGCCCAAAAATTCGGTAGGATAACCAGTCCAGCGAGGGATATGCAATTTTTCCAGTACTGAGAGTTGGCTATAATAGCGTTTCCAGGGAACTAAAAATTCAGGAGACAAGTTGTCATCCCAATCCAATTTACGCAACCAGAGATCTTGCATTAAGATCTTGGCCGAAATTATAACAGGGGCCGCCCACCCTAGCGGATCGAACAATTTGGCAATAAACGACAACACTGACCTCTTAGTATGACGATCGATTGGAACCGTAGTGATCTTAAATTTGAGGACATCCTCGCTTGGAATCCATACTAGTCCTAAGACTTTAAGAGAATCAGTATCGTCGAAAGAGCGTGTGGCCTTCATCTCGCGATCTTCAATCGGAATTTTTCCCATTAACTGGGCCGAATTAGACGCCCATTTTCGCAGATGAAATCCTCCTTGCGATAACAAGGAAATTAATTGATCTCTTTGATCCGCTAGAGATAATAGGTCATTATTACTGATTAAAACGTCGTCTATGTACATACAATTTCGCAATATATACATGGCATCGGGATAACGATGCCCTTCATCTGAAGCTAATTGATGGAGAACTCGCTTCGATAAATAGGGCGCTGAGGCCGTGCCGTAAGTAACGGTGAGTAACCGATAAGCATTAACGGAGCCCTCTTCACGAGAACGCCATAATATGCGTTGATAATCAACGTCATCAGGATGAACTAATATTTGCCGGAACATCTTTTCGATGTCGGCTGTGCAAGCAAAACGACCTTGTCGCCATCGCATGATAGTAGCCCCCAAGTCTTCTTGTAGTTTCGGTCCTACCAGCAAGTGACTATTCAACGTAGTGCCGTTGGAGGTGGTGCTCGAAGCATTAAAAACGACGCGAAGTCGCGTGGTCGTACTACTCTCTCGAATAACAGGGTGATGGGGTATATATACAGGGGAATACTGACTGACGTCGGTAGGTGGAACCATTTTCATATGATTCAGTGATTCATATTCGGAAAGAAATGAATTATAATCCGCAGACAGCGTGGGATTGTTTTTCAAACGCTTCTCTAATTTGTTATAAAAATTAACGGCCATTGGCAGGGTTTCTCCTATGTTAATCGGCGGATCGGTGCGGAATGGCAGTCGGACCACATAACGACCGTCTGCGGAGCGCGAATGAGTATTCACAAAATGATTTTCGCAGCGCTGTTCGTCTTCGGAGAGAGGGGTCTTGGAAGAAATTTCCTCAATTTCCCAAAACTTTCGCAAAAGCGTATTGCATTCAGAAGTTTCCACGCAATTAAGAACAGTGGTATGTGGAGAGTGATCGTTCGAATCTTGGGGACCTACTGGGCCGGAGAGGACCCAACCGAATATGGTGAGTTGAGCTGTAGGGGTACCGAGAGGACCTTGCCGGAGCTGATCGAGCAGTAGATGTCCATAGAGGTCAGCCCCAATCAGTAATTGAATTTGCTCTCCCTTTTCAGGGCTAGAGTCGGCAAGGGACAGGCCTTGAAGATGAGGCCACGAACTGATCGATCTTATCTTTGAGGCCGCATATGCGGTGATCTTCTGGAATACATACACGGATAGAGGAAGCCTGGGTCCATTGCCATGACATGGCTCAATGGAAAGCTGCAGTCTTGACTTTACAGATCCCGTATAAAGTTCCCCGAACCCGGTGATATGCAAATCTGCGCGGTATTTTCGAGTTTGCATGCGTTGGGCCAATGCTTCGGAAACGAAACTATAGACAGAGCCCTGATCGAGAAGAGCGCGCACGCGAAATGTTCGACCTTCTTCAGTGCGCAGCAACACCCACGCGGTTGGCAATAAACTATTCGCGGGCTTACCAATCGTCGAATGGCACGTAGAAGTTGAAACCGCATTATTGAGATTACCGGTGGCTGAAGGTGAAGGCATATAAGAAGCCTGCGCAAGATTGTGATTATTATCGGATCTTTGAATATTTGATTCGCCGTTGAGCGCGCTATTAATATTCGCGTGAACTTCCTGACTGACAGAGCTATTTCTATTCTGAGGAACTGTGGCTTCCCGATGGAGCAAACTATGGTGTGGCCGTTGGCAACGACTACAACGTTTTTCCGAAGGACATTGATTAGGAACATGACCCAGCCGCAAGCAATTGAAACACGCTCTAGCTTGTTTCACAATTTGAAAACGACGATCAATGTTCTGCCTTTGAAATTTTTTACATTTCCATAAGGGATGCGCTGTCGGACATAATGAACACTTATTACTAACTGAAAACGTATTATTTACAACAGTATGGTTTTTACTACTAGGAATCAAATTTTTTGAAGTTTTATTTACATCTGAATCCTTATCGGCTAATCCGCGGAATTCGAATTGTCATAAATTCAGAGATCTGTTTATAAGTGGGTGCTGCGGTCGAAGCCCCCAAATGTAAATTCCATTCATGCCGCGTTCGTACGTTTAGCGCGTTACACTCCTCCCACAATTTTTTCAAATCGTCGATACGATTTTGGGTGCGAATGGCCGAAAAATTCGCTTTTCCTTTCTTCTTATAATTCGGAACAATGCGACCGATGCGACCGACGAGCACCTGTTGCTGAATTAGCAAATCATCTAAATCACTCATGATCGAATAACACACGCACACAGAAACGTGTAAATCAAATGAAAAAAAAAAAAGGGGAAAAAATAAACTCCGAGGAAAAGAAAAGAAAACCCGTATCGGCGTGGCCGTGAATACAAGCACGGTGAGCTAAATTATCGCTAACACACGCACTTTCACTAGATGTCCGCACTAAAAACTCCGGAACTGTTTTTTTTGTTTAAGTGCACTAGCTATTCACGCTCTTGAGCACGTCGATACCATTGATAGTAAGAAAAAAATGATTTCAAACATCCTCGCAAACATAGGACGCGTAAGAGTTGACGAATTGACCAGTCGTTCAATGTTCGACGGACTTCATCGTATAAATTAACACACTCGTGAAATCATATACAAATTCGATATTATAGCACTCTATGAATTATATATAATCGAGATCGTATCCTTCGTAGAAATATGTTCGTTTTAGTTCAATGTTACAAGCGCGCACAAAACCAACTTCAACGTGTCGCGTGATATAGCGTATATATCAGACACGAACAAAATTCACATGAACTCTTTTTTGAGTTAACATTTGAAAAACACTATTCACTATCAGCTGGAAAGTGCTTTCGTATCAGAGACGCGCGATATTCGAAACAAACTCCGAAAGTATTGTTCGCGCTCGTGAGGATATGAACTCGCGTCCGACGGAACGAGAACTTTTCAAACTATAACGTTTATAACGATGGATGTGTGTGTTTCAGCGCGGTTACATTGTAACAAGAATCGGTCACGAATCACTGATTGATTATACCGCACTGAAAAAACTCGTATTAGCATGGAATGACGAGTAATTTCCATATGAAACAAAACGGAAGATGTTTTCTCCAAGGAATTTCGCGTGACGATGATCTACACGAAATTTATTTCACGCACTCGCGACTTCGAGCCATCCGGCTCGAAGGACCATTAAATGTATATGTTCCTTCGAACAAAACGATATACATTTAACTTATATGAAAAATATATACAATACGCAACGATCACGGGATTTTATAATCATCGCGTACGATGCATATAGATATAGAAAAATACCGGTGAACCGAACTCACGAGCACGTCGCTTAGTCGGAGGTGTGTGAAATAAAACCGACACGTGTTGTAGTTAATGACTATATAATGATTAATTAAATCAATTGAACCACTGCACACGCGTACATACTAAGCAATGAGAACATGGATATTATAAGAAAATACGTGGGGAAACGTATAAAGAGCCCGGATGGTGGAAATCGCGGGAACTCGAAGGTTTTTCTTAAATGTTGATGGCTACAGGGCCGTTGACGTTAACGATGTGTTAATTTGTTTCTTCTTCCTTATTCAAAAGATGCATCGTTGCGCAGAATCAATGACGCGAAGATCAAGTGATCTACTTTCGGCGTCAATGATAGGTCAACGATGATCAGTCGATCAAGGGACCAATTAGGTACTCGGAAAAGGCTGAACTACGTACCGGGTAGGCCTGAAGTACGTATTTTTTCTATATGCCCGGCGACCGGGAAGTAACAATTCATTATAATAAATTCATTGAATGAGTAATTCGAAACAATATGAGATAGTGGAATAGTGTCAGTGGGGTACATTCTCAGAATAAAAATGATCGTCTGGAAAAAAACTGTTATTATATAAACAGATGTCAGATAAATTTCTATCCCATCGTTATTGAAGAATAACTGATCAATAAGTATAAATGAGAATTTTCTTAAATTTACTTGATGGCTGTGCATGAAATTAAGCGTAAAAAGTTCAGTAATTTGTAAAATATTTGTGTCTTGGAGATTCGTTAATTCCAGCGCAGGTATTAAAAGGTTACAAAATCGTACTTTTTGCGGAATTCAAAATCTCTTGGCATGTATGTAGATTTTTCAAGCTTTCGATTTGTGAACAAATTTATCACATCTGTAATTCGATTATAATAAAAAGCACATACCAAGTGTTATTCATGTCAATTCATATGATCAGGTATTCATAACCTAAACCTGCTGACAATCTATCTTCTTAAACATATCTTGTCAATGTCTTCCAAGAAGATATATTTCAAACGCTTCTAAAAGATACCCACACAGACAAAAAGAGCTCTTTTAGATATCTGAAAGATGTCTTTGAACACTGCAAGAGCTCTTGCAAGACCTTTCCAAAAGATCTCTTTTCGTGAGCGAAAAGATGTCTTATGCAACACCAATTGATATCTCTTAGTTGTCTTCAAGGAATCTAAAAGACATCTTCAAGAAATGTTTAAGAATTCTCAATGATTTCTTGAAGATGTCTTTCAGAGCTCTTGAAGAGATCTTAAATCCTTCTTGAAGAATTCCTAAATCTCTCCTGAAGACTTTCTGAAGAACTCTCAAATATCTCTTGAAGATTTCTTGAAAGTATTATTAGAATGTCTTGATTAAAATATTAAAATATCCATAACCATACGAATTCATTCATATTTTGATTCATTAATTTGAAGAAAGGCTTACCAAAATATATGAGGTGTTTGCATATAATTCGAATGCAAAAATACTTCAAGCATTTTCCATGCATGTATATAACCTAAATCCAAAATATTTTAATTTCATTCACTTGAATCTGAATTTCGATACATTCTATCTTGCACAAAAATGTGAAATTTGATGGAAATTTAATTCACGTACGTACATAAAAGATAAAGTACAATGGATAAAATAATAAATTGATATTCCTCTAATATATGATTCTGCATAATGATAGGTTAGTTTTTGCAAATAGGATCATTCGCTACAAAACAAAATATATTATTTTAATGTAATTGGTTACACGTTTCTTTTCTGCGGCAATACTTTTATTATCCAGTATTGGATCTTGAATGTTTATGTATATATAATCAATTATATGTAATTAATATTGCACAATATCATCGGCGTCGTCGTTCCTCACTGCACACATGAAACAAATGCGCGGGACACTGTGAATAACTATACGTGAATCACTGCAATGTCCTCTCTAATTCTGTTTGATCTAATTGGTCTATTGGGGTTGTTCTAAAAGTGCTCTTGAAGATATCTTCAAGAAATGTTTATGAGTGTTCTCAAATATATCTCAATTACAGTTGTCTTATAGAACTCGCGCAGCAAGAGATCTTTCATACATTTCTAAAAGACATCTTCAAGATGTCTCTTAGAAATGTCTTGAAGATACATGAATTGAGGACTCTTGTAGACGTCTTGAAGAACTGCTTGCTGTGTGGGTATCTTTAAAATATCTTACATGGTCGTCTTGGAGATGTCTTGAATCAAGACATCTTTTAGAAATCTTCTACAAGACGTCTTTTCAACACTTCTGAAAGATATCTTTAAGAACTCTTCAAGAACGTTCTTGATAACCTCTTGATGGAGTATTCTTTTAGATATCTCCAAGAACTGTGTGCTGTGTGGGCACATACAGTCTCATGCTATGAATCAACTTATTGTTCAGAATACGTTTTACAACTATCAACATTTCAGATAGTCATTTCATTCTCAGTCTAATCATTCTCCATTATATCACGATTGCTGCAAGGAACTGAAATTTTTCAAGCTTGTGCATTCTGTCGGTTTCTGACAATCACAAATGCTGTCGGGAACTGCTTCTTTTTCAATCTGCACTCATTTTCCTTGGCAGCCGTACTCGCAGAAACACTCAGATACTCACTGATACTGTTCGAAATCTTGAGCGTCTTCAACAGCAGTTTTCAGCAGCGTAATGGAAATAATTCAAGGGATTGTACATATTCAGAAGAAGGTGAGTCGATGAGATATTTTCTTGAGGCCACGTTTTTATATTGAAGGTGCACACTTCATGGAACTATTATGGGAGTATTGACAGGGAAATTTGATCAAATTGTGTTGTGTACTTTTCACTTGAATTATAGTGAGGTTCATTCAAATTAGTGGGTCCTTTGATGCATTTCAAAATCAAAGCGTCAAGCCCCTCATCGCAGCAATTCATATTGTGTAAGTACAATTCTAATACAATAAATATGGGAGAATTGCACATATTTAAACACCTCTTGCTCTAACAGAACAATTTTGGTACAAAGTAAGCAATTAAACACATTTCTCAGCATACGTACAGCACTTCTGGGATTTCTACCAAGATTTGCATCGATAAACAGGATTTTTTCTATTCAAACTTTGATATTCAGGTTGATCAAAAGAATCTCCAATTTTATTAAATCTTTATACTTCTTGGAGTGATATATCATAGAACCTACTTAAACCAGGATTTTTCCTTCTAATTCTTGTTCAATGTTTTTTCAACTTTTTTTCAGATTAGACATTCACAAGGAATTTACAGCTGTCTTAGATCACCTTTACAATCCAAGTATCTCAAATCCATCAACACCAACTATACCAAGTAAACATGGATCTCCTCTTCAAAATCCAAGTCAGGCTGTAATGGCACCGGTTAAAGAAGTGGTACGATAATTGGTTCTATTAAGTTATATACCAGGTGTGTAAGTATGAAACCGGAATTTTTGTACAGAAACAACACGTTTATTGTAATGATATGATACAAAGTAACTTATTCAAAGTATTGTCTGTCGCTATCTATACATTTTTTCCATCTTTCTGGCAATTTGTGGATTCCGCGCCAAAAGAACTGTTGCTCTCTTGAGGCAAACCAGTCATCGAGCCATTTTCGTACATCTTCGTAAGAAGTGAGGCGCTGCTCAGCAAGTGCGTGTCCCATCGATGCAAACGAGTAGTAATCGGATGGGGCAAGGTCCGGTGAGTCAGGCGCGTGCTGAAGAATCTCCCAACGGAACGACTCTATCGTTTCCTGGACCTGTTTTGCTTTGTGTGCTGATGCATTGTCATGCAGCAAAATCACCTTGTGTCCTCTTTGTTGGTATTCTGGTCGTTTTCCACGCAAAACTCGATCCAAATCGATCATTTGTTGTCAGTAGCGTTGAGTATTGACAGTTTCCCCAGGTTTCAGCAGCTCGGAGTAGATTACGCCCTTCTGATCCCACCAAACACACAGCATTGTCTTTTTTCCGTAGCGGTTTGGTCTTGTCGTCGATGTTGATGGTTCACCCGGAGTAACCCATGACTTCTTGTGCTTAGGATTCTCGGAATATATCCACTTCTCATCGTCAGTCACAATTCGATGGAGAAATGACTTTCTTCAGAACCTGGCGAGTAGCATTTCGCATGATGTTTTGCGGTTTTCCTGCTGTCTTTCGTTGAGTTCATGTGGAACCCATTTCCCCACCTTTTGTATCTTCCCCATGGCTCTCAACCGAAGGCAGATGGCTTCTCGGGTCACCTTTAACTGATCCGCCAGTTGCTGTTGTGTTTGAGCGTCGTCTTCGTCCGACAAGGCTTGCAGGTCAGCGTCTTCAAACTTTTTCGGTCTTCCACGTTCTTCGTTCCTGACGTCAAAATCGCCACTTCCGAACCGTTTGAACCACTCGAAACACTGTGTTTTAGCGAGAGCATACTCACCAAACGCCTCCACAAGCATCCGATGCAATTCGGCTGCGGTTTTCTTCAGATGAGAACAGAAAAGGAGTCCTGTCCGCAAATCGTAATTTGTTGGCACACAACTCGACATGTTTATCTCTAATGAACCAATGCTACTGAATGAAACTCGTGTTATTGTGAGTCAGGAATCTTTGTCGGATATCAATACAATAACATGACACCGCTGACGTGATGTGTCGGTAACTGCATCGACATCTAGCGCCACCTATGGGCAAATTCCGGTTTCATACTTACACACCTGGTATATATATACAGCTGATCGGTATAATCGACACGATTGACCAACATACAAATTGGTAAATTTTCTATGTAGAACGATTGAATTCGTCGACACTGTGAAAAAATTGATTATTGTCATGAATTCTTATCACGATATGCTGTAGGTGGAAGTTGTAATTCCAGTAATGATTTTTATTACGCAGACAAATGTAAAATAGTGTTATTTCGTAGGGATAGGGATTCAAGTGGGAGAAAAAAGTATAACTACTCGTTTTCAATCAGAATTTTCATGTAAAAAAGAAAACATGAGAATTTTCATTCATCCGATACCCAATTTGAACGGTTTGATTAGTAAGTTTAACACAAGAGATCGGATTCCGAATCCTGTATTCTGATTGGTCGAGAATCAATGTATGTTAGATCAATCATCGGCTGTTTCAAATGATTCTTCTGAAGAATGTGTTTTCGACTTATCCCAATCACAACATTGAACAATGATGAATTTATTCGAATTCACCCTTTCTACATCATTCGATGATTATAAAGGGTTTATCGAACGTTAATAACTCACTTGAGATCACTCAAGATCATTCATGTTCAAATCAAAATCTCATTCAAATTGTGTGCAAGTTCGAGCGCGTTTCTACGTTTAGAGAATGTATTCGTCCTAAAAAGGACGGATTTGGTCAATCTTCAAGGACAATTTTTCCATTTGAAATAACAATATGCCCTCTGAAGTCGTATGTGCTTTGAATGAAACTGTTTCGAGCTGTCACCTGATTGGTTGATTCGTATCACGAATGGTTGATTTAAGCTAAACAAACCGTATGTGATTACAATGTCAATCAAGTGCAATGATTGGGTCGTTTACGATGTCACACCTTGTATTTTCGTCAAAATTGATGGATTCTGCAAGTTGACGAAGAAATCCACCCTTTACAAAGCAAGAAAATAGTTATATCGATCACGGACCACGTTTCGTTCTCATAGTATTCAACATTGACTAAGAGTCGTAATCTGATTGGTCAAAACGTTTTCGAGGAATGCATGCGAGTATCAGACCACTTGGAATATCGATGCCAATCAATTGCATCGGTCTCACATTACAAAAAATCCACTCTTTTCACAGCGATAAAATGAATCTTCACCGGGAATAACTTCTCAATCAATTTACATTCGATCAAATGTATGAAATTACACTGTCTTAGTGAGTCGTCAAAGTGAGTATTTCGTTCATTCGTTCCTCTTGTTGCTTCGTCGACTTTTTGACTGTTTCGCTGTTTTGAACGGATCGACTTGCATTCCTGTGAAAATTCATGAATTCTCCACGCTGAGGAGGAAATTTGCTCTTTTCAGAGCGATAGAATAGTTCCTCACTGAGGAACATGTTTCAAATCCAATTCATTTTCTGAATATTTAACGTTGACCAAGATTTGTTACCTGATTGGTCGAAACGTATACGAGACATTCATACGAGCAGCGAACCGCTCGAGATATTCATGTTAATCAACTGCACTCATTCTACGTTACTGAAAATCGGGCCTTCGCAGAGCGATAAAATGAATTTTCACTTGGGACGATGTCTCATTGAATTCATTATCTGAATGATGTTGAATGAAATCTGTAAAATTGTCCGTTCTCAACGTGAATACTTATGTTGATCCGTTGATCTTGTTATTTGAATTAGAGTATGTCGTTCTGCCCGTAAAAACTATAATAATAGGGAATCATCACGCGATGGCGGAAGGTTAACCTGGAATATTAATAAAAAGGAATTTTCTTCAGGAAAATGGGGTTGTTCACACATATTGAAATATCTTGGCGTTCTCAAAAGAACGGATTCATTTTTTCTTAAATCACCTGAAATATTAAGAAGAAAGATAGAGTTTGTTTGGGTGAATGAGCTTGTTCACGCGTATTGATATATTTGGTCGTTCTTAAAAGAACGGATTCATGTTTCAGTGAATATGAACAGAGCGAAATGTTTAGTGGCGTTGGCCTGTGGATATTTTCAGTTGGGAACACGTTCAATTTTCAACTGCTGCTGCAGTTCGTTTGAATGCGATTTCTTTCCCACGTTGACATTTCCAGATGATTTGGATGTTGGAAATGTATTGAAACTGGACCGGTGTCTATATCTTTCCCCGTTCCAACGGTGAATGTCTTCGCTGTCAACTTCGTACGACAGCTTTCGGATGCGTGCAGCATCATGTATCCAGTCACGGGAGTATCTTCGGCGACAGCAATGTCTGGACAGCGCGTGCGTCGCGTGTTGATTCTTCACCAGCTTGATGCTCAATAGGGGGCGCGCCCGCTTCTTCACTCTTATTTATGCATTTTTTTGATAAAATTGATTGGCCAATCAGCACATAGCTGGATTCCGAGAATCGTAGATAAACAAAATTGTACATTTCTCACGGTCAAATCTTGATGCGACGATTCCTTGTCACCGCGTATACCGACGTTTTTCGAAAAATGACGATCGGCAAACGGTGGATCAACGCTCATGATTGGTCGTGATCTTGAGCACTCAAAATATATAAATATTGACGCTTTTTCGGATTCTTCATCATTCGCATCTCGAGTTTTTCGAAATCAACTGCGATTATGGGTGAATATACGTTTGCGGAGTATTACGATATGTTAATCACCTACGGTGAATGCGGTGAATCCGTGGTAGCTGCAGGACGGCGGTTTCGCGAAAAATTCCCTAACCGACGGCATCCCGACAAAAATGTCATTCTCAGAACGGCACAACGATTGAGGGATAACGGAAGTGTTCATGTCGTTCGACCGGATGCGGGTAGAGCCCGCGAAGCCAGAAATATTCGCAACGAAGAACGGATTCTACGTGCTGTTGGGAGAGAACCTGAAATCAGCATCCGAGAAGTCGCGCACCGATTCGATCTTTCATATTCGACGGTGCAGCGGACCTTGAAGGAAGAAGGGATGCACGATTCCCATCATACAAGGGTGCAACATTTACGCGAAACCGATTATCCTCGTAGAGTCGAATTCTGCGAACGGATCTTAGGAGAAATGAGACGACAAGAAGATTTTTCCTCATCCATCATCTTCACGGACGAATCCTTGTTCACAAGGGAAGGAATTTTTAATTCCAGGAATATGCATGTCTGGAGTCACGATAATCCGCATGCGACAAGAACAAGGAATAATCAAGTCAGATGTCTCAAGTCTCTGGGCCGGCATTTTAGGAGAAGAACTTCTCGGTCCTCACATTCTTCCAGAGATTTTGACTGGAAACGCATACGTGCGATTACTCCGTGAGAATCTACCGGAATTTTTGGAAGATATTCCCATCGAAACCCGAGAGAGACTAATATTCCAGCAAGATGGTGCGGGACCACACAACAATAGAGCCGTCACAAATTATTTAAATCGGAATACTCCCGACCGAGGGATGGGATGCTTCGGTCCAATCCGATGGCCAGCGAGATCTCCGGATCTCAATCCATTGGATTTTTTCTTATGAGGACACTTGAAGGGAATCGTATATAGAAAAGTCCCCCAAGATATGGAAGATTTGAACTTGCAGCTTCATGTTGCGGTTGCAACAGTGACGGAAGAAATGTTAGGGAACACGCAAAGAAACTTCCGGAGGAGAATCGAGGCTTGTATCGAGATGGAAGGTAGACATTTCGAACACCTGCTGTGAAAGGATCTGTTACGGCGTCAGAGGATTGAGCACCACTCCTAGCTTTCAATGATGAGCGTTACGTCGTTTAGGGCTGGTACGAGAAACTAGGATGGAATTATCCAATCTTGATTTTAAGATTAATTCCACAATTGAATAGAATAATAAATGTTTATTATAAAAGTGCGTCCTCGCATGTGCATAGCTGGATGCCGACTGAATAAATACAATATGGAGCCTTAGAGCTACTGCGCAATACATCACCTTTACATCGTGCGCAAATACCAACATAAGAGAATATTTTTTTGAATATAAAAGAAAACGTACAGGCCTCAACATGCCGCCGCCTCTTGAACGATCATGTTCAATACAAAAGAAACTTACAATCTTATAATAAGATAATTAACATCTTTGACATTGAATTCGAAAATATAACTTATTCTAAAGAATACAATTTGAAAATGAACGCAATGCACTTATTTTATCGGAAACGGTACTAACTCTCCAACTGCTCTTTTGAATATACCATTGATTGTCTTAATATTAACGACTCTAATAATTCCATCATCTCCTCTATGTACATCGATTACTCTGCCCAACGGCCAATATAAAGCAGAACAATTCTTATCTCTCATGAGGACCAAGGTCCCAATTTGAATGCCAGAGCATGATCCTTGAAGCCATTTAACACGCTGCTGCAGCTCGTTCAAATATTCCGCAGACCATCTATTCCAAAACATCTGCTTTATTTTTTGTAAATGCTGCCAGTTATTCAATCGATTATCTGCTATACGAGGGTGGATTGATAAGTTTCCGGCCTGACCAAGAGATGGCGCCACTAGGCCTACCTTGAGGTGGCGTTCTATAGTACCATCCTTAGATAGCTTGTAGCTATAGTTTCAGTCCGATCGCCATGTTAGTTTAGTTTTGAGAGCACGCTGACCAAGACGCCTCTGTGTTTTTCGTAAAAATGGAAAAGCTGGAAAATCGTGCTGTCATCAAATACTTTTATTTGAAGGGGTTAACGCCGGAGGAAATTAAAGAAGAGATGGACTCAACACTGGGGACATCCTTCCCATCATATTCAACCGTTAAGCAGTGGGTTTCCGAGTTTAAAAAGGGTCGTGTGAGCACTTCTGATGAGCCTCGCTCAGGACGCCCCATTGAGATCACAACTCCAGATATGATCGAAAAAATCCATCAAATAGTGCTGAAAGATCGCAGATTAAAAGTTCGTGAGATAGCTGAGACCTGTAAGATGTCATATGAACGTGTACAAAATATTTTGCACCAACATTTGTATATGGAAAAGCTCTGTGCAAGACGGGTGCCGCGTTTGCTAACAGTCGACCGAAAATTGATTCGAAAGAACATTTCTACCGCCAATTTGGCGTTGTATAAGCGTAATCCAAGCGAATTTTTGCGTCGATTCGTAACCGTTGACGAAACTTGGGTCCACCACTACACTCCTGAAACCAAAGAACAGTCTAAACAGTGGATTGGACCAGGGGAACCAACTCCAAAGAAGGCAAAAACAATTTTTTCGGCGAACAAGGTTATGGCTACTGTTTTTTGGGATGCAAGAGGTATTATATACATTGATTACCTTGAAAAGGGTAAAACTATCACTGGTCAATACTACGCAGACTTATTGCAACGTTTGGGAACGAAGTGAAAATTAAACGACCTCATCTGGTGAAGAAAAAAATCTTGTTTCATCACGATAACGCACCAGCGCACACGTCAATCGTTGCGATGGCTAAAATCAACGATCTGAAGTTTGAATTAATGCCGCACCCTCCCTACTCTCCAGACCTAGCCCCGAGTGACTATTATCTGTTTCCTAACCTCAAAAAATGGCTTGGCGGTAAGAGATTTGCGGACAATGAAGAAGTAATCGAAGCTGTAGATGGGTATTTTGAGGAGCTTGACGAATCAGTCTATAGAGATGGCATTACTAGACTAGAACACCGCTATGAGGAATGGATCAGCCTTGGAGGAGATTATGTTGAGAAATAAAAAGAAAAAAAATCTTAAAAACGTTGTTTTTCTTGGTCAGGCCGGAAACTTATCAATCCACCCTCGTATTGCAAAGATCATGCTCAGGTCATCCCACACTAGGCATACCAATCAAAAAATGAGACGGAGTTAAAGCCTGAAAATCATTTGGGTCGGCAGAAAAGGGTATTAGCGGTCTTGAATTTAAAACTGCTCCTATTTCAATTAATAGTGTATTGAAATGTTCGAAACTCAACAAAGTATCTCCAACTACTCTAAGCAGATGATATTTGAAACCCTCCACGGCTGCCTCCCAAATGCCGCCGAAATGCGGTGATCGTGGGGGAATAAACTTCCATCTAATTTCCTGATCAATCAAAAATCGAGACATACGCTTCTTATGTTCATCGGATTGAAATAACGCATACAATTCTCCTCATTGATTATTTGCACCCACGAAATTATTTGCATTATCTGAGAACACACTACGAGGGGAACCGCGTCTAGCTATAAATCTGCGTAAGGCCGCCAAAAATGCATCAGTAGTTGAATCTCCAACAAGCTCCAAGTGAACCGCCTTGCTAGTGAAACAAACAAAAACTGACACATAAATTTTATCTTTTCCCCGGTTACGATAACGTTTCTGTTTTATGAAAAATGGGCCACAGAAATCAACTCCAACGTTCTCGAATGGCCTGCTAGGAGTACATCTCTCTGCTGGTAAATTACCCATAGTATAGTTAGGGAAATTAGGCTTACAACGTATACATTTGATGCATTTTCGAATTAATGCCTTAATATAGTTTTTTCCATCAATGATCCAATAATTTTGTCGTACTGAATTCAATGTTGTTTGAACGCCTGATTGGAAATTTCTTTGATGGATCTCCTCAACAATCAAACAGGTAACGTGATGATTTCGTGGTAGTAATATTGGATGCTTTTGACCATATTTCAAAGCTGAATGTTTTAGTCGGCCACCTACGCGTAACAGACCTTTCTTATCTAAGAACGGATTCAATGACAACAATCTACTCTTTGCATTTAATTGACCATTCTCAGACAACATACCAATCTCTTTATGGAAAACTTCTTCTCGTACGAGTTTAATAATCAAATGCATCGCCTCTTGTGACTCCTGTATGCTAAGGTGATCAAAACGCTTAATCTTCTTCTTATTGCAATTGTTTGAAAAGCGCAGGCAATATGCAATGACTCTTTTTAAAAGATTTAATTGAGAAAATCTGGTCAGTAACTCAACTGAATTGGTGCTGGCCAAGGCAACTGTATAATTCAGGAATATCAATTTTTGGCAGTTTATTTGTTGGCCACTCACATTCATTCAATGTCAACCACTCAGGGCCACTAAACCATAAGTCGTTATTTTTGGAATCATAGGGCAGTTGGCCTCTAGAGGCGTAATCAGCTGGATTAGATTGAGAGCTGACATGTCTTCAGTCATCTGCTCTACTGATATCCTGAATTTTAGCCACACGATTGGCTACAAAAGTTTCCAACCTATGAGTCGGTGTTCTGATCCAATGTAAAACTATGGTTGAATCAGACCAGAAATAAAATTGGTTAAAATCACCAATTAAGGACCTTCGAACAATTTCAAACAACTTCGACAATAAAACTGCTGCACAGAGTTCTAGCCTTGGCAAAGAGATTTTTTTCAGTGGCGCAACTCTAGTTTTTGCACATATTAACCTGATAGTTACATCTTGACCTGCAGATCTGAGATACAAGCAAGCTCCATACGCAGCTTCGCTTGCATCACAAAATCCATAAATCTGCAAATTACTATGATCATTTGCCGAAATCCTTCGAGGAACTGTGATTTCATTGATTATTGGTAATTGTATTTTGAAATTTTGCCAAGAAGTGGCAATGCTCAAAGGCACGGATTCATCCCAAGTTACCTTGGACTGCCATAATTCTCGCATCAAAACTTTAGCTTTTATAATGATCGGTGCAATGAGTCCCAATGGATCGAACAAGGAAGCTGTTTGTGACAAGATATATCGTTTAGTGAGTACTTTACCATCTGGAGATAAATTAACAACATACGAAATAGTATCACGCATGGAATTCCAGTAAATACCCAAAGTCTTTATGTCATTTGTTCGATCTAAACATAATATCGGATCCAAAGATGGATTTGGAATACCCTCCAATAATCGCGTATTATTGGGAGACCACTGCCGTAAATGAAGTCCTCCTTTACCAAGAATGCCAATAAGCTCGTTACGCAATTGAAGCGTCTTGTCAATATCATCCGAACCAGTAAGGAGATCATCCACATAAAAATCACGGCCTACAACGCGAGAAGCTAATGGAAAATTACGTGCTTCATCAATAGATAATTGAAGCAATGTCCTTGTTGACAAGAAGGCAGCAGGAGTAGTACCGTACGTTACGGTATCTAATTGAAAAATCTTTACAGGATCATCTGGCTTGCATCGCACAAAATCTTCTGGTATTTGGCATCGTCATTATGAATTCTGATTTGCCTATACATTTTTTCGATGTCGGCGGTTAAGACATATTTGTGAACTCGAAAACGCGTAATTATGGAAAATAAATCGTCTTGCACGACCGGTCCGTTTATTAGGCAATCATTTAAAGAAATATCAGTATCCGTTTCCGCCGATGCATCGAATACTACACGTATCTTTGTAGTGAGACTAGAACCTTTACAAACTGAATGATGAGGTATGAAATATCCTCCATCGTTGACACCGTCATGATCTCCCTCACTCATATGACCTAAATCGAAATATTCATTTAAAAAGCTGCTGTATTGGGTAGAATAGTTTAGGTTACGTCGCATTCGACGTTCTAGGGATTGAAATCTTTTATTGCAGGTCTCAAATGAGTTGCGTAAATGCGATTTGAGCTCATTAAATGGCAGACGTACTATATATCTTCCTGATTGATCTCTGGTGGTATTGTTGACAAAATGTTCCTCACATTTTCTCTCTCCATCTGATACATGCTTAACATTATTAACCTCTTCCAATTGCCAAAACTTAGTTAATTGATTATCTAAGGAGATAGTACTCAAATTACATGATGTTTCTTGAGGAACTGATCGATTTAAAAATATTCTTCCCGGCAATAACCATCCTAATCTTGTTTCCTGAAGTATTCCACTAGATGAGTTAATACGCACTTGGCCAATGGATAGAAGTTGATAAAACAATTCTGCACCGATTAGGGCATCGATAGGGGAAGGGCGCCAAAAGTCAGGATCAGCTAAAGGAACGTTTGGTGAATTTAATTCAACCTTATTTATCTTGCTAGATGGTAAAAAACTAGTTATTTTAGGTAATATGAAAAAACTCAAACATGTAGTGTAATGATTGTGAATAGATCTCATTGTTGTTGTGACAGATTCCCTTAAATGTGCAATTCCGATTGATTGGCCTAAACCAGATACTGAAATCTCAACTGGCTCTCTGTTCAGCCTTAAAATTCTAGCAAGACGTTCAGACATATAATTTGATTGAGGACCTTGATCCAACAAAATTCTCGCCTCATGGGAATTTCCGTCAATGTCTAAAAAGTGTACTTGTGCCGTAGATAATAAAAGGTGTGAATCGATACAAAGATCGCTAATACTGTGAAGATTGGTACTATTGAGATCAGCTGAACTATTGTTTGATCTCGCAATACGTGAAGTTGACTCTGAAGTTTCAAAATTAGCTGTGCTTTCATTATTGTCTGGAGGATGTAAAATCGTATTATGTTTTTTGCCACATTTCCTACATGAACCCGCATTGCAATCTTTACATTTATGATTTGACCGTAAACAATTAATGCATAAGCCCTTCGATTTGATGGCCGAGATTTCCTTATCATAAGAAAGCTGCAATATATTAGGACAAGTATGGGTGAAATGCTGTTTTCTACAAAACCTGCAATCTGTTTTGTTTTGTGTAGACACGTAAGCCTGATGAATTTTATCGTTGAATGAACAATTAGTTCGCGAATTTTTATTGTGAGGTTTTAATTTGGTATTATTCACTATAGGTTCGTTCGTTCTACGTGCTCTGAGTTGCTCCAACTTGTACCAAACCAATTATTTCGTCGCTTAAACTGGAAGTAGCGAATCCAAAATACTTGGAGCGAGTTGGGGTAACTTGGGACATCGGTAAACGAACTTAGCTTATATCACGAGTAGCAGTAGCCTCTAAGACTTGACATTTTGTACGTAAAAAAGACCATAATTGATCCGCTTTGGGCATTTCAGCGCCCTCGATCGATTGCTCCCAATCTCTATGTAAGTTTCTAGTTAATTTAGTAGTAACTATATGAATGAGCATCGCGTCCCAGTTATCAACGGGTTGATTCAAAGCTTTCAAAGCTCGAACATGTTTCAGAGCTTCATCTAATAACGATTGTAACTGTATATAAGAGTCCTTGTTAATAGCAGGCAGGTCAAATAAAGACTTGATGTGATTTTGTATTATTACGCGGTGATTATCATACCATTCTTTCAATAAATCCCAAGCAATCTGATAATTCGCCGGGATAGTTTCTAAAGATTCAACGATTTGAGATGCACGACCCGATAAACATGATCTGAGATAATGCAACTTCTGTACTGGTGGGATAGTATTATTATCATGAACAATTGCCTTAAAATTATTGTAAAAATGCAACCAATCGTCATAATTGCCACTAAAAGACGGCAGATTTATGGTAGGTAATTTGATATTATTTGCTACAGCAGGTTGAACTACATTAGCTACGTTCAGATTTTGATTTTGATCTTGATCGTCATTTAGTTGTTCGGCAGGCGTTATATACCCTTGAGCTCTAGCTAACAACGGAAAATAAGTTGCTTCAAATTGTTGTCTAGCCTCTTCATCGATACCTTCAATTCCTGAAGCCAATTCAATGTCCATTTGAACTGTATTAAACTCATCAAGAACTGTTCGGAATTTGGCAACGCGCTCCAACAACTCCTGCTGATTATATATGGCGCAGCGGCATAGCCATCAAGAAATGTGTTAAATCTGGTCAATAGACCCTTCAAAACAGAGCGTCTATGTTTATGAGTTTTCAGAATTTCCGCCATATTGGTTGTGTTTTTACTTCATATAATAAAAAACAATTGAATAAATTGCAGCTGCAATCACTTACAATTGTAACGCAATACATCAATGTTTCATATTGAAAAATAAGTGTATCTAAGACTTTAAATGTAATTCGAATCAAATTAGGTTGAACACATATTTTTTTTTTTTTTTAATAATTATATCTACCATCAATGATTGATTCCAAATTATAGTTGAAATACAAATTCTGTATTAGGAAATCTGAATAATCAAGAGTGCTACGAATCTTTGCAATGACTTCTAGCGTAATGAAACCAGACAAGATAATAATATTCATACAAATTGTGAATTCACATTGTTATTAATGAATAGTGATAAATTCTCTAATTCAAAACAATCGGAATGTATGAGAATAATTGATGAATTCGAAAATGATTATTCAATCAGAATGAATATAAAGTTGTTTGTTTACATACGTTCGAAAGAAAACTAACTATAGATAACTGCTCGATGTCCAAAACACGTTACAGCGCGGCGTAGACTCGCCGTATGATGCGTGGTCAGTAAATCATCCGTTGATAATCGATGACTTACTCTGCTTGCTGAAAGGTCGGTAATACAGGAATCCGTTGTTGATGTGCTTTTCGTCGTTACGGAATCGCCTCAATTATTCGACAAATATGTTTAAGAACGATGATTCTGGTTCTTCAATCCCAGAATTGATTGATTGAATATGCTCACAATAACTGCGTGAGACACACGTGATTGAAGTTCGATGAATGGATGTTTGAACATTCACACTTTGCTTGTGTTTGATTTCACAGCACACGAAAGAAAAATTGAGTCGACATCAGCAAATGACGTCACTGTAACTGCCACAAAACTCTTGCTTGAACCAAATGTGATATGAGGAACTTTCAATTGTTGATGTGAACTGATATTAAACACAAGTCTTCGAAAATCACTTGAACTGGTTTACGATACGTGATGATCATTCGTTATGATCGCTTGAAGCACGTTTACCCGGAGCATCCATTGGTAAACGATCGTTCAACGGAAAATCCGTCTCTAAGGACCATGTTACGGCGTCAGAAAATTGAGCACCACTCCTAGCTTTCAATGATGAGCGTTACGTCGTTTAGGGCTGGTACGAGAAACTAGGATGGAATTATCCAATCTTGATTTTAAGATTAATTCCACAATTGAATAGAATAATAAATGTTTATTATAAAAGTGCGTCCTCGCATGTGCATAGCTGGATGCCGACTGAATAAATACAATATGGAGCCTTAGAGCTACTGCGCAATACATCACCTTTACATCGTGCGCAAATACCAACATAAGAAAATATTTTTTTGAATATAAAAGAAAACGTACAGGTCTCAACAGGATCTATCACCGAAAAAAAACGATTCGTCCTTTTCAGGACGACCAAAAATTTCACTACGAAGGTCCAACCTAACTTGTTCGTTTGAGCTCTAAACATGTTGAATTATGAATTTGAAAAAAAAATCCTCCCATCAAATTTGGACGATCATACTTTCATGATTACAATTCATATAATCATGACCTTTTTTTCAGCCCTCCAATCGAAACAATCATTCAATCCCAGATGCATGAAAGGAATTTTGTATCATTTCTCTATTATAAAGATTTTATCTTCATACACGAAATCTATTGATCGATCAAAAGTAAGTATATTCAATCGATTATTCTATCTGTGTCTGATTTTCAATCAAATGAAATTCATATGAATGTGAAAGAGCAGCTACATTCGTACAGGTGTATGGGTCAGCGGTAGCGGCGTCAACCCATACATTCGGAGACCCAAGTTCGATTCCGCTGAAAAGAATTTTTTTCCCCTTTTGTAAACAGCCAACTGTTCTTTTGAGAACGACCAATTTATCCAATACGTGTGGACAACTTCATTTGAAGAGAGTGGATTTTTTATGATAAACAAGACGGATGCAATGAATTGACATCAACATCTCAAATGGTTATGTTCAATATCTTCGAGGAGAAATGTAATTGACCTGTACTAGCGTTCATTAGACATCGATAGTACGAAACATCGAACTCATTTATGCAGGTGAAAAAAATACTGAACTTTCTGAATGTTGTGCAAATTTTCACAGTTCATAGACAACGAGGTTCGATGTTTTGTTCTATCGATATTTAGTAAACACCAACCTTTAACAAGGAATCGTCGCATCAAGATTTGACCGTGAGAAATGTACAATTTTGTTTATCTACGATTCTCGGAATCCGGCTATGTGCTGATTGGCCAATCAATTTTATCAAAAAAATGCATAAATAAGAGTGAAGAAGCGGGCGCGCCCCCCATTGAGCATCAAGCTGGCGAAGAATCAACACGCGACGCACGCGCTGTCCAGACATTGCTGTCGCCGAAGATACTCCCGTGACTGGATACATGATGCTGCACGCATCCGAAAGCTGTCGTACGAAGTTGACAGCGAAGACATTCACCGTTGGAACGGGGAAAGATATAGACACCGGTCCAGTTTCAATACATTTCCAACATCCAAATCATCTGGAAATGTCAACGTGGGAAAGAAATCGCATTCAAACGAACTGCAGCAGCAGTTGAAAATTGAACGTGTTCCTAACTGGAAATATTCACAGGCCAACGCCACTAAATATTTCGCTCTGTTCATATTCACTGAGACATGAATCCGTTCTTTTGAGAACGACCAAATATATCAATACGCGTGAACAAGCTCATTCACCCAAACAAACTCTATCTTTCTTCTTAATATTTCAGGTGATTTAAGAAAAAATGAATCCGTTCTTTTGAGAACGCCAAGATATTTCAATATGTGTGAACAACCCCATTTTCCTGAAGAAAATTCCTTTTTATTAATATTCCAGGTTAACCTTCCGCCATCGCGGGATGATTCCCTATTATTATAGTTTTTACGGGCAGAACGACATACTATAATTCAAATAACAAGATCAACGGATCAACATAAGTATTCACATTGAGAACGGACAATTTTACAGATTTCATTCAACATCATTCAGATAATGAATTCAATGAGACATCGTCCCAAGTGGAAATTCATTTTATCGCTCTGCGAAGGCCCGATTTTCAGTAACGTAGAATGAGTGCAGTTGATTAACATGAATATCTCAAGCGGTTCGCTGCTCGTATGAATATCTCGTATACGTTTCGACCAATCAGGTAACAAATCTTGGTCAACGTTAAATATTCAGAAAATGAATTGGATTTGAAACATGTTCTTCAGTGAGGAACTATTCTATCGCTCTGAAAAGAGGAAATTTCCTTTTCAGCGTGGAGAATTCATGAATTTTTACAGGAATGCAAGTCGATCCGATCAAAACAGCGAGACAGTCAAAAAGTCGACGAAGCAACAAGAGGAACGAATGAACGAAGTACTCACTTTGACGACTCACTGAGACAGTGTAATTTCATACATTTGATCGAATGTAAATTGATTGAGAAGTTATTCCCGGTGAAGATTCATTTTATCGCTCTGAAAAGAGCGGATTTTTTGTAATGTGAGACCGATGCAATTGATTGGCATCGATATTCCAAGTGGTCTGATACTCGCATGCATTCCTCGAAAACGTTTCGACCAATCAGATTACGACTCTTAGTCAATGTTGAATACTATGAAAACGAAACGTGGTCCGTGATCGATATAACTATTCTCTTGCTTTGTAAAGGGTGGATTTCTTCGTCAACTTGCAGAATCCATCAATTTTGACGAAAATACAAGGTTCGACATCGTAAACGACCCAATCATTGCACTTGATTGACATTGTAATCACATACGGTTTGTTTAGCTTAAATCAACCATTCGTGATACGAATCAACCAATCAGGTGACAGCTCGAAACAGTTTCATTCAAAGCACATACGACTTCAAAGGGCATATTGTTATTTCAAATGGAAAAATTGTCCTTGAAGATTGACCAAATCCGTCCTTTTTAGGACGAATACATTCTCTAAACGTAGGAACGCGCTCGAACTTGCACACAATTTGAATGAGATTTTGATTCGAACATGAATGATCTTGAGTGATCTCAAGTGAGTTATTAACGTTCGATAAACCCTTTATAATCATCGAATGATGTAGAAAGGGTGAATTCGAATAAATTCATCATTGTTCAATGTTGTGGTTGGGATAAATCGAAAACACATTCTTCAGAAGAATCATTTGAAACGGCCGATGATTGATCTAACATACATTGATTCTCGACCAATCAGAATACAGGATTCGGAATCCGATCTCTTGTGTTAAACTTACTAATCAAACCGTTCAAATTGGGTATTGGATGAATGAAAATTTTCATGTTTTCTTTTTTACATGAGAATTCTGATTGAAAATGAGTAGTTATACTTTTTTCTCCCACTTGAATCCCTATCCCTACGAAATAACACTATTTTCCATTTGTCTGCGTAATAAAAATCATTACTGGAATTACAACTTTCACCTACTGCATATCGTGATAAGAATTCATGACAATAATCAATTTTTCCACAGTGTCGACGAATTCAATCGTTCTACATAGAAAATTTACCAATTTGTATGTTGGTAAATCGTATCGATTATACCGATCAGCTGATCGTATGAGCGCCCTCTGCAAGTACCTTCCTCTCTTGTTCTGTTATGACGCTCCTGAATGACCAATGAATCCACCTCATAATTGGTCAACTTTAATTAATTGTATCTTGGAAATTATGCGTCGGAGAGCATTGTGCAAAAGGACAAATCGTTTTAGAATTTCATCAGGAATCTACTCCCAAAAAAGAGTGCGGGAATTTTGAATCACCCTGTATATATATTGGGGGTGTGCGGGTAGCACTTTTTATCGGGTCCGGTCGGGTCCGGGTATTTGTATTTCTTTTCGGGTCGGGTCGGGTCGGGTCGGGTACCCGATTAAATCGGGTTTTCCAAGTCGGGTACCCGAATATAATAAAATCGCTTGAATTTCATATTTTCAACTTCTATTCGAAGTTGCCATTGCCGTTGATATTTTAAGGACAAATTATCTTGAGCGATTGTAGGAATAAGGGGAGTTCATATGAATCCAATTCTAATATGCAGAATGCCATATTCACGACAAGTCTATTAGGGTTGTTACTCCATGTCATTGATTATGCAGCGCATTAGGAAATCTCCAAATTGCTTCATGGAATGTTTATATTTATTTTTTAATTCAATTAAAAAATATAATCACATTCATATCTCATAAATAATATATTCTCTATTTTCGTATTTAGTAACCACAATATAGGATCTTGAACATCAATGAAAATTAATATTCTTCTTATAAATATCATTCTTTTTTCATATTTCTGAATGTGAATGGAGGAAGCACAACTCTTCCACATGTTTTGTCAGCAATCTTGATCGAGTTGCTGTCACAATATTTCCTGCTGAGGAAAACGTTTGCTATATTTGAATTACCCGAATGTAATCGGGTACCTGAAAAACTCGGGTAATTGAAAAACCCGACTTGACAGGTACCCGACCCGACCCGATAAAAACCCGATGACTCGGGTACCCGCACACCCCTAATTTCTACCATTATATATACACCCGAGAAAAAATGAATCGGATCTAATTAGATCTAATTAGATCCCTCTAGATAAGAAAAATGGAGTTCAGTAGATCTATTTAGATCTGAATGGTGCATCTGTTTGAATCACAGTAGATCTACTTAGATCTCAGTAGATCTTTGTAGATCTAAATTCAAACAGTTCTAGATTGACCCAGATCAATTGAGATCTGAGGAGATCTATCTATATCTATTCAGATCCAAGGAGATCTGTGTCATCCCATTTCTTTTATCTGAAGAGATATCATTTGATCTAATGAGATCTAATTAGATCTCATACATTTTTTTCTCGGGTATATAATAACCCAATAAACATGAACATCTTCAAGATATCTAAAAGATATCTTTTGAAAGACATCTATAAGATGCATTCAAAAGATGTCTTAAATATATATTTTGAAAGACATCTTAAAAACATATCGAAAAGATATCTTAAAGACATCTTTTCGACATGTCTTGAAGATGTCTTTCAAAAGGTATGTTTAAGATGTCTTGAAGATGTCTTTCAAAAGACATGTTTAAGATGTCTTGAAGATGTCTTTCAAAAGATATGTTTAAGATGTCTTGCCAAATGTATCTTCAAGATCATGATCATGATCAAAATTTTGTCGGGAAATGGCAGGAACATTTGCAGCGTATCTGTTGCATATTTGAAATATTTCGAACTCCCGCTGTTTTCGACATTGCTGATTGGATCTGCTATTTTCCTGCAGCACCAATCAGATCAGCAAGTTTCGAGGTGGCCGAACTTTGTTCGTAGCGCCTCGAACAACGGTTATAACACCCGCCATTACACGTGTTGCTGTGTATTGCTGTGCAAATGAAAAAACGAAGTGCAATATATATTATTATATCAACTGTATATATCAGCTGTATTGTCAACGTAAAATAATCGGGTAAGTTGAATCATTTTCAATAACAATACATTTATATTTGTTTTTTATGAGGCAGTGGAGAATAATATCAGTGTATAGAGAAGTTCAAATCATGTTAACCTCAAATTCAACCGGCCTTCACCATGTGCTCTGAGACTTAAGAATTGTTACTTGCTCTCTTTGTTTAAATTTATAAGAAATGAATAATATTTTGAATTTCTGGTCGATTTTGTGTTCAATTCAATTTGAATAGTTATTTACCTCAAGTTTCTTTTTTACATAACTCCTCGTATATCGCTTACTAAGGCAGTGATAGAGAATATTTCTCATCCAGTTTATGGAATAATGTGTTTTTCTTTTTCAGAATTATCTTGGAAGGAATCCATTCTACATTCTGAAAAGGAATTTTATAATTTATACACATATAAAACTAACAAAGGCAACATTACTTATTGGAAATGCAAAGGTACGTTGAATGATTTAACGTATTCAAATAATCAGAAATAATGATCGTAATGATTGTTCGAGTGACACTCATCATTGAAATGTTGAAGCTTTGATTATTTTGATTGCTGATGGTTTTTCATTTTATTGAGTGTAAACTTTTTGAAGATGACTATATTCAGTTGATCAAATTTAATACTCGAATGAGTTTTCAATGTTGATGTATTACTGTCAAATTCATATCAATAGTGAGAATTCGTTCTAATTGTGCATAACATTGTCCATTTTGCCCTCACTTTACTTACTTTGTCACTAACTTTTTGTTCTTCAAAATGTTAAAAGAGAAAAAAATATATTCTCTCGATCAAGGTTCCACTATGAATTTTTGAATTGCTAGGAATCCTTTCTTGTCCCCATCGTACTTTGAGTACATTTGAATTTCCTGCAAACTCCTTTGAACTCATAATTGTTGCAAAATTTTCTGAATTGTAATATTATTCAAGAAGTTTTTTCAAACCATTGTGTTTTACAAATTGTTTTCATTCTCTCAATATCTTAATTTTCTTACAATCTTTCATGTCTTTTCACATATATCTCACATCCCCGCCTAGTATCTCAAACCCATTCTGAATTTTCGAAAATTTATTGAATTTCTTTATAATTTCTAGAAGTTTCTTAGAATTTTCTGAATTTTGTTGAATTTTTCGCATTCTTGCACATTTTGTCAGAATTTTATAATCTTTCTAAAGTTTTTTTAGATTATTCGAATTTTTAGACATTCTATGAGTATGATCATAGAAACCATTTTCAGAATTTCATGGAAGTTTTAACCTTTTTCAAAGATTCTTCACATTTCATCTATAATTTTGTCAATTTCCGTCTATTTTCTACATTTCATCAATATTATACACTGTTTCTCGGCTCTTAGAATTTTCTTGAGAAGACACCGTCATTTTTTCGAACCTTTTTTCATTCTATGAATGTGTTCTTTTTTAAGCAATGTATTTAGGTGATAACGCTCGTATCCTCTTAAGGAAATATTAACGGTGTGGTACGAGTCAAATCGTTTATTCCAAAGTATTTACCAGTGGTGCAATAGAATCAAAATATCGCTCAGTACAGCAATTCTTTAGAGTATGTGGGACACAAAATAAACAATGTTCTTCATGAGATCCTTTTTATCAACTTCCTGATGATTTGGAGCGAATTCCAGTTTGAAGCATCCCGTGTTTGAAAAGTTTAGTAAATTCCAGACAAAATTCTGATAAAAATCAAAATTCTGATTCAAAATTTAATCGATTCCATCCGGTATTGTGTGATTTGTAAATGAGTACTGGAATTTATATACACCTTAATATGTAATACAATTTTAAGTCCATATTACAATGTTTTGATGTATCAACCTATAGCAAATTATACTTTATTGGAACCACCAATGGCAATAATAGCACACCAATGACACATCAGATAAAATTCGACATAACCGATTCAATTCTGTTCAGAAATTTGTCTACTATTTTGTCTATTATGGCTGGAGTAATACAGAAAGCGATCAAAGTGTGACAAAAAATCTTTTTTTTGGATCTATCGAACATTTTGAATAGGGTTCCCACACATCACATTAAGAGGAAGAGTTACTAAAGAGTTCAATTGAGATCCTAAGGATTCATTATGAATTTTCAAGATGTACGTTTCCAAAGTCGCGATTTTCTGTTATATCATAATAGAAGGAGATTTATAACTGTTATAAATACATATTTTTTTCACCTCCTCATATACACTGAGAGAAATTTGCCGGTAAATATTACAGGTTTTCCCATTAGACGGAGGACATACCTGATATGAGGTCACAAGTTGATGAGAAAAACCAGTAACTTTTCATACTCAGAAGTTTGAAAATCAAAACCACTGAGAATTATTGTTCAAAAACAGTAATTTCTTATAACACAATTGAAAACAAAAACATTCTGAATTGAAGAGTTTGATATATATTGAAAACCATGACATTTTCAAGAATGTTACGTAAGTTCGGGGAAAGAAGCAAGGTTCATGATCACGAACAATCATGTTCGACGCTAGTGATGATGACATTTTTTTTCGGTTAAAATAACGTCATAAAAAATTACTGGCGTTTCCCATCAATTTGTGATCTCATGTCAAGTATATCTCCCATTGATTGACAGAAAATCAGTAATTTTTACTGATCAATTTCTCTCAGTGTTATAATTTTAGAAGAATTATGAAAGTCATATTTTCCAGGGAATCACTCACATCCAAAATATTTATGCACGCACGCACGCACACACACTTCACCTTCACCTTAATTAACGTTGGTGGCAGCCCGTTGGACTTGCTTTTAATCTCCCAATGTGATAACAAAATTCATAAAAATGTTATATCAAACAAACGGTACATGTGAGTGCTTGATGGAAACATTATAATCAATCATATCTAGCAATATTTTTTCTTAAATATGAAGACTGCTATGTTTGCTAAGATTCTCTTGTTAACATTTCCAATTTTTTTCACTTACAAAGAATGGATATCAGGAATATCATTAATTTTTATACAAAATGTCATTTATCAAAAACATTTTCCTCATTGTTAGAAATTGCTTGAGATGCCAAAAATAAAAGAGTACCAGGATCTCACCAAATCTCAACGATACCGTCGACGTAAACAATTGAACGACAACGATGATTCAAGCGAATCGGATCAGGAATTGAATACACCAAGACAACATGTCGAAGAAGTTGACAATGATAATGTTGAAGAAATTCACCCTGGAGAGAACAATGATGCTAATAATCATGAGGCAATTATTCCTGAGATGGATATTAATAACTACGTGGCAGTCAGTCCTGGTATAAACATCCAACAGAGGGGAAATGATTTCCTTTCCAACTCTGATCAGTCTGATGCTGAATCTGATCCTGATGACTATGATGATCAGTGGGATCCATTTGCAAATCCTGATCCACATGTAGACAATACATTGAGACAATTTTTGAGAACCTGGGCCATGGAAAACAATATAACTCATGCTGCTATAAACAAACTTTTGAAGGCTCTCAGAATGCACGGGCATGAAAATCTTCCCGCCGATGCCCGTACATTATTGAAAACTCCAACAACCACGTTAAGTTATATGACTAATTCAGGAAAATATTATCACTATGGATTAGAAAAAGGTTTGAAGGATCATCTTAAAAATACTAACTCAGCAAATAAACTCAAAGATCCAATAAAAATAAATTTGAACATTGATGGTTTACCATTGGCGAAAAGCTCCAAGAGTCAATTGTGGCCACTCTTGGAACAAGTTTTTTATGGAGACCATACAGAAAGACCATTTCTTATTGGAGCATTTCATGGGTACTGTAAACCTTCCAGTCCCGGCGAAATTATTAATGACTTTCTTATTGAGTACAAAAAATTGCAAAATGAAAAATTTATGTATCTGGGAAAAAAGTACACAATTCTTATAAATGCAATGATATGTGATGCTCCTGCAAGAGCATTTGTCAAAGGGGTTAAAAGCCATACTGGGTATCATGGATGTCACAAATGCGAAGAAGAAGGCGATTGGATAGATCATCGAATGGTATACTTGAACGAACAAGCCCCGTTACGTACAGATGAATCTTTCTTATTGCGAATTCTTATACTGAAAATTTTTTGTACCAATTGAAACGAATGCTGAGAAAACAATCAAAACCTTTGGAGCAATTAAAAAGACGTTTGACAGAGTTGTCCACGAGTCTCACAGTGATTCAGTATGAAAATAAAAAGTTTCCAATGCTTCATAAGCCCAGAAACGGAGAATTGCCCTTCGGATTTACAGATTCTCATGAAGAAGTACAATTTGAAAATTTCATACTATCTAGTACCAAACCGGCTGATAAATATTGTTATGCAGACAATGGACGTGTACTCATTATCGAACATATTTGTCGGCAAAACCAAGAAACAGTCATTCTTGCAAGGGAATTGCAAAATTCCTCAAGTATTCAACTGTATCCATGTGATTCCCGTAATATGGGAATTCATACAGGACAAGATTGGTCAGAACTTCAAGTATCTCCAATATCTGCTATTACAGGCAAAGCAATACGACTGCCTTATAAAAGAGAAGATCTTATAATTCCTCTCTTACACACCTATGCTTAAGGTGAGTCATAACATAAGAATAATCAAAATAATCGGAAATATTTTCAATTATGCAATAGAATATTACATTCTATGGATAAACTTATCACTTTGTACTACATAATAGTGTACAACTAAAGCAAAAGCTCAATTTGTCATATCCAATCTGTGGATTTAATGTGGCTCGATTCCTTATTTTCATTCATGAAGCTTTGAGCAACAATGAAATCGAATACATACTGCTGTAAGAAGAAAGTTGAAAACAGTACATACAGTTACATAACAATCATACCACTCATTTTAGTAATTAATATATTTTTTTCAATGATGATACTAGAAAAAAAATCACGGTAGTACAAAAACATAACACAAAACACAATTGCAAAAGTGCTAATACAAAACTTTCAATTGCCTTCAAAATCTTGAGAAGCAGTTTGTGAGAAAAGCTGAAGAACATACACACGTATCAACCCAGACAACAAACTGCGAGAAAAATCTGCAACAATTTCCCAACAACACGGAGCAAACAAATTGATTTCACTGAATATATACACTATACATAAAAACTATTGAATGTAGTAATTTACTATATACTTTTTTGCTATTTCTAAAAATGTATATACGTGAGTGGAGAATTTATTGGAACTCAGTGTTGAAAATGATTTGAATAGCCTCAAGACTTATTACATTCATTTACATGGTTTCTTTTATCGTCTATTTTCGAAATATTGACTTATAAATTCAATGCAGAGCAGAATAATATATGTACAGTAATCAATAAAGTAAAATGATAATTTTAATTAATCGAGTTCAATATTCATTTTTCAGATGTTTTATGTAATAACATGGGAGCAATACTGTTCGGCAGTGCCAGCAATTTGGCTGAATTTAACAAAAAAAACATGCTCTTTCCCATCAGGAGGCAATATCACAAATACAATAAAAAAGCAAGTGAAACCCGCTGACACTTGGAGTGTTTGCAACTGCAAAAAAATTTTGGGCCCTTACGATACATTTGAGGAAGCTCGAATAGTAGAGAAAACTTGCATTAATATTTCTAGCTCTGACGAAATAAGTTTACAGGCACTGTCCGAAACAGTAGTAAAGACTCTTCCAGCAAAACGTTTAATAAAAAAGAAACGATTTTATGATGATGATGATGATGATGATGATGATAATGATGATGATGATGATGATAATGCTGATGCCCATGCTGATGATGAAAAAACAAAACGTGAGTCTTCAACTGTTTTCAATCATCCATATTAGGAAATTGGATATGTAAAGAATATAAAAAGTCATTTTATTAAAGAAATAATGCATTGTCTTTTCTTCTGATGAAAAATTTGTACTCTCTTTCTTTGTTTTCTCTCTTTGGTATTGATGTACATTTGATACGGTAAGCCTCACTATATCCAGCCAAAGAAATGAGATAAATTCTTGTCCACGTCTTAAATGCATGGGATTCTACTTTTAAAAAGTTTCAAAAATATCTTGATTGAGAAGTGAGAAATAATTATGTTATTTTTTATACATTTATACTCGTACAGCACGACCACCGATCCCCCACCTAGAAGTTCAATGGAATAAAGGTAGAGAATTGGTGGAGAAATGGGAGCCATGGAAATAAGGGAGAGTCTCCATTGAGGCGACGGAGAAATATCCCCCCATTGTATTTTCAATGGAGTTCATGTTGATGGATTTACATATTCAGATTTGGTTGTATAAATCCATCGATATTAATTCTATTCTTTCTATAAAAAAAAAAGTATACACAAAGCGCGAAGGAAAAATATACGGAGCGAAAAATGTTTTAATCTTCTCCTCCTGAAGCGTGTTAAGCCCGCTTGCTGTAAGATGTTGAAATCATATACGCTTCACAAGCTTTCGATCTTGTTTCACCCACGCTCCATATAACATGATAAAACGTTACGTCAAGCGTGTGCAAATCATATCTATTCTGACTTGAAATAATATTTTTAAATAGGTCATATCAACGACGGTTCATGGCTCGGTAGATAAGATCCTGGTCTGCCATGGTGGAAGTCACCGGTTCGATTTTGACAAAGGGGGGAGGGGATTTTTTGATTTAGGAGTTTTTAATTTTCATACGTTTCCTTTATTTCAACTTTCGTTTTAAATACTCTTTGTATTGTTTTCATTCGAGTTCCGTATATTCTTTATTATCGTTTCTTTTACGCTTCAGCATACGCTTCGTTTATGCTTCTTTTCCCCTCCTATTTTCATCTGGGTTGAAAAAACGATGGGCGGACATTTCTCCGTTGCCTTTCCATTGCCTCGACGGAGACTCTTCCTTATTTCCACAATTTCCATTTCTCCATCAATAGTTTTACTTTCGTTCCATCGCAGTGGTGGATCCAGCAACTTGTCCATTTCTCTCTCCATTTACTCAAACATGCAGGTTGAAAAAGAACGGAGAGGGAGATAGACAAGTTGCTGGATCCGCCACTGTTCCACTGAAGTCTGCGGTAGAGGATCGGTGGTTGTGCTGTACGGGTATACGTCATTTTATAACGGTGGGGTTTGAATCATTCATTGAAACGGAAACGAAATAAAATATTCAACACTAATCGGGAATTGGAAATACTATTCTGAGATCACTGTTCTTGAATAAAATGTAAAAATTGAGCATGTTTGAAACAAAAGTGCAAGTATATAATCATCGTTATTTTTGCATTCAATCACAGAATCATTTCAATGAATGATTCAAACTTTAATATAATAGTGATTTTTAATTTGGTATTTATTGATCCTAAATTTGATGTACACTCCTCAGAGACGTCCAAAAAGCTTAAAACAATTCCTCCGCCTCCATCGAAGTATCAAACACGACCCGATCAGAAAAACAGATGGATGTCTCCAAAGACTCTCAAGCCTCCTACGGATGCAAAAAAAAATGGAGCAAGGATGGTAGGTTTAACGAGTTTCAATTGCTATCACATATAAAACTATGTTTGCAGCTTCTTTCACGCGAATAATAATTATGTTTCCTTTCATTCATTTTAGATTGCTCAAGGAAGTCCAGGAAACGAAGAAAATATGCCAATTGAGCATATAGATGAAGCCGAAAGTAATGTCCCTCCTTGTTTAGAAGGGCATCCATTTTCTATTCAAATCTTTGAGCCCGATGATGAAGAAATCCACAAAATAGATGAAAACACAGATAAATATACAGATGAGAAAGAAGAGGATGAAGGGGAAGAAAATATAGCTCCTCTTACATCTAAAAACAAAAAATTCCACAAACAAAAGATTGATGATGCGGATAGTGGTATTCTTAGTAGATTTTTTATAACTTTGTTTTTCTTGATTTGGATTATATTAAAAGATTAGTCATTGACACATTGGCTGCAGCGTGTACTACCGATTGTACTTCATATTCCCTTGAAGAAGCCACCTGTAATGATGGCGAGAAGTCGGCAACCAACCGATACAAAACGCGGTTCCATTCCGGAATTTTAAAATCTGTACCAGTTGTACGTATTATACATATTTTTTAGACGCGGCCGCAGCCTATGTGTCAATTATGTTTTACCTCAGTTATATACTTATTACGCATTGCAAAATAAAATTTTATTCTTGAAACTTTTTTTACGTGGAAACCTACTTTCGTATTAATTTTGTTCAATTATGTTATTAGGTGGGAAAATCCATAAACCATCATCGCAATTCTCTCGAACTTCACGGGATTCCTCAAATGATCTTCCTGCGAAAGATCACCCATTGGAAGAAGATGCTAATAATTCGACGAGTCCAGTAACGTTAAGTGAGTAATATGTTTTCGTTACTGTGCCCATTACAACACAGCGGAGTGTGTAATAAATGTGGCAGTTCATGCACGCATTCCCAATATATGCTTCTCTTACACTTAGAAGCCTTAAGGGCTCATATACCCCTGCACGCGCTGAAAACTACGTGAATTATAAAAATTATTATGAAGGTCATATGGTGAAAAAAGAAAGTATATTGTTGATGCCACATTTTTCATAAACTTTTTAACTATAAGAAGGAAAATTAGAAAACAAATTTCTTCATATTAACATTTTTTTTTTTTTTTTGTATAAATGGACGCCTGGTGAAAATCATAGCACCTCCTTGCCTGCATCGCAATTTCCCCAAAAATTATGCAATCCGCGAAAATGACAAAGAATCTTGGAGAGTTTTCCAAAAATAAGGACATTACAGTATTTCAAACTTTTATTATAAAAAATTAGTGTTGAATGATTTCTAAAAAATTGTCCAACCAAGAAATCCAAAAAAAACCTCCCGATAAACTATAGAGCAAGAAATTATCAAGATTTTAAAACAAGAATAGTTGAAAAATATCAAAAATTGACTGAGTATCGTGCAGACAATGTCTACAAACATAGTATCGCAAGAAACGCGTTTAAAGTTTCTGGGAGGTACAATCTGAAGTTACGGCTATTCTCCCATTCCAGCTTTGTACTGAACACCTTCTTCCATCATGTATCTTCGTGATCTTTATAGTGTTTTTGAGATAGAGTTTTTAAAAATTATGAATTTATATGGGGGGTATATGAGCCCTTAAATGATTTTTACACAACTTCATGATTCATTCATAACATTTCTTGTTCAATTGAATTAACTGATTATAGTTATACATTATACATATACAACATTCTTTCTCATTTTAGATACTTTGAATAATAATTTGATGAAGTTGCGAGAAGAATTATATGAATTTCGTGTTGAAATGAGGAACAAGTGGAGTAAAAATAAGAACAGAATAATGGATATACAAGCCGTTTTAAGAAATAAGCCTCAAAGTAATGGCAAGAATACAGTACCTACAGACTTATTACCCGATCTCCCTTCAACAACTGAAGAAGATGACAAAGATTTCAATGACAATTTGTCAAATGACTTAGAATTACGTCAGTGTTTTGTAAGTATGGTTAAAAAAAAACTATTTCATATTTCTTAGTAGCACAGGATATTCATAAAAGGTTCTGAGAATGTTTATAACATACCAAATATTTTATGTGCATTCATAGAATATTATCCGTATGCTTGGTGTTACTTGAGATCAATTCGTTGATTTAATGAAAACTTTGCTTTTTTTATAGCAAAATAAAATTAAAAATATAGGAGGTACTACTACGCAAAATGTAGTGTCCAATATAATGACATGCATCTTCACTTTAGAATTGGCACACAAAGTGTCATGGACTGGAGCTAAAGGTTCCATTGCGATGGAAGGGACTCCTATCGCCAATATCGTAGTAGGTAAGTGCATTCTTATGACAAAATCAAACATTTATCGGACTGTCTGATGTGAATGTACTCAAAATATATATGGAATACATGTTCTTAGTATAACTTTTCATTGAGATAAAAATCGTAAAGCTTTTCATGAGATCTCATGGAGATAGAATCAATCTATACATTAATTAATGGTCAGTGTTTTGAGCCAGATGCAGCAGACAAACATTTCTCATTTTTTAGAGGTTGAATGTTTTATATGAACAGCTTTTTAAGATTTTTGATCGCATATTCAGGTGTTTCCGAAATTTTTATCAAGTTCATTGTGATTATACCTTCGTGTACACACTGGGCGGTAACTGCCCATGAGTCAAATTCTATGCTCTGTGCTTTTGTGGTTCAAAAAGTGTGAGGATATGGATAGTATGGTATACGAATTCTAATAGCTAGAATTTTCCATATTTCAACAATCATAGCATGAATTTCCAATCAACAGCATTCGAGATTGAAAAATTACGACTTTGTTCATACCAATACTGTTGTCTTTTCAAATTCACAAAATTAATGTATTTTTCTAGGTACCAAGAACATTATATTTTAGATTAAAAATCATGTGAATACATTTCTGAAATATTCAAGCACACATGAGTTTTTTGGTTGTTGTACAGTTGATAATTTCAAAAATACAGTTGTCCTAAACTAGGTGGTTACCATCCAGTGTGTGCACTCAACGATTGAAAAAATAAGTGTGTACACGAAAGGTTATGGTTATTGTTATTGTTATTGTTATTGTTATTGGAGAAGTTGATTTCTGTATTGTATATATATTGATACAACCATATTTTCCACTGGAGTCGTTAGTCATATCAAAGGGTATGGGCCAGATTGCACCGTTGTTTCAATTATAAAGCATATCAAAAACTGGCTTCAACACGCAGGCGACAAGATGAGATACAGACTTCAAAAATCCTCTGCATCTAAATAACTGAATTAAATCATTATATGTTCTGGTCAATTTATAATATATTAAATTATTATCATTATTATTATATATCCATATGTATATATATATATATATATATATATATATATAGAAGCATAAACGATTCAAAGAATGAATTAATCGTTAAAATTGTTTCTTTATCTGAATGTATATTTTTTACACTACATAAGATTCAACCAATATATATTTGCTGTATATTCCACCTTTCTGCACATTTGCTGTATGTTTTCTTTTTTTTCTTCTGAAAAAAATGTGTCGAGCATGATATATTTTGTCTTTTGTAATTTCTGATAGATTAATAAATGTATCATAAAATACGAAATACAAATTATATATCATGTTCAGAGAAATGTCGAAAAAAAATAAAAAAATATTTAGCGAATGTGCAAACAGAGAGAATATAAGCAGAATCTGGTAGAGATACGGAATATTCACAAAAATGTATTTCGAATGCTTTCACCGCTAGGCATGTTCAATATAAATTAATCACAAATGTTGATTGCACAATTGATTGCCTGTCATCTGAAAGATCTCGTTGAAATAAGGATATGGTGAGGATCAATTTTGGATGCACATAAGGCAACTATTCAGAAAATACTAACGTCGGGACGCTAGCTATTTCATATGGGCCAGTTCATTTCAAATATATTAAATACATTCGTTCAAACTGAGTTGGTGAAGATTCTGTCAACTACCAGAGATCTTTAGGAACTTAATTTGTATAAATTGAGTAGTTTTTCAATAAACTAGTCAGTGCGGAATAACTAACGTTTCGGCGCTAGTATCCAGTTGAGATGTCTTTTAGATTTCGGTTTGCTAGGTCGGATTCACAATTTCCAAGATATTATCTTGTGGACATTTTAAGGACACTCAAGTATTAAGAGAGGGCGGAGGGGGAATTCGAATTTTGCGCAGACTTTTCTCAAAAAGTACGTAATTAATACAAATTTGAAATAAATAATGATGAACTACGTCCCTTAGATTGCGCTCTATCCAAGATTTCGAATTTCCCAATGATTTTTTAGCCTTAAGAAATCATTGGGAAATTCAAAATCTTGGGTAGAGCGCAATCTAAGGGACGTAGTTTATTATTATTTATTTCAAATTTGTATTAATTACGTACTTCCTGAGAAAAGTCTGCGCAAAATTCGAATTCCCCCTCCTCCCTCTCTTAATGCTCGAGTTCCCTTAAAGGCTCCCAACGAATATCTTAAATATATCTAAAATATATCTATAATACATCTACAAGACATTTAATAGATATCTAAAAGACGTCTAAAAGACGTCTAAAAGATATCTACAAGACATCTGAAAGATGTCTAAAAGATATCTACAAGAAGTCTAAAAGACGTCTACGAGACATGTTCAAGACTTGATCGAATAAGTCTAAAACATATCTTCCGCAAGACCTTTTTAAGATGTCTTAAACTTGTCGAAATTAGTCGCGTAAGACATCTTTTAGATTTCTAAAAGACATCTTCGAGACCTTTTTGCAAGACATCTTCCGAAATTGCGAGATGTCTTTTAGATATCTAAAAGATGTCTTTTTGTTTGATTGGGAAACGAGCTTACCAATTAGTTGTTCACTTTTCTTTCGTAGGCTCATAGAGGCCATTCATCCCACTAAGCGATATCGAGTAAAATAAACGCGGACTTGCTCCGCATTATAACGTAAATTCTTTCATATTTATGTCAGTCACCTGTGCATATTGAATTCTGGAATTTATATAGAGCTTCATGACTGAAATCATTGCTCGTAAGTCAAATTACGCCCTTTCATTGAGACATCGCCATCATATGCTATCAATGCCTTATATGAAGTCGGATTGACAACTATCGTTACAACACATACCGAAATAATTATATAAGTTTTTCAATAATCACTCCTTCAACGCTTAATTCACAAGAACCTATCACTATTGCAGTGGTAATGAGATGTGAATTAAGTCCCGTAACTACTGACAAATAAAAACACAAAAAGAATAGTGTTCCATACTGAATGCGATAATATGCATGATTTCAAAGGATAATCTTCCTTCATCCACAGTTGAAAAAGATGGATTCAACTATCTGATTCAAATTTTGGCCCCATTATATAAAGTTCCTAGCTGATCAACAATAATATGAATCATTGATACAAAGTATGAAGTTTTATCTATGAAAGTCAAAAACAGACTTGAAAATACATCGGCTATTTCACTCACTACTGATGTTTGGACGGATATATTGAATAACAAAAGCTATCCTGGTTTAACTGGGCATTACATAGATATAAATTCACAGAAATTATGTTCAATTATCTCGGGAGTCAATGAACTGAATGATCGACACAATTCACAATATCTAGGGAGCGTCATTGATGGTATCCTTGAACAATGGCAAATTTCAGGAGAAAAGATTGTAGCTTTTATAACAGATGATGCTTCCAATATAGTAGAAGCTATTGTGAATCAATATGGTAAGAAAAAACGTTCGCGTTGCTTGGCGCATACAATTAATTTGGTGGTCAACAGACCTCAGGATGAGGAAGAAGGTTTAATTGAGGTGAAGCAATTAATATGTGCAGTCGAACAAAATGTGACGTTTTCCAAAGATAGTGTAATTGCTGCAAACGATTTGAGAAAATCTCAGTAAAATTCATCTCCACCATTGAAATTGATCCAATCTATACCAACGAGATGGGACTCCACATATTATCAGTTACAAAGATTTCTGAAATTATCATCCCACATTGCATCTATACTTTTAAATCATCTTAAAGCACCTACAATGTTGAGTGCAACGCAAATAGAAGTCATCAAGGATTTGATTGAAATATACAGACCTCTGGAAGCGCTAACCACAGAAGTGTCTGGAGAGAAGTATGTAACGGCGGGTATGGTTATACCACTTATAAATTGTTTAGGGAGAAGTATAGAGGATTTTGTTCCTGTAATAGATGTTGGTAGAGACACCAAAAAAATGATTGTATAGGATATTCAGAAAAGATTTGGATCTATTGAGCAAGTCGAAATTTTAGCCATGTGTACTCTACTAGATCCGAGATTCAAAAAAATTCATTCCGATGATCTAATGATTGTGAGCAAGCTATTACAAAAATGACTGACATGCTCGGTGGTGATGTAACAAATAATGTAAGCGACACTTATTCAAATCTTAATGAAAATGATGATGAGCCATCTCTTCGGAATAATTATAAGAAATTGGCAGATCAAAACCGATCTGATCAACAAATAACCAGTACTCAAGAAACAAGCCTTGGAATGAAGAATTATTTACTCAAGCCAGTTATGGATTTGAAATCAGATATCATCAAATTTTGGTGCGATCAGAAGCATACTTCAGTTACAAATTTATGGATACTCGGTTTACGCTATTCATCTGTTGTGAGTTCATCTGGCCTTGTGAACGACTGTTTCCAAATGCTAGGAATATTCTCACGGACAAAAGGAATCGACTTGATGGAGGGAAAATAGATGAAATATTATTTTTGAAATCGTTAGACTTCGAAGATTGGGATTCGTGAATTCAAAAAGACGAATGTATAAATTCCTGTTCTTATTTATTGATTGTATTGCCTTTTTTTAACCTGGCAATAAAATATTGGATATTTCATAGTTTATGATGATCGAAAAGGCTCAATCTGAAGCGATTGGGATGATATTTTGTTCAATTTATTAATGGAGATTCGACGTAGTAAACATTTCATCAAATTCTCTTCAATTCTTAGATTGTTTTGAACCCGTATAAGATCCTGGAAATTGCTAATCAATTTCTAATCATGAAATTCCTAGGAAATCATCGATTTTTTCAATTTGATGTTTTTCAACGTCAAAATATCGATTTTTTGATCGATTCCAAAGGATCGATCTTTTTTTGGTCGATTTTTTTTCAATTCAATATTTTTCAACGTCAAAATATCGATTTTTGGATCGATCTTTTTTTGGTCGATTTTTTTTAATCGATTATTTTCACACCGATTCGTATCGATTCGAAGAATCGATTTTTTGTTGTTGAAGATCGACATCTCTACTCTCCGTGGAATTGAGGGAGAATAAAGGGAGCGGTGGATCCAAGCAGCGTATAGGCAACGGAGAAATGTCCGGGCCGTTTTCTCGTGTGACCATTTCTTCGTCGCTTCTTCTTTTTGCCACTCCTTCATCCACCAGATCGCTGTTTCTCCCTGAATTGGACGGAGAGACAATCGAGGTGTCCCGTGTGAGAGGACATAATAACACACAAAGAATCATATTCACCAGTATAGGGTGAGAGGGATCAATAATCGTATCCCTGTCATATTGATCCTTGATGCAATCAGTTCTGTTGAAGAGAAGGTTTAGTGAATCGTGTTCTGACGTTTGCATGAGACTCCATTCCTTGGCCAGGTTCAAAGCTGCAAACAGCGGGTAAATACACTTCGTTAATTCATAAATAGGATCACATTGAGGTGCATTGACGTTGACACGCAGTGTTGCCAAACAGAATCCAGATCTAACGAGATTGATCAATTATGTGCTCGTATTAATAAGAATTACCAATTGGGAAGAAGCAAGAAGCAACAGTGGTGACACGCGTATACCGTAGTAGGAAGATCGCATAGAGATCCAATGGAAACCACCCGTACCGTACAACTAACTATCGCCGGACATTTCTCCGTCGTCGGGGCTTCCGGTAAGATGGCGAGAGGAGATTGACGGGCAGTAGTTCGCGGAGAAATAAGTGGACGGTCAAGTGGCAGGAGAGGAGTAAGAAAGGAAGAAAAGGTAGAAAATTGAAGGAAAAGTGGAGTGAAAGAAGTTTTTCATAAGGAAAAGTGGTGGAAGTGAGGAGAAAGACAATACAGTGCTGAAAGAAAGTGTGGTGATACACGTGGCTAAAGATGAAGAGAGAGGTCGTTGAAAAGCTGGTGGAAGCGATGGTGGAGAAAAATTGAAGGAAAAAGAAGAAGAGTGGGTGAGAAGAATGGAGGCGAAAGTGAATGAAGAGGTGAAAAAGAAAGAAATAAAAGTAATCGAGGGATTAATAGAAAAGGTGAGAGTATGGATGGAAGAGTTGAAGGGAGAAGGAGGAAGAGGAATAACGGAGGAGCGGCATCTAGCGGAAGAAGTAGAAGACAGGGAGAACTCAAAGGTAAGGAAGATGGAAGGATTACCAACGAGGAAGGGAAGCAAGGAGTTGATAAGGAAGAAAGCAGGAGAGAGAGATAAGGTATGCCCATCTGCCGGAAGAAGGGAGAAGCGGGAGTAGTGGAGAGAAAGAGAGGAAAGAGGAGAAGAAGGAAGAGGAAGAACAGGAGGAAAGGAGGGAGGAGCTAGTGAAGAAGAGGGAAGAGGAGAGGAAGGAGGAAGAAGACGCGGAAGAAGAAAAGTGGGAACGAGAGAAGAAGAGACGGGAAGAATGGAAGGAGAGGGACAGAAGATGGAGAAGGAGGAACGTTATAGTGCGGGGTTGGGGGGCAAGGGCAATAAAGGAAAATGCGAGGTTGGTGGAGTTTTCAGAAGAAAAGATGGGTTTAGATATGAGGGTGGAAGAGATAAGGAAGATAGGAAGGGAGGGGAAGGACACATGGATTACATTGGAGAGTGAGGACACGGTGGAATTAATGATGGAAAAGAAGGACGGGCTGAAGAGGTTCGGAATCTACGTGGACGAGGACTTAACGAGGGAGGACAGGCAAAAGTGGAGAAAGGAAGAGGAAGAAGAAGAGGACAGCGAGTAAAAGGGACAGCGGCGAGAGAGGAGGAATGGAAGAAGGGAGATGAAAAGACAAGAAGAAGAGGAGTGCGGGAAGGAAGAAGAAGAGAAGGGGAAATGATGCGTTGGGGAGTTTATAGTGAAGTGAAGAGGAGGAAAAGACAATAGATGTGTTTTGTTCATTTTTTGATGGTGGAGCTTATGGTTTTTCTTTTGTTTTGTTTTGATGGAGAGGAGATTGGTGAGAGATAGATAGATAGATAGATAGATATGTTTATTTATGTTCTAGGATGAACATCCTGTGGAACAATTGAGAAAGAAGTATAAACAATAACAAAGATATTATATACAAAAATACTTATATATATACAGCATTAAACCCACAGCCCGAAAAGCAAAAAGAAGGCAGAATGAATGAACTTAAAAATAAAGATGAAATGAGAATGAGAGTGAGGATGAGATTACAAAGGTGTGAGAAATGAAAATACAGATATAAGATAGAGATACAATAGTTATAAATGCGCAGAATGAAGATGAAGGCAAATGAAAAAACAGATATAAAATAGAGATACAATAGTTATAAATGCGCAGAATGAAGATGAAGGCAAGAAAAGCGTAAGATGAACCACGATGAACCTACTTGAAAAGGAGTATATGTCTATGAGTGAGAAAGGGTGGAGGTGAGCAAGAAGTCATAATACCTCTTTTTGAAGACGTTAGGGGAAGAGCAAAAAGCTTTTGTTTTTTTCTTTTTTGTTGTCTTGCTTCACTGTCTTTTTAGTTTATAAAGGATGTGCAAAAGAGTTTGGAGAAGGGGAGAAAATTGTAGGGGGGCGGCGCCGTCAAACCATTGTAAGAGGGCGCCGGCAGAATATAAATAAATGCATACATACATACATTTCTCCGTCGTCCTCACGTCGCTTTTCTATTCTTTCACGCTTTATCTACCTCGCCTCCACGGAGATGCAACGTGGACATCGTTGGGTGTTGTTAGGGCGAATAGCCCCTGGACACGAATCCAAACGGAATAATGTACGGATCTATCAGGGTATTATATGGGCACCAGTTTGCGTATTGGTAATACATGCGGATCTATCCGGATTTCATTTGGGAATTTTAATAAGGGAACATAAAACACTCCAAATTTCTGATTCCTTGTCAAATCGAGATGAACCTCATCAAATCTTATTCGAGAGATTTGATCGGAGAGGATAAAGGAACTGTATGGATCTGGATGATTCTTGAGCCAAAATGTTTGTCTCAATGAGTACACCAGAACCTCCCATTGAGGTCGAGATCGGATCAGGGATTTTGGAAATACGAGGGAAAAACGATCAATGGAATATAAAGGATTTGTCGTTGTGATAACTTTTGATAGGGATTAGTGATTTTGAATACTTTTTTCCTCCAATTCTTTGGCTAACTAAAGAGATTGAAATGTCCCATGTGGGAATGGAAATACGGGCCGGTACTGGCTGAGTACTGTTGCTAGGGTTGTCAGTACTGGCAAATTCACACCTACCGTTACAGAGCTATTTGAATTGACGGTACTGGCCCGGGGTCGGAATGGTCACACCATTTAACGCGAGGGCCAGTATAACATTGACCACTGTGTCAGTAATGGTGTTTTATGAGGGCCTGTCATGGAGGATCTCTGATATTTCGAAAGGACCAGATGTTTCGCCAGAGCTGATTAAGAGATGGGAAGGAGTCAAAATAATAACATCTCATGTGAAAATTCAAACTCGATCCAATACTGGCACAATACTGGTAACCGAAGTTATCATATTTCACATAAAAAAATACGTCAAATTTCAACTTCTAAATTCTTACAAATACATCTTTCCCATTATCCTTATCGAAGAAAGGCGTTTTGGAAGTAATTTCTTGAAATTTCATCGAGTGAGGACTGAACTCAGGTTCTGTGTATGAGAAACTAAGTTTCTGTAACATCAACCAATCTCTGAGTTGATAATGGAACATTCAAATTGCCATTTATCGTAATAATTCTGTTGAAGTCCTACGATTCATCATAGGTGCCGTGGTGAAACAAAGTTCTATCAATACTGGCGTAGTGTTGGTTCTCTACGGGATTCTACGCTGTTATGAAATTTGCCTTAGTACTGGCACATCTCTGTCTCACTGAAACAGCCGTATTCCTCGACTGTTGATTGCAACTCTACTTCCCCATCAATTCCGAAGTGAGACGAAGTTGTATCAACACTAGTACAGTGTTGTTTTTCTGTGGTATCCTACGTTTGTCCGTGGTCTGGTTTAGTGCTGGCACATCTCTGTCTCATCAAAACAGCCTTAACACTAAAAGAAATGTGTCGCCACAAACTTGATTTCAACTCAAATTTACCATTGATTCCGTGTCAAGGGAACGTTGCATCGGTATTGGTAGAATGTTGTCTTTTCGTGTTGTCCGCAGTATTATTAGTTTTGGTTCACTACTAACCCAAGCTCGTTTTACCAAAGCAGCAGTATTACTACAACGTGGATTTGAATTCTGATCCCCCACCAACTTTGCATTGAGGCGACGTTACAGCAATGATATTGAAGTATGATGTTCACATGTATTTTACAATGTAATTAGCTCTGGTTCAGTAATGGCATAGTCCGGGTTTATTGAAATGAAGATGTTGCGATGAAGTTGATTTGAATTTTGATCCACGACCGATTTCGTAATGACACAATGCTGTATGAACACTAGCTTGATATTATATTTTTATATTACCGCACAATGGTATCAACTCTGACCGATACTGGCACAGTTTCGTTCTCCTAAAACTTGGGTCTTTACTGCGTTGAAGATTGAGTACTAGCGTAGAACTGTCTGTCTACGGGAACCGATATCTTTCAAAATCCGTCCAACAATTGATGCTAGCTGAGAAACAGTAATGACCCTGAATAGGAATCGTTGTGTTTGCCGAACTCTGGCAAATACAACCTTGCCAGTACTGCACCTTTTTACAGCTCTGGCAATTCCGACATGGGATATCATTTTTATAGAAATCGGAACCGATATTGAATATTCTATGTTGTAGGAAAATTTCCGTTTGAATGCATGGATTGGGGTGATTCATTCATGGGAGTTTTGTTTTTACGAGGAAAAGTGACTGACTTTTGAGGCAATATGAAAAAAAAACATAAGTTTGTCGATTTTATATTTTTTCGAAGTCATAAACATCAGAGGAACATGGAATTGATGTTCGGTTCTCCATTACGGTGGATCGGAAATCCGCTTTTTCCACGGACCGAATTGCAATAGTGAAACAACTTTACTTTTCCACGTCAAAAACATCCGTGCGGAGTTTTCTGCTTGCATAAGTTGAGGGAAATTTCGGATTTTCAAAAAAATTCTCACAAATTTGTTATAAGGAGTATTCCACGTCAAGTGTTCGCGAGTAAAAGTGTGATCACACGGATACTGAACCATATTTGTGTTAGTGAGAACATCAGTGCTCTCTGACGCAAGGGCGCTCGTTTGGCAAAATCAAGCTCCCATCAATGCTTGGGTACCCTGATTCTTTGTTCGGCGGTGACACAAAGGAGAGTACGCGGAACGACTTCCAATAAATACTTCATACCAGATACATCAAGAAACTGTTTATTTCAATTTAATAAACTCTCTATAGATTCAGAAGTCGGATGCGAGTCCATTAATTAAAAAAATTAATATATTTGATATCAATTAAATCCGTTGGAACAAAACAATAGTAAGTCTTCGATATAACGACCATCCGCCCTTATACTTAATGTACATTTATTTTTGAAAATTTGTTGATGTCGTATGACGTCATTCGGTGGTTAAGGGTTAAGCGGACTCGAGTGTGAGGAAGTGGGGGGGCAAAAGTCAAATTTCGCCAGAAGTTTTTCCAAAAGGTACGTATTTAACCCATTAATGCCCATGGCGAAACTGCTGGGTCTACGGGGAAGTAACTATTGGAAATAGGATATCTGGGTGGAGGATGAACATTCACGGAGAAAAAAAATTTTTCCCCAGGATCCCCATGATCGTGTTCTACGAGAAATTTCATATAAGAATAGGTGGTTCGGAAAGTTTTCAACCATCGCATTTGTTTGTAAATAACAATTATAAACAATTTCCAATACTCGATACCCGTTCGTGCCCACGGTGAAACTGCTGGGCCTACGGGAAAAGTGACTATTGGGAATAAGATATCTGGGTGAAGGATGAACATCCACGGAGAAAAAAAATTTTTACAATTTGTTTAAACAATTATTGTTCGAACAATTTGTTGAAAATATGAATTCACGTGGATGAAAACCCCAGGATCGGGTTCTACGGAAAATTTCATATAAGAATAGGTGGTTTGGAAAGTTTTCAACCATCGCATTTGTTTGTAAGTAACAATTATAAATAATTTCGAATACTCCATACCCGTTCGTGCCCACGGTGAAACTGCTGGGCCTACGGGAAAAGTGACAATTGGGAATAGGATATCTGGGTGAAAGATGAACATCCACGGAGAATAAAAATTTTTGCGAATTGTTTAAACAATAATTGTTTAAACAAATTGTAAAAATTTATTTTCATCGGATGTTCATCCTCCACCCAGATGTCCTATTCCCAATAGTTACTTTTCCCGTAGGCCCAGCAGTTTCACCGTGGGCACGAACGGGTATGGAGTATTCGAAATTGTTTATAATTTTCATTTACAAACAAATGCGATGGTTGAAAACTTTCCAAACCACCTACTCTGAGATGAAATTTCCCGTAGAACACGATCCCGGGGTTTTCATCCACGTGGATTGATATTTTCAACAAATTGTTCAAACAATAATTGTTTAAACAAATTGTAAAAATTCTTTTCCTCCGTGGATGTTCATCTTCTACCCAGATATCCTATTTCCAATAGTTTCTTCCCCCGTAGGCCAAGCAGTTTCGCCATGGGCATTAATGGGTTAATACAAATTCAAAGTGAATAATAATGAATTGCATACCTGGGATTGCGCATTGCCGCAAACTTTGAATGTCCAAATGATTTTTAAAGCCGATAAAAAACAAAATTGTAACATTTTAACCTCCAAACGTCAACAAATTTTACACATTCATCTTTCAGGCTTTAGAAATCATTGAGACATCCAAAGTTTGCGGCAATGTGCAATCCCAGGTATGCAACTCATTTATCACTCACTTTGAATTTGTACACGGAGAAAAATAAATTTTTGAAAATCACTACATTTCTACCAAATTGGCAGGATATAAGAAAATATCACTGTTATTGATAGACAGTGTAGTAAAAATGAATGATCAACAAAATATTCTTCAGCACGAGCGTGCAAACTTCTGCATGATAAATTACTCATTTTTACTACACTTCTATATCAATAACAGTGATATTTTCTCTTATCCTTCCAATTCAGTAGGAATGTAGTGATTTGTGAAACTTTATTTTTCTCCGTGTATTAATTACGTACGTTTTGAAAAAACTTCGGGCAAAATTTGACTTCTCCCCTCTCCCACTTCACCATGCTCGAGTCATCTTGATACCATACACATAATTTTGAATTCTTCATGACTTGTTCGTATGTTCAATACAAATTGCTGACTTATGTTTTCTAGCAGTCATGATGTATGTATGCATGTATGAAATCTTATCCCTCTATAATTGACTAAAAATCAGACTCATAGTCCCCTAAGAGGTGAAGTAAATGACAGCGTTATTAGGTTCCACTTTTCAAACATTGTTGCGAATAATTATTGAGGAACGTGAGAAAGCAGAATGAAAGAAATCAAGGTGTAAGTTTATGCAATATAAAATGAATTAAAATATTACTTTTATTAACGCATCTGCAAATATCGTGATGGTTTTTTCTCTTGGAATCGAGGATCAATAATTCTTTAGGCAAAAGTAAAATGGAAAAAAACGATGAAAAACATAAAAAAATGAAAATGATAAACATCCGATAGAAAAAAACAGATCAATATTCTCCTTCAATTAGGTATTAGGTTAGGTGATATTGTGACTACCAGTTTCGATGTCAACATTGGTTTTATCCTGGCCATCGGTTGTATCCTGGTCTTCGTTTTGATGCTGATGGTCAGAGTTAGTTTCATTACAAAGTTGATCCGTACAATCATTTTTATGTACTGTATTTTCTCAGTCGTCATTTGAATCTTCGTTTGAATCTTCATCCGAATCACTTGAACCAGTTTTCGCCAGGATTCTTTAAGAGTTCTGGTTATGACCGTGCAGAATGAGTTCTTTATGGATCCCTAGTGTTTAACAAAGAATTTCCAAGAGTTCTTCATGAATTCTTTCTGAACTAATATAACGGGAGTTCATTTGGGACACGGCTGTGCTTTGTGGGTCAAATTCATTTTGAAGGCCTGTGAAAAAATGAAGGAACGGAATTAAAATATGGCCCCACACTGAGAGAAAAAATTTCCGGGAACAATAAAATATTTAGTTGAATAGTCGCCATGAAATACTTAATTGATTCGAATAAACTTTCATTGGCTCAATTAAATAAGTGTTCCCATTGATGAAATATTTCATAGCATATTAAATATTTGTTTGATTGGATAAATATTTTATCGAGTCAATGAGAGTTCATTCAAATCAATTAAGTACAGGGCCCCCACAAACATTGAAAGTCAGGGAAAGTCAGGGAAAGTCAGGGAATTCTTATTCAATCAGGGAAAGTCAGGGAACGTTTGCAAAATGCTCCATTAGTCAGGGAAATCCATTGAAATGTATAAAAAGTCAGGGAAAATTGGAACATTTGATTCCAGCAGAAAATTTTCAAGGTCCATTTGTGTATTTTTTACCCAGCCAGCACAAATGATCAATTTGAATTCATAAAGACTTCCCAAAGACTCTCTGAATAGTCGCCGTTATGCAACCAATAATGAATTCAATGAGAATTCAATGAAGTCAAAATCAAAATTCATTGAATGCACGCAGAATTCATTATAGAGTCTTGATACGAATCCTTTCTGAACATTAAGTTATTTATTAAGAGTTCGTTTTGAATTCAAAATATTCATAATAAATACATATTCATGAGCATAACGGGAACTCTTGTGCTGTATGGGTGAAGTATAAATTTCATTGAATTGCCTTGTGATTTTGTTTGCAAATACCATTCCTTTGGTTCGGTTCAAAACGCGATGTCAGGAGAATGAGTATTCACAATTGATCTATTGACTGTGCTTATTTTATTTCAATCCGTAGATCACCTCCAAACGTCTCAAAATACTGTAAGAAAAGCGGTGTCAGAATTAACACCGCGCGGATTCTATAAAAGTCCACTCCGGAATTCAGTGTTGAAATAATTCCAAATGGTATTAGAATGACACCATACGGTGTCGAAATAACACCGTCAGGTGTTGAAACAACACCATCCGGAGTGGACTTTACCTAACACTGCCAAATTTTTTAGAGTGAAGTGTAATACCATTCAAGGGAATATCCAAAAATTTACTACCTTACTTGAAGTGAATAATAATAAATTACATGCCTAGAGTTCCACATCGCCGCAAACCTTGAATGGCTAAGTGATTTCTGAAGGCTCAAAAATAAAATTGTAAAATTTTAACCTCCAAACATTAACAAATTTGAATTTTTCTGTCCCCCACTTCCTTATGCTCGAGTCCCCTCAAAGGAGGATAGTGAGTTTCTGAATACGCCCTTGATACCATTATATGGATAGGGAAGTATACATATACATTCTGTCAAAAATGTACCGGGAATTGATCATTTAAAAAGTGCGGCTAACGGGTTTGTCAACCCTGTCCGAAAAGTCCCATAGATTCCCATGGATTCTCATAGGTACTGTGACAATAACCGCATAGAAACCGATAGGCTATTTTATTCCTATCAGAATTAATCAGGTTTTGCCGATCATGCTGATAGAAACCCATGGAACATCAGATTCCACTTGGAATTTCATAGAAACCCTTGAGTCCTGCACTGAGAAAAAAAATTTGTGAGCTCAACGAAAATGTAGTCGACTCAACTACGCCACAAGGTTAGATACGTTCAACTAACTCTGGAAGTTGAATTAAATCATTCACCAAGTTGGCCGACTCCGTTGAGTCAACTACGTGGATGGTTGAAGCAATAAAAAATTGGTTCCGTCAAGTATCTTAATACATTTGACATAAAACGATACAGAATTGTTTAGACTCATTATGTGCTTAACATACTATCTTACATTTTTGTGTCAAATGCACGTAACAATTGATCCCAAGTTTTTAAATTTCTGAATCAACTCAGATTTTCTTTTCAATCGTTTTTCAAGAGTCGTTGAATCAATTCTACACTCGGTTGCAATGAATTTCCAAGAAAGTTCATTGAATCCCATAGTATTTGATGTCCAATGTACAAATAACGAGAAAAAACAAATAAAACATTTCGATTACACAAACCATTTAATGGAAGGGGAGTTCTTTTACCGATGATGAAGACTCTCTCTCCTCCACCAACGGCGGATAAAGAAGTACAGCGGGTTGTCAGTCAGAACAGAGAGTTTGAAGCCCTAATCGAGAATCGAACCTACCTACCTACGTGCCCACCTAACCTCATCAAATTCACGCTTTAACTGACGTAGCTATGCAACGATATACGATTCTCGTGACACAGAATGCAAGTCATTCCCAAACCCTGTTAGTATCTTGTACCTCGTCATTAGAAATAAAAACCAATTTCAAAGACATTGTTATAAAATACTTCAGTGTGTCTTCTGAAATTTATTTCTATTGAATATCTCCTGAGATTGAAAAATATGTAGAATGAATACGGAAGTAAAATTCTTTTCAAGCAAATGCTGTGGTCATGTTTTGTGGATATATTAAAAAAAAAACAATCAACTGGACATCTGAATACCCTGAACTCGAGAATAATGTTGATTAGTTCCCGGTGTATCATTAAATCAAACAATTGAATCAATTGGAATAATCAATTATTTTCATTCAATTAATGATCTGAAGTTTGTAAACGGAAACATTTTTTGTTCATGCAACTGTTCACGTGAGTTGATTCACTTCTTGCTTGGGAGGTTGACTCAACTACTTGCGATTTTGAATAGAATTTTTTCTGATTTCTTGAATTTCATTCGCGTTGGTTCATACAATCAAGTGATAGGTTTGAAACAATGAAACGCGTTGTAGTTGATTCTACAAATTCCGAGTCGTTTCAACGAAAAATTCATTGATTCACTTAACAATTTTTCAACTACACTAGGTGGTTGATGGCACTTTTATTTTTTTCTCAGTGTGTGACAATAACCGCATAGAAACCGATAGGATATCATTGATTCCATTAGGATTTCGCCTATCGGTTTCTATTGGTTTTTTCGCACAGGGAACATTCTTTTTGTTGTTAAGTTGGTACATTCGTCCTGTATATTGACGCGGAGTTCGACTGTCATCTGTCATTCAGTTTGTTTATAGTGCTCGATCTTTTCAGTTCTCTCAAGTGTGTCCCGCGATTGTCACAATGGATATAAAGATTGAACAAAGAATTTGTTTTAAATTTTGCGTTGCAAATGGAATTTCGTGTGCCGAATCGCTGAAAATGTTGGAGAAGGCTTACGGTGAATTGACTCTATCAAAAACACGTGCATATGAGCGGTACAGTGCATTCAAAAGTGGTCGAGATGTGGTGGAAGATTTGCCTCGCTCTGGTCGTCCATCGACGTCTTTAACTGAAGTTAATATCGATAAAGTGAAGAAAATGGTGACTGAAAATCGTCACTTAAGTTTGAGAGAGATAGCAGGTGAACTTTCTGTGTCTTACGAATCAGTTCGTACTATTTTACATGATTGTGTGGACCTGAAACGCGTTGCCGCTCGATTAGTTCCGAAAGACTTGAATTTTCTCCAAAAACTGCATCGCGTACAGGTCGCTGAAGACATGCTAGAACGAGTCAATTTCGACTCCAAATTCATAACACGCATTATAACAGGTGATGAGACATGGGTTTACGAATATGACATGCAAACCAGTCAACAAGCTTCGGAGTGGCGGCTTCCAGCTGAGCCGAAACCGAAAAAGCCACGCCAAAGCCGATCAAAAGTGAAGGTAATGTTGACTGTGTTTTTTGATTATCGCAGTGTTGTACATTCGGAATTCTTGCCAGAAGGTCAGACGGTGAATAAAGAATATCATCTAAGCGTTATGCGGCGTTTAGGAGTGGAAAGAAAATTCATGGATTTTGCATCACGATAATGCACCATCTCACAAGGCTTTCATTGTGAACCAATTTTTGGCCAAAAACTCAACAAATATCATCGAACAGCCACCGTATTCACCTGATTTGGCTCCAGCCGACTTTTTTCTGTTTCCAAATCTTGAATTACCACTTCGAGGCACCCGTTTTAAATCGATAGAAGATATTAAAGAGAATTCGCGGCGAGAACTGAAATCGATTCTGGAAAAAGCGTATAAAAAATGTTTTGATGATTGGATTGTTCGTTGGCATAAATGTATCATTTCGGGAGGGGACTACTTTGAAGGCGATACAATAGATTTGGAAGAATCAAAAATGTTTTGTGTTTTATTCAAGAATTCCCGGTACTTTTTTGACAGAATGTATGTACTTATCACACTCATATTCAGAGGAATTTGGTGACGATGCGATATACTGGTGAATTGTAACAATATTCCATCATAAATCATGACAATTCCACAATTTCATTTATAAGCTGAGTTGGCTTAGTGGCGTCCTAAGTTATCCCAACTTGCTCCAAGTATTTTGGATTTGCTATTTCTAGTTATGGAAACAAATTGATTGGTTTGGTACAATTTGAAGCAACTTGTGTGCTATCTGGGTATACTTATTTGAGAGTCAGGGAAAATTTTGAACATGGTCAGTGAAAGTCAGGGAAAGTCAGGGAAAATGACTCTTCAAATTTTGGGGGAACCCTGAAGTATTTTATGGCGACTATTCAATTAAATATTTTATTGTTCCCGGAAATTTTTTCTCTCAGTGCATGAAGACCAACGTGGTTAGATCAAGAAGATCCGTTCACAGCGATACTTCAATTTTATTCCTTCATTTTCAATAACTTGGAAAATTACACTAACAAAGTAAAAGAATCAGGAAAAAGCATTCTTAGTAACGGTGAAACGAAAATGGTTCAGTAAAGGTGGCTGCCAAATGTAATCAGATTCACATTGAGATTAAAATTATTTCGAAATAATGATATTGTGCATTTTGGAACAGTGATGTCAGCATTTGGTCGACCGAGTCGATTTTCCCTCTCCATCACATCTGTCTGTATAGAAATGTCACACACACAATCAAACCTCCAACAAAAGAAATTTGATTGTATACAGCGTGATGGAGGGGGAAAATCGACTCGGTCGACCGAATGCTGGCATCACTGTTCTGAAAAGGTTAATTCCATCCAACTGTTCGGCATTAATCACTTTACTCACCTTATTCATGTTCAGCATTCTTAGATGGCTTTTAGAATCAGGTTATGTGTATATAGCAGAAACAATTCTCACTTTGGGTGATAATGACGACCCCTGAATATGCAACACATCAATTGGTTGAAGAAAGACTGAATTGAAACTATCTTGAAAAATTATCCGAAAATGAAGCAAAAAATCAAAATATCGCTCTGTGAAGACCTTTTTCAATGAACAGAGATGGTCTGCAGTGAGCAATATTTTGATTTTACTGCTCTATTTCCGCATAATGTATTAGAAGAGATTTGACTCGGGTTGCGTCGTCAGGAATTGCTGGTATTCCTTTGAAAGTTTACAAAACCATTAGAAGACTCCTCCCTAATTCTCTCACTTCATTGCATTACACTGTAGAGAATACTTGTAAGTTTTGAGAAAAAAAGTGTAATAAACAACTCAGGGGTTCGTAAATTTGGAGATTATTTAACCGTTGACCTGTAAGGTGGGGGCAAAAATCGTTTCAGGGGTAATATATCATCTTAACCTTCAAAAAAATATTGGTTTGCTGTAAATTCCGATGTATTTCCGATCAATTGTGCCTTGTGGTTAGCACAGCGAAAGTCTAAGGAGATATCATAAACTATATTCATAAAAATGCCGAAATCTTGCGTTGTGACAACATGTAAAACGAAGTATCTGCATTATGAATATTAAAACACATTTGACTGGAATTCATTTTCACTTCAATTTTAATTAGACTGCATCCTTCATATCATTTGGATAGGTAATATACAACACTTATCCACAAGTCGTGATAATAATTGATTCTATTGCTTCTTTGCAATAAATACAATTCTCTACAAGTCGTTGAATTTTGTAGGTTATGATCACGAATTACCCCTGAACTATAGGCGACACCTTATGGCTGAAAATATGATCACAAATTTGGTCCATAAGCGGGTCACCCCCACCACTGAAGTTTCCAGACCTGTATATACGCCCGTACAGGTGAAGGGCACCAGAAAACAACTTACAGGATAAGTATTGATAATTTACAAATTTTTCTGTGAATTTCCAAACAATTGAAGGGCCGGATCGAGTAATCGGTTGTGTGCGTGACCTCTCGTCTAGTGCACCTGAAAGTAGGCAACCACCGCTAATCACGTTTCAGGACTTTCATATTAAAAACATACAAGAAATTCGCGATACTAAAAAAACTTCCAGTGGGAAAGTTGTTGCAAATGTATTCAACAACACTCTGACGAATTTTGAGACAATTCCGTATTGTAGGTTAGAAATTATTGCGGGTTGAGTGAAAAAAATGCCATGTGCATCGATTGAGATGTTACAATATGGGTGTTTTCAAAGGGGATGAAAATGATTAGATACATTAAGCTGTTCAAAAACAATTCTCAAATGCAGTTCACCCAAATCGATTAAATATTTCACACTTTTTTTCAATAAAACATATTCACATACATGGAAAAATTTATGATAGTTATTGAACGTTTTATTGGGAAGAACCAATAATTGAATATTGGCAAATTTGAGAACATGAACGTTGCTGTTCATCTGACATGGCTGTTGAATGATGGTTTCAATCTAGAAACATCAATTTTGCGACAGTGGGATTCATAAACAACACATTTCCTCGTCTTTAATTTAGATTCCGTTTCAATGAACGTTTCAAAGTTTGAGAATATAACCAGTATGCCTTTGAATTGGAAGAATTTTTGTTTCAATACATCGTATAAATCTTTTCCATACATTAAAAAAACAACAAACCAAATATTATAGAATAAAAGATGAAATAATAAACTCAAAAATAAATCATACGAATTTCAAAATTTGTCCTATCATTCACAAAAGCTCTTTATGGTTTTTTTTAGGATTACGAATTGTCGTGTTTTTGAAAAGATTTTCATAAAAAGCCTGACCTTTCACGCTCAAATATTGCTGCAAACTTTTTAGAACCTTCCAATTTTGCGCTTGGAATCCCTACTTCAGTCGCCGGTGCTGCATTTCCTAAATCATTCAATGAAGTATCCACCTTGACGGCAATTGTTGACGGTTCTCCTTTGTACTGATGATACACGTTAATTTGACCGTTTGGAAAATAATCAATTTTCACCGCAGATCCTATTTTGATCTTGCGAATTTCAGAATGTTTTTTTTAAAATCGATGCAAAATCTCTTACGTTGCATTGTGCAGCGTCAATCATTGTGAAAAGAGGATTTCTAGGATTTTCAATGATATCAATATACTCTTCGGGTGTTTCAATGGTTTCTTGCATTTTTTTTTTCTGACCGTATCTACCAAAATTCCTATTACATTCACAATATGAGTGTCCATGGACAGGGTAGAGATGTTCAATGAAAACCTCAAAGTTTTCAGAGAACATTGACAAAAAAAGGACCATCATATAATTTCTATTTTGATCTCTTGCAGCATCAGAATATAAAAAGATTTTGTTATCCCCCTTCTTTTGTAATTCAAGGCGCAAAGCATGATATAACAAATTACAAACTGTGTTTGCTCTTTTCTTGAGTATTCCTTCAATGAAATGAAACATATTCTGCATTCAGAATCGACTTATATGTTTCATTTCATTGAAGGAATGCTCAGGAAAGGAAAAAACACAGTTTGTAATTTGTTATATTATGCTTCGCGCCTTGGATTACAAAAAAAGGGGTATAACAAAATCTTTTTATATTCTGATGCTGCAGGAGGTCAAAATAGAAATTATATGATGGTCCTTTTTTTGTCAATGTTCTCTGAAAACTTTGAGGTTTTCATTGAACATCTCTACCCTGTCCATGGACACTCATATTGTGAATGTAATAGGAATTTTGGTAGATACGGTCAGAAAAAAAAAATGCAAGAAACCATTGAAACACCCGAAGAGTATATTGAAATCATTGAAAATCCTAGAAATCCTCTTTTCACAATGATTGACGCTGCACAATGCAACGTAAGAGATTTTGCATCGATTTTAAAAAAAACATTCTGAAATTCGCAAGATCAAAATAGGATCTGCGGTGAAAATTGATTATTTTCCAAACGGTCAAATTAACGTGTATCATCAGTACAAAGGAGAACCGTTGACAATTTCCGTCAAGGTGGATACTCCATTGAATGATTTAGGAAATGCAGCACCGGTGACTGAAGTAGGGATTCCAAGCACAAAATTGAAAGGCCTAAAAAGTTTGCAGCAATATTTGAGCGTGAAAGGTCAGGCTTTTTATGAAAACCTTTTCAAAAACACGACAATTCGTGATCCCAAAAAAAACGATAAAGAGCTTTTGTGAATGATAGGGCAAATTTTGAAATTCGTATGATTTATTTTTGAGTTTATTATTTCATCTTTCATTCTATAATATTTGGTGTGTTGTTTTTTCAATGTATGGAAAAGATTTATACGATGTATTGAAATAAAAATTCTTTCAATTCAGACGCCGTTGAAAAAATCTCATAGACTTTCAAATACCGCTCTAGAATCCCCACATATGTTTATAAGATTTTATCAGGTTCAATAGTCGCATTTGGACACTTTTATGAGATTTTAATAAAACGTACGAGTTCCTATTATTTTCCAGTGGGAAGGCATACTTGTTGTATTCTCAAACTTTGAATTGTTCATTGAAACGGAATCTAAACTAAAGACGAGGAAATGTGTTGTTTATGAATTCCACTGTCGCAAAATTGATGTTTCTAGATTGAAACCACCATTCAACAGCCATGTCAGAGGAACAGAAACGTTCATGTTCTCAAATTTGCCAATATTCAATTATTGGTTCTTCCCAATAAAACGTTCAAATAACTATCATACATTTTTCCATGTATGTGATTATGATTTATTGAAAAAAAGTGTGAAATATTTAACCGATTTGGGTGAAGTGCATTTGAGAATTTTTTTTCAACAGCTTCATGTATCTGATCATTTTCATCCCCTTTGAAAACACCCATATTGTAACATCTCAATCGATGCACATGGCATTTTTTTCACTCAACCCGCAATAATTTCTAACCTACAATACGGAATTGTCTCAAAATTCGTCAGATTGTTGTTGAATACATTTGCAACAACTTTCCCACTGGAAGTTTTTTTAGTGTCGCGAATTTCTTGTATGTTTTCAATATGAAAGTCCTGAAACGTGATTAGCGGTGGTTGCCTACTTTCAGGTGCACTAGACGAGAGGTCACGCGCACAACCGATTACTCGATTCGGCCCGTCAGTTGACAAATATTGCCCGGGGATTCACTAAAATCGTTCAAGAATTCAGTAGAAATGATGCGCGAAAAATAATTTACAAAACCCTTTGGAAGTTTTTTTATACAGTGTACAGTTGGCTAGAGTTCTGTTAAACCATTAAGATATCTTTAAAATGCTTTTGATACCTTCGATGGCGAGGAGTTCAGTTGGATCGAGTGCTGGTTTAGGTACAGAATTTGGATATCTGCGACATGCCGTTCCCGTAACCCAGACAGCACAGAAAGTTCTCTGAATGTTCTATAAACATAATCTTGGCTCCGCGTGTGTTGGTGCCCAAGGCACATATTTTCCAAATGTTTAGAGTACCTCCGCTTTTGATGCACATGAATACGTACCCAGGGCCGGCGTCAGACTCTTTTTCAGAGTGGGTAGCGAGTTCGGTGGGGCAGGGGGGGGGGGGTTAATGCCAAATCATTTTCCACAATGTACTTATTATGAAGGAATAATGCTTGAAAATTTCGAGTGAGTAATTTACCCACTCAGATATTTCCGAGTGGGTAGTGCTACCTATACTACCCACGTGAACCGCCGGCCCTGTACGTACCGAGCACGTTCTTTTCATATACTACGGGACGTTCTTTCCGCGTTTTCTAAACGTGCTTCCATGAAAACTAACTTTTTCAAAACATATGTGTAACGCCGCGGAACGTTGTGAAAACCTTTCTTTGAATACATCCCAAGAACATTGCAAGAAGACATGAATAGAACTAAACGGGACATTTGCATGTTCCTGCGACATACATGCGATGTTTTTAGAACATCATGAGACGTTATTTGCACGTTCTCTGTGTAACCAAGCACGTTTTCGGGACGTCCAGAAAACCTCTCGGTGCTGTATAAAGGCTTCTAGCTTTCAATTCGTCCATACCAAATACTGCCAATTCGATATTTTCAACAAATTTCGATGTCGAATTCCCAGCATTGATGACACAATTGTCATATTGAGTTTTAGATATCCAAATATTTTGGCCCGAATGAATCTAGAGAGAATCATTCGTTATAAGTACTCAATCTTCTCCAATTTATGTTACGTTGGTGGAAACGTATTATGAAAAATGCATACACAAGTGATATATAAATTATACATGATCCATATATGAGCAATACATGTTTTGTATATGTTCAAAAAATATGTCATTATTGCAGCGATAAGCAGTATGAGTGAAATAGGTAATCGCAAGAAAAGGTGGGCCCCCAATACACCGAATCCTCTTTAAACCGAATGCTCATTGTACCGCAAATTCATATTTCGAAAGCTGATAGACCGAAAGATCTTTATGCCGAATGTTTTTGACTGGATAGAAACGGCGATTTCTTGTGGATTCTACAAGACTGACCGATCTGATTGGTTTCGGTATAATGAACTTCTGGTCTATCGGCGTTCGGAATATTGATTTTCGGCACAATGAGCATTCGGTGCATTTGGGGCCCACCGCAAGAAAATACGAAATTGTTCACTCAGAGGAAAAAAATAGTCTCATTCACCATTGGAATAGTTGGATGAGGACTTCACTATGGAAGATAATAAATCTTACTACTTGTTAATTGTACAAATTACAATTCAAGTTGGTTCAGATTATGATGAATAGTAAGGGCAACCATTGATCAACTCACTATTCATAGTTGAGTCTTTTCATAGTAATGATACAGATTGCTATTATCCCTATCGGAAAAGTCTTATTGAGGTAGTATGCGAGAAGCCCGACTGTTAATAAGCCCGAATGGCACTTAAGCCCGACTGCATTTAACCCAGACGACTTTGAACCCAAATGACAGTTGACCCGACTAATTATAAAAATATAATTGAATAAAATGGAAAATTAATCGAAATCAGAGCGTAATTAACCTTTAATCTATACATCTTTACAGTAAAAGGTTGGATAAGCTTTGATTCCGATTAATTTTCCATTTTATTTGATTATCTTTTTATAACTAGTCGGGTCAACTGTCATTCGGGTTTGAAGTCGTTCAGGTTATAATCCGGTCGGGCTTAAGTGCCATTCGGGCTTATTACCAGTCGGGATTCTCGCATACTACCCTCATTAATACAGATACATTCGAATAAATTTATGTACAAAAATCCATCAGTCTCATAAATAATTTCAATTTCATACAATTTGTTATTAACCCAAGTAGCACAACCAGTTAAAAATGCTAAGAAGGTTTTTGGAAGTTCTGAACATGTTTTATGAACATTTTCAGAATCTCTGAATGAGACTGTTTTGGACAAGTATATCTCCCAAGAGAGCACGAGATAAATAGATTGATTTTAGGTTGATTTTGGATAAATTTACATTCATCGAACATTTAATGAACCTCATATGTCCATAGCTTTATTTTATGTTTAAGGAACGTTTGTCGAACATCCATTTCCCCTTGGAGTTCTATGCGCATTCTCAGAATGTCTTTTTCAAATTGATCCAAAACAGTCTCATCTGCACAATTCTGTGCATGTCACAGAATGAGTGCAGAATGTTCGTTTGATAAATTTTTGTGTTATTTGAGAATGAAAATAATTCGTAAGATTACATACCAACATTTTGTTATTACTTTCCCTAACAAAGCTAGGGTTCGGAATTCCTGCTGCATTAACATTTGATTCACGCGGAGTATCTGAAAAATGATCCCATTCAAATGATTGTTCATATATGAGAAATTCACATGTGATCAATAGCATTCAATGATACCATGAAATGATAAGATCTTACTTTGCTATTGTTGCCAATTTCCAAGTATAGTCCGAAGGATAGCCTGGGTTTCTTTATGATATTTTGCATTTTCCTCTCTCAATTCTTTGACCTCAAAAAAAACTGCTTCATATTGATCTTCAAGCATCTCTTTAGATTTTTGATTCAATCGTGAAGGTTTTGATTTTTTACGTTCCTTTAAACTCTGCTAAAAACACACACATTTCATTTCCATATGAAATGTAACTCCGAAAAGTACGTTATCATACGTATGCGTGAATATACTCAATTAGAGAGCCTCATGTAAACCAGCTGTTTTTCAACGATGAATCACAAAAAAACTGAGAAAAGTTATTGGATTCATTCAAGGCACATAATCCAAGCAAAAACACATCGAAATTTGGAACTTGATCGACTCGATATCGAATCGATCAAGCTCAAAATGTCGATGAGTTCTCGACGTTGACGTCGATTCGAAATCGTGCTGATGTCGAATTTACGTCGATTTTGAAAACCATTCCCGAGAAAAAATGTATGAGATCTAAAGAGATCTAATCAGATCTCATTAGATCAAATGATATCTCTTCAGATAAAAAAAACGGGATGACACAGATCTCCTTGGATCTGAATAGATATAGATAGATCTACGCAGATCTAAGCACACTTCACAGCTCTTTTTGTATTTAGATTTCTGTAGATCTAAATAGATCTGCTTAGATCTCCTCAGATCTCAATTGATCTGGGTCAATCTAGAACTGTTTGAATTTAGATCTACAAAGATCTACTAAGATCTAAGTAGATCTACTGTGATTCAAACAGATGCATCATTCAGATCTAAATAGATCTACTGAATTCCATTTTTTTTATCTAAAGAGATCTAATTAGATTCAATTAGATCTCATTCATTTTTTCTCGGGTTTCTACTTCAGTCAGTACATATTCCATCATTTCAAGTTTGACAGTATGAAACAAAAATTTTGATAATGAAAGAAACACAATAGCGTTGCGGTGGCTGTTTAAAGTGAGCTCCTTGATAATGGCGTTTTCCATTCACTGCACTGAGTGCGTACTGAGATATTCTCATCCTTCTCAAATTCATAGGCAAAATGAAGGATAGAAATATTTTAGTGCGCACTGAGTGCAATTAGTACAGCCCAATGGAAAACGTTATAAGTTACTTCGCTACGAACTAACCTAAATTCGGAAAACAAATTAGGAAAACAGAGAGTTGGAAATTTGAGGGATTTCAGAAGAATCACTTTTTTTCTATGAAAACAAAGTGTTGAAAATAATGTTCGATGAGACAAAATGGCCACGTATTTTAAGATTCATTCGATGCCCAGAAGTTCAAGAATATGTATATAAATTTTCAAGTCGATTGGTCATTATTTTTCGAGTTACATTTTCCGGCACAAAAAAAACCACATTCCAAGAAATACGCATTCGGAATGTTTAGTTTTGAAATTATAGAGTTTAGAATGATTCATAATTATCCACTCTCTAAATTCCTTGGAGTGAAAATTCAGAAAATACTGCAACTCCGAAAGAGTGAAAAATTTCACTCTTAAAGAGTGAAATTTCACTCTTCAAGAGTGAAATTTCACTCTTCAAGAGTTGAGCTCCCACTCCGTTCTAGAGTTGCAGTATTTTGATTCTTTGAAGAGTGAATATTTACTCCAAAGAATTTAGAGAGCAAACTAAGTCTGCGATCACAGAACTGTAGAATAAGCTGTTTTCTTCAGGAAAGCATCTTTTTCTGCTGTTTTTTCTATTTTAAAGCACTCTTGGTCTTTTTCAACGAATTTAATGAACTTCGATTCGATTTACCTGCTCTTGATACTTTTGGGCGCATCATTAGTGATGTTGAGGACTTTCGTACGGGCTTAAAACTTCCGGAATAAATTCTTCAGACAGTAACTGAATTATTAAAGCAACAAAAAAATGTATAAAAATTTCATTTCACATGACGGGCCCTCTTCAATTATCAGAATTTAATTATGCATCGAAATGAAAAACATCCAATCTTCTGTTGTCACGTATGCAATGAAAAAAAGTAAGGATCTGGATTAATGGGTTCCCGTGTTCTATCCGATACGAAGGTACATCAATGTTCATTCTATACAGCACCAGATTATTCACCCCAAGAGAATAAGATGACCGTCATACATGCAATTAACATCCAATAAACATTTGACAAACGTACAGACATTCGTAAATTCAGAGATTTTGCAATAATGCATCAAGAACACCCCTGTCACGAAAGTAGACACAAAAAAGTATTCGCGGAGTACCTAGAAACATTTTGAAATGTTTTTATGTCTGTTTTCATGACTGAGGAATTCCTTATGAATCACTGAAGAGCCTCGTGCTGTAGGAATATTGGCAATACAATTCTGACCATGAGCGCTCTCATCTTTTCTCTGGGATTATGTGAGTGAGGACCTACACAGCACAAGAGTTTGGAAAGAGTTCATACCCGAGTAAAAATTTTTATTTCTGGTTCGCCAAGCGGACCTGGTGCGGTATAGTTGCAGACGTGTTGCGCCCGCACTACGCCCATAACAATACCGTACAAGGACGCAACACGTCCGTACCAAGTCCGTTTGGCGAACCGAAATGAAAATTTTTACTAGGGTACAGAATACATTTTTGATTATTATAACTCCTAATGAATTCATTATGAATTCTTTTCGAACTGTTGTACTGTGTGGAAAATGATAATTAACAAACATCTTCAACACTTGGGATTCACGAGTTCCATTTTTCTATCGAAAAAGTTTGATAAATGCTGATATATTGTAATAAACTGCTTAACAAAAACCCAAAATTGACATGATACATGAAATTTTCTTCTTAACTTGTGAGGTCTAATAGAATGTAATATTCTGCTGCTTATTGATCCCAGCGTTGCCAGCTTCCTGCTTTCTCATGGATCAGCGTATTACGTACAGTTGTTGAATGGAACGTCCAATGATGGAAGTTGAAGAAACAGGAAGCTGGCATCCCTGAGTGATCCTCATAATATTATAATATCTCAGCCATGGTTGAATACTCATGTAACACCCTATAAGATTCCATACAGCCTAGTATCAGATTCGATCAGATTTTCGCATAGGAAGTAGGGATTTAAATTGGAATGGATCTTTTGGGTAGTGAAGTGGACTAGAGATCATGTGAGAGTTGAAATATTCAAAATTCAAAGGACCTGTTTTAAGATGAAATGCAGTGATGGGCAGAAATGCAATACGCAAATATATCAATTAATACCTACATCTGATCTATTTCTTGTTTTCTCCTCAGTAATAATTTTTTTCCTCTTTCCGGTAATAATAGGAGGCGTTTCGTAATTCTCAATACTTGATGGTTGCTCTGTCTCGTCAATGATCAAACATTGTTCCTTATCCGCAATATTGACGGACTTTTCTACATCAACAGTCTCCGCTTTTTTATTAATAATGGAAGAATTCTTTTTCGCAGATTTTTTCCTTTGTTCGCAACAGCGGCTCCTCATACGAAGAAGTGTGTGACAATTTTATTATCAGCCTCAATAATATTATAGTGATATTACAATTGAATATGAAATATAAAAACTTGTGCAAAAGGAGTAATAATATGTTACCATTGATACCTTTGTCGATTTCAAACGTTTCACTGAGGAAGATGATTGATCATTCTTTCGTTTCATATCCTATAACGTAAAAAGACTCACATGGAATTTACTCATGTTTATAAACGACATACAAGTAGTGATTTTTCACGGAGTGGAAGTTTTCTTATCAATATAACATGCACGATGACATTGATTTGAAGATAATGCTCTATTCTGATTTGATGTATTATGAATTACTTCGGAAAGGTTACTAACGTGAGGTCGTCAACAATTCGACACCGTTATACAGGTTGACCCAAGTCGAATAGATTATATTTGAGGAGCGTATTCTGCAGCCAAAATGCAATAATTTTCCGTTTGAAAAAAATTTTTTTGAAGCTTGGTTTTTGAAATATGAGCATTTCAAAATTTTTTTAAAAATCCAAATTACTTAACATGCAGTATGCTACATACTTGAGCTTGACATCATTCGTTAAGTTGGAAAACGGCGGATCTCTGGGAAAGAAATTGAATTATCCCATGATTTTTTGATCCCAGAGTTATAGCGATTTAAAATTTTCTTACTTCCAGCCAATGAGAATTCAGCAACTTCAAATCATTGAAGTTCCGAAACAAAAAATGATAAGATAGTTTAATTTTTTTCTATAAATCCACCGTTTTCCAACTTAACGAATGGTCTGAAGCTCAAGTATGTAGCACACTGTGCTTTTTTTATTTGAGTAATTTTGATTTGGGAAAAAATATGAAAATGCTCATAGCTCAAAAACCAGGCCTCAAACAAATTTTTTTCAACCGGGAAATGATTGCATTTTGGCTGCAGAATACGCTCCTCAAATACAGGGTGGGGCATTTGAAGTGTCGCGGGCGTTTTTTCCAAAAATAAAATGAGATACGAGAAAATTTTTCGGACAAAAATTGTAGGGTATCGAGGGGGACATCCGATGGTGGCCTTGGCTTTGACCTCAAATCTCATCTTCAAGGGCATTCTGAGGTCAACTCTTGTTTTTTAAATAGCATCTCATATTTTTTACTGCAGATTTGGATTCTAGGTCAAAAACCAAGAAACTTTTGTCTGAACCATTTTCCTGAAATCCGCAAAGATGGCGCTCTAATCGATATTGTTCCATACTGAATCTGACATTAGAATAACTCGAAAACGAAGGGTCTTGGAGGAGAATGTTTCGGACAAAAGTTGTCTGATTCCAAGGGGGACCCCTTGAACTGAAACGGAGGTGATGGGGTATAACAGACAAAACACAACACATTTCAATCGTCTACATCACTTGGATACACTGTAAAAAAATTTCACCGGAAAATTCCAGTACATGTACTGGAAGTCATTAACCTGTACATGTACCGGAAAATTTCAGCACATTTGTACTGCAAAAATTCAGTGCAAACGTTATGGAATTCCCGCATCAAAACTGGAAATTTTCTGAGCCTCGGTACTGGAATTTTTCAGTACACGAGCTGGACTTTTCCAGGACATGTACTGGAAAATTAATGCTGAAAATATCCATGAAAATTGAAAAAAAATTCCTCACGCAAAGTGATTTTGCAGGGTCCTTGTGTTCCAAGATGATTGAGAAACTTTTGATCGTTCATTTGGATGGACAGAAACTCATGTCTACCTAACAGGATTTGAACCCACACTTTTCTACCTGCCTACCAACTGAAACCTAAGACCTAACCGATGAGCTATAGCGCGACATGTTGGAAGGCCAGCTTGGGTTACTACATATGCTTCATATCTAGAACACAAGAGGATAAGTCTTGGAAAAACCTCATATATCAATTTCATTGGCTACAATTACAATTATTATTCAAAATCTCAATCAGGAAATTTTTAATATAAAGACTTGAAATTTTTCCTGCCAGAAATGACGAAGTCCAATAGAAGTGGAAAATTTCAGTGCAACAGTGATTAAATTCCGTTGCATAGCAACTGGAAAATTCCATCACACGACCTGAAAATTGCAGTTCAAAACCTGTATAATTCAATTGCATAGTAACTGGAAAATTCCATCACAAAACCTGAGAATTGCAGTTAAAAACCTGTATAATTCCAGTATACCAACGATTAGGTTTTTTTTTCTAAATTCCAAATTTTTTCTCAAGTCCTTTTTGAGGGAATATTTTTTTTTGGTGCACAAGAACTATAAAATTGTAGTACGAGCCGGTAAAATTTTCGCGAAATCATCGCAAAATTTCAGTACATCATCTCAAACTTGAAAATTCCAGTACAATGACTGAATTTTCAGTTATGCTTGGTAAATTTTCAGTGACGTAACAACAAAATCTCTGTACATGTACTGGATGTCCATATTCCAGTACTAGCACTGGAAATTTCCAGTCCAGTTGCACAGTAAATTTCCAGTTTTTTTTTACAGTGTAATTTTAATGCAGTGGATGCTCAAAATGATGGCCTTCGACTTCAATACACATTTCAAAACGTTTTACAAAAGATTGCTGAACTCGTGCTAAAATATCTTCATTGATGCTCGCGCATGCATTGATGATTCGTTGACGCATATTCTCAGGTGTAGTCGGTGCTTGTTGATAAACTGTATCTTTTATGTATCCCCATAAAAAAAAATCTGGAGAAGTAAGATCCGGAGAACGGGCAGGCCAATGAACTGGTCCACGACGTCCTATCCATCGTCCAGGATAATCTCTGTCCAATATTTCTCGAGCTGTGACTGCATAATGGGATGGACAACCATCGTGTTGATACCACATATTCAATCGTTCCTGAATAGGTATGTCTTCAAGTAATGTTGGAAGTACTTGATCTAAGAAATGTCTGTACTTCTCTCCATTTAGCGTATCTGCAATGAAGTACGGTCCAATTACTCGAGATCGAAAAATACCACACCAAACATTCACAGCCCATTGTCTTTGATGCTCTACTTGACGTAACCATCTTGGATTTTCTGTCGCCCAGTAATGCATATTATGTCGGTTTACTTGACCATGATTGGTGAACGTCGACTCATCAGAAAATAATATGTTGATGAAGTTGTTATTGTGCATTTGCGCTAGACCCCATCGACAAAACTGTACACGATTTTCGAAATCATCACCGTGAAGGTCTTGATGCAAACAAATGTGATACGGATGGAATTTGTGACGTTTCAGTATTCGAAGAACACTTCTTCGAGAAATTCCCGAATGTAGTTCAATTTCACGAGAGCTCACGTGTGGATTATTGGCTACTGCAGCTAGTACATTAACTTCCGCATTTTCTCCGCTAACAGTTCTCATTCGATGTCGTTTTTCCCTTGTAACACTTCCCGTTTCTGAGAATAATTTTGTAATGCGTTGAAAATACCTAATGGATGGCGTTGTTCTTTCAGGAAATCGTTCTGCATACAAGTCATATGCTTGTCTGGGGTTCTTATGCACTTCACCGTAAATGTAGATCATATCGATCTTTTCAGAAACCGTGTATCGGATATCCATGATTTTCAATTTGTCATAAACCAAGTAATAATCAAATGTAACTGACAAACTGACTTCCAAAATCGTGAATTTTCACTGAACCCCGTCGTTTGTTTACATCGCGTGAGCTCTGAATGGTGGTAATGTAGACGATTGAAATGTGTTGTGTATTGACAACTTTTGTACGAAACATTCTTTTGCAAGACCCTTCGTTTTCGAGTTATTCGAATGTCAGATTCAAAATGGAACAATATCGATTAGAGCGCCATCTTTGCGGATTTCAGGAAAATGGTTCAGACAAAAGTTTCTTGGTTTTTGACCTAGAATCCAAATCTGCAGTAAAAAATATGAGATGCTATTTAAAAAACAAGAGTTGATCTCAGAATGCCCTTGAAGATGAGATTTGAGGTCAAAGCCAAGGCCACCATCGGATGTCCCCCTCGGTACCCTACAACTTTTGTCCGAAAAATTTTCTCGTATCTCACTTTATTTTTGGAAGAAACGCCCGCGACACTTTAAATGCCCCACCCTGTATAATCTGTCCAACTCGGGTCAGCCTGTACATAGATTGAATTGAAATTTATATGTAATCATTCACTGCGGAAAATGTCTCAATAACTCTCCCATATTGTTAAGTGAAGTGTTTAATACATACAACTGTGTTGCAAATTTTGGCGGAGTCAAACCACGTCAACGACGCCAAAGTTTTGTACTTCAAATGAAAACATTGAGGATTCAGAACACATTTTCAATAATTTATTGAAATTTTCACGGACTATATAAAAATGTATGTCGAATTCGATAAACCAAATCGTGGAATAATGATATGAGAAATGATCCAACATGCCTTCAACATACGCGATCATAATCAAATTCATATCAAATGTACAGTGTGCTCTACGCTTTGCGTTCTTGAGAATCAAATTTTTGTATTTATCACTTCAACTTTGGGAACTCAATTATTCTTCTTCACTAGCAGAGTTATCAAGCCGTGAAAGTAGGTGGATCGTGCGAAGAACAATGAAAGTTGAAGTATCAAGATACTTTTAACCCGTAAGTACGCGCGCAGGGGTGTCTCAGACACCCCAACAAAGAATTAGTCGGGAAGAGTTAAAATATTTATAATTTTGAATGGCATCAAATTCTCACCTAAACTCCGACTCTCCTTCATCCAAATCCATTAACTGAATTTTAGAAAACTTGGGTCCATCTATAATGGAAAATAAGAAAGGAAATGACATTTTGCTATTTCATGAAAAAACGATCCCAAACGAAACGCATTGGGGTGTTTCAAACACCCCGCGCGTGTACTCACGGGTGAAAAATTAAAAGTGATGAATACAGAACTTTTTTTAGGAACTCAAAGCGTAGAGAAAACTACTCAGTTGATATGAATTTCATTGTAATCGCGTATGTAGAGAGCAGTAGGAATTCGGATTGTTTATGGAGTTGGTATTAACCCTTCAAGTACACACAGGTGCGAATTTTTGCATCAACCATTTGGGAACTTATCGTTTTTGTTCTAAAAATTGATTTAATTCCGGCGTTTGTTTCAATAATTGAATCAAATGCTCGTAAATTCTTTCAAATATCATGCAAACCTGCACACTTTTTCCTCCAAATTGACAAAAAAAGTAAGTCAAATTGGTCGAAAAGGGGACGAGTTATCAACTGTGAAAGTTGTGTGGTGCGGATTTGTACCTGTGTGTACTCCCAAGGTATGAAAGGATGTATGTACTTGCGGGGTTAAAAATAAGTTGTTTTTCATAATATCATTTTACGACTTGGTTTATCAAATCCAGCATGCATTTTTACACTGTTCATAAATATATCATTGAATTATTGCCGACGGGTTTTGAGTAACCGATTTTCAAAAATTTAATTATAATTTCCAATGATCAAAAAAATTAATAACAAGTAGGAGTTTCGAGAAATCTTGTCGAATTGTTATTCAGTTCGAGAGAGGGCTATGCATTCATGCACTTATTTTGCTTCCTCGTTAAGGGGGAGCCGAAAAATTTTTTGTCTCCAAAACGAAAATTTCTTAGGCCAAAATGTTTCTCAGGATTCAGGGAGCAACTTTGGTTTCGTGTCCGTCTGTGGGATTTTTTCGCGTACGTACGTACGGATCTCAGGATCTACCTATGCGATCATTATGAAATTTTGACCACAGTTACGTGTGGGGTCGGTAATAGTGTAGAATGAGTTTCAACCTGATTCTGATTGAAGAACAGGAGTGATGAGAAAAAATGTGATCAAAAACTGTGATTTCGCCCCCCGCATATCTCCGTTCCCTATCACCCGATCCGAATGAAACTCATACGAGTTTCTAGTTATGATCTGATAGTGGTCTCACATGAATTCCATCCCGATCGGTTGAAAACTGTGGAAAATTTTTCTTTATGGTCTGCATTTTTGGACTGCCGTGGAACTCAGAGAATGTTCAGTTCACAAGGCGTTAATTGTATGATATAAATTTCAGGCAAATCGGAAGGGAGGAAAAAAAGAGTAAGCAATTAGCTTCGAAACGAGATTTGAACATTTTTTTTATTATCGTAATCATGCGGATATTTACCGTTCCTTTAATCCGATCGTTATGAAATTTTGGACCACAGTTTTATGCAGTGTCGATGGTAAGATCATGTATTTTTTAACTCGATCCTCACAGAGGAACGGGAGGAGAAGAGGAAACGATATATCGAAAATTGTGATATTGCGACAGCGAATATCTTCGCTCTCTGTTATTCGATTGCAATGAAATTCATACCACGTTTCAGTTATGGTTTCTTCAGTTGTTCTCAAACACGAACGAGGAAGCTATGTGCCAATTGGCAGGGTGTTTGTATTCCAAGTATGTACAAAAAAGTAGTGTCACAGCTGACATGGTTTGACTCCGCGAAAACCCTGGTGAAAATTTTCGGTCGCCGAAGGCTAATGTCAAAATAATTGAAGTGTAAAACGTTCAATTTCCGCTTCTTTCACGCGTGCATACTGTTTCGTTTACTGTTTCACCTCGCTTCATACCCTTCTTACGCTCCCATTTTCACTAGGGAACCTGAAGATGGGTATTCTCCCATATATTTTATGGGGAAATTTATGAACCTGAATGGGAAATCCATTTCCCATAGAATAGTTGGAAATTTTCCTATACATGATGACAAGAGTAATCGAAATATTTTTCACAGTGTCTTATTTACAAAATTCAATTTAATTCATCTGATCAGACGGAGAAAAATGACGTTAATTCCCAGGTAGAAAGCATTCTCGCTCCTACTCTGGCGCAAAAAAGGCAGAAGCGAGACATCCTAGGCAGTGCTAAGGCCCACTTCCGCACCAGAGGTACGCCTAGAATGATTTCTACTAGGGTTATTGCATTTTTACTGAATTGGCAAGATAACATAACATCCCACTTTTATTATTAGGTGTATAACTTTGCTTTAGCCGTTTTACAATAGATAGCTGTAGCGGTAAGTGGTAGTTGAGATAAATAGATCATAGATGTCATACAATAAGCTTAGGTATTTGTAAACATAATGTCATCGAAATATTAGTCGATTTGTGTCTGCATCATAAAGTTATTCTCGATTAAACATGTCAGCTTGCGAGCCAAATTCTCGTCATTTGCGAGAGGTTTTAATTTTCTGCTTTAATATGAAGGAATCTGCGGCTGAGGCTCATCGAATGCTCTCAAATACCTATGGTGAGGCCGCTATTAGTGGAAGAACGTGCCGAGAGTGGTTTCAACGCTTCAAGAACGGTGATTTTAACATCGAAGACTAGCATGGCGGTGGAAGAAAGAAGGTTTTCGAAGATGCAGAATTGGAGGCATCACTTGATCAAGACTCGTGTCAAACGCAAGAAGAATTGGCAGTATCATTGGGAGTGACGCAACCAGCCATTTCAAGATGCCTGCAAGTCATGGGAATGATTCAGAAACAAGGAAATTGGCTGCCGTATGAGTTGAAGCCGAGAGATGATGAACGGCGTTTGTGTGTTTGTGAACAGCTGCTTGCAAGGCAAAGACGGAAGGGATCTCTGCATAGCATTGTGACTGGAGACGAAAAATGGGTTCATTACGATAATCCCAAACGCAGAAAATCATTGGGATATCCGGGCCATGCTCCCACGTCGACGGCCAAACCAAATATTCACGGTTCCAAGGTTATGCTCAGTATTTGGTGGGGCCAGCTCAGCGTAGTGTATTATGAGTTATTGAAACCGACTGAAACAATCGCAGGCGATCGTTATCGAACGCAATTAATGCATTTGAGCCGAGCATTGGGAGACAAACGGCCGCAATACAACGAGATACATGATAAAGTGATTTTAAAGTGATTCTACAGCATGACAATGCTCGACCGCATGTTGCGAAAGTGGTCAAGACATACTTGAAAACGTTGAGATGGAAAGTCTTTCCCCCACCCACCGTATTCTCCAGACGTTGCTCTTTCGGGCTATCACTTGTTCCGATCAATGGCATACGGCGTAGCTGACCAGCACTCCCGGTCTTATGAAGAAGGCAAAAATTGGATCGATTCGTGGATCGCTTCAAAAGATGACCAGTTTTTTCAACGCGGGATTCGTATGCTGCCCGGAAAATGGGAGAAAGTAGTGGCCAGCGATGGACAATACTCTGAATCATGAATGTATAACCAGTTTTTTACAATGAAGCCTCGAATTTCGGAAAAAAACGGCGGAAGCAAAGTTACACACCTTATATGTATACATGCAGTTCTGATTACATAGCATATTTATCGAACGAAATTATCAAGAATAATCAATAGCTGACCAACTTATTATCAATGACAAATTTGTGTGGAACCATAAGTAACATTATTTTTTTAGTATAATCATGGAATTGAAAAATCGATGATCTAACGGATAATGACAGTATGATTGAAGTTGAAAGTATATTCTTAGGATTTCCAAATGTTTCGAATAATCATCTCCTGAACATGTCCATAAGATACTGTACGACGCATTATAATTCTTCCTTGTACCACTTGGATCCTTCTCACAAGTCCCACTCCAACCTATGCTTCAATATATATAACACTTCAGTTTCAACTCAACCATGAGCATGCCTCATAGAAAACTAATCGATTAAGTTAAGATAGGTTAGAGTAAGTTAGGTGAGGACTGGATTTGAGATAAGCGTTGCGTTTAACCACCGCGCGAGAAACATCCGTACACCAAATCCGTACAGAAGAACACAGAGCAGGAAATGGGAAGAACAGACCTTGAAGCATACATTAATTTCTGGTTTTAATCACGTTCCTAAAATATTCAACGTGTCCACTGTTTGAATTTCATGATACCCTGACGTTAAACTCTAATTACTGTGTGTTCTAGTATTCACTACATCCATGGAGTGAAATCCTGCCTGAGAGGGAAATTGCAAGTTGGAAATCAAAGAAAGAATAAGAGTACACAATAACTTCGAATATCTGAATATTTAATTCGATTCAAAAAGGAATATAAAATTTCCCTTCATATTAAACAAATATGCCAGCTTCCGGCTCGTATTCTTCACCAGCACTCTGACCGATAATCATATAAACTTAGGAATCAAGCGATAGATATGAGTGAATTATCACTCAAGACAAAAATAGAGCGAATTTACAATCTTAGCAAGCGAAGAGATGTTACTTCACGTTCGCATTCACGAAGCAGCTTTAAACTAGCAACAGCACCACCAAGAGCACAACGAGCACGTTGAATCGAAGAAAAATGTCAGCACAATGCACTCTTCTAGCGATTAAAGATATAAATCTACAGACAGAAACGATAAGAGCACGATTGTGAACGGGGTAAGCTACTCGCACACTCGCCTTCGCAGATCACCGCTTCGTGAGGTATACGATGATGTATCGAACGCTCCGTAACGACGGATTGACATACGGATAGATGCGAACTGCTCGCATATCACACACACTTGCATGCATCGATGATAAGCGTCTGTAGGCTGAAAACCAAGTACCCACATTTCTTATGACCCCGTCAATGTATAGTTGATACACATGAGGACAGGATAAAGCTGGTTCGGAAAACACGTGATGCTGCACATAGAGATATTGAGCTATTTTTGGTTTTACGTTAATTATTTAATCGTTGAACAGTAGCACCTTTCTGCCACCCTTCCCAGATGTGCTCACGCATAGCTTGAACGCGCTGCCAGCGGTAGAGGCGATTTTCGTTACAATTTAATAGCGTTGGTTCTGATACGCTGAGCAGCGGGTGACCGATCATGAAATGGCCGGGTGTTGACGCGTCAAGATCTGTTGGATCATCGTGTAAGGGAGTCAAGGGTCGAGAGTTCAAGCACGCCTCTATCTGACATGAAAGAGTAGAAAACTCGAGCTGTGTAAAGACCAGTAAAGTACTGAGGTATGGTCAGCTACCACCCGTTTGAGGTGGTACTTGAAACTCTTGACGCCCGCTTCCCAAAGGCCACCGAAGTGAGGCGCCGCAGCAGGGATGAAATGCCATTTCGTACCTTCGTCTCTTGATCGATCGTGCAAGCTACAATCCTTACAAACTAAACCAAACGTATGCCGTAGTTCGCGGTCGGCACCCTGAAAATTAGTGTCATTATCCGAATAAATATCCGATGGCAACCCACGACGACTAACAAACCGCTTATACGCCGCTAGGAAGCCAGAAGTTGTGTAATCATCCACATACTCTAAGTGAACTGCTTTGGTTGATAGGCACACGAATATCGATACATAATATTTTTCAGATCGCTGTCCACGCCCAGCAATCAGGAGAATTAAGATTGGACCCGCATAATCCACGCCTGAATGAGTGAACGGGGGAGATACGGTAACACGAGGTCTAGGAAGGTCTCTCATCAACTGTTCAAACGGCCGTGCACGTTTGCGAGCACAGGGGACATATGTATGTATGTATGTATTTTACCAATGATCTAGCCCTGATCACCCAAAAGTTTTGGCGGAGAACTCTGAGAGTGAGCTGGGTGCCGCCATGTAAAGCTCGAAGATGGGCCTGGGTGATCAGTAGTTCGACGATTCGGTGACGTGGTAGAATGATTGGAAATCGTTCGTCATAAGAGAGCTCAGAGTGGCGGAGCCACCCACCAATTCGGAGTAGATTGTCCTCCGCTATAAATGGGTTGAGAGATCTTAAGGCGCTGGATGCCTTGATTGGCTGATTTTTGCGAAGACTCTGAATTTCATGCGCAAAGGAGCGGCGTTGAACGTGACTAAGCCAAAAGTTACGTGCTTCATGCAAGTCATCTCTGTCTAACCTGGCTGAATTGGATGAAGATGGTAATTTTGTGGGAAATTTATATCGTGCAAACTTTATAAGATAGGCTGTTATACGAATGAGCCTAGGCCAAGTGGAAACCGTCGCTGGGAGATCCCATTCTGCTTGGGCTTCAATGTGACAAACTGCCGATCGTTTCAATTCAGAGAGTACGGTAGATCGGGAGTCAGTTGAATCTTTATGACCAGAAGGCCAACTCGCAGAGTGATGATGGAGCCAGGTAGGCCTTGACCACCATAAAGGATGCTCAATTAATACGTCAGCGGTAATACCGCGTGAGGCACAATCGGCAGGATTGAATGCGGTGGGAACATGATTCTATTCCAGCTCAGAGAGACGAGTCTGAATATCAGAAACACGGTTAGCCACAAAGGTAGACCACCGTGAAGGATGCTGTTTAACCCATGCAAGCACTACGGCACTATCCGTCCAGGCATACATAGGTGCATGCTTTAATTCCAGGCTATTGGATACATATTCTAGCAACTTTGTCACTAAGACGGCAGCTGAAAGTTCTAAACGAGGAATACTGAGGGACTTGACCGGTGCATCCTTCGTTTCAGTAATTGAGAGTTTCACCTGGATGCTATCTGAGGAATATAATATGCGAAGGTAGACTACCCCAGCATAGGCCCTACTTGAGGCGTCGGAAAAACGTGAAGTTCCACCGCAAGCGTATCTCGGGAAACTCCAGTCCAACGCGGCACGCGGATCTTCTCCAGATAATGGAAGTAATTATAATATCGCGTTCAATGTGATGAGAGATCAGGAGGGATGGAATCATCCCAATCTACTCGGCCAAGCCATAGATCTTGCATAAGAATTGTTGCAGAGATTGTCACTGGCGCAGCCCAACCCAACGGGTCGTATAAGCGTGCTATAAAGGATAGTATCGACCGTTTTGAAGCTTGATCGATGGGATGCATGTTAACCCTGAATCTGAAGTTATCTTCCACAGGTAGCCAAATTCAACCCAGTACTTTAAGAGCGTCTGTGTCTCCTAAGGAGCGCTCAAGTGCTAATTCGTGATCTCCTTCAGGAATCACGTGTAATAATCCCTCAGAATTAGAACTGCATTTGCGTAAATGAAAGCCTCCTCGAGATAATAAAGAAGTGATTTGGTGATATTTCTCCAGCATGGAGGGAATATCATGGTCGCAAAATAAAAGATCATCAACATAGTTACAAAGGCGGAGCACTGGAACTGCTGCTGGGAATTGTTTTCCATCATCTTCGGCCAGCTGCTTTGATACACGCATCGATAGGAATGGTGCTGGGGCTGTCATATGACACGGCTGTACCGTCTTCATGAGAACGCCATAGTATGCGTTGATAATGTCGATCACCCTCGTGAATTAATATCTGGCGGAACATCTTTTCGATATCCGCATTATAGGCATAGCGTGCCTGTCGCCAACACCTAATCGTAGCCATAAGATCCTCTTGTGATTTGGGTCCTGCTAACAGATGATCATTCAGGGTGGTACCATTGGAGGTGATGCTTGACGCGTTGAACGCGACACGAAGTCGTGTGGTCAAACTATGTTCTTTTACAACCGGGTGATGCGGTATATAAACAGGCAAACAACATGGAGTATCGGGATTTGAAACCCTCTCCGTACGTTCTAAACGTTTATATTCCCTCAAGAAGGAATGATATCCTATGGAAAGTTCGAGGCTCTTTTGTAAGCGTTCTTCTCATTCACTGTATAGGTCAGCCGCAGTATGGAATGACTTGCCAATCATTATAGGGGGACCAGCACGGAAGGGAAGTCTTACAATATAACGGCCTTCTGGATTACGTGAATGAGTAGCGATCAAATGTGATTCACATCTTTGATCTTCAGCGGTGAATGGAAGCTTGATATTAGGTCCATCAGTTTCCCAGAATTTTTTCAGTAAACTATTACTAACGTCAGGCTGCCGAACGCAATTCATGACAGTAGCGGGTGAGTTGATCGCAGAATCTGAGGAGGAATTCCCTGTTGGCCCCGAGAGAATCCAACCAAAGATGGTCAATTGACCAGTGGGAGTGTCGAAAGGACCTTGTTTCATTTCGTTTAGCAAGAGATAGCCATATAGATCAGCCCCTTTGAGCACATGAATACTATCTCGGGTTTCAGGATTGGGATCGGCTAACGGTAAATTTTGGAGATGCGGCCAACATCCAACTGAACGAATCTGCGCTGCCGCATAGGCAGTCATCATCATAAAGTAATCAGTCTTACGACTGGTTTGATGAAATCCTCCACCCCTGTCTATTATCCGCCAAACGTTTAATTTCTACATATCTACTACATCCCTTGTCTTGTACGATTTGCTCCATATAACTTGATCTAGGTCTACCTTTACCAGTTTTACCATTCATTTTCCCTTCCAATATTGTTTTCAATAAACTCTCATGCCGTAATGTGTGTCCTATAAGATTGCTTCTTCTTTTCACGATGTGTTTCAAAAGATTTCTTTCTTCATTTATCTGCTCGAGTACTTCTTCATTTTTGACCTTGTCTATCCATTTTCTGAGCATCCTCCTATAACACCACATTACAAAAGCTCCAAGTCTTCGTTGATCAGTTTTCCCCATTGTCCAAGTTTCGCAACCATATAATGCTGTGCTCCAAACATAACTTTTCAAGAGTTTCTTCCTTACTTCCAAGCTTATATTTTTTGAGCATAATAACTGTTTCTTTCGGTAAGAAACCTGTTTCCCTTGTGCTATTTCTGCTCTTATATCTCTGTCGCTTTTGCCGTTTTCTGTAATTATGCTTCCTAGATATTTGAAGTCCTGATTCGTGCTTCCCCTTCCTGACCCTCTTTGTCTATTAACGCACTTTGATTTTTATATAATTCGTATAGTATTCTTTTATCTTTATAATTTATTCCCACCTTCTTCAGGACCGCAAACATCTTCTCCCAGTCCACATTATCGAAAGCCTTTTGTATATCTACAAAACCTATGTACACAGATTTCTTCAGCGTTATTTATTCCTCTATTACTGCCCTAAGTGCTAAAATTGCTTCTCGCGTTCCCCTATTCTTTCTAAAACCAAACTGATCTTCTGCCAATCTACTCTCTATTTTATTTTCCATCCTCCTGTATATAATTTTGGTCAATATTTTCGAAGCATGTAAAGTTAAACTGATCGTTCTGTAGTTCTCGCATTTGCCTGCCCCTTGTTTTTTCGGGATAGCGACAATTTTATTCTTTTGGTAATCTTTCGGTACTCCTCCTTTCTCGTACATATCTCTAATCAATTCGAACAGTGCGTCACGAGTTCCTTCATTGAAGGCTTTTATAAGGTCCGCGCTTATGCCATCTATGCCTGGCGCTTTATTATTCTTCAATTCTCTCAAAGCCTGGTCGAAATCTGATCTCAATATCGAATTTCCCAATTCTTCCTCAACTACATCCTCCTCCTTCTCCAATAGTGCTATATCATCGTTTCTTCTGTTACGTCCCGCAATTTTTCGACCTCGGAATGATGCTCTTGGAGTATCATTTCGAGGCGGATTGCGAGACTTTTTGCCCGCCTTTCTCCTGACCACGCGTTTTCGCGAGCCCGGAAGCGAGAATTTCGCAACTGTCTCAATCGTCTTCCTCTTCACCTCAGTATCTTAAATTCTCCCTTTCTCTCTGCCCCGTGCGTTTACACGTACGGAGTAGAGAGATCTTCCTTTCCCACCTTCACACTCTCACGTAGCGCTGCTTGGAGTCCCACGCATACACGCCTATCCGTGTGTGTGTGCGACTCTTCGTTGCATGCGTTACGAGTGTACTGTGCCTCTATTGTTCTCTTCCATACCTTCTTCTTTCAACACTTTTTTTTTCCATAGAATTGTCGAGAGGCGATCTCGGGAAGGTTTTCCAGCATTTCCCATAGTCCACCCATGTTACCATATCCGACTTCAAATAATATTCCAACATTCCTTTCCTTTAAGAACACTCTAATTGTTCTCGGCTGGTCACACACGTGCATCGTCGATGTTGAGGCCAGTAAAAATCTGTCCTCGACAGCGATAAGGCAAATAACTAGGCAAATCGCCCATCAGTTGCTGAGCTGCTGCAGCTCGATGCCTCTCACAGACCACACACTTAGCAATACAGCGTTTTACCATGGTTCTAAGGCCCAAAATCCAGTAATCTTGCCTTATGTGGTAAACCAGCAATTGTACCCCTCCATGTAAAGTTTGAGCGTGAGCGCGTCGAACGAACAAAACTGTAAGATCGCGATTGGGCAAAATCATTGGAAATTTCTGACCGAACGAAAGTGAGCTTTCTGCCAATCGCCTTCCTACGCGTATTATTCCCGATTCATCTACGAACGGGTTTAACTGAATCAATAAACTACTTCTCGGTAACTTACGCCCAGAATCAAAACAACTCAACTCAAGCCTAAAGTACAACTTCTGCAGCTTACACATCCAAAACTTCTCTGCCCGCTGCATTTCTTTCCCCTGTGATGATCTGATCAAGCGGAGCAACCTCTTTTTCCCTTGAGCAAAGAATAAACCTGTAAGAATAGCACGTGACCTGTATCAACCTGGATCACGACGAACCTGGTTGAAATGGATGCCAGATGGTCTCTTTTGAAACCGATGACGCTACCTTCTCAGGCCTTGCTTCGGACAATGCAGCCGTATTGGGCTCTGCACCAATAGGAGGCCATGCAGCCGCCGGCTCCCTCAACCAACCGGGACCTTGCCATCATAAACTGCACTCCGACAACTTCTCAGCCAGAATACCCCTCGAAGCAATGTCAGCAGGGTTGTCCTTCCCAGAAACGTGTCCCCACGTTGATGTCGGCGTTAACGAATGTATTTCTGACACACGGTTTGCAACAAAAACCTTCCATCTACTTGGAGGGCTGCCAATCCAAGAAGGAGTTACCGTAGAGTCTGTCCAACAAAACGTTTCAACATTCTCTAGTTGCATGGAAGACTGTACAAAACGAACAAGTTGAGAGAGCAAATGAGCGGCACATAGTTCCAGGCGAGGAATAGAAACCGATTTTCGCCGTGCCACCTTCGTTTTGGCAGCGAACGATGAAATCCACAGCAGCGTGAGCTACGTTAGAAGCGTCAGCAAAACCATGGACAGAAACAGGGTCAACGCAGCTGTCTTGACCGGTTCAACGAGAAACAGCTACGCTCCGCAGATGTTCCAACCCTTCAAGACATTGTGAGCATTGTAGTTCGAATCCGCAGGAAGCGTGTCGTCCCAACCTATCTTATAAGTCCGAATGACCTGGAGCAACACCTTTGCCCGGATAGTCACCGCCGATATTCAACCTAACGGATCAAAAACTCGCAGGATACAGGATAGAAACGAGCGTTTTGTGAAAGAAGCGATATCCTGTTCCGCTACATGATAGTAGAAGCAATCCAAGCCAAGATTCCAAAGAACTCCCAGCAGACGAAGCTTCTCATCTTGTTGAAGAAGCTTGTCGCAAGCTAAGCCATGGTCGGCTTCATCGATATCAAACAATAGTTCGGATGTATTCTGCAGATGGAAACCGCCCGCCATGAGCAACCCCCTCAATTCTGATTTCAAACTCTGAGCCATGTCTAAGTCCTCTGCTCCGAACAAGACATCATCGACATAGACTCGATGCAACAGAACCTGCGAAGCTTTGGGGACCCTATTACCCTCGTCGATTGCAAGCTGCCTTATGACCCTGTTAGCTATAAACGGAGCGCACGCGGTGCTGTACGCAACGGTCATCAAATTGTATGACTTGATGATGGCGCTGACTACGAGGGTGGATTGATAAGTTTCCGGCCTGACCAAGAGATGGCGCCACTAGGCTCACCTTGAGGTGGCGTTCTATAGTACCATCCTTAGATAGCTTGTAGCTATAGTTTCAGTCCGATCGCCATGTTAGTTTAGTTTTGAGAGCACGCTGACCAAGACGCCTCTGTGTTTTTCGTAAGAATGGAAAATCGTGCTGTCATCAAATACTTTTATTTGAGGGGGTTAACGCCGAAGGAAATTAAAGAAGAGATGGACTCAACACTGGGGACATCCTCCCCATCATATTTAACCGTTAAGCAGTGGGTTTCCCTGTTTAAAAAGGGTCGTGTGAGCACCTCTGATGAGCCTCGCTCAGGACGCCCCATTGAGGTCACAACTCCAGATATGATCGAAAAAATCCATCAAATAGTGCTGAAAGATCGCAGATTAAAAGTTCGTGAGATAGCTGAGACCTGTAAGATGTCATATAAACGTGTACAAAATATTTTGCACCAACATTTGTATATGGAAAAGCTCTGTGCAAGATGGGTGCCGCGTTTGCTAACAGTCGACCAAAAATTGATTCGAAAGAACATTTCTATCGCCAATTTGGCGTTGTATAAGCGTAATCCAAGCGAATTTTTGCGTCGATTCGTAACCGTTGACGAAGCTTGGGTCCACCACTACACTCCTGAAACCAAAGAACAGTCTAAACAGTGGATTGGACCAGGGGAACCAACTCCAAAGAAGGCAAAAACAATTTTTTCGGCAAACAAGGTTATGGCTACTGTTTTTTGGGATGCAAGAGGTATTATATACATTGATTACCTTAAAAAGGGTAAAACTATCACTGGTCAATACTACGCAGACTTATTGCAACGTTTGAGCCACGGAGTGAAAATTAAACGACCTCATCTGGCGAAGAGAAAAATCTTGTTTCATCACGATAACGCACCAGCGCACACGTCAATCGTTGCGATGGCTAAAATCAACGATCTGAAGTTTGAATTAATGCCGCACCCTCCCTACTCTCCAGACCTAGCCCCGAGTGACTATTATCTGTTTCCTAACCTCAAAAAATGGCTTGGCGGTAAGAGATTTGCGGACAATGAAGAAGTAATCGAAGCTGTGAATGGGTATTTTGAGGAGCTTGACGAATCAGTCTATAGAGATGGCATTACTAGACTAGAACACCGCTGTGAGAAATGTATCAGCCTTGGAGGAGATTATGTTGAGAAATAAAAAAAAAAAAAATTCTTAAAAACGTTGTTTTTCTTGGTCAGGCCGGAAACTTATCAATCCACCCTCGTACAATGAGCGCAAACGTCGTTGCTTTTGCAATTAGATAAGAAATACCCCTTGCTCAGGCAATCCAAGCAACATTCATGCATTTTTACGAACTCTAAGCGCTGCGCAACTGATTTTCCCTTAAATCTTGTGCACTGGAACAAGCAATGGTCTCCTTCGCAAACGACACACAACGCATTAGCAACAGCAGGTTGACACGAACGAAAAATATTATTCTGATTATTATTGATAGATTTGCTTGGCCTAGCATTCACAGAAACAGATTTTTGTGCAGTATAGGACTCTAGAACTCTTATTATACCAGTTAAAAGAGCTTCCAATTTGGTAAAAATCGGGCTGAGCGTAGAATCCTTCAGTTCGAATTCCCACTCAGTCTTTGTTTTCTGATCTAATTTACTAGTGAGCAAATATACTGAAATCGGGTTCCATGTCTCGTTACATACTTTCATGTCAGTTAGCGCGATCACCGCGGTATTCGCGCGATCCAAGATTTGACGCAAATCTGATAAATTACGTGATTGCAAGGGTGATAAACTAATAAAGCTGTCCAAATATGCCTCGACGATCAGCCGTTCGTTCTCATATCGATCCTTCTAACGCTGTCCACGCTGCTTCGGGATTAGCTGCTGTCGTCGGCAAGCTCTCAATCAGCTGCAGCGCTTCGCCACTGAACGACGATTTCAGAAATTGCAATGTCTGAACGCTTGAAGTATGTGAATACGACTCAAACACAGCCTCGAATTGGTCCTTGAATGGACTCCACTGCAATAAGGAACCCGTAAACTTCGGAAGGTCAATGCGAGGGAGCTGAAACGGACGTGAATGCATTAGTGGAGCCTCGAATGATTTAGCCGTTGGAACCTTCAGAGTTGTTGTCTGTGCTGGCAGAAGAGCCAAAAAATCAGATAATGACTTTTCATATGCACCTTCGATATCTGCAAATTGATTCAATCTAAAATGATCAACCCTCCCCTTATCTTCTGAACTCGCCATCAACACCAATTTCAAATTCATTTCTCTCGTCTGTTCCTAATAGTTATTGAGAGGTGCTATGCGCTTTCCTATGTTCACAGTGTTGCAGTGTTGAGAATCGAGTTTCTTAAAATTCACACCGCTCCTCAATATAACCTTGCGTTAATTCCAAGGAAGCAATAAGCTCATCCATATTATGAGTTTCATAGTTTCGTGAAGACGGCAGAATGTCAATTTGTGCAGTACGAACAAAGAAGCGCGCGAAAATACGAGACTAGAGCGAAATCGTGGATACCGTATACTTATCTTTGTATCGTTAAAGCGCGTTCCAGTGTATGAGTAACCATCCGCTTCAATTTGATATCCAAATCTCACGCACACCAGCAAACATATGCTTCTAGAGAAGGATGGGTGTGTAGAGAAGAATATGCCGCAACGATAGACGAAGACACAGGTGATCGGCCGATGACGTCAGAACTGCTTGGCGGGATCAAAGGCTTCCGTGCACGAACAAAGGACCAACACTCCGTAGCAACAGTGATACACGTTGTACGAAAATCAAATTCAAAGTTCGTCACAGAAGGAGATCGAAACAAAGTCAAAGGAACACTCGAGATCGTGGAACCGACGAACGATCGGAATGCTAGACAAAAACACGAGCCAGAGATCCGGCTCGAAGGACCAGACATCAAATAAAAATGGCAAGTTGAAAATCAAAGAAAGAATAAGAGTAACCAATAACTTCGAAAATCTGAATATTTAATCCGATTCAAAAAGGAATATAAAATTTCCCTTCATATTAAACAAATATGCCAGCTTCCGGCTCGTATTCTTCACCAGCACTCTGACCGATTATCATATCAACTTAGGAATCAAGCGATAGATATGAGTGAATTATCACTCAAGACAAAAATAGAGCGAATTTACAATCTTAGCAAGCGAAGAGATGTTACTTCACGTTCGCATTCACGAAGTAGCTTCAAACTAGCAACAGCACCACCAAAAGCATAACGAGCACGTTGAATCGAGAGAAAATATGAGCACAATGCACTCTTCTAGCGATTACAGATATAAACCTACAGAAAGGAACGATAAGAGCACGATTATGAACGGAGTGAGCTACTCCCACACTCGCATTCACAGATCACCGCTTTGTGAGGGATACGATGATATATTGAACGCTCCGTGACGACTGATTAACATACGGATAGATGCGAACTGCTCGCATATCACACACACTCGCATGCATCGATGATAAGCGTCCAAACGATAGGCTACTTACAGGCGCGAAATTAGAACTGAATCCAAAACACTGCCTATGAGAGTTGCAAGTTATGGAACCACCAAATACTATTCCTCCCCACATAATGTTTGGAAATTCGAAACTTAACCTTTGCAAATCCTCAAAAATGCATTTTTACTACACTGCTTTGTAATAACCCAACTATTCCTTCAATCCTGCTGATTGAATAAGAAATGTAGTAAAATTATCCTCAAAATATATTTGATTTTCTAACACTTTTTCTCTCCGTGTAATCAGTGATGCCTATCATGGATCTTGGAGTGACGGCTAGTCCTTCTGCAGTTTGTGTGGCGAAGAAGATTTTTTCGCTAATGAGCTTTTACTCCACAAGTATTAGGTGTACAACTTTGCTTCCACCGTTCAGAATACATGGGTCCATCGGTAGGTGGCGGTCGGAATATAGCTTGAGTGATGAATGTCACAAAGTAAGATGGACATCATCATCATCATCATCATGCAGTAATCAGTCTTATGACTGGTTTGATGAAATCCTCCAACCCTGTCTATTGCCCGCCAAACGTTTAATTTCTACATATCTACTAAATCCCTTGTCTTGTACGATTTGCTTCATATAACTTGATCTAGGTCTACCTTTACCAGTTTCACCATTCATTTTCCCTTCCAATATTGTTTTCAATAAACTCACATGCCGTAATGTGTGTCCTATAAGATTACTTCTTCTTTTCACGATCTGTCTCAAAAGACTTCTTTTTTCATTTACCTTCTCAAGTACTACTTCATTTCTTACTTTCTCTATCCACTTTATTCTGAGCATCCTCCAATAACACCACATTTCAAAAGCGTCGAGTCTTCGTTGGTCCGTTTTTCCAATTTCTCAAGTTTCGCAACCATATAATGCTGTGCTCCAAACGTAACTCTTCAAGAATTCCTCCCTTACTGCTAAGCTAATATCCTTCGAACATAGTAACTGTTTCTTTTGGTGGAAAGCCTGTTTCCCTCGTGCTATTCTTGCTCTTATATCTCTGTCGCTTTTACCGTTTTCTGTAATTATGCTCCCTAGATATTTAAATTCTTTGACTTGCTGAATTGTCTCTGCATCCATTTTGATTTTCGTTCTTCTTGATGTGTTCGCTGTTGTACAAATCATGAATTTTGTTTCGTCCTTTTTTATATTCATACAATATTCGTCTAGTAATATTTTTTCCATAGTGTTGAGAGTATTTTCTAACTCAGCATCAATCGTAGCTAATATAGCTATGTCATCCGCAAATCTCAACATGCTTACATTTTCACCTTGAATCTGTAATTTCAATTGCACTGGCTTCTTCACTTCGTTCATCGCTTCTTCTATATACCAATTGAAAATCAATGGCGATAGTGAGCATCCTTGTCTCACCCCTCTTCTAATTTGTGCTACTCCTTTTTGACACTCTATTTCTATTATTGCGGTTTGATTCTTATATGATTCATATATTATTCTCCTATCCCTGAAATTAATTCCTACCTTTTCCAAAATCGTAAACATCTTCTCCCAATTAACATTATCGAATGCTTTTTGTATATCTACAAAACCTATATACAGAGACTTTTTTAACCCTAGACTTTTCTCTACTACTGTTTTCAGTGCTAATATTGCTTCCCGCGTTCCCCTACTTTTCCTAAAACCGAACTGATCTTCTGCTAATCTACTCTCTATTTTATTCTCTATTCTCCTGTATATAATTTTTGTCAGTATTTTCGAAACATGTGAAGTTGAACTAATTGTTCTGTACTTCTCGGATTTGTCTGCTCCTTGTTTTTTTGGAATGGTGACAATTTTATTCTCCTGGAAATCTTTCGGTCCTTCGCCTATTCCGTACATATCTCTGACCAATTCAAACAGCGCGTCACGAGTTCTCTGACTGGAGGCTTCGATAAGGTCCGCACTTATTCCGTCTATTCTTGGCGTTTTATTATTTTTCAATTCTTTCAAAGCCCTGTCGAATTCTGATCTCAAAATTGAATCCCCCAATTCTTCTCCATCGACATCTTCCTGTCTCTCTAAGAATCCTATATTATCGCTTCCTCTATACAGATCTCCTAAATGATTAATCCATTGTCCTATTTTTTCCTCCGTTCTTATCAATTCTCTGCCTAGAGAATTTTTAATCTCACTGCTTCTAGATTTCATTTGTCCAAAAAATCTCTTAACACTCCTATATGCCTCATCAATTTTTCCTGAATGTAATCTCACTTCTATATCTTGACATTTCCCCTCCAACCATTGTTCTTTTGCTTTCCTTGATTCTCTGATTATCTTATTCCTCAGTGCCTTGTATGTCTGCTGGTCTTGTTTCTTATTCTTATCCTCGTATTTCCTCCTTTCATTAATCAAATCGAGAATTTCTTCTGTTATCCATGGTTTCTTAGGCTCTATCACATCGTTCTTCAAAATTTCATCTGCACATTGCTCTATGTTCCCCTTCATATTTGTCCATCTACTCTCTATTTCCAAGTCTCTCTCTTGTCGATCCTCCAATTTTTCGTCCAACATCGCTTTGAATGCGTCCTGTGTTTTTCCTTGTTTGAGATTCTTCAAATTCCATCTTTTTTGCATTTTCCTTTTCTTCTTCAGAGCTTTGAATTCCAGAGAACATTTCATCAGCAACATATTGTGATCGCTATCTATATCCGCGCCTGGATAAGTTTTACAGCTTTTCACTTGGTTTCTAAATCTGTGTTTTACTAATATGTAATCAATTTGATATCTTGCTGTATCTCCTGGCATTTTCCAAGTAGAGATTCTTCTTGGATGATTTTTGAATAATGTGTTGGTAATAACCATTTTATGACTCTCACAGAATTCGATTAAACGTTGTCCTCTTTCATTTCTTTTTCCTAACGCAAAATCTCCTATTATGTAGGCCTCTTCTCCTTGCCCTATTACCGCATTCCAGTCGCCTATGATCATTAAATTTTCTTCTCCCTTAACATATTCTATCACTTCTTCTATTTCATCGTACGTTTTTTCGATATCCTCCTCTGAGTATGCAGATGTGGGCATGTTTACTTGGACTATAACAGTGTCTACCGGTTCTGTTCTAACTCTGACCATCATTACGCGTTCGCTATGTTGCGAATAATTTTCTATCCTATCCCCTACCCTCTTATGCATTATAATTCCCACACCTGCTTGACCATTCTTTGATCCTGTATGAATGATTTTATAATCCCCACTCCAGAAATCCCCTTCTTGCGGCCATCTCATTTCACTAATTCCCACCACATCGATACCTAACCTCTTCATTTCCAATTTCAAATTTTCTAATTTTCCTGTTTGTCCCAGTGATCTAACATTCCACGCTCCGACTCGAAGAATGTTCTCTTTCTCTCCTATCTTCTTTGGTTTTCATCTTGTTTGATGAGGCTCTCTCGAGCAGCCTCCACCCGGAGATACGAACGAGAGGCTATTTCACCTCCGGAATGTTTTACCCGAGAGAACGCCATCATGTTGTTGTCGTTGCTTTCTTTCAATGGATTAAATTCAAAAATTCTAGGTTTGGAGAAAAGATTTCATTTCCTCGGGAATATTAAAAGATGTCAAGGGAGGTAGTTTCCCCTTGCTTTCCCTCCGTGTCTGCCGATGAGATGGACATGTGTCAACATAACAACATCGTGGTATTAGTGAATTCTTGATGACATCATCAATTTCCACTTTATCGAAGATGTCGGTTTTCGGGCCGAATTCTCGTGATTCGCGGGAAGTTCTGATTTTCTGCTTCGATTTGAAGAGAACTGCGGCTGAGGCTCATCGAATGCTCTCAAGTAATCACGGTCAGGCTTCTTCGAGTTGAAGAACATGTCGTGAATGGTTTCAACGTTTCAAGAAAGGTGATTTCAATCTCGGGGACCAAATTCAATGTCGGTGGAAGAGAGAAAATTTTTGAAGATTCCGAATTGGAGGCATTCCTTGATGAAGACTCGTGCTAAACGCAAGAGGGATTGACAGAATCATTGAGAATAACGCAACAAACCGTTCCGGAACGCCTCAGAGTCAAGGGGATGATTCAGAACCAGGGGAATTGGGTTTCACACGAATTGAAGCGAAGAGATGTTGAACCGACATTTCTTCACTTGCGAACAGCTGCTTCGAAGACAGAATAGAAAGGGGTTCATACACCGTAGTGTGACCGGCGACGAAAAATGGGTCAACTACGATAATTCCAAGCGCAGAAAATTTTGTGAAATGCCCGGACATGTCCCCACGGCGGCGGTTGAACCAAATATTCATGGTGCCAAGGTTATGCTTTGCATTTGGTGGGATCAGCTCGGTGTTGTGTATTATGAGCTATTGAAACCGAGTGGAACCATTACAGGAGATCGATATCGAACGCAGTCGATGCATTGGAGCCGCCCATTGGAGGAGAAACAGCCACAGTACCAAGAAAGACACAATAAAGTCATCCTCCAACATGATAATGCTCGGCCACATGTCTCGAAAAAGGTCGAAACACATCTGGGAACACTGAAATAGGAACTCTTACCCCATCTGCCGTACTCTCTAGTCAGTGCTACTTCCGACTACCCTTCATTTCGATCAGTCGCACACGGTCTGAATGATCAGCATTTCCATTCTTATGAAGAAGTTAGAGAAAGGATCGATTCGTGGATCGCCTCAAAAGACGCATCGTTTTTCCGAGATGGGATTCGACAATTGCCAGGAAAATGGGAAAAAGTAATGGCTAGTGACGGCCAGTACTTTGAATCATGAGTATGTATTTACTCTTCGAGAATAAAGCCTCAAATTTTGGAGAAAAACGGTGGAATCAAAGCTGTACACCTAACATTCCCCATCTTCGTAATTTTTCCAATGATTCCTCCATAAGCGTGCCCACCGTGGGTGACGTGAGTACACTGGTACCCATAATCCAGAGTTGGGTATTTATCTCTCCCTATAACAATACTATTCAGACGAAACAATACAGTATAGAAAATGCTGATTTGTCACAAAAAAAAGCTAACTATCACCCGAGTGAGGAAGTTTTCAAAATGCTTCAATATAGTTGATATATAACTTATGTATTATTATAAATAGAATATATATAGTTTAATGAAATTTCATCTCAGAGCACCCACAATTTGGTTTCCCTGGGCACGCCTATGGATTCCTTCAGTATCTGTTGAAATAATCAATAATACGAAATAAATATTTCCTATATTAACAAAAAAAATGAATCAAATATTCAATGTGATCCGATGTTTAGTTTTATACATTATAACTTTGGATAAGCTCACTCAACACAACGTCTGAAACTTGACGAAAAATGTTGCTTGATACGTCTTTTAAGTATGTAATAGATAGCTACAAGACGTCTCATGCAACTTTGTGATGGGTATATCCTTCACCCATACACAAAGGCGCGAGGTGGTTGAGCGCCTCCACGATCCCCGTCGTGGATATTCATAATTAACAGGGGGACCTGAAATATATTGAAAAAACAGCAAGTAATATGTTCACGATGGTCCTGAAGGGGTCAAGGGACAAGGGGAAGCTCAGGGAGAGGGGATGCGTTGGTTTTAATTGATCAGACAAGGAATATGGGTATGAGGTTAAACACGTGTCACCACGTATGTATATATATTTTCACTCCGATATATCGATTACAAATTGATGAACTTTATATAACTCACACGATTCTGTCGTGTACAAGAAAATTATACAATCAGATGAAGTTCCAGGAGGGAACGTTTAAGACATGGGGGGCACGACTGCGAGGGGAAACTCTACACGGACGAGGCCGTTTACATTTATCAATGAAAAGAGGACACAGGAAAACCGCGACCATAAAATTTGTCCAAGGGAGGGCTAAGGCGAACGAAGGGAGTACATTGGGGGTTGGAACACAAAGGGTAGAGGGAAAAATCGAATGTAGTGTAAGCTTTTCTCTACAGAAGTGTAGGTATTAAATGAAATAAACAATTTAACGAGTTGAGGGCGCGTATAATTTATTTATTCTTCTATAAATATGGCAGTGCATAACGTTAACTGTTCTTGTACATCGTTACCGAACGTTCACTTTACAAATTGCAAACACGTGTTCCGTCTCATATATATATATATATATATATATATATATATATATATATATATATATAAATGATAGTGAAAGTTTAGATCACGCACTGAATAATAATTTCTCTCACTATTTATATATATACTCTAGTATATAAATATATTCTAACCGAATACTACTATTCTCGCACTTAGCGATATACAATATAACTATTCAACATTCGGCCGACATGTTGAATGTCCTCTATCATTTAGAGCCTCGTTCCTGTACGGTAACTCTGACGCAACTGCCGTACTTCGGCCTTTTCCGCTTTATCCGGCTAACTTAAAGGCAGATTCTTACAGTAGGGACACATGGAGGAGACCACAATGAGAACTTTCTCACCAGGAACAAAAACAACACTATAAACCACCGCACCGGCACTCCCACACCGGAGCCACTACTTTGGCGGATGCGTAGTAATGTTATTAATTGAATTTCGGGCCCCGATGGCACCCCACACTCACCGTATCTGCAGTTTCCTCCTAACAAGTTTTCGCGCACACGTGCCGTGACTCGGTTACAAGGGAAGTGACAGGTAAGATGGCCACTTCCTTCTTCTTCACCGACGGGTGAGTTCGCAAAGTGACACACGGAACCCCGTCGGTGACTTTCCGTTAGAGCTCACCTCTTGAGCTTGTTTCATTGGTTTTGGCGATAGTGGTCTTCAAATAACCGGTGGGTGAGTGTGAGTATATGTGGGACGGGGGTTCTCCGGGGTGAGGGATTCTGTCCTTCCCCAATTGTTTGATTTCTTCCGTGTGAGAGTCACGGGAAGTGTCGGGGTTCGTATTGTCTCTCTGGTCTCTTCCTTCTTCTCTCCTAGGGGCATGATGAGTGGCCAGGCGGCGCCTGCGGCTTGCTTCTCTCCCTCAGGTCGGCAGCTTTGGTGAGAGGGCGATAGAGGGCGTCCTTCTTCCTCCGTTGTTCGGCCTGGGGTGGGAGAAGGTAGACTCCTGTGATTGGTGGATCGTCCTTTGGTGGTAAGGGACCGCCGTGTCACCTCGTGACAGATGGCGTCGCCTCCTTGGGGCGGGAAACCTCTACGAATCATAAAAGAGCAGGGATTAGAGGAGGACAGGAATAGTGAAGGAGATGAGATGTGTTCCCGATTCTCGTGTAAGCGAGCGACAGCTGGGTTCTCTCATGTGAACCAATATTTTCTCTTGTTACAAGATCACTTTTCATAGGGGCCATGCGCGGTGCCATGTCGCAACTCTTTTGTGACGATGTATCACGTCACGACATATTCTTTCAAGTTTGGACGTAATGTTTGTTGGGCATACAGGGGTGTCTTTTACTGCTTTCAATAGATCTCGAAGGGACAATAACGGTCTGGCAAACATTCAGAAAAGATCAACATAGATCAGCCTGAAGCTCTGTTCGGGTCAACTGTTAGGTTTGTGAACTTTCTACATAGTTTGAATGGATATTGGAATTCTCACTTGAGGATGATTCCAAGAAAGATTCATAGGTAATGCATTGAAGATTCTCCGGAGATTCATTCTAGTCTCAGTTGATTATGTTTCAGAAGGAATTATAATTTCAATTATAATCTCTCCTATCGATCATTCCTTCGTAAAAAAACATGATTGAAAAAACTTACATTGCATCGTTGGTGAATCTTTATAAAGAACGATCATTGTAATGTACATTCTGTAAACCTTCCCGCAAATTCTCCTCAAGCGGACATTGTGACGTTCATCAGACCTCCGTCAAATGTGTATGAACCAAAATTTGAGTCTCAACAGAGCCATAAACTGATCTACGAGGGTGGATTGATAAGTTTCCGGCCTGACTAAGAGATGGCGCCACTAGGCCTACCTTGAGGTGGCGTTCTATAGTACCATCCTTAGATAGCTTGTAGCTATAGTTTCAGTCCGATCGCCATGTTAGTTTAGTTTTGAGAGCACGCTGACCAAGACGCCTCTGTGTTTTTCGTAAGAATGGAAAATCGTGCTGTCATCAAATACTTTTATTTGAGGGGGTTAACGCCGAAGGAAATTAAAGAAGAGATGGACTCAACACTGGGGACATCCTCCCCATCATATTTAACCGTTAAGCAGTGGGTTTCCCTGTTTAAAAAGGGTCGTGTGAGCACCTCTGATGAGCCTCGCTCAGGACGCCCCATTGAGGTCACAACTCCAGATATGATCGAAAAAATCCATCAAATAGTGCTGAAAGATCGCAGATTAAAAGTTCGTGAGATAGCTGAGACCTGTAAGATGTCATATAAACGTGTACAAAATATTTTGCACCAACATTTGTATATGGAAAAGCTCTGTGCAAGATGGGTGCCGCGTTTGCTAACAGTCGACCAAAAATTGATTCGAAAGAACATTTCTATCGCCAATTTGGCGTTGTATAAGCGTAATCCAAGCGAATTTTTGCGTCGATTCGTAACCGTTGACGAAACTTGGGTCCACCACTACACTCCTGAAACCAAAGAACAGTCTAAACAGTGGATTGGACCAGGGGAACCAACTCCAAAGAAGGCAAAACAATTTTTCGGCGAACAAGGTTATGGCTACTGTTTTTTGGGATGCAAGAGGTATTATATACATTGATTACCTTGAAAAGGGTAAAACTATCACTGGTCAATACTACGCAGACTTATTGCAACGTTTGAGCCACGAAGTGAAAATTAAACGACCTCATCTGGCGAAGAAAAAAATCTTGTTTCATCACGATAACGCACCAGCGCACACGTCAATTGTTGCGATGGCTAAAATCAACGATCTGAAGTTTGAATTAATGCCGCACCCTCCCTACTCTCCAGACCTAGCCCCGAGTGACTATTATCTGTTTCCTATCCTCAAAAAATGGCTTGGCGGTAAGAGATTTGCGGACAATGAAGAAGTAATCGAAGCTGTAAATGGGTATTTTGAGGAGCTTGACGAATCAGTCTATAGAGATGGCATTACTAGACTAGAACACCTCTATGAGAAATGTATCAGCCTTGGAGGAGATTATGTTGAGAAATAAAAAAAAAAAATTCTTAAAAACGTTGTTTTTCTTGGTCAGGCCGGAAACTTATCAATCCACCCTCGTATGTTGATCTATTCTGAGCGTTTGTCGGAACTTCGTGTTCTCTTCAGAACAGAATACGGAAACCACAATTGCAAATAACTGCAGCTGGAATTGATAGAGTAGTTCCTTGACAATAGGGATATGGCAAAAATCTTCGAGGTACATTGGAGGTAATTGAGCTTTTTTTAAAACACTGATAAGAAATGTGCACTGAAACAGTGTGTTTCCCCTTCAAAACACTCCTCATCCTATTTTTTCTGCGTAGAAAATGAAATGTTATCATCATTGGATGTTATTCAGTCGTACAAATGACTGATCTATTCTTTCTTGGTCCATAATTCCTTCCCAAAATTATCTCCAATACGATTAGTTACCGCAATCCCCAATTTCGAAGCGAAACTCCCACATAGCATGAAAGTTTTGAGAACATTCTGAGAACGTTTCTAAAAAGTTTGAAGTTCTCTGAAGGTTCTGACAACGTTTAGAGAACTTTCAGTGCTATGTGGGCTGCAACTTTCGAAGACTTCTGATGAATAAATACTCTCCTCACACCGATCCTATGGCTGATTTTCTGTAGAAAACACAGGTTCAATCATAAAAACTCTCACTTACAGAAAACCGAGTTCTTGCCGCCGTTACCCCATTGTGAGGCGTGCCAAAAATTTTGATGTTCGGAAAATGAGGACCACCCCACTATTTTTATTGGGAGGTTGATATAATTAGTCAAAATGACATGAAAGTGACATCGACCTCTTTTCGTCAATCCGGAGGACCTTTTCTCAGTTGATACGCCATGATTGTGGTTTGATTTTTTGTTCCCATCAGACAAATGTCTTTTGAGAACAGCTTTGCAAAGACTCAAACAGGCAAGATATATTACAGGATCCCAAGAGATATTTCCGGAAAGTACAGGAAATCCCCAGTGAACATTTTTCCCCTCAACATTTGAAACATTCATTATGTTCTCTAAATGCTAGCAGAAAGTTCTCTAATGCGTCGGTTTCGGAAATCTTTTTGATGCCTTTCTTATGAGGTCTGGAAGTTATTAGAAAGTTGACTTGGATCACATTCTGATAACTTCCAGGCCTCATGAAAAAGGCATCAAAAAGATTTCCGAAATCGACGCATTAGAGAACTTTCTGTTAACATTCAGAGAACATAATGAATGTTTCAAATGTTGAGGGGAAATATGTTTACTGGGTCTAAACAATTTTCTGAAAGATATCTTCTCGTATTTGAAAAGATGCCTCATGCAACATGAATAGATATCTGAAAGATCTCTCGGGGACTTCTTAAAGGTGTCTTCGAGAAGGAATCGAAATATCTAAAAAAATTCTTCAAGACGCCTTCAAGTTATCTTGAAGATTTCTAAAAGGTGTCCTCAAGATATATTCAAGATTTCTTGAAGATATGTTTGGGTATTCATAGAAATGTCTTCGAAACATTTTGAGATCGTTCACAAAAACATCTCCTGAATTTTTCCTCTCTCTGCTCTCCCTCCTCTCTTTACCGTTCTTGCGCTCCTATGAATTTCATTGCATCTCGAGATGGTAAAGTATACTGTGAGTGGTGCACATTGTCAAAGTAAAAGCGATTCTTCAAACAAACTGTTATAACATGCGAAAATAACAGATGAGCTGAATGTACTTGCAGATAGAAAAGTTGAATAAATTCGGTAGAACATATTTAGGAATGAATTTTATGTTCCAATGACGGTCATAGTATCTCATGAATACCGTATTCTTTTTTAATCACCCCATCATCGTTATCAATTCAATCATGAGTAAAGATAAGGATTTTGGAAATTCACTTTGAGGCTTAAAGTCCAGCACAAGGAGGTCAGTAATTTGCGAAATATTGTGATTCGGAGATTCGTGGATTCCAATACGAGGAGAAAAGTGACAAAGTTTTACGAAATTATGAAATTTTACGTTTTGCAGAAATTGAAATTCCTTGGTGTCTAAATAGATCATCCAAGCTTTTAATTTGTAAATTAATTCACCTCATTCGATTGTCATAACAGGCAATATCCAAGTGTTATTCATATGATTATGTAGGGGAGAGTCGGATAAAACCGGGCAGGTGGGTCAAATCGGGTACCTCAATATCTCCCTGATTAGTGCTTCTTTCTGACAGCAAATGCTCAGACTATTCGCAGTAGATATTTTGAGCAGTTGGAAAGAACAACAGCATCGATGCGACGCTCTTTCTCACTTAGCAGCTTGTTTAAAGTTTTCTGCGAAAAAATGGTCAAAGTTCTTGCATTTGCGTAGTGAGTTTCAAGTGCCTCACCACTCTCTCAAGAAAAACGCACGTAAATACTTCAATTGAGCATGTTTTCTTACGTATTTTCATGTTTTAATAATTGACCTAGAGCAACGCATAATCTATCTAAGCCATATTGACCTCAACAAGTTACTGTGGGGTCAAACCGGGTACTTGAGATTTTATCTTCCAATTTATGAAATTTAACAAAATTTGTGTTTTTATTCTAAGATAGTAATCAAAACATGGGTATTCCCAAAGAGCCCTTTGTGTATGCTTGCGACTTTTGTTCTGAACTGAGTTGGCCGCAAAAAAATTCTTCCTCTGAACAATTTTTTTTAGTTGGTCCAAATATATCAATTCTCAAACATGACTCATGTCTGTTCTCGGAATTTTTATAGAATTCAACAGTAGGTGCTAAAAATTTCACAATTCAGAAGTGTTTTGCATTGATTTAAACGAGTACCCGGTTTTACCCTACCCATGGAGTGGAACCTGGTTTCTGTACCTTTCGATTAGAATGAATATAGAAAAAATTGTAGTGAGTTCGCAGCAATATACGAATAGTATGTGGGTAATGAATGAATAAGGAAACTGAAAAGCTTTGGTTGATTAATCTATTGCTAATAGGAACTTCTCTATGACCGATTGAAGTTATGGTACTCGGTTTTATCCGACCTTCCCTCACTCATAACCTGGAACCTGTTGACAACGTTGTTTTTTGAACATTTCTTGATGAAGTTTCCCAAGAAGATATCTCCTGAACACTTCTAGGAGATATGTTCGAGGTATCTTGCATGACTATCTTGGAAATGTCTCGAATTAAGAGATCTTTCAGAAATCTGTCACAGGATGTCTTTCTCTTCGAGACCGGTGTTGAAGATCTCTTTAGTGAATATTCTTTCAGATATCTATAAGAACTGCGTGCTGTGTGGCGATTTTATCAAATTGATATAACTCTGCTTCATTCTGATTCCAAATCATATCAAAATAATCTTAGAGTTTTATTGCATTTCGATGTGATTTGAACACGCTGTTCTCATGCTGTTTAGCTGTTCTGTTTGCTAACGTTTCCCTAACAGCAAAACGTGTCTCTGGGACGTTTTCTGAACGTTCAGAAAACCTCTCCTACGTTCTATAAACCTTCCATAAACGTTCCAGTAGCACGTTGTGCTGCCTGGCTTGAAATGCCGTCAAATTGATGAGTCTCTGGGAAAATTTTGGTTCAATTAGGGCTGCACGAGAGTACGAGACCATCAATCGATATCGTCTCGTATCGTCTCGACTATCCGAGATGATATAGAAACGATATTTCTATAATCAGAATCGAGACGATATCGATATTGACGCATTCGAGACTCGAGAATATCGGCGATATTTTGGAAAATTGAAAAATGTGTATGTTCTCTGAAGTATCCATAGCATCGACGTTTCCACGTTTGGATTGCGAAATTCAATGTGCACCAACTCATCCAAATTGATCCCCATATCATCCAAGAATTATAGAGAATTCTTTGGGAATGCATTAGATTATTACAGACTTCCTTTTGACTTCTTGTTGTAAACGATTGTTTTTCAGAACTATAAACCATGTCAATGTCATTCTGTACATAGCATTCTTTGCCCTGTGCAAAAAGACCAATAGAAACCGGCAGGCCAAATCCTGTTGGAATCAATGATATACTATCGGTTTCTATGGTGGTTAGCGTCACAGAATTTGAAGGTTTCTATAAGATTCTACGAGGAATCCGATGTTCTATGGGTTTCTATCGGTATGATCTACGAACCCTGATGAATACTGATACGAATAAAATATCCTGTCGGTTTCTATGGTGGATGGGGATTTATGGGAATCTATCGGACCTTTCAACCAGGGTGCCTGAAAGATATTTTCAGAAATGATTGGGAACAATGCGAGAAGTTTTGTGTAACACGAGAAGATATCTTTCAGAACTCTTACAATGTTTTTCCTTCTAAAAGATATCTTCAAGAACATCTCAAGAAATCTCTTAGAAGTTTCTAAAAGATACCTTTGAAGATTCCGTTACCAATGCATTACAGGAAAAAGAAGGGTACTGGAATTGTGCTAATTTCACATGAAGTAATTTATGGATAGCTTCTTGCCGAATTTCATAGAATCTTCCACAATGTTCTAATTGAAGTCAATTTGATAATTTTTCATGTAAGAGTCTGGATACGGCGAATTTCACCGCGCGGTTGAGTCAACTGAATACCGATTGAAATGACTGAGCGGGGATTTATCTCAATCGATATTCAGTTGACTCAACTGCGGGGTGGAATTCACCATACCCAAACTCTTAAGAGGTTAGCTTCACTATTTTTTTGTTCTCAACGTAGATTCACCAGACTTTTTCAATGGAAAACCCACTGCATTGCACAAAAACTCATTGGAAAGTATATAATGTTCTCGCGTAAGTCACGGTGAATTTGATTCAAGTATTAAGTGTATAACTTTGCTTCCGCCGTTTTTTCCGAAATTCGAGGCTTTATTGTAAAAAAAATGGTTATAAATTCATGATTCAAAGTATTGCCCATCGCTGGCCACTACTTTCTCCCATCTTTCGGACAGCATACGAATCCCGCGTTGAAAAAACTGGTCATCTTTTAAAGCGATCCACGAATCGGTCCAATTTTTCACTTCTTCATAAGACCGGAAGTGCTGGTCAGCTAGGCCATGGGCCATTGATCGGGACAAGTGATAGTCCGAGGGAGCAACGTCTGGAGAATACGGCGGGTGGGGTAGGACTTCCCATTTCAAAGTTTCCAAGTATGTCTTGACCACTTTCGTAACATGGGGTCGAGCATTGTCATGCTGTAAAATCACTTTATCATGTCTCTCGTTGTATTGCGGCCGTTTGTCTTTCAATGCTCGGCTCAAACGCATTAATTGCGTTCGATAACGATCGCCTGTGATTGTTTCAGTCAGTTTCAACAACTCATAATACACTACGCCGAGCTGGTCCCACCAAACAGGGCTGCGGAGTCGAAGCTTTCACACAGCCGACTCCGACTCCGGACCACTTAAAATTTCCGACTCCGACTCCGACTCCAGCTCTAGTGTTTATTCCCATGAATAAAAATTTCAAAAGAACCAAACTTGGACATAAGATAGACATTATTCGTTATCGAGGTTTTACGACCTGTGTTTCAATATTTTATTTATTGATATATTATTCAAGTCCGATTCGCTAAATATGTCGAGGCTAAAATGCAAACAATTAACACACTTCAAAGTCGTAACTAATTTTAATGTTCTATTACAAAATTGTATGCATGAATTATTTCTCCCATCAACATTGTTCGACAGATATAAATATTCCAAATGTTAGGAAAAAACTTCGTCAACAACTTCCGACAAACAATTTCCTCTAAAGCTTTCATTCATAAACCGTTGATCTGATGCGGTACATAAATTTGTATGTTTTTATATGCAGCAGCTTATTGAACAATTAGAACTAACAGGGTGGATGAAAAAGTACGTTTCTTGATTATTTCAAAATATAATACGAGGGTGGATGGATAAGTTTCCGGCCCGACCAAGAAAAACAACGTTTTTAAGAATTTTTTTTTTTTTTATTTCTCAACATAATCTCCTCCAAGGCTGATACATTTCTCATAGCGGTGTTCTAGTCTAGTAATGCCATCTCTATAGACTGATTCGTCAAGCTCCTCAAAATACCCATTTACAGCTTCGATTACTTCTTCATTGTCCGCAAATCTCTTACCGCCAAGCCATTTTTTGAGGTTAGGAAACAGATAATAGTCACTCGGGGCTAGGTCTGGAGAGTAGGGAGGGTGCGGCATTAATTCAAACTTCAGATCGTTGATTTTAGCCATCGCAACGATTGACGTGTGCGCTGGTGCGTAATCGTGATGAAACAAGATTTTTCTCTTCGCCAGATGAGGTCGTTTAATTTTCACTCCGTGGCTCAAACGTTGCAATAAGTCTGCGTAGTATTGACCAGTGATAGTTTTACCCTTTTCAAGGTAATCAATGTATATAATACCTCTTGCATCCCAAAAAACAGTAGCCATAACCTTGTTTGCCGAAAAAATTGTTTTTGCCTTCTTTGGAGTTGGTTCCCCTGGTCCAATCCACTGTTCAGACTGTTCTTTGGTTTCAGGAGTATAGTGGTGGACCCGAGTTTCGTCAACGGTTACGAATCGACGCAAAAATTCGCTTGGATTACGCTTATACAACGCCAAATTGGCGGTAGAAATGTTCTTTCGAATCAATTTTTGGTCGACTGTTAGCAAACGCGGCACCCATCTTGCACAGAGCTTTTCCATATACAAATGTTGGTGCAAAATATTTTGTACACGTTCATATGACATCTTACAGGTCTCAGCTATCTCACGAACTTTTAATCTGCGATCTTTCAGCACTATTTGATGGATTTTTTCGATCATATCTGGAGTTGTGACCTCAATGGGGCGTCCTGAGCGAGGCTCATCAAAGGTGCTCACACGACCCTTTTTAAACAGGGAAACCCACTGCTTAACGGTTGAATATGATGGGGAGGATATCCCCAGTGTTGAGTCCATCTCTTCTTTAATTTCCTTCGGCGTTAACCCCTTCAAATAAAAGTATTTGATGACAGCACGAATTTCCAGCTTTTCCATTTTTACGAAAAACACAGAGGCGTCTTGGTCAGCGTGCTCTCAAAACTAAACTAACATGGCGATCGGACTGAAACTATAGCTACAAGCTATCTAAGGATGGTACTATAGAACGCCACCTCAAGGTAGGCCTAGTGGCGCCATCTCTTGGTCAGGCCGGAAACTTATCAATCCACCCTCGTAAACACAAGAATCAATAAATGAAAAATATTTTGTTTCTGAATGTTTTCATTATTCACTGTAAAAAATAAATGTGGGATATTCAACCAAAAATATTCCACCATGAATAGGGAACTTGACATCCTGATTTTGTAGAGTTTGCCCTTACTATTTGAAGGATTCAACACCCAAAAAACAGAATAGTTCCTCAAAATGGAGGAAAAATCCCCTATTTTTGATGGAAAAATAATTCTCCCACGACAAGGGGATGGAATCCGCCATTAAAGTGAGGATTAACTTCCCATATTTCCTCTAGTGTTTGTAAATCTGTCACATTTCTGATAACATCAGTGAATCAACACAATCTGCGAATGATTCTCAAACAACTCCAAAACGATTTCCGTTCTGGTAATAAGAATAAGTGCAATATGAATTTTTTAACCCTCAAACCGTAACCCTGCTCAAAATCACGTCAACCGTAACCCCCGGTCTAACAGACCGCTGTCACCTTCTCCTAGATATTCAAAGTTGTTAGAAGTGAAGAAAACATTTTTTAGATCATTAGAAATGTCTACGAGGTAGGATAGTGAGCTTATGTACAGAACTTAGTGAGCAATTCTGTGCAGATTAGGGATGGAATGTGAAACAATTTAACCAAAAAAGTTTGAATTACGAGCAAATACAATTTTGATAGCGATCTGTGAGACCGGGATTACGGTTAGAGGGTTAAGCAAATTAGCATGGAGTGATAGCAAGATTCGTTGGGAACGAGCAATATGGAGCTTTTTGAATAATGAGGTAATAATTAAGGACTTATCTTTCATTTGAAACTTTCGTATTCATTGCAATACTGTCGTAATACAACTTTTACACTATCTGGAATACATTAATCGAAACAAAATTTTGCATAAGAAATTTGGAATTTATTTGGAACATGAATAACAATCTATGAAAAATTTTAAATGATAAAATAGTCGATTAAGAATTCGTTCTCAAGAATAGAATGGCTTCTATCAAATCATTTTTCAGAGAAGCGCGTAAATCTGATTTGATCATTTTTAAAGAAGAAAACAGTCTTTCAACACTGACTTGTGTAGATGGCAATCCTATAACAGCTCTGGCACCATCTTGAACTATCAGTGGATATTTTTTTATAGCCTCTCGGACAATGATATTTGATTTCCTATTGAATTTTTCTACTTCGTTCAACGAAGAGTTGAATTCAAATTTGAATCGTACACGTGGATTTGATACTCCTATTGCATCTTCGTCTAGCTTAGCTTCATCCCACACAGCAAATCAGTTCAGGAAGAGTGCAAAGAGAATTCAATTTGAATTCAATATGAATTCTTAAGAATTCTTTTTCTACTCCTATGCCGTATAACTATATGGGATTTCAGTGCTGCAACGACCTTAGCTCTCCCTGCAGAAACGAAATCATTCAGAACGATTGATAGTGCAAATCTCTGTTGGAAAATGATTCGGACTTATTTAGAATCATTCGAGTTTGAAACGGGAAATTTGAGTCTGAAATGAGAAATGTACTAATTCGAAATTTGTACATTTCTCATTGAAAAAATTTAATGTTGATAAGAATCAACTCAGCAAAAAATCTGGAATGGAAAACAATTGGAAAAGAATAGGAAAATCCTATTTTGAATTCTTTTCAATTCGAAGTTTGTATCAAAAGAATAGAAAGAAATAGAAATATTTGGATTGTAATTCTGTGTCTGCAATTCAGTTGCTATTCTTCTTTGAAGTCTTGCCCTAGAATCGAAAATCGCGATACCAGTGTCATCAACAACATATTCATTCACAACATAGCAGTTGTATTCTGAATTTGACATTAGAAAAATTAAAATTTATTAGCACGTTTGGAATAAGATTTCACTTGGAATATGTTAGAATAGACAAGAATAGAATTTTTCAAAATGAATTCTATGACTCCAAAAATCGAATTCAAATTCTTCAATCTCAATTCTTTTCTATTCTTTTCAATTCAAGATTTTTTGCTGGGAATTCTTTGAATGATCTCAGTTTTACGGGGATGTTACATTCCCACTTACAGATGTTCTATGACTCTCTTTCTCCATTCTCATACCTTTATGTTTCCATTGATATGAAGAATTATAGCACCTTCTTACCGAACAGATCATGAAAACAAACACATCAATTCCTACTCTCATTTCTTGATTTATCTTATTTATGTCAACAGAGAATTTCATGCATTTGATTTCGAAACATTACACTTTGAACTTCGAATCGACGTGTGGAAATACATTGTCCATTAATTCACATATGGATTCCTTGTTTGTGTTGGAGAAAAATTGAAAAAATTTTTTGCATGCAAATTTCATCTCTCAACTGATGCACCTGAGATCCATAAGAGTTCATTAGGGAACCACTGTTGGAATCTATTACACTGAGAAAAAAATTAGCTTAATCAGAAGGACATATTTTTTTGATCTAGGAATATATTTTTTTTCTTATTTCAAGAAAATATGTACTTGAAGTGAGAAAATTTTGCCTATATCACACTGTATAGTTCCAAACTGAGTAATTTCTTCTTTCGAAGAAAGTTTTCTTGAGTCAAGAAAATATCGGAGTTTTATCCCAATCGATTGGAAAATGTGGAAAATTTTTGTTTCGCGATTCACATTATTTGACAATATTTTGAAAGCTTGCCTTTCCTATGTCAGTATCATCCAAATGCCATTAAATTTGAAACATCCTCAGTTGACGGGGGGTTAGTTATACGGTGTAGATTCCAAACAAATCGGGATTGAGGGAAGATAATCGTAAGCACTGAGCTTCGAAACAAAATTTCAAAATTTCGTAGACATCGTTATCATGCGGATAACTTCCGTTCCTATCATCCAATCTTCATGAAAATTCACCACAGCTTTATGCAGGGTGGATCGCAGTCCCATATTAATTTCAACTTGATTCTCTGAGGAAAACGGGAGAGGGAGAGAAAACATGTTATCGAAAATTGTGATTTTGCGACCGAGCATGTCTTCCCTTCCTGTTATCTGATTGCAATGAAATTTTTACCACGTTCTAGTTTTCCATTACATTCCGACATGATTTTCTTATTGGATACAAGCAACCGCTCAATGAGGAATAGCCGAGAAATGATCCAAATGCAGTAAAAATGATGTCTTTCGCATCACTGTTCTCAATCAAAATCCCACCACTTCATATCACTCATGTCAGGACGTAGAGAAATCCATTATGATCATCAATTGATCACAAACACAATTTTCCCCTTGTTCATATCATTGAAATATTATCATTTTCTGATGTTCCAATTCGAAAAAACCATTGTACATCAAAATATGCTTACAATTTTTGCTAATATTTCATCTTCTTGATTTGGTCATTTTGGTCATGAGTTGACCATGAAAATTGTACCAATATGATGCGATTTTGATCCTCTCATTCCCACTGGGATGAAACAGAGGAATATTCAACGTTCATTTGAGTACATTCAAATGAAGTCATCATTCATGTTGCATTTTACTTTGTATTGGAATATCTCATTCTTATTGCGCACTCAAATTCTCAAAGATGAACTCTACGTTGCTAGGTTACACGAAAAGCATGGCGCCATAGTGAAATTGGAACCAAATTCAAGAAGAATTGAGCGACAAGCAGGAAGATGCGATCTTTGGTTTCTTGGTCCGCCAATGTTATGTCAAACGTATCCCAGCGTTCCCGACTTCCCACGCACGTGACACTCCACTTGTATGCGTAATGACGCGCTCAATTAGAGAGCTACAAACTTTCTCTCTCCAGACGAACGTGCGGTGAGGCAGGGTTAGTGACCGACCGGCCGCATGGTGGAGGACGTTAGCTCCCGCATTCTGTGACCATGTGGTATGTCCCCCCTTGAGGTGATACAGAGTGGCAGCAGCCGAATCGTGTATAACAAACTACGAGCAAACACTTCATATTAGGGCTATGCGGTCAATCCACTATTGAAAATAAAATGATATGGAAAAAGAATTATTTATGATCGAATCAATGGAGATTGTGGATCATGATTCAAAATACGGGGCCTAGGGTGATGTCAATGAACAGGCGAGAGATAAGTACGCAAAAAAAACTTTGAATCAATCTGCAGATGTAAGAGAAAAAAAAACATGGGGGTTTTTTGAATACGCTACTCCAATCAGGACATGTATTTAGATACAAATATCCGTATTGATCGTAGACGTATTTATTTCTTGGTGAGTAAAAAGAACAGATGAATTGTCTGTGCTTTTTACTATAGATTTTTCTTCATGCTGTAGTATGTATAAAATCAATATTTGATATACATACACAACAGAAGGTCCACCTTTACGCATGCATTCAATGCTACTACACAAAGGCAGAAAATACTTACTTGAGATTGCTGAATTTGTCCGAAGAAAAGTAGATGAATTGTCCCTGTAGACGAGGGCGATTTTCCAGTCAGGATGGTGTTGGCGACTCGAATTTTGCCTTGGCTGGTTGAACCTTGGAGACGTAGATAGGCCGACCTGTGCTTCGCGTGGTTGAGTTGTCGTAGTAGAATCCTCGTTCCAAAGGTTGTTTGCAGTAGATACCAATTTCCTCGTTCAATGTTGAGTGAAAAAAGACGAGACGTAGTTCTTTACTGGAGAGTAAAGATCATTCTTCTTGAGAGAAGAATAGTTCTTCTTAAGAGAAGGGGAGTTCTTCTTGAGAGAAGAGAAGTTCCTCTTGAGAGAAGATGATGGCTTAGAAGCAGAATTCTTAATGAATCGAATTTGGCTATGGTTTTCGCCTTTTTATGTCTTTTCTCGATTCTCCAATTCACCAATCGGAATGCTTGTTTTTATTTGTACCCTTTAAGGGTAGAAGTACATGTAATTACTTCTCGTTGACCATCCTTTCTCAAACGGTAAATTCGTCCGTTTGGGTTTTCTTATCCCTTCTCTTGGTGCCGTTTTCTTCACATCGAGATTTCCTCGTCGTGATGGTTTGATTCGCGTTTTATTCTAGTTTTATATTAGATATCTTATTATTGTTCCTACTAATGGTTTACTAACATGTTAAGGAAGAAGGTTTTATAGTAAAGATCTTATATACGTATATATATAAAAAAAAAGTTTAAAACTATACGTATGATTATGTATATACATATATATATATATATAGATGTAGAATATATATATATATATATATATATATATGTAAAAAGGAGTATGAAACTATATATATATATATATTCATGGGGATGTAGATAAAAAGGAGTTTAAAACTATGTTTTATGGGTTGACGAATAGGCATTTCGTCACATCTCCCCCGTTTTTTGACGAAGCTACGTAGGAGGTTTGTCACAATGTGAACTTCAGTTGTCGAGACCGTATGGTCTTCTGGGTTCTCCTATCTGGTGGTCATTTGAGCCTAATTTTTGGTATTCCAATTCTTGGACAGGATACATTGGTGTTGGTCCAGTTTTGTCTTCCGTCTCGATCTCGATGATCTCTGTTTGTTGTCCCTTTTCTTCGGTGGTGTTAGTTTGTGTGTAATGATTATTATTTCTTTGGTTTGCCAGGTGTAATAATAAATTGGACAGAGAGTCCCATAAACTCCCTATTAAATAGATGGACCATCCATATGCACTGTGGAGTGCGAAGAAATGAATGATTGTATCCATGATAAGTTTGATTATTTTGAGGAGTGTGAGTATTCCAATGATACCCGCACTAAATAATCCAAATGTATGAAAATTTCTCCACATTTTAGTCCACGTAGATTTGGCTATTGTTTCCAGAGCTCGGTCGTTCAGTAGATTTCCAAATGTGAAACCTTGGAGGTTTTCTTGTATGCCGGTGGCGGCTCTCACTATTTTATTGATAATCGCTGGTTGTTCAAAGGGCAACATGATGTAGTCCCTAAAGTTTTCTAAGTCTTGGTCCGTGTATATCCCTTGTTTTTGTTATATTATGAGTAAATTTAGAATAGTTGTGGCTCCATCTACCGAGTGTACTGTAAAGTTATGCATCGAAGAGATGTGCTTGATCTGCGCAGTAGCGTCATGAGTTTCAGTTGTCGAGAAGACCTCGTCGTGACAAGAACGCTTTGTTTCTCCTTTCTCACTATGATTTCATAATGAAATCATAAGCTTCTATTCACAATGTTATGAAAGTTATGTTCTAATAAAAATATATTTCCTAATTAGTATTGTTATCGATTATTTATAACATGGTAGCAGAGGTCCGTGGTTACGAAATAAAAGTGAATAAAAAGCTAGTTCAGTTAGAGGAACGTGACTAACAGTTGAAAAGTATTTCTAAACAAGAAAACCAGTCAGAAAAGAGATCTGCGAATGCCATCACATAAATTGGCTGATCTAAGATTAAAGTTCGTGTCAGTGACGAAGAACGTATTAATTTTGAAGAATTCAATTTTCGGAAGCCTAGAAGGTTTGCGAGAAGACGGAGAAGACAAGATGGCCGACGAGATAAGGATACCGGTATTTGACGGAAAAGAATACAATATGTGGAAAAAAAGATTATTGGCATATCTCAAATTGAAAAAATGTGAAGTGGTAATAACGAGAGAAAAAATTGAAACAGATGAGGCAGTGGCTTGGAACGAACAAGATCTGAGGGCGATCAACATTATATATAGTGTGATTTCGAATCGGCAAATCGAATTCGTAAACGATGAAGAAACGGCCTATGGCATCATCAAAAAACTGGATGAGACGTACCTGAGAAAATCGACCGCCTTACAGATATGTGTGAGAAACAAATTAGAAAGAATTAAATTGAAAGATTACAGTGACTCTAGTGAGTTTTTCAGTGATTTTGAAAAACTAATCATTGAACTAAAAAATGCTGGTGCACAAGTTGCAGAAAAAGAAAAACTCAATTATTTATTGAGAACGTTGCCGAGTGCATTCAGTTATATTGGTGATCTCATCGACGTGCTAAAAGAGGAAGATCAAACAGTGGAATTCGTTAAAAACAAAATAAAAATGTTCGAGATTAAAGATAAAGAAGAAAATGTAAGCAATAAAAATACTAGTGGAAATTCGAATGTTTTTAAAAGTGAGAAGAAGAAGGATAAAGTATGTTACAAATGTGGCAAGCCAGGACATCTGAAATATGAGTGCACGAGTACTCGAAATTTCGGAAACTCATGGAGAGGGGGAAGAGGCAGTGGATCTCAGCAGACGCGGGGAGGCGCGCGTGGTCCGCCATCTTCACAACATCAATACAACTCAAGTAGAGGGGATCCAAACAGAGGACGAAGCTCGTTTCCGCAAGCGCGCGGTAGCTGGGGACGGCACGATAGTCAACGTGACAACGTATATTCCACCTCTGGCAAGCGTGATGATAGTAATGTATTTTCTACAGAAGTAAGTGTAAATAGTAAGTTTGAGGAGAATATAGAGGTTAATAATTCTGAAAATAAAATTGAATGGGTTCTAGATAGTGGCTGTACTGATCACATCATTAATAATAAAAGTTATTTTACAAGATCAGTAACCTTAGATACTCCAATTGATGTAAAAATTGGTGACGGGAGAATACTGAAAGCCACTGAAGTCGGAAATGTTGTTAATCATTTTATAGTCCAGAATCAAAAAGTAGAAATAGAAATGAAGAATGTATTTTTCGTTAAAGAAATGGACCGAAACCTCATAAGTTATGGAAAGGTCACAGCCAATAACAAAATCGTTTCAGTGGGAAATACAGCAAAGATCTTTAATAAAAACAACGAATTAATTGCAGTAGCTTATAAGGTAAACAATCTATATAAAATGGATAGCTTCATCGAAATCAAAGAAACTCACGTATCTGTCAAAGAAAACAAAATAATGACATTGAAAGAAAAATTTCATCGAGTACTAGGTCATGTGAATTTCAATTACCTTGATATTTTGTGCCGAAATAAATTAGTAGAAGGTATACCAAATCAGTTCGAATGCGAGTATTTGAAATGTGGCACATGTGTGCAAAACAAGATGCATAATATAAGATTTGAGAATAATAGAAGTGGGGCTCAGAGTATTTTGGAAATCGTTCACACTGATTTAAACGGGCCTCATAGTCTTGGATCCATGGGGGAAAAATATTTCCCAACTTTTATAGATGATTATAGTAAGATAGCCAAAGTATATACGATTAGATCAAAGGATGAAGTATTCGATTGTTTTGAAGAATACGTCAATCAAGTTGAAAATATTACTGGAGAAAAAATTCTGAGGATAAGGTGTGACAATGGAAAAGAATACATGAATAAAAATATTTTTAGGTTAGCTAAAGAAAAGGGAATTTGTATTGAACCTTGTCCACCATACGTTCATGAATTGAATGGAACTGCAGAACGTTACAACAGATCTGTCATGGATACAGCTAGGTGTCTATTGGCTGATGCTAACGTAGATAAGAAATTTTGGCCCGAAGTAATCAAAACAGCTGTGTATCTGAAAAACAGGACGCTAGCTAATACCATCGAGAAAAAGACTCCATATGAGATCATGTTTGGTAAAAAACCTAATATCAGTAATCTAAAATTATATGGAAGTAAAGTTTTCATTAGAGTTCCAGAAGTTAAAAGAAAAAGCAAGTGGGATAGAAAAGCAGATTTAGGCATTCTTTTGGGTTATGAAAATGTAGGATACAGAGTATTAGTGAATAGTAAAATCGTTATCGCGAGACACGTAGATGTAATTGAAGAAGATATAAATCTTGTGGGCTTCAGGGGTAATGATTATGATCTCTTTGCTGAAAATCAAAAGGATGACACATCTGAAAACGAGGATTCAGATGAAATTCCCGAAAAGGAAAACAATACTATTCAAGACAATGAATCTCATCCAAGTGATCAAGAGAGTTTCAGAGAAAACGAAACCGAATCACCTAAGTTAAGGAGGTCTACTAGATTTAAGAAAAAACCAGAAAAATATGAGGATAGAAATTTTGTATATTGCATTTATGTAAATTACGTGAGTGCAGATAGTCCCGACAATTATAATGAGGCAATTAATAGTGATCATTGTAATGATTGGCAAAAAGCTATGGACAAAGAGATTGATTGTTTGAATAAAAATGACACTTGGAACCTAGTCAATAAACCGAAAGATAAAGAAGTTTTAGATTTGAGATGGGTTTTCACTAGAAAAACTGAAAATATTTATAAAGCCAGATTGGTAGTAAAGGGGTTTCAGCAAAGGGAAGTTTTGGAAGATCTGTATTCACCTGTGGCTCGGATGCAAACCTTGGAATTACTATTGTCTCACTGTGTACAAAACGGTTGGATTATTAATCAGCTAGACGTCGAATCGGCCTTTCTGAATGGCAAAGTTATCTCTGAAATATATGTGAAACAACCAATTGGTTATGATGATGGCACAAACAGGGTTTATAAACTGAATAAAGCGCTATATGGATTAAGGGAGAGCCCAAGAGCGTGGTATGAATGCTTGCATAGTTATTTAAAATACATAGGACTTAAGCGTAGCCAAAACGATTATTGTTTATATTTAATGGATGACGAAGTCGATTCAATTTATTTAATACTATTTGTGGATGATTTACTCATTTGTTGTAGAACACAAGAAAAGCTGAATCATATCAAGGATTTATTAACAAAAAGATTTCGAATGAAAGATATGGGCGAAATTAAAACGTACTTAGGCATAAATATTTAATATGATTATAAAACAAATGTTATGACTCTTGATCAAAAAACTTATATCGAATCATTGGCGAGAAGATATGGGATAGAAAATTCTAAGCTGTACGCTACCCCGATGGAACAAAACTTGCGATGTGAGCCTGCGCAATCGGCATCTGATAACATAAAATTCAAAAATCTGATTGGAGCACTTTTGTATGTAAGCTCAGGAACAAGATTAGACGTGACTTACAGTGTTAATTATCTAAGTAGGTTCCAAAATAATTACAATCAGACTCACTTTAAATATGCTCTACGGATTTTGAAATATCTATTCTTAACTAGAGATCTAAAATTAACCTACAAGAAAAACTCAGATGCAAATGTACTTGACTGCTATGTTGATGCAGATTGGGCAGGAGATGCAGTAGATCGAAAATCTACAAGTGGCTACTTGATAAGGATGTATGGCAACATAGTATACTGGAAAACTCGGAAACAAGGTGGAGTAACAAAATCCTCGACAGCCGCTGAGTATGTAGCACTGTCTGAGTCCGTAAGCGAATTAAAACTTATAAAAGATATATTGAGTGAGCTTAACGTTAGAATTGATAAACCGATAACTGTCTATGAGGATAACTCAGGTGCAATAAGTATAGCTAAGTTTGGTAATTTCACAAAAAATTCCAAATATATAGAAACACATTATCATTTTGTAAATGAGAATTACGTGAATGGTATTATTGATATTAAAAAAATAAACTCAGAGGAAAATCTTGCGGATATACTTACCAAATCTTTGGGTAGGAATAAGTTTGAGAAACTAAGAGAAATGTTAAAATTAGTATAAGTTACTTGACTGAAAAAGAATTTCAAATAAGCATGATATGATCTCCTATAAGTAATATAATATCCTAAATTTAAGGAGGCGTGTTATATTATGAGTAAATTTAGAATAGTTGTGGCTCCATCTACCGAGCGTACTGTAAAGTTATGCATCGAAGAGATGTGCTTGATCTGCGCAGTAGCGTCATGAGTTTCAGTTGTCGAGAAGACCTCGACGTGACAAGAACGCTTTGTTTCTCCTTTCTCACTATGATTTCATAATGAAATCATAAGCTTCTATTCACAATGTTATGAAAGTTATGTTCTCATAAAAATATATTTTCTAATTAGTATTGTTATCGATTATTTATAACAGTTTTGCTAAGTTTCCAGGATTCTGATAAGTCCAGGTTGGTTGGGTAAGGGGGGTCATTATTTGAGGTTCCCGTGTTTCAGATGGATGAGGTTGCATCCTGTACCAGATGCCATTCACTTCATACATCGGGGGTAAGACGGTGTTGCAGGGGATTTCGTAGCCCCTCAACTTCAAAATATGCGTTTTGGGCATCATAAAGTATTGTTGGTCTCCTTTTGTGACCGGTAGTTCCTGGAAACATTTGTCTAAGTTCGACATTTTTACTTCCACAGGAGTGCATTTGATAATTCTCGCGACTTCCCCAGTAATTATAGCAGTATAACCTGGGCCTTTTTGGTAGTTATATGCAAACTCCTCCGGTCTGATCAGTGCCAGTGTTTGGGCATTGCGTAATAAATCTTGTTCTATTCTGCATTGGTGTAACATTACGTCCTTGTAAAGTGAATTAATTTGGTTTCGTATGTGTTTCTCGACATATACAAACTTACTATTAACGTAAGTGAATAGATCGAGTTCCTCGGTTTTGATTGATGCAGGGCTTTTGAAGAAGTTTCCCTTTCTTCCTTCTAGAATATATAATTTAGGGTGTTGTGTTTTTATTAAATGATATCCACACAACAGTTGTGAATTTTCCGTAGATAGTGCGAATGTTATGTCTTAAGTATTAACAGTATAGATCGTTTCTTGATAGTGTTGAAGTTGATCTATCAATTTTTCTCCGTATCCTTCATATAGAACTCCATAGCGGTCGAATTTGCATGATTCTCTGGGAATAGCGTTCCAGTATGCATAACTACCGAATAAATCAATGCAAGTTCCAGAGTTTATCGAGCACTGAGTTCGAGATTTGAGGAAGATTTTTCCATCCTCTAAATGTGTTTTTGCTTCGTAATCGTTGAGAGTTATCTTAGCTTTTCCCATGACGATCACATTTTCCCAAGTTCCATATGGGTCGGTGTAGTAAGTTCCACTACAATCTCCTCCAGCGGTGATTGTTCCAGCTAATGTTATGGCATACGTCGTGGTTGCATTCTTATGAATTCCATCGATGACACTATGTGCTATAGTGACTCTTCCTAATTCGTGCATGTTTCCGCATTGGTCTCGCGAAGTTTCCAAAATATACTCAGCTATTCCTCCGAGTACCGCTGACCCGTGGGAAAACATTCCGCAACGTTGGACTTCTCTGAATATTTCAATTTTGCATTCTTGAACGTGCACGGTGCCGTAATTGTTTACTTGCAAGAGTTGCATGTATATGGTGCTTCTATTGACTTTAGGTTCCGGTATGTCACAGCTTCCAATTGAATTCAAAGAAACCGTGGTTATGTTGGAATTTGGTGTTCCACAGTCATATCCGATCAGTCCGTGAGTTGTTTGTATTAGTATTAAGAAACTCAGGAGTTTTTGTAGACGGATATCCATGGTCTTCTTTTGACGCCTTTATCTCCTATAATTACATACAAATTCGAGGGTGTACTTATGATTACTTAAATTATTCTTCTTATGGGTTTAATTATTTATGAAATAGGATCAAAGAGTTGGGTAAGATGTGATGGGAAAATGAGTTCCGTATAAGTTTCAAAGTTTCCTTAAAAAAAAAACAATATGTCTAGTGAATTTTAAATCTAGTGAATTCTAAGTATAATGTATCTCAAATCTAGTAAATTTTAAGTCTAGTGAAGTCTAAGTATAATGAATTTCAAATCTAGTGAATTTTAAGTCTAGTGAATTTCAAATCTAGTAAATTTTAGGTCTAGTGAAATCTAAGTATAATGAATTTCAAACCTAGTGAATTTTAAGTCTAGTGGAATCGTATCCACACCGACTGCAATAATTACGCAGAATAAAAGGTTTGACCTTGAAACCACAATTTGGGCAGTAATTTATTTCTAGTCTTCGTGGTTCAAGTACTGAAGTTTTTATACTCATTAAAGGTGGTATTTTAAGTTCCGTCTTTGTCTGATGAACGTGATTGGACTCTTCAGTTGGTCTGAATTCGTTCCGAGAGACATGGTTTACTTTCGTGTGTTCCGAAATACCTTTAATTGATTTTATGTTTTCAAATTTGGCAATTTCGCTAGTATTTTCTGTGGTTTCAAAGTTCAAGTTTACATTGGTTTGCGTGTTATTGATTAGTGATTCCATTTTCAACAATTCTCTCTGTTTTATTTCCCTAGTGGGGACTTTTCGTTTCGGAACCACCCAGTTCAAAACGGGGTCGTACTCGTCTCCATAAAAGATGGGTTTAGGTGAGAAACTTGTTGCTGACAATCCTAATTTCTCGTAAATTGACGGATAATGTTCAGTTTTTGATTTGAATCTTCCCTCTAATTCGTGTAAGAACGAGGCCTTCTCTTTCTCGATTTTTTCATGATCTAAACCATCATCAACAAATACCCTGCCTTTGATTTTGTGTGTACGAGCGATAGCGATTTGCATGGTTTCTTTTCTCAAATTCCATTCTAGGGGGTACGAGTCACAACCGCATTTTGAACAGAAATCGTATGCGTCTAAACTATGGTAATCTGCTCGGTGTTGCAAATCTGTCCATTTATCGTGACTTGGGTCAGTGCACGTTAAATTATTGAATTTAACTCCCCTTAGACCTTTTATAAATCCATTTTCCCATAGTAATAAGTAACAAAATTCTGTCCTTTGATTTCTTGACAGAATGGGTTTAAATTGCGATGGGTTTTCAGGTGGGGGTATTAAAGGTGTTTCCATGGGTTGGAATGTTTTTGTGGCAGGATTGGTGGGCTTTGGTTTACCAACTCTTCGAACATCAATTCTCGGAGCAGTGCTGTCTTCGTGCGGCTTCTTATATTTGGAGGGGCTGCATTGGGTGGGCTTGGTTTTTCCTCCGATGTGAGAAAAACTTCTTTTCGTTGGTTCGCCTTCTCCTTGAAATGTGAGGGGTGTTTCTATGGCGAGAATTGGATCTAGTGTTCTTTCCACTGTAATTGAATGAGCAAAGAGGAGGGGTAGTTAGAAATGTAGGAGTATGGGAAATTGAATTCTTGATTCATGTGATCTCTTTCCCTTTTTTGAAAAGCTGTAATCGAAGTTTTATATTAGTAACAATGGAAGAGAAAGAATAATGGATTATGATATTCGTTAATATTCTTGTATCATCATTATTTTTATTCTTCTATTCATTTGACGATATGTGTGCGTATGTTTGTATTCATATATTCTTTCTCTTTGAAAACGTTCAAATTCATACAGTGATATTAGTGGGGATTAAACGATCATTTGAAATTATTTTTTTCTTTCTCCCGATCTGCAGTCTGACGTTTTTTTCATCGAGTACTTCCGTTATTCTATATGGACCTTCATTCATGTCGCTTAATTTGTTTGATCTTAAACCTTTCCTCAAAAATACGAAACTTCCTACCTTGAATTCGATTGGATTCAATTTTTGGTCACAATAGTGTTTTGATTTGATTTTTGCAATTTTCAAATTTTCTCTCGCCTCTTTTTGCAGTTCATCTAAACGTATCATTAATTTTATCAAATAATTATCATAAGTTGGGAGTTGTTCATAGATGGGTAGGGGTTGGCTAGATGGAATAATAGCAGTTTTAGCAAAAACCAGTTCGTATGGGGTTTTGCGTGTGTTTTCATGAACACTGGTGTTGTATGAGAACATTGCCAACTCAATCCAATCGTCCCATTCGGCGTCTTTGCCTATAAATTGTCGTAAATATTCAACTAATGTTATGTGGGATCTCTCCAATGAACCGTTTGATTGGGGGTTGTATTAATTTGTTTTATATTCAAACGTTTGGTGAGTGTTTTCATTAGTTTCGACAAAAAGTTAGTTCCTTGATCCGTAAGGACGACTTTAGGAGCTCCATAGATACAAATAAAACGTTTCAGGAACACATCCGCTATAGTTGATGCTATTGCATTGGGTATTGCTGCAGCTACACAGTATTTTGTTGATAAACACTGCATTGTGAGTATAAAACGATTTCCGTTATTTTCGGTGGGGGAAAAAGGACCTACTATATCAAGTGCTATTTTTTCGAAGGCTGTTCCCGGGGTATCCGTGATTGTCATTGGTTGTCTGACCTTCACTCTAGTTAGTTTCTTCAATTTACATTGCAGGCATTGATTGATAAAAAACTGTATGTCGGTTTTCATATTTTCCCAAAAGTAGTTGGATCTGAGCCGGAAATATGTTTTTGCAATCCCCTTATGCCCCCCTATTGATGAGCAATGGGCTTCTTCTATGAGCGTGTATCTTTCATCCTGTTTGGGTTGTTGTACTATATTTAGACAAAAAGTGATCTTGATATCGCGATTACGAAAGTATTCATAAAATTGATCGGTTATTGCTTCCCAGGGTATTTGTTTTATTTCTTCTGTTGTGGACATGGAGATACTAGTGATTCTTTGATCTCATGTGAAATTTTCCAACTGTTTAATTCCCTTACGAATGTAGCTGAAAGTTTCTTCTTTGTTTTGAGTATTTTTAGAGGAATGTACACAAATCCCTATATACCATTTAGTTCCCTTTTTGATAGGTTTGATTGTTCCTAATCTCATATCAGAGAAATGATCAATGTCGTATTTGATAGAAAGATTTTTTGTGGCTTCGTCTAGGGGTTTACCCTCATCGTTTAGAAAAAATACGTAGTTGTCTTTTCTCATGAACAATTGATCCCTATTTTCATATATGTTTTTCTTGTATATAAGTGTCTCCAAGTCTTGGATACATTCTTCGTCCCGTTCATTCTCTTCTTGTTCGTCTTCGCTTTTTGTTCCACGTTCATCTTCGTCTGAATCTTGATTTGAATTTTCATTCGCATCTTCGTCCGAATCTTCATTTGAGACTAGATTTTTGTCTTCATCCGTCTTTATATCCTTGTTTATTCTTCTCGGTTCTAAATTTCCCTCTTTATTTATTCTTTTGTCTCTATATCTTCCTCTGTTTTTGTGTAATTCCTCGTTCTCATCAGAACTTTGATCTCTACATATCATTCTATCTTTTCCTAGATCCTCATCTCCGTCTGAGCTTTCATATATATATATTTTCCTGTCTCTCTCTAGTTCTTTGTCTCCGTCTGAACCTTCGCTTGTAGACATGTACTTTGATTGTGGTGGGTCATTCTTTGATCTCTTTAATTTGAAAGGTTTGTAGTGTTGATTGTCATACCCTTCTTTAATTCGGTGTTTTGATCTCTGATTCTCGGATTTATTCAGTTTCTTTTCATCTTTAAGTTGTTGTAGCCTTATATCGTCTCTATATTGTTGTCCTTTGTCAGTAGGTTTTTTTACTCTGCTTGATCGTCTGGGAATTTGGTTCAAAATATATAACGTCCTGATGTTTTGAATTGGTTCATCGGATTGTTGTTCGTTTGTTTCGGGACTTTCTATGTCTATTTCCTCTATCGGGTTTCCAGAGAGTGCATCTGCATTCACATTGTTTTTTCCAGCTATGTAAACAATGTCAAAGTTGTATTCTTCCAACTTTAGTCTCCATCGTGTGAGTCGAGACGTTGGGTCTTTGGCCGTTCTCATCCAAACCAAAGGACGATGGTCAGTTACAATTGTGAATTTTCGACCATGAAGATATGGTCGGAATTGAGAAACACTATAAAGAATAGCGAGGGCTTCTTTTTCGTATGTGCTATATTTTTGTTCGGTGGTATTCAATAATCGAGATACATAACCGCAAGGTTTATCTTTTCCAATTGGACCTTGACTAAGTATTCCAGCAATCGCATAACCGCTTGCATCTGTGGTTAAAATGAAAGGTTTTTCAAAATCTGGATATTGGAGTATGGGTTCATTGCATAATTTTTCTTTCAGGCTTTGGAAGGCTCCTTCTTGTTCCTCTCCCCAGGAAAAGGGGGCGTCTTTTTGTAATAATTTAGTGAGAGGTTTTGATATTTTAGAGAAATTATGGATAAATCTTCTATAGTATCCAGCGAGTCCTAGGAATTGTTTGATATTTTTACTATTTTTCGGTCTTGGAAAATTCTTTACAGCTATGAGCTTCTTCTCATCAGGTTTCAAGCCTTCTTCTGTGATTTGATGTCCCAAGTATATAATTTCTCGACATAAAAAATGACATTTGTCAGGCTGGAGTTTAAGATTTGCGTTTCGTAGTCAGGAAATTAAATTCAAATATTTTTTTCTGTGTTCGGATAGTGTTTTGGCGTATATAACAATGTCGTCAAGGTATACGAATAATTCTACACCTTGAAGCCCAGTCAAAACTATGTCCATAAGGTGTTGGAATGTCGCGGGGGCATTTTTCAAGCCAAATGGCATCCTTGTAAACTCATAATGTCCTTGGGGGGTTGAAAAGGCGGTTTTATGGCGATCTCTTTCGCTCATTTTTATTTGATGAAAGCCTGATGCCAAGTCAAACGTGCTAAAATATTTAGCTCCACCTCCTAATTGGTCCAGGATTTCCACTATATTTGGAAGGGGGTATGCATTTCCTATAGTTTTTTCGTTCAGTGCTCTGAAGTCTAACACGAGTCTCCATCTCTTATTACCTTCGGAATCCTCCTTCTTTGGGACTATCCACACAGTTGTGTTGTATGGTGATTGAGATCCTTGAATTACTTCCTTTTCCAGTAATTCTTCCACTTGTTTCATTATTTCATCCTTCAATGTTGGGGGAAACCGATACTGTTTGGTGAAAATCGGTGTATCATTTGTAGTTGTTATGAAATGTTCTACTAAATCTGTACAAGATAATTTATCTCCGGGGATATAAAAACAATCTAAACTTTGTTGTATCAATGTGTCTACCTCCGTTTTCTCTTCTTCATTCAAATGAGCTAGGTTAAGTAAGTTCTTTATCTTCTCGAATCTCTCTTTCTCTGTATTTGATAGAATCTTATGTTGAATTTTGAAAATATTGCGTTTTTTTCTATTCTTGATCCTGGTTTTATTTTCAATTTTTGGAGTTTGAGTTTTTTCAACTTCTTCTAATTTGATTGGGTGAATTTTCAATTCGAATTCTTCTTCCCGTGTGTTCACAATAGGTAGATAAGCGTGGTTATTATCGTTTTTAACAACTGCATTACCCATGAATATTCCCTCGCTAAATTCGACCAATGGTATTAAACCTTCTTTTAGATCTGTGTTTTCTATTGGTACTCGTATTATTTGTCTGGTACGTAGGGCTATCGCAAAAATTTCTTGGGTAAGTGGAGTATTTGTAAGGGAATTTCGTTTCTCTTCAAGGAAGGGTATGTTTCTACCTTGAATCTCGAGACAATTTGAATCCCAATTCAACTTGGTTTGATATTTTGAAAGGAAGGAAATTCCTATAATTCCGTCTTGTAGAATCGGAAATTCGCTAGTCACGACGTGGAATTCGAAGTCCAGATTATGATAGGGTACAATAATTTTCCCAATGGTGGGGACTGCTCCAGAAGATATTCCTACCAAGTATAGAATTTCACCTTTATCAATGATCATGTCTTTCGGAATTACATTTTGTTTAATTAAGCAAACGCCTGCGCCGGAATCTAGTAGAAATATTGTTGGTTTGAATAAATCAATTTCAATGGATGGTGAATTTTGTTCCAGCGTTAATCCAACTTGTATCTGATTCTTTGTTCTGGCAGAGGATTGGTCAACGGGTTTTATTGCCCTACGCGGTTCATTTGTTTCGACAAGTAATCGGTCCGTTGTGGATTGACCGCAAGATTGGCCTATTGTCGTTGTTTGTCGCGTATAGGGTTGGTCAGTTCTTGCCAAGGGACGTATTCGGGTCTCTTTGGTTACTTGGATTTGTCTTTGGTTGGGGGGTATTTCTTTTTCATGTTCTTTTTCGTGTGGAAGTGTGCGGATTGGTCGGTTTTCGTACAACAAATCCGTAGGCTGTCTGTCTATATTTGATTGTCGGTGATTGATTCGTTGTTGGGGATCTCGGAGTATTGGTGATTCTCGATCACATTGATTCGTTGTCGTTGGTTTCCCTCCCCCCGTGGGAGGGCTAAAGAGTTTCCCTGAATTCTGCGTGGTTGAGAATTTTGTCGAATACTGCACGTTTCAACGGTGTGATCCGTTTTTTTACAGAAACTACAGTATGAGTTTGTATTGGGTGAAAATTTCAATTGGTAACAATTCTCTGCTGTATGTCCATTCTTCAAGCAATATTGACATTGTATATTTCTTTGGCTAATACGGGGATAATTTCTAGCGGAATGTCCATTGTTCTTGCAAATTTGACAAAAGTTTTGATTGGTGCAATTTCTCGCCAAATGACCCGCAATATTACATCGGGGGCAGGGTCGATTTGCAATGCAATTTCGCGTCTCGTGTCCATTTTGTCCACGTAATTGACAGGGTGTCATTGGTTGTGCTATCCGGATGGGGGCGTAATAGCGACATTCATCAGCCCTGTGTCTCACTTTTCGACATATCTGGCAGGTATCTCTACTCCTACTTGGGTTGTCCCTGCAGTTTCGTGCCTCGTGTCCTTGTCTATTACAGATCTGGCATTTGGTTTGAGGTTTATAACCGTTGTTTCGACAATCTCGAGCTTCATGGCCTCTTCGTTTGCACAGTTGGCATTGTAAAGATGGTTGGTTTTCTCTATGTGCATTTCCGCATCTGTTTGCACTGTGGCCTATCTCTTGGCATATTTGGCATTTTATTGTTTCCCCTTTGTTCTTTTGTATTTCCGGGCAATCCTTCACTTTATGTCCGGGTTTTTCACATAGGATACAATTTTCAAATCCGTTGATTGATGGATTTTGAGGTGCTTCACGAATTTCTAGACTACCTTCTATATTAATGGCTTCAGGTCCTGCTTCATTGAGGTCCTCCTTTTCTTGCATTTTATCATGTATATCTTTTTTTTATCCCAAGATAAAGGCCTTGCAGCAAGCTGTTTCGAGTTCTTTCTTTTGTGAGGTAGTTATTTGGTCCTCGTGTTCGGCCTTATATGCCTCAATTATTTGATTCCCAAACATGCGAGCTCTGTTGAAATAACTAGCAGCATCTTCATGAGTCTTTTGACATGAACGGGACAATTCTCCGAGAAGTGCCATACTTGATTCTCGCGGAGCGTAAATACCATTTAAGATTGTAATTAACTCTTTCACGGTTTGTGGTTGTCCGGTTCTTACTATTTGTAACGCACCATCTCTCAATTTTGATTTTATTCAATTTGTAAGATCTCCTGCTGTTGGAGCTAACATATTCCTTGCATCTATACATGCTGCTGAAAATTCTTGGAAGGTACTGTGTTCTTTTGATCCCGAGAATACGGGTATCATTCCGACAACGTCGCGTACCTTCAGTGTTTGAGCCATATTAATTTGCTTTCTTGATTTATTTCCTTTTTTATTATTCTTAATGAGATTTGAAGTTTTTTGAATAGAATTCGAATTATCTCCAATAAAATTCGGATTGCTTTCAATAAAATTTGGATTATTTTCAATAATATTCCGATTATTTCTGATAGAATTTGTTGATGAATCTGAAATATCCGATTCGTAACTGTCCTTTTCTTGAGTTTCTGAATTTGTATTCTGAGTTAAGGTGGTTGCAGGGTTAGTTGGATTGGTTTCTTTGTCACTAGCTTCTCCTCGAGTGGTTGGATCTTTTAAATTCGGCCCTTCAGGTGGGTTATTTTGAAAAAGAGTTGAATTAGATCCTTCGTTATTGTCTTCTAAATTCAAATTTCGAGAGGAATTATCTAAAAATCTTATTGGTGAGCGTTCTATTCTACTTCTTGATAAAAAAGGGTGAGTATCTGTGTTTGAATGTTCCAAAGAAGGATCTATGACTCTTTTCTTACAAGTTTTTGGTGAAAGACCTGTTCCCAAAACTGTTTCTTTGGTATCACTATTTAGATTTTTTGTGTTGCTTCTTAAAATTGGTTTCGACATCAGTTTGATTGGTTAGTAAAATACAGGACACGTGAAAGAGTTTTATTCTCTGCATGAATTGAATACATTCGGGCAAGGTTTGAATACAAAGGACAGGAAGGATGATGTGAGATCTAGTGATTTTTTTTTTATTCGATGAATTCTTTAGGTGTTTAAAATCGATTCGTATTCTTTATATCTGTTTTGTGTAGAATTTTCCTCAAAAGAATTCCTTTTTTAACCCTAGTGAAGGTGTGAATTGTTCCAGTTATTTAGATGAGAAGTTACCAGATTTTAGTTATAACTGATTGGTTAGATTATTCAGCATTCATTTATGTATGTTATTGTTTTGTCAAGATGATATACATTTTTAGCTGTTTGAATTGATTTTTATATGATTACGTGATCAATTTCATTAATCAAACAATAGTCTGTTCGATTCGTGTCAAATAGATAGGTTATATATATAAGTGCCCGTAGATTGAATGGAACGTACCCTGTTTTTGATTCGACTATCTAGGGTGGTTGGCATGCATGATATATATATATATATATGTATATATATATATATGTATACTGTATATATATCTATACTGACAGATGTCAACAAATATCAACCTTCAAAAGAGGTAAGTTATTCTTTAATCTATTATTGTACCTTTTGAGTTGTAAGTTTGATTTCAGATAGAGTGAAGAACATACTTGGATATGTCAGAAAAATTTTTTTTTTACTCATATGATTGGACTCATTAGGAGGTTTAAAGAGAAAATTTGAAGAAAAAATAGATTCATATACATGTTGTCAGGTGAGTGTCATTTTGATTTAGTCTTATTTTCTTTGTTCTCCTCTTACATTTCTGTTTTATAAACCCTCAAATAGATATTCAATATACCAGTTGATTCAGTTTTCTTCTCCTTAATCTGAATTTATTTCCCTGTTTCTTATATTTTTTGGATTTACAGATACGCTTATGTGAATTTCTAAAGGATCGTCTCCATCCACCTAGTGTTCCAGCGTCTTGGTAAGAAGGAAGTATTCAAAGCGAATAAATATGATTCGACCCAATGAAGGAAGATATATACAATGACCTGTTAGATCCAGCAAAAATTAGGATATTCGGATAAGGTATTTGTACGGTGGAAGACACTGTCCATCTAGGTAAGGTCGTTAGTATATATTTGTATATTAATATTTAGGAATTCAAGTATTCAATCTAAGAACTTATTAATGATTCTGTTTTCCAGGTGATAGCGTTACCTCATACCCTAATGAGATATATATATAGTACGTATTCCAGTACTCGTCTAGGTGAATCTAGATATGAACCTTCTGCGTCTCCGTGGGATTCCGATTACAGGATTTCAGTCAGCTTACTTGACAAGAATCGTCTGTCATCAATAAGGGTTAAACACAAGGACGATATCATCCCAACGAGAAGAGAGATGTGAAATCCTTTATTTGGTACCGCGTAAACGGAGAAAAGAGGATCTTCTCGACATTGAACCTCTTACAAAATTTGGTGAATCCTCTTATATCAACTCTTTGGGAATAGAAATGTGATTTGAGGAAGTGAGTGAAAGATTTTGTATTTGTAATAGCCGAAATATTCAGTTATCGGTTATTAGTTCATTTCAAAGAACGTTTCAAAGTTCAACAATGTGACAAGTGAATTTTCTTATAGTGTGTTATTATTCAAAACCAGTGGTGTTATTTTTTTGTGCTCAAAGTGTGTCGTGAGTGAAAGTTCTAAGTGTAAGAAGATTTGGAATAATAGATGTGTGAAAGTGTGAATTTTATGCTTGCGACTCTTGGGGTCGCTCTGAGAAATTTTTAAAGTTTCATAGGTTTTGACATTTTTCACAATCTCGTAACACAGTTTTAGTTCAAGAATGTAAAAGTTAACCTCTCGTTGCGGTTGCCATTAACTTTATACGTATATGAGCTTAATTCTTTTCAGATACTGTAAGTTAACCTTTCAGTACGGTTGTTTTTCAACATTCCACAATATCTGAAAAGAGCAAGAATAAGAAGTATTTTGTAGTGCTATTAAAGAAATCTTAACATGATTTTTGAATTTTCATAGTGATTTGTAGAAATTCAGTTATCATTTCCTGTTATTCATTCCTTATTCTCATCATTTAAGCAAAGTTTTAGCAATCTACACTTTAGAATTGTTTGAAATACTCATTGATGAATTCTGTTAACGTGATTGGCCTCACGCTAATGATAAACTAGAAGTCATTAGATCTCCTCAAAGCGCATGAACACACAATGCAATGTGGATACACTACCCTTGAACACACTGCCCTCAAGCACGTGGACTCGGCTAGTAGAAGGAACAAGATGGCGGCCTCCGTTAGTTACCACGTGTGATGAAGGTAAACAAATCGGGCAACGCGATAGTATAGTGAAGTGCAAATTATCAGGAATAATGAAGTGTATTAAACATTGATAAAATACGGAGTGAAAAATTTCAAGACTGGACACCGGGGTAGTTTTCGTCGCGAGGAGTTTATTTTCAGATAAGTTCATAAAAATTTAATAATAATTAAAAGGACTATTCCTTTGTGTGAAAGTTTTTTCTTTCTTTTTCAGGATCTAAAAAAAAAAATGGAAGAAATTTCAGAATGGACCTCAATGTATGAAAGAGGAATACTTTTATTCGCCTTAACTCCAGTACGGAAGACCAAAAATTGTGTATACGGTGAATAAATGCATGTGTTTTAAACACCAAATATTTATATCAGTTCGTCAAACTTCAACTTTTGAACCAGAACAGGGTGTGTGTAATTTATTAATTTGTTTTTTTTTTATATTAGAAAATAAAGTAATTGTGTAGCCAATAATCTCAATCAATGATATAACGAGTGTAGAACAAGTAGTATGTTTGGTATAAATGAACTGCGTATATCCACACCTGGTCAAAAATTGAATTACCTCAAGCAAAATATGCATTGAATGTAAGTCTAACACACGTGTATATTGTCCACAGCATTTGAGTTCAAAGATTGCTTGTCTCGGAAAGAAGGTATCCAGAACATACAATCAAAACCAAGGAGGAAAATATACCAGGAGGAACTCGTATGATCCAGCCAAGAAGGAAGGATGATATATATATATGATCTAACAACACCCAGTTCTTTAAATCGGGTAATTGTATAATGACAAGATGTACTATATATCTAAGCCAGGTTTATGTATCAATTTTTTAATAAATTTCAAATACTTAACTTGAAACATTAATATGGTTATACTTTTCAGATGATAGTGTATTCGATTCTTTGAATAGAATGTATTCACCGAATAGAGAACATGTTCCAGAGTTCATCACTTTAGAAATCTAGTTTTAAATTTCAAGTTGCACTCTTCCGTGGGACAATATTATGAGATTCTGGCCAACATGAATAAAAGTCATCCATCACAAACAGGTGAAAAAACAAGAAGAAGATGATGTTTTCCTCGTTCCGTCAAACAGAGGGTGTAAGAATCATGGGTTCAGCCTGAGTCGTCACAACAACAACAGAATGCTGTGAAGTTTGTTTTCGCGTAGTGTTGTATTAAATGAGTGACTGTTTAGTGTTTGAAGTGTATTGTGGGTGAGAATTCCTAAATATCAAGGAATTTGAAGTAAAATTTTCATAGAAAAGTGTGTTTTGTGATAGCGGTTCGTAAGTTCACTATAGTAATTTCTCAAGTGTTAATGATTTTAAAGTGCTTCTGATTGTGTTCTTTGACCATGCAAAATGATTATGACTCGTAAATCAGATTTCAAAAGATTGGAGGTGATGGATTTGTAGAAAAGTGTCTTTTGGGTTGCGGTTATCAGATCCGCTATAATAATTTTCCAAGTTTTGACTATTCTAAAGTTATAGAGTGTTTCTAATGATGTTTTTCGACTGTGTAGTGTAATTACAACTCGTAAATTAAATTTCAAAAGATTTGAGGTGATAGGTTATGAGAAGAGAAGAAAAAGTGTTTTATATAGTTGCGGTTTTCAAAGTTTTAGAGTTTATTTTCAAAGTTCTTATGATTTTCACATTGTTAAGTGCTTCTATTGGTTTCAATTGTTTGTATAGAGTGAATACAACTTGTAGTTTCAATCTAAGAGGATTTGAAGTGATAATTTAATGAAAACGGACAATTTTGTTACACGGGTCTATGAATTGTGAATTTGAATTTCATAGATGTTGTAACTACAGTGTTGTCAAATATTTCTAACTGACCTTTTTTGTGTCTTGTGGTGATTGAGAAGAAAAAGATGAGTATTGGTTCTGCGACTCTGTTAGTCGCAACTTGAAATTGTGAGTTTTCGGTGTTATTTTATTCATTTGTGATTGTAATGTGTGTATCAAATCTTCTATTTATGAAGTGTTTTGTGGTAGTGATTCGCTGAATCTATTTTTAGGTTTGACGAGAAGGTAAGATAGATTTATTTGATTTTACTTAATTCTTGATATTTGTTGACGAGTTGATTTGATTTTATTCTTTTTGTAGAGATAGAATCTGTATTATTTTCAGTTATTCCTTGTTGAAGAATTGATTAAGTAACTTGGTCGATTACTTGAAATTGTTTTTGGTAATTTGATTTCATTTGTTGTTTAATTTTGTTTTTATACGTTTGATTTCTTTATTTTGTTGTTTGATTCTTTGATTGATTGCTTGAAAAATTTCTAATGTTGATTGTATGTTTCATATAAATTTCAAAAGAATCCTTTTTGTTTTAATAATCTTGAATATTTCATTAGAATTTCAATTCTTTATCTTTTCTTTGGAGGTTTATTTTAGGTTCATTAGAATAAATTGTGGGGAAGGTATAGGTATGTGTATATATGTATATACATACACGTTGGAATTTTTTGAAGGGAGGTGTATTCAGGTATGAAGGTATTCAATTCATCAAGAGAGTCTCTTTTGTCTTTCATTTCATCACCTTGAGGTCCTACCGACTGCGCCAAAAATGTGTCACGTCCTGTATATTTCTATACAGAACGGCAGGTAGTTTTTATTTCCCCAATTTAACTATAACGTAAGGATAGGGTAGGCGATGAAATGAATAAAACTCAAGAATGAAATTACTTTGGGTAAATACATAAGCGTTTATTTCTAAAAGTTACAATTTAAAAGAATTGAATTTCTACAATTTCTTCGGGTTTTAGATCAATTCTTTTTAGCATGTCCAACGGCATACCTTCGTAGATTTTCTTATATTTGGAGCATGTTTCACAATCAAAAAATTTACTTTAAATTTGATACAGAGTTCACATCTTTGAGGTACAGGGTATTGATTAATCTGGTGAAGCCATCTTAATGCTTTCAATTTCTTCTCTAATTTGAAAAGATTCTTTTTATCTTTAACATGGTTTGAAAAAAATTTCGAATAACATGCGTCGGTTTCCTTTACTTCTCCTGTCCGTAGGCTGCGTCTACGCTCTTCTAGGCGAGATTGAATCGCCTTAATTTTTATTCCAACCGCGGCGATTTCTTCCACTTTTGAAAATAAAATGATATGGAAAAAGAATTATTTATGATCGAATCAATGGAGATTGTGGATCATGATTCAAAATACGGGGCCTAGGGTGATGTTAATGAACAGGCGAGAGATAAGTACGCAAAAAAAACTTTGAATCAATCTGCAGATGTAAGAGAAAAAAAAACATGGGGGTTTTTTAAATACGCTACTCCAATCAGGACATGTATTTAGATACGAATATCCGTATTGATCGTAGACGTATTTATTTCTTGGTGAGTAAAAAGGACAGATGAATTGTCTGTGCTTTTTACTATAGATTTTTCTTCATGCTGTAGTATGTATAAAATACTTACTTGAGATTGCTGAATTTGTCCGAAGAAAAGTAGATGAATTGTCCCTGTAGACGAGGGCGATTTTCCAGTCAGGATGGTGTTGGCGACTCGAATTTTGCCTTGGCTGGTTGAACCTTGGAGACGTGGATAGGCCGACCTGTGCTTCGTGTGGTTGAGTTGTCGTAGTAGAATCCTTGTTCCAAAGGTTGTTTGCAGTAGATACCAATTTCCTCGTTCAATGTTAAGTGAAAAAAGACGAGGCGTAGTTCTTTACTGGAGAGTAAAGATTATTCTTCTTGAGAGAAGAATAGTTCTTCTTAAGAGAAGGGAAGTTCTTCTTGAGAGAAGAGAAGTTCCTCTTGAGAGAAGATGATGGCTTAGAAGCAGAATTCTTAATGAATCGAATTTGGCTATGGTTTTCGCCTTTTTATGTCTTTTGTCGATTCTCCAATTCACCAATCGGAATGCTTGTTTTTATTTGTACCCTTTAAGGGTAGAAGTACATGTAATTACTTCTCGTTGACCATCCTTTCTCAAACGGTAAATTCGTCCGTTTGGGTTTTCTTATCCCTTCTCTTGGTGCCGTTTTCTTCACATCGAGATTTCCTCGTCGTGATGGTTTGATTCGCGTTTTATTCTAATTTTATATTAGATATCTTATTATTGTTCCTACTAATGGTTTACTAACATGTTAAGGAAGAAGGTTTTATAGTAAAGATCTTATATACGTATATATATAAAAAAAAAGTTTAAAACTATACGTATGATTATGTATATACATATATATATATATATAGATGTAGAATATATATATATATATATATGTAAAAAGGAGTATGAAACTATATATATATATATATTCATGGGGATGTAGATGAAAAGGAGTTTAAAACTATGTTTTATGGGTTGACGAATAGGCATTTCCTCACATGACGAATGAAGACACAAAACATCAAATAAAAACAAATGCCTATATAGTAATTGCAACCGTAAGAATAGAAAACATTGCTCCCTCCGATGTGAGAAAAAGTGCATAATTCCACATTTTGAACAATTTTATTATTGAATTTATTTTCCGGGTTAGTGTAATAATAATGTCTGATAAAAACAGTTCAAGAACTGGTCGAAAACGTACAAGAAATCCGAACAACTGGATAAAGAACAAAAATAAAAAGGCTAAAAATGAGGTTTGTATATTCCGTATATATATTTAGTATAATACAGTGTGCAATGGAATGGTGCTGTCAACAAATTTCTTAATTTTCCATGCATAACTGAGACATAATACATTGTATTTTCGCAGTCATCGATGTGTAAATATTTCTGTATCTAACAGTCATCCAACCCATAGAGCATCGAAGATTTCATTACGACCGCAGAAATCTAACGTTTGAAATATTGGAATATTCTTGTAATATTGCTGCATGTCGTACTGAGATTTCAAAGTCCTTTCACAAATATTGCAATGTCCGCTAATCTTACATTGCAATACAAGATTTCTGAATTATTTTCGAAATATTTCAAGAACATTCATGAAATATTTCATTGTGATGTTTCTTTTGTAATATATCTGAGACATTGCAAATAGGTAACATTTCAGTTGACAGATTTTTGATATATTCTTGTGGAACAATATTGAAATGTAATGAAGATGAAAGAATGAAATACAATTGATACATTACTGAAATAATTTTTAAATAGTGTGTTACAGTCGATACAAAATTATTACTCAAAAATAATTATTCAATGTTGAGAACTTGGATAGTGTTTGGAATATCGAATTGTATAACGCGATCATTTGGTATTACAGGGAAGAGAATATGTTTCGACTTCTGAGAAATCTATTGCAGCTATGCAATTAAAACCCGTAAATTCGTGCTGCGTAAAACAGTGTTTCCAAAATATTCCTGTTCAACAACAACAAAAATTTCATGACACATTTTGGAACTATGGCAAATATGATTCTCAAAATATTTTCCTCGCTGGATTAATGAAAAAGAGAGCGCCAAATGTTACAGGAAATGCGCAGAATGAAGTTGTTTTGTGGAATTATTTTTTGCATGCTGAATTCGGTGACATAAAGACTTGTCAAAAATTTTTATGTAATTTATTGAACATAGGACAAGGGCGATTTACAACTATACAGAAAAAGATATTACATAATGAAACTATCGAAGATAGTCGGGCAAAATATGGAAATCACGTAGTGCGATTGACCGAAGATGTAAAGCAAATGATCCATCAACACTGTTTGGTAATCCCACACTCTGAGTCGCATTATAAACGTCAAGCCGGTCAAACGTCTAGTTTACAATATTTTGATCATCCTAATTTAACACTGAAAAAATATACGCTTTGTTTTTGGAATATTATACAGCGAAAACAGGTTGTGAAAATCTTCCGATTGATTTATCAACCTACTCTCAATATTTTAATCGTCATTTGAATTTTTCTTTCTGAATACCACGCACTGATGTTTGTAACATGTGTTTCGAACAAGAGCGGCGAAACAATCGTGGTGATGAGTTCAAACAGCATAAAAAAAGTATAGAAGAGTACAAAATATTGAAGAAGAAAATGTGTTATGTCTTGAATTTGATTTCGGTCAAAATTTACTTTTGCCGAAAATTCCTGTATCAGATCAGTTCTACAAGAGATTGCTTTGGCTACACGTTTTTAACGTGCATGTCTTCGGTGAAGATGGCAGAAGTTACATGTTCTTTCTTTTAGAAGGAAATTTTAAGAAAGGTGGTAATACTGTGTGCAATTTTATCTTACATGCAATGAAGAAAGAATTGGAGCTTAATTATTACAATAAAATTTATTCATTTTCGGATGGTTGCGGTGGTCAGAATAAAAACCGTTTCATCGTCTCTTTCTTATCATCGTTGGCTCAAAAATTGCAACTTGAATTTGAACATGTGTATCCAGTTCGTGGACATTCATACTGCTCTTGCGATCGGAATTTTGGAGTATATGGCAAAAAAAGAAACAACTTGAAACTATTGAAACGGATGAAGACTACATTGATCTCATTGAAAGTGCAAGAAATCCACCATTTAAAATTGTCAGAGAAGTAGATTGCCCAGTCCGAGATTATGAGGTTCTGTTACAGGAAAATGTCAAAGATATTAGGAATTTGCAAATCAGCGAAGCAGTACGGATTCAATATTTTCCAAACGGTCAAATCAATATATTCCAAAGTTACAATGGAGAACCAAAAATTCATATCATCAAATCTTCAGTGAGTTTACATGCATTATGCAAATCACCACCAGCTGCTCCAACTGGCATAAGTGCAGAGAAGATGAAAGATTCACAAACTTCATTAAAATATTTGAGTCCAAAAGGTGTAAAATTTTTTGAAAGCTTATTTTCGAAAATATCAATTAGAAAACCTAAAAATAAAGAATAATTATTCACTCTAATGATATAATTTCTGTTTTGGTTCAAAATATATTGTATGCAGTTTGAATCATTTATTTACATGAATTTTTTACAGTGTATTGTGTTCAAGGGGGGCAATTTTGGTTCATTACACGGAGAAAAAAGATTTCGCTATCTGAATGAATCCGTCTTCGCTAAGTGGATTGAATAGAAATTCGCTGTATTAACGAACCAATGCGCTGGATTAACGAACTAATTCGCTGTTCTTACGTATTGATTTGTTATAATTATCAGTCCTTCGCTGGTCTTGCGAAGCTTGATTCGTTGGATATATCATTGGCGTTTATTTCAGCAAACTTGCTTGCTGTCCATATAATAATGAGCGAATTTCGCTGGAACAGCGAAATTCTCGCTATTCCAGCGAATCTTTTTTCTCCGTGTATCCTCACAACACAACTGCTTTCAGTTACCTTTCGATACCTGTCTGAAACGTGTAACACCTTTCAGAGAGGTATCGAAAGGTAACGGAAAGCAGTTGTGCTGTTAGGGTGACATTGAATTCGAATTAAATTTGTCCGAATTCAATTCGACAATCATGTCTATAAACAATTCAAAGTTCACTAGCATTTCCAAATCATTTATGACTGAAGAAAAAGTACAAATAATGAACTTTTATCACGAGGTTTGTATGTGTCATATATGATGTGAATGATATCCAAACACGTTGCATGAGACATTTTAAACTTGGCTGAAATATATTTCAAGACATGAATATGATGTTATACAGGACCCGTTCATAAGACGAGATCGTTTTACACAAATCATAAACCCCATATTTTTTGTTCGATCAATTTCAAATTTCCATAAAAACTTCCTCAAACATAAGAGCATAACTTTATTGTTCGAAGTTTTCTTAATTGCACATTTCGCTCGACACTTTGTGTCGTTGAAACTCGGAAAACACGAGCCTGAGAGCTACTAATTTGTTATCAAGTATTATTGAAAAACGAAATGTTTTCATCATTCGAATCATTTTACAAGCTTCGGCAATACACATCGAATCTGGATATTAATGTTTATATCATTCCGATAAGATTTGGCCAAGTAATCGTGAAATAAGTTTCGGAAACTATTGAGTTCGAGAGAGCACACAAATGTTCAATCTTTAATTATCATCTTGCAGAATAAGGATTGAACAATGATGCGTTGAACGAAAATTGTTTATGAAAACAAAACAATGTATAACGAATTTTGCAAAAATAGTTGGATATTTGGATGCTTCGACCAAAAAAACATGAATCTACGTTGAGAAATCGAGTGAATGCAACCTTTCATTCGGATCCTCATATTCAGCAGGTAAACGACGTAGAGTTATGAGAAATTTCCGTTGCGAGCTGATGGATAAATCGCTGTATCTTTCGAACCAATAGTCCAATTGATCTGAAACTTTCCATAAAGTTTGTCCGCACACTAGCGAACAACTTTGTCGCTGGAAGTTTTTCGTAGCTCATACTTCCTCCGATACTTTTTCAATGCAAAGTTTTCTTCTTCGTTGAAAACCAAGTTTTCACTTCAAATTGAAAATTCATTAATTTTGCATCAATTCTTGAAAATTCTGTCGAGATCGTCATCTTCGGGGGAGTGTTCCGAATCAGAATCTGCAAGACTCATCTTGATACGTTGAAAACTGCTCGACTTATAACGAGTTCAGGATGAAAAAACATTTATTTTTAGTACGAGAAAAAGAGGTACTTTTTAATTTTTTTCCCGAAAACTATTGATCATAGAAAAACATTGTGAACGAACACTCGTATTCATTTTTCAAGCCCCATCACCCAGTATTTTTAGTTTCCCAAAATTCCGACTTTTTTTTCGGTCCCCCACGTGACCGCTTGGACAATACTTTTACCGCGGTTCGAGCGCTCGTCGAGTTCTTCTTCCCGTTGGTTCAATTGTCAAAAACGGTGAATTGAGAAACAACGAATCGATTAACTGACGATTTTCGATTAATTGATTTTTCGATTAATCAAATAATCGAATCATTGCATTGTTTGATCTCGATTAATTGATCTTTCAAACAATCGATCAATCGATTAATTGCTTGATTTTAATTGATTGATTGATCAATCAATTGTTTCTGCGGTTAATTGATGGATAGATAACTCATCGACGAATTTTAGTTGATTTATCGAACAAATTCCCATTTGAACGATTGACATAACACTGGGAGCAGTTGTCTTGTCTGATGTAAGAAACGTAAAACGAGGTGGATACGATCATTTTGAGATGGATGAAATCACCAAAAAAGAGGGTTAGATGGAGTACTCAGGAGTTATGACGTCATAACTAATTATTTGATCAATAGGAATGGAAATTTAAATATCAATTACAAATGTATTCAACACCTCCCTCGTTCGTGGTTTTGTTCACCCTGTTTCACAGTACTCTGAATGAATTTCATCCTTCAGACCATATATGAGGGAGTGGGCTCGGAATTCTTCAAGATGAAAGTCTTATTCAGACGCAACACCAATTTGGAAACTGGATGGAACAGCATGTGCAAGATGCGTTGGAAAGATTCGTCAGATGCAGTATGAATACATGCAAATGAAAGTGAAAAGAAATATGAAAATGAATGTAATGTGTTCTCGAGGTGATACTAGGGGCGTGGCGTCAGTCAAATCGTTTACGACAAACTACAGGCAAACGCTCCAATTTGATCAAAATATCGCTCTGTACAGTACTTCTACATGAATCAGAAGAGTGCTGTACACAGCAATATTTCGATTGAATTGCAGCGTTTGCTCGTGGTTTGTCATAAACGAATTGGCAGCAGCCAAATTGTGCGTGACAAATCATTCGAAAATGAAGCAATATATCAAAAATATCGCTTTGTACAGACTTTGTATTTCTGTATCTAGGATCTATAAAGTGATTGAAAGGGATACAATAATGAATTTGTCACATGAGGAATCTAGGGATAGAGTTTGTTTCAAGTATTGATACATTTTGTAGAATCACATCCATTTAAATTCACCTAAAATCGTGGCCAGTTGAATTACACTTTCATCATCTTCACAGCTGATATTCAGAGATCGTTCTTGCGATTCTGTGGTGACGGTGGCCTTGAATTGTTTGATTGATTTGCTATCGTTCTCTGCTGCCTTGACGAATTTTGACAGCATTTTATGAATCAAGGGGTGAACAATGGATATGGTAGCTCCATTTTCTACAGACCTCCCTCTCGTAGCGCAATCGAATGGAAATGACGAGTTCAGTGGCATCCACGTTAGACCAGGTCATTGATATCAGTGTTTGCTCCAGAACTGCACGATTCCTGGTACGTACTGTTTTGTCCTGGATAGTAGCCTTAATAGCATTTTTTGCGCGAAGAACCTGTTAATCATATGACACGTTGAATTCTACCTTGTAAAACAGCTCTGGATCTATGTTTCGGAAGTTCAAATTGTCGTTGATACTCTCCTAATGATGCTGTAGCTGCATTTGAATGTTTAAAAAGGCTGACTAACTTATTGATTTCACTAATCAAGTCCACGGTGCTTTCTTTGTTTGGTGTGGCATTGAAAGCACATTGAAAAGTGTGTGCGAAGCATGGAACACTTTCTCCTATCACTTCGGACTCCCTAACAGCAGCTGTAATATTTCTCGCATTATCATGCACTATTCCTACTATTTCATTCGATAGCCTCCAACGTTTCGTTAAATCTTGTAAATGTGCACGTAAATTTATTGCCGTATGTTTGCTATCGTATTCGACGTTTCAGGAGTGCATGATACCGGTTCCCAATCAGCATCAAGTCCATGAGCAGTTACAGTAACGTAGGGAACTATATTCATCGAAGACCATGCGTCTGTTGTAAAAGCAACATAAGGCAAGGATTCTAATATATCTTCCACCTCTTTTCATTTACATTGTACAGTTTGATAATCGTATTAGTCATCGCTTTCCTCCCAGGTGCGTTATAACCAGGTATCGCTACATTCAAAAAATCGAGAAACCCTTGATTTCAAACAATTCAAGGCCATCGTTACCACAGAATTGCAAGAACAATCTCTAAATATCAGCTGCGAAGGAGATGAAGTTGGTGTGATTCAAGTGACCACGAATTTAGGTGAATTTGAATGAATATGATTCTACAAAATATATCAATCCTTGAATCAAACTCTATCTCTCGATTCCTCATGTGACAAATTCATTATTTTATCCCTTTCAATTACCTTATAGATCCTAGATACAGAAATTCACCTGGAGGAGAATGCGACGTGAAGTTGTTGATCGAAGGAAACTTAACGACATTGCTAAAAGAAATAGCAACAGAGATTGACGAGCCGTGACCAAGGCAGGGCGATTGGGATTATTCATCCAATGAAGGAGGTTCCAATGGTGAGACTTTTGAAGATGTACAATCAACGGAAGTCAGCGATATTTATCCAAATCTCCTATGAATTTTAATATGAATCCTTCGAGATGGTGGCGAGATCATGCAGGGTGTCGAGCGCAAGGCTTACATCAAGTTCCCAGATAATTCCCGGGGTTCCCGGGTGGAAAAGTCAAATTTTCCCAGGGATTTTTTCAAAGTGTATTTCAAAGTGTGTTTTTTCAAAGTGTACGTATGTTTCCGGGTATTTCCCATGGTTATGAAACAAGAGTCAAATGTTGAAGTAACGTTGACTTTTTTCCAGCCTTTTTTTTATTTTAGTACATTGAGAGAAAAATTATTGAAAGTAAAGAAAACAATTCTTTCAACAGTGGTCAAGAAAGATTCCTTCCATTCAAACGCATATCTCTTTGTTCTGAAATATGTTTTATCAATTCACTTAGACGGTCATCGGAACAATGAAAATATGGATAAAATCTAAATCAAATTGAAAAAATATTCCTTTCTCCTGATTAAAAGAAATGGTTTCTTTTTTTGAAGTAATTTTTTTTCTTAGTACACACTAAAAAACTTGGTTTGCTTGAATATGAATCTAATCAGGATTGCCAGATATGGCGAATTGGCGCCACATTGGCGGGTGTTTAACAATGTTGGTGGAGAAAACAAATTATTATCGGCGTTAGCGATATTTTTGGCGATTCTTCATAGTTATTTGTTTGCCGAGCGTTCACTTGGGAAAAAATATCGATAGAAAGTTAGAAATCCTCAGGGGTGAATATTCAGAGGTTTATGGAGGATTTTCAAAAACAGTAATATGAAATTCAGAAAAGGAATCCCTGTCAAATTTTTTGGGCTTAGAAGAGAAAAAGCATATGAGGATTCCAGCAAATTCCGATATCTGGATGACGAAACATTCAATCTCACAACCTTCAACCTTATAGACATTGCATCGCATCTGATCGCATTTCATTGATTAGATTTTACTTGGTTTGATTCTCAATTGCTAATTTTTATTCATAAGAATTTATCTCGGATCATTGTCAATAATTTTGATCTTCTTAGTGAACGATTCAAACTCCAAATGATATTTCTACGCTATATCGTAGGATGTATCCCGAACAGAAAATTAAAATCTCCTTTCTCCCTACCCATGAAACATCAGAAAATTTGCACCACTTTGAGGGGCAAGGAAGAAGGATAGTTCCTCCTGTGCCTGTCAAAATGGTACAAATTGCCTTATGGCATTCACTAACGCATGCTTGAATTGACTTATTTAAAACTCAACGTGTTGATCGTTTCTCATATGTTTTGAAATTTTTCACACACTAAAAACAGCGCTGAGTTATTCCAAACCAAACATGTTAGTCGTTTCAAATAGATTTTGAAATCCACGTCAATGCGAAATACTTGGCGCAGCCGATGAAGATTTTATTATACAACTTTTTGATCACATACTTTCAACAGAATTGTTTGAATATACTTGAGGCTCAAAACTCACGTGATCGGCCGCGCCAAGTGTTCCGCATTAACGCATTCAAAATCTATTTGAAACGACTCACACGTTTGGTTTGGAATAACTCAGTGCTGTTTTTAGTGTGTGAAAAATTTCAAAACATATTAGAAACGATCAACACGTTGAGTTTCAAATAGGTCAGAGTTGTTTCTAGTATGTCAAATGCTTAAACCTAATTTTTGTTTCACTCCACTATATATTTTTAATTCAATACAATAATAAATCACTTTGAATATAATTCAGCAAACTTAAGTTACAATATACAAGAAATCGTTTACATACCACTTGAAGAACCGAATGTGATTGACAGCTCATGTTGATTTCACATCTTTTTTTTTTTTCAAGTGAAGCATATCCTGTTGTATCTGATCGAAATTCTTATTGTAGGAGAATTTTCGTTTGAATGTTCTAGATTTTTTTTTAGGATTAACCGCGTTTTCATGTACTTGGCGTTATTTTTTTACTTTTATATCATACTAGAATGAGCGCTTCCTAGAATCACGCCATCAAAGAAAGATAGTTGAGAGTCATATGTTGAAGGAAGATAAAGCCTCCCTTTTCGTCGAGAAAGAAATATCGTGTTTTCGCCTTTGAAACAATCGTTTTGAAACACTTCAATGTGACTGAAGTAACTGGAGACCAACTTCAACTTCTACCATTAGTCAAACTAATTACATCTCTTTGAGGTTTTGTTATGAACTTCACTTTCTAAAAACTTCTTATATGGCATTGGGGTTTTTTGATGAACCTCCCTTTCTGATTATGAGTGATGATTCAGTTATTGATTCATTATAAAATCTTTGATCATCCATTTCATGCCATTCATGATCAATAGAATCCACTTTGTAATCTGTAATTCATCCATTCAATACAAAATTTCCACAAGATCGACTATATGAAATTGATAGTGGTGGTGGACGACGTACAGGTCTATGGTATATTCGCCTTTTTTTCGTGTTTTTTTATACACCTGTGATACTATTCAAGCAATCCGATAACAACTCTTGGTCAAGAGAGTATCAAGCCAATGAGGAAAGACAAAAACGAAGCAAATATACCATGCGATCTGTACGTCATCCACCACCACTATCCATTTCATTTAGGTAATTTCATAGGCAATTTTGTATTGAATGGATGGACTACAGATTATGAAGTGGATTCAATTGATAATGAGTGGCATCAAATGGATGATCAAGGATTATGTAATGAATCAACAACTGAATCATCGCTTGTAACAGGGTTCCCAGTATTGGCGGATTTCCGTCATTTTGGCTATTCCGTGCTGCTTGCGGAGGATTAATTTTTAAATTTGGCGGTGGCGGTTTTTTTTGGCTGACATCCACTGGATTTGGCGGGTTTTTGGCTATCTTTTCAGTTGTATCAGGGTCAACTTTATTTACCTTCACTGCCCTTCAGAAAAAATGTGTAACTATTTTTCTATCAATGGGAGAGTCTGGTTATACGAAAAAATCGAATTTCCGTTATGAAAAATTAGAAATTATTACCTCCAAGCCTCGGATAAACTTTTATACTATTCTTCATGTAAGTCACGAGCCCCACATTACCTTGTGATGTTGATCGATTTATCGACGCGAGATACCTAATAGATCACGATGAGTAATGTTATCTAACGTCATCTCAGAGTTACCCTATGAGCTTTATATATTTATGATCGTGTTTTGTTTTGTCAATTGTTTTCAGCAAATTTATGGTGAAGTGTACATTGTCAAACGTTTCTTTACAATTAGGACGTATGGAAATAGAACAGAACCCACAACTTTTCGTGAATAATTGCAGTGATATTGCGTACTTTTTTCTGAGTGGAACACAAGTTTCCTGATAATATTGTTCTACAACAAGTGCCGATATATTTCACAGATATTGAGAAATATGCCAACAAACAGCCCAAAAAATAAAAAAAAAGTTGAAAAACCATATGATCGAGGCTACAAAAAAGAATGGGCGAAAAAAGAATGGGGCAAAGGTAAAATGTCAGAATATTGAGATTAAGTATTTTCGAATCATACACATTATTATTTGAATTCATTCGATTGTCACGAAAACCGTGTATCTATTTTAACGACACTCAGTACAGCCGGCACCTGTTGGTAAGTTACTAGATTCTACTTCACAATCCATTCTTGCAATATCGAAAAACCAAAACTGAACTAAATATTTGTTTATGCTCTAAATCCATCTGACTGGTGAATTTTTCTGTTTCCTGATGCCAATAGAAAGTGAATTGTAGAATCAATCTAATAACTATCGATTGTTATGGATGATAATCAACGAAATAAATCCATAAATAATGGAATGATTCAACTGTTGTATAAATTGTATTAATGATTTAACAAGCTTGCATATCAATTGGCTTAATAAATATTGGATCCATAAATCTTGAAGTGTTTGATAAAGGTGAAATTCATCCCAAGTATCATGACCAATATCAATTTTTTTCTCATTTTCGTAGGTTGGTTGTGTGAAGCAGGCCCTGAATACGCACAAAGAGCATTTTGCAAAGTATGCCGAACGCCATTACGAGCACACGCTTCTGATCTAAAAGATCACGCGGAAAATCAAAAACATAGGAAGAAAAGGAGGAATTCGCGCCACCCTCAAATCAACGCAAACTCCCCAAAGATTACCAATCTACTGGAAGAGAAGACAAAATTCGCGACATCCAACTTGCTGTATATATTGCTATGCATTCATCTATTAGATCCATGGATCATCTTCGCGAGTTGCTGAATTCCCTAAGAATTGAAGGAATCCTTAGATTACATCAAAGAAAATGCGGAAATCTCATTAAATACGTAATCGCTCCAAGTTTGCTCGAAGAATTGATTACAGATATTGGTGACAATTCTTTTTCTTTCATTATTGATGAATCAACTGGCGTTTCAGTTATTCAATATTTATGCATTTGTATCAAATACTTCAGCGGATCGAAAAAAAAATAACGACGTCTTTTTTGGGGATTATTGACATTGAAGGCACAAAATCGGTCGAGTTACGAGATTCTGTCAAAAATTTCGCCGCGAGTATTGGATTGGATTTAAGGAAATTACTTTCAATCGGGACAGATGGCGCAAATAATTTATGTGGAAAGAATCTTTCTTCGTTTGCCCTGTTGAAACAAGAATTTTGTCCGAATTTATTATTGATGGGCTGTGTCTGTCATTCTTTGGATAATGCGAGTTTGGAAGCTGCAAAAAACCTTCCAGCCTGTGTTGATTTTCTATGTCGGGAAACGTAAAACTTTTTCAGTCAAAGTCCTAAACGTAGAGGTGAATTTCGAAGAGTTTTCGAACGTGAGATTGCCAAAAAAGAAACAAGCGTAGAATCGATTGCTGAACAGGGAAAGAAATTTCATCAATTCGTGCAATTAGCACAAACTCGATGGCTTTGTCGCTACAATGCCGTCAAGGTCCTTCAAGAAAATTGGATATACTTAGAAATTTATTTCGAAGAGTTTATTGAAACCGAAAAAAATTATATAGCTAGACAGTTGAATCAAATGTTTAACGATCAAACAAACTTTTTGTTCTTGACTTTTCTTGAACCTTTACTGTTAGAGGTGAATCAAGTAAATATACTTTTCCAAAAAAATAATGTTGATCCTGGAGAAGCATGCGAAGATCTAGAAAATCTGTTCATTTATTTATGTCGAAAAATACTCAAGCCTGTTTTCTTCCTGAAAGGGATTGAAACTGTGATTGATGCCCTTGAGAATGAGTTGGCTTTCTTACCTGAAAACAAAATGTATCTTGGCATCGAATTTATGAATTTCTAAAAGAATATGAGATACCACGTGAAGAAAAAGTATTGTTCGATTCGAAAGCTTTCAATTACTTGAAGTCCCTTTGTATTGAAATTGGAAAGCGCTTGCCAAAACATTTGGAAAAATTAAAAAAAATTCAAATGTTGTCTCCAAAAATCTGCCTCAGCCAAAATCGTCCGAATTTTGAAGATTTGCCATTTTTTCATTTTTTTGCATCTAAAAATGAATTGAGCACATTGGAGAATCAATGGAACAAAATTTTTTCCATTGATTGGGCATCAATCAGTTACAGGTGATCCTGAAATTCTGACAAATGGGCACAAATTTTGGCCAAAAGTTCTTGAATATACAAACGCGGGAGACGTACATGTTTTCAAAGAATTAGCTTTGTATGCTTTGAACATTTTCAGTCTGCCTCATAGTAATGCGGTAGTTGAACGAGCATTTCCAATAATGAATGCAATTAGAACGAAAATTCGTAATAAAATGAGAGTTCAAATGCTTGATTCACTGATGCGAATTCATCTGCATTTTTATGAGCATGATCTGTGTTGCAAAAACTTCCAGCCATGCACACTCATGTTGGAAAAATTCAATCACAAACAACTATCCATCAGAGGATAAAAATTTGGAAACCTCATTACCCAAGGGTTAAGAAGAAATTTTTGAACTTCTAAGAGAATTTGAATCTTTCTGTGCTGCAGAGGATAGTTTATAAAGAATAATACATATTACTAACTTCCTATTAATTACTGTGTAAGTATAATTCTTTTTTTGTGCAATATTGTACGTATAAATGAAAGAAAATATATTGTGTTGATATCAACAAAAAATACGGAAATTCATGATTTATAGATTGTAGCATAACAGGTGGTTTCAACCAAATCAATTTCTCCTGTGTTTTTCTTCTTACTCTCATTTCTTGGAGTTATAATTTGGATAAAAAGATAAGTTGGAATTCACCCGCGCAACTGAATATCAGTCAATATGCATTCCATGCGTAAATACTTACACCAAGACAAAATTTTTCGATTGTTCGAGAACCAGTACTTTTTAGTAATTTCCCTGAAAAGCACTAGTTTTTAACGAATCAAAAAATCTCGGGGTAATGTTTTCACCGACACGGAATCGTTTCTAAGAATCTTATTGAGTGAAAGATAAGGCTCTCTGCACACCTCCGTTCTGTTCCCTTAAAATTCCGATGTATATAAATTGAATCTAAGTGATTGTGAAGGTTAGAAAGAGAGAGATAAGAGTGAAGAAAAGTAGGGGAAAATTTGGCGGATTTGGCTATCTTTTCCACTGCAGATGGCGGATAGGACGCTATTTTTACTGGGAACCCTGGCTTGTAATCAGAAAGTGGAATCCATCAAATATCAAAAATAATCATCAGTCACATCAGTCAAGTTGACCTGTAGTTGTTCTGAAACAATTTCTATAATCAGAATATTGTATCTGTTCAATTTTCGTCGAGTTGATCCTAAACAGTCTCTCTAATCATTCGTCAATTGGTCAGTGGGGTGCACCCGATGCAAAGATTTGTGGCATATCTATTGTGCTCCTATTTTTTCTGCATTTTCCCTCGAAGCTACCTAATGATCATGGTAGGATTTAACGTACAGATGTATGGTACATCTTCATCCTTCTTGTTTCTTCTTCATCTACCTGTGATTCTATTGAAAGAATCTGATATCAGTGTTCCTAACGCAAGAACCTGCGGTATATCCACCGCACTCCTGCCTTTTCTTCATTTCCTCTCTACGCTACCTGATAATATTGATTGTAGTGGTACGTAACATACAGATGTATAGTATACCTACATCCTTTCTACTTTTCTTGATCCACCTGTAATTCGATAATTCAGTTTTTAAGACTATGTTTAGCGGCATCGTACGGGAGACCACCAAAGTATTTCTCATGTATTCACTAACGAAATGTCAAATACTTTGATGGTCACCCGTACGGCAGCGTTTACCATGGTCTTGAAAATTTCATCGTCTGTTTGATGCTCCCTGGAATATATTTTGACTGATCAGCTAACGTCACAGCTTACATTCGTCTGTTGACAAAAGAAAGCCTAAAAACAATACGGATGTATATTGTATGGTTTTTTCGTACATCAAGAACCTCTCGCTTATAATCCTGAAAATTATCCGTTACGGAAGCCTCGACCACAACAAGAAAAAGAACTAGAGATGAAAGTGATTGGAAACGAGATGAAAAAAAAATTGCGAGAAACAAGGTAAGTTATATTAATGTGAAACCAAGATTTCCTCCAGAATTGATATTTTCGAAACATATTGGCGAATATACAGCCCACAATTGTTTACTGCGTGGAATGATGTTGATAAAAACTGGAAAATCTTGCGAAGGGAAAAATAACAAAATTATCTGTTGGGAATATTTTTTTTCATCTGTCAGTGTGTCAGGGCTTTTTATGTTCTTCGTTGAAGATTCATGAATCTAGACTTGCCACAATCAAAAACAAAATTAAAAATAATGAGTCTCTGGGAGATAACCGAGGTAAAGGAAGCGAGGAGAGTTCAATTCGATTGACTATTGACGTGAGAAGAATGATTCTAGAGCATTGTTCATCTATACCATACTCTGAGTCCCATTATAAGCGTGAAGATTCCTCATTGCAGTGTTTTGATAAGCCTGATTCAACATTGATTAAATTGTACAGTTTGTTTCTGGAATATTATGCCAGTGAAACCGGCGATTCCAACGCTCCCTTAAGTGAGCCAACGTACATGAAATATTTTAATCACAATTTGAATTCCACATTTCCAAAGCCACGTACTGATGTCCGTAACTTTTGTTTCGAACATGAAAATGATGCTAATAATGAAGATTAATTCAAACATAAAGAACTCGTAGACAAACACAAAGTATTGAAAAAGTCTACGCTCAAAGAGAAACAGGTTTTATGTCTGGAATTTGATTTTGGCCAGAATTTACCTCTCCCGAAAATTCCGGTCTCAGATCAATTTTATCGGAGACTGATATGGTTGAACGTTTTTAATGTGCATACTGTTGGAAACAACAGATATAGTTACATGTATTTTTTCATTGAAGGCAAGTACAAGGAAGGAATGAATACGGTATGCAATCTAGTTTATGACACAATTCTCCGCGAACTAAAAATCGCCTATGACAATAAAATTCATCTATTCACTGATGGTTGTGGGGAGCAGAACAAAAATGATTTATTCATGCATTTTTTGTCTTCATTGTCTGAAAAATCACAAATTGAGATCAAACATTCATTTCCTGTACGCGGACATTCCTATTGTTCATGTGACCGGAATTTTGGAATGTATGGACGAAAGAAGAGAAAAATAGAGACGATAGAAACCGACGAAGAATACTATGAAATGATTCAAAATGCAAGAAAACCCCCATTTAAGATAATAAAAGATTCTGCTGGCACCGTTAAAGATTTTGACACCGTCTCAGACGGAATTAGGAAACCTACAAATTTGCACATCAGAGATGCGGTGAAAGTGATATATTTCCCAAATGAGCAAATCGAGATTTTTTATGACTATAGTGGAAAACCCAAAAGTCATATTGTACAATCAGATATTGTTTTCGATGATTTGTTGAATACACCATCACCCGATTCGGTCGGAATGAGTCAACAAAAATCGAACGATGTCCAATCGTTGACAAGGTATTTAAGTGTTGATGGGCAAAAGTATTTCAATGATTTATTCAACAAATCATCGATAGAAACTGTAAACAAAACTGGCATAATCCACAAATCAGGAGAAAATGTTCCGGAAAAGTGACGGATGGGGGCCGAATCAACGAAAAGACAAATCAACGAAACCATTGGTCGAAAAGGAAGGGACGTATAATGTAGGATGTCTTATTCTTCTCAACTAACGTTTCGTTGATTTGGTTTTTCGTTGATTCGGCCTCCATCCAAACTGACGAAGCAAGTCAATATAAGTTCCAAATATACGATGATATATTGTTCTATTGAAAAGCTATAAAAAGCTATATAAAGTTATATATTTTGTTCAAGAAGTTTATGATTTATATCTCGAAATGAAGTGGTTGGGAAAAGTTGTAATACCTAATATTCATTGAATCTTGTGAATAAGAATATGACTTTTCCAAAAATATTTGCCGTTGTTCATTGATAGGACTTTTTATCCTCGATGATACATCAGAAAAATAATGAATAGATCTTGTGTGAATGATATTTTACTCAATGTTCCCTCATGAGGAAATTGGAGTATTCAACATTAACATAAAACATCATATTGAAACAAAGAACGAATTCCATCTTTTGGATATAATTTTAATTGTTTACATGAATAAATAATGTTAGTATTCCAAACATGCCCGATACATAATTTATTCTTCAAGTGAAACAAAGAAACTTGTTTGTCTACCCGATTTTCCTCAAATACGCAACGTTTCTTTATCATAAAGTCTCAAACAAGTTGTTTATAATGAAGAATCTATCATGAATCTTGCAAAAATAGTTCGATATTTGGGTGTTCTGATACAGAAAACATAAAAGTACCTTGAGAAATCGAGTGGACTTTTGTTTCGTGCAGCCTCGTACGTTTAACCCGGGAACTACGTAGAAGTAATGGAGAATATGAGTTGCGCGCTCATAAATGAAAAGCTGTATTTTCCAAACCAATAGCCTCATCGATCTGAAGTTTTCCAGAGAGTTAGTCCATACACTAGCAAACAATTTTGTCGCTAGAAGTTTTCTGTAGCTCATACTTCCCTCGACACTTTTTTAATACAAAGCTTGAAAAGCATGATTTTCACTTTGGATTAAGAAATTAATGATTCACAATAATTTTTCACAAAGTTTTTCAACATCATCGTCTTCCCCCCAGTTTCACAGACAAGAATTGATAAGATTCATTCCGAAATGTTGAAGGATACAGAAGTTAGAGCAGGTTTAACATTGGAAAACATTGATTTTCAGACCAACAATATTTGCAGTTTTCATTCTTTTACTAAGGAATTATTGATCACAGAAAGAACTCGTGAACGAAGACTAAGGTTGATTTTCCAAAACCTATCGTCTGGTATTTTTTGTTTTCCAAAATTCGAATTTTTCATTTTGACGTTGAATGCTTCGTTGAATAGTTTTACGTCTTTTCGGGCGCGCGACCGGTCGTTGCATCCGGCCGCTCAATTATATTTCAATTTGTGTGGGAAGCAACATTCTTTCATTTCGTATTCGAATACATTGTCTTTTAAATTCAACTTCATAGTGACGAAAATTGACTACTTGGAAAAATCTGGATGGCTAGAATTTCTCAAGTGTCAATCGAGTCTATCACTGATTAACTGTGTGGGGAATCCAGTTGGCTGGAATCTCGCATATTGATTGGTCATTCGAAATATAATCCACTCATGATTATTCGTGGGAAATCCAGTTGGCTGGAATCACACGAGTAATTGTTTAAACAGCGAAAATTAGTAATTGTGGGAAATCCAGTTCGCTGGAATCTCGCAATTGTTAATTGGAGACTACATCAATCAAAGTAATATCAACCAAAGACAATGTATGCATTTTGCTAATAGAATATGAATGAATAAGAAGCTGAAATTGAGTTTTTGAAGAATTGCATCAAAGTCAGAGAAACAAAGTTGCTACGAAACAATTTGGATTCTTAAATATTTTGGAAAATCTGGCGTGGTCTAAAGAAGGGAAGGAAGAAGTTAGAATCATGCGAACAATCCTACAAAGAATTAGAAAAAAGACAAAGAAATAAATGTCGCATTTGGGAGTTGACTAAAATAGAATTCTTCAAGTGTAAACGTTGCGCAAACTTATTGAAAAAATACATTCAATGCCATAGTGATGAGTTGGAACAGATGCATTTGACACGTGAGGAATCGATGCACATTTATATGGATAAGCAATTGGTTTGATTTTATTCTTGCTCTCCTTCTCTGTTTCTAATGTTGGATCTGAAGATATTCAAGAGACTCATTTTTGTGAATGACAAGAATCAATTGATCAACAAATCAATAAAAAAAAAAAGTCTAACAATAAAGTTTTGAATCGACTCCGTGAATCTTTAGAAAGAAATACCTCTCGATCCAATTGACTCCAAGAATACATACTGAAGAAAGTACAGAAATTAGAGGATTATCAGGCCAAATTAATCAAGAAATTCAATCGTATCAATAAATGCAATAACTGTCAAATAAATGACAAGGAGTTTTTTGATTGTACAGATTGTTTTTGATTATTGAAAAAATATACCGAAATCTCAGACTCTGACTTGAATTCGTTGAAGTTGACAGAAAACGAACGATCGTATATTGATTCATTCGAATTGGTCGGTGCCGAATCAACGAAAAACCAAATCAACGGAAAAAAATTTACTAGCAGTATGAAGTTGTCATTTTGTTGCAGTATGAAATGAAATTAGTCATATATCATTGATTAAATTGAACGAAAATTCTTTATGTCAACCCATTCACTGCACCCGTTTATTACAGTAAACACGTAATTCATCATTCTCATAAAATTATTAATGATCTTCCTAATCGATCGGTACAATCAAACTGTTCCAAACGTCTGTAGAAAACAAAAATCGGTTTGTTGTTATCATAAACATAACCATACCATAATCATAAACATAACAAAGGGAAATTAAGTTTACCGTGGGGTTGTGTTAGCAAATCAATGTTTTTTACTTTTCGTTTCATTTAATCAATGATCTATGACTAATTTCATTTCATACTGCAACAAAATGACAACTTCATACTGCTAGTAAATTTTTTTTCGTTGATTTGGTTTTTCGTTGATTCGGCACCGACCCATTCAAATGTCTATCTGAATAAAAATTGTTTTTATTATGATTCATTGTCGTTATTTCAACTTTCCTTCTTCAACTGTTGTGTTTCTTCCCATCCTTGTCCATGGCGTAAAATAGGGGAACTTATATTTTTAGGTATTGATATTTCATATTAATCCCTTCCATATGTCATTGAAAGGAATATTCTTTGAATATCTCTGAACGTGACATAGGGTCAAATTCTTGGCGCAGTCGGTAGGACCCAAACGAACAGAACATTGAAAAGCGAAAGTTATACTACTTTTCTTTTCTTTCTCAATATTAAATTAAACTTTTCAAATCAAAATTTGATTCTCATGACGAAACTTACGAAACAAAACAAGTTTTTTCAATATATTCGAACTGAATCTCCGGAAACAAGTCAATCCTGCAAATGAGAGCTAGCTTGATGAACAGATCAAATTCATTCAAGTCTTCAATCAAATGAACTAAGCTCAAATCAGTTTATCCTCTATTGGGAATTTGAAGTCATGGTTACGAACAAAGTTAAGGACGCATTCAATGGTACCGTAGAATGGGGTGAATACAAACAAGTTGGGTGAATAGAAACACCCTTAAAATGATTGGTATACCAGCCATATGCGGTCTACCTAAATTTCAAAATTGTTCACGGAGTGGGGCGTGGTGCGGGGAAGATGAAGGTGTATGATAGAATGATCATTCTCCAATAGTTTCCACTTTCTAAGGGTGTTTCTATTCACCCGACATGTTCCTATTCACCCCGATTTTACGGTACAACTATAAGAAAAGAAGTCTACAACCGGAAGTCACGGTCGCAAACAAAGTCGAAAACGCATTCGTAAATTCCCCAATGAATCTAGGATTGAGTAAATAAATCAACTCAAATACAATTTTGAACTTTTGAGCAAATCAATGGAAATAAATACAATTTTGAAGATAAATCAAGAATTGAGTGAATAAATCAAATTGAATACAATTTTGAAAATAAATCAAGAATTGAGTGAATAAATCAAATTGAATACAATTTTGAACTTTTGAGCAAATAAATCGAAATAAATACAATCTTGAAAATAAATCCAGAATTGAGCGAATAAATCAAATTGAATACAATTTTGAGCATCAAATCGAAAAATTGAGCAAATGAACCAAATTTTATCGCGTTATAACAATTGAACACAATCTTGAGCCATTGAATCAAATCTTTGAATAACCAACTTGAGTCAAATTCTGAGAGAATGAATCAAATTTTGAGCATCCAGAAAGGAATTTAAATGATTGAATCGGATCAAATTTTGAACAATTTCGAGCCATTTTCGAGCAACTTAATGAATGAAAACTAACTTTGAGCAACTTTGAGCTTTTCTGAGCCATGCTAAGCAATGTAATTGAATCAAAACAAATTTTGAGCTATTTCTGAGCAAATTTCAAGCGACTCGTTAAAAAGTCTTGAACAATCAGATAAGATCGAATTCCAGACCAAAAATTGAAATTAACGAAAAAAATTTATATTTTCAAAGGAAATTTGGAACACAGACGTTTATCCTGTGGAAATTGAAAGAAAAATCAAACGTAGATGTTCGTCCCACATGAATAAATGAATAAATGAATAAATAAATGAATAATAAACGAATATTGATCGAGACGAATACGAAAAGTTCAAAATACATCAAATCGAGTATATTTTGAAACCGTTTTCAAATCATCAAGCGAATATATTAATCTCAATAAACATAAAATTCTTCAAAGCATTATTCGAAAACCGAAACTTTAAAAGGAATGAATTCTAAATGTCCGGACCCAGTCTACGGAGCCAAACTGAAAATTTAAACGAAGAAGACAAACCACAACTCTTATTCCCAGGAACTCCGCAGAATAATACAGAACCTATGAATCCCTTCAAACCAAGGAATAAACTACAACATTCACCTCAGAAACCCAAAAATAAAGACCAGGAACTTGACGATAATTCACAAGCAGATACTGCAAAAAATTCTGAAGAAAACACAGAAACCGTAGATCCTTTCAAACCGGAAAATAAACTACAACATTCACCAAAGAACCCAAGAAACGAGAAACAAAAATTTTATCGTGAAACATCCACAGATATTATAAAAAACTCCACAGAAGTTACGATCACTCTCGAATCAGGAAATAAAGAATCTCAAAATAAATCTAACAATGATTTGCAAATGAATACTGTAAAGAATACTGATAAAATCCCTAGTTCTTCCCGAATAGTACGTGAATTTATTTTTCCTCTTGATTCATTGAAGAACACAAGTAGTAACAACACTTCAACCCCATACAAGAACTCATTGCAACTAAATTTTATTCCTGAAGGTTCGAAAACAAATCTTATAGATTTTGAGGGAGATAATTCATCAGAATTCTTGGATATTTCGAGTGATTTAGTACATTCCTTTCAATCGGCACTAAAAAGTTACGTCCACAATATGGCTGATACACCGCCAACGTACCTGAAGTTACACGAGGCGATCTCTTAAATACCAATATATTCTGGCAGTCAGAGGAACAGTAGTTATGAAGAATTTGCAGCAGCTTGTACAGATGCCAAGGATTCAATGAATCCAAACTCTGAAAAAAATTTAACGACGTTGATAAGATCTAGGCTACGTAATGGAGCTTTGCAAACAGCAAGGGCTGCAAATCCTGAAACAATTGATGAGTTATTACAAATATTCAAAGGAATTTATGCAATACGCCAATCCAGTATTGAATCAATTGGGAAATTATCTCAATTATATCAAAGGGAAAATGAAAATGTTGCAACTTATCTCAATCGGATTAGAGAGTTAGGATCTCAAATTATCCGAGCCTATAAAAATAAAAACGAAGATGAAATTTCAGAAGAAGAAATTGTTGAAATCGAAACTGCATGTTGTGAAGCATTTATAAGGGGATTGAATTCAGAAATTAGTCTCCGAATGGAAGAAAGAATAGATTTGAATAAAGCTGGACCAGGAGCCATTGATTGAGAAAATGAAATTTCGATCCAGAAGGCTTTGGAAAATCTGGTTTTGAACGAACAAGGATGTGTTATTTGCAAGGATAGCCGACATGAAGCAATCGATTGTCCAATATTAAAAGAGGGTAATAATACAGAGCAACATAAGCCCCTCTCTAATCATAGAAATGAAATTAGATGTCGTATATGCAATAAAACTGGACATATTGACAAAATGTCTAGAAATTTGAACGATAAAACGAATTCTTACACTCGTGGTAAGGAAATATGTCGAATTTGTAAAAAAATAGGGCATATGGCAGACGAATGTAGATTCTACTCCCCTATTAGAACCGCGCAAGTAGTGAAAAAATGTCAATTGTGCGGAATGATGAACCACGAACCAAGAGACTGTAGAACATTCAGACCCTGTCCAAGGTGTGGAAATACTGGACATCTAGCAATCAATTGCAAATCATCTAGAACTAATCGATTCCATAATCATTTCAGACCTACTAATGATTCATATCGTCCGAATATTCAATGCCAATTTTGTGAAATTTTTGGTCACACGTTAGACACTTGTCGGGAATATCAATCTCAAACTCAAAACGCTCCGCGTCCTCAATCATCTCAAAATAAAAATGTGTATTCCACCCCTAATAATAGATTTGAGGATGGAAATCAAAAGCGTGAATTTAATTCGAATCAATCAACTCCGGGAAACTCACGGAGCCTCCTGTCACGTCCAGGGATTCCGTCGGAACGAAAAATACCTTTTCCTGACATGAGTCAGAATTGAAATTCGTGAGAATTACTTCACTGACTCTAATAGATAGATTTTTTTTATGAACTGGGAGAAACGGAGTGTGAGATAGGTTTCTTGTAGTCTTGGAGATCTGATGCTATTTCTTTTAGGGATCGAGTCACTAAAACAATTAGAAATTTCACAATTGATTCAATTATACTCGGGGACCATTCAATTCACCGTTTTGAAAGAAAGTCGCGAGAAGGGAAAAAATTCTAAAGGGATAGTGCTATGATATTCATATCATGTTTGCGTTCGATTAAAAGGGAGATCTTAGGCGATTATTTGATTTTTTTTAGATCACGATCGCGTGTATCGTAACCAAAATTTGTAATGTTACTTACTGTTAACAATCGCGAGTATTGTTTACAGTGAAGAAATATCGCGAGTATATTTCTTTACAAATGATGACGAGTATCATAGGAATTTTTGAGATTTGATCACGAGTATCATATCTAAAATAGAGAAGGTATATTGGTATGTTCCAATAACGACCGCGAGTTTCGTTATATGTGAAAGGAATGGGAATTTGAAAGGATTAAGACTAGATCGCGAGTATCTCGTCTTAAAAAGAGGAAAATTGTATGGTATGTTCTGATAACGACCGCGAGTTTCGTTATCAGGGAAAAAGATAGAAATTTGAACGGATTAAGACTAAATCGCGAGTATCTCGTCTCAAAACAAGGAAAATTGTATGGTATGTTCTGATAACGACCGCGATTTTTGTTATTAGGGAAAAGGATAGAAATTTGAAGGGATTAAGACTAGATCACGAGTATCTCGTCTTAAAACAAGGAAAATTGTATGGTATGTTCTGATAACGACCGCGAGTTTCGTTATCAGGGAAAAAGATAGAAATTTGAAGTGATTAAGACTAGATCGCGAGTATCTCGTCTTAAAACAAGGAAAATTGTGTGGTATGTTCTGATAACGACCGCGAGTTTCGTTATCAGGGAAAAGGATAGAAATTTGAAGGATTAGTAAGAAATAAAATCGCGTGTATTTTATTCTTTTGAACTTACTTTGTGGTTTTGATGAATAAAACTTCCCAATTGAATGTTGGTTGAGTATATTTGGAGTAATTTATCAAATACAATGAACTTAACTTTGAGATTGTAACGTATATAACTTTGTGAATTGAACTATAATAGTGAATGTATAAGTTTGAGAAAAATTTGAGTGAGTAAAAATTGAGAGAGTCTGTAAATTGAGAGAGAGTGTCTGATCTAAGGGCACGAGGTGGCTCCTTATATACTGTTCTGGGAGCTGCCCTCCAAGTGGGGCCCGTTGTTTAAGAAAGAAGGAAATATGTTTTCATTCTGTCTATGGCTCGACAGTTTTTTTCATATAGGTTTTCCTACGTATCAATGCTTCTTTATGTTTGCATAGCTTCTCCTCGTAGACTCGAGTCAAAAATAATAGATTTTCTTATAATAATTGTTCAGAATTACAATGATAATGATCTTATATAATATATTTGTTGGTTTTTCATAGTTTAAATAGATTTTCCCAATGAGAAGCAACATAGAAATTGTTGAATTATAATTTAAATGTTCTCGAATAGTTTCTTGAACTTTGTTATATTCTAGTTATATATTTGTTATAAATGTTATATAAAAATATCATGGTGATATTCTATTGAGCAATATTCATCGAAAATATGATTCAATACATTTGAATATTTTCAGAATTTGTTTAAATTTGTCAAGAATATGTTTCAAATATTGCTCAAGTTAGAAAAAACCATTTCCAATGTATTATATCTATCTATAGCTTCATTTTGAGAATTCTAGTCAATATTGAAAATGTAATCTGAACAATTTATATTAGATTTTATGATTCTATTGCATAGATTAATTCTTATCTGAAGTTTGGGGGTCGAGTCATATCGTTAAAGAAAATTTAATAACTAATACTTAAGAATCTGAATTTGGTTATAAATATTGCCCAATAATATTGCATATTTAGTGATCAAAATTATTCCTGAAAGTATACATAGAGTTAGGAATGCATGGGTTGACGTCACATAGCGAGGTATCGAAACAGCACAGGCATTGTTCTGGTCTCGAGTTTTTTATGAACGCTTTCCCGTAGCGCACAGGAGTTTCCTTCGAATCTGTCACCCAAATGTATACAGAATTTGTATATATTCCGACGTACTTTCAAAAACAATTCAAAGGCGGAGGAAAAAGATTGTTATATCTTAAAATATTTGCATTTTTCATTGAATATTGATTGAAAATTAAAATCATATAATATATATATATATATATATATATATATATAGATATATATACACATATATATATATATATATATATATATATATGTGTATATATATCTATATGTACATATGTATATATAAAGAAAATATGAATTATGAGAGAAAAAAGAATATATATCATGAATGAATGAAAATCACATAACGCGAAAATTTTATTGATATATGAATTAATAGAAGAACTTTACATGAAAGATTGTTACTTGCATGTTATTGAATTGTTAGAATCAATTGAAATCATGATTCAACTGTAATTTCCTAAATATGAGATTGTCATTCCATGTTATGTAATTTTGATATAACATTTATATAACAATGTTATATGAGTAAAAAGTATGAATATATCTATATTCTGACAAAAGAGAGACAAAAAAAATGCGAAAAAAACACGAGGATGTTACACTCCCTTCTCTTATCTCATGGATTAAACCTCGAATTAAATTTTGGCAAATTGAAAAGTTGTATTTTGGCTGCAGAAAAAAAATCCAAGCCTTCGAAATAGAATCTATCCAGCTTGAATCACCTCGTGTATATTCATAAAATTGCTTATGTCATAAATCATGTGCAGAAAAGTACCTTTGGAGATAATGGCCCTTCTGCTGCCTGCAGTACTGGTATCCTGTTTGCATTCATATAATCTTTCAAAGTTATGAAGTCTCCTTCCGTTTCCTCAATATCATTGATGTTTCGTATTTCGATGTACAATGGGTTTGCTGTCAGTAAAAAAAAACTCATTTCATACATCCGTTGAATCCAATGAACAATTAAAGGGATTGGAGCATGGAGAAGTGATGGAGAGGAAAAGTAAAATTTTGCACCAACTGTTCTCAAAAGGTACGTAATTAATACAAATTCAAAGTATAAATAATAAATTTCTCAAATCTTGACTGCATGTCATGTATTTCACCCAAGTTCCTGAATAACTCACTGATTTCTATAAGATGAAGAGGTGAAAAAGGATATACGAGGTGTGTTCAAACAGTAAGGTGACTTTTCAAATTTCGCGGGCAACGTACTTTCGATTATCGATTTTTTTGTTTTGTTATGTTGGCACACTCTTCCCGAACATCTGTACCAAGTTTCAAGTGTATAGCATTTTTTGTTTGGTTGTGAGTCCAATCGTCCCAATGGAAGACCCCAGATGAGCCAAGACCGAAAAAAGCACGCCAAGTTCGATCAAATGTCAAAGTTTTGCTCACTGTTTTCTTCGATTACCATGGCGTGGTGCATCAGAAGTTCTTACTATATGGTCGTACGGTCAATAAACAGTATTATCTTGAAGTTATGCGCCGTTTGCGAGAAGCAATACGAAGAAAACGTCCAGAACTGTGGAAAAATAATTCATGGCTTTTGCATCACGATAATGCCCCTGCTCACTCATCTTTGCTTGTAAGAGATTTTTTGGCCAAAAACAACACCACAATCATGCCTCAGCCACCATATTCACCGGATTTGGCCCTCATGTGACTTTTTCTTGTTCCCAAAACTAAAGAGACCTATGAAAGGACGGAGATTTGCAACGATTGAAGAGATAAAGACTGCATCGCTGGAAGAGCTCAAGGCTATACCGAAAAGTGCTTATGAGGAGTGCTTTGAGGATTGGAAAAACCGTTGGCATAAGTGTATTGTATCTGAGGGGGATTACTTTGAAGGGGACAACATGAATATTGATAAATAAATAAATATTTTTCCTTAAAAATACAAAGTCACCTTACTTTTTGAACACACCTCGTATGATAAGAAAAATTTTTGTCTAGGTTTTGTTTAAAATGTAAATTAAATACATTTTCAGAATAATTTAAAACCTTTTCGTGAACTATTTGAAACACTTTTTTTATGTAATGAAAGTGAGTGTTCAATGCATTTCAAGTACACGGAGAAAAATGCAGCTCGAGAGAAAAGTAATCTTTTGATGAAAATTGAAGAATATTTCTTAAAATCTCAGAGTTTTCCTTGAGTAGCCTAGTAAAGAGAAAACGGTTCACATTTTTGTTGAATTTTATTAGAAAAACACTGAAAAATTATCAATACTTAACAAACATGGAAAGATAAATGAACTTTTCTCAAGTGGCACGTAAAATTTCATAAAGTGAAGGGATTTCGAAATTTTCTTATCCACTCGGTGAAATTTTACGCGCAATTTGAGAAAAGTTCATATATCTCTTTATTGTTTGTTAAGTATTGATAATTTTTCAGTGTTTCCAATATAATTCAACAAAAATGTCAACCGTTTTCTCTTCACTACGCTATTCAAAAAAAACTCTCAGATTTCAGGACATATTCTTCAATTTTCATCAAAAGATTACTTTCCTCTCGAGCTGCATTTTTCTCCGTGTACAAATACAAAGTCATAATTGTTGCCCTCGGAATACATTTATAAATGCATTAATTATGTATTTTAAGCGTTCCATAATAGTCCTATTCAGAAAATATCTCAAAAAGATTCAGAATTCATCATTTTAAATGCATTCAAAACGCATTGTGTATAATGTTATATACTGTTGATGTATTTGAATACATTAAAATAATGCATTGGGAATATATTTTGAATGTTTCATCGAAATAAATTTTGAAAGCTTTTTTAGTTACGTGGGCTTACGAGTTTTCAAGCCACAGACAATTTTTATGTTCATTATATCATCCTCAATCGTTACTAATTCCATCCTTCCATATTTTAACATTCTAACATTGAACGATGTTCTCTCATGTCAATATCTCAAAATGATCAGATTTGGAATACTTCGAAAAAAAAATTAAATTCGACTAACGAATCCCCGTAACGTGTAGTGATCAGCAAGTAATTTTTTTGCGAGGTAATACATATTTTGTGAATGTGACAACTCCATTTACAAATCTATTGATATTAAAAAATGTGATTCACAAACAATTTGTGTGGAATTTCTATGCATTTGTATTCAATAGTAATTGGGATTCTGAACAAATTTTATATAATACCACATTGAGGGTTTGATGGAACACACTATTGAAGTGTGTTTCTGAAGTTTTCCAAAGCTTTAAACAACAAAATGACGGCGTCTCAGTATTTTTCCTGAGGCATCTTTTTTTTGATGGTCGGAACATTTACTCCCGCAAATTCAAAGATACAATTACGAACCAAGAAAATTTTGATTCAATATGATACGCCATAGCAGTTTGTAAGATTTTTTTTCCATAATGCATGATTCATTTGTTATCAACAATTTTCGAGTAATTGTTGTTCTAGCATTTTCAAACTTTTTTTCCAAAAACACACAATTTCCGCAAAAAAACAATTAAACGAAAAAATTACACGTGCTGCTGCAGCTAATATCATACTGAATCAGGGTTTTCTTGGTTCATGTTGTATCTTCGAATTTGCTGGAGTAAATGGTTCGGTCACGAAACAAAAAATGCCACAGGAAAAACACTATGGAGCCGCCATTTTGTTGTTTACAGTTCCGAACAAATTCAAGAACATACCCTAATAATGGTATCATATAGAACTTTTTACCAAATTCTGACACCATAGAAACTTCGTATGAACTTCATAAGCCACACCAAGTGAACCAGAATGAGAGAATATAAACAAATGTATATCTCATTTTCATATAATTCAAATAATGAATACTGTTTTATAAGAAAAGTTACATATGATTGAAAAACCATGCTATGAAAACCATTTATAATTCTAGGGAATACCTCACTGGGGATTGAAGTGTCAGCTCTTAGCTTTCTGTTATGAAAAGTTTCAAATATACACACTGGGGATGAGCAGGATTGGAAAAATTGATGAGTTAATTAATATTGATATTGTCAAATATTACGGAACAGTCAATTCACATTCGACACTTACCAATTGCATGTAAATATCCCGTTATTTCTAAAGGTTGTCCCTTATCAAGGATTTTGTTATCCGTTATTTCCTTCAATCTTAGTTCGATCTTATGAATCTTATCTGTCAATGATCCAGAATAATGAACGATTTCTCCGTGTTTATTTTGGATTGAAATGAATTTGGATTTCAACCACCCTCGAAGACCTGAAAATAAATTAATGTGGAGTCCATTTATCTCACAATCATGATGATACTTTTTTTCAACCTTGAAGGTTCATCAAAAATCCCTGATACTCTCAAAATTAATAATTTCATATGAAACATCTATCGAGTTTCTATTAGAAATGAGTGAGATTAATATTACCGATATTTTTGTATAGAAATGATGTACAGTAGACGTTCGATTTTCTTCCACCCTTTCCAAGCCTTTCTTTGTGACTAATAGGAGGAAAGAAAATTCAAAAAAGAGGACGAACCGAAGGAAATTCAACGTCCACTGTACCAAACTTCTATCAAAATTCCATCAAAAATGTACAGGAACTAGCCTCATATTTTACAGAAACAAAATGCTTTGGTGAAAATAAAGCGTGTACGAAGCAAAAAATGTTTTAATTTCCTCCTAAATTGCGCCGAATGGCTCTTTGTTACGCATAGGTGACTCTGAATTTACGCTTTCGACGTGCTTTTGTTGCGCTTCAACGCTTCATTTTCACCAGGGTGTTTTTGAAGTTCCGATTGTTTATAGGAACGAAACGAAAATTCAAATCCATAAAATCTGTTGAATCATCTTTATTGATCTTTTCGAATCAACTCTTTGTAACTGGAATAGTACATTGTTTCCCGAGCGAGAAAACGGTCGTTTGCACGCCGAGTATGAAGTTGAGCAACGAGGCGAAGCCGAGGTGCTTAACTCATACGAGGCACAAACGACCGTTTCCTTCGAGGTGAACATACTATCTTTTTCAAGAATGGAATGTAAAATTTTGAATCTTCAACAGTTGGATATTGTGTTGCGCGATTACTGATTCGTTTGAAAAACCGATTCAAACTACAGCAGCATGAAACAAATTGATATCGAGGACATACCCATGAAGAAAAATAATACCCATTCCTCTCGAGGTAGAGATTGATGATATTTGACATCATCCATACTTTGTACAGAGAAATTGCCGAGTTTATATTGAATTTAATGCAATTTCAATGAAAATTCCATAAAAGTATTATAAAAAGTATCGATACTGCCAAGTATCGCCCATCCCTATATCAAGAATTTTTACAAAACAGAACATATATAAATTATGTATGGATATAATTCATATATGACCTACACATTTTCTATAGATATAATGTATGATCGTATTTCGTATTATATGAATATGAATATTTCTACGTGTGTTTTTACACATTAACGGTGTTCAAAATATATGGAATACAAATAATACCCCGGAAAAAATAACGCAAATCTAATGCATTAGATCTATGTAAATGTGAAAGAATGAGAAATTTAGTGCTTTGCAGATCGGTTCAAAGCTATGGGAGTCTAATTAATCTTCTTCGAAAATACTCAATTTTTAGAAACCACCTGAAAGTGAAGGAAATGGGCAGTTGGTACACTGAGAAAAATGTGTTTCGTAGAACTAGCAATCACAGAATTGTTGGCATTTTTTTGTGGGTAATACAATAATTTTTGTTCTTATAGCAATACATGTTGTCTTGTTAACAATAGAATTGTCAATTCAGCAATGTTAACGGTCATATTTTTACGATTTTTATTGTAGGTTGACATATGACAATGCTGAATTGTCACATATCAACCAGCAATAAAATTGCTGAATTGACAATTTTATTGTTAATAAGACAACTATATATTGCTACAAGAACAAGAATTATTGTATATTCAACAATAAAATGTCAGCAATGCTCTTATTGCTAGTTCTACGAAACACATTTTTCTCAGTGTACATGTAAATTGCGGTTGATTAACATGATGAACTTTCGTTAATTTGTACTGATGATTTGTTGCTTTGTTAATCTATCTAGATTTGAATAGATCTACATTTTCTACCCTGTCAAAAATGGGCATGAGTTCCATCTTGGATTGCTTAGGAACTCACATGAAAATCAGTAGGTACCTATGAATTCCCATGTGATTTCTATAAGACCCACCTGGATTTTTTTGATAGGGTAGATCCCTACCGTACGAAGCAAAAAACGGTCAAACCAATTTTTTGTCCAAAATAAGATTCTTGTACCATTTGATTTAGAGAATTTCCCTGAATCAGATGACGTCAAAAAATTTTTGTTAAAAAAAAATTGAGTTAATCATTTTTTTTTGCCAGGGAGGCAGATCTAACGAGATTTAATTAGATCCACTGAGATATAAATCATTTGTTTTCGGGTATATACATTTCTGTGTGTATAAAATGTGTATGTACATATTTTAATTATCACTGCATGAGATTATATCTCCTTAAAAGTGGGATTCCGAAGATAGCACCTGCTCTATTTTTGTTAGAAAATACATTGTCAAAATCCATGAAGACTAAATATATTCTCTATAAAAAAGAACAGTCACTGTTTACGAAGTCTCGTTCCTCTCCTTACGAATAAAAAAAAATGAATAAGAATGTTATTCATTTACTATGCTTTTCTTCCACCGTACTTCACAACACAAATACAAACAAAAAATCCGTTTGAAATTACAGATATCCACAATCACACAAGTATCACAATGATCAATTACATATACAGGTTGTCCCAAAATTCGCGGACCGAATTTTACAGGTATATTCTGCAGGCAAAATGGAATAATTCCCCTTTTGAAAAAATTTTTCAAAAAATCCGAATAACTCAGAAGCATCGTATGCTACATACTTCAGCCTAATACCATTTGCTGAGTTAGGAAACGGCGGGTCTCTGAAAAAAAATTGAACTATCCCATAATTTTTTGTTTTGGAGCTATAACGATTCAAAGTTGCTGAATTCTGATTGGCTGGGAGCTCAAAAATTTCAAATCGCTGTTGCTCCGGAACGAAGAGAGATAGAATAGTTCAATTTTTTTTCAGAGATCCGCCGTTTTCCAACTCAACGAATGGTATTAGGCTGGAGTATGTAGCATACGTTGCTTCTGAGTTATTTGGATTTGAAAAAAAATCCCAAAATGCTCATATCTCAAAAACTAAGCCTTCAAGAAATTTTTTTCAAACGGAAAATTATTGCATTTTGCCTGCAGAATACACCTGTAAAATCCGGTCCGCGAGTTCTGGGACACCCTGTATAATGGAACAAGAAACAGTTGCATCCGCATTTATGTAATTCATCTGCACTTTCCCAATGATTCACATCAACTACCGATAAAATTGTTTTTATTCAATTTTATGTGTGGTTAATCGTTTGAATATATGATATTCGATTGTAAATATGTGTACTTTCAAATATATTTGTATTAATTGTTAGATACGATGGAAGGAACGCATAAGTGAACGGACAAAATTCTTATTCAGTCTTAATGTAAATTTTCCAATCACAGTTGGAATCCACTATCCATTTCATTTAGGTAATTCCATAGGCAATTTTGTATTGAATGGATGAACCAGAGATTATGAAGTAGATTCAATTGACAATGAATGACATGAAATTGATGATCAAAGATTATTTAATTAATCAATAACTGAATCAGCACTTATAATCAGAAAGTGGGATTCATCAAAGATCAAATATAATCAGAACGTGGAATCATCCAAAAATCCCAATGCAGTATACAAAGTTTTTAAAATGAGAAGTTCATGACACAACCTCAATGAGATATAAGAAGTTTCAAGAACCTTGAAGGTTGAGGTTGGTCTCCGGGCACTTCAGTTACATTGAAGTATATCAAATATTTCAAATCAAAACTATTAATTGAATAAAACGATTCCTCTAGAGGCAAAAGCACAGCAGATATGCCACAGATCCTGACGACATACTGAAATCATCAGTTTCTCGGAGTAGAATCACAGGTGGATGGAGACAAAGCAGAAATGAAGTAGACGAATCATAAATTTGTACGCTAGCTATCTAGCTAGACGATAGCTGTCACTATCAATCCCATTCGGTGGCCTCTTAGTGGAGTGAAGCAAAGGCAAGAGTGCAGTGAATATATCACAAATCCATCCATACCATTATTAGATTCTTTGACTAGCATCACAGGTGGATGAAGATGAATCAAAATGAAGCAAACATAACATAAATCTGTATGTTAGCTACCAATACTATCAATTCCATTCATATTCAAGAATCCGATAACAGCCCTCGTCGAAGAAACCTACTTCATGTTGTTGTTGTAGTCCATGTAGTTGATGTCTGATTCTTAATCAGATTTGGTTGGATTCAATGGACTGTTCCATTATATAATACTCTTAATCAAAACTGTAAAAAAACAATAAAATTATATTAAACGTCCCTTTTCTGACTAGACATCTCTTTATGGTTCCCTCTCTAAATTTTCATATTTGCCATCAATATTCATGAAGAATATTGGGTCATAGTTCTTCATCGTATATTAGATGTTTTTATTTATTCATTATTATATTTAATAATAATAAAACCTGTCATCACATCATATTTGAGGTTATATTATAATGAAGAAAAAGCAAGAAGCATGCATATGTACCATACATCTTTATGTTATGTACCACAATGATCAATGTCATTAGGTAGCGTCATAGGAAAATGAAGAAAAGGCAGAAGTGCAGTGGATATACAAGTCCTTGCGTTCAATAATACCACTATCAGATTCTTCCAACAGAATCATAGGTGGATAAAGGAAAATCAAGAAGGATGCAAATGTACCATACATCTGTACGTTGAATCCTACCACGATCATTAGGTAGCGTTGAAGGAAAATGCAGAAAAGATAGGAGCGCAGTGGATATACCACAAATCTTTGCATCGGGTGCATTCCACTGACCAATTGACGAATGATTAGAGACTGTTTAGGATCAACTCGACGAAAATCGAACAGATACAATATTCTGATTATAGAAATTGTTACAGAAGAACTACAGGTCAACTTGACTGTTGTGACTGGATGTGACAATTCATTCTGAATGTTTTCTTCCAAAGTTCCATCTTTTTAGTTGTTCCACTCAAGCTGGATTATATTTGTGTTCTTACAAACCTTCATTTTTATCTCTACTTATCTTGGTCTTGGAATGATTCAATTCTCAAATATCATGAATATTAAATGGTTTGGATATTCGATACAATATTGCTTTTCAATGATCATGAATCACTTTAAATGCATTTGGAACATTTCATAAATCCTAGGGTTACTAAATCTAGCCTAGGGGAACAAATCAACCAGCCAGACCTTGTTATGTACCAATAAAAGGTCTGGTTGGTTGATTTTTTCTATTCATCATCATCATGATTATCATTTCTAAAATTGACATGTCACGGATAATCCGTAAGATTTTATTCGTGACGCTATTAGTTGTTCGGAATTTGTCCCTCTACCTCTCCCGGTATGATGGAGAATCGTACCCTTGAGGAGTGGTGGGTGCCATAGTTCCAGAAGTGTAATCTACGCGCGCGTAGCGCGCGTGTGTTACTCCTAGTATTACTAAATTTCCTAGGGAATGTTACTAAATTTCACGTGGTACCGGATAATTTCCCCATTGAACAAGATGGGATGATTGGAACATCTTCTCTTGCAAAACACAGAGCTAATTGAAATTGGGAAATAAATTGTTTAGGAATGAATAATTTGGAAATGCCTTTTTCAATAGAACTCAAATCTATAAAATTGCCTCCAAAACTCGAAAAATTATTCACGCTAAATTGAAGGAGACCCATCTATCTGAAGGATATCTACCTAAGTTAAAATCTATCGATGGAGTTTATTCTGGAAATGCAATGGTTGAAAATTATGATGGTCAAATTCATTCACCAATCATCAACACTACTAATGAAGAAATTGAATTAATTATTCCAGAGTTAGTCATACACGAAATTGAAAAGGTTCATGGAAATTCATCATCTCAAAATAATAAAAGAAAATATGGAAGAAAGAAAAGATGTTCCCAAAAAATCACTAGAGGAAAAATATTTACCATCCAAGATAACGATAGATTCGGAAGAACTATGGAATGCTTACGATTAGATCACTTATATGATGAGGGAAGAGAAGAAATTGAAATTCTAATCAAAGAAAGCTTAGATTCGTTCTATATACCAGGAGATAAATTAACTTGTATAAACCTTATAGAACATTCGATCCACGACTGACGAAAAACCAATCATTACGAAATAATACAGATATCCATCTCAATTGAAAAATGAAATACTTGAACAAGTAAATGAATTATTAGAAGATGGGATCATCCAATCATCCCAATCGCCATATAATACACCCGTTTGGATAGTTCTTTAAAAACCGGATTCTCAAGGAAACAAACGATGACGAAAGGTTTTGGATTTTAGAGCTTTGAATGAGATGAAAACTGTAGGAAATACATATCCTCCACCCAACATTACTGAAATTCTAGATCAATTAGGTAGTGCCAAATATTTCAGTACTTTTGATTTGGCTTCGGGGTTCCATCAAATCAAAATGAGTGAAAAAGATCGCCATAAGACAGCATTTTTCACCTCACATGGCCATTATGAATTCGTAAAGATGCCATTTGGGTTGAGAAATGCCCCTGTCACATTTCAACATGTAATGATGGTAGTTTTAACTGGATTGCAAGGGATAGAATCATTTGTTTATTCAGACGACATTGTTATTTATGCTAAAACTCTCTCAGAACACAGGAGAAAATATTTAAATCTGATACAAAAATTAAGACAAGCAAATTTGAAGCTATAGCCAGATGAGTGTGAATTTTTGAAACATGAAGTTTCTTATTTAGGACATCAAATCACAGAAAATGACCTGAAACCAAATCATAAAAATTTAGAAGCTGTCGAAAAGTTCCCTAGACCCAAAAATCCCAAAAATATTAAGCAATTTTTGGGATTAGCAGGATACTACAGAAGATTTATTCACAATTTTTCAAAATTAGCCCTGCCATTGACCAAACTTTTGAAAAAAGACGAAATTTTTCAATGGGGCAAAGAACAAGAAGAAGCTGCCCAAATTCTGAAACAAAAACTTTGCGAAGAACCTGTTCTACAATATCCAGATTTCTCAAAACCTTTCGTGTCAACGACCGATGCCAGCGGTTATGCAATTGCTGGAATATTAAGAGGCCCAGTAGGTAATGATAAACCCTGTGCTCATGCTTCTAGACTTTTAAATGCTAATGAGTGTAAATACAGTACATACGAGAAAGAAGCTCTTGCCATACTTTATTGTGTAAATCAGTTTCGACCATACATGTACGGTCGTAAATTCACCACCGTGACAGATCATAAACCTTCAGTCTGGATGCGAATGGCTAAAGATCCGACCTCCCGACTCACCAGGTGGAGGCTCAAACTGGAAGAATACGATTTCGATGTAATCTATAAAGCAGGAAAGAAAAATGTCAATGCTGATGCTTTATCTCGAAATCCTATTCAAGAAGGTGAAGAGACCATTGAGTACGAAAAGCAACCACATGAGCATTCATTAGACACAATCGAATACGTAGAAACCTTATATTTCAATGAAGTCGAATCAAAGCATTACAATAGTACACAAATGTCATTCATGAATGAAGGATCAATACCTGCAACGGTAGAGCCCAACGGTTCACACAAACAAAGAAGTGTCAGAGATGCAAACGACGAAAGTAGTATGATGACTCATCAATACAGACCGATACACGAAACCCTCCCCTTCCACGATAAACGAAAGGTGTTGACATTGAATCATGAAGAAAATGACCAACTAACCGAAAGGCGTTGTACCCAGGCGTTCTTCTCGAACAAAGAAATTGACAGAAGAAGGTAGACAATATAGAGAAGAGATAGAATTAAAAAATGAACGAAAATCAAACCTGAGTAAAAATGAACAGCCCGACTCAAGTAATTCCGACAAGATTGAAAATGTGACAGATGAAGTATTTGAAGATAAAAGCCCGAGAACAATTAAGGGACCCCCTGATAAATCTGAAACTCCAAATGAAATATTTCCTGATGTTATAAATTATGATTTGAATAAATTCGATACAGTAGATAATGACGGTTCCGAGTCAGACGACTCAATAATTGATGAAAACATAATGGAAAAAACAATCATGCGAAACGATAAGTTTGGAAATTATATTTTCGGAAGTAGAGATCGATTATTGATGAGAAAAGACAACTATCTGTTTTTTTCCAATGAAGCAGGGAAACCAATTGACGAAATAACATATCAATTTTCAAAACGATCTCATATAGACTATTCCGGACCAATGGAGTTGGGTACTAGTGAAGCAGTAATGAAAGGAAATAAATGGTATATGAGCTTATGTCTATAGAAGAAATCTTAACTTCGGAAGAAATTTCAGATAATTCACAAAATTTGCTCCAAGAATTACGAAAAATAATCATGGGAAATCACATTTTGAGTTTTAGTGTTTCTAGAGTAGAGTTGGATGATAAAATTGCTTGGAGATTAATAAAAGAACAATTCAGACTAATCTCACGAGATATCCCCATTAGAATCACATTTTGCTGAAAAATTGTAATTAAACCACCAATAACAGAGAGAAATTCAATTATTGAAGATGCCCACACCTCATCTATAGGCGGACACAAGGGTGTCGGCAAAACTTATAATAGAATCAGAACCAATTATTATTGGGAATGTATGAAGGAGGATGTTCAAAATTTTATTAAACAATGCTTGCAGTGTAAATTGAAAAAGCTTACTCGTAGAAAAATCAAACAACCTATGGCCATTACGGACACACCAAACACAGCTTCTGAGAAAATCGCTTTAGATGTTGTGAGCCCATTCATTTCGACAAAGGATCTCGGTAACCGATACATCTTGACTATGCAGTGTTTATTAATGAAATACTGCATGGCAGCTGTGATGGAGGATGCTACAGCGCAATCAATTGCAGACGTTTTTCTCAAAAAATTTGTCTGTATTTATGGATCTCCAAAAGTAGTATTAACGGATCAAGGAACGAATTTTTTGTCGAATTTAATGAAAATTTTAGCTGAAAGACTGAACATTAGACAAATCAAGACCACGGCTTTTCATCCACAAATAAATGGTTCTCTAGAAAGAACTCATATAACTTCAGTCGAGTATTTAAGGCAATACATACACAAAGATTCAGAATGGGACGATTGGGTAGAACTGGCGATGTTCTCGTACAATACGAGTGTTCATGAAGGTACCGGTCACACACCCTATGAATTAGTTTTCGGAAAATTACCCATAGTACCGTCAAGCCGAGCAGTTAATTACTCATGGTGATTATTCAATTCGACTGATAGCAAGACTAGACGAACTGCAGACAGAAACCAGGGAAAACCTAGAAGCCGCGAAAATTCGAGCAAAAAGATATTACGATAGATACATCAATCCAAGTAATTTAGGAACTGGTCATTATGTCTTTTTGCGCAAGGGACTGGAAGTTGGGAAATTCGGTGATCCCAATGAAGGCCCCTATAAAATTCTAGGAATAATCGATGATGAGAATGTTAAATTACAAATAGGTAACAGAGAGAAAATAATATTGATGGATAGAGTCATCCCTACAAACATTGAACTCACTTGAAACTCGAATTATCTTCAGCCCAGGATCATTTCAAATTCAAAGGACCTAAAAAAGCAAGACCTTTTATCTATGATGACTGTGAATCCAAAGTACGAATTCCCTTTAAAATCTCGAATTGAAGTGAAATCGAATCTGCCCTTGAAGTCATCAATCTAACCCCGACCTTCGCATAAGTGAAATCATCATCAACTAACCAGTAACATTGAAGTTCTACAACTGAAGATCCTGTCTGTGACAGTTCAATACGATTCAATTATCAACAATACCCTTTTGTGCTACCACCTAATTGAAGATATATCATTTGAAGATATATCATCTGATTGAAGATATTATCACCTAATTGAAGATATTATAAAAGAAAACCAAAATGATTCTACCCATCGAATCTTACGTGGAAGAATTCTATAATCCACCTAACAGGAAGAGAAAAATTGAATCTCAAAGTGATGGGCCTTGGCGTTTCCATTTGGGAGGTACAACAGTGCACACGTACCATTTCCAGAAAAATAAACTTGTTTGCGGATGGTGCCAAGAGTACGAGGAAATGTTATGTGATCCTTACGAAGAAAGACACGTAGTGAGAAAATACGATAGAGACTTTTATGAATTGTGAATCATTGCCCCATGTGCAAAAATCACCCCGAATTAGAAATATTACTGAATAGGTACAATGAAATATACATGCCTGCTTTAGATTGGCAACAACAACTCGAAATTCAGACATATTTATTCTAATGTGGGAATAATAAATTCTATTGTTGAAATTTGAAATATAAGCACACACGTAAACAGGTACACATGAACATATACACACATATATACACATCAATGCATTTATATTTATACATATATATATATATATGCAGGGTGGAGCATTTAAAGTGTCGCGGGCGTTTTTTCCAAAAATAAAGTGAGATACGAGAAAATTTTTCGGACAAAAGTTGTAGGGTACCGAGGGGGACATCCGATGGTGGCCTTGGCTTTGACCTCAAATCTCATCTTCAAGGGCATTCTGAGATCAACTCTTGTTTTTTAAATAGCATCTCATATTTTTTACTGCAGATTTGGATTCTAGGTCAAAAACCAAGAAACTTTTGTCTGAACCATTCTCCTGAAATCCGCAAAAATGGCGCTCTAATTGATATTGTTCCATTTTGAATCTGACATTCGAATAACTCGAAAACGAAGGGTCTTGCAAAAGAATCTTTCGTACAAGAGTTGTCAATACACAACACATTTCAATCGTCTACATTACCACCATTCAGAGCTCACGCGATGTAAACAAACGACGGGGTTCAGTGAAAATTCACGATTTTGAAAGTCAGTTTGTCAGTTACATTTGATTATTACTTGGTTTATGACAAATTGAAAATCATGGATATCCGATACACGGTTTCTGAAAAGATCGATATGATCTACATTTACGGTGAAGTGCATAAGAACCCCAGACAAGCATATGACTTGTATGCAGAACGATTTCCTGAAAGAACAACGCCATCCATTAGGTATTTTCAACGCATTACAAAATTATTCTCAGAAACGGGAAGTGTTACAAGGGAAAAACGACATCGAATGAGAACTGTTAGCGGAGAAAATGCGGAAGTTAATGTACTAGCTGCAGTAGCCAATAATCCACACGTGAGCTCTCGTGAAATTGAACTCCATTCGGGAATTTCTCGAAGAAGTGTTCTTCGAATACTGAAACGTCACAAATTCCATCCGCATCACATTTGTTTGCATCAAGACCTTCACGGTGATGATTTCGAAAATCGTGTACAGTTTTGTCGATGGGGTCTAGCGCAAATGCACAATAACAACTTCATCAACATATTATTTTCTGATGAGTCGACGTTCACCAATCATGGTCAAGTAAATCGACATAATATGCATTACTGGGTGACAGAAAATCCAAGATGGTTACGTCAAGTAGAGCATCAAAGACAATGGGCTGTGAATGTTTGGTGTGGTATTTTTCGATCTCGAGTAATTGGACCGTACTTCATTGCAGATACGCTAAATGGAGAGAAGTACAGACATTTCTTAGATCAAGTACTTCCAACATTACTTGAAGACATACCTATTCAGGAACGATTGAATATGTGGTATCAACACGATGGTTGTCCATCCCATTATGCAGTCACAGCTCGAGAAATATTGGAGAGAGATTATCCTGGACGATGGATAGGACGTCGTGGACCAGTTCATTGGCCTGCCCGTTCTCCGGATCTTGATTCTCCAGATTTTTTTTTATTGGGATATATAAAAGATACAGTCTATCAACAAGCACCGACTACACCTGAGAATATCCGTCAACGAATCATCAATGCATGCGCGAGCATCAATGAAGATATTTTAGCACGAGTTCAGCAATCTTTTGTAAAACGTTTTGAAATGTGTATTGAAGTCGAAGGCCATCATTTTGAGCATCTACTGCATTAAAATTATCCAAGTGATGTAGACGATTGAAATGTGTTGTGTTTTGTCTGTTATACCCCATCACCTCCGTTTCAGTTCAAGGGGTCCCCCTTGGAATCAGACAACTTTTGTCCGAAACATTCTCCTCCAAGACCCTTCGTTTTCGAGTTATTCTAATGTCAGATTCAGTATGGAACAATATCGATTAGAGCGCCATCTTTGCGGATTTCAGGAAAATGGTTCAGACAAAAGTTTCTTGGTTTCTGACCTAGAATCCAAATCTGCAGTAAAAAATATGAGATGCTATTTAAAAAACAAGAGTTGACCTCAGAATGCCCTTGAAGATGAGATTTGAGGTCAAAGCCAAGGCCACCATCGGATGTCCCCCTCGATACCCTACAATTTTTGTCCGAAAAATTTTCTCGTATCTCATTTTATTTTTGGAAAAAACGCCCGCGACACTTTAAATGCCCCACCCTGTATATTCATCCATTCACATTTTATGCACACCTGCGGACGAAAGTCAATAGTTGATTCAATCACTACTTTCCTCGAGAAAGTGAATGAATGAGTCAACAAGACACAACCAGATGATCATGAATCAGAACGTACCTTGTGACGTCCTTCAGCCTTTCGTATTAAACACCTGGAAAAGAAAACGAATAAGTGATTTGATTTAATCAAAATAAGAGGATCTCTCCCACCTGGGTAATACTGCTTACGTGGTACCTCATGTGAGTCAGAACCCTCCTCCTTGGAGAATAGCCCTCCGTCCCATCGACTCGAGGAAGCGAACATGGGTAATATAGGATTCGGCAGGCTGAAAACAGCTAACGAAGGGCCCAAGACGTGAACGACTCGCCTGAGTCGTCAATTCACGGCAACATCCCTTTGTTGCAATGTACCTGTAAAAATATATTAATAAATATATGGGGAAACGGTATCAAGGGAAGGAACGATACGATGGTCATCTTACCCGAACGTACTCCCCATACAAACCTGTAACAAATAGAAAAGAAGAACGCTAGTTATATTGTTTATAATAATGTTGATGAATAGAGTTAAGTGTAAATTATAAAATCTTACCTCACCGACTCCAAAGAGTCACCGCATAGAAATATCCCTTACTGGACCGAACGTACACGACACTCGCGAAAACCGTGAATAAAAGAATTAAAAACGACACCCGTCACACGCGTAACTCAACCCACGGTCGCGAAAGGGTTTTCACGAACCGAACATAACCATGCAAACTCGCGAACGCGAAATATGACAGGTTATAAACAAACCCGTCAACCATTTTGGAAATCTCGCGCACAACGCGCAAGCGCGAAAATAACACGGACGAGCTATATTAAAAGACAAAGACACAGCCATGCTCGGCGGTTGAATTTCGAACCACCAGATGGCTTGTCGCGATACCGCGTTATCCACGAGCAAAAGTAAGCCTCTGGGTTTGATAAGAGGCTGAAACGGAGGCATAATCATCTTCTTTCCCGACTCGTCTACTTACAACAGACATCTTTTGGGAAAGGTAAGAGCTTGCTCTACGCCTAGGGGAAGAAGGTCTAATCGTAGTGCGCAGCACTCGATTAAATCGTAGCTAGGTTTTCCTAGGGAAGTGGGGGCAGTAGCTGGCAATTTACCGCTACTGAAGCGTCAAAAAGGGTTAGGGCAATTTCTGGACGAAGACGGTAATAGTCATCTTCGGGCCATAGGGCCACTCTCTCACGGCCACCACGGGTTAGATAGAGCCACCTTCTGACGGCTTCTTCCATTGGGTCAACCTCTCACGGCTCCATGGGACATAGGAAATAACCCCTGTCAAACCAACAATCAACCAATCGGGGACTTTTATTAGAGCCAACCCTTAGGTCAAGATCATTTCGACCAATCACGACTCGCGATTCCGCGCATGTAGAATAATCCTTAGGATTATTACTTTTCTCGTCACGAACGGACCCACGGGGGTCCCTTTCACTTGGAACTGTTCATTCACGCGTCACTTTCCGTTGGATCCATCCAAAATAACGATATAATCGGGTTCTACGACTGACTGACTTAGACTTTCCGTGTGCACACGAAGTAGGGTCATATAGTCCGGACTATTGAGTTCACTTTCCGTTAGATCCTACTGTTGCAATCTGTCTATAGCTTCTGCGCAAGCTCCTAAACGTTTAATATTCCTTTGAGTTTAATTTAAGGTATTCCTCCAATCAGTGACTTGTTACGGGTAACTAACCCGAATTGTAATCATTTCTACTTTATTCTGTTTATAATAAAATTTGTTCAAAACTTGAATTAACTTGAATTGTCTGTCTTTCAATAATCTGCGACACGCGTTCCCCAACCCATCGAACCCTGGGTTCCGACGAGCCAGAGGCATTAACTGGGGGCTAACTGGTCAAGTTAGCGATAATTAACATTTATCAACGCGAGTAAGGGTTTGAAACGTCACAACCCACAGGTCAATGGGATAACAATGTTCCGTTCTTCTGACTATGCGAACACACCAAATGAATGAGTCAATGAAAAATCGAACTAAACTCATTGAAGACATCAAATTCGTTCAGAGATTCAAAATACGAAAACATATCAAAGAAGGGGAAGAAATTCGAAGTTTCGCTATCAAATATTTACGAACCACATATGAAGGTAGCTAACTTCCTTTTTCTGAACTATTACAAATAATGAAAAAGAAAAGATGATAAAGCCCTCAATAGAATAATCAAACGAAAATCCATATAAATGTATATATATATATATCTTAAGTAGTAGTCAAATAATTGAAACATATAACTAAATAAGAAGATTCGATTTTGATATTTAAATTCGCAAAAACCAAAATGAATGAATCATATATATACTTTCAGACATACATATATATATACACATATGTACGATCATATCCAAGACAAAAGGGTAATTCATTATGATTGCAGAACGAAGCTATCATCGAGATGATACTGATTCGAGCACTGATCTTTTGCGTATTAATGAGAATTCACTTGGTCTTCGGATTGATTGGCTATGATTGCGGAACCCCAAACCTGAACATCACCACAATTTCCTTGATTCACGTCGGAGAATGTGAGGTCAAGGAAACGAAATCAAACATCATGAGCATCCCCATACAATTGCTGCAACTATCAAAGTATGATAGAACTCTGGTGAGGCAGGGTAAAATCACTATACAATGAACCATATCGAGATGTGGGACATTCTCGTATAACAAAGCTGTCAACAATGGTTCCGCCGAGTACATCCAGGAGGTTGGAGTCACTCAATGTGATGAGATGCACAACACTGGTAATCTGTATTTGGCCCATAACAACTTCATTACTGGACTCAAAATAAATCAAACCGATATGAGACATTCGAAATTAGCTGGGAGCCTGTCCAGTGACGAGTCCCGTTCCGGATCCCAATATCCCGACCCATATGGGACATGGGAAGATGTCGTCGTGCAGGCACTGATTAAGACCACATTAAAATCGTACACTGCAATTGTTGATTTAAATAACAATAAATTGCAATTGCACACTGGATTGACCTGTCATTATAACGACGGACACTGCATCGACATGGAAGACGGTTATACTTATTGGACACCCAGTTCACAAGATGTATGTCGATTCTCCGATTATGACGTCATCTACGAAGGATTATCTAGCAAAATCCAGGATGAGACTGGAGATCCAAGAATTATATACTCCGTGGTAACGCGAGGAACAACTTTTGCATTATCCAAAATTGGAGAACAAATGATTTGTGGTTACACCATTATGATAACTGAACATCCAGAATTATTCATATTGGAAACCGCAAAAAGGGAAGCATTCCTCAAAACCAAAAGGACTGACACAGAAAATCTCGACATATTCACCTACCTCAACTCAAAATTTGTCTATGTCGAAAGACACATCCGAACCCAGATGACCAGTCTATACCGAGATATGCTGCTACACAGATGTCATTTGGAACAACAAATCCTGAGGAATGCTCTGACAAATGCCATCCACTCACCCGACGAATTCGCATTTCATTTGATGAAAAATCCGGGTAACATGGCCGTACCATCCGGAAAAGTTGTCCACCTAATCAAATGTGTACCGGTTGAAGTGGTAACTCGGAGAATGAATCAATGTTATCATGAGTTGCCCATCACAATGAACAACAACACCATGTTCCTGAAACCGTGAACCCACATAATAACCGAAATGGGAACCCACATCGACTGCAATTCTTTCATATCTCCGATGTATTTCCTTGAAGATGGCTGGTATAAGATGACACCGCAGCCAACTCTAGCCATCTCTCCATTGGAAATTGAGCCGATGACTAAGCCAACTTGCAAGTACATAAATCCAAAGCATCTAGCCACCAGCGGAATTTGAAGATTCCTCTGAAGATATTCCTCTGAAGATTTGGAAAGACTGAGAGAAAATATCATGTTCCCAGTCGAAAGATCGGCTGTACTGAATACCGTTGCTAGAGGAATTACTGGACAATCTGTGAGCACAACAGGTTTATCGATGACCTATCTGCTGGATGAAGGAGCTCTACAGAAAATAACCAAAACAACTTTCAACAAAATCTAGAGCTCCTTCATCACCTTCGGTTCAGCCACTGCAGCATTATTTGGCATCTATCTATGTTTCAAATTGATGAAAGCTGCCATAGATACCATGATTCATGCTTATGCATTAAATTCTATCTACGATTGTTCCATATCTCGATTGGGATCAATCTGGGACGCTCTAACAAATCTCCTCCTGTATCTTGCCAGAGGACGACCCACTGGGACCAATACGAACTCACAAGCTACAGAAACCAATCAAACTACCAGACCCAAAGGACCTTACGACGAGGTTATCCCTCTCCGACAAGTGAAATTTGTCTTAGACGAGGAAAAGGTGACGATCGTGAAGGAACCCCAAACTTCAAACACAATCTACTCAGGAATAAACGCGATTCAACCCACATGTTCTGCTCCAAGCGAGGAACAACAACTCTACACACCGATGGCCTTACGCAGCAAAAATCATCAACAGCACTCAACATGACCGGAGAATCACCAAACCAACCAAGTGAGAATTCCAATAAACGCCCCTATGGACTCACATGAGCATATTAAATGCCAAAACTTCTCTCTAAGTTTTGTCAAGGAAGAGGGGGGGTGTGACGGAATCGTTTTTATATATATATATATGTATATATATTATAGTTTGTTCTACACACACTCGTGCCATGCAAATGTTCAATACACTTATTCTTTGTTACTCATATCAATATTCCAAATGCATATTCCTTCAATACTCAATATGCACATTCATGTGAATGACATTTTGAATATTCAATATGCTTATTTCTTTTATGAATATTCGCATTCTCCATGCATATTCACGAAAAATCCCATATTGCACATTCCATGTACATATTGTCCTTTCAAATATTCAATATGCATATTCACATGAATATTCCATATCATCATGAAGTAATCAGTCTTACGACTGGTTTGATGAAACCCTCCACCCCTGTCTATCATCCGCCAAACGTTTAATTTCTACATATCTACTACATCCCTTGTCTTGTACGATTTGCTTCATATAACTTGCTCTAGGTCTACCTTCACCAGTTTTACCATTCATTTTCCCTTTCAATATTGTTTTCAATAAACTCTCATGCCGTAATGTGTGTCCTATAAGATTGCTTCTCCTTTTCACGATGTGTTTCAAAAGATTTCTTTCTTCATTTATCTGCTCGAGTACTTCTTCATTTTTGACTTGGTCTATCCATTTTATCCTGAGCATCCTCCTATAACACCACATTTCAAAAGTTTCAAGTCTTCGTTGATCAGTTTTCCCCATTGTCCAAGTTTCGCAACCATATAATGCTGTGCTCCAAACATAACTTTTCAAGAATTTCTTCCATACTTCCAAGCTTATATTTTTTCAGCATAATAACTGTTTGTTTTGGTGAAAAGCCTGTTTCCCTTGTGCTATTCTCGCTCTTATATCTCTTTCGCTTTTGCCGTTTTCTGTAATCATGCTTCCTAGATATTTGGATTCTTTCACCTGTTCAATTGTCTCGGTATCTATTTTGATTTTCGTTCTTCTAGCTGTTTTTGCTGCTGTACACATCATGAATTTTGTTTTGTCTTCATTTATATCCATACAATAGTTTTCCAATAATATTGTTCTCATAGTGTTGAGAGTATTTTCTAACTCAGCATCAATCGTAGCTAATATAGCTATGTCATCCGCAAATCTCAACATGCTTACATTTTCACCTTGAATCTGTAATTTCAATTGCACTGGCTCCTTCACTTCGTTCATCGCTTCTTCTATATATAAATTGAAAATCAGTGGCGATAATGAGCATCCTTGTCTCACCCCTCTTCTTATTTGTGCTTCCCCTTCCTGACCCTCTATTTCTATCATTGCACTTTGATTCTTATATAATTCGTATATTATTCTCCTATCTTTATAATTTATTCCCACCTTCTTCAGGATCGCAAACATCTTCTCCCAGTCCACATTATCGGAAGCCTTTTGTATATCTACAAAATCTATGTACACAGATTTTTTGAGCGCTATCCTTTTCTCTATTACTGTCCTGAGTGCTAAGATTGCTTCTCGCGTTCCCCTATTTTCCCTGAAACCAAACTGATCTTCTGCTAATCTACTCTCTATTTTATTTTCCATCCTCCTGTATATAATTTTGCTCAGTATTTTCGAAGCATGTGAAGTTAAACTGATTGTTCTGTAGTTCTCGCATTTGTCTGCCCCTTGTTTTTTCGGGATAGCGACAATTTTATCCTTTTGGAAATCTTCCGGTATTTCTCCTTTTTCGTACATATCTCTAAATAATTCGAACAGTGCGTCGCGAGTTCCTTCACTGCAGGCTTTTATAAGGTCCGCACTTATGCCATCTATGCCTGGCGCTTTATGATTTTTCAATTCTTTCAAAGCCTTGTCGAATTCTGATCTCAATATCGAATCTCCCAATTCTTCCTCATCTACATCCTCCTCCTTCTCTGAAAGTGCTATATCATCGTTTCCTCTATACAAGTCTTCCAAATGATTGATCCACTGTTCTATTTCCTCTTCCGTTTTTATCAATTGTCGTCCTAGAGAGTTTCTAATTTTATTGCTTCTAGATTTCATTTGTCCGAAAAATCTTTTAATAATCCTATATGCTTCATCTATTTTTCCCTAATGCAATCTTATTTCTATTTCCTGACATTTCTCTTCTAACCACTGTTCTTTTGCTTCCCTTGATTCTCTTATTATTTTATTTCTCAATGATTTGTACCGTTGCTGGCCTTCTTGGCTATCATTATTCTTGTATTTTCTTCTTTCATTTATCAATTCTGAAATTTCTACCGTTATCCATGGGTTTTTAGGTTCTACTCCATCATTATTCAAAATCTCATCCGCACATTCTTCTATATTCCCCTTGATCTTTGTCCATCTCCTCTCCATTCCCAAGTCTTTCTCTTCTTGATCTCCCAATTTTTCGTCCAACATTTTCTCGAATGCCTCATGTGTTTGTTTTTGCTTGAGGTTCTTCAAATTCCATCTTTTCTGCATTTTCCTTTTCTTCTTCAGAGATTTGGATTTCAGAGAACATTTCATCATCAACATATTATGATCACTATCTATATCTGCACCGGGATAAGTTTTACAGTTTTTCACTTGGTTCCTAAATCTTCGTTCCACTAATATGTAATCAATTTGGTATCTTGCTGTATCTCCTGGCATTATCCAAGTGTAGATTCTCCTTGGATGATTTTCGAATAAAGTTTTTGTGATAACCATCTTATCATTCTCACAAAATTCGACTAAACGTTGTCCTCTATCGTTCCTCCTCCCTAACGCGAAATCTCCTATAATGTTGTCCTCTTTTCCTTGTCCGACTACCGCATTCCAATTCCCCATCACTATCAAATCCTCTTCTCCCTTCACATATTCTATCACTTCTTCTATTTCTTCGTACGTTTTTCCAATATCTTCCTCCGAATATGCAGATGTGGGCATGTATACTTGGACTATGACTGTGTCTACCGGTTTTGTTCTGATTCTAACCATCATCACACGTTCATCATGTTGCAAATATTTTTCTATTCTATTCCCTACTCTTTTATGCATTACAATTCCTACACCTGCTTGACCGTTCTTTGATCCTGTATGAATTATTCTATAATCCCCACTCCAGAAATCGTCCTCTTGTGGCCATCTCATTTCGCTAATCCCCATTACGTCTATATTCAACCTATTCATTTCTAATTTCAAATTTTCTGATTTCCCCGCTTGCCTCAGTGATCTAACATTCCACGCTCCGACTCGAAGAATGTTGTTTCTTTTCCCTATCCTATTCTTCGGTTTCCGTTTCTGGCTGATGCAGCTTTCTCGAGCAGCCTCCACCCGGAGATCCGAACGGGAGACTAGTTCACTCCCGGAATATTTTACCGGAGAGAGCGCCTTCATGTATTTAGTAATTTGTTTGTTTGTTTTTGTTACAGATCATTCCAGGTTAGGGAAAAGGTTTCATTCCCTCGGGAAGTATTGAAACATGTCAAGGAAGGTAGTTTCCCCTTGCTTTCCTCCCGTCTAATTTTGCCGATGTTCCTGGCATTAGGATGATTTCGTTCCTCTCAGTTTGTATTCCTTCTCTTGAGTAGTTCATTCCACTCAAAAAAAAAGATCCAACTCTGAGATACTTATCCTCCCCACCACGTAAAGAAAGCAGATACTACCAGGAATGGATAAAAAGGATATCAAGGACAGGTATCATGAACATCCCCCTTGAAGACCCGCAATCATCCTAGGGGAGGAAATATTCCATATATATATATATATATATTCTTCATACGAGGGTGGATTGATAAGTTTCCGGCCTGACCAAGAGATGGCGCCACTAGGCCTACCTTGAGGTGGCGTTCTATAGTACCATCCTTAGATAGCTTGTAGCTATAGTTTCAGTCCGATCGCCATGTTAGTTTAGTTTTGAGAGCACGCTGACCAAGACGCCTCTGTGTTTTTCGTGAAAATGGAAAAGCTCGAAAATCGTGCTGTCATCAAATACTTTTATTTGAAGGGGTTAACGCCGAAGGAAATTAAAGAAGAGATGGACTCAACACTGGGGACATCCTCCCCATCATATTCAACCGTTAAGCAGTGGGTTCCCGAGTTTAAAAAGGGTCGTGTGAGCACCTCTGATGAGCCTCGCTCAGGACGCCCCATTGAGGTCACAACTCCAGATATGATCGAAAAAATCCATCAAATAGTGCTGAAAGATCGCAGATTAAAAGTTCGTAAGATAGCTGAGACCTGTAAGATGTCATATGAACGTGTAAAAAATATTTTGCACCAACATTTGTATATGGAAAAGCTCTGTGCAAGATGGGTGCCGCGTTTGCTAACAGTCGACCAAAAATTGATTCGAAAGAACATTTCTACCGCCAATTTGGCGTTGTATAAGCGTAATCCAAGCGAATTTTTGCGTCGATTCGTAACCGTTGACGAAACTTGGGTCCACCACTACACTCCTGAAACCAAAGAACAGTCTAAACAGTGGATTGGACCAGGGGAACCAACTCCAAAGAAGGCAAAAACAATTTTTTCGGCGAACAAGGTTATGGCTACTGTTTTTTGGGATGCAAGAGGTATTATATACATTGATTACCTTGAAAAGGGTAAAACTATCACTGGTTAATACTACGCAGACTTATTGCAACGTTTGAGCTACGAAGTGAAAATTAAACGACCTCATCTGGCGAAGAAAAAAATCTTGTTTCATCACGATAACGCACCAGCGCACACGTCAGTCGTTGCGATGGCTAAAATCAACGATCTGAAGTTTGAATTAATGCCGCACCCTCCCTACTCTCCAGACCTAGCCCCGAGTGACTATTATCTGTTTCCTAACCTCAAAAAATGGCTTGGCGGTAAGAGATTTGCGGACAATGAAGAAGTAATCGAAGCTGTAAATGGGTATTTTGAGGAGCTTGACGAATCAGTCTATAGAGATGGCATTACTAGACTAGAACACCGCTATGAGAAATGTATCAGCCTTGGAGGAGATTATGTTGAGAAATAAAAAAAAAAAATTCTTAAAAACGTTGTTTTTCTTGGTCAGGCCGGAAACTTATCAATCCACCCTCGTAAATATTTAATATGCACAATTCTGAATGCATATTTTTTTCTATATTCATATGAACATTTCAGATAAATATTCTTTTATAGTTTATATAAATATTCAACGTAATATTCACATGAATACGCTTTTAGTGAACGTATACTTCGCATACATATACTTCCATTACTTTTTCACTACATCCTATATTGACGTGAATATTCCATATATATATATATATTCCATACGAATATGTAGATGTATATTCTTTATATAATAATCCATATATTATTCAAATAAATATTTTAGATGTATAATTCATATCAAACATCACATATCTTTTACTAATGGATCAAATATACTATTCAACAAGCGAATAATTTAAATTACTGTATCAAATATGTGAACTATCAATATTTATTTCTATTGAAGTATTAAATTATGTTCGATCAATTTCTTTAGAATATTTTAAATCCTAACCCTAACCTTCACGCGACAAATAGCTGTTGCACGCGATAGATAAGGTGTTACCGCGAGAACACCATGTAACTGCGATGCATTATAAGGGCAACGTATGCTCTATTATCTGATGAGACAGAGTACATTCTCCTAAGCGACCAAAATAACGCTCTTCATGGTACAGACTGACCATATAAAAAACCCATGTTTTGGGCCCAAAAGTCAGTATTCGCAGTATTCGCATTCGCTCCAGTTCTCACACATCATCTTCAAGTATTCATGCTCAACGTTCTTCCAAGTGTTCACTACAATTCTAATGTGTTGAATCTATTTCAATTGTTCTTTTGTTTTCCAAGGTGTTCAACATATTCCAAGTGTCAGTCTCATTCATCAAGTGTTTGGATTTGTTTCGTTCTCAAAGTACATTCCAAGGATTATTGTGCTATATTTTGTATTCTTCCTTTGGAAGTGAGAATTTGATTGATTGAAGAAATTGTAATAATCATATTTCAATTTGTGTGGGAACCAACATTGTTCCATTTCGTATTGAAATCCATCGTCTTTGAAATTCAACTTCATAGTGACGAAAATTGACTACTTGGAAAAATCTGGATGGCTAGAATTTCTCAAGTGTCAATCGAGTCTATCACTGATTAACTGTGTGGGAAATCCAGTTGGCTGGAATCTCGCATATGAATTTGTCATTCAAAATATAATTCACTCATGATTATTCGTGGGAAATCCAGTTGGCTGGGATCAGACGAGTAATTGTTTAAACAGCGAAAATTAGTAATTGTGGGAAATCCAGTTGGCTGGAATCTCGCAATTGTTAATTGGAGACTACATCAATCAAAGTCATATCAACCAAAGACAATGTATGCATTTTGCTAATAGAACATGAATGAATTAAAAGCGGAAATGGAGTTTTTGAAGAATTGCATCAAAGTCAGAGAAACAAAGTTGCTACGAAACAATTTGGATTCTTAAATATCTTATAAGATCTGGTGTGGTCTAAAGAAGGGGAGGAAGAAGTTAGAATCATGCGATCAACCCTATAAAGAAATTATTATTATTAATCTATTAGAGAAAAGACAAATAAATGGATGTCGCATTTGTGAGTTGACTAAAACAGAATTTTTCGAGAGTAAACGTTGCGCAAACTTATTGAAAAAATACATTCAATTCCATAGTGATGAGTTGGAACAGATGAATTTGACACGAGAGAAATCAATGCACATTTATATGAATAAACAATTGGTCTGATTTTATTCTGCCTCTCCTTCTCTGTTTTCAATGTTGGATCTAGAGATATTCAAGAGACTCATTCTCGTGAATGAGAAGATTAAATTGATTAACAAATCAATAAAAAAAAAAATAAATCTAACAATAAAGTTTTGAATCGACTCCGTGAATCTTCAGAAAGAAATACCTCTCGATCCAATCGACCCCAAAAATACATACTGAAGAAAGTACAGAAATTAGAGGATTATCAGGCTGAATTGATCAAGAAATTCAATCGTATCAATGAATGCAATAACTGTCAAATGAATAACAAGGAGTTTTTCGATTGTACAAATTGCATTTCATTATCAGAAAAATATACCGAAGTCTCAGACTCTGACTTGAATTGAGTTCTTTGCGGACTCTTTCTGGGCTGTTGTGTTTTATGGGTGAGTTCTTGTGATCTGTTTTTCAAGAATTGACTGCGTTTTTCTGAAAATTGATTCTAATAATGAATTTGTGCATGAATGCTTTGGATGTGCATCTGCCAAACAGACGTGAGACTGGCCAGCTGGCACAAACGATCTCGCACAGCACACGGGTCCCGATGGGTTCATGGAAAATTCTGTATGAATTAATTGTGGGATTTCTTAAGAGTGCCCGTATGTCAGTGCAGGATGAGGTTTCCATGAATTTCTGGTCTTCAAAAAGAGTTGTTGAAAAATTCTCAGAATTCATTGAGAATTCTTCCAGAACTGACAGACAGGATTATTTACGGGGTTCATTTCGGATATGCCTATGCTGTGTGTGATCAATTTGAATTGATGAATACTTCTCAAAGATCTCTTGAATAGTCTCTCGTCATGTGACTAATAGGGAATTCAGTTCGAATTAAACTAATTTAAAATGAAATTATATCAGATCTTCGAAGAATGCATTATAAAGTCTCGGTATGAGTTCTTTTTGGACATCAAGTTGTTCATCAAGAGTTCATTTTGGAATCAAAATATTCATAATGGATGCATACTAATTAGTATAACGGGGAAACTCTTTGCAAGGACTGTTGTGCTATATGGGTAGAAAATATGAGGAATAGTGGCTCATGTAGCCCACAAAGTACACTGGTCTTGATTAATTCATCAAAAATTCTTTGTGAACTCATCGTAGGATTCTTTCACACACAGTACAACAGTTCAGAAAAGATTCTTAAGGAGACTCGAGCAGGAGGAAGTGGAGGGGGGTAAAGTCAAATTTTGCGTGAATTTCTTCCAGAAGCTATGTCATTAATACAAATTCAAAGGGAATAATGATAAATTACCCGAGAAAAATGAATGAGATCTAAAGAGATCTAATCAGATTCCATTAGATCAAATGATATCCCTTTAGATGAAAAAAATAGAATGAGACAGATCTCCTTGGTCCTGAATAGATAAAGATAGATCTACGCGGATCCAAGCACACTCCACAGCTCTCTTTGTATCCAGATTTCTGTAGATCTGAATAGATCTGCTTAGATCCCCTCAGATCTCAATTGATCTGGGCCAATCTAGAACTGTCTGAATTTAGATTTACAAAGATCTACTCAGATCTACGTAGATCTGCTGTGATTCGAACAGATGCATTATTCAGATCTGAATAGATCTACTGAATTCCATTTTTTACCCGGAGAAATTCAATTGAATCTCATTAGATCTAATCAGATTGAATCAGATCTCTTTAGATCTAATTCATTTTTTCTGGGGTACATGTCTGAGATTGCGCATTGCCAGAAACTTTGAAAGTCTCAATGATTTATGAAGGCAAAAAAAACTGGAATTGTGAAATTCTAACCTGCAAACGTCAACAAATTCTGGAATTTTATTTTTCAACCTTTAAAAATCATTGGGACATTTGAAGTTTGCGGCAGTGCACCATCCCAGCTATATGATTTATCATTATTCACTTTGAATTGTACTAATTACGTACTTTTTGGAAAAACTTCGCGCGAAATTTGACTATCCTCCTCCCCCACTTCCTCAAGATCGAGTCTCCTCAAGAATCCTCATTGAATTCTTCCAGCTGCAATTGGATTGATTGCGAATTCTTTCCGAGCTGGTGTGCTGAATGGGTTAAAAGTCCCCATTATGACAGTTCAGAATGAGTTGTTCATGAATCCCGGGTATTTGAAAAGAATTCTTCAAAAAGGTTCTGAAGAATTCATTATGAATTTTGTGAGAATTAATATCATGAGAGTTCATTTTAAAAATGTTCATGCTGCATGAGTGAACATTACAGAAATGGATATCTTTCTCCTAAAATTTCTATTCCAAATCAATCTCACGCAGCAAGCTGGTTCAGATGTATTCATGAAGGACTCTTGATGAATCCATCGCGGGATCCTTCAATAGTCCCCGTCATGACAGCTTGGACTACGTTCGTTATGACTCCCTGGTGTTGAAAAAAAATCTTATAGAATTTTCAAGGACTCTTTCGAAACTGGTATATACTTTCGAAAGTGCCATAACGGGAGGTCATTTGGGACAATCCGGTGCTGTGTGGGATCTTATCTTGTAATGACTTTCCATCAACTCAAGAATGAGTCAGTCATCACTGTTATGCGCAACTATACAAAACGTTCGATCGGAATCCATTCACTGATCTGTACTACAATATTATAAGAAATACCACACACAACACAGCAATATTCCAAATGAACTCACATTATCATCTCAGTTCTGGAAAAATTCATGAAGAATTCTTGAGAATTTGTTAAAAGTCCTTCTTGAATACCAGGGATTCATAAAGAACTTCCCCTACAGTGTCATGGAAGGCACTCTTGAATAATCCGACAGTTAATTCATGAAATATTCTTTATGAATACATGGAAACCAGCGTGCGGTGTGGAACAGGAATTCGCGAACATAACTTTCGTGACGAATTATACGTGACAGCAGAAAACTTTGAGGAGCTATTGCATATTGGATCAAATGGTTCCTAATGGAATAAAATCCAAAACTACATACATGAATATTTAGTATGTGAATAAATGAATACATACACACCTTAATACATGAATTCATTTTTGCATCAATACATGTACTGAATAAGGAGTGGAATATGGAAATTTAATTCCACAATGTATATATTTCATACGAACAAATAAATATAACCATTCATCTAATTCAATATATTCATAAATCCTGAAAATGTTTATCAATTGCGTTTCATCCATTCCGAGTATTCATGAATGTTCAAATTGCACGATTAGTTGCATTGACTTGTAATTTTTGAATTTACATCGTGGAATTAATTTTTGACGTTTTACTTTATGTCTAATATATGTAAAAATGATTTCGTATAGTTTTGAATTTCCCTCCATTTCTAATCATGTTGCCTCACATGCAGATTGCGGTTGTGCAGGTCTTGCAATCATCATAGTGATTTTGATTCATTAACTCCTCACTGGATATTAAAGATCAATGAATCCACTGTATCACCGTAAACACAGAAATATCGCAGTTGAATTTCATCAAGTAGACAATGAAATTTCATAAATTAGGTTTTAATGTATATAAATGGTGACATACGATCAGGCTTGGCACGTGATATGCTCCGAAGGATTTCACATTGTTCATAACCTATCGGGATCTGTTTGGGATTTTGGAGAGGAGAGCCTCCGCATTTAGATATGTATAAATGTGAAGCTTCTGTTTGGAGACGTTCGTGTAAGATATATCGATATATGTGTATGATGATATGTATATGTAATTGTCAGGTGATATGTACTTAGATCCGGCTTTGCATCCGGGTTCAATGCTCGGACGGTCACCTGACTTTTGGCAGTTGACAGAGGGGGTCTGGCTTTGCGAATTATCGCTTTGAAAATTAGTCTTCGCGCAGCACTCAACACGGTAGCAATATCTCATGCGTTCAATCGGTGATCAATCCCTTACTCTCGTTACGTATATAATTCTCAACTTTCAAAGTCGTTGCGCTCAATCCTCCGAATCTATTAGCCCGATGCTAGCTACAGTGTCACCAACTCTGGAAAAAAATTTCCCCCAAATATTTCGACGAAATCCCCTGAATTCAAGACATAATTCCCCAAAACCTAAATTCGAAATTGTTTGGGAGTTAGTTTTATTTTTCCAATAGAAAATGCAAAATTTATTTGTATCAGTGATAATATTTATTTTTATTGGAAAAAAATTTTTCCAGTTGTTCGTGTATGTACATATATGTATACAGTGGATCGAAAAAGTATTTGTACACCTAGTTTTTTTGCAATCACTTCTCATGAACACTCGATTCAAGAAACCATAATTGTCCACATCATTACTCTACTTTGAGTACATGTATTTTGAAAATTCAAAAGTTTTCATAATGCGTTAAATGAGAATGATACAAGAAATAAAAAAAATTACATGTCAAAAAAGTATTTGTACACTCATCTCCCGCTACTGATCTTCAAATAGTGTGCGTATATTGTTACGGTACTGATCGCAACATCGACGCTCATTTGTTTCTAACATGCTCGTGTAACTGTACGTCGCAAAACTTCATGCGAAAGGGACAATGCCGGAAACAAGTAAAATATCTGTATCTGTGCGCGGTCGTGTGATTTTCCTTCGAGAACGTGTTGAAAGCTACAGAAAAATTGGGAAAACTTTGAATTTAAACTTCACAACGGTGCAATATATTGTTTGAAAATACGAGGCAACCAGATCAACTGAAAATAGATCACGATCAGGGCGGCCAAAAAAACTAACCATGAGAGAATGTCGTAACATCATTACAGAAGCTAAAAAATATCCATTTATAAGTGCTGAAACATTACGTAATGATATTGCATCAACATCAGGGAAGAATGTGTGCACTCAAATCATAAGAAATGTTCTGCATTCTGCTCAAATATATGGAAGAACAGCGAGAAAAAAACCATTCATCAGCAAAATAAATCAAGAAAAACGTCTCAATTTCGCTGAAACTTACGTGAATAAGCCTGTAGAATTTTGGAAACGGGTTATTTTCTCAGACGAGAGTAAATTCGATGTTTCCGGCTCAGATGGTAAGAAATTTGTCTGGAGAAAACCCAACACTGAACTTCAACCACAAAATCTTATACCGACTGTTGAACACGGCGGTGGGAACGTGATGATATGGGGTTGCATGGCGTACAACGGTGTGGGAAACATTGCGTTTATCGAAGGCACAGTGAATGCTTTGAAGTACATCGAGATATTGCGTAACAATTTACATGACAGTGCAGTCAAAGTGGGCCTAGCTGAGGATTATTACTTCCAGCAAGACAATGATCCGAAGCATACTGCCAAATCCACAAGAGAATGGTTGGTGTATAATGTTCCTAAGCAATTGATCACGCCACCACAGTCCCCTGATATCAATCCGATAGAGAATTTATGGAGTGTGTTGGACAAAAAAGTCAGAATGAGAAAAATATCGAACAAAACTGACTTACAACGAGTGCTTCTGGAAGAATGGACAAAAATATCAAGAGAAATCACCCAGAAATTAGTAGAATCCATGCCTAGAAGACTTCAAGCCATCATCGATTCCAAAGGAATGCATACCAAATATTAATTCTGATATAACCTTTAATTAATTGAAACCTTCACACTATAATTATAAGTGTACGAATACTGTTTTGACATGTAATTTTTTTTATTTCTTGTATCATTCTTATTTCATGCATTTTAAAAACTTTTGGATATTCAAAATACATGTACTCAAAGTAGAGTAATGATGTGGACAATTATGGTTTCCTTCATCGAGTGTTTATGTGAAGTTATTGCAGAAAAACTAGGTGTACAAATACTTTTTTGATCCACTGTACATTGATTTCAAATGTACATTTGTTTTTATTCAGTAGTTTTCATAGATTATATATACTGGTTATATAATTTTAATAATAAGTTAACAAGTTTCTGACACACTTGTTTTCACACAATTTCATGACATATAAAAACGGTTTATATTGAATTTGTTAGGTCAAGTAGTTCATCGAAAATCAAATCACTTTCTTCATCATCTTGGTTTTCAAAATCATACATGTTAACTGTGAATCTTCTCAGCATCTTTTTGGTCAGTACAAACAAAGTACACTTATTATCGTAGTCTCTTAGCAATGAAAATTTCATCATCATTATACTTTGCATTGTTTCTAATGCTAGTTGGTTTCTTAATTCATTTTTCATCACAGCATATATGGAAAATGCTCTCTCAACAGTCGCGTTCGAAATAGGTATTGTTAGCAATGCTGAAGCGAATTTAGCTACAATCTCAAATCTTTTATTGTTACCTGAATCACAATCTTCAAATACTTCTGACCAAAATTAAGCTGTATCATGCGTATTTGTCCACATCTTATTAGATAACATGTTCCATTCTTGAGGAATACAATCTTTAGATCAATACAAATGTTCTCTGTTAAACTGCCCCAGTAACTTGGATATATCAAGTTTCCTTTGGGATGTCGCATTGGAAGGTGTTAAGATAGTCATTGATTTTAATATTGCAATGTGTTCAGGGAGTCGTTCTCGAATTTCAGTGCACAATTCAACTAAAAACTGTTTGCATCGCGTGCGAACATCAGGTAACTCATTTGGTGAGACATTTTTGGCTACTTGGTCAAAATTATACCCAAATGAAATTGATGACACGTGCATCAGATAATCTTGAAACTTGAAACTAACTGAATCATCATCTCTAATTTTTTCCAATTATGATGGAACAACAATCTGTTGTGAAATGCTCTTATACAAGAAAAATATATCGTCTAACAGCTTGAGAATCTCAACATCGTTACTTTGAAAGAATTTATTCAAATTTGTTAACAATTTCAAATTAGAATTTAAAAATACCAAAAATGATTTGATCGCTGAACATAACATTATGTCATATAAATGTTGCGCTGTCAGACATTTTTCTTTATCCTTAGATATTTCAAATAATAATTTTAGCTCATCCCATTGCGATAAAATAGTGGCAGTAGCAGAATATCTAGCAAGCCATCGAGTGCCACTAAGACCTGCAATCTTTTTAGGATTGCCTTTTCCATTATGAATTATATTATAAATTTTTTTATACTTATCTTTACGTTTTGGGCTGTGCGAAAATCAATTGTGAGTCTCTCTGATGAGGTACTCTAGTTGGCGAGGTCATAGTTGCGCTGCATTCTCAACACATAAGTGTAGAGAGTGGCAGATACATTTTATGACGATAATATCTGACGATTCTTCCCTTGTGAGCATTGAAACAGAGTGGTTGACTCCTACGTTCACATTTGCACCATCGACCCCTATACCAACTAAATTTTTTAGTGGAAGTCCATCAGCCTTCTGTTTCAGAGCAGAATAAATGCCGTTGGCCGTAGCATCGGTTATTTGTACAAGACGATAAAAAGTTGTAATAATCTGTTTTTTTTTCCAAGGAAAAATATCGTATCATTATACACAAAACTTTTTCTGTCGAAATATCTGTGCTTTCGTCAAGAATGAGCGAGTGAGGAGATTCTTTGATATCACTTATCAAGTCCTCAAGCATACACGGGCCTGAAATATTTTTTATCAGCATTGCACATTTAGTGAAATTATGCAATTTCATATTATTGAGAACATCGGATTTTGGATCAATTTTCTTCAACAGTTCCGTCAGATGATCCACGGTATTCATTGACGTATGTTCAGCGGTAAACACGGCAATTTGAAGCTCAACGACTTTCGATTTTGAAGTAGGAGGTTCAATAACTTTCAGCGGACGACAAAGTTTCGCTTGTTTATCCATGTCCACAGCATTTTTATGCTTATTCGATACAGCATGCTTTGTCAAATTGTTCTCGTGAGCTACAAGAGTGCCGCGACAATATTTACAAAAAGCTTTTTTGAGGTCACCAGTAAGATCAGGAGATATCCAATCTAAATATAAAATTTTCCAAAATCATTATTGTCAATAAAAAATATTGCCACTTGCAATACTCAACCTAATAGTTGATCACATGAAAATTAGATGAATACGTGTGTACAAACTTGAATTAACACATGATATTTGAGTGATTATCTTAGTTAAAAGATTTCCAACATTAGATTCAGAACAGAAAAATCGTAGAAATAAACAAAATACTAACCTTTTAAATTTTCGTCGCGTTCCCATTGTTTTGAATATTTTTGAAGATATTTCTTTTCTCTTTGATGTTTAAATTCAGAGCTCATGTTTCTTGATCCCCGTATATACTATTACTACAGTATATTTCTGACAGCTTCAAAAATTCGAATCGAATATCTGACAAGTTACTTCAGGTTTAGCATTCGTTCATAAGTAAAGTAAAAATCCACTACATACGGGTATAATAACACCGTATCTATACAGGGTGGGGCATTTAAAGTGTCGCGGGCGTTTTTTCCAAAAATAAAATGAGATACGAGAAAATTTTTCAGACAAAAATTGTAGGGTATCGAGGGGGACATCTGATGGTGGCCTTGGCTTTGACCTCAAATCTCATCTTCAAGGGCATTCTGAGGTCAACTCTTGTTTTTTAAATAGCATCTCATATTTTTTACTGCAGATTTGGATTCTAGGTCAAAAACCAAGAAACTTTTGTCTGAACCATTTTCCTGAAATCCGCAAAGATGGCGCTCTAATCGATATTGTTCCACACTGAATCTGACATTAGAATAACTCGAAAACGAAGGGTCTTGGAGGAGAATGTTTCGGACAAAAGTTGTCTGATTCCAAGGGGGACCCCTTGAACTGAAACGGAGGTGATGGGGTATAACAGACAAAACACAACACATTTCAATCGTCTACATCACTTGGATAATTTTAATGCAGTAGATGCTCAAAATGATGGCCTTTGACTTCAATACACATCTCAAAACGTTTTACAAAAGATTGCTGAACTCATGCTAAAATATCTCCATTGATGCTCGCGCATGCATTGATGATTCGTTGACGCATATTCTCAGGTGTAGTCGGTGCTTGTTGATAAACTGTATCTTTTATGTATCCCCATAAGAAAAAATCTGGAGAATCAAGATCCGGAGAACGGGCAGGCCAATGAACTGGTCCACGACGTCCTATCCATCGTCCAGGATAATCTCTCTCCAATATTTCTCGAGCTGTGACTGCATAATGGGATGGACAACCATCGTGTTGATACCACATATTCAATCGTTCCTGAATAGGTATGTCTTCAAGTAATGTTGGAGGTACTTGATCTAAGAAATGTCTGTACTTCTCTCCATTTAGCGTATCTGCAATGAAGTACGGTCCAATTACTCGAGATCGAAAAATACCACACCAAACATTCACAGCCCATTGTCTTTGATGCTCTACTTGACGTAACCATCTTGGATTTTCTGTCGCCCAGTAATGCATATTATGTCGATTTACTTGACCATGATTGGTGAACGTCGACTCATCAGAAAATAATATGTTGATGAAGTTGTTATTGTGCATTTGCGCTAGACCCCATCGACAAAACTGTACACGATTTTCGAAATCATCACCGTGAAGGTCTTGATGCAAACAAATGTGATACGGATGGAATTTGTGACGTTTCAGTATTCGAAGAACACTTCTTCGAGAAATTCCCGAATGGAGTTCAATTTCACGAGAGCTCACGTGTGGATTATTGGCTACTGCAGCTAGTACATTAACTTCCGCATTTTCTCCGCTAACAGTTCTCATTGGATGTCGTTTTTCCCTTGTAACACTTCTCGTTTCTGAGAATAATTTTGTAATGCGTTGAAAATACCTAATGGATGGCGTTGTTCTTTCAGGAAATCGTTCTGCATACAAGTCATATGCTTGTCTGGGGTTCTTATGCACTTCACCGTAAATGTAGATCATATCGATCTTTTCAGGAACCGTGTATCGGATATCCATGATTTTTAATTTGTCATAAACCAAGTAATAATCAAATGTAACTGACGAACTGACTTTCAAAATCGTGAATTTTCACTGAACCCCGTCGTTTGTTTACATCGCGTGAGCTCTGAATGGTGGTAATGTAGACGATTGAAATGTGTTGTGTATTGACAACTTTTGTACGAAACATTCTTTCGCAAGACCCTTCGTTTTCGAATTATTCGAATGTCAGATTCAAAATGGAACAATATCGATTAGAGCGCCATTTTTGTGGATTACAGGAAAATGGTTCAGACAAAAGTTTCTTGGTTTTTGACCTAGAATCCAAATCTGCAGTAAAAAATATGAGATGCCATTTAAAAAACAAGAGTTGATCTCAGAATGCCCTTGAAGATGAGATTTGAGGTCAAAGCCAAGGCCACCATCGGATGTCCCCCTCGGTACCCTACAACTTTTGTCCGAAAAATTTTCTCGTATCTCACTTTATTTTTGGAAAAAACGCCCGCGACACTTTAAATGCCCCACCCTGTATACATCGGATACCTCTAATGCCAACCTCTACTGATGCTCTGCTCATATTAGCTACTAGTTACTTATATGCAGCGTTGACGAATTGTGAGAGATTATCGAACGGAACTCCCAATAAGAGAACGTGAGGAGTTCGTGTTCGTACGTTAGTAACGCTGTTTATGTGTATTCATTGGGATCTAAGGGCTCGTCCATAAATAACGTGAGACGATTCTGGTGGACCCTCAATAGGCCGAATTCTCTTCGCACCGAATGCTCATTGTTCCGAAAATTTATATTCCGAACGTTGATAGACCGGAAGATCTTTGTGCCGAATTGTGTTTGATTGAATAAGGATACAATTTGTTGTGGATTATACAAGACTGATGGATCTCATCGGTTTCGGCATAATAAACTTTCGGTCTACTGGCGTTCGAAATATAGATTTCCGGTTTAATGAGCATTCGGTGTATTGGGGGCCCACCGACAATTCTATGTTTGCTTCTTTTCCTCGCCAATTTCGAAGTAACTGAAAGTGACGAAGAGGTAAATACTAATTTAAAACTTTATATCCTGTTAACGATCCCATTTTATGAAAACTGAATTTTTTGACATTTCATTGGATATGAAATAATAATCGTATGATAAATTGAAAACCCCTAAAAAATTTCCTTAAAGAAAGGTATCCCCGAAAAAATTCCCTGAAAAAAGTTATTCCCCAGAAAATTCCCAAAGTCAACAAAAAATCCCTAAATTTAGTGGAAAATCCAGTGGTTGGCAACACTGGCTAGCTAGCTCCTTCTGAGAAGCTTCTCGGGGATTCTTTGATCTCTTCTTCCGTGAAGCGTGTTATTTTCTTGAGTGCACGGTTCTCATAGTTCTTTCGATTGCTACGTGCTGTTCGTGCTTCGCAAAGTGCTCGTGCGATAGGAATATCCTCAGTTTAAGTAGTAACTCATTAGTTTGTAATCGAGTGGGAATGACGTTTGAACGGTCGTGGAAATCCTTTAATGCTCTAGAGTCTGAAGCTTTTCTGTGAAGAACGATATGTTCGTCTCTGAGTGAGTGTGCCTCTCGAGCGTTTGCTCACAAGAACGTCGATTCTTTTGTATCGTTATAATCAACGACATATTTGAATTGTATCTTAGTTCTGAGCAACGTTGTAACTGCTACTCTTTTTCCTCAATCAGGCGGCTGCCGTGCAGCTCTGTCTGGGCAATCATTAGGGGTTTGTTTTCATTAAAGTTTTTTTATTGATTAATTTTGATGTGGGTTTTTTAGATCGATTGATCTACTTCGATTCCTCCAAGAGATCGCACAGTGGGGCCAAATGCCAAAAAGCTGGACAAAACTATAAGGGGCTCTTAAATTCGCTTGCGACTTCGTACTCGGGAAGTTTATGGGGTCACTGATTACGAATCCGTTGTCAAAATTTTGAAATTCAGAATGGCGGATCCAATATGGTGGACAAAAATTAAGAAAGTCATCGCATTTTCTTCAAACTCGGTACTCAGGGGTTTCTGTGGTCGCTGATTACAAATCCACGGTCTGAAATTCAGAATTAAAAATAACGGACCCAATATAGCGGACGAAAATTGTGAAAATCATCGGATTCCCTTCAAACTCGGTACCCAGGGGTTTTCGGGATCGCTGATCACGAATCCGTTGTCAGAATTCTGAAATTCAGGATGGCGGATGCCAAAAATCAAAACTTCATTCATAACTTAATATTAAACAAGAACTAAACGGCCCATTTTGTTGTTCCTATTACGATCATTATTATTATTATTTCCAACATTGAATCATTATTAATATAATTATCGAATGATATTAACACACCAAATGTGTTGAATCGAAAGATATATACATTCACAATATATACAATAATATAAAAAACTGAAATCGTAATGGTTTTTACTTTTGCCACACTTTTTTTACTCAGATCAGTCTTCTTCTTCACTCTCAGAGGAAGATAATGGGAAAGTTACGTTGTCTTTATCAAGTATATCCGGAGTTTTGATCAGGCTTAACACGTCTCTAGGGAGAAACTTTAGTTTTTTCTTGGGCAACTGTCTTTTACTCGATAACATTGGATCAGAACTCAAAAGGAACCATTTAACAATGTCTTCATTCGTTTTTTCTCTACTGCATTCCCTGGAGTGATGCTCTCGGTACCTTTGGAAATGAATGTTGTTAAGATATTTGAATATAATTATGTTTTCATCGACACCGTTGAAGCTTTTGATCTCAACATGACAAGCAAAATCAAGGAAAAACAAAAAGCAGCTGCACTTTGGCGTCATCAGTATAAAGTTTTGAATAAATCCTCTAATTCATAAGTTTACTTGATTCTCAAAATTGTTTTCTAGTCTATGAATTTATGTTTCCAGAGGATGAACAATGTGGCTTATCAATAAAAAAAAGTATATGAATATTCCTAATTCCCCGAATTCCTTACCAGAACAAAACAATCTTCGCGAACATATATTCTCGTGGTTACCATAAATATATAGTTTGCCTAGTAGTCAAAAACGTATTGTGCAATGTATCAAACTGATTGCAGTACTTGAGAAGTCAAATTTTTCCCTTCAAAGTGTCGAGTCCACTGTGACAAATATAGACTATTATTAAGTGATATACATCATTTTCACCTTTTAAAATCTTTGTCACGAGCCTCTTGTGCTTCCTCAGTCAATTGGCCTATAGGTAGAAGAGCAGATGCAATGATTTCAGGTCCGTGGATCAAAAACTTGTGCATCGTAGGTGACATTGGGTACCACGGATATTTTGTCGCGTAGTAGCGTGCCGTGTCTAGAGCGTAACTCCGAAACTTTTCAACGTCTATTTCATGGCCACTTGAAACGGTAGCTAATACTACATGAAGTCGTTGTATTAGGTTGACATCCACCCCTGCGATTTCGGCAGAAACTTCGGGTTGTGCGACAAATCGCCTAGCGGTATTCCCATCATTTGAGTTCCCAAACCCTGGCTTAGGAACATCGACAATGAGGCCACATTTTTCTTCAAAACTTTTCTGTACAACCTTTTTTCGTTCTTCCACCAAAGCTTTATCTTGTTTTCGTGCTTGCCACTTCTGAATAGGTAGCTTATAAGACAAATGCAGGAGGCCCTCAAAAAATCGTATCCAGCCGTGTAGACAAGACAAACCAAACTGGAGGTTTTCGGTTTTGACCGGCCTGGATACTATATCATCAATTTTGTTGAATTCCTTAGATGTGGCACTACATATATAGCACTTCTGGGTATAGGTTGTCTCAGTTATGGCATTGCATACCTTCCCGTCCACTATAGAAAAAATCATCTCATGTTTCACTGAAACATGTTTTTCATCAGTTCTGAAAGAAGTAGCCCTCAGATTTTCTATTTCATTATCAACCCGTAGCTTCTCTGCAACTGAAACTTCAGTTGATTCTTTCACAAACTCTATTTTGATTGGCATACAAAATCTGGTTGATGATGGCCTTGGATTCTGCCAAATTATTTTTGAATTGCAGTGTAGGCGGAGAGGCATAAGTGAAGTAATGAACACAGCGGAATCACTAGCTTCCGAACTTTGATATGCTTGTTTGTATGAGGAGTGGCCAGAGCTCCCATCAAACCCCCATTTGGAAATAAGTACCAGGTTTTGTAACTCTTCATCAGATAAAGTTGACAAAACCGAATTCTGTAGCTTCAAAATACGTGTAGCTGTGTGATCAAGAAGTGCTTGTAGTTGCACAACAGCGCAGGTTCCTGTTATTTGAATAAATTCCTTGTCAGGGAAACACATGCGTTTGGCCAGTTGAATTTTTTTATAAGGTGGAAATTTCTGCGGATCAGCTTCACGCAATAAGCAGTACTGATGTTTTGAGAGCTCGGCATCTACTAGGAGAGCTAGAGCATCTTCATCATTCAACATCTTTGGCTCATTTCGCTTGAAAGTTTGATAACCTTTCATATACATTTTGGCAAGCTCAGGATCAGAAGATGTAACATCCTTTACAATTTTTGCGGCTTCGATCTGTCCAGACGCTCTCAAACACATTTGTGTGGCGTAAGACAGCTCTGAGATAGGAGTATTTACTCTGATATTCTCTGTTTTCCTACGTTTCGTTCTTTCTGAACATTCGTTGAATTCAACAAGAGGTCTTCCCACTTGCGTGTGAACAGTTACAGAATGGGGATTCCTGAAAGTACAAAACACTACCTTGTTTTAACCATTCTTCATTATTTTGATGAAATCGTTCTTCGGTCCTTTGAGAAGATTCCCATCTCTTTTTGAATACACATTTGAAAGTAGATAAAAGGTTAGAGATCTCTGTAGTTTTGTTATCCGGACAACACGTTATCTCGATGATTTCTCCTTGAAGGAAAGTGAACTTTTCATCCAACGTAGGTAGAGGACTGCTGCTTAAAATATTGTACATCTCTCTCCGAGTCACAGATATTGAATCATCTTTGAAATCTACAAACGTTGTAGAATTCGATAAAATTCGCTACAGAAACCCCATGTGTTTCTAAAAATTTTCCTAATTTTCTTGGGTTGGATTCAACCCTCTTAAGCTAATTTTTTTTTCAGTCAACTGTTCAAATTAAACTACTAAGAAAATATAGGTTGTTGAAACACTCACCTATGGCAGCGGAATCCATCTCATTTGGAATTGTATGTTAACATTGAATGATTTTAAAAAACGAAAAATATTCACCAAGCTCCAAACTTGCACGCGGAAAAAAGTTTACGGTAACGATTACTAGCAAGAGTAAGAATTCGGTGACAGCTATTGCACAATTGTGATAAGCACCATTTGAAATCAGACCGATTACAACCAACTATTCACGTTGCCATGGAAACGATAGGTTAACATAAGAACGATCACCAAATCGCGAGTCATGATTCAGTTCACGAAAAGAAAAGAGATATCAATACTTGAATAACATTTGTAAACATTTAGGAAAATGACGGTTACTTTAGGGAAAAGGAGCATCGCTGAAGAATGTTAGCAGTGAAGTTACCAAAAATTCGTAGTAATAATACTAAATGTTGGTAGTTTTATTGTCATTTCCCATAGTGAATTCATCAACTCATAGTAAATTCACTACGAATATTCTCCAGCAATACTGTTTTTCTCTCAATGGTCCATCATCTTCCTAAATATCAATGATTTCTGGCTTCTGTGTACCCTAAGCCCGCGATGAGAAGAAAAACGAATGGTAATCAATCTCATACAGTTTTCCTCGTGCAGCAAATGTACACTGGAAATAAAACACATACTAACGTTGAGATAAAATTCAAAGCGAATCTACTGAATTCTGAGTTTTGTGTCCACCATATTAGATACGCTATCTTTGATTCTTGGAATTTGACAACTGATTCGTAATCAATGACCCCACAAAACCCTGGATACCGAGTTTGAAGGAAATCTGATGATTTTTTCAATTTTTTCCTGCCAAACTGGATCCGCCATTCTGAATTCCGGAATTCAGACACCGGATTCGGAATCAGCGACTTTAAAAACCTCAGGGTACCGAGTTCGAAGGCAATCCGATGATTTTTTCAATTTTAATCCGCCATATTGGATCCGCCATTTTGAATTTTGAAATTCAAACAACGGATTCGTAATCAGCGCCCTCAGAAACCCCTGGGTAACGAATTTGAAGAAAATCCGATGATTTCTCTCAATTTTCGTCCGCCATATTGGATCCGCCATTTTGAATTCCGAAATGAAGACAACGGATTCATAATCAGCGACCCCAAAAACTTCTGCATATCAAGTTTCAGACGGATCTAAGGACTCCTCATCACTCCGTCTAATTTTTTGTGATTTCCTGCACAAAAACATGGCGGAATTGCTTAGGGGCAGACATGGGCAGCCGTTTTCTTCTCTGATGTTTGGGTAAGAGTCCCATCTACCACCTCCAATAAGTTAAACGACGTAATTTTGCGTAATTCTCTACTATTCCTTCAAAAACCAAACACATTTTCTCATTTATAGATATAGAAATTACATCCAATCATTGCTCTGTCAGTATTTTCCACTCATCAAATTGATATTCTCTTAATTTTTAGTGTATTCTACATAGTTTCAGTAATAGACTCCAATTTGAAAAAGTTAAATCGGTTCATTTTTCGAGACACAGCGTCTTTTTGAACATGCTCGTTATTTTACTGTCTTTCAATCACGCGGATTATACTCCAAGGAGGGTATTTTGCAACTGGTACACAAGGGCAGGGGGAGGGGATCAGATCTTCTTATATCAGAATTCCAATACTTGGGACATCACCTTACTCATCCCAAGGGTCAAACATCCCCAACTACAAACTTCATTTTTGGGGTTTTGGCCAGCTTTTTGGCATTTGGCCCCACTGTGGATCGTTTTCTCAATCACATAGTTCGGAACCTCTCTGAGATCTGAATTCTGGACTCGCCCTAATGGGAAAGTCCGATGAAAACCCAACAAAATCCTGAAAATGATTGCTCATCGTGAGATTATCCATATGGTTCATTATCGGATAGGAACCCAACGAAGAATATCATTGGTATGGCATCGGTGAGAAATGCAAAACTTGTCAGGATTTGGTATCAGGAACACATCGGGTTTTCATCTGTGTTATCGGGACAGACCAGAGAATTTGGTATCGGGAACACATTGTTTTTTCATCTGTACTATCGGGACAGATCGGGTGATTTGATATCGGGAACAGATCGGTTTACCATCTGTAGTATCGGGACAGATCGGGTAATTCGATATCGGGAACACATCGGTTCTTCATCTGTACTATCGGGGCAGATCGGGTGATTTGGAATCGGGAACATATCGGTTTTTGGTCTGTACTATCGGGACAGATCGGGTGATTTGGTATCGGGAACACATCGGTTTTTCATCTGTACTATCGGGGCAGATAGGATGATTTGGTATCGGCAATAGAGGTCAGAATGCAGGATCTTCGGAACAATTATTGAGGACATATTGGGGTCACAGCGATGACTTGTCAATGATCTCTAGATCGCATCGGAATGGTGTTAGGACTGTTGGGAGGATATCCAGACAAAGTTGGATTCTTAACGGATGTGTTGGAGAAATACCTGGGGGTGGATCCTCAGGTTTATTTATCGGTTACATGTCCGGAGAACATTGTATCCTTGTTGGCTCAATCGCCGATGCATTGGAGAGGGATCAGAACCGCCGGAGAGCTACCCGAAATGTGTTGGGAATTAGTGGGATGTGTTGGATAGAGGCCAGGATACGGCAGCTTCGGCAGAATTATTGGGTGACTATCGGGATCTCATCGATGAATTGTTGATGTTCTCTAGAATGCATCGGAACACTGTTGAAACTGTCAGTAGAATATCTAGACAATGTTGGGTTCTCAACGGATATGTTGGATCCGTCCCTAGAGGCGGATCCTTGGGTCCGTTTATCGGTTACATGTCGGGAAAGCATTGTATTCTTGTTCGCTCAATAATGATTGCATCCGAAGAGTATCAGAACCACCCGGAATCTATTCGGACTGTGTTGGGAATTCGTCGGATATGTTGCATGGAGCTCAGGATGAAAGATCTTCGGAACAATGATCGGGAACATATTGGGATCACAGCGATGACTTGTCAATGTTTCCTCGATTGCATTGGAATAGTCTTGGACATGTGGGAAGAATATCGAGACAAAGTCGGATCCTTAACGGATATGTTGGAGAAATATCTGGGGGTGGATCCTCAGGTCTATTCATCGGTTACATGTCGGGAGAACATTGGCTCAATCGCAGATGCATTGGAGAAGTATCAGAACCGCCGGAGAGCTACCCGAAATGTGTTGGGAATTAGTCGGATGTGTTGGATAGAGGCCAGGATGCAGGAGCTTCGGCAGAATTATTGGGGACCTATCGGGATCTCATCGATGAATTGTTGACCTTCTCTAGAACGCATCGGAACAGTGTTGAAACTGTCAGCAGAATATCTAGACAATGTTGGATTCTCAACGGATATGTTGGAGCCGTCCCCAGAGCCGGATCCTCGGGTCCGGTCATCGTTTATATCTCGGGAAAGCATTGTATTCTTTTTCGCTCAATCCTAAATGCATCCGAAAAGTATCAGAACCGCCCGGAATCTATTCGAACTGTGTTGGGAATTCGTCGGATATGTTGCATAGAGCTCGGGATTCAGGATCTTCTGAACAATTATCTAGGACATATTGGGATCACAGCGATGACTTGTCAATGTTCTCTGGATGGCATCGGAATAGTGTTGGGGCTGTTGAGAGAATATACAGACAAAGTTGGGTTCTTAACGGATATGTTGGAGAAATACCTGGGGGTGGACCCCCAGGTTCATTTATCAGTCACATGTCGGGAGAACATTGTATCCTTGTTAGCTCAATCGGAAATGCTTCGGAGAAGTATCAGAACCGCCGGAGGGCTACCAGAAATGTGTTAGGAATTAGTCGGATATGTTGCATAGAGGCCAGGATGCAGGAGCTTCGGCAGAATTATTGGGGACCTATCGGGATCTCATCGATGAATTGTCGATGTTCTCTAGAACGCATCGAAACAGTGTTGAAACTGTCAGCCGAATATCCAGACAATGTTGGATTCTCAACGGATATGTTGCAGCCGTCCCTAGAGACGGATCCTCAGGTCCGTTTATCGGTTAGATTTCGGGAAAGCATTGTATTCCTGTCCGCTCAATCCTAAATGCATCCGAAAAGTATCAGAACCGCCCGGAATCTATTCGAACTGTGTTGTGAATCCGTCGGATATGTTGCATGGAGCTCAGGATGCAGGATCTTCGGAACAATCATCGGGGACATATTGGGATCACAGCGATGACTTGTCAATATTCTCTAGATCGCATCGGAATAGTGTTGGGACTGTTGGGAGAATATCCAGACGAATATCCGGCCACCCCCCGCCCCATGTCCTTTGTTACACGTCGATTGAAGAAGGAAGAAGAATTTGTCGCTACGCTTCTGCTAGTTATTTGAACTAACTTATCATTTCGTGAGCGCATATGTACCCACTTGATCAATTGTTACAACTCTTTTTTTCCGTGCACAATGTTGCCAAACTTTGCCCGAATCCATCCCTACCTTCAGCATCTCTACCTCCTGTGTTCCCACACATAAGTATTGTATTTATATGAGTATATATTTCCTCTCAAGCACAAGAGCACACAGTAAAAAATTTTTCGCCATTATGTGAAGTATTCAAATTTGTGTGTAGAATATTCAACATTCTTAAGTGTTGATTCAACACAATCGTTGTGGTAACACAACCATTGTTGTTGAGTCCGTTTGTGTTAACACAACGACTGTTACAAATGTTAACACTTCACACAATGACGAAGAAGTTTCTACTGTGCACTGATTCTGATGATATCTGGAGACGATTGACATTTCTCCAATTCATATCCTCCGAATTACAGAATCGTCGAAAATGAGGGCTGCCGCTGCGAACAAATTCTGAAGACATATCACATTGTACTCGCGACATTATACACTTCCATCAGCTAATAGTACTAGGTTTGGTCAATGGAATAACTTTTGTCACCATTACTGAAGCGTCGCAGACTCTCAGTTCTCTTCTCTCACCTCTGCAAACCACGAGTATTTTGAGGTCAATACGACCAAAAAGTGAGATCATACGTTCCTAGTTCACTTCGTCTTCCACAGATATTTCACTCATACTTTGCAATGTCGATAGGATGAGAGGCACAATCTACAGCACAATGCATTCAAATTGTGTGAATTACTCAATTCGCTGGAGCCGGCACTTTTATTCTGCGGGAGATCGTCACAACATAACACACACACGAAACAAGACGCCACCTAGATAAACTAAGATGGCCGACATCCAATTTGAGTACCTAAGTCTCCTGGACGCATTCACGATACAACCGACAAAACCCAACTTCTCGAAAGATATCGGAATCCCTATGGTTCCCCAAATCGAATCTGATGTTCCCATCTGGTCTATGTGCTAGCTTGGAAGTAACGAAACCCCATAAAATTTTTTTGATTCATTGAAGTTTCCTTTAAGTAACTCCAATACTCATCAGATCTGAGTGTTACTCTATTATTCAAATTCCTTTCTCCCAACATAATTCCGATAATCCCGACACTTGACCACCTCACTTTATTCATGATTATTTCCCAAATAATATAAGAGGAATACAACATGTTTCCGGAACAGCAAATAGTGCTCAATCCCCACCGGATGATATCCCGATACTTTCCTTACAGTTACAGGATGTGTATAATATTGAGACAAGTTCCAACAACTCTGAGAATTAATCAACATGTACCCGTTTGTAACTCCATATTGATTCCGATATGGCTGATAAGGTTACAATGCTTATTTGCATAGTTGAAATTTTATTCCGAAGTGAAACCAACAAAAATCACATCGCTTCCCGACTCAGTATTCAACTCATATATTTATCCATTACAACCCAATAATCCCAACATTTGTACACCATCTTTCCAATCTAACATCCAGCACTGTGAGACTTTGAGCGGACAATAATCCAACGTTCCTCGAACACGTATTTAACCCCGACATGAGTCCGACCATTTTCGTAGATTCCCCTGAAACGGATTTCGGATCACTGAAATCAGTTTTCAATATCACGATATAAGCACAACAAGTACAGGAAATGCTTCTGATATTATTGAAGAGTTTCCAACAAATCCCGATAGAATACCGAAAAAAAATTTGTCGGGTTTTCCCATAAGGGCGAATACGTAGTAAGGATGAAATATTTCATTTCTTTTTCTATTTATTTCAAACGAGCCATCTACAATATCACACAATACGCATGCGAATCACATTGCTTCCAACAGTTCCAACGATCAAAATCAAGTTCGGTTCAACCTTGATCGATATGATCGATTGTGAAATGTCAGAGTATCATCTCGAATCGCGATATTTTATCGCATGTCCCTTCAGTATATAGGAATATCGCTCGGTAGAGTATCATAATACCGAATGTGTCATAGTACCGAATGTTCATATTCCCGAATGCTCATAGTACCGAATGATCATAAGACTGAATGTGCATAGTCCCGAATAAAAGAATATAAATTTTGAAATGAATCCAAAAATTCGCCACTTCCGTCATAAAAAATGATTCGTTTACGCATATCATGTGGGAACGATCAATTTTTTATGACAGAAATGGTTCATTTTTTTATTTATTTTGAAATTGATATTTTTTTATTCGGGACTATGCACATTCGGTCTTATGAGCATTCGGGAATATGAACATTCGGTACTATGCCACATTCGGTATTATGCATATTCGGTATTATGATACTCTACCATATTGCTCTGTGCAACACTCCTTTGGCCCAAGTAGAAGTACTGTACAGAGCGATATCTTCATTATCATGAAGTCTTTGCCTGCAGTTTGTTATACACGACTTGACTGCTGCCACGTCGCTAATATTACTCCAAGGGGGGACATACCAGTACTCACGGAATGCAAGAGCTGACGTCCTCCACTTTCCCCTTAATTCAGGTCTGATCTCTACTCACCCTTTGTTCATTCATCAATCGCAACAATGGAAAGTTCATCACTCCTGTGAAATCATTGACTCTCATCTTGTAAGGTGTTTTTCGGTACCCATAACCTGTCAGGTGCGGTCTTTGGAGTCTTGAGTTCATCCCTTCAAGCGATCACAAAAAATCATAGAAAATTCATGCTACCCCTCAAAACATTTTTTTCACATATAAAAAGCGATACTACTCAAAATAGAATGTCTCCATATTCATTCTTCAGAATGAATGGAGCAATTGAGAAGGGAAGTAGTGTTTTACTCGAAAATTCATACCTCAAAGAAAAATCAAGATATCGTAATGTGCGACCCAGCAAATTGCACTTTAATAGTGCGGCTTTGGGGGAAAAATAACGCCGTTTCATGAGTTCAGAGCTGGATGCTGAAGTTTGGACAGGGACAAAGTCAGAAAATTATTAGGTATTCACATATTTTATTACAAAAAATTATTTACACATTTATTTGAATATTTATTCATTTATTCCCCTTTTATTATTCATTATCAATTGGATTATCCATTTATTCATTCATTAATTTATAATAATTATTTGATTATTCCCAAATCATTAATTCATTCATTATTCACTTATTTATTTATTTATTCATTATTCATTATTTCATACCTTCAGACACGTGGAGAGCACAAGAAAATTCTTCATTAACTCACATACTCGGGCCACGCAATCTGTCAAGTGTAGTCTTTCGAGTCCTGTCCGAAATTCGTTTCATCCTCACGACTGCTGAAGTCAGTGATCCCTGAATGCGGGAGCTGGCGGCCCCCACCACGCGGTCGGTGGGACACTAACACTGTCTCACCGCGCGTTCATATGAGAAAGAAAGCAAGTCTAGAATATAGACTTTCTCTGTTCACATGGACACGCGATGAAACAGTATTAGTGTACCACCGACCGCGTGGTGGGGGCCACCAGCTCCCGCATTCTGGGATCACTGGCTCAAGTGGTACGTAAACCTTAATGCTTTGGCGTCGATCAATACTTTTCTCACGTGTTGGGAGACTTGTGCTCCGACATCTTCTCAACCAGTTACGAACGTAAACGATGTTCGCCCGGACTTCAAAGACCCCACCTTACAGATTAAGGATTAAATGGCGTTTTGGTGCAATTGCATAATTCCTTCGACTCATGATGACAAATCACTAGTGTTGCCACGATACGAGCTAATACGAGTTTTGAGCATGAGCACGGCTTGGCTTTTGTTTTTGACAAATAGGCTGGGCTCGCGAATCGGATCGATAGATTCACTGCTCGGATCGAAGCTCGGATTGGCTCGAAGATCGTCGAGCTAGATCGAAGATCTCACGATCCTACTTCGTTCAAAACAAACGCGAATAAAAAGTTCTTGCATTCAGGAGCATGAAGACATTTAACATTTTCACATCTTCGCTGTTCGAAATTGATTTATTTCATATAAACTACATAAATGATAATCAAAAAATGTCTAAACAATATAAAACACAATAAACTTATGTAAACAAAGTAAGTTAATTTCCCGAAACAAACACATCAACTCAAAAAATAGTTTTTCCTTTGGGTGTATTCAAACTTTTGGCCTGTACTGTATTTCTGAAGGTCTTGGAATTTGAGTATAGAACAACGTTTTCTCAAAATTTTTATGACTTGGCAAATCAAATTTCATAAATGTTAGTTATAAAAACTCCATGAATGCATCTTCCAATGAATAAATAGATAAATATATCATTGAATCTATCTTCAGAGGATTGGCGATGGAGAAAAATCCACTTTATAAACATATTTTCTTAATATCGACTCTGCTATCAATTAAACATTAAACACAATATTGTTTCATAAACCCCAATTCTGACAAATGAAATTTCATGAGATTTGATCAGAACATTGACCAAGATTCAATGAGATTTTGCGAGATTCAGTGAGATTTGGCGAGAATCAATGGTTTTTCTTAACCAGGGTCCTTCGTCTGATAGGAAATTTTCTCAGTAACGATCTAGCTCGTCGATCTCATAGTTCTGGCTTAGCTCGAGACTCGGATCGACTGAAATTTTTTCAACTCAGCTCGAAGATCGGATCGTTTGAACTTATTGAGATCGGCTCGAAATTTCGAGCCGATCCGAGACGATCTTCGATCCGAATCGAAGATCGTGGCAACACTACAAATCACTCGATCTATTGCAGAAGATCAGCATGCTTCAATAAGAGTGTGCATAAATAAGTGAAACGCGGTTTGAATTTGATGATCTCTTCGTTTCCATATTTTTTTCTTGTGAACAAATCACCGCGTCTAACTTCATATATCTCATATATTCATAAGTATAATACAGTCGTACTATATCATAATAAGGCTGTATCTACAAATTCAATTATAATGGAATAACATCGGTATACGATACTCATCGTAACTCATCAAATTCATCGTAAATCTCAACGTATTAAGTACATGAAAATTTTTTTACAGAGTAAATCTATGCGTTTTTTGTTTTTATTCTTGCATCTTATCATTGGTTAATTGCGAAGAGAATTGTGATGATCATAATTAAGAGAGTGTTATACAAGATTTAAATTTGAGCGATTGAATCACAAGCATTATCGTTATGAGGAATCGATTGATTCATCTCGCTCATGACTGATTGAGCCCAAAATGCGATTCAAAACTCGTTGAGTTCTGTCCATTTTTGTGTTATTATATCTTGTTATGTAACAATATTGCACATATGATTCGAGCGTGAGGGAAACTCGCAAAGCGGTTTGAAGAGAATAGATTTGCTTTCATACGGATTCATCGCGAGTTTGTTTTCAAATTCTCTTGAAGTCTACAATCAGTTACATAATCCCGCAAAATATATATATATATATATATACAGGGTGGTCCATTTGAAGTGATATAGTCAAATATCTCGGAAACTAGTGGAGATGGAAAAACATGGTCCAGATAAAAAGTTGAGGGTTCCAAGGGGGAAGTATGATGCTCACCTTGAAAAATCCCTCAGAGGTCATTTTGAAGGTCATTTAGGGGTCAAAATGATTTTTTAAAATGGGACTCCCATTTTTTTTATCATGGCATGGGAAAGCTGGTTTTAAATCCTTAAATACGAAACACTGGTCATGGACCCCTTTACGCCCATTGGGGTGCGAGGTATAGACCGTCGAAGTTATTGATGAACTACTCTTAGCGCTACCCAGGAACAACGACGTGGACGTGGTAGTTCTCTGTTCCCTCCGGAGTGCTAGATGATTGTGAGTCCCCTTGCTTCTCACATGTGGGGTTCCAAAATTTGGAAGTTTTTTTGTAAATGAGGGAGGACATGATCGATCGCATCCACACTGTTTGTGCCAACATACCAGGATCATGTATCCAGGCAGAGGGGGGTAACTTCGAGCAATTATTGTAACAGCATCAAGCGACCCTCATGTGAGAGGCAAGGGGACTCACGATAATCAAGCACTCCGGAGGGAACAGAGAACTACCACGTCCACGTCGTTGTTCCTGGGTAGCGCTAAGAGTAGTTCATCAATAACTTCGACGGTCCACACCTTGCACCCCAATGGGCGGAAAGGGGTCCATGAACAGTGTTTCGTGAAGGGTTTGAAACCAGCTTTTCAATGCTATGATAAAAAAATGGAAGTCTCATTTAAAAAAACCATCTCGATCCCTAAATGACCTTCAAAATGACCTCTGAGGGAGTTTTCAAGGTCAGCATCATACTTTCCCCTTGAAACCCTGAACTTTTTGCTCCGAACGTTTTTCTCCATCTCCATTAGTTTCTGAGATATTTGACTATATCACTTCAAATGGACCACCCTGTATACATACATATATATATATATATATATATATATGTCTGTGTTTTCGTATTCAAAATGTATCAGTCAATGGGTGCTTCCGATCGTCTCAGGAACTTGCTCCGGATCAATTTTTCAACCAATCAGAAATTTTTGAAAATATTGTCCAATTTTTGAATTGGTTGAAAAATTGATCGGGAGCAAGCTCCTTAAACGATCGGAGGCATCCAATAATATTTTTCCTCACGCTCTTCTATGATGTACCAACAAAATTAAGCTTGCTCGCATTACACAAGAGAGCTATTCTCCTCAACTATATTAATGTTCTTATTGTTTCATCAATAACAAGAATTTATCATCATCGCGAGTGAGATATTGCATAACAGTAAGTGATTCCACTATTCTCCAAAATGAAGAACTACAATGTTTTTCCCATTATTCATAGCAATTCATGTATGTCATTGAATGTACGCCTTCCATTCAAAATATCCAAAAAGCATAGAGTACGATTTCTTGATGAATAACGAATCTTTGTCGTTTAATAATTATTTCGAAGCTTTTTTGAATTGTGAATCTCATTCGTAAGAACTTGAACATTTATGAAACAAGTTACGGATCTGCTTCTTATCTCAGTTCATGGTACCAGAGCACTCATGAGTTAAATGAAGCAACTTTGTTGAAAACTCTGACTTAGATCAATAGGCTTCTGAACGATCATCATCTGTAATGATGTTAGAATTAATTTCGATTAATATATCTAAGTGTATACTTCTATACTCTAAACACGCATACATTGAGATACATCGAATGAATGTTTTATTCGTCTTCTGCTCGTAGTTTACTGAATTTTCTAAAATTCAACAAATAATCAATCAATAATTACTATATATCTTCACACAGACTCCCGAATCTGGGGCAGTGTCAGTTTCACGAAGTCTGCGAGCTTACAATAACTTGGGTTGCATTTTAAATTTCAGGTAACATACTTTTCCATTTATACAAAATGCGATCAACACGAATTTTATTCGGTCCCTCTTAAGATTCAATTTATGTTAGAATTATATAATTTTTTGAACTTTAACACTTGTGTACTTTCAGATTGACATAAGCAATATTCTACACATAGGTAATAGGAGACACTATTCTACCATTGAGTAATAATAGTATAGGAATAGTAGTAGATGTATACATGATTGATGTTCTCATTATTATCCAACAACTTTGATAACAATTATTATACTTAATGATTATCGATATCGAATCCCTTAATTCTATCATTTATATGGTAACAAAGATGTATTGATGCCAATGACATTCGTATTCTCCACAGTCCTTCATCTGTGTTATCATTTCTTCTTTGTACGTATCAAAATATTCAAGAACATATGCACTGTGTGTATGAAAATCATACTTGAATATCAATAACAAAATACCTTTCAATATTGAAGTGTACCGAGTGTGTGATCGAAGGAAGCGATTGAAAGCGGCTCACATTCAATTGGCGTCCTAAGAGCACAACCCTTTTCTATTCACTTCTTCGCAATATAGTAATCAATTTTCCTGCTGTATTCATGTTATGATATTCAATCCAAAAGTAGAAGTACATCTCATATTATATTCCATTCTCATTCCCAAATATTTTATTATCAGATGCAATGCGATTACTTTAAGATGTACCCTTGATGAGATGACAAATAACAGTGAATTATGAATTATTAGGCCATAACTTTAATATCTTTCTTTTTTCTTACTAAATGAGTTTCTAACATTGGATTTGATATTATTTCCTTGAAGCTTGTTTGATATTAACTGGACACGAAAAATGAATCATAATTCATTTTCTTATTTTTATTCAACCTACAGATAATCTCTACAATCAGTTGATCAATTGATGGGTCTGGACAAAACGTTTGTATTTTTATATGTACGTTTGTATGTGTATAAATGCATACTAATTTCAAAGTCGAGACAAGCTTAATTTCGTTCCATCAATCAGAATTCAGTCGCAGTGCAATGACATTCTATACCTCATGCTTTGACATGAAATTAAGATTTTTTTGTGAATTTATTAATATAATACGTGAATGAATGATCACAGTGTCATAAATCTAATAAAAATGAGACACAGTTTGGGCATTTGTCAAACTTGGCTGTAATTTTGAAAGAGAGAATAGAAATTGAATCATTCAAGTGTGAAATACAAGATGACGGTTATTTGATACTGACACATTACAAATAACCTAAGGTTGCATAGGTTTTTACATAAGGTGCATCCACTCTGCAGTTTTCCCTGGAACAAACAACAGAATCGAAATTAGCAATCAAGTTATCTCGATCATCGTAGTTTGTGAAAATTTCTGAGGATATAATTTATACCATGTATACCCTAGCAAATATAATTTCATAAAAATTTTATTGTAATCATAGTGATGTGCTTGTGATTTGGTTTATATACTACAATCATTGAACATGTTCACTTCAGTTCAGATTTTAATTTCCACTGAAAATATAGTGAACGAAACTCGCATCAGCGCAATCAAATTTTGTCTGTTTCCACTGTCGTCGAAATTAATGGAAAAAAATCTATGTTGTGTGAATATACACTCTTTGAAAAATTAGTACAAAACATAACAGGGATAAGAAATCTTTGACGTATCAGGGTTACAAAATTGCATATCATCTGAGCATATGTGGCTGTATCTATTAATATCGTTGATACAAAATTGATGATAATTTGTCACACGGAATTTTATGTTACAGCTCGTTATGAGAGTCAATATTATTTTCAACATAAGATTTTGTGTTATTTTCAATAGTGTAGCGGATTGTTTGCCGTTTCCACGCATTATGAGTCCGTCACTGTTATTTCATTTGTAATACTGTAGGGGAATTTTCAAATGAAACCCATAGTCTCAGATTTCACTGGTATTTTATCTATTTGCTGCTTTCACCATCTATGTAAAATTTAATTCCAATATCTCTAATATTTTCCGAAAAGGAAAATAATAAAGTTTATTGAAAACTGTCATGAGTGAAGTTTTCAAGCCACTCAATCCAAGTGTACCAATTTTCAAGATTTCGGAATGAACCACCGAGTATTCCACATCGACGTGGATTTCAAAACATATCTGAATCGACCAACACATTTGGTTTGGAATTACTCAGAGTTCTAGTGTGTGAAATGGATCAACCTAATTTCTGTCCCGTTTTCCTTTATACATGTTTTCAAGATCAAGATGTTTTTCCTTAGAATTCACAAACCACTACAAATGCATTTTTGACAAACTAAGTTACAATATCTCAAAAATTGTACTCATACCATTGGAATCGGCAAATGCAGTTGGTAGCTGTTATTGATTTCACATCTTTTTTTGAACAGTTTTTTGGTATATTTGCCACTTCAAATAGAATTTTAGACAGAGTGAAGTTTTTTTCCCAAGAATTTTTTATTGATTGTTATTGTGACAGATTTACATTTTTTCATGGATAGAATTATCCTTGAGGATAAACTTCGAAATTTACGTTGCAAGGGTATTATAGGAAAAGAAAGTTGGATACAAAAAATAATGTTCTCAAAATCGAGCGATGCGATTTTGGTCAAAAAATTAGAGGAGAAGGTCCAAATTTTGACTAACACTTGTTTTCCACTTGTAACTTTTGAACTATGAGCATGCAACTTGTCACAATAGGCAGTGTCGGACTGGCTCATTCCAGGGCCTCCGCCGGACGACCGTGCCGGGGCCCCTATAAAGGGGATGGAATAATTGTTGACTTAAAAAAAAAAAAAAAGGGAGAGAATCAATCATAGAGGTGAATTATCATTCCAATTAACTGGATATTTGTTTTGACTCATAAGTGGGTCAGGAAAACAACATGCACAGTTTAAACAACTAACCAGTTGGTTTAAATGATAATTATTTTTGACAAGCGCATATGTACCTATTTTGTTCACTTGTTCCAACCAATTACTCATTTTTTTGTATAAGATTGTGCTCTAAACATCAATGTGGGGTACCTCATGGTTTTGAGATGTTGAGGAACGAAATTGTAAAGAATTTTCGTCAGTTAGAGGTTATTACTTTTCACATCTTCTTATACCCACCAGGAAATCAATAAACGACTGAAACTCCCAGATAGCACACGAAGAATTCTTTTTCAAGAACAGAAATATAATTTTTCAAGAACTCTTTTTGAGCTAATGAATTCTTATGGAGTTCTAGAAGTTCAATGTTTGGGACATTAACAAGTTCTTTGAGAATACCGAAAATATTATTCCAGTACTCTCAAAGAACTCTTTAATGTCTAAAACATTGAATTCTTGCTGAACCTTATATGAATTCATTAGCTCGAAAAGAATTTTTGAAGAATTCTATTCCTGTTCTGGAAAAAGAATTCTCCGTGTGTTGTCTGGGCCTTTATCTAAAGTTTAATCCTGGTCATAGATTCCATGATTATCACTTTGGAATGATTTTTACATTAAATTTGATCCAAATTCTGATGAAATTTGTCATGATATGCAAATGCGTGTAACAATTGCTCTTCAATTTTGTGTATGAAATTCAAAAATTTTTCCAACGAAAAAGGTCGATCTATGAGAATGGCCTAAGCTCTAGCATTCTCTAAGCCTCACCAGGCGCTTCCAAGTAACTTTGCAGTTACCAAAATTTCGATTTTTTTTGCGCATGTTGGAACAAATTAGGCATTGAAACGTCTCAATTACCGCTCTTTTCACACTTGAACACTGTTTTGGTTACCCTTTCGTGTCGTTCTAAACACACCATTTTCACCCGGGTATCTTGCAAGTAAGACTTTTTCAAAAATACCTGATAGATTTCTAAAACATGTCTCATGTAACGCAATCAGCACACTCAAGGAACACCGGTTTCATTCAAGAATAACATAGTTTTGAGATCGTTCTCATTGTGTTGCATACACTGAGAGACATTTATCAGCAAGAATGACTGATTTTTGTGATCAAATGGGGGATATATTAGACATGAGATTACAAATTGATGGGAAATCCCAGCAATTTTTCATGATGTTATTTTAATTCCAAAAAATGTTATTCTATCTGAAATTTTAATTCTATTGGAAACTTTTGAATGCAAAGTCACTTATGGAAATGTATTCGCAAAAACGAACGCAAAGAAATTGAATGGCTGTGGCAGCTACTCACTTTTTCAGCTCTCTTGTTTTCATTGCTATAGCTAAAATAATTATACCTACAGCTATTTCTTAGTTACTACAGTAGAAAATCGTAGCTGTGACTGCATAGGTTTTCTGATAGATATGAAATGTTTGCTGTGGAAGCTACATTTCTTACTTCTAACGCTAAGTGAGTAGCTGTGACAGCTGAAAAGTAGCCCAGATTGCTAATTGTTAGTTAACCAAATAATGACTAATTATTTTCTCTTTGTGCGATGCAACAAAACATTCAGTATCTTTCTAACTACACGGAGAAAAATTCTGGGACAGGGACAAAATTGTGTTATCTTTCAGAACAAATTGTGGTAATTCCAACTAAATTAGAGTAGATTTGATGGCAATTGCAGTAAAGTTTACTCCAAAATTGTCCCGATCCCAAATTTCATTGCAAATTGTGGTAAATATGACAAGTAATTTTTTTGCCTGTATGCAATTTAGTGGTACTGTTTGTTACAAAATTCAATACCGATTTTTGTATAAATTTTCGTAATATCCCTACGATTGTGATGATCCACAGGAACTATTTCCTTGGCTTCAAATCATTCATCATGTATAATTACATGAATACATACCATAGTGAAGTGTAAAATTGTAAGGAACTTATAGAAGATATTATTGAATTGTGGTTGCTACCGAGATTGATGCAGATTTTGCAAACTCAATAAGAAGCTAAAGGACATCATACTATCATAGTATTAAAGTTTGCACAATTTGTGATTATTGAAAATCTGTAATTATTGAAAATTTATCCCTTTCTCTGTGAAATATTTTCTAGAATTCATCATTTTGCCACGGGCCCCCAAAAGCGAAAGGCCCCCGGCGATCGCCGGGTAGCTGGGCGGGCCAGTCCGACACTGACAATAGTATACATGTATAGCTGGAAGGGTTATACATTCAACTCTCATAACCAAATCCAACAAATCCCAACATAATCCCAACAGATGCTGGAGTTGCATGGATGTTTCACAGCCAGTACGTTTTCCAGCAAGGTTGTTGGGGGAGTACTTGAAGATACTGGATTCGTTGGTGCTCGAATTCTGCGGGAATAGTGACGGATTTGCAGATTGAGTAGGTTCTTGTTGGCTAGCGGCATGAGATGTTGGTAAACTATGCGATAAGAAATGAATGACATTTGTTGGAAGTATTCGGGGCGGTTGCAGATTGCAGGAAACCGCTAGGAGCATTGTAGAAATGCCAGGTATAGGTTGTGAATGTTGGACAAACGTTGAACAGAATGGAAATATGTCGGGCTCCTATTGAGACTGTAGGAGGGCTGCAGGGTAACGGCTGGGATTGTTGGAGACATCCCACGTGCTGGATGATGCTGGAGAATAGCTGGAAAGATTGTCACTGCGTTGTTAATCGCCTGGAAATATTGGAAACGTGTTGGGATCGTTCATGATTTGTCGGCGATGTGATGTCACGGCTGGAAATGCGTCGGATATCGACAGAAATCGCGGAATGGGAATTTGCTGGGGATTGCTGGAAGACGCAGTGGATGCCGTAGCGGTGCCGGATATTGGTGGGAAATGTTGGATACACGGAGAGAAATTTGTAGTTATATTTATTTGAGGATTCCTCACAAATTTACTATGTTTTCTAGTTTCGGAGGAACAGACTGTTTTTACAGTTGAATTCACTGTGGAACATAATGAATTTAGAATCGATTGAAACAAGTTCCAAACATAGAACAAATTACAATGTTTCAAAGTAGAACAGAATAGTCAACGTATTAAATTGCATCGTGATAATTAACTTTATTCATGACAATCTAACATAGTAAATTTTCCTGATATATATGAAAAAAATTTTTTTAGGGATTCAATCAAATTAGACGAGCCAAGAAGACGTCTATAAAAAAATTTTCTTTCTACAGGAAGTTTTCATTCAATTGAAATGGAACTTTGTAGGTTTATTAAAATAATATTGAAGTGTATAAATAAATTTTTTTGGTAATTTTTCATCTCAAAATTGCGGTTATAGGATGGCTCAAAAACAATCCATAAAAAAAATTTGCGGGAACTCTGGAGGTCGGAGTTTTTGTTTGAAACATGCCACCAAGAAAACTGTTGTGAAAAATATTTATAATTTGTCGTTAAACGTGAACAGAATGAAAAATAGTGAAAGTCCAAAGATTGGCCGAGGTTTTTCGACAAAATTGGTAATTGAAAAAGAAATTTTCCAGTTTTCTTAGGTTTACTGACCAATTGTAACTATTTTCCACAAAAGTTTTTTTGGTGGAATGTTTCAAATAAAAACTTCGATCTCAAGAGTGCCCGCAGATTTTTTTATGAGTGATCTTTAAGGGGATACAAGCCCTGACGATGCAACCCGAGCCAAATCGTTTCTGAGAAATTATTCGAAGATGAAGCAATAAGAGGCAAATATTACTGTTTACAGACTATCTTGATTGATTAAAGAAGGTCTGTACAGAGCGATATTTCCATCTCGTTTCTATGTTATCGAGTAGTTTGTTAGAATAGTTTTTGTCGTGTCCTTTTCTAATCAATGCTTCTGGTTGCATCTGCAGAAGTTGCTGGTATCACCTCCCACATAGCACAAATGTCTCGGTAGTATCTCCAGAATATTCTGGAGACATTGTAATATTGTCAGCATATTCTGGAGACATTGTAATATTGTCAGCATATTCTGGAGACATTGTAATATTGTCAGCATATTCTGGAGACATTGTAATATTGTCAGCATATTCTGGAGATATTACTGAGACATTTGTGCGATATGGGCTCAAGCTATCCTATTTTGCGCTGAAAAATTACAGAAAATATTTATTTATATATTTTGATATTATGTTAACGAACTTACAAACTTCCAGTTTGATTGAATAAAAATTTCCTGATGAAAAAAATTTTTACTTTTAAATTGTAACTTAATCTTTTACAGAATTCGCGTCAACTTAACTGCTGGCTCGCGTCGGCGCAGTACTACTGTACTACTGTGGGCAAAAAGTAAGGTGAATTTTTTTGTAAAATGAAAAATCTTCATTTGTTCTTCTACATCGATTTCATCCCCTTCAAAGTAATCCCCTCTCGATAAAATACACATATGCCAACGTTTTTTCCAATCATCGAAACATGCTAAATAGTCCCTTTCCGGTATAGCCATCAGCGCCTTCTTCGATTCAGCTTTTATCTCCTCAATCGAATCGAAACGCTTTCCCCGGAGTGGTCTCTTGAGTTTTGGGAATAGCCAGAAGTCACACGGAGCCAAATCAGGCGAATACGGTGGTTGCGGAACGATATGCGTCGAATTTTTGGCGAAATGGTCACGAAGAACGAGTGCAGTATGAGACGGTGCATTATCGTGATGCAAAAACCAAGAGTTGTTGGCCCATAAGTCTGGTCTTTTTAGACGAATTGCTTCACGCAAACGACACCTAACGCTTAAATAATATTCCTTATTGACAGTTTGGCGAGGTGGAAGGAATTCATGGTGCACCACACCACGAAAATCGAAAAAAACTGTCATCATGGCCTTGATTTTTGAACGACTTTGACGTGCTCTTTTCTTTCTGGCCTCGCCTTCAGCACGATATTCGCTTGATTGGTCAGTTGTTTCAGGGTCGTAAGCATGAATCCAAGTCTCATCTCCCGTAATCATGCATTTGAGCTTGTCTTGATAGTCAGAAAGCATTGTTTCACACACATCAACGCGACGACTTTTTTGAAAGAAATTGAGCGTTTTCGGTACCAAACGAGACTTGACTTTTCGTAGGCCCAAATGGTCTTTCAGAATGGTTTTTCACACATCCTTCTGATATTCCGATCATATCAGTAAGGTCTCTAACAGTCAACCGACGATTTCTGAGCACTAATTCCTTCACTTCATCGACGTGTTGGTCATCTGTTGACGTCGATGGTCGTCCGGAGCGTTCCAAGTCATCAACACGTTCTCGACCCTCTTTGAAGTCTTTTTACCACTTATAAACATTCTTCTGCGACATGTTAGGATCACCAAAGGCCTTCCGTAACATCCTCAAAGTTTCCGCAGCCGAAATTTCATTCCGCAAACAAAATTTGATTGCACTTCTCTGCCCAATTAAATCAGACATTGTAAAAATCGAAAAATGCACTCTTGGCCGTTTGGTAAACACAAGCGTAAATGTATTACTGATAATGAAATTGACATAAAATTTGGCACAGATGTCATCAACAGTCCTGCCAACTTAAGAAAGAAAGAACTAGCCTGAAATGTCAAGCCCGCGGAGTTTAAATTAAAAATTCACCTTACTTTTTGTCCACAGTAGTATTCTTTTCCATATCATGGAATTTACTACGCCCTCTATGCGAATTACAATGTTCATATCGTAAGATTTGAACGAATTTGAAATAATATTTTCAAATATTCACTTTCGTCATGAAACATAGTAATTTTATATTACAACATAGTAAAACCTTTCATGGAAATTGTGAAATCAACAAAGGTTCCATTTCCAATTTGTGACGAGTTTCCTGTGAAATTTATTTTGATATTGATTACATTGAGATGATTGAAAAATTGCTATGTGCTTGTAGTAGAAGTAACAATTTATATAGCATTGATGGAAATATAGCCTTGTGAAATTCATTAGAAAATCAGTCTGTTCCTCGGAAACAATACTGACATAGTAAATTTGACTACAAACTTCTCTCCGTGTAGACGTTGGAATGAATAGATATGTGTCGGAATGCTGCTGTGATTGGGAATTCCCTGTAGGACAGCGACCGAGAATGCTGGAAGTATCCCTCGCGCTGGATGTTGCTGGAGAATAGCTGGAAAGGTTGTCACTGGGTTGGTAATCCCCTGAAAATAATGGAAACGTGTCGGAATCGCTGATGTTGGGAATCCGCTGTTGTTGCCGTAAGTGCGTCTGATATCGGCAGGATTTATGTGATCCACTGGAATGTGCTGGAGATTGCTGGAAGACGGAGGAGATGCCGTAGAGATGCAGGATATGAGTAGGGAATGTTGGACAGACGTTGGAATGAATAGATATGTGTCGGAATGCTGCTGGGATTCGGAATTCCCTGCAGGACAGTGACCGGGAATGCTGGGAGTATCCCTCGTGCTGGATGTTGCTGGAGAATAGCTGGAAAGGTTAGCACTGGGTTGGAAATCCCCTGGAAATGATGGAAACGTGTCAGAATCGTTGATGTTTCGTTGGGTGTCCGCTGTTGTTGCCTCAAATGCATCGGATGTCGACAGGATTTGTGAAATGAACTGGAAAATCCTGTTGATTGCTGGATATCGCAGGGGATGCTGTGGAAATGCCGGGTATGGATTGTGAATGTTGGACAAACGTTGGAAAGGACGGAAATATGTCGGGCCCGTGCCGGGATCGTCAATTTTCTGGAGGGTAATGACTGGGATTGTTAGAGATATACCACACACTGGGTGATGCTGGAGGAACGCTACGAACATTGAAGATAAGTCAGTGGTCGGCCGGAACTACTGGAAACGTATTGGGGTCGTAGCTGATTTGTCAACGATCTGTTGTCGCAGCCGGAAATGCGTCGTATATCAATAGAATCTGTAGGATAGACTGGAAAGTGCTGTTGATGGCTGGAGATCGCAGGGGATGCTGTGAGAATGCCGGATATGGGTTGTGAATGTTGGACGAACGTTGGAAAGGACGGAAATGTATCGAGCTTGTGCTGGGGTTGTAGATTTTTTGCAAAGTGATGTGAAATTGGATAAATTTGGGTGAATAAATGTAGCAGATTTTTAACATGAATTTCTTCACTATGAATAATGAATTGAATGATGGCTTGCTATGTGAGATTTCATATAAAATTTCCATTCTATCTTTTTGAGCAATTTGTTTGAATGCGTCACTGCATGAATCGCTTATTTATGGTATATTTCTCTCAAATGTGGATTCATTAACTATTGAGAACTATTTCTCCGGAAGAAATCCCTCATGGAAGTTCCCAATTCAAGAAAATCGAAAACGATAAATTTTTCCTATTGTTCTCAACGGGGTTTCTGGATACGAAATTGACGATTTTGCATCTTTATCAAACGATAAAGCCCTATGAATCCTCATCATGTTCTATTTACAGGATTTATCATAAAGGGTGCGTAATTTCATCGGAAGATTCCGATTAAAAGGTAACACCCTTGTAAAATCAAGAAAGGCGCAGAAAACTTATCGTTTTCCATTGGGAACTTTCAGCAGGGATGAACTATGGTTGAGTGGAGAGAATATTTGTTTCGCTATCTCCAACAAAATAATTATTTGGAATGAACATGTTTTCTCCTGTGTATCGATTGTTAAGTAATAACACTTCAATACCGATTTTAATCACGTGTTGCAGTACTTATGTCATCTTTAGCAAAAGTTTCATCAAGATCCGAAAGAACCTCTATCCGCATCTGATTGAATCTTATGCGTTCTGAACGAATACAATTCCATTGGATGTGGATAGGGGTTTTGTTCGTTTTGGATGGAATTTTGTCCGATAAAATACCGTAAGGTAGTATATCGGACGAGACCGAGACTAGTCTCGGTATCGACTCGGTATTGAGACCAGATCGAGACTGAGACGATACCTGCCAAGCCGAGAGTCTCGACGATACCGGAAATTCCAGCGAAACATGAAATGTATTGCCGAAACCGAGAATCTCGACGCGAGACCGAGGCGACACTGATTTTGTAGGAACAACAGCGAGACTCAGACGATATGAGGAATTCCGAGACTACTATTTTTTGCTACCATCGAGTTCAGTCTAGAAATTTTTTCCTAACATTGAATTGACTCTTCGATTTAGCAATGGGATTATAGACTGAACTGTATAGTAGAGGAAAAATCGGAGTGGACTAGATGGTAGCAAAAGATTCTAGAATGAACTAGATGGTAGCAAAAGAATCGAACAGTCAACTATATGGTAGCAAAAAAATCGAGGGTCAAGCAGATGGTAGCAAAGAAATCGGAGAGTGAACTGAATGGTAGCGAAAAATTCTAGACTGAACTAGATGGTAGCAACAAAATCGAAGGGTCAACTAGATTGTAGCGAGAAATCGGAGAGTCAACAAGATGGTAGCAAAAGAATCGGAGAGTAAACTGGATGGTAGCGAAGAATTCTGGACTGAACAAGATGGGAGCGGAAAACGGAGAGTGAACTGGATAGTGGCAAAAAATCGAATAGTGAACTAGATGGTAGCAAAGAATTCTAGACTGAACTAGATGGTAGCAAAAAATCGGAGAATCAACTAGATTGTAGCGAAAAAATCGGAGAGTGGACTAGATGGTAGCAAAAGATTCGAGACCGGACTAGATCGTAGTGAAAAATTCTGGACTGGAGTAGATGGTAGCAAAAAAATCGAAGAGTCAACTAGTTGGTAGCAGGAGAATCGGAGCATCAACTAGATGGTAGCGAGAAATCCTAGACTGAACTAGGTGGTAGCAAAAGAATCGAAGAGTCAACTAGATGATGGCAAAAAATTCTAGAATGAATGAGATGGTAGGGAGAAAATCGGAGAGTCAACAAGTTGGTAGCGAGGAAATCGGCGCGTCAACTAGATGGTAGCAAAAAAATCTGGACTGGAGTAGATGGTAGCAAAAAAATCGGAGAGTGGACTAGATGGTAGGAGAGAATCCTAGACGGAAGTAAATGGTAGCAGAGAACTCGGAGAGTCAACATGTTGGTAGCAGAAAAATCGGAGCGTCAATTGGATGGTAGCGAAGGATTCTGGACTAGAGTAGATGGTAGCAAAAAAATCGGAGAGTCAACTAGATGATAGCAAGAAATTCTGGACTCAATCAGATGGTAGCAAAAAAATCGGAGACTCAACTTGATGATAGCAAAAAATTCTAGACCGGACTAGATGGTAGCGAAAGATTCTGGACTGAAGTAGATGGTAGCAAAAAATCGGAGAATCAACTAGATGGTAGCGCAAAAATCTGGACTGGAGTAGATGATAGCAGAAAAATCGGAGAGTGAACTGAATGGTAGGAAAGAATCCTAGACTGAACTAAATAGTAGCGAAATATTCTGGACTGAAGTATATGGTAGCAGGAAAATCGGAGAGTGAGCTGGATGGTAGCAAAGAATTCTAGACTGAACCAGATCGTAGCGGAAAATTCTGGATTGAAGTGGATGGTAGCGAAAAAATCGAGAGTCAACTAGTTGGTGGCTGAAGAATCGTAGCATCAACTAGATGGTAGCCAAAAATCCTAGACTCAACTAGGTGGTAGCAAAAGAATCGAAGAGTCAACTAGATGATAGCAAAAAATTTGAGAATAAATGAAACGGTAAGAAGAAAATCGGACAGTCAACAAGTTGGTAGCGAGAAAATCGGCGCGTCAACTAGATGGTAGCAAGAAATTCTGAACTGAATCAGATGGTAACAGAAAAATCGGAGAGTCAACTTGATGGTAGCAAAAAATTCGAGACCGGACTAGATCGTAGCAAAAAATTCTGGACTGGAGTAGATGGTAGCCAAAAAATCGAAGAGTCAACTAGTTGGTAGCAGAAGAATCGGAGCATCAACTTGATGGTAGCCGAAAATCCTAGACTGAACTAGGTGGTAGCAAAAGAATCGAAGAGTCCACTAGATGATGGCAAAAAATTCTAGAATGAATGAGATGGTAGGGAGAAAATCGAAGAGTCAACAAGTTGGTAGCCAAAAATCCTAGACTCAACTAGGTGGTAGCAAAAGAATCGAAGAGTCAACTAGATGATAGCAAAAAATTTGAGAATAAATGAAACGGTAAGAAGAAAATCGGACAGTCAACAAGTTGGTAGCGAGAAAATCGGCGCGTCAACTAGATGGTAGCAAGAAATTCTGAACTGAATCAGATGGTAACAGAAAAATCGGAGAGTCAACTTGATGGTAGCAAAAAATTCGAGACCGGACTAGATCGTAGCAAAAAATTCTGGACTGGAGTAGATGGTAGCCAAAAAATCGAAGAGTCAACTAGTTGGTAGCAGAAGAATCGGAGCATCAACTTGATGGTAGCCGAAAATCCTAGACTGAACTAGGTGGTAGCAAAAGAATCGAAGAGTCCACTAGATGATGGCAAAAAATTCTAGAATGAATGAGATGGTAGGGAGAAAATCGAAGAGTCAACAAGTTGGTAGCGAGGAAATCGGCGCGTCAACTAGATGGTAGCAAAAAAATCTGGACTGGAGTAGATGGTAGCAAAAAAATCGGAGAGTGGACTAGATGGTAGGAGAGAATCCTAGACGGAAGTAAATGGTAGCAGAGAACTCGGAGAGTCAACATGTTGGTAGCAGAAAAATCGGAGCGTCAATTGGATGGTAGCGAAAGATTCTGGACCAGAGTAGATGGTAGCAAAAAAATCGGAGAGTCAACTAGATGGTAGCAAGAAATTCTGGACTCAATCAGATGGTAGCAAAAAAATCGGAGACTCAACTTGATGATAGCAAAAAATTCTAGACCGGACTAGATGGTAGCGAAAGATTCTGGACTGAAGTAGATGGTAGCAGGAAAATCGGAGAGTGAGCTGGATGGTAGCAAAGAATTCTAGACTGAACCAGATCGTAGCGGAAAATTCTGGATTGAAGTGGATGGTAGCGAAAAAATCGAGAGTCAACTAGTTGGTGGCTGAAGAATCGTAGCATCAACTAGATGGTAGCCAAAAATCCTAGACTCAACTAGGTGGTAGCAAAAGAATCGAAGAGTCAACTAGATGATAGCAAAAAATTTGAGAATAAATGAAACGGTAAGAAGAAAATCGGACAGTCAACAAGTTGGTAGCGAGAAAATCGGCGCGTCAACTAGATGGTAGCAAGAAATTCTGAACTGAATCAGATGGTAACAGAAAAATCGGAGAGTCAACTTGATGGTAGCAAAAAATTCGAGACCGGACTAGATCGTAGCAAAAAATTCTGGACTGGAGTAGATGGTAGCCAAAAAATCGAAGAGTCAACTAGTTGGTAGCAGAAGAATCGGAGCATCAACTTGATGGTAGCCGAAAATCCTAGACTGAACTAGGTGGTAGCAAAAGAATCGAAGAGTCCACTAGATGATGGCAAAAAATTCTAGAATGAATGAGATGGTAGGGAGAAAATCGAAGAGTCAACAAGTTGGTAGCGAGGAAATCGGCGCGTCAACTAGATGGTAGCAAAAAAATCTGGACTGGAGTAGATGGTAGCAAAAAAATCGGAGAGTGGACTAGATGGTAGGAGAGAATCCTAGACGGAAGTAAATGGTAGCAGAGAACTCGGAGAGTCAACATGTTGGTAGCAGAAAAATCGGAGCGTCAATTGGATGGTAGCGAAAGATTCTGGACCAGAGTAGATGGTAGCAAAAAAATCGGAGAGTCAACTAGATGGTAGCAAGAAATTCTGGACTCAATCAGATGGTAGCAAAAAAATCGGAGACTCAACTTGATGATAGCAAAAAATTCTAGACCGGACTAGATGGTAGCGAAAGATTCTGGACTGAAGTAGATGGTAGCAAAAAATCGGAGAATCAACTAGATGGTAGCGCAAAAATCTGGACTGGAGTAGATGATAGCAAAAAAATCGGAGAGTGAACTGAATGGTAGGAAAGAATCCTAGACTGAACTAAATAGTAGCGAAATATTCTGGACTGAAGTATATGGTAGCAGGAAAATCGGAGAGTGAGCTGGATGGTAGCAAAGAATTCTAGACTGAACCAGATCGTAGCGGAAAATTCTGGATTGAAGTGGATGGTAGCGAAAAAATCGAGAGTCAACTAGTTGGTGGCTGAAGAATCGTAGCATCAACTAGATGGTAGCCAAAAATCCTAGACTCAACTAGGTGGTAGCAAAAGAATCGAAGAGTCAACTAGATGATAGCAAAAAATTTGAGAATAAATGAAACGGTAAGAAGAAAATCGGACAGTCAACAAGTTGGTAGCGAGAAAATCGGCGCGTCAACTAGATGGTAGCAAGAAATTCTGAACTGAATCAGATGGTAACAGAAAAATCGGAGAGTCAACTTGATGGTAGCAAAAAATTCGAGACCGGACTAGATCGTAGCAAAAAATTCTGGACTGGAGTAGATGGTAGCCAAAAAATCAAAGAGTCAACTAGTTGGTAGCAGAAGAATCGGAGCATCAACTAGATGGTAGCCGAAAATCCTAGACTGAACTAGGTGGTAGCAAAAGAATCGAAGAGTCAACTAGATGATTGCAAAAAATTCTAGAATGAATGAGATGGTAGGGAGGAAATCGGAGAGTCAACAGGTTGGTAGCGAGAAAATCGGCGCGTCAACTAGATGGTAGCAAGAAATTCTGAACTGAATCAGATGGTAGCAGAAAAATCGGAGAGTCAACTTGATGGTAGCAAAAAATTCTGGACTGGAGTAGATGGTAGCCAAAAAATCGAAGAGTCAACTAGTTGGTAGCAGAAGAATCGGAGCATCAACTAGATGGTAGCCGAAAATCCTAGACTGAACTAGGTGGTAGCAAAAGAATCGAAGAGTCAACTAGATGATAGCAAAAAATTCTAGAATGAATGAGATGGTAGGGAGGAAATCGGAGAGTCAACTAGTTGGTAGCGAGAAAATCGGCGCGTCACCCAGATGGTAGCGAAAAATTCTGGACCTGAGTAGATGGTAGCGGAGATATCGGAGAGTCAACTAGATGGTAGCAAAAAATTCCAGACCGAACAAGATAATGGCAAAAAGTTCTGAACTGGAGGAGATGGTAGCGAAAAAATCGGAGAGTGAACGAGATGGTAGCAAACAATTCTACACTGAACTAGATGGTAGCAAAAGAATCGAAGAGTCAATCAGATGGTAGCAAAAAATTCTAGACTGAAGTAAATGGTAGCAAAAGAATCGTGGCGTCAACTAGATGGTAGCAAAAAATTCTGGACTGAAGCAGATCGTAGCATGAGAATCGGAGAGTGAGCTAGATGGTAGCGAAGAATTCTGGACTGAACTAGGTGGTAGCAAAAGAATCGGAGAGTCAACCAGATGGTAGCAAAGAATTCTAGACTGGAGTGAATGGTAGCAAAAAATCAGAGAGTGAGCCAGATGGTAGCGAAGAATTCTGGACTGAACTAGATGGTAGCAAGAAATCGGAGAATCCACTAGATGGTAGCAAAAGAATGGGGAAGTTAACTAGATGGTAGCAAAAAATTTAAGACCGAACCAGATGGTAGCAAAAAAATCTGGACTGAAGTAGATGGTAGCGAAAAAATCGGAGAGTCAACTAGATGGTAGCAAAAAATTCTGGACTGCAGTAAATGGTAGCAAAAAAATCGAAGAGTCAACTAGTTGGTGGCAAAAAAATCGGAGCGTCAACCAGATGGTAGCGAAAAATTCTGGACTGAACAAGATGGTCGCATAAAATCGGAGAGTCAACTAGATGGTGGAAAACAATTCTAAACCGAAACAGATGGTAGCAAAAGAATCAGAGAGTCAACCAGATGGTAGCAAAGAATTCTAGACTGGAGTGAATGGTAGCAAAAAATCAGAGAGTGAGCCAGATGGTAGCGAAGAATTCTGGACTGAACTAGATGGTAGCAAGGAATCGGAGAATCAACTAGATGGTAGCAAAAGAATCGGAGAGTCAACTAGATGGTAGCAAGAGAATCGGAGAGTCAACTAGATGGTAGGAAAAATTCTGGACTGCAGTAAATGGTAGCGAAAAAATCGAAGAGTCAACTAGTTGGTAGCAAGAAAATCGGAGCGTCAACTGGATGTTAGCGAAAAATTCTTGACTGAACTAGATGGTAGCCGAAAATTCTAGACTGAAGTGAATGGTAGCAGAGAACTCGAAGAGTCAACATGTTGGTAGCAAAAAAATCGGAGCGTCAATTGGATGGTAGCGAAAGATTCTGGACTGGAGTAGATGGTAGCAAAAAATTCTAGACCGAACCAGATGGCAGCAAAAAATTTTGGACTGGGGTAGATGGTAGATTCTAGATTGAACTAGATGGTAGGAAAGAATCCTAGACTGAACTGAATCGTAGCGAAAGTTTCTGGACTGGAGTATATGGTAGCAAACAATTCCAGACTAAACTAGATGGTAGCAAGAAAATCGGAGCGTCAACTAGATGATAGCCAAAAATTGTAGACTGAATCAGATGGTAGCAAAAAAAATCGGCGGGTCAACTAGCTGTAGCAAAAAAATCGGAGCGTCAACTAGATGGTAGCAAAGAATTCTGGACTGAATTAGATGGTAGCAAACAAATCGGAAAGTCAACTAGATGGTAGCAAAAAACTCTAGACTGAACCAGATGGCAGCAAAAGACTCGGAGAGTGAACTAGATGGTAGCAAAAAAATCGAAGAGTCAAGTAAATGTTAACAAACAATTCTAGACTGCACTAGATGGTAGCAGAAAAATTGAAGAGTCAACTAGATGGTAGCAAAACAATCGGAGAGTCAACTAGTTGGTAGCAACAGAATCGGTGCGTCAACTAGATGGTAGCCAAAAAAATCGGAGCGTCAACTTGATGGCAGCAGAAAATTCCGGACCGAACTAGATGGTGGCAAAAAGTTCGTAGCGAGAATTTCTGGACTGGAGTAGATGGTAGCAAAAGAATCGGAGAGTCAACTAGTTGGTAGCAACAGGATCGGTGCGTCAACTAGATGGTAGCCAAAAATCCTAGACTGAATCAGATGGTAGCGAAGAAAATCGGAGAGTCGCCTAGTGAGCAGCAGAAAAATCGGAGCGTCAACTAGTTGATAGCAAGAAAATTGGAGCGTCAACTAGATGGTAGCAAAAAAATCGGAGCGTCAACTAGATGGTAGCGAAAATTTCTGGACTGCAGTAGATGGTAGCAGAAAAATCGGAGAGTCAACTAGATGGCAGCAGAAAATTCTAGACCGAACTAGATGGTGGCAAAAAATTCTGGACCGAACTGGATGGTAGCAAACAATTCTAGACCGAACTAGATGATAGCAAAAAATTCTGAACTGGAGGAGATGGTAGCGAAAAAACCGGAGGGTCAACTAGTAGCAAAATGATCGAGAGTCAACTAGTTGGTGGCTGAAGAATCGGAGCATCAACTGGATGGTAGCCAAAAATCCTAGACTCAACGAGGTGGTAGCAAAAGAATCGAAGAGTCAACTAGATGATAGCAAAAAATTTGAGGATAAATGAAACGGTAAGAAGAAAATCGGACAGTCAACAAGTTGGTAGCGAGAAAATCGGCGCGTCAACTAGATGGTAGCAAGAAATTCTGAACTGAATCAGATGGTAGCAGAAAAATCGGAGAGTCAACTGGATGGTAGCGAAAAATTCTGGACTGAAGTAGATGGTAGCAAAAAATCGGAGAATCAACTAGATGGTAGCAAAAAAATCTGGACTGGAGTAGAGGGTAGCAAAAAAATCGGAGAGTGAACTAGATGGTAGGAGAGAATCCCAGACTGAACTAAATAGTAGTGAAAGATTCTGGACTGGGGTGTATGGTAGCAGGAAAATCGGAGAGCGAGCTGAATGGTACCGAAGAATTCTAGACTGAACTAGATGGTAGCAAAAAATCGGAGAATGAACTGGATTGTGGCTAAAAAATCGGAGAGTGAACTTGATGGTAGCAAAAAATTCCAGATTGAACCAGATCGTAGCGGAAAATTCTGGATTGAAGTAGATGGTAGCGAAATAATCGAGAGTCAACTAGTTGGTGGCTGAAGAATCGGAGCATCAACTAGATGGTAGCCAAAAATCCTAGAATCAACTAGGTGGTAGCAAAAGAATCGAAGAGTCAACTAGATGATAGCAAAAAATTTAAGAATAAATGGAACGGTAAGAAGAGAATCGGAGAGTCAACTAGTTGGTAGCGGGAAAATCGGCGCTTCAACTGGATGGTAGCAAGAAATTCTGAACTGAATCACATGGTAGCAGAACAATCGGAGAGTCAACTTGATGGCAGCAAAAAATTCTAGACCGGGCTAGATGGAAGGAAGAAATTCTGGACTGAAGTAGATGGTACCAAGAAATCGGAGAATCAACGAGATGGTAGCGAAAGAATCTGGACTGGAGTAGCTGGTGGCAAAAAAATCGGAGAGTCGACCAGATGGTAGCAAAAAAATCTAGACCGGAGTAAATGGTAGCAAAAAAATCGAAGAGTCAACTGGTTGGTAGCAGAAGAATCGGAGCGTCAACTAGATGGTAGCAAAAAGTTCTTGACTGAAGTGGATAGTAGCGAAAAAATCGGAGAGTGAACAAGATGGTAACAAAAAATTCTAGACTGAACTAAATAGTAGCGAAAGTTTCTGGACTGGAGTATATGGTAGCAGGAAAATCGGAGAGTCAACTAGATGGTAGCCAAAAATTCTAGACTGAAGTAAATGGTAGCAGAGAACTCGAAGAGTCAACATGTTGGTAGCAAAAAAATCGGAGCGTCAATTAGATGGTAGCGAAAGATTCTTGACTGAACTAGATGGTAGCCGAGAATTCTAGACTGAAGTAAATAAGCAGAGAACTCGAAGAGTCAACATGTTGGTAGCAAAAAAATCGGAGCGTCAATTGGATGGTAGCGAAAGATTCTGGACTGGAGTAGATGGTAGCAAAGAATTCTAGACCGGGCTAGATGGTAGCAAAAAATTATGGACTGGAGTAGATGGTAGCAAAAAAATTGGAGATTGAACTAGATGGTAGGAAAGAATCCTAGACTGAACTAAAAATAGTAGCGGAAGTTTCTGGACTGGAGTATATGGTAGCAGGAAAATCGGAGAGTCAACTAGATGGTAGCGAAAAATTCTAGACTGAAGTAAATGGTAGCAGAGAACTCGAAGAGTCAACATATGGGTAGCAAAAGAAACGGAGCGTCAATTAGATGGGAGCAAAAGATTCTGGACTGGAGTAGATGGTAGCAGAAAAATCGGAGAGTCAACTAGATGGGAGCAGAAAAATCGGAGCGTCAACTAAATGGTAGCAAAAGATTCTGGACTGAAGCAGATCGTAGCATGAGAATCGGAGAGTGAGCTAGATGGTAGCGAAGAATTCTAGACCGGACTAGATGGTAGCAAAAAATTCTGGACTGAAGTAGATGGTAGCAAAATAATCGAGAGTCAACTAGTTGGTGGCTGAAGAATCGGAGCATCAACTAGATGGTAGCCAAAAATCCTAGACTGAACTAGGTGGTAGCAAAAGAATCAAAGAGTCAACTAGATGATAGCGAAAAATTCTAGAATATATGAGATGTTAGGAAGAAAATCGGAGAGTCAACTAGTTGGTAGCGGGAAAATCGGCGCGTCAACTTGATGGTAGGAAAAATTCTAGACCGGACTAGATGGTAGCAAAAAATTCTGGACTGAAGTAGATGGTAGCAAAATAATCGAGAGTCAACTAGTTGGTGGCTGAAGAATCGGAGCATCAACTAGATGGTAGCCAAAAATCCTAGACTCAACTAGGTGGTAGCAAAAGAATCGAAGAGTCAACTAGATGATAGCAAAAAATTTGAGGATGAATGAAACGGTAAGAAGAAAACGGAGAGTCAACTAGTTGGTAGCGAGAAAATCGGCGCGTCAACTAGATGGTAGCAAGAAATACTGAACTGAATCAGATGGTAGCAGAAAAATCGGAGAGCCAACTGGATGGTAGCGAAAAATTCTGGACTGCAGTAAATGGTAGCAAAAAAATCGAAGAGTCAACTAGTTGGTAGCAAGAGAATCGGAGCGTCAACTAGATGGTAGCGAAAAAGTCTAGACTGAACTAGATGGTACCAAAAAATTCGGAGAGTGAACTAGATGGTAACAAACAATTCTAAACGAACCAGATGGTAGCAAAAGGATCGGAGAGTCAACTAGATGGTAGGAAAAATTCTGGACTGCAGTAAATGGTAGCGAAAAAATCGAAGAATCAACTAGTTGGTAGCAAGAAAATCGGAGCGTCAACTAGATGTTAGCGAAAAATTCTGGACTGAACTAGATGGTAGCCGAAAATTCTAGACTGAAGTAAATGGTAGCAGAGAACTCGAAGAGTCAACATGTTGGTAGCAAAAAAATCGGAGCGTCAATTAGATGGTAGCTAAAGATTCTGGACTGGAGTAGATGGTAGCAAAAAAATCGGAGATCGAACTAGATGGTAGGAAAGAATCCTAGACTGAACTAAATAGTAGCGAAAGTTTCTTGACTGGAGTATATGGTAGCGGAAAAATCGGAGAGTCAACTAGATGGTAGCCGAAAATTCTAGACTGAAGTAAATGGTAGCAGAGAACTCGAACAGTCAACATGTTGGTAGCAAAAAAATCCGAGCGTCAATTAGATGGCAGCGGAAGATTCTGGACTGGAGTAGATGGTAGCAAACAATTCTAGACTAAACTAGATGGTAGCAAGAAAATCGGAGCGTCAACTAGATGATAGCCAAAAATTGTAGACTGAATCAGATGGTAGCAAAAAAAATCGGCGGGTCAACTAGCTGTAGCAGAAAAATCGGAGCGTCAACTAGATGGTAGCAAAAAACTCTAGACTGAACCAGATGGCAGCAAAAGACGCGGAGAGTGAACTAGATGGTAGCAGAAAAATTGAAGAGTCAACTAGATGGTAGCAAAAATATCGGAGAGTCGACTAGATGGTAGCGAAAAATTCTAGACTGAAGTAGATTGTAGCAAACAAATCGGAGAGTGAACAAGATGGTAGCCAAAAATTCTAAAGTGAACTAGATGGTCGCAAAAAATTCTAGACTGAACTAGATGGTAGCAAAAAATTCTAGACCGAACTAGATGTTAGCAAAACATTCTGGACTGGAGTAGATGGTAGCAAAAAAATCGGAGAGTCAACTAGTTGGTAGCAACAGAAGCGGTGCGTCAACTAGATGGTAGCCAAAAAAATCGGAGCGTCAACTTGATCGTAGCGAAAATTTCTGGACTGCAGTAGATGGTAGCAGAAAAATCGGAGAGTCAACTAGATGGCAGCTGAAAATTCTAGACCGAACTAGATGGTGGCAAGAAATTCTGGACCGAACTGGATGGTAGCAAACAATTTCAGACCGAACTAGATGATAGCAAAAAATTCTGAACTGGAGGAGATGGTAGCGAAAAAACCGGAGGGTCAACTAGTTGGTGGCAAAAGAGTCGGAGCGTCAACTGGATGTTAGCAAAAAATTCTTGACTGAAGTAGATGGTAGCAAAAACGCGGAGAGTGAACTAGATGGTAGCGAAGAATTCTGGACTGAACTAGATGGTAGCAAGAAATCGGACAATCAACTAGATAGTAGTAAAAGAATTGGAGAGTGAACTAGATGGTCGCAAAAAATTTCAGACCGAACCAGATGCTAGCAAAAAATTCTGGACTGGAGTAGATGGTAGCAAAAAAATCGGAGAGTCAACTAGATGGTAGCGAAAAAGTCTAGACTGGAGTAAATGGTAGCGAAAGAATCGAAGAGTCAACTAGTTGGTGGCAAAAAAATCGGAGCGTCAACCAGATGGTAGCGAAAAATTCTAGACTGAACTAGATGGTCACATAAAATCGATGAGTCAACTAGATGGTGGAAAATAATTCTAAACCGAAACAGATGGTAGCAAAAGAATCGAACAGTCAACTAGATGATGGCAAAAAAATCGCAGCGTCAACTAGATCGTAGCGAAAATTTCTGGACTGCAGTAGATGGTAGCAGAAAAATCGGAGAGTCAACTAGATGGCAGCAGAAAATTCTAGACCGATCTAGATGGTGGCAAACAATTCTGGACCGAACTGGATGGTAGCAAACAATTCTAGACCGAACTAGATGATAGCAAAAAATTCTGAACTGGAGGAGATGGTAGCGAAAAAACCGGAGGGTCAACTAGTTGGTGGCAAAAGAATCGGAGCGTCAACTGGATGTTAGTAAAAAATTCTTGACTGAAGTAGATGGTAGCAAGAAGGCGGAGAGTGAACTAGATGGTAGCAAAGAATTCTGGACTGAACTAGATGGTAGCAAGAAATCGGACAATCAACTAGATGGTAGCAAAAGAATCGGAGAGTGAACTAGATGGTAGCAAAAAATTTCAGACCGAACCAGATGCCAGCAAAAAATTCTGGACTGGAGTAGATGATAGCAAAAAAATCGGAGAGTCAACTAGTTGGTAGCAAGAGAATCGGAGCGTCAACCAGATGGTAGCAAAATATTCTGGACTGGATTAGATGGTTGCAAAAGAATCGGAGAGTCAACTAGATCTTAGGAAAAAATTTCAGACCGAACTAGATGGTAGCGAAAAATTCTGGACTGAAGTAGATGAGAGCAGAAAATTCGAAGAGTGAACTAGATGGTAGCAAAAAATTCTAGACTGCACTAGATGGTGGCAAAAGAATCGGAGAGTGAACTAGATGGGAGCAAAGAATTCTAGACTGCACTAGATGGTAGCAAAGAATCGGTGAGTCCAGTAGATGATAGCAAAAAAATCTGAGAATGAACTGGATGGTAGCAAAAAATTCTAGACCGAACTAGATGGGAGCAAAAAATCCTGGACCGGAGTAGATGGTAGCAAAAAATCGAAGAGTCAACTAGTTGGTAGCAAAAGAATCGGAGCGTCAACTAGATGGCAGCAAAAAATTCTGGACTGAATTAGATGGTAGCAAAAAAATCTGAAAGTCAACTGGATGGTAGCAAAAATATCGGAGAGTCAACTAGATGGTAGCGAAAAATTCTAGACTGAAGTAGATGGTAGCAAAAAAATCGGAGAGTCAACCAGCTGGTAGCCAAAAATCCTAAAGTGCACTAGATGGTCGCAAAAAATTCTAGACTGAACTAGATGGTAGCAAAAAAATCGACGAGCCAACTAGATGGTAGCAAACAATTCTAGACTGCACTAGATGGTAGCAGAAAAATTGAAGAGTCAACTAGATGGTAGCAAAAAATTCTAGACACAACCAGATGGTAAATCCAATCACAAAATCGCACACGCCATCTGTTGGCTGGAAATAAGCAAGGAAATCTCATTCAAACGTTCCCTGTCCTCAGTCTCTTCCTTCCTCACCCGATTTCCAAAGACCTTAATACCTACCTCCTCCAACCTACCGCACTTTGATAACGGCTGTAGCAAAAAAATCGTTTCCTTGGCAAATTCTAAATGGTCCATCTATTTCATGTACCCAATGATCAGCCCACACCGCTTACAGCACCTCGTCATGTAAAGAGGAAAGTCCCAAAAAAATTCCGGAAAAAAAAAATTTTTTTTGAAAATCTTTTTCAAAAATTTTTTTTCTTCGAATCCAAAAAAAAATGATATATCCTATCTGACACCAGAAACATCCCGTGTCATCCTTTTCCCTCTACAACACCCCCTTCATGCCATTTTTCCGATTCCTAGATAGCTCAATACCAAACCTATCTAACTCACTGTATCTTGGTAACGGTTGGAGCAAAAAAATTGATCCTTACCACAAAATATTGCAAAGAAATAGCAAAAGAAGATGCAATTGGTCCGATTGCAGTTAGATGGAACCGGTCAGATAGCCTAATAGACCTATGTAATGTGATCCTGAGGTGATACTAGGGGCGTGGCGTCAGTCAAATAATTCATGACAAACTACGGGCAAACGCCTAAATCTGATCAAAATATCGCTCTTCACAGCACTGCTACTCGAATTAGAGAAGTGCTGTAACCGAACAAGAATCGATAATCGCAAATGGGTAGAAAAACAGCATGACATGGCTGAAGCATTAATCGATTATCGACTATCGATTGATTCCGGGTTATAAGATCGTCGCATAATGGCGCTGAGTAGAAAGTTGCGAGTATCGATTCTATCACTGAAACATAATTTTATTTTAATTTTTATCCAAAAAAGTACAAAGTAGATAGAATTCCCAAATTAGAGGCAATGCAATAAGTTATAAAAGTAAATAGATTATTTGATAAAATCATTTATATTTACGAATTGAATTATATATTTATAATATACCGATTGTATGCGCATGCGCTAGCTGAATTTGGCGCAATCATAGAGGGTATAAATACCGGTGTCTCCGGAAAGAAAGGCAGTTGTATTTCTACACTCAGGGAGAAAAGATCTCCACTGAGAAGATGTAACTCGATAAAAATAAATAAATGGAAAAAGGGTTAATCGAGGTTAATTACTCATCTATAACCTAATAACTCGCATATCGACGGGTTTTATGGTAAATCTCTTTATCCCAGAACAAAAAGGACATCCTGGTGGCCGAGAATACGGTATTATTGAATCGGTGAGTCATCGAACCGGGAGAAAATCAACGTTGGGTTGAATTTTCCTCGGCAACATTCGTAATCGGTATCAAAAGTGGCGACCGTGACAGGACGACGTCGTTTTTGAATTTTCCAACGTCGGCTTAAAGATCAGCGAAAGCTCAGATCAAACCAAATTCAACTTTATTATGATACTTCCATAAGTTCAAGTGAAGTAATAATAATTAGTGAGTGAATACATAATACTGGCAACGGCAATTCCGGCCAGTTCAAGCAATATAGTGAAACAATCAAAGGAAGATGTTTCGCAGTCCAGTCAATCGTGGACGAGGTAGTCCAGTGCATCGAGGACGAGATAGTCCAGCTCGTCGAGGAAGAGGTAGGCCCCGAACGAGAGGACAACAGGATCAACAACTACCAACGATAAACGAAGAGTTGAATAGATCTGATAATGAACAGGAAAATGAAGAGGAAGATAACTCGAACAGGGATCAAAATATCCAAGCGGAATTGCGGAGATTTGAAAACCGAATAATGGACTTATTTGATAGATTTCAAATAAATGTTGGAGGTGGAATCAATAACCAGTTGGACGAAGTTACTAGGCAAGTTCGACAGTGTACTGATTGGATAAATCAACATGAAAATAATGTCCGCAGGGAATCAGTTGGAAATAATGTCCGGGAACCTTTAGTAGAAGGTAGCTTAAGCTTACGATTGAGAGGCTTAAGAGACAATGGCATAACGAATATTTTACGGGATATAACGTACACCGGAAAAAAGGATAAAACGAACCCTGTACGATTCATAACTAAATTTGAAGAAGTATTACAATATGAAGAAATAAACGATTTTGAGAAAAAGTTCTTGTTCGCAAGGTGTTTAAAAGATCAAGCTCGCAATTGGTATGATCTACATGACTTTGTAAGCTGAACATAAACATAATTTTATATTTCATCACTTTTTATGTTTCATTACTGAAACATAATTTTATTTTAATGAGCTAGCTGAATTTGGCGCAATCATAGAGGGTATAAATACCGGTGTCTCCGGAAAGAAAGGCAGTTGTATTTCTACACTCAGGGAGAAAAGATCTCCACTGAGAAGATGTAACTCGATGAAAATAAAAAAATGGAAAAAGGGTTAATCGAGGTTAATTACTAATCTATAACCTAATAATTCCGCATATCGACGGGTTTTATGGTAAATCTTTTTATCCCAGAACAAAAAGGACATCCTGGCGGCCGAAAATACGGTATTATTGAACCGGTGAGTCATCGAACCGGGAGAAAATCAACGTTGGGTTGAATTTTCCTCGGCAACATTCGTAATCGGTATCAGTGCTGTACAGAGCAGTTTTTCGATTGAATTGAAGCGTTTGCCCATAGTTTGTCATAAACGAATTGGCAGCAGCCAAATTGTGTGTGACAAATTATTCGAAAATGGAGCAATATACCAAAAATATCGCTTCGTAAAGATCATCTTTATTGATGGAACAAGGTCTGTACAAAGGGATATTTTGTATATATTGCTTCATCTTCGAATAATTTGTCAGTATAAATTTAGCTGATTCCCCGGCGCTAGTATTCACCCTAATTCAGGCAGCAGGAAATTTGAAGGGATATTATCGTTGTCGACTGAATAAATTTCGTTAGAAGAGAACAGTTGGAGGTGAAGCGGAACTGGTGTGAGGTCTCTAGCCATCGTATATTGCACAATACCTTGAAAAAACATTGAATAATACCGCACAAACCAAGTTTTTAAAAATTGATGCCTGTGGAGCTATCCCTTCTCACACAACACAGTCTTTTGTAACAAGAAGGTTTCATGCAATATACTGCTTGCAAGTAATTCTACGCTCAAGCATGTAACAGGTTACATTGCTTGATGATATAAATATCCTGTGATGACTATATCACGAATGTAGTTTTCATTACATTATGGTAATATAACAGATGTGACGTAACCTGTTGAATGTTCTCAATGAATTGAATTGAAACAATAGTGTTGATACACCGTGATTATCAATTTATTAAACGGAATAATATGAGAACAATTAAAATACCGATGAAAATTGGATTATTTGAATGATTTACGGTTTCGATATAGAAAAACCAAAGCGTCAAAATTATCGCTGGAAAGACAACCACGTTTTGCACTGATTAAAGAACCAGCTGTTGAAAACCCACTCTGAGATGGTGTCGGAGTTGCTGGTAGTACTAAATATTTTTTAGCTAATTTTGCAATCTGAGGGTATGAAGATTCATGATATTGCCACCATCCCGAAGGATTCATATTGAAATTGATGGGAGATTCGGATAAATATCGCTGAACTTCCGTTGATTGTACATCTTCGAAAGTCTCATCATTGAAACCTCCTTCATTGGATGAATAATCCCAATCGCTGTGCCTTGCTCGAGAGAGACGTATCAAACAAGAAAGAAAACCGAAGAAGGTAGTAAAGTGAGGAAACATCCTTCGAGTCAGAGCGTGGAAAGAGGTTTTCTGAGACAAATAGGAATACTAGAAAATTTGAGATTAGAAATGAATGGGTTAGGTATCGATGTAATTGGAATCAGCGAAATGAGATGGCCGCAAGAAGCGGATTTCTGGAGGGGGATTATAGAATAATTCATATGGGATCAAAGAATGGTCAAGGGGTAGGAATTATAATGCATGAAAGGGTAGAAAACAGGATAGAAAATTATTTGCATCATAGCGAACGCGTAATGATGGTCAGAATTACAACAAAACCGGTAGTGTTATAGTTCAAGTATACATGCCCACATTGATCATACATGACCATATATGACCAAATATGACCATTATTCATATACGGATGCATATATGAATCCATATATGTGTTCATGTATGGAATTTTCTTTCCCGGGTTTCGTAACCCTAAAATGTCTAGTTGTGCACTGGAATGGATTTTTGAATTCATGAAAAGCGTTTGCAAAATTGTGATGGAATCAAAAATACCACAAAAATTACCTCATTCTACCATATCGCCAAATAATACCAATACTGAAAATTTTTGTTCCTCCCTTGGTCCAATTATTCAACTGATTTGGATATAAAACTCGTATGAAATTACCATAAGGCCATAGCTGAGGCATGATATGGGTTCCATTGTAATCAAATCATAAGAATTATTGAGAAGAGTATGTTTGCAAAAATTACAAATTCGGTGCAAAAAATTCCGATTTTGGAGGCAACAAATTTTCCAGGTCTCAAGAACGATCACTAATCTTCTCTTTCTGAGGATACAAGATATGTTCAGTCTTGATAATATTAGTAATAGGACTTCCAATGCCGGAATCCCAGAATCCTGTAAACCAATACTGTAATCCCAGGATTATTGAGAGGTTTTTCTAAAACCGGTATTCCTTACCTAATACCGGGATCTCGGTTTATTATATAAGCGTCATGTAGATTTGAATTTACGCGCGCTTCTGCACAGTAAAAAGTAAAACTTAAAGTGATCCCGAATATCAGCTCAAAAATGCAGCCAAAAGTAGCGCCTATTCCAACTGAAAGTAAGCAATGAGAAAGACTGAATTTCAGTTAATTCCATCTCACTTTGGAATTAAGATAGAATTCCATCTTAATTCCCAAAGTAAGGTGGAATTAACTGAAATTCAGTCTCTTTCATTGCTTACTTCGAGTTGGAATAGGCGCTACTTTTGGCTGCATTTTTAAGCTGATATTTGGAATCACTTTAAGTTTCACTTTTTACTGTGTGAGGTATGCTTATGACTTGGGGTTTGTCATTATTACTTACGTTACTTACTTTATCCACCTAACACTGTGTAACATGAATAATGTATGCAACAGGCTGTTTATGAACAATTTCACACTCAACCATATGATAGGTTTCTTATACTGTTATATCAATATGATGTTGGGTCTACATTCGTGATATAGTCACCCCAGGATATTTATGTAACTGATGTTATGATTATGATGTTATGATACTAAACTATGTGAAAATTCGAGAGATTACTCACTCGTCTTCCCAAGGGCACACTTCGTTAACATTATTGTCGCGCTTTTCTTGAGACAGTGCTGTCGTCGGTACCGTTGCCTCTGTCGTTACTGTTACCGTTGTTATCGTTGTTGCCATCGTTGTCGCTGTATTGGCCACGGTCGTTGTTGGCGCTACTTGTTGATCCTGTGGTGAGTTTTCCTGCTGGGTGCCCAGATCCCAAATAGGAACAACTTGTATTTCATCAGGATTTTCAGGGGTTTTCTCTTCTATAGTTATCGATATTGATTTAGACACCGACTTCAATCTCGTTCTATGCCGTTGATGGCTAACTTCCTGCTGTTCATTTTTACAAATACTTCCTGCATACACAGGTCTCTCTTTTCCGGAGGAAGTCCTGACAATAGTCTGACTCTGATCCGAATCTTGGCTTGACTTGATTGTACTTGTTTCAGCAACAATATTATCTCCAGTCAAATCACCAACAATAGCGCTAATACTTATCAGCGGAGCTTTCGCAACGGTAATAGATGTCCTAGGCTCCACTGTTCTTGCCCCTGTCTCAGCGAAGTTCACAGAATTTGGTTCCACGGGTGTTATCGATTCGGTCAATCTCGAATCAATAGTCACTGTGGCTGGTTGGCATGTCATCGACGAATCTTGTTCTGAATTCTCTTTTTCCAACATGTGTGATGGACGTATATCACTTTGCTCTTGAATCCCTGATGTATGAATAACACTTTCGAAGAATTGTTGTGGTGATGGGAGACTATACTGTTGGCTTGAAGTGGATGGACGATTTTTGACGGTGTTGACCAGTTTGACTCTAGTACTCAAATGTGTTGCAGAACTCCGACCCACTAACGGCTTCCGGGTTAAATGACTACTCACACTGCTGCCTGATTCTTGCTTTGTACTATCACTTCCTGCACTGTAGTGCTGCTGATGTGGTTGTTGTTGTAAATTACAACTTTTACGAAGTCGTTCGAAAACTTCATCGACCGCTAGACTCACGTCCGACGATGAACTACATGAATCTAATTGGCTCGAGTTCTTTCTTGAGTTTATTCGAGGTGGTTCAGATTGTGATCGTAAACACGTTTGACTTTGAAGGGGAGTACTTTCTGGATTCAGTTGCAAATCAGGTGCGCCACTAGAGGTGAGAGAACACGTTTGTAATAATGGACGTGATCCTGAGCCCAGTTTCGCTCTGGTCGTTGTTATGTTTGTAGTTGTCAATTGCGATGTTGTGACTTCCCGGTCAGTGCTTGGTCCTGGAACGGCGTCCCATGGACAAACATCGTCTACAGGCCGAGAATCCGATGTGCTAGCATCCCTGATATAACATACATTCGATTAGATGCATAATATTCATTATTTCATTGAGAGGATATGAATTAATTATTGATTCATCCACTTTTTGAGGAATTCTCATAATTTTTTAATGGTTTTCAATCTTTTTTAAACTGGAATCCAAGATCATAAATTTCCATATAACATAGGACACTTTTCAAAAACATGAAAAGAACTGAAGGGATGATGATTTTGATTCCCTAACCAAAAAAAAGGGCAATATTCTTTTCATCTTTAGGACAAATCGTTCTTGGAATATGCCTGGTGAGGAAAGTGTCTGTAAAAATTTCAAAGAATATCTCCCCCTGAAAACCTCGAAATTTCACTGTGAAACTTTGACAAATTTTGAAAGAATCTGAAAACTCTGAAAAATCTTGTTCTTTGGGCACTTAACCCATTAAGTCCGGGAAATGCAGGATTTCAACTGTAATTTTAAACATTGCAAATGATATATAAATCATTAAAAACTCATGGCTGAAATACCTTACCTACTATTTTCGAGGTTGCTCTTTTGGTTGCTGGGGTCAAAATTACTTTCAGATGGCGCTGGAATACCGATTTAAAATAAAAAGTCGACAAAAAATTGGAGGATATTTGACTTTGTGATTTTTTCATGGGTTGAAAATGCACTCAGAATTATTCAAAACATCAACCAAGGGTGCACAAAATATCTTAACTCTACGATAGAACTTTTTCCCAGACTTGAAGGAGACCTAACCTCTCTCAATTTACCATATATTCACCAAAATAACTCGCAATTCTGAGAATTTAGAGAAAATTGATAGAACATATAATTTTATTCGTTCAGTATTCTTCAAGAGAAGTACCCGGAGGTTTTTGAGGTCGCTGACTACGAATCAAACATCAGATTTTCAAAATTCAAAATGACGGATCCAAGATGGCGAAAGAAAAGTCAGAAAAAGCCTCGAAAATGGATGAAAATCGGTATGCTTAGGTTTTTGAGGTTCCTGATTACAAATCCATTATCAGATTTTCAAAATTCGAGATGGCCTAAGATGGTGGATGAAAAGTCAAAAAAAGCCTCGGAGATGGATTGAAATCGATTCATCGAGGTTATTGAGGTCGCTGATTACGAATTCAGCATTAGATTTTCAGAATTCAAGATGGCGGACCCAAGATGGTGGACGAAAATTCGAGAAAACTCTCGAAGATGGATGAAAATCGGTATACTGGGGTTTTTGAGGTCACTGACAACGAATCCAGCATCAGATGTTCAAAATTCAAGATGACGGATTCAATATGGCATACCGAAATTCATGACATCACTCAAAATCATGCAATAATGTTTATACGTGAAGTTTCCGCAAAAAAATTGGTTGTTTCCGTCCGTTAATTATTCAATGTGCACGTTTCCCAAGTCTAACTACGTAGCGAATTTATATTCTTGTATGTTCCCCAATAACTCAGTTCTCCATGCGATAAACTTCATCTTTATTTTCTCCGATTCACTTGATGATAACGTCAAATTTAATTACCCTAATAATAACTGATATTCACTTCTAATATTTTCATCACGTGTCACCAGTCTAATTACACTTTAGAATACTAATATTTTCTAAATCATTGGAATCGAAATTCAGATATACTATTGTTTATCCTATACAACTATATTGATTGTTTTTCTTTGATATTCGAATATTTTTCCTGACCTGCTGAGGGTAATTGATTTTCGGCCCGCTTTTTTTCCTTCTCGCACTTATTATCACTTGAAATATGGCACCAAAACACAAAAGGAAGTCAACAAATCGTGCAGATTATGAGGTTGACACATCGGATGATGATTATGATCAAATATTACTCCTACCAAATTCAAATAATTCTGGAGACTCAGATGAAGAATCCGATATCGATTACGATGGCAATTCCAATGGAATAGATGAAATTCTATCCGAGTGTTCATACAAAAAAGTATCTAGATCATATGATGATAACCAAACAAAGTTGGAGAAAGATCATGATTATGTTTGGGTTGATGGTGAGAAAAAGTATAACAATGAACTAATGGATGAATGTTTTCTCAGTGGTAGTCAAAAAAGATCTATACGTGAATCTTCACATGTTCAACTATTTGAACACTTTTTTTCAATCGAAATGAAGAATTATATAGTGGAAGCCACCAAAGAGAATGGATATACTATAAGTCTGAATGATTTGGACACTTATTTAGGAATTTTGATTTTATCAAGCTTCAATAAACGTAGATCTCAAAAAGATTATTGGTCCCTTGACCCTCTTTTAAGTTGTGAAATTGTTCGATCTGCCATGTCACGTGATACTTCTCTTGAAATCAAATCGAACATAAAGTATTCAAAAACTAGCGATGAAAAAAAGATGATAAAGCTTGGCGAGTTCGGGTATTGTTGGACAAGTTCCGTAAGAATATTCAAAAATTTGGGTTTTTTGAATCTGCGTTATCGGTGGACGAAATGATGGCTAAATCTTATACCAGAACCAGCTTGAAGCAATTCATCCGCGGAAAACTGATACGATTCGGTTTGAAATTTTGGGGACTTTGTTCAGCAAACGGATATTTGTTGGATCTCGATCTGTACTGTGGTAAGGGATCACGAGTTGATAAACTAAACAAATGCGCCCTCGGTACAAAAGTGGTCATGCCTCTATTGGATAAGTTCCTCAAGGATACACCCTCCTCTACCATATCGAAATATCATTTGTATCATGACAATTATTTTACTAGCCTTGATCTCATGTTGCACCTGAAAAAATTGGGATTGAAATCCACAGGAACTATTCGAGACAACAGAGTATCGGCTAAAAACATAATTGATAAAAAAGCTCCCAGAGGCACATTTGCTTCAAAACATGATCAGGAGAGCGGAATCAATTATGTCAGTGTGATGGATTCTAAGCAGGTCTCTATAGCTTCATCAGCTACAGGAGTGACTCCAATGTTACCCTCAAAACGATATAATGCAAAAGATCATTCATGAATATCTCTTCCATTCCCTAACGCTTCTCATGTTTACAATCGATTCATGGGTGGAGTAGATCTCCACGACAGTCACTGCAACAACGTGCAGACATGTATACGTAGTGAAAAGTGGACTTATGTAGTTTTCACACGCTTAATTCAAGCAGCTATCACAAATGCACTTGTGATTTATAATTTATCAAATCCTGAATCGAAAAACATTGGGACGAAAGATGTTGCTATGAGTATTGCTAGACATTATTTGGATATTGGACAGAAGAGGTATGATAAAAAACATAACTTTCGTCGCGAAACAAGTCAAAAATGTTCCACAAAGGAATGAATTATTCGCACATACATATACTGCTGCACTTGTGATTTGTATTATTGTAAAAATTGTGAAGACAGGATTCATGCGAATTTTCAAGGAAAAAAAGTGGAAGAATAGAAGCTCCCCAACTAACATTTCAGTTCTTGGAGACATCTAAAAGAGTTCTCGCTTAAGATATTTCCAAGACTTCGTGTCAAGACATCTTTAAGATATCTTTAAGATGTCTTAAAAAATAATTCTTTAGACATCTGTGAAAGACTTCTAAAAGATTTCTTCAAGAAGTCTTAAATAAGATATCTTCTACAAGAATTCTTTCTGACATCTGTCACAAGGAATCTTTTAGAGGTAATTTTTTTTCTCCAATTTATCCGAATACATTGTTCCCTTTGTCTTATATTGTATGATTTATCATGGGAAAATTGTTTTTTTTTCTTTTTCAACATCGTGTGTTAAGATACATATCGCTTTATTCATCAGTACATTTTCTCCTGTACAATTATACATTATATTATCTCATCGATTTATTCTTCTTCTGATGTATCAGAATCATACGCATTGATTGTCTGTGCGTGGTGTGAAAAAAATTTGTGTTTTAAATGTTTTTTTGACGTCTTTTATCCAAAAGCATGCAAATGCGAAGTAAATACTGTAAATGATGATTCAGGTACATCAGAAGAAGAATAAAGCGATGAGATTTATTATGTATAAATGTACAGAGAAAAATGTATTTACAAATAAAGCTACTTGTTTCTTAACATACAATAATGTTGAAAAAAATTTCCCCATGATAAATAATGTGACATAAGACCAAAGGAACAATGCATTCGGATAAATTGAAGAAAAAAATAATTATCCCCAAAAGACTCGAACGAGGGTCGTATGGACTGGACGCCGATGCACTACTACTCAAGCCACCACCGGCTGATTGAAGTTACCTATTCTCTTTGCTTATATCAAATAACGCTCAATCTTCAATCTCAAATATCTCGAAAACTATAAGCCGCGTTAGAACGAAAGCCAAAAGAGTTTTCTCACGGGTATTTAAGGTATATGTACATAGAAATTTCATCGAAAAGTCCCACCTTTGGTAGTTTCATGCAGCTGACCGCCACCATCGCATGTTAACTCTGGCTGCCAACTTTTCGATGATTTTTGACGATCCTGATTGGATCCGCCATTTTTAGCTGACACCAATGAGCTATCAGATCGCGTCTTGGCTAGAAACCGCGTTACTTCAGTCTTTCCGCGTTTTTCATGTGCTTCCACATGTATATACATCATTGCGGTTCCTGCAATATACCTACGCGGCAATTGCAATATACTAATTATATTTTAATATTGAAGTGGTGTTAAGTGATTCTATTATCAATCAAAAGTGATTTTTAGTGAGGTGTTTTATTGAACATTCATCAAGATTCAAGAATCCCTGGCACAAATTGATTTCGGCAGATATAAACATTCACATTTGGAGGGTTATATTTATATATACGTTTTGGATTCGTGGGCATCAATTCTTGGCTTTTGAAAGGTATGTAGAGTTAATTTTTTCCCAAAATTTAAATGTTGTTGAAGTTTAAATCGTTTTCGGCCACACGACTGAGTCATGTGTGAAAAAGTAATCAGTAGTGTAGGATTCTCTCTGTGTAGAGTTTTTTTAATGAATTTTAAATCAATGGTATAGAAAAATGTAAAATTCTATTTTTTCTATTTTTTATCCTAATTTGTTTTCACATTCTATAAAATACTGAAATGGATGAAAACTTTTTGTACGCGAAGTAGGCCATTGGATTTGATTTTGATTCTTATCATATGTTTGTTCTTGACTCATTCCTGCTGAAAATGCCGGGCAGAACTGAATAAAAAAATTGTTATCAGGCTACGACCGTTATGTACTTTTTTTCCCATGCTCAAATGTGAGAGATATAAAATATTCTGTTTCATCTTCTCGAAAGTTCTCCAAGTACCTTCATACAAAAAATCGAGTTTATCTTATTTTTATTGCTCAGGTGCCATCAATGCCATCAAAAAATATCGTGAAGATGGGAGTGTGACAACAGTGGTACATTATATGCAGGGATGGCTCAACCATGCCGGCGATAAAGTGCGGTATCGTCTTAACAAATCCAAATAAAATCCAAAGATTACTTTGGAATATAATTCCAAATAGTGGAATAGATTTTTTGTAATATAATTCTTATAATTAATATTTTAACAAAGAACATGACATGTATACATCTTGTAATCGACGAAAGGGTACTCAACTCGCATTAGCGTTAATAAGGATGAAAAAATCTGTATTGGATGCGCAGCAATATGAAGAGGTGTTCTTCATGCTTTTGGATCTTGCTCGTTTACATTTCCGCAGTATCGAACAAGTAATTTCAATATTTCTATATCATTTTGTGCTGTCATGAAAAGAACAGCGTCGGAAAATAATCCAAGCGAATCATGGTTCGATGCTGCTTCTATAAAATTAGCTCTGATAATTCATTTCAAAAATATAAATTATCTTTTGTATGAAAAGTTTGTCTGTCAAGACGCTTTTGTGAAGAAGACTTTCTTAGAAAGCATCGAGTAGGAGAATTTCCGCACTTCGAATGTCTCTTGGTAGAGAATTCGTGGTGGTTTATTACTCATTTGATATTTTGGAGATTAAAGCTCCACGTTTGTTTACACACTCAAATTATCCTTGGAATTAGGGTTTGCACTTTGTAGAAGTAATCCTTTTAAAGTTGGTGTGTGACCAAGTATGACGGCTGTATATAGTGCCGTTAATTCTGTGTGCGTCATGACTGAGATTATTCATTGTAATAAATATCGTTGAAGTTTGAATCCTTTTATACCCTGAAACGGATTTGGAATGCCATCAATATTAATATAGATCGGAATACGACTCAAGCCTCAACAGAATCATAACTATGCCTATCGCATAGTGAGAAAAGAAAACGCATACACACCACAACGAATTCTCTACATGATTTTTATACTTGTGATTTTTGTATGGAAACTATTTTTGTCATGTTCTCAAATATTTGACAGTGAAGTCAAGTAAAAAATATTCTCATATTATAGTAAATACATTTTCTAATAAATGAATTTTGTTTAAAGGAAGCATATCACTTATTTCATTGAGATTTTTTTAGATACACTCTGAATGTAGCAAAAACTATTCATTCTCTTATGAATTAATTTATTATCCCAACTGATTTCTTGTAGAAATAATATTTAGCATTTTTTTGATCGACTTTGAGACCAAGGTCACACAAAGCCACAGTTGCAAGGTTGCGGATATTTCAGTTTCTCTCATTGGTCATTCTCATTAAATGAGGAAATTGATTGGTAGAACCATGAGAAAAAACTTCTCATCTGGCAACTCTGCACCCAACATGCCTTGATAGGATCAGCTAAGAAGTTGAAGAGTACCTAGAATGAATGACTCGATTTGGATTAACTTTTGTCTAACATTAATTACGCGAAATTGAACTCATGGAAAATTCTGGAATTTTCAAGGATAAATCTTTGGTAACCCATCTATGGCTGTACAAAGCTAGGATTTCAAATTTTCATACAGAAATTTTTTTCGGAAAATAATTTTTTGTAATTTGAAGTCTCGGCTCTCTACGAATGTTTAAAACATTCAAATCTTCATTCCTAAAAATTTTTCAGAACATTCGATGAGATCAATTTTGTACGACTTGTCTTAGGAAATAACGTCGTCAGATATATCTGATTGTTCGCTCGTATTCTTTCAAGAAGGTATCAACGGTGGGACACAAGCTAGTCAGTTTATTTGAAAATTGTTTTCCAGAATTGTTCAGAATTCATATTCCTAAAAATCTTGGAAATCTTCAAATATTCAATTTATACAGTTTTATAAATCCATTCTTAAATAAATTGACCAGTAAGAATGAACTGCAGTTCCGGCGTTAGTATGTTCTTGAAAAATCTTTGAGATATTTTAAGAATTCTTTCAGGTGGTTTCAAAAATGATTTAAGGTGTTTTTATTAATTCTTCCAATGATTTTCGAGAACTCCTCACGGGGATGCTAGCACTGGAGCTGCTGTCATCTCGTTTGTGCAACGAGAGAAAAAACAAGCTTTAGACGCGTAGGAGCTTCACACTCTGAACGCTATTGTCGGCACTAGTATTACATAAAAATATATGTGAGAACTCTCCAACATATCGACGAAGTTTTGAAAAAAAGGTGTGAGTGCTCAAAATTCTGAAATTGAGTAGTATATATCGTTCAGAAGCTCTTTTCAGGAACTTTCGACTGATATATATCACTGAATTCCGTTTTTTTTGGCACTTACGTCTTTTTGTCGAAACATCGTCGATATATTTAAGAACTCTTCAAGATATCTTTGATAAATCTTCAAGATATCTTAAAGGAGTCTTCAAGACGGTAGAGTGTTGCAGCCCCGAAGGTTCATTTTCCCGAAAGTTCAATGTACCGAACTGCAGAATCCCGAAGGTGCACAGTCCCGAAAGATTTTCAGTAACTTTGAATAGAATTGTCAGATGACTAGTAACGTCTAGGAATAATTCGGGACTGTGCACCTTCGGGATTCTGCGATTCGGTACATTGGACTTTCGGGAAAATGAACCTTCAGGACTGCGACACTCTACCCTTCAAGACATCTTTAAGAAATCTTCGAGATATCTTTAAGAACTCATCAAGACATCTTTAAGAACTCTTCAAGACATCTTTAAGAACTCTTCAAGACATCTTCAAGAACTCTTCAAGACATCTTCAAGAACTCTTCAAGACATCTTTAAGAACTCTTCAAGACATCTTCAAGAACTCTTCAAGACATCTTTTCGAATTCTATACGTGTTTCATAAGACATCTTTTAGGATTCGTTTCGGAATCTTTTAGAACATTTTTTGAGACTTCTTACAAACGCATTAAGACTTCTTAAAGATATCTTTAAGAAGTCTTAATATTAGTTGGGTCTCTATCGATAATTCAGCCTCAAAGATGAACAGAATGAGCTTTTTCAGTCATGTGTAAAGTCATGAGTGAAAAAGAGGAAACATAAAAAAGATCATAAGAATATAATTGAAAAATTGGGGGAAAAAATAAAAAATAAAAACAATACAAAAAAATGAAAAATCCAAAAATTACAAAGAAAGAAGAAAAAAAGAAGAGACTCTTGCCGGTCACCTCCACGTGGTTTGAGTTGGGAAACGTTCATATGAAACGGCTAACGGACGGGAATAACCAATTTTCTTCCGTGAAACCCTGTATAAACATTATTACATGATTTTAAGTCATATCATGAATTTCGGTATGCCACATTGGATCCGCCATCTGGAATTATTGAAATCCAACTCCAAATACGTTGTCAGCGACCCCAAAAATCTCCTCGTATACACATTTTCTTGTGATTTAAAAGCATTTTATGAATTCCAGTATGCCATATTGAATCCGCCATCTTGGATTATGGAAATCTGATGCTGGATTCGTTATCAGTAACCTCAAGAACCCCAGTATACCGATTTTCATTCATCTTCGAGAGTTTTCTCGGATTTTCTTCCGTCATCTTGAATTCTGGAAATCTCATGCTGAATTCGTAATCAGCGACCTCAAAAACCTCGATGAATCGATTTCAATCCATCTCCGAGGCTTTTTTTGACTTTTCATCCACCATCTCAGGCGATCTCGAATTTTGAAAATCTGATAATGGATTTGTAATCAGGAACCTCAAAAACCTAAGCATACCGATTTTCATCCATTTTCGAGGCTTTTTCTGACTTTTCTATCGCCATCTTGGATCCGTCATTTTGAATTTTGAAAATCTGATGTTTGATTCGTGGTCAGCGACCTCAAAAACCTCCGGGTACTTCTCTTGAAGAATACTGAACGAATAAAATTATATGTTCTGTCAATTTTCTCTAAATTCTCAGAATTGCGAGTTATTTTGGTGAATATATGGTAAATTGAGAGAGGTCAGGTCTCCTTCAAGTCTGGGAAAAAATTCTATCGTAAAGTTGAGATATTTTGTGCACCCTTGGTTGATGTTTTGAATAATTTTGAGTGCATTTTCAACCCGTGAAAAAATCACAAAGTCAAATATCCTCCAATTTTTTGTCGACTTTTTATTCCAAATCGGCCAGCGCCATTTGAAGGTAATTTTTACCTCAGCAACTGAAAGAGCAACCTCGAAAATAGTAGGTAAGGTATTTTTGCCATGATTTTTTGATGATTTATATATCATTTGCAACGTCTCAAATTATAGTTGAAATCCTGCATTTCCTGGACTTGATAGGTTAATTTTATTGAAGACTCATGTGGGTACCTGTGGTCATCTTTGAAACATGAAAATGTTCAGATCATTAGGTATCGTTCTGCCTCGGGGTCAACTTTTCATTGATAATCCCTGGAGAGTTCACAAATTTCCAAAGAAAATTTTCAACACCAGGAGTCTCATTGCTATCTTGAGAAGGTCAAAGCATAATTCCATCAATCATGCATAAATATATAATTCAAAGTGAAGAATGAATATATCAATAGCTTTGGATGAAGTTAAACAAAAGAATTGAAAGTTTCACTGTTGAAATAAACTGGAATTCAGTGGTCCCGTAAGACTGAAAAATTTACAGTACTGGAAAGAATAAATCACACACTGCTCACGGAATGATAATTGTTCTCCTATAAGAAGCTGAATGGGATGTCAAATGCAAACAAACGGGAAGGGTTGAATGTGTCCAAATGCAGAAAATCTAATATGATGGAGAATATGCTGAATTTGGCAGAAAACAATTCTTTATCTACGATATAGCTGTGAGTAGGGTATGATTTATTTCGTACATTATTGTATGTTGTTGATGGATTTTGTGCGTCCACGTTTAGGGAAATGTCTGTTGTGCCAAAATTCTTAGCATGTCAAACGGAATTCCATGTTCCTCACTCAAATTTTCTAACAGAAATACGAATATTTTCTGATACGTATACTGGCATCCCCATAATATTTTAACGTGATCTTCCTGCACGAATGTACAAATTAATTACTTCTAGTCTGGGACTGGAAGCCAGTGGTCACAGATCTAAAACGCCGACCTTATTCACACAGACGTAACAGTATATACATGTAAAACAAATACGTAACACAGGTTGCTATGTATTTAATGTTATGTCTGTATGAGTGAAGATCGGCGTTTCGGATCTGGCCCAACTGCTGGAAGCTTTCAGTAGACTTTCTTACGGTGTGGAGCATGTTTTCTTGAAATATACACGGATTGGATTTACATGGGAACAAAAGAGATTATTCATTTGATGAAGTTCACAAATAAAATGAAACAAGAAAATTCGCAATCGGTCATCGTTTGACCCTTGCCCATCACACCCAAAGTTCCAACAATTTCAAAGATTTTATTTTAACTTTTGGTATTTCTTCAGAAATTACTATTTCCATCGATATCTCGTGGAGATGGCGCCAAACGTGATGGTCGAGGCAGTATTTCAACGTCATCAGCATTGCAAAAGTATAAATTAAACAGCTTTCGGTCCGCTGCAGTGACCAGAACACCACGGGGCGTTGGCTTCACAGGTTGTCGTATCCTTGTCCAACCTAATCAACTATCCAAAGGTGAAGAACTATGAAAGATGTCATGATTATTCATACGTTGCCATAGAAGAATATTCAGCTTTTTCATCAAATCGTGGCATATTTTTCCGGAACATGAGGATGGATTGGATGGATTCATTCCAACTGTCAACTTCGCAGCCTTCATTAAATGCCTTCAGTACAAGCTACACCCACCTCCCTACCGCTTACGTATGGCGAAGGAAATGTTTTACATCTCACTCAGGTACCGCACTAGTCTTGATGAAAGAATCCAAGAATCCCTCACTGATATTCCGTCAAGGAAGTGGAGAAAAAAGTTGATAGATGCTCCACTGAATTAAGTCACAATAATCTATGGCTCTGGAGTCAATGTTCGGGGACTTGGAACTAAGAACCTTTTCCGGTTTTGAATCACCCTGTCGTTCTTTGATGATAGTTTTTCAACCCAACTCCCTAGTTTCCGATCATTTATCAACAAAGTTTTAGGTGACCCAGAGAATCCATAATGCGTATCACAGAATGTATCATATTTATCAAACTCTGAGGTGCTTACCCAGATGATTATTTAATATATGCATGTCTACAGTGGAACTCTCGGAGTAACTCACATAATTTGTAACGTAAATTTTGAAACACTACGTATCAGTTTGATTATACTAACAGAAAGCTTAATTCTCAGTCGTCTCAAATACCCAAGTAGCATAGGAGTGCGAGTAAAGTACTGTCGAAATGCCGCCTGTTTATATTTATCCATTGCGGGGAAATACATTCCGTGGCACGTTGATAGGATGTATGTTCTCGAGAATTTAGCACTCATATACCCCAGACCTATTCAGTTGTACCAAACATGTGTAATAAGGACATTCTATGGATTTTCTATGTACGGGGTTATGCTATTTGGGTATGTGTTCAAGTTGATACAATTATCAAGGTGTTCTACTCAACATTTGCTGTTAGGGCTGTGCGGTTATTCGATTAATTGTCAAAAACGATTGATTGATGAGCAATTGATTGATTAACCGACGCCTTTCGATTAATTGATTTTTCGATTAACCAAATAATCGATTAATTGATTGATTTCAATTAATTGTTTTTCAATTAAACAAATAATCGATTAATTGCTCGATTTTAATTAATTGATTCTTCAATTAATCGATCAATCAATCAATTGCTTGATTTGAATCAATCGAAATTTCGATTAATCAACCGATCAATTAATCGGTTTCTCGGTTGATTGATTGACAGATTACTCGTCGACGAATTTCAGTTGATTAATCGAACAAATCTTCATTTGATAAATCGACATAAAATTGTGAATAGTTGGTTTGCCTGAATCACTCACCGTACAGCAGGGTGAATACGCGGAGAGGAATTTGTAGTTAAATTTGCTATGTAATTATAGTTCCCAAGGAACAGACTGACTTTTCAATGGAATTTATTGTAAAACATTGTAAATTTGATCATTCTTCTATTGTCTCGTCATAGTAAATTTCATCCTGAGTTCAGTTTGTTCCTCGGTTACAAAGTCCCATAGTAAATTCAACTCTAAATTTCTCTCCGTGTACAATCACTCACAACAAAAAGGTGAATGAAGTCATAACTCATCATGTGATCAATAGGAATGGTAAGTTGCTCAATATTCGCCACTTTGATAATTCGAACCATTAATTACGAATTTATTTAGCATCTTTTTCGTTCGTGATCCCATTCATCCCGTTTTACGGTACTTCAAGTGAATTCCATTCCAGTGATCCCAGAATGCGGGAGCTGGCGACCTCCACCATTTACCTCTCAAAGACTACTATAGTGCTATCGCACATCAATGTGCAAGAAGGAGGAGTAGATTGTGGTACAGTGACTATAGTGAAGTACAGTGTAATTAGTTCCATTAGTTCACTTGGACGTGCAGTGAGCTAGGAATAGTCACAAAGGGTGGTATGAATGCAGATTATTTGTTTATGGAATGAATTTAGCGTTTGTTCGAAAACAGTGGAATCGAAAAAACTGTTTATGCTGTATCATGCACTCTTGAAACGGCGGAATTTGAAAATGAGCATACGGCAATAAATTTATGTGCACACTTGGAAGATGTGACGAAACGTTGGAGATTATCAAATAAAATAGTGGGAATAGTGCATGATAATGCAAGAAATATCACTGCTGCTGCCAGGGGGTCCAAAGTGACAGGAGAAAGCATTCCATGTTTCGCACACACCGTACAATATGCCATCAATGCTGCATCAACTGAAGACAGCACCTCAGACTTGATCAGTAAAATCAAGAAGCTGATCAGCCATTTCAAGCATTCAAATGCAGCTACTGCATCGTTAAACAAGTATCAGAAGCAATTCGAACTTCCGAAACATAGACTGATACAGAGCTGCCCTACAAGATGGAATTCCACGTTTCACATGACTAGCAGGTTCTCTGAACGAAAAAGAGCTATCACAGCTACGATCCAGGACAAAGCGGTATGCACTAGGAATCGAGCAGTCCTAGAGCAAACATTAGCATCGATTAACTGGGTCAACGTGGATGAATTAAACGCACTTGTTGAACCATTTGATTGCGCTACGAGAGTGATGTCCGCAGAAAATGGAGTTACGATATCTATTGTTCGCCCTTTGATTCATCAAATGTTGTCAAAATTTGTCAAGGCAGAAGATAACGATAGTGAGTTCACAAAAAAATTCAAGGCTATCGTTACCACAGAATTACAAGTACGGTTTCTGAACATAAGCTGTGAGGAAGATGAAGTTAGCGTAATTCAACTGGCCACGGTTTTAGGTGAATTGAAATGGATACGATTCCACAGAACATATCAATACTTTAATCAAACATCTGCTTTTTATTCCTCATATGAAATATCCATCATTCCAACCGTTTTAATTCCTTTATAGATCCTAGATACAGAAATTTACCCGGAGAAGAGTGTGACGTGAAATTGTTGGTCGGAGAAAAATGATCAGCATTGGTAGAGGAAATAAGAACAGAGACTGACGAGTCGCAACCGAAGCAGAGCGATTGGGATTACTTATTCACCGATCGGGGTTCCAACATCGAGGATATACGGTCAACGGAAGTTGAGCGATGCTTGTCCGAGTCTCCTATTGATTCCAATATGAATCCTCTGAGGTGGTGGCAGGATCACGAAACTTTATATCCTCATATCGCGAAGTTGGCCAAAAAATATTTACCATTACCAGCAACTGCGACGCCATCTGTGAGAGTGTTCTCAACAGCTGGTAACTTGGTCAGCGCCAAACGCAATTGCCTTTCCAGCGATAATGTTGATGCTTTAGTTTCTTTATATCAAAATCGTAATTTATTGAAATAATTTCCTCCTCATCATTGTATTGATTTTTCTCATACTATTTCATTTATCGAATTCATTGTTACGATATAGCAACATCGCCCAATTGACAATTCCCGGATGGGCAGGATCGCAAAATTCGCACGCGGATTCGTATTCCCACCCGGGACCAGTCGGGTTTCTCCCCAGGATCTGCGTCACCCTCACAGGTCCTGGGGAGAAGCCCGATTTCTCAGGTCTCGGGCGGGAATCCGAGCCTGCGTGGGAATTTCACGATCCCGTCCATCCGGGAATTGTCAACCGGGTATTGTTTCAATTCAATTTCTTGAAAAAGTTCGTTTATGAATGATGTAATTTCACGTTAAATTTTCACTAGGCTGTACCCCCGCACTGTAAAAAATATATGGCAAATTAACCGAATTTGTATTCTTTGAAATGTATAATTACACAATAAATCATAAAAATATTTGTTCATAAGTCATGAAAATTTTACAGTTTCATGTATATTTTCATTATAATTTATGGTCATTCTATTGGATTCAGGAAATTTACACAATGAATTCATGGTAATATTCATCACGATACCGTCAATTGGGGTAACTGTAGGACGCTCGGAGTAACGCTAGGACATGCATGTTTTATTTATTTCCTTCGCTCCCATGGATGATTTCCAATTTCCCGCAATTTTTATAAAGTGACTCCAGTTAACGGTATATATTACCAATCATTTATTATTTTCATTTTTCAAATTTGATATCAAGTATCCCTGGTGAACATGGATGCGGAAAGGAAGAGTAACCGGAACGTATGCTGGAACGTAACACAAACATTAATGAAAAGTATACGGAGCTTGAATGAAAGGAATACAAAGGGCGAGCGAAGCGGGAACTGGAACAAAGAAAACGTATACAATGAAAAACAAATAATAATAAAAATTGAGTTCTTCGTGGAAATCGATCCAGTGATTGTCACCATGGCAGGCGAGGGTCTTATCCGTTGAGCTATGGATCATCTTCGAAATTGCCCGCTTCAAAATATTATTTGAAGTCAGAATAGGTATGATTAAAGTCAGAATAGGTATGATGATAGGTAGAATACTCTTACGCGTGTAAAACGGCATCAAAAAAACTTTTCGAATGATGAGAATTCATAAGGAGTTCCCCATGAATACATCAGGGACCATTGTCCTGCCTGGGGTATCAGTAAATTTCCTGAAAACTTAGTGAAATTTAAAAAATTTCAAAGTTCTGAGTTTTTAAGTCAATAACTTCACAGGCAACAATCCTTGGACGCTTGTTTTGTACAAATTGATTCAATGTTTTTCAAATCAACTGGCCAATACACAATAGCCAGTATCCCCTTCACGTCCAACTGTTCTTTTCTAACAAACGTTAGAAAACCTCTATGCCCATATTTCTATTTACCTACCTGTATTTGTGCTGCATTTGATAATCCCTCCGACGTGTCTTTTCCATGCTGGTTCCATCTAGTTTTCACTACAGTGTTGCGTCCAAATGAGATTTTTATTACGAGAAATTTCAAGCCCACTTCTTCATATATCAAATGAAGAATGCAACAATGATCCCAAAATGCGGGAGCTGCCGGCCCCCATCATACCACCCTTTGTGACTATTCCCAGCTCACTGCACGTCCAAGTGAACTAATGGAACTAATTACACTGTACTTCACTATAGTCACTGTACTACAATCTACTTCTCCTTCTTGCACATTGATGTGCGATAGCACCATAGTGGTCTTTGAGAGGTAAATGGTGGAGGTCGCCAGCTCCCGCATTCTGGGATCACTGGAATGGAATTCACTTGAAGTACCGTAAAACAGGATGAATGAGATCACGAACGGAAAAGATGCTAAATAAATTCGTAATTAATGGTTCGAATTATCAAAGTGGCGAATATTGAGCAACTTACCATTCCTATGGATCACATGATGAGTTATGACTTCATTCACCTTTTTGTTGTGAGTGATTGTACACGGAGAGAAATTTAGAGTTGAATTTACTATGGGACTTTGTAACCGAGGAACAAACTGAACTCAGGATGAAATTTACTATGACGAGACAATAGAAGAATGATCAAATTTACAATGTTTTACAATAAATTCCATTGAAAAGTCAGTCTGTTCCTTGGGAACTATAATCACATAGCAAATTTAACTACAAATTTCTCTCCATGTATTCACCCTGCTGTACGGTAAGTGAATCAGGCAAACCAACTATTCCCAATTTTATGTCGATTTATCAAATGAAGATTTGTTCGATTAATCAACTGAAATTCGTCGACGAGTAATCTGTCAATCAATCAACCGAGAAACCAATTAATTGATCGGTTGATTAATCGAAATTTCAATTGATTCAAATCGAGCAGTTGATTGATTGATCGATTAATTGGAGAATCAATTAATTGACATCGAGCAATTAATCGATTATTTGTTTCATTGAAAAACAATTAATTGAAATCAATCAATTAATCGATTATTTGGTTAATCGAAAAATCAATTAATCGAAAGGCGTCGGTTAACCAATTAATTGCTCATCAATTAGGCCTCTGAACATGAAGCCCGAAGACCACATTGATGTGACTGAATTAGAGTAATTATGAACTTTCTCCTTCACTTCATTCTTCCCTTGTGACAATAGAGTGTTTCAACAGCGTGCAAGAGGGGGGAATGGGATAAAAAGTTTGTTCCTGATCTCACTTTTCATTGCTCACATTATTTGAACATTGTTGCACGTTGTATTTCCAACAGGGATTTCTTGATTCTCTTATTGAGACCAGTGCCACATATGAGTACAATATGAGACATCACCATTGCTGTATGCAAGTCGTGAAGACGTTGTGAAGATTCTGTTGATGAGTGTGTGCAACTTGTTCGAAAGGCATCTGAGAAAGTCTATGGCGCTGTGAGTAGAAATTGACTAATCCGATCCACTCTCATGTTCCAAAACATTATGCGGCGATTTGATGAAAAAAGGATAAATTTTTCCTTATGGCGAACAGATCAATCATTATGCCATCTTATACAGTCCGTCACCCTTGGATGGTTAATTCGGTTGGAAAAGAATACTACACCCTGTGCAGTCAGCGCATAGAGGGTCCACATGCCAAAAAACGGTCAAAACAATGAGAAGTCATAAAATCTACTGGGAACTCAATATTCGAAGTTTTCTGGAGTCGCTGATTATAAATCTGTAGCCAAATTTTCAGAATGCAAAATGATGGACAATTATTGGGAAATTCATCGAATTTCCTTGAAAATATGCATATAATCGTTTTTGGGGGCGCTGTTCACGAATGCGTGGTCAAATTTTCCAAATTCAGAATGGTGGATGCAATATTTATTTATTGATTTATTCATTTTGTTTATACGGGTATAAAAGACCCTTTGGTACATAGAATATACATTATTTGAACCACATTATATATATCATGCATCAAAGCATTAGGCATCATGTTAAGCTCGACTACATGCATCTTATATTACAACAACAGTTAACGTGTATAATTATGAGTGAAAAGGACAATTAGATATTAAATTTGACAAATCAGAGAAAGAGAATTTCTAAGATCAGAATGAGATGAAAATAATTCAAGCACATCACTGTAAGAATTAGCCAGGATAGATATCCGATTTACCGGATCAGAATAACCGTATCTCGATTTATAAGAAATTGGATTGAACAATTTAGGGCGTCTTAATAAACGAGAAGGGACATTAAAACGTACAAGTCCAAGCAGTTGAGGGCAGCGAATTTTCCCATTAACAATTTTATACAAAAATGAAAAGTCATTGAACAAACGACGTGATTCCAAGGAAGGCAAGTTAAGTAGAGACATAATTAATGAGTAATCATGACAAGTGACGCTGAACGGACGGCCTATCTGATAGGCAGCGAAACGCAGAAACTTATGCTGAACTCTTTCCAAGTCTGTACAATCCCGGATTAAATGAGGACTCCAAATTTGAGACGCATACTCAAGATGAGGTCTAACTAAAGTACAATACAGTGTTCGAAGTGCAACAGGATCACGAGAATCTTTACAAACGCGCTCAATGAATCCGAGAGATTTCATGGAAGTACCAACTATGTAATTGTAATGATCTGAGAAGTCAAAACGAGAGTCAAATGAAACTCCAAGATCACGAACAGTATTTATAGGTGATAACAGAGAATGAGACAAGTTATAAGGAAAATAAATAGCATTTTTACCTCTATAAAATCTCATCACATGGCATTTAGTGAGATTTAATGACATATTAGATAGCACACACCAAGATTGTAACCGATCCAAATCAGATTGCAGATTTCGAGCATCTCTGTAAGTTCTTATAATCATAAACAGTTTCAGGTCATCAGCAAAAAGAAGATGTGTGCAGTACTTGAAAATCGTAGACATATCATCAATGAGAATAATAAATAATGAAGGACCTAGATGTGAGCCTTGCGGTACACCTGAGGATACAAAAAATGAATCAGAAAAACATTGAGAGACACTAACTGATTGCGTACGATTCAGAATATAACTCTGTAACTACGACAAGAAATTGCTGCGAATACCTAAATTACTCAATTTATTTAACAATATATTATGATCAACTCTGTCAAAAGCCTTTGAGAAGTCTGTATATATAGTATCCACTTGGGCATTTTGATCAAGCGCAGAGGACACGACATGAGAAAAAATAGACAAGTTAGTTACGGTAGATTTTCCAGAAGTGAAGCCATGCTGGAGATCAGAAATTATATCAGAAAACAGTGGTGTTATTTCATCAGTAACTATATCTTCAAAAATTTTCGGCATAACATTCATGATACCAATTGGTCTGTCTATAGTTTCTCACGTCAGAACGGTCCCCAGATTCGAAGATAGGAGTAATTAAGCTGGATTTCCATTGAGAAGGAAATATTCCAGAGGATGAAGAGCTGTTGAAGATTAACCACAAAGGCCGAGAAATGACGAACTTGCAAGATTTTAGAAAATTAGGAGGAATACCATCATCACCAGGACCGGAAGAAGTTTTCAAGGATGAGATTTTATTGAACACTTCACCGATATTGATGGATAAATCGGAAAGATTGACATTGAGAGTAGATTCTGGTAAATTACAAGGAACAACGGGATAATTTTGATAAACTGATCTGAAATAAGATGCAAATGAGTTCGAAATAGCAATACCAGTATTGCCAATAGTACCGTCTAAATGCATCACCGGGGGTATACCGTTCTGATTCCGGTAACTATTAACAAAGTTCCAAAAGCTTTTGACATTGGTAGGAATGGACCCTTGAACGTAATGAGGATGAGACAAGTAACATTGGCGAGTCAAAACTTTACATTGAGCTCGCAAGTGTCTAAAGATTAGGTAATCTTCAAAGCAATTTGACTCTTTGTACCTATTGTGAGTAATTTTCTTTTGACGAATAAGTTCAATTAATTCCGAAGAAAACCATTTTGGATAAGAACTATTCCTTGATACGTACTTGGGTACGAATGAATCATATGGTGGACAAACTTCGGAAATCCATCGAATTTTCTCAAAACTCTGCATGTGATAGTTTTTGGGGTCACTGGTGGCGAATTGGTTGTCAAAATTTCAAAATAAGATGCAGAAGTTTTTGGAATGTCGTTACGAATCCGTTGTGAAAATTAACAACTCTAAATGGGAGATCCAATATGCAGGACAAAAATCCGAAAATTCATCGGATTTCCTTAAAACTTGGTATTCTAGAGTTCTTGGGGTTGCTGGATCCCAGGGGTTTTTCAGTTGCAGTGGACTGATTTTGACAAGCATTGGGCTGGAAATCCTCCAAGGATCTAAAGTTTCGATACCTATCAGTTTAATGTTGAAAAAATAGTTACCAAATAAGGAATTAGCAATTCATCGCCGTATGGTGAACAATGAGAGATAAGAGATTCAATTAAAGGATCACTTAATGATACAGATATCTACTCGGAAAAAAATGAAGGAGTATATTTCACTCTGTACTATTGGTCAACATTTTTTGATAGCTTCTACAGTATTTTCAGTATGACTCGCTTCTTAATAAGTGAATCTTTCTTGAACATCAGTAAACAGTACTCCGAAGGAGTAATTACTCCGGAAATAGTCATTCATATACTGACTGGGCGGTGGAGGAAGAGCTACCGCGATTGGAATAGCAGTTACTCCTCATTCTTCTCCGTCCATATTTGTATTTGTAACCGAATCATGATATGTCGTTGATATCTCTCATCGGTTATTATTTCTATCAATAGACCTCCCGCCAATTACCTAATGCTATCTTTGAATAAGCCCATTCCACACAACGTCTAAAACTTGACGAAAAACGTTGTATCCAATGGATATGTATTGGACATCTCCCCAAGTACGAAGTGACGACCGCGCCGAAGTTGGCTGCATATTAGGTGAGAATCAGGGAGACATGAGAAATAATAACAGTGGTATTCAATTCAATTCAATCAATTCATTCAACTTCAAATTACAGAAATTGAATGGGCGATTATTGGCACATAGTCCACGAGCCTTTACAAAACTTGGATACATATGTATAAGTCACACGTTCTGTTCAGGTTTTTGTCTAAAATGAAGGAAACACTTCCAAGAACCCGGTGTTGAGCGACCTCTGGTATGTTTCCTGAAACTTATAGCTATGGTGCACAGATTGAAAACATTGCATTGACGTTTACATAAGTGTAGTTACAAGATCAATACAAAAATCCCTTACGACTAATTCTGATATCGAGATTTAAGTGATAACTAAATCAGTCTCTTGTTATCTTACAACATCAAAATGTTTATAACAATTTTTATAACAAGACCAATCGTATTCATTTTTCTGAAAGATTAAAATGAAATATTAGAATAATATATTAGAATGGCGAATAAACTCATATATCACATCGAGTATCGCAGGATTCATATCTTTAATTAGTACTTCTAACATAAACGGTTGATCAAATCCTCTACTCATAACCCAGATAGCAATTTAACCTTGCTGCAATGTTGTCAGGCAAGCTTGCGACAAGGTTGATGTAAGCCTCTTAGTTGACACACGACAAGGGTGCAAGCTTACAAAACCCTTGCAGCAGGGCTGTAGCAACCTTACACTGACAAGGTTGTCGATAACAAGCCAAAAACAATCGAATGACAAGTGTGACAGGGTTATCACAAGCCTACATGTTATCTGGGAAGATCTCTTATGAAATCGGCTCTATGCTTACTTACTAAAGGACATGTAAAAAGTTTGTGGTTAATGGTTTCATCGTCTAGACCGCAATCACACTCAGGAGAATCAACAATGTTTTTTCTCCAGAGGGATTGTTTTAAATTTTAATGATCCGCTCTCAAACGATTAAATAAAACAATATACTTCCTAGGTTTACTTTTCATTTTTTCAAACCAGATTTTACCCGACTTGTCGTAGTAATATCTAAAATAGTATAAGCCTTTTCCTTTGTTACAGCCTTGCGTTAAGTATCTTTGTTGTTCTGCATAAATATGTTTTTGACAGTTGGTATATGAATCTTCTATTTGAATTTTAAACGTATCACAATTCGGTGCATTATCACAGCCGCTTTCAGCTAGTCTGTCTACATATTCGTTCCCGTGAATACCTTTATGCAAAGGAATCCAGATTAGAAATAATTTGTTATCAAATACTGTCAAAATTTTGAGAACTTTATCCAGCTTGTCGATCAATAAAATATTATAATAATCACTACACTCTCTTACATTCGCGAATATATTAAGGCTGTTTAAGGCTTTCATAGAGTCTGTAAGAATAATATAATTGTGACTAGGATGATTCATGATTACATCTGAAGCCATTATAAGAGCTACCCTTTCTGTTGTCAGTACTGAGCAATGTTGTTCCAGACTAATAACCTCCTCCCTTCTCAGTTCAGGAGAATAGATTGCCGCACTAGCGGAAACTTTATTTTCTTGTATTGATCCATCGGTATATATGGTAACGTAACTTTCATTAATACCGTGATTTTGAATCAATTTTTTCATAAGTAAATCGAAATCGTTCATGTTCCTAACACTTTTACCTAACTCTATATTTACAGAAATATTCTTTCCTATAGACACGTTATTAATGGACATTTTTAGATCGTTCAAGTCGTCTGGTTTTACAATTTTGTTTCCTAGAGGTATAAGTTCGAGGAAACATTTTAACAGTATAGTTATTCCCAATTTATGATTTTCTTCATATTTGAGTTTAACCATATTCGAATATTCCTTGAGAACCTGGATTACAGGATGCTGTTTTATAAACATAGCTTCAATAGTATATCTGTTTGCCAATAATTTGGTCCTTAGGGACATATATGATACCTTTGTTCCACCAATTATCACATTTATTGGAGTGGAGTTACGATAGCCAAATGCTAAGCGTAACCCCTTATTTTGTACTTTTTCTAGAGTCTTGATATGTACTTGATTTTTAGAGTTTAAGACATTCATCAATCCATATTCTAATGAACTTCGGACTAAACTTTCATATATATTCAGTAAGATTAAGGGATCACCACCCCACCAGGTGGTTCTGAGAAATCTTATGATATTTAAATGTTTTTCTGCCTTTTCCTTAATAAGTTTTATGTGAGATTTAAAATTCAAATGACTGTTTAGATATAATCCCAAGAATCTAGCATTTTTACAGCTTTCTCTCATCGTATCTAAAACGCAAATTTGGTCCTTACACATATCACATGTGGTAGAATCTTCGCTGGAATTATGAAAATTGATATAATTTGTCTTCTCTACGGGTAAAGATAGACCTAAACACTCAAGATTATTATTAATCACATGCGCAGCTCTTATAAGATGTAATTTATTCAACCTCAAATCGCTTGATTGGTCTGATATGATGACGCAATCATCTGCATATTGAATCAATTTGGTTTCCTTCGGAAGATTTTCCGCGATATTATAGACATATACAATAGTGAATAAGGTAGGACTTAAAACGCCCCCTTGAGGAACTCCTTTCTTTAGATTATGTATTTCTGTGCTCCCATCATTGTGAATAAAGTTACATTTCCTATTAGTTAGAATTGTTTTTACAAACTCAATGATATTTTTGGGACATTGGAGTTCACATAGCTGTTTAACTAAGATCGCTGGTATGACATTGTCAAATGCGGATTCAATGTCTAATAAAAGTACAAGACAAGACTTGTTCTGTAATTTAGCCATCTCTATATGTGAAGTTAATGTGGATAAATTATCTTGACAAGAAAAATTTCTTCTAAAACCAAATTCATTTGAATAGTATATCTTATTAGTTTCAATCCAATTTTTTAACCTGTTATTAACGAGTTTCTCAAAGAGTTTCCCCACTGATGACGATATAGAAATGGGTCTCACCTCATTACCGCCCTGTTTATCTATAAAGAATGTTACATATTCGTTCCATGATTGAGGGTAAACACCAGTAGAATAACATTCATTGAAAATATCTAATGATATTAGATGATATTCTCTACTCATTAGCTTTAGGATAAAGTTTTCGATATGATCAATTCCTGCAGCCGACTTGGACCTCAAAGAGTGTATAACAGCAAGATATTCAATGAGACTAAAAGGTTCGTCCATATCTGAAATTGAAGATGTTAGCGAATATGTACAGTTGCCATTAATCGGGACAATATCTGGTGGAGTGATTAACTTATTCATGATTTCATTTTCAGAATTTCTTTTGATCGACAAGTTCAATCCTCGGATATTAGACAAATTACCGTTTCTTTTATTCTTAAAAGATTTGATTGTTTTCCATATCACACCTATATCGGAGTATCTATTAGAAGATTCTGTGAAGCTTCTGGAAGACTCTTTCTTTTTAGTCCTAAGAGTTTTTCTAGCTATTTTTCTCACAATAATCCAATTTTCACACGTCATGGTACGAATAGCTTTAGTTAAGGCGTTACGTCTTAAATTAATAACGTCGGTGCATTCATTATCCCACCATGGAGCGGGAATTTTTTTATATTTCACATAACCCAAGCTATTGTTGTCAGTTTTATGTTTTATCGATTTGTTTCCCGCCGAAATGGCAGCATTTTGAATAATTCTTATAAAGGAATCATATTTTTCAGTGCATGTGAGTTTGTGAAATTCAGCCGGGGAGAAGAAATGTATCTTATTTGATAATTCTATTTGGGAAACATTCCAGTCGGTTTTAGCATTGTGGAGTTTATAGTTTAGCTTTCTGTAATTCACTTGTGGTTTATGAAATAGGTTTATATTGATACTGATTGGAAAATGATCAGAGCCCCAGGAATCTTCGCCGAATGCATATGAAATCAATTCAAGCGACTTGAAATTAGCCAGACATTAATTAATGTTAGACAATGTATTGTTATGAGAGTCAAAATGCGTTATTGATTCCTCATTAACAACATACAAATTTGCCTCTTCTAGAGCATCCAATAAATGTGTACCAATTGAAAATCTTCGTATAATATTATGTTTTCAGGAAGATGATCCCCATCAAACGTAAGAAGAAGGTTATTGGTGGCGGTTCTTGAATATCCCTTTCCGTTAACTTTTTTGGTATATTTGAAGATTCTTTCTACCTTTCTAATAGGCACCTCTGAAGTTCCTTCCTTGAACAGGTAGCTAGTATCAAATTTTCTTTGATTCCCCTAATGACACCTTTACTTGTAGTTAAACGCAGCGGGATGCTTGCAATTAGTCCTGCTTTACACAGTTGAACATTTGTGATTAGATCGTTGGCTGTTTTCATAGTGTCGAATTGAACGCCTATCTTGTTGGAACCAAGATCAATAATTTTCTTTGGTTTTAAATTGAGCAAATGAATTTGTTCCATAATATTCATCACGTTGTCCCTTTTGTATTTGGAGACTCCATTTTTCTCTAGAGAGATTTCAACGAGATATTTACCTGCTTTGGAAGGCATTGTGTACATATTAGTGAAGGTACAGTCTTTATCAGTTTGATTTTTCTTCGTTGAGATATTCGCGACATCATCGTTATCTTCGAGTTTTCTTTCATTATCCTGGTTATCATTGAACTGTATAACATCCATATTTACTTCCTTCATTGATTCTTCCAGACTAAGCTCGATTAAATCTTGACTTTGTCTGTTTAACACTCCACTCATAACCGGGGAAGGACATTAGAACTTGATTTGAACTCTTAATCCACTCTTCTAAAAGCGTCACTGCTGCGATTTCAGAAGACGCCAGTTTATAACCTCACTTCTCTTAAGAGACGCTAACTGGGATTACCGAAAATGGATTAATTTCTCGTTCACGTAGACCAAAGATAATTGTGATTCCGAAGAATACACACCTCGAATTTCTGTCAGAATAAACCTCGATTTCTTGTTATAAATTCAATTTGAATACAGATTTCAGCGGAACGTGCGTACAGTACAAGTAACAAACCTAGACTCCAACAGTGGTATGATATCAAGCCAAAGATTTTTGTCAACATAGATTTCAGACTTTCGCCATATCATGTTACTATGAAGAGGATATAGGTCATAAAGTTTGTGAGAAGTTCTAAAAATGTATCGATTCATCAGATATGTTTGAAATTAGGAATTCTTGTACATGATGGATGTGGGATAATTCAAACAAAATATAACTGCAATGTAAGATCGTTCACGGAGAATAAGGGAAAGTGATAATCACTGAGCGAATAGTGAAATATCAGGGTTGGTTCGAAAAAACCCAACCCGGTTCAACCCACTGGGTTTTTTCATGAAAAACCCATATGAAAAAACCCCAAAAAAACCCAATCACGATTTTGACTCAGAATCAGATGAATTTCAAAACTATTTATTAGATAGTCTGGAAAATAATGAATTATTATATTTTTTTCACCAAAGTATAACATAATATCTAGTGTGAAGCAATATGTATAAGTTCAAGTATTCTCAGATAATTTACCAATCACACGAGTCAATGGAAGCAGAATTGTTCAGATATTTATATAACTGTACTAGTTTCGTAGCTTTATCTGAATCTAACCTATTCCCTAATTCAGACCACACATGTCCAAATGTTGAAAATATTCTTCCCAATCCTGTTGAGCTTGGTGGAATACTCAACAGTCTACGACAAAAATCGCAAAATCCTATTGGAAGTTTATTTGTGGAACGAGTTCGAGCTTCCATCAATTTCCACCATTTGTTTGGAGTATCCTAATATAACTCTCCAACTTCTGGACGAAACATTGAAGGTGGATACAAAGTTTCATCCTTGATTTTAAATGCAATCAACGCTCCCAAAAATTCTGGCTTGTGCTCAATCATCCAGTTTCCAGCCATCTCTTCTTGGTTCTCATCTAGTTGCACTTTCTTGTATGGATTCAATAAATGTGCAACATAGAAAAAAGGCTCCAGTGCTTCATCCACTCGTTCTCTCATGATTTCTTCATATCCTGCTAAATATTCACTGGAAATTATTTTAAACCATGCTACTACAGCTGTTGATAAGTTCGCTGAGTCGGATTGTAATTCATCCAGAGCTTCAACAACCACATTTAATTGTTTCAGAAGATTCACCGGAGTGGGGACAAAAGGAAGATATGCATCAGCTGCCAAAAAAGAAGTACTCCATATCCCAAATTCCAACGAAAACGTCGAAGTATACCAACCGGAGGAGTACATTGTAGAGGTTTTTCAATCGCAGGTTGAGGAGCTTTTCACAGACAGTCTGGACTCTAAGCAATACGACTACATCTTGAAGGAAATCAGCGGAGTCCTCATCAACCATCGTCTGAGCAGACTGAACGATAGAAGTCAAAGTTTAGGCTTACCAAATATTACGAGAGAACAACTCTGTAAAGCGGATAATTGGAGCAACATTACACACAAAAACAGTAGAAGTATTCCAGTTAACAATTCAAGCAATCAGAATGGATCAAAGTGGTCAAAACTCTATAAACATTCTTTTCTGGAACGCTAGGTCTTTGAAAAATAAAATAGGTGATGTTTGTAATGTTGCTCACAATAACGATATTTTGATTATAGTGGAGGCATGGATCAAGAATAGTTCGGTCCCAAGCATTAAAGGTTCCAAATACATTATTAGTAAAAGGAGAGACAAAAATGTAGGTGACATAGTTATATATTTTAGGAACTACCTTTCCATAGACTACAATCCTCTTAAAAAAGTGAAATATATTTCCAAGAATATAGAATCTTTATTTTTCAAAATTCATAATTGCGATCCTACATTGAACTTTCTCATAGTATACAGAGCACCTTATAAAACCAACATGCATAGAGACTGGAAAAAATTATTTAATGAATTAAACAACAACGAACATAATATCATCCTGGGTGATTTAAACGCGTGGCATGCCTCGTAGAATTGTGATACGTCTGATTCCAACGGTACACATTTATTGGATGCTCTAGAAGAGGCAAATTTGTATGTTGTTAATGAGGAATCAATAACGCATTTTGACTCTCATAACAATACATTGTCTAACATTAATTAATGTCTGGCTAATTTCAAGTCGCTTGAATTGATTTCATATGCATTCGGCGAAGATTCCTGGGGCTCTGATCATTTTCCAATCAGTATCAATATAAACCTATTTCATAAACCACAAGTGAATTACAGAAAGCTAAACTATAAACTCCACAATGCTAAAACCGACTGGAATGTTTCCCAAATAGAATTATCAAATAAGATACATTTCTTCTCCCCGGCTGAATTTCACAAACTCACATGCACTGAAAAATATGATTCCTTTATAAGAATTATTCAAAATGCTGCCATTTCGGCGGGAAACAAATCGATAAAAAATAAAACTGACAACAATAGCTTGGGTTATGTGAAATATAAAAAAATTCCCGCTCCATGGTGGGATAATGAATGCACCGACGTTATTAATTTAAGACGTAACGCCTTAACTAAAGCTATTCGTACCATGACGTGTGAAAATTGGATTATTGTGAGAAAAATAGCTAGAAAAACTCTTAGGACTAAAAAGAAAGAGTCTTCCAGAAGCTTCACAGAATCTTCTAATAGATACTCCGATATAGGTGTGATATGGAAAACAATCAAATCTTTTAAGAATAAAAGAAACGGTAATTTGTCTAATATCCGAGGATTGAACTTGTCGATCAAAAGAAATTCTGAAAATGAAATCATGAATAAGTTAATCACTCCACCAGATATTGTCCCGATTAATGGCAACTGTACATATTCGCTAACATCTTCAATTTCAGATATGGACGAACCTTTTAGTCTCATTGAATATCTTGCTGTTATACACTCTTTGAGGTCCAAGTCGGCTGCAGGAATTGATCATATCGAAAACTTTATCCTAAAGCTAATGAGTAGAGAATATCATCTAATATCATTAGATATTTTCAATGAATGTTATTCTACTGGTGTTTACCCTCAATCATGGAACGAATATGTAACATTCTTTATAGATAAACAGGGCGGTAATGAGGTGAGACCCATTTCTATATCGTCATCAGTGGGGAAACTCTTTGAGAAACTCGTTAATAACAGGTTAAAAAATTGGATTGAAACTAATAAGATATACTATTCAAATGAATTTGGTTTTAGAAGAAATTTTTCTTGTCAAGATAATTTATCCACATTAACTTCACATATAGAGATGGCTAAATTACAGAACAAGTCTTGTCTTGTACTTTTATTAGACATTGAATCCGCATTTGACAATGTCATACCAGCGATCTTAGTTAAACAGCTATGTGAACTCCAATGTCCCAAAAATATCATTGAGTTTGTAAAAACAATTCTAACTAATAGGAAATGTAACTTTATTCACAATGATGGGAGCACAGAAATACATAATCTAAAGAAAGGAGTTCCTCAAGGGGGCGTTTTAAGTCCTACCTTATTCACTATACAGGGTGGGGCATTCAAAGTGTCGCGGGCGTTTTTTCCAAAAATAAAGTGAGATACGAGAAAATTTTTCGGACAAAAATTGTAGGGTATCGAGGGGGACATCCGATGGTGGCCTTGGCTTTGACCTCAAATCTCATCTTCAAGGGCATTCTGAGGTCAACTCTTGTTTTTTAAATAGCATCTCATATTTTTTACTGCAGATTTGGATTCTAGGTCAAAAACCAAGAAACTTTTGTCTGAACCATTCTCCTGAAATCCGCAAAAATGGCGCTCTAATCGATATTGTTCCATTTTGAATCTGACATTCGAATAACTCGAGAACGAAGGGTCTTGCGAAAGAATGTTTCGTACAAAAGTTGTCAATACACAACACATTTCAATCGTCTACATTACCACCATTCAAAGCTCACGCGATGTAAACAAACGACGGGGTTCAGTGAAAATTCACGATTTTGAAAGTCAGTTTGTCAGTTACATTCGATTATTACTTGGTTTATGACAAATTGAAAATCATGGATATCCGATACACGGTTTCTGAAAAGATCGACATGATCTACATTTACGGTGAAGTGCATAAGAACCCCAGACAAGCATATGACTTGTATGCAGAACGATTTCCTGAAAAAACAACGCCATCCATTAGGTATTTTCAACGCATTACAAAATTATTCTCAGAAACGGGAAGTGTTACAAGGGAAAAACGACATCGAATGAGAACTGTTAGCGGAGAAAATGCGGAAGTTAATGTACTAGCTGCAGTAGCCAATAATCCACACGTGAGCTCTCGTGAAATTGAACTCCCTTCGGGAATTTCTCGAAGAAGTATTCTTCGAATACTGAAACGTCACAAAGTCCATCCGTATCACATTTGTTTGCATCAAGACCTTCACGGTGATGATTTCGAAAGTCGTGTACAGTTTTGTCGATGGGGTCTAGCGCAAATGCACAATAACAACTTCATCAACATATTATTTTCTGATGAGTCGACGTTCACCAATCATGGTCAAGTAAATCGACATAATATGCATTACTGGGCGACAGAAAATCCAAGATGGTTACGTCAAGTAGAGCATCAAAGACAATGGGCTGTGAATGTTTGGTGTGGTATTTTTCGATCTCGAGTAATTGGACCGTACTTCATTGCAGATACGCTGAATGGAGAGAAGTACAGACATTTCTTAGATCAAGTACTTCCAACATTACTTGAAGACATACCTATTCAGGAACGATTGAACATGTGGTATCAACACGATGGTTGTCCATCCCATTATGCAGTCACAGCTCGAGAAATATTGGACAGAGATTATCCTGGACGATGGATAGGACGTCGTGGACCAGTTCATTGGCCTGCCCGTTCTCCGGATCTTACTTCTCCAGATTTTTTTTTATGGGGATACATAAAAGATACAGTTTATCAACAAGCACCGACTACACCTGAGAATATGCGTCAACGAATCATCAATGCATGCGCGAGCATCAATGCATGCGCGAGCATCAATGAAGATATTTTAGCACGAGTTCAGCAATCTTTTGTAAAACGTTTTGAAATGTGTATTGAAGTCGAAGGCCATCATTTTGAGCATCTACTGCATTAAAATTATCCAAGTGATGTAGACGATTGAAATGTGTTGTGTTTTGTCTGTTATACCCCATCACCTCCGTTTCAGTTCAAGGGGTCCCCCTTGGAATCAGACAACTTTTGTCCGAAACATTCTCCTCCAAGACCCTTCGTTTTCGAGTTATTCTAATGTCAGATTCAGTATGGAACAATATCGATTAGAGCGCCATCTTTGCGCATTTCAGGAAAATGGTTCAGACAAAAGTTTCTTGGTTTTTGACCTAGAATCCAAATCTGCAGTAAAAAATATGAGATGCTATTTAAAAAACAAGAGTTGACCTCAGAATGCCCTTGAAGATGAGATTTGAGGTCAAAGCCAAGGCCACCATCGGATGTCCCCCTCGATACCCTACAATTTTTGTCCGAAAAATTTTCTCGTATCTCATTTTATTTTTGGAAAAAACGCCCGCGACACTTTAAATGCCCCACCCTGTATACACTTATGGATTTGATACGTTCGAATTATCCATATGCTAAACAGAAACATGAATTACATTTTCTCCAGAGTTCGACAAGGATTCCCTTGTCGAACTCTGGAAAAAAATTAAAAAATATAATTTATCTTGATTTCATCAGATGTGAATGAAGTAAATGATAATATGCACTGCTCGGGCACATGTATTTAATGTCCCATGAATTTTATGAGGTAATTTTCCTTAAGCTATAAAGATAAGATTCACAGAAAAATTTCAATTGTTTTATTTGGAAATTTTCATGAAAGACTCCTATAATCTCTATTTTTGTTACATGGCAAAAAATATTCAGAAATAAATTAGAATCTTGAATAATTCTCAATTGAAAGGAATAGGCAGGATATTTCATGAGAGTGCGATGAATGTGGGAAGAAAAGAAATATTAATCCAAGTGTTCAGTAGAATATCTAGATTGATACTCATGTTAGAGATTTTGCATTACGAATAAGGAATGTAGAAATATTTACATGAGGTTGATGATGGTTCCTGGAATACTTTTGAACTTCAACTATATGCTGTAAGACATTTTTGGGTGTGATTTGTTGTTCTAATAAATTCAAATAATGAGCGGAGCATCCATATATTAACATATTTGGAAAATCGTTTTGTAACCACTTTTTCATTTTTTTCATTTTATTTTCATTGTCACTGACAAAAGCAAATACCTAAAAACATGAACCGAAAGGAAAAAGTATTAATGAATGGAATGGAATGAAAAAAAAATTCATGAACTTCGTGGAATATATTCTATAGTAAAGAATGATTCAAAAACTCTTTTCATCATTTAGTTAAAACCAACGTAAAACTATATTTACTCACATCTTGACTATACTGATTTTTTATTTCTTCTATGGCTTCTTCTTTTGCCAGTTGAACACAATACCCAGCCGTTTTTGCCTGATGTTCACAGTTCACTGTGTTGACTAAATATGTTTTGTTCCCAGTGTGAATACTATGGCCAATAATGGGGTCATTTTGTACTGAAGACCAACCATCTTGCGATAAAGTTATTGTGGCATCTTTTAAATCAGTTTTCAGTTTTTGGTTCACTTCGTTATGACATTTATCCAATAAGTCATTAGAAACTTGTTTTCTAGTGGGTGGCACATATTCCGGCCTCAATGTATTAACTATATCCAAATACAATGATGAGGACGCAACATTGAAAGGTATTGCATTCGCATAAAAAAATTTCGCAATTTTCAGACCAAGTATTTTTTGTTGCGAAGATGTGGTCTTCATCACAAATTCTGAGATTTGTTGTTGTTCGAACACATTTTTCAGGGTGTCTACAAAAAAAAGTTTGAAGTTTATGACCGATCTCAAAGAGAAATTGAGATACTGATACTATGCATTCTTGAAGAACAGTCAACAAAAATAAGCCAGAATTAGAATTTAAAGGATGCCTCTAACAATCACTGGTGAAAATGAAGTGTAAACGATGCCACAAAGTTTCGTAAAAATTGAATGCAAACATAAACTGAGAGGAATTTCGCGCATTTTCGAATATGAAATTACATTCTCTTATGCGAATCATACATCATATTTTCACCAGGGTTCTGTAGCAAAACATTTGTCAGCAGACAGGACTTTGACCAGTTTAGAAATTACTCGACATTGGGAAAGTACTATCATGTATGTTTGTAAAATGTCATCAAATATTGTTCTAAAATGGTTCGCTGAAATAACTGAATCAAAGAAGGCAAGACGATCGACACAAAAGGCATTAGAATTACCAAAATTAGATGAATTTCATACTAATGTGAGAATTGGACTGATTATTAGGGTTGAAAAATTTTTTTATTATACAGATAAATTGGAATATTTTGACGAACAAATAATATGTACATAATGTAATATCACAAAATGGAAACTGTAGTGAAAGTTTAAGGGAGTTCAATATGGAATTATACATATACAATGACCGAATTAAACGAGATAAAAAACTTGTATTTGAAATCACAATATGAATAGCATAATGTTTTATATGGAAATACTCAAAATTTTGTGAAATTGTTATGATATCTTTTCATCGCAAATTCATCATGATTAATTTGAAAATTCCGCCACAATTTCATGAGGTTATTTTAAAGATTATGTGAAGCGATATTTATATTGAACTATATATTCAAATTTTCAGGGAAATAAATTTAAGGAGTCGATTATAGCATTTGAACTTGCAGAAAAATAGTTACTTACTTGGATGAGGAACGCTTGAATTTCCTGAACTCTGTACAGATACCCCAATCTCATCATGCGAGATGGTTGCATTCTTCTTATGCGAATTTTCGCTGTTAGGTTTTTTGGAAGAGTTATGCATTTGATACTTCGCACATGTTTTTGAATGAGTTTTTACTCTTTCAATCTTTGAACTAACTTTTTGAGAGCAATGTTTGCATTTTACTTCAATTTCATTATTTTCGGTTGTAATTCTCATGATTTTACACCATTCAGATGCAGATTTTCTACCGCTTCCAGAAATCTTCGGCATTTTGTGTCATTAATAAAAATAATATTTCACCGGCAAAATCCTTTGACTAACAAAATTGTCCAACTTCGTAAATATTCCTGTTCAACTATGTTGTTTCGTTCACCTATTTTCATTCACACCTTTATATCGCGTTGCTACAAAAATTTGAGGAAGTGAGAACGATTCACCATTGTTTAATAAATGACGAATGACGATCAATCTGGTGCTTTTACCAGTGCCGACTTCGAGGGGTACCAACGTCCAGTGTGAGGCGCCCCATGTTCAAACTAATAAGGAGAGGTTTCCAAACAGAGGAGCCTGATTTGATGAAATTTTGCAAGTTTTGTATGAAATTAAAAACTCCCCAGCCATTCATCCATGTGAGCAGTCGTTTTTTAGATATAAACATTTGAAATATTTGACGTCCTTCAAGTACTCAAATAATCCCATTGTATTCGATGGAGCCTCGATAGCTGTGCGGTCGAGGTAAATGACTGTGAAGCTGCGGACCCAGGTTCAGGTCCTGGAAAGTATGAATTTTTTATTTTTCATAAATGGTGCAGTTTTTTTTCATAAAGTGTAAGTACACTACCGGTCAAAAGTATTCGAGCACCTCTCGAGAAAACACGAAATTTTCAAACTTTCATATCTCAGCCGGAAATTATCGTACATTCAAAAATAAAAAACCGTTTTGAAGGGTGAAGTGTGCTCTTTCAAGAAATCTTAGTCTCACTCACCTGACTGAAGTTCGTTATTAACCGCGTTCGGTTGAACTTACAACTTTTTTCGATTTTTTTTCCGACTTTTCAAACCTTTGCATGTTTTTGAGTGATTTTTTCCTGGGAAAATGAGATCATACATTCAATAGAGCATGGATTCAGCTTCAGAATGATCTCTTATTTTCCCTCCCTCGGATCATTCCTTCCAGAGTTATGTCCTTTTTTGTAAAAAAAGTGGATTTTCAGACAAAGTGCTATAACTCTGAAAGTATCGTTCCAGTCAAAAACTGTTAAGGGGAAAAAAGTTTCGTTCCAACGTTCTCTACATGCATAACAATTTTGGGAATTATTGAGGCATATTCAATTTTCGCCACTTTTCTCATCCTTGGTGGAATATCTTGCAGTCTCGAGATCATCAATCAATTCAAATATTCAACAAAGAATAATCGTTAGATGAGTCTACAGTGGTGAACATTTTTTTTCTTTGTTGTACATCCATGTTATAATTATGTTTTGTTGGGAACTCCATAGTGACGTGAATTTGGTGGTCAGAATGTCAGTGATTGTGAATATGAAATCCCGGAAATTTCAAAATAAACCGTGTAGGATAAATTATAACAGTCGAGCATGCTTATCATAAAATTGGAAAATCAAATTGTTCTTATTCAAATTATATTTCTAAATCAAAATATGTACATACATATGTATACAATCAACATTTAAATTCAAAATCAATTCAAATCAATTCAAATTCCGATTTCAAATTGCAGATTCTTCGAAATAGCCACCTCTTGCTTCCACCACCGCCTTGCAGACTCTCGGCATCCTCAATAATAATTTCTCCAATGTCATAGGAGATATCTGACTCCAACATGTTTGCAAATATTGCCATAGTTCCTGGTTGTTCGTTGGTCTCATTTTCCTCACATCTCTATCGAGTTGATCCCACAACAGTTCTATGAGATTGAGGTCTGGGGATTCAGCAGGCCAGTCCATAATCTGCAACTGATGCGCGTCTTCCTTCTTCCGTATGTATCCCGTGCACAATTTGGAAGTATGCTTGGGATCGTTATCCTGTTGCAGAATGAACCCGTTTCCAATTAACCTCTTTCCAGAAGGTATAAGGTGGTTTTTTAAGATACTATGATATCCCTCTTTCTTCAAAATACCTTCAATTTTGAATAAATCACCTACTTTCAGTCCTGCAAAACACCCCCATATCATGATTGATCCTCCCCCGTGTTTCACTGTGGGTGTTACACATTGATTGAGCATTCGTTCACCTTTCATTCGACGGACGTAAACTCGACGTTTCGTTCCAAATAATTCAAATTTTGATTCGTCCGTAAATGGTACTCTCGACCACTCTTCTATGCCCCAACTCAAATGTGCGCGAGCCCAATTCAAACGTTTAATTTTGTTTTGCTTACGTAATAAAGGTTTTCGCGCAGCAATACGTCCCATGAGGCCAGAATCTCGCAGACGACGTTGAACGGTTGAGACAGACAAAGGGGAATCACGAGTTGCATTTAGTTCTTGTTGTAAGTCAGGTGCTGTTCTCATCCTGAGTCGTTTACTTTGAATACGCAAAAACTTATCTTCTTCTATCGAAGTAACTCGCGACCTGCCAGATCGAGCCCGATTGGAATTCGATTGTGTATTAGGTGTACAAATAAGTTTCCGCGGTTTTTTATAAAAAATTAGGAATTTATTGTAAAGGAAAAGTACATTACGTTTTATTCAAAGTATTTTCCATCATTTGCCACTACTTTTCCCCATCTTTCTGGCAACATTCGGATACCCCGTCGAAAAAACTCTTCATCTTTTGACGCTATCCACAAATCTACCCAATTTTTGGTGTCTTCATATGATGTGAAGCGCTGCTCAGACAGACCATGTGCCATCGACCGGAACAGGTGATAATCAGAAGGGGCTAAGTCTGGTGAATACGGCGGGTGGGGTAAAACTTCCCAGTTGAGTGTTTCCAAGTATGTTTTTACCGGCGCCGCAACATGTGGACGAGCATTATCGTGTAAAAGAATAATTTTGTCGTGTCTGGAGTAGTAATGGGCGCGTTTTTCCTTAAGTGCCCGACTCAATCTCATCAATTGTGTTCGGTAGAGAGCTCCAGTAATGGTTTCGCTTGGTTTCAGCAATTCATAATACACGACACCAAGCTGATCCCACCAAATACACAGCATGAGTGTTTTCCATGAATATTCGGCTTAGCTGTCGATGTTGATGGTTCGCCGGGCTTAACCCATGACTTTCTCTTCTTTGGATTATCGTAGTGAATCCATTTTTCGTCACCAGTGACTATACGATGCAAAAAACTCTTTTTTTTATTCCTGGCAAGCAGCATTTCACTCATGCATAATCGGCGTTCAACGTCTCTCGGCTTTAGTTCATATGGAACCCAATTTCCTTGTTGTTGAATCATTCCTAACGATTTTAAACGATGTGAAATTGCTTGTTGAGTCACTTGTAGAGTAAGTGCAAGTTCTTTTTGCGTTTGGGACGAATCTTCCTCCAATAGTACTTCTAATTCCATGTCTTCGTACACTTTCGGCCTTCCACTGCGTTCTTTGTCTTTAACGTCAAACTCACCGTTCTTAAACTTTTGAAACCATTCCTGACAACTTCTCTCACTTAAAGCAGCTTCACCATATGCTTCTAGAAGCAATCGATGCGCCTCAGCTGCAGATTTTTTCACATTAAAGAAGTAAATCAAAAGTTCCCGCAAATGATGCTTATTCGGAATAAAACTTGACATTTTTGCACGAAAAAAATTACGTGATGCTGATACGGAATCACTAGTACTTTAAGGTTATGGTGTTGCCAGATGACTAAACTTGGGATATTACGTTTTACATCTGACAATTTCTCCATAACCTTCTGGTGGGGCCATCTTTTGACAAACCGCGGAAACTTATTTGTACACCTAATACTTTGGTATGTGGCTTTGCTTTGTGGTCCCAGGGCATACAATACGGTCGAAACAGTTACACCGACTCTCTTTGAAATTTCTCTTAAAGAATATCCCTCTTCACGTAATGCCACTATCGCAGCACGTGTTTCTTGACTTGTTTCGCGGGTTTTAGGCATAACTGATAACCCGTAGAATTATAATTGAATAAAACAGTCGCGTTATAGGAGGCTAGCCTGTATTTATCACGATTAACGCATTGTTTTGCATGAAGCAGTTGCATATGAAATTTATCATTTGTTTGTTTCGATAAATGAATATCGATAGTTTTTCACGATGAATGCATCGTTTTGCATGGACAAAAAAATTTCACCACTGTAGACTGATCTGACGACTATTCTTTGTTGAATATTTGAATTGATTGATGATCTCGGGACTGCAACGTGTTCCACCAAAGATGAGAAAAGTGGCGGAAATTAAATGTGCCTCAATAATTCCCAAAATTTGTATGCATGTGGAGAACGTTGAAACGAAACTTTTTTCCCCTTAACAGTTTTTGACTGGAACGATACTTTCAGAGTTATAGCACTTTGTCTGAAAATCCACTTTTTTCACAAAAAAGGACATAACTCTGAGAGGAATGATCCGAGGGAGAAAAATGAGAGATCATTTCGAAGCTGAATCCATGCTCTATTGAATGTATGATCTCATTTTCCCAGGAAAAAATCACTCAAAAACATGCAAAGGTTTGAAAAGTCGAAAAAAAAATCGAAAAAAGTTGTAAGTTCAACCGAACGCGGTTAATAACGAACTTTAGTCAGGTGAATGAGACTTGAATTTCTTGAAAGAGCACACTTCATCTTTCAAAACGGTTTTTTATTTTTGAATGTACGATAATTTCCGGCTGAGATATGAAACTTTGAACATTTCGCGTTTTCTCGAGAGGTGCTCGAATACTTTTGACCGGTAGTGTATGGATAAAAATCAACACAGTTCATATGAATTGGAGGAGAATTGGTTTTTTTTTTCGTTTATTACGCTTTATAATCACTTTTCTTTCATTCATCGCAGAAATCATATTAGAAGAATGTTGACGTAACAAACTTTTATTGTCGCGCATTGATTCGTAATTCGATTCCAATGAACGATTCAAACATAGAATATTTCAATCCAACATATTTCAACAAATGAATGAACCACATATCATCAACATGCGATGAATGAAAAAAAAAGTGATTGAAAAGTGTGATGAATGGAAAAATAAATTCTTCAATTTATATGAACTATGTTGATTTTCATTCATATTTACACTTGATGGAAAACAACCCAACAATATCATGGAAAGAACACCTAGAAAATAGTATGCCTTAATATAGCTCAAAAAAAAAAAACACAGTTGTCCCAAGTACTATTTTATGTTTTATTGAAGAGCATCAAAAGTATAACTGAACTGAATTCCAGCATAAAATTCAATCTTATGCTGAAATTAACTTCAATCATGCCTTGATTAAGCCTAATACGCTACACAGAAAAAAGTATTTCTTTGAATCTAAGAAATTGTTATTTGAATAGGGCCAAATAGACATTTCTTTGACAGAAATGTATATTTTGTTCACTCAAACAAATTTGTTATTTGGAAGAAAGATCAAATAACAAATTTGTTTGAGTGAACAAAATATTCATTCCTGTCAAAGGAATGTCTATTTGGCCCTATTCAAATAACAATTTTTTAGATTCAAAGAAATACTTCTTTCTGTGTAGATGCAAACATAATAATACTGGGGACAACTGTGATTTATGTGTAGAGATATTATATCTATATCAGAGATGAGTTGGAGAGATTGCTAACGAAGTCTCGAAAATTACGGTTTTTGGACTAGTGCGATTACGCGGAAATCATGCAAACTAAAAGTCGAACCCCACCTGATTGGTTAATTCCATAGGATTTTGGGATTTCCGTTAGATCCGACCAATCATCAAATTTTTATTTGTTTGTTGGGATCATTTCCGCATGATGGCACTAGTCCAAACACCGTACTACGATTTCAACATTGCGTTAGTAATCTTTTCAACTCATCTCTGGCTATATTAGCGTACCATTTACGGATTAAAATTACCAGAAAATTAGGGATTAAATTTACTTCCCAGGAGGTAAACCCAGGCCTACGGCATCGCAATCACTCACCTAGACTGAACAGCCTTGCTTGCGTACCCTACCTTAGTATCACGAAATTTCCGTCAAACATTCTAAGAATATTTGCAGGACGTTTAAATATTCTAGGAACGTTCGCAGAATATTCTACGCAAATTGATTTTACTTGGGTAGTAGAAATCTCTAGTCGTTCTCTAGGCCTTGCCAAGTCTCGCAGGCACTGGTGAGGAATTTGTAAGACCTAGCAAGACCTCGTAATAGCCTAGAGAATAATTGGAATGATTCCTACTATTTCGAAATTTGATAAATTTGAAAAACCCGAAAAAACCCAAAAAAGCCCGAAAAAATCCGAAAAAACCCAGAAATTTTGAAAAAACCTGAGAAAACCCAAGTGGGTCGGGCTTTTTCTAAAAAACCCGGGTTTTCGCCAACCCTGTGAAATATGGACAGATCAAAATAAATGCGTGATTAAAATAACTAAACGACTCAATCGAAATCAAAATACGCTCAGTTGAATCAACGATACGTTCAATTAGAATAACTACGCGATTGATTGTAGTCAACAAATGTTTGGTCGGTCCATATTTTACTATAACAGTTTTCTCCGTGTTCACTTTTGTACGGGCACACTGATAGAAGAACATCAAGCGGATGTTATTTTGATTGTCAATATTATATGATTAAGATAATTACATCAAAAAGACGGAATTCTGAGAAAAATTTTGATATTTCGATAACCGAATCAAAGAATTACTTTCCTAGATGGAAAAAAAGATTTCATTCGGAATCTAACTCAGATCTTCGTGATCTAAGGGCAGAATTCCTTGTCGCCCACCTATATCTATACTATATGAATACTATACTATAGTGTATAAATATATCAGACCTTTGAAATTCATCTGAAGTTCTCTTGATTGTAAGAAATTGTTAGGAAATCATCATAAAATTCGATTCTCACGTTCTGATTTGATTCTAAGATGTAATTTAAATTGATTCGATAAATTCAGGTTCCATAAATGTCCAATTTGTCGTTCAGTTAGTCATCGGATCAGAATTTCGTGTTTTGTATACTTTTTTCCTATACCTCTTGTCACATTGTAAGCGCTTAATGCTTGAACCATATTCAATTCTATTCATATCGACACTCGCTTAACGACAACTCAAAAAGAATCTTCTCTTTGCTTTTCTTATCGTTTCAATCGCTAAAAATTCGAGTTGTTGTAAAAATTTAAATAAACCATACTTCATCTTTTATCTGTATATCGTGCGGTTTTTCAATAAAGTCCGCTCCTCAACTCCGCTATTTTCTACCGCGATATCAACTCACGCGAATGAACATTCGCTTCAATGAAAAACAACTCAAATCACGATCCGGCTCTTTCAATTGTTTTGTTTTTTTCTAACACAAAGAAAAGGTCCTTCGAGCCGAATCGTAGTTCATGTGAGTGATTCGGTATTGTGAAAGTGATTACAAGTAAATTTCACCTGTTTTGATGAATTTTTTCTGAACTTGAAAGAATAACAAAGATACAAGACAACCGTCTTGAAAAGAGAGTTATCGTCGCATTTCTTTCTACTCTCTGGATCGTCTCTTTCTTACGCTCTCGTCGGTCTCTCGCTATTCATACTTCGATTACATGTCTATGGAAACGTAGACGCGCATCGATGAATCTCTACAGTGTATCATATTATTTTTCGTACCTTTCGATGTATTAATTGTAGGGGTGTGCGGGTACCCGAGTCATCGGGTTTTCATCGGGTCGGGTCGGGTCGGGTTTTTCAATTACCCGAGTTTTTCGGGTACCCGATTACATTCGGGTAATTCAAATATAGCAAACGTTTTCCTCAGTAGGAAATATTGTGACAGCAACCTGATCAAGATTCCTGACAAAACATGTGGAAGAGTTGTGGTTTCTCCATTCACATTCAAAAATATGAAAAAAGAATGATACTTATAAGAAGAATATTTATTTTCATTGATGTTCAAGATTCTATATTGTGGTTACTAAATACGGAAATAGAGAATATATTATATATGAGATATAAATGTGATTATATTTTTTAATTGAATTAAAAAATAAATGAAAACATTCCATGAAGCAATTTGGAGATTTCTTAATGCGCTGCATAATCAATTACATGGAGTAACAACCCTAATAGACTTGTAGTGAATATGGCATTCTTCATATTAGAATTGAATTCATATGAAATCCCCTTATTCCTACAATCGCTCAAGACAATTTGTCCTTAAAATATCAACGGCAATGGCAACTTCGAATAGAAGTTGAAAATATTAAATTCAAGCGATTTTATTAAATTCGGGTACCCGACTTGGAAAACCCGATTTCATCGGGTACCCGACCCGACCCGACCCGACCCGACCCGACAAGAAATACAAATACCCGAACCCGACCCGATAAAAAGTGCTCCCCGCACACCCCTAATTAATTGAAATGTGGATTTAGAATCAGTTTTTTCTCTGTGAGAGTGACTGATTGTGGTTCTATGCAGTTACAAGTTATTAATCGAAACTCGCATTGAACATTTAAGTGACAAATAGATCTGCCATAACTTTGTAAAAGAGGAGAACGTTTTTTTGTAACGCCAACAAGGCGATTCCGTGTTCACGCTACTGAACGTTTTCTTGAATTCAATGAAACTTGTGACAATTTATGATGACATAAATCTATGAGTGATAGTTGAAAGAAACTGACAGTTGATTCAGTATACTCGAATCTCTACGTGAAGTGTATTAGATGGTTGATTTCACCCGGGGGAAAAAACCACGTGGACAACAACGTTGGAAACAACGTCAAAAACTAGGTTGGAAACAACGTTGGAAACAACGTTGTTTAACATGGTAAAATGGTCCAACCTTGAGAAAGAAGAAAACAACGTTGAAAACAACGTTAAAAACAACGTTGAGAACAACGTTGGAAACAACGTTGAAAATGTGACAACAAAAGTTATATTCCTAAGTGGAAAAACAAAAAATCGATTTTCCTTGGAATCGAACTTGGATTTTTGAGATCTAAGATCCGACTTCCCTGCCTCTTGACTACGGTTTTGTATGAATGTAGCAGAGCTTAAAAATGTATATGAACTTTGCTTGGATCAAAATCATCTTGGAAAAAAAATAATTAATCCGATTAACAAAACCCCAGTGAATTCCATGAATTATTACAACAACTGAAAGGTCTGGTTGAATTTCATCTGATTATTCGTCAATGACATGTGGTCAGATTTACAGATGTTTTTGTGTTCTTTTTATGTTCGAATCGACTCCTTGGCACTGGAAACATCGTTCCAAGAATGTAATGCAAGATTTCGCATCTTCACCAGCTGAATATTCCATAATTCGATTGCCAATTCGTTTCAATGAACGATTCAAACTTCCACAACATGACTTTTTTTTGAAAACAATTTTATTGGCTGTTGCCGAATCTCAACGAGTTTCAGACGAACTATTTACATTCGTATAATAAATCATGAGAAATGATTCAGGAGAATATCATTTTTTAAGAATTCTTCAAGTTTCCTAAAAACAATCATCTCAGATATCCTCTAGAGATGTTATGATCCCTTGGAGTTGACTTTAATTATTTCGTGGTTATTCACTGTTTTACCGACGATCAAAGAGATAACATTTTTTCAATTAATCTGTTTTCTCATTCAATAGAGCATGAATCTAAATTATTCAAAGATATATGAGAATTCCTATGGTTGAATAAATTAGATGAACATTTCACATTTCAGGTGTATAAGAAACATGTAATACGTATTTTAGACACAATTCCAGTAAAAAAATTGTCTGCATCGTGTAGGAGCTTTATTGATTGATCAAAGGTAATTGTTGTAGTAATATTCAATGAAATTCATTGGTTTTTTTTAATTAGATTGATTATTTTATTCCTAGATGATTTTGATTCAAGCAAAGTTCATATACATTTTTAAGCTCTGCTACATTCATACAAAACCGTAGCCAAGAGGCAGGGAAGTCGGATCTTAGATCTCAAAAATCCAAGTTCGATTCCGAGGAAAATCGATTTTTTTTTCATTTAGGAATGTAACTTTTGTTGTCACATTTTCAACGTTGTTTCCAACGTTGTTCTCGACGTTCTTTCCAACATTGTTTTTAACGTTGTTTCCTTCTCTCTCAAGGTGGGACCATTTTACCATGTGAAACAACGTTGTTTCCAACCTAGTTTTCAACGTTGTTTCCAACGTTGTTTTCCAACGTTTTGCACGTGGTTTTTTTTCCCCCGGGCAACTACTGCAATTTTTGAAATAGACTCATTGTGGATCGAAGACTATCAGTCTCTCTAAATTCCTTGGAGTGAAAATTTACTCGTGCCGAGTGAAAATACTGCAACTCCGAAAGAGTGAAAAATTCCACTCTCAAAGAGTGAATTTTCACTCTATAGAGAGTGGAAATCAACTCTGGTGTTTGGAGTGAAAAACTCACTCTTAGGAAAAAGAGTGAATATTGACTCTTAAAGAGTGGAATTTCACTCTTCAAGAGTTGAGCTCCCACTCCGTTCTAGAGTTGCAGTATTTTGACTCTTTGAAGAGTGAATATTCACTCCAAAGAATTTAGAGAGGTTACACACCAGTTTGTATGTATTAAACATTGGCTCTTTTAATTCTCACGCCTTTTCCATGTGAAAACTTCGAATTTTCTCTCGTGATTCTCGCTGCCGCTCATCATGTCAGTTACACCATCAGAAGTCACACTTTTGCAAGCCAAGTGTCAATCTTATGCAAAAGCTGTTCGCAACACGATTGTTAACTCAAAAAAGGTGGGTCAATCAAAGATAACTACGTCTTTGATCAGAAATCGAATAGATGTCTTGGAGCGAAACTGTAGTTTTCACCAAGATTATTACTGTAATCTTCAAAGCCAAATGGTGATGCTGAACCGACGCTCATTGAAGGATGTTCCAGAGATGATGTAAAGGATCTTTACTTGACTCCACTCGATCAACCCCGTGAAAAATTGGACGCGTTTCAACCCGCTCCAGCTACTTCGAATAGTGCAGGTGCTTCGACACAAATGGGAAGTACTAATCATTTGGTTGAGTTACCAAAACTAGATATTCCTGAATTCCTCGAAAATTATACGGAGTGGACTAGCTTCTCCGATTTATTCGAGTCCATCGTCATAACCAATACAACACTTAGTGACGTACAACGTTTTCAATATTTGGAGAATAGTTCAATCGGACAAGCTAGTCAGTTTCTGATAAACACACCATTGACAGGGGTCAATTTCAATACGGTATAGGAAAATTTGAGTAGCAGATATAATAACAAGCGAGCTATTATTAACGCTCAGCTCTCTCTTTTTTTCAACATCCCAGTGATAACGCGGGATGTATTGAAAGGGTTCAAAGTTTCAAGAGATACTTCCATTGGGAACAATTTCAGCACTGGAAAACTAGGATCGACCAGTAACTAATTGGGATGACTTCATCATTTCCTTTCTGGTCCATAGATTGGATCGACACTCTTGGAAAGGATGGGAGACCGCGCTAGGAGATGCCACTGAGTATCCCACCCTTAAACGATTCAACACGTTCCTTGATACCCGTATTAGAACATTGGAGGCACTTGCTCCATCAATCCCATCTAAAGATAATAAGTTTTCATCCTCTTCAAAAGAGCATAGAAATCCGCAAATCAAATCACATCTTACTCCATCGAAGACTCCTTGTGAATATCGTATAGCCTTCAATTATTTATATGTGACTTGGTCTAGGGAAAGGAGGCTTGGGTGTGAAAACTCGTTTTCGAGAAAACAGCTTTTAAGGATAAAGTTATTTTATCAGTTTCGCTTTAGTTTTTCGCTTCTAATGTTCTAATGTTCTAATTGTGAATTTTTACGTAAAATGACGTGGTTGTGCCTTGGAATAAAATTTTTCAACATATGAAATGATGTCTATTATTTTATAATTTGATCTCCAAATTTTTTTCATTTTCAATCATTTCTGCTCTTCTTTTTGTACATTTTCAGCGAACTCCACTACCAGTTAGAAACTTCTGGTTTGCGCCATTCGAAAGGGCATATTTTACTCCATCCAAATCGCCAAAAAAGTGAAAAACGATTTTTTCACACCTGAGCCCCCTTTACGCATGCCAGGTCACATGTGTTTTTGGTAAGTTTAACCCATTAACGCCCAAAAGTGCAAAAATTTTTGTTCATTTTCAAGCTGTAATTTCATTGACTAATGCTCAGGAAATTTTTATCAAATCATGTATTCCTTGTGTATTTTTTGTGCTCCTTCCAAATCTGCAATCAGAATTTGAGATATTTCACATACAAATTCAATATGACGTTTTTAATCCAAGATAACGTGAAAAATTGAACGTTCTTTTATTTCAATCCACGTTTTCGTGTCGATAACGTGTAGAGAGTAACGGAAAAGCTCAACTATCGATGCATAAAATAGTTGAACCAACAAAAACTTACCATGGTGGAATTTCAAAATCAAGATGGCGGCCAGGATATGGCATAAATGGCGGCAAAAAAGGTATAAATTCGGTATTTGCCAAAACCTGTACTCGGAATATGTTTTTTATGTATTTTTCGTCACTCAATCATACACGTGCATGTGTGAGAAACCTGATCGTGACAAATTTATCATTTTCCAAAATGGCGGATCCAATATGGCGACCCAATTTGGTTGAAAACCATGGGTTTTCGTTTCTTTTTCGCCATTTTCCCATGTTTTTGTATGATCACTTGGTTTTCCATCTTGTGATAGGGAACATTGATTGAAGTATGTATTTTCCAAAATGACGGATCCAATATGGCGGCCCAATTCGGTTGAAATTCATGGGTTTTCGTTTCTTTCCCGCTGTTTTCCCATGTTTTTCTATGATTTCTTGGTTTTCCATCTTATGATAGGGAACATTGATTGAAGTATGTACTTCCCATCATGGCGGGACCAATTTGAGGGCCAAATTTGGTTGACATTCATGGGTCTTCGTTTCTTTTCCGCTATTATCCCATGTTTTTGTTTGCTCGCTTGGTTCACTATTTTGCGATAGAGAGCATGGTAGCGAAAAATTCTGGAGTGGAGGGGATGGTAGCGAATTAATCCTAGGCTGAACTAGATGGTAGCAAAAATCTCTGGAGTGAACTTGATGGTGGTGAATGAATCCTAGACTGAACTGGATGGTAGCACGAAATCTCTGAAGTGAACTAGATGGTAGCGAATGAATCTTAGACTGAACTAGATGGTAGCAAAAAAATTCTGGAGTGGGCTAGATGTCAACAGAAAAATCCTAGAGTGAACTCGATGGTAGTGGAAAATTCTAGACTGGACTAGATGGTAGCAAAAAATTCTAGAGTCAACTAGATGATAGCGAATGAATCCTAGACTGAACTAGATGGTAGCAAAAAATTCCGGAGTGAAATAGATGGTAGCAAATGAAAATTCTAGAGTGAACTAGAAGGGAGCGAAAATTCTGGAGTGAAGTAGATGGTGGCAAAAAAATCCTACAGTGAACTAGATATGATAGCGAAAAATTCTAGACTGAACTAGATGGTAGCAAAAATTTCTGGAGTCAACTAGATGATAGTGAATGAATCCTAGACTGAACTAGATGGTAGCAAGAAATTCTGGGGTGAACTAGATGGTAGCGAGAAACTCCTTGAGTGAATGAGATGTTAGCAAATAAATCCTTGACTAAACAAGATGGTAGCAAGAAATTCTGAAGCGAATTATCAGGTGTGTTACTTTGCTTACGCCGTCATGCAATAGATGGCTGTAGCGGTAAGTGGTAGTTGAAATAAATAGATCATAGATGTCATACAATAAGCTTAGGTATTTGTCAACATAACGCCACCGGAATTTTAGTCAATTTGGGTCTGCATTATAAAGTTATCCTCGATTAAACTAGTCAGCTCACAAGCCAAATTTTCGCCATTTGCGGCAGATTCTAATTTTCTGCTTTGATGTGAAGGAATCTGCGGTTGAGGCTCATCGAATGCTCTAAACTACCTATGGTGAAGCCGCTATTAGTAAAAGAACGTGCCGAGCGTGACTTTAACGTTTCGAGAACGGTGATACCAACGTCAAAGCTCAGCATGGCGGTGAGAGAGAGAAAGTTTCCGAAGATGCGAAATTGAAGGCATAACTTGATCAAGACAAGACTTGTGTCAAACGCAACAAGAATTGGCGGGGTCCTTGGGAGTGACGCAACCAGCCATTTCAAAACGCCTGAACGTCATGGGAATGATTTAGAAACGAAGAAATTGGGTGCCGTACGAGTTGAAGCTGAGAGATATTGAACAGCGTACGTGTGTTTGTGATCAGCTGCTTGCAAAGCAAAGACGGGAGGGATTCCTGTATCGCATCGTGACTGGGGACGAAAAATGGGTTCATTACGATAATCCCAAGCGTAGAGAATCATAGGTATATCCCGGCCATGCTTCCACGTCGACGGCCAAACCCAATATTCACGGTTCCAAGGTTATGCTCAGTATTTGGTGGGACTAGCTCGGCGTAGTGTATTATGAGTTGTTAAAACCGACTGGAAAAATCACGGGCGATCGTTATCGAACGCAATCAATGCGTTTGAGCCGAGCATTGGAAGACAGATGGCTGCAATACAACGAGAGACATGATAAAGCGATTTTACAGCATGAGGATGCTCGACCCCATGTTGCGAAAGTGGTCATGACATACTTGGAAACTTTGAAATGGGAAGTCCTACCCCAATCGCCATATTCTCCAGGCGTTGCTCCCTCAGACTATCGCTGTTTTCGATCAATGGCACACGGCCTAGCTGACCAGCACTTCTGGTCTTATGGAGGAGTAAGAAATTCGATCGATTCGTGGATTGCTTCGAAAGATGACGAGTTCTTCCAACGCGGGATCCGTATGCTGCCCGAGAGATGTCAGAAAGAAGTGGCCAGCGATAGACAATACTCTGAATCATGAATGTATGACCAGTTCTTCACAAAAACGCCTCGAATTTCGGGAAAAACGGCGGAAGCAAAGTTATACACTTGATAGATAGTAGCAAATAAATCCTAGAGTGAACTAGATGGTAGCAAAGGATTCTGGAGTGAACTTCATAGTGGTAAATGAAATCCTAGAGTGAACTAGATGGTAGCAAAAAATTCTAGACTGAACTAGATGGGAGCACAAAATCTCCGGACTGAACTAGATGGTAGCGAATAAATCCTAGATCGAACTAGATGGTAGCGAAGGATTGTGGAGTGAACTAGATGGCAGCGAATGAATATCAGGCTGAACTACATGGTAGCAAAAATCTCTGGAGTGAACTTGATGGTGGCAAAGAATCCTGGAGTGAACTGGTGGTAACAAATAAATCCTAGACTGACTTAGATGGTAGCAAAGACTTCTGGGGTCAACTAGATGGTAGCAAAAGAATCCTAGAGACAACCAGATGGTAGCAAAAATTCAGGAGCGAACTAGACGGTAGCGAATAAATCCCAGGCTGAACTAGATGGTAGCAAAAATCTCTGGACTGAACTTGATGGTGGCAAATGAATCCCAGACTGAACTACATGGTAGCGCAAAATCTCCGGACTGAACACGATGCTGAAATTAGCTCGAGTACAGGGCCGCAACGGGGGTCACGAAAATTTGAATGTGAAAATGCTGGTAATGAATACAAGAATCGATTCAAAAGTCAGAGAGCTGGTTGCTTCGGGTTGCTGACGATGATGTGATGTTAGTGAATCGTCGTGGCGCTACCGGAGTACTATCAGGGCATTATCAGGGCGCCATCTGAACACACTTAGGGAGTGATCGAGGCATTGGGAAACGGTGTCTAGACGGATCGGAAATTCATTGCAGCACTCTCCGGAGGTTGGAGAGTGTTGTCGGGGCGCTGCCAGGGGACTACCAGGGCATCATCAGAGCACAGTAAGGAAGTGATCAGAGCATTATGAGACGATGTTGAGGCACGGTCGAGAACTCATCAGGGTACATTGAAAAGGTTGTGGGGTGCCATCAGGGCGCTAGCAGGAAACTATTGGGGCATTATCAGGGCATACTTGGGGAGTGATCGAGGTGTTTTGAGACGACGTCGGAATTCATTGGAGCACTCTCAAGAGGTTGAAGAGTGTTGTCAGGGCGCTGTCAGGGAACTTTCAGGCTCATGGGAATACTTGGGAAGTGATGAGAGCGTCATGAGAAAGTGGTGAAGCGGAGTCGAGAACTCTTCAGGGTACATTGAAGAGATTAGCGGGTGTTATCAAAGGGCTGTCGAGGCGCCGCAGGAGCGACTCGTGGCAGGGTTCAAAGGTCGCCGGAGCATGATAGGGATGCTATCGAGTGCGATTGGGATCCGATCGAAGTATTTTCAGAACATTAAAAACTCCTATCAACGTGTCACGGAGGCATAATTCTGATCTCGAACCCCCCCCAGCACACCCATGGAGCGGAAGGAAGTGGAGAACGCATTTCTGCCAGACTCCAGAGCTTATATATATCAAGAGAATACGATTTTCATATTAAATTCCTAAACTCACGTGAGGTAGCCACACTGCTCGGGATCTGTGCAATTTGCTGGTGGGAAGGTTCCGGCAAAGTATCGAGATCACTCGTACGTCGCCAGACTACCTAGACCATTGAGAATCGCGGACGTGCAAGATAATGATCCCTGGCGGTCTGTGCCAAAGGATATTCGTGAGTATTTCCGGTCCCCGACTCCTCCCAGTACATACATGAGGAGGAAAAGTGTAGGGAGAGCAGTTCTGGGAGACTCTAGATTGCTTATATATCACAAAATCGCGATTTTCATGTCTGAAGTAAGAAAACACTGGGAGAATCGAAGATGCCAACGCATTGGACAAAATGGAATTTCTCCAATCTGCTGATCAGAAGATTCTGACGGAGTATTGAGATCAGCCGTACGTCCCCGAGCTGCCTATATCACTGGGAATCGCTGAAATGCGAGATTCTAGTAGACAAACTGGACTAATTATCCCTGGTCGTCTCTGTAAAAGGACGCACGTGGGTGATTCAGGTCCAGAACTTCTCCCAGCACATACTGTAAACGAGATAGGGTGGGAAAAGGGGTTCTGGTGGACTGAAGATGGCTTGGATTTCACAAAAAGGGCGATTTCCATGTCGAAATTACAAAAACACTAGGGGAATCGACACTGCTAACGTACGTGACTGGATGGAATGTCTCCAATCTGCTGATCAGAAGATTCTGATGGGGTATTGAGATCAGCCGCACGTTCTCAGGATGCCTATATCACAGGGACCCGCTGGAATGCGCGATTCTAGTAGACAGACTGGACTAATTATTCCGAGTCGTCTCTGCGAAAGGATGCGAGTAGGTGATTCCGGTCCAGAACTTCTCCCAGCACATACATGAAACGGGATAGTGTGGGAAAAGAGGTTCTGGGGACTCTAGATTGCTTATACATCAAATAATCGCGATTTTCATGTCGGAAGTAAGAAAACACTAGGAGAACCGTCGTTGCCAACGTACGTGACTGGATGGAATGTCTCCAATCTGCTGATCAGAAGATTCTGATGGGGTATTGAGATCAGCCGCACGTTCTCAGGATGCCTATATCACAGGGACCCGCTGGAATGCGAGATTCTAGTAGACAGACTGGACTAATTATTCCGAGTCGTCTCTGCGAAAGGATGCAAGTAGGTGATTCCGGTCCAGAACTTCTCCCAGCACATACATGAAACGGGATAGTGTGGGAAAAGAGGTTCTGGGGACTCTAGATTGCTTATACATCAAATAATCGCGATTTTCATGTCGGAAGTAAGAAAACACTAGGAGAACCGTCGCTGCCAACGTACGGGATTGGATGGAATGTCTCCAATCCGCTGATCAGAAGATTCTGACGGAGTATTGAGATCAGCAGTACGTTCCCAGGCTGCCTATATCATTGGGAATCTCTGGAATGCGAGATTCGAGTAGACAAACTGGACTAATTATCCCTGGTCGTCTCCGCCAAAGGATGCACGTGGGTGATTTCGGTTCAGAACTCCGCCCAGCACATGCAGGAAACGAGATAGTGTGGGAAAAGAGGTCCCGGGCACTCTTGATTGCTTATATCTCACAAAATCGCGATTTCCATGTCCAAATTACAAAAACACTAGGGGAATCGACGCTGCCAACGTACGTGACTGCATGGAATGTCTCTAATCTGCTGATCAGAAGATTCTGGTAGAGTATCGAAATCGTCCGTACGTTTCCAGACTGCCTATATCACCGGGAACCAATGGAATGCAAGATTCGAGTAGATCAATTCGAATGCTCTCCCCCGGTCGTCTGTTCCAATGCATTCACGTGAGTGATTCCGGTTCAGAACTCCTCCCAGCACATACATCAAACGAGAAGGTTTGGAAAATGCAGTTCTGGGAGACTCCAGAATGCTCATATACCAGAAAACCATGTCGATTTCATGTCGAAATCATAAAAACACGCTGCCGACGTGTGGGATTGGTTGAGATCTCTCTAGACTGTTGATCGGAATTAATTATGTATGAACGCTTCCAAAACGTTCTAAAAATGTTCAAAAACTATTTGGACGTTCTCAGAACGCTCTAGCAATCTCTCAGTGCTATGCTGGTCAATACACTTGTATTTTTTCATATATCTTTCATATATATTTTCCATATGTCATATAATGCCCTAGTAGTATTGAGCTGTGCAGTATTGAAGGCGGTTCACAATTATCAACGTTTACATGAAATATTATTCGGATTAATATCAGGACATATGTAGTTGCAAATGAGACCATACCGGGTCTTTCAGAATCCACTGAAACTACTGAGCAGGCATATTCTGCAGCTGAAACGCAATAATTCCCTGTTTGGAAAAATTTTATCTGAGGCTTAGTTTTCGAGATACGACTATTTTTAGATTCTTTTCCAAATTCAAATTACTCAAAAGCACTTCGTCCTACGTACATATCTCACAATCTGAGCCGCGCATAAAATTTTTCCAAACGGGAAATTATTCCCACCTAGCTGCCGAATATCCCTGCGAAGCATCTTCAGTGAATTCTGAAACACCCTGTATATGGAATTTGAGTTTAACATATATGATAAGAATCATGATTTTTATTCTATATAATTATATCAACTTTCCATGTATGGAGTGTTCCAGAATTTTTCATCCGAATTTCTAGATTATATTCTTCAGCCAAGAGACAAGAATCTTTCTGTTTGACAAAATTTAATTTGAGACTGAATTACTGAGATATGAGCACTTCTGGATTTTCAAATTGTGGACGCTCTGGAAGTATAGAGTGTTGCGAAAGTCCGTGGCTGCTTGCCACCCCATTGAAAATAAGCGATGAAAAAATGTTGAAAAAAATTTTTTATAAACAAATTATAGAGAAATTAACTTTGTCCGAAAGCTGATACCACCATTCGATGCTGCGGGAAAAATCGTTCCGAAAACATCTGTAACTTTTGTAGCTCGGATCTCATATTTGTTTACAAAAAACTATAAACAATCATTGGATGCGGATTATATTCGTTCTAGCCCATGTTTCAACCAGCGAGGATAGAAAAAATGTTACATATGGATTCTTGGGATGGAGAGAATTGAAAAAAAATGCTATTAAAAAACTGTGAAAACAAATTTTTTATAAACAAATACGATGTCCGAGATACAAATGTTATACATCTTTCCGGAACGATTTGTTTATAAGAAATTTTTTTTCGCCATTTTTTCATAGCTTATTTTTTTACTCCTTTCTATCCCAAAACCCATGTGTAACATTTTTCCAATCCTCGCTGGTTCAGCCATGGGCCTCAATGGGTTGATATGTGAAGAACTTTCTGTAACCAATGAAAGATCCACTAAATGTTGTACACGTTCATTAGATTCAATATTTTGGCAATTACAGGCGTTTGAAATCTTCATAACAACATCTATCTGAATGGATCGAGTGGAGGAATCTTCAAAATTATATATAATTCAAATACAATCCAAAATAATCCCCATATAAGTTATATATAATTATATATAAATTATATTTAATGCAGAAAATTTCCTACTGGATTACATCTGATAAGATTGAAACAATACATCTTTTCCATAAGGCAACAATTCGTTGGGATGATTTCATGATCCCCATAGAGGCGAGCGAGAGTAATAGTAATCGTTACGTATGTATAATATATGCAATACCCCCTCATGAACTTGCATAAAACATGGACGGGAACTTGTGTTTGTTATAAAAGGACGATTATTGTTACTTTTGTCCATTTTTAGATTCCCAATGATAACACACATCAAAGTGATACTATTGAATCAAACTACTTATATGATTATTATGTATCCACATAATTCTATAAGAATTGTATGGAACTGTTGATCAGACAAGATGTTTTATACGTGTTTTGGGGATCGGCAATATGCGCGATATTGAATGCTTCTCTGTACAATATGTGTTTAGGTTACATACATTTTTATGAAATTCTAATTGAAATTGTATATTTATTGCATGAGACAATATCGATATCTCAAATATTACCCATCATTATGTGATTCACCAATGATGAACATATTTGGACAAAATCGATTGTTCTTTATCAGAACTTTATGGAATTTTTCTCAATATTTTACAATAATCTACATGGACTAAATACCTCTTCTACAAGGGAGATAACGGCGTTATAGGAAATTGCAAATCATTAGATTGGACTAACTTTCCTTCACGCTTGTCTACTTCCTCACAGAATGAATATCAAGTCCTTACCTTAAACGTGGGGAATGTGAAAAAATGATATACACATTATATATAAGTCCTCCGAATAATACATCAATCAATACCAGAATGAGATGATAAGCAAGAACAAAAACAGTAACAACGGATTATGAAGGGGAAAAAAAACCATACAAATGAATAATTAAATGACCGAGCCAGCCATAGTGCTTCTAAATCTGCGTTTTTGCAAATAACAATGCTATGGGAGCAACGTAAGCGAGCGTTTTCAGTATTTTGATTCTGCTTGCTACCATTAAATATATACGATTCGATCTGTAACGTAGTTTTGTCTCAGTGCTGTCGGAATTGCCAGGAGGCGCCATCAAGTAATACTCCCAGTGGAATACTACCAACTCGTATTCTTTTGATATATAAGCTCTAGAGTCTGGAAGAAATGCGTTCTCCACTTCCTTCCACTCCATGGGGGTGCTGGGGGGATTTCCTGATCGGAATTGAGCTCTGATTATGCCTCCATGACACGTTGATGGGATTTTTTAAAGTTCTGAAAATACTTCGATCGGATCCCAATCGCACTCGATAGCATCCCTATCATGCTCCGGCAACCTTTGAACCCTGTCACGAGTCGCTCCTACGGCGCCTCGACAGTCCTTTGATAACGCCCGCTAATCTCTTCAATGTACCCTGGAGAGTTCTCGACTCCGCTTCGCCACTTTCTCATGACGCTCTCATCACTTCCCAAGTATTCTCATGAGCCTGATAGTTCCCTGACAGCGCCTTGACAACACTCTTCAACCTTTTGAGAGTGCTCCAATGAATTCCTGATCTGTTTCCGACGTCGTCTCATAACACCTCGATCACTCCCCAAATATGCCCTGATAATGCCCCAATAGTTCCCTGCTAGCGCCCTGACAACACTCGCTCATCTCATCAATGTACCCTGATGAGTTATCGAGCCTGCTATCACACTTCTTCGTAATTCTCTGACCACTTTCCATGTGTGCTCCGATGATTCCCTGATAGTTCCTTGGCAGCACCCTGACAACACTCTTCAACCTTTCGAGAGTGCTCCAATGCATTCCCGATCTGTTTCCGACATCGTCTCATAACACCTCGGTCACTCTCCAAGTATGCCCTGATGATGCCCTAATGGTTCCCTGCTAGCGCCCTGATGGCACCCGCCAATCTTTTCAATGTACCCTGATGAGTTCTCGACCGTGCCCTAACACCGTCTCATGATGCTCTGATCACATCCTTAGTGTGATCTAATGATGCCCTGATAGTTCCCTGGCAGCGCCCTGACAACACTCTTCAACCTTTTGACAGTGCTACAATGAATTCCCGATTCATCTTGACACCGTTTCCTAATGCCTCGATCACTTCCTAAGTGTGTTTAAATAGTGCACTGATAATGCCCTGATAGTACCCTAGTAGCGCCACGACGATTTACTAACATCACATCATCGTCAGCAACCTCAAACAACCAGCTCTCTGACCCTTGAATCGATTCTTGTATTCGTTTACAGCATTTTCACATTTAAAATTTCATGACACCCGTTGCGGTCCTGTACTCGGGTTACTATCTCGGGCTAATTTCAGCATCGTGACTAAACTGGATGGTAGCGAATGAATCCTAGACCGAACTAGATGGTAGAAGAAAATCCCGGAGTGGGCTAGATGGTAGCAAATAGAAGTTCTAGAGTGAACTAGATGGTAGCAAAAATTCTGGAGGTAAGTAGATGGTAGCAAAAAAATCCTAAAGAGGACGAGATGGGAGCAAAAAATTCTTGACTGAATGAGATGGTAGCAAACAAATCGGAGAGTTAACTAGATGGTAGCAAAAAACTCTAGACTGAACTAGATGGGAGCAAAGAATTCTGAAGTGGACTAGATACTAGCAAATTAATTCTAGACTGAACTAGATGGAAACAGAAAATTCTGGAGTGCACTAGATGGCAGCGAATGAATTCCAAGCTGGACTACATGGGAGCAAAAGTCTCTGGAGTGGACTTGATGGTGGCAAAGAATCCTGGAGTGAACTACATGGTAACAAATAAATCCTAGACTTACTTAGATGTCAGCAAAAACTTCTGGGGTCAACTAGATGGTAGCAAAAATTCAGGAGTGAACTAGATGGTAGCGAATAAATCTCAGGCTGAACTGAATGGTAGCAAGAATCTCTGGAGTGAACTTGATGGTGGCAAATGAATCCTAGACTGAACTAGATGGTAGTGCAAAATCTCCGGACTGAACTAGATGGTAGCGAATGAATCCTAGAATGAACTAGATGGTAGCACAGAATCCTGGAGTGGACTAGATGGGAGCAAATAGAAATCCCAGAGTGAACTAGATGGTAGCAAAAATTCTGGGGTGAACTAGATGGTAGCAAAAGAATCCTGAAGTGAACGAGATGGTAGCAAAAAATTCTTGACTGAATTAGATGGTAGCCAACGAATCGAAGAGTCAACTAGATGGTAGCAGAAAACTCTAGACTGAACTAGATGGGAGCAAAGAATTCTGGAGTGTACAAGATACTAGCAAATTAATTCTAGACTGAACTAGATGGTAGCAAAAAATTCTGAAGTGAGCTTGATGGTAGGAAATAAATCCTAGACCGGACTAGATGGTAGCGAACAATTCTGGAGTGAATTAGATGGTAGCGAACAATTCTGGAGTGAACTAGATGGTAGCAAATAAAATTTCGGAGTGAACTTGATGGTGGCAAAAAATTCTGGAGTGAACTCGATGGTAGCAAATGAATCCTAGATGTTAGCGAAAGATTCCTGAGTGAACAAGATGGTCGCGAAAAAACCCCAGTGCCAACCTATTGTAAGCAGGAAACTCGAAAGTTTATCCAATCGGCCGCGAAATATCTGGTCATTGGTCTTGATAGCTTCGTGGATTCCTAGAGTGACAAAATTTCGAGAATGGAATCCCCAAATCTAAACACAAAATCACACACGCTATCTGGTGGCGAGAAATAAGCGGGAAAAGCTCATTAAAACGTCACCTCTACTCAGTCTCTCCATGCCTCTCACATGATTTTCAAAGACCTCAATACCTACCTCCTCCAACCCACCGTACTTTGATAACGGCTGTAGCAAAAAAATCGTTTTCCTCGCATATTATCACTGGTCCACCTATTTTATGTACTCTAATGATCAGCCTACACCTCTCTCAATACCTTGTCATATGAAGACAAAAATCCCCAAAAAATTCCGAAAAAAAACAATTTTTTTTGAAAAAATTTTTTTTTCCGAATTTGAAAAAAAATGTCATATTCTATTTGACCGCTACAAATAAGCGAACCATTCTCAAGTAATTCTTTTTCCCACACAACGTCCCCTTTATGCCATTATTCCGATTTCTAGATAGCTTAATACCTAACCTATCTAACTCACTGGATCTTGGTGATGGCTGGAGTAAAAAAACTGATCCTCACGGGAAATCATTGCAAAAAAATAGCAAAAAAGATGCTATTGGTCCGATTGCAGTTAGATGGAAATGGTCAGATAGCTCAATAGACCGTGCGTTGTCCATTGATGAAATAATGGCGAAATCTCACTTTCGAACCGTTCTGAAGCAATTTATCCGGGGCAAGCCAATAAGGTTTTTCTCAAAATTTTGGGGACTCTGTACTGCGGACGGATCTTTGTTGGATTTTGATTTGTACTGCGGGAAAAATTCATCTGTGGGAAATAAACTGCCCAAATGCGCGTTAGGAACTCGAGTGGTATTAAATTTGCTGGACGAATTCTTCACCAATGTAGGTCGAAAAGTACCTTCATATCATCTCTACATGGACAACTTGTTCACCAGTTTTGATCTCTTCCTACATTCGGAATCGCTTCATTTCCGTACTGGCGCAATAAGGGGAAATAAAGTGAAGGAGGAAAATTTGATTGACAACAAATCTCAAAGAGGTACATTCGCAGTGAAGCACGGGAAAAATGGAATGAATTATATCACTATTCTTGACCCTAAACAGGTTTCCATAGCTTCCACAGCAGCGGAGGTGACACCTCTTTCACCTTCGAGAAGATTGAGTAGAGGAGAGAGGTCGAAAATTGAAATATCTTCTTCTAATGCTTTTCACCTCTATGACCGATTCATGGGTGGAGTTGATGTACACGATTGTCACTGTAATAATGTTCTGCCGTGTATCAGATCAGAGAAATGGACATGGGTAGTTTTTGTCAGACTTCTACAGGCTTCAATCACTAACTCAGTAGTAATTTCGAATTGTGCTGGTCGAAATAGTGAGAACATTGGTACGAAAGAATTCATGATTGATATTGCGTAACATCATCTTTCCAAATCAACAAAAGGAAGAACACATGACGTCATGAAATCAGAGAAGCAGAAAAAGTGTTCTTCTGGAGCGTGCGTAATCAGAACAAATAAATTCTGCAAAACATGCAACAAGTACGTCTGCTAATCTTATTTTCAAAAGATCATTGAGGTTTTCAAAATGTATTTTTCTTATACATCACAAGATTTTCATGAGACGAATGAAAAATAACAAAAAATGAAATATGGAAAGCATGAAAAAGTATTGGGAAATTCAAAAACTAAATTCTAAGAAACGAGAAAAAATGCACGAGAAAACAAAACACAAGAAAAAACGGTGAATTCATTCACCTTCACGCGGTGAGTATCGGGCAACGTTGTATACCAACGGCTGAGAGATGATCCATGAATATAAGTGAGATATGGGATTATTCCAGGAAATACATAATTTGATCAATATTTATTGTCTCAGTGAAGGAAAAGAACACGGGAGAATACCCTGCTTGAAGTGTCATATAGAATCGTATAGAATATCATAGATTATGATTCAAAAACATGATAAGATTCACAGTTTCTATCATGTTTTTGAACCATATTTTATGATATTCTATACGATTCTATATGACATTTTAAGCAGGGTCGGAAACAGGGTGGAAAACCGAAGACCCATGAATTTCAATCAAATTAGGCCGCCATATTGGATCCGCCATTTTGGAAGATACATACTTCAATCAATGTTCCCTATCACAAGATGGAAAACCAAGTGATTATACAAAAACATGGGAAAATAGCGAGAGAGAAACGCAAACCCACGAATTTCAACCGAATTGGGCCTCCATATTAGATCCACCATTTCGGAAAACACATACTTCAATCAATGTTTCCTATCACAAGATGGAAAACCAAGTGATCATACAAAAACATGGGAAAATACTGAAAAAGAAACGAAAACCCATGAATTTCAATCGAATCGGGTCGCCATATTGGATCCGCCATTTCGGAAAATGATGAATTTGTTATGATCAGGTCCCTCACACATGCACATGGATGATTGAGTGACGAAAAACATATAAAAAACATATTCCGAGTACAGGTTTCGGCAAATACCGAATTGATACCTTTTTCGCCGCCATTCATGCCATATCCTGGCTGCCATCTTCATTTTGAAATTCCACCATGGTGGGTTTTTGTTAGTTCAACTATTTTATGCACCGATAGTTGAGCTTTTCCGTTACTCTCTACACTTTATCGACATGAAAACGTGGATTGAAAAAAAGAACGTTCAATTTTTCACGTTTTCTTGGATTAAAAACGTCATATTGAATTTGTATGTGAAATATCTCAATTATGATTGCAGGTTCGGGGAGAGCACAAAAAAATACACAAGAAATACATGATTGGATGGAAATTTTCTGAGCATCAGTCAATGAAATTACAGCTTGAAAATGAACAAAAATTTTTGCACTTTTGGACGTTAATGGGTTAAGAACCTCTCTGTTCAACAACGCAATGGTTCTGTGAGAACAAATGGATTGCATTATGGTCATTCATTCAGAGTTAAGAAGTAATCATGCGACTGACGCCTTTTTAGCCGCCTTTGATCGATTCATCGCTCGCAAGGGATTGCCTTCAGATATTTACTCAGATAGGGCTACTACGTTCTAAGGAGCTCATACTGAACTTTCGCGTAACTTTTCATTGGTAATGAAGGATTCGAGTTTGCAATCACGTTCAGCTACAGACGGGCTTGCTTGGCAGTTTTTGACCCCGGCAGCACCCCAATTTGGAGGAATTTGGGAGGCTGGGGTGGAGAGTGTCAAGCATCACTTGCGACGGGTTTAAGGATCTCATACACCCACCGTTGAAGAATTCAACACGCTTTCGTGCAAAATCGAATCTTGTTTGAACTCTCGACCAATAGCTCCTTTGAACGACGATCCTGATTGTTTTGATGCTCTTACCGCTGGTCATTCTCTAGTGGATAGCGCCTTGGAAGCGGTTCATACTCCCTCTGTACTAGAATCGAGTGAAAAACGGTTATCTTGCTGGCAACTCATACAACAGCTGACCGGACGGTTCTGGCGGGTTTGGACTCAAGATTATTCACATTCGCTATAGTAACCACTCAAATGGTCAGCTCGTTGTAATAGTTCCCTAGTAAAAATGAATCATATATGCGGCATATATGACCAAACAGGCCACATATAGGATTCCACAGATTCATATATGACCCATATAAAATCCATATATGGGCGCTATATGGCCATATACATCCCATATTCGACATTGTTTAGCCTATATATAGATCATTTTTGGTCCTTACATGAATTAGGGCTGGGGCTATAATCTGATTCAATGTGATTTTATATATAATTTGTATCAAGATTCTATAAATTTGTATAAAAACTTGATACAAATTATATATAAAATCACATTGAATCAGATTATAGCCCCAGCCCTAACATGAATCGAATGGCCCTACATGAATTTTATATGGTGATATATGAGTTTTATGAGGTCATATATGGTCCATATATGAATCATATAGGGGTCATATATGATTTATATGTTATCATATATGATTTTTACAAAGTCCATATATGAATCGAATACGGTTTATATATGGAGCATATATGAATCATTTTTACTAGGGTTTGAAAGTTGAGAATTCAATTCTCGTGCAAAATGCGAACCTGCTCCCTGCTAAATGGAACGCAGGTCGCGTCTTAGAATGCTTCCCTGATGAGGAAGGTCTTGTTCAGATAGTTTGCCTCAAAACCGTCAAGTCCACGCTGACTAGACCTATCACCAAGCTCTGCCTACTACCTTCTGCCGTCTTAAACAACTACGATTTCTAGAATTGTGATTTAGTCTCAGAATTTCGTGAATAAACTTGCGTTGCGTTATCGCAAGGCGGACGGGATGTGAGGAAATCATCATAAAATTCGATTATCACGTTTTGATTCAATTCTAAAATGTAATTTGAATCGATTCGATAAATTCAGGCCTCATCAATGTCCAATTTGTCGTTTAGTGAGTCATCGGATCGGAATTTCGTGTTCTTTATACCCTTCTTCTATACCTCTTGTAACATTGTGACCGCCTCATACTTGAACCATATTCAATTCTATTCATATCGACACTCGCTTAACGACAACTCAAAAAGAATCTTCTCTTTGCTTTTCGTATCGTTTCAACCGCTAAAAATTCGAGTTGTTGTAAAAATTTAAATAAACCATCCTTCATCTTTTATCTGTATATCATGCGGTTTTTCAATAAAGTCCGCTCCTCAACTCCGCTATTTTCTACCGCGATATCAACTCACGCGAATGAACATTCGCTTCAATGGAAAACAACCCAAATCACGATCCGGTTCTTTCAATTGTCTTGTTTTTTCGTAACAGAAATGTATACGGAAAATAATTAACCTGGAATGATGATTGTTCACCAACCCACAAATCTCTTCTACGATACAAAAAATTTGGTTACCCAATTTGTGTTGACGGTACATATGCATTCATCCTTTCAATACACCTGGAATGTGGAATGTTCCTAATTTATTCAACCACAGGGATTTTCGTATATCTATGAATAATCTGGGTTCATGCAATAATTAATGGATAACTGAAAAAATTTGATCTCCATAATCAGAATATAATGAAACACGAATAGGTTATGATTGTCGGTAAAACAGTATCGTTTGATCTCTCAATCAATTTGCCACGAGATGATTCAAGGCAACTCCAAATCATGATAACACTTCTAAAAGATATCTGAAATGATTATTCTCAGGAAAATTCGAGAAATTATTCAGAAATGATATTTTCCTGGATAATTACTCCCAATTCATCTCAGGGCTGTGCATAGTTGATCCGGAAATCATTGAGATTTGGCAAGAGTCGATGTGATTTACGTTGAGAGAATTTATAAAACTTATAAAATCTCATTCACAAATAATCGAATAAAATTCAACCAAAGCTCCGTTCACTTTCGATAAAATTCAACGGAATTCAGTTGGTTCCATTTGAGATCAGATTGATTATTCAATCCATTGATGATTCTTCTCCAAATGAAGTTTCATATAAAATTTGAAGGTCAGTTACATTCATACAGAATCATAGGTGAAAGGCCAGGACTCGGGTCTTGGATGACAAACATTCAAGTTCGATTCTAAATGAAGTCAATTCGTTTTCATTCAAAATTGTAAATTTTTTGCCAAATTATCATCAGAATTTTTGCCAGAAAATTTTCTCAAAAATATGCGCAACATGATCGTGCCAAGATGAGGTGCGGTCTAGGAGATACCGTGCATTTTGTACGAAAGGGATAGGAACATTGTAAAGGGACAGAGCAGGCAGAGTAGTGAAGTCAATTGGGCGGACATATCTGTTTGTAGATGAATTTCCAAGTCATCTGTAAATATCTCGTATTCACAGAAAACAATGGAAGAGGGTAAATCCCTTGCACAAATAGAATGTAAAAGAGGGCCAAGAACCGAGTCTTGTGGTGCACCCGAAGTAACCGAGAGCCAGTTTGACCGGCCACCTCATGGACTTATGACAGCCTGACGGCGGTTGGATAGATAGCTGCGAAATCAGGCAGTAACAGTTGCTGAACAACCGATATGGACCAACTTATGCAATAGGAAACTATGATCTACTCTGTCGAAAGCCTCACTAAAATCGAACATTACTACGATGGTAACTTTTCGTTCTTCTATACCGGATTTGATATCATCTCACGGTTTAATGATAGCCGTTTGTGTACTATGACCTTTTCTGAAACCTGATTGGTACATGTTGTAGAGATTACTAGAGAGCAGATGGTTGGATAGATGATTGCACACCAGTCTCTCTAATACCTTAGATGGAGAGCATAGAAGCGAGATCGGTCGAGGACCCGATACAGTAGAAGGGAATTTAGTTTCAGGTGTTGGTTTAACCAGTGTATATTTCCATATATTTGGAGAAACTGCAGATGTAAGCGAGAGGTTGAAAATTGTAGTAATAAATGGAAGTACTGCTAAGCTGGCTCTTTTGAGGTAGGAAATCGGAATTCCATCGAAGCCCATAGATTCTGTCTTAATCGACATTATTGCTCTGGAGACCATAGCATCCTCAATATTTGAGAAATTAAACGGGTGAGCACTTGTAGATGTGGGGAATGCATTCCAATGAGAAGAGGTTACTGACATATTGCCAGAATCTGTAGAGAGAGGATTAAAGAAAGAAAGGAATTCATGATTCATATCGTCAAGCATAAAATTACCAACTACATTAAAAGATCTACCGCGCGTGAGACCCAATCTACATGGTTCACGCCGATAATTACCTAAAGGTGATGTATGCTTGGGTAAATTAATTTCATGATCTATAGATATGAGATCATGATGAGAGACATGGAGCTCTATATTGGCCAAATTGATTTTATGATCTATAGATATGAGATCATGATGAGAGCCATGGAGCTCTATATTGGCTACTTTTAGTGACTTTATCAATATCATGTACAGCACACACGTTGAGCCAAGTGTGTGAAGCAGTAGTATGACGGTCAGTAGGGGAATATGGTAAAATATGTAAACTGTTATCATCGAATGATCTCTCAAGTTTATCAACATCGAAAGTATTAGAACAGAGATCAGAATCAGAATCACCGACAACTATGATATTGGAATATAGAGAGAAGATATCGCCATACGCATTTTCAAATTCATTTAAGAAGCTCACTTTTGATGGTCGATATACAACTACACATAGCAGCTTCGGTGCATTTATTAGTCGTATTTCTATGATTGAATATTCAGGATGACCAGGAATAGACGAATTCGATTCATCTATAATAGTAACGACCATACAATGGCGCACAAAAAAGCCTACACCACCTCCCTGTTTATGTTGCTGATCTCCCGAACAGCATTATACCCCTGCATCTCCATGGCATCATCCGAAATATTATCGTTCAGCTATGTTCCAGATATCGCTATAATATCGAATCTATGATCGCTGAAGTGATTATGGAATCCAACAAGATGTTTGCCCAGCAGCGATTGAGCGTTCACATGACAGAGGGATAGAGAAGAAAGATGTTTATGAGGAGAATTTACAGAGGGTGAGGGGGTGTGAGTTGAACCTCAGTGATTATTGAGGCAAGTGGGAGTAGCCTGATTCATTTTGAAATGATTGGAATCATCATCGCTCTCAAGATGTTGAGATGTCGCTCTCATTGGATAACTTGATGCAAACAGCGCTTTTGCTCGATATCCATGTGAGATTACGGGGATATCCATTCTCTACAAGCCATTTTTGACTTTCCCGGAACAGATTGTGAATATCAGGATGATGATTGATATCGAGATGAATAACAGAGTTGCCAAGCGAAGAGTCGGTAGCATTGAAGTTAAGGGCACGACGATATTTGCTCTTGGCTTCAAAGATTGAGTTCCTATCTGTTGCCCTCAACATCCGGGGAAGTATTGATGGTGGTTTATCATCAGCGATTTTGCGATTCAGATGAAATACGGACTCGATATCAGTGATAGATAGCTGTACTTCAACAAGCTCAAACAGCTTAATAATCAGGTCATTCAAATTTTCTGAATCTCAACAAGGTAATCCTGTGATTATCAATTGTCTATAACGTTCTCTACACTCCAACATTCGAATGCGAGAGCTTACGCTAGAAGCAGAGTTGGCATTTGAGTCTCGACCAGTGTTGAAAATTCGTTTCTAAGGGAATGCAGCTGCTCTTGTATAGCGGCATTATGAGCAATCTTCTCTGACATAGTATTATTCATTTTTTGAAGATGAATAGAAAGAGAAGCAAGACGTTCTAGAATTTCGCATGAAGAGGGACCAGAAATAGGCACCTCCTCTCCAGACTGATCCGAAATATCATCATTATTTACTAATTGCTTTATGGTTTCAGTCTTGCCTTTACAAAGTACTAACTGATTTTCTTTGTTATATATTTTATGAAGCTTTACACATTTATGATTGAAAACTTTCAAGCATAAACAACATTTCACTATCGTGATCTCGATTTCCTTCTAACAGTTTTTACACATCCACTCATTCAAACTGGTATTCATTTTCGTACCCGTAGAAGCAACCAATAAAGAAGACCTATGCAATGAGAAATCATATAAATGTACTGTGACGTAATACATCGTCACAAAAGAGTCGCGAGGTGGCACCGCGCACGACCCCTATGAAGAGTGATCTTGTAGCGGGAGAAAATAGTGGTTCACATGAGAGAACCCAGCTGTCGATCACTTACACAAGAATCGGGAACACATCTCCTCTCCTTCACTATCCCTGTCCTCCTCCAATCTCTGCCCTTCCATGATTTTTCGAGGTTTCCCGCCCCGAGGAGGCAACGCCATCTGCACGAGGTGACACGGTGGTCCCTTACCACCGAAGGACGATCCACCAATCACAGGAGTCCACCTTCTCTCACCCCAGGTCGACCAACAGAGGAAGAAGGAACGCCCTCTATCGCCCTCTCGCAAGGCTGCCGACCTGGAGGAAAGAAGCAAGCCGCATGCGCTGCCTGGCCGCTTATCATGTCCCTAGGAGAGGAGAAGAAAAGGACGAGAGAGACAACACGAACCCCGACACTTCCCGTCACTCTCGCACAGGAGGAATCAAATAATTGGGGGAGGACAGAACCCTTCACCCCGGAGAACCCCCGCCTCACATATACCCACACTCACGCAACGACTAATTGGAGACCACCACCGCCGAAACCAATGAAACAAGCTCAAGAGGTGAGCTCCAACGGGAAGTCACAGACGGGGTTCCGTGTGTCACTTTGCGAACTCACCCGTCGGTGAAGAAGAAGGGAGTGGCCATCTTACCTGTCACTTCTCGATTAACCGAGTCACGGCACGTGTGCGCGAAAACTTATTAAGAGAAAACTGCAGATACGGTGAGTGTGGGGTGCCATCGGGGCCCGAAATCAATCAACAACGTCACTACGCATCCGCCAAATTAGTGGCTCTGGTGTGGGAGTGCTGGTGCGGTGGTTTATAGTGTTGTTTTATTGTTCCTGGTGAGGAAGTTCTTATTGTGGTCTCCACCACGGGTCCCTCCATTCGATTTTCCCTCTACCCTTTGTGTTCCAACCTTCAATGCCTCCACATTGTTCGCTCTAGCCCTCACTCCGACAAATTTTATGGTCGCGGTTTCCTTGTACCCTCCTTTCGTTGATCAGTGTAAACGGCCTCGTGCGTGTGGAGTTTCCCCTCGTGGTCGTGCCCCCCGTGTTTTTTACGTTCCCTTTATGAACTTCATCTGATTGAATAATTTCGTTGTACACGACAGAATCGTGTCAGTTATGTAAAGTTGACTGGTATGTACTCGATAAATCGAAGTGAAAATATCCATACATACGTGATAACACGTGTTCAACCTTGCACCCATATTTCTTGTTTGATCAATTAAAATCAATCCACCCGCTCTCCCTGAGCTTCCCCTTGTCCCTCGACCCCGCCAAGACTATCGTAGACATATTACTTGTGTCTCAATATATTTCAGGTCCCGCTGTTGATTATAGATATTCAGGACGGGGATCATGGAGGCGCTCAACTACCTTGCGCCTTTGTGCATGGGTAAAGGACATACCCATCACAGTACCAGCGGAATAAGATAGTCACACATAATATAGATATGCCCGAGCTATCAGAATAATCTCATATTTAGCAATAGATTTCTAATTTCAATACGTTGGAAGTGAAGAATAATAAATGAAAAGTGTTATCAAACCAGCCAAAGTCTAATCACCGACGCTATAAGGTACAGCCATGCGTTGTGTTATTTCTTCATTGAATTAGTGGAGCGCGGAGTCAACAGATTATCAGTATTGCGAAAGATACGTCAGCAACCCAGGCATACGTCACCAGTTGTGATAAGAGTAGGGGTTTGATGTGATAGAGAAGACACGTAGCACACATGAGCAATAAGGTGGTCCTTACTTTCCGAATTTTTTTTGTCTCACTTCCCAAAAGTGTTTCAATCCACGCCAAAATGAGACCTGCGAAACTCCAGGTCGGTCAAACAATATAAACACATGCCCCCGAGGGCTCAAATTCGGGAAATTTGGGATTATTTTGGAGTTTTTAGTATTTTATGTAACAACTCCCCAAGTGCACAAGGGTCAAATATTTTTTGCCCCAGTGCTTTCAGAAGGGTAACTATTTACCACAAACCGACACCTGAAAACCCCCAGGTGTGAACACGTGCCCCCCGAAGCTCTAAGTTTGTGAATTTTCCATTATTTCGGAATTTTCAAGTATTCTAGATGATAACCCGTTGGAAGGGCATAACCCACATTTCCTCTCCCTCAGATCCCTCAAAGAGGTTCAAATCTACCCAAGAATAACACTTAGGATCTCTCGAGTCAATCAAACATCATCAACACGTGCCCCCCGAAGCTCAAAGTTTGTAAATTCTCCATTATTTTGGAGTTTTCAAGTATTATAGATCATAACTCCTCAAATACATGTAACCCAATTTCGTTTTGCCTCTGGTCCCCCAAGGAGGTCCAAGTTCACCCAAGAATAACACTTAGAAACTCCCGGGTCAATCAAACATCATCAACACGTGCCCCCCGAAGCTCAAAGTTTGGAAATTTTTCATTATTTCGAAGTTTGAAAGTATTATAGATCATAACTCCCTAAATACATGTTACCCAATTTTTTTTTGCCTCAGGCTCCTCAAGGAGGTTCAAATTCACCTAAAAATACCACTTGTGAGATCCCAGGTCGGTCAGGCAATATCAACACGTGTCCCCAGAGGCATGAAGTTACGAAGTTTTTCATCGTTTTGGAGTACCTGAATGTGTTGGGTGATAATTCCTTGGTATGTATAAGCTTGGAGCTAAGCCTAGCCAAAGCTTATCCCAGACATAGCAGGATTCGCCCAGCCCCAGCTTGACCTCATGATTGTGCACATTGGATTTATACACGGTAAGTCCGATCGGAACATCCGAAAGAAAACCATTGAAAAATCAAGAAATTTTCCTTCGATGTCAATTTTCCGTTAATAACAATGTGTTTTTATTGTCTATGATATCAATGGAATATGCTTTCCATGAAAAATCACACCATGAATTCCATCACAATATCACAGAGATTGTAAAAATGTTTCCTTTTTACAGTCTGGGAAAGAATTACGGTAATCTTCAACCACTTGCAGCAAATATTGTTTTTGTTCTTCGTTTCTGGTCCCTACTTTGGTGTAATCTTCAATCAATTCGACACCTCTCTCGGCCGTGTCATTTACCACCTTCAACTTTCCCACGATTCCCAATCCTTTTTTGAAGCTCTTGTTCTCTGGCCATGTCAACGAATCTTCATTCAAGAATTCAGTGCAATTGAACCTTTCAGAGGAGGCCATCGTATCCGGATGTACAAAACTCTCCAGACCTCTCTCCAATAGTTTAGGAATATATGCTGGATCTACGATTGTTCGGGTAACAGCAGTCGTACTGGACTCCGTTGATCGTTCTCCTTGCTTCAGTGCTTTCAACATGCCTTTCTTCTCATTCATTGATAGTTTGTCGTCAAAGAATGCTAGCCCAAGAGCTTCGAGACTCAAGTACCACAGATGATTTCGGAATTCCTTCAAAGCAATACGAGATATGGTAGGATCAATTGTTTCATAATCATCAAGTTTGTTTAGAAATTCCCAATCATGATTTGGTGCTCCAGCGGCAAGAAGTGCGGTAAACCATGCTCTAATATACGTACTCACAATGGATACACAAATACTGGCCACTGCATTTTGTTCCTTTATTGTCAGTTGAAATTCATCTCGGAATAAAAAAATGTTTATTGAATAGATTGCCTTCGACATCCACCTCGCATGATGCATAGCTCCTGGAGTGCGAGAAGATGTTTCACGAGGTGGAATATCGCCAAGAAAAATTACTATCAACTCTAACAGTTCATGATGGTCTTCTCAGGGCTGGTTATTTTTTTCTAAATGCATCTTCGCAAATTGAAGGATTTCTCCGGCATCCTCTGCTAAATATTTCCTGATTTTTTCATCTCGAATTCCAGGTGTGAATTTCGTTTCATCAATTTTCGGCCAGGCTTGAAGAAATCATTTGAAGAACAAAACATTCGGCCCAGTTGTTGGAAGATTTATTTTGTCATCGAATATACTTTGGAGAATGATCTCAAAAATGTGGTGTCCGCAAGGTAGATACAAAATATCTCTTTTCAGCATTTGTTCCAGAATACCACAAGCACCTCCTAAATATCCAGTATTTGATGCAGTGGTATCACAGCATAACGCTGTTACTTTGTCAGTAAGAGCCCAATCATTTAATAGTTCATAAATTGTAGTGGCTTGTTCTCGTCCTGTGCCGTTTTCTAGTTGTAACACGCCAAGTATTTGTTCTATATCCCCATTTGTAATAATTACCTCCAATCTATCGACTATAGCTTTCCCCGTTAGAGCGGGAAGAAGTTTTTCATCCCAATGTAGTACTGTGGTGTTCAGTTCGGACGCTTGGGAATGTTCTTTAAGATTTGCGGTCCTCCCTTCACGGAAACGTTCTCAATATCGTTTGATGGATGATCTATTGATAACCAAGTCCTTTAGAATACTTTTGTCTCCGAACGCTTCGTTTGCAGCTATTAAAATATGTACGGCATCTCTGTCACTGAGTTTGCATCTATCGAATACTGCGGCAAGTCGCGGAGTCATTATTCCACGGTTCCCTCTTCACTTTTTTGGCTCTGATGGCCCAGCTTCCATCACTTCGGAAACAAGATATTCTGGTTCTTCTAGTATACCACTGATATTATCAGTGTCATCATCGATCTCATCGTCGCTTGAGAATGTAGGTTAAAATTGAACAGTTGTCCCTGTGAAAATGAAAATGCCATTATAAATTCTCAAGTTATGGGAGAGGAAATGAAGATATATGAGGCGCAAAGCCTTATTCGACCATTCATACATTAATAGTACATATATTTCAAAAACTCACCCGCTTGTTCAGGTTCAAGCATACTTCTGTTTTCCTCATCAATGCTTGTGCCTCCCTTTCTGCCTTTTTTGCTTGAATTTCTACAGCTCCTTCTTCTCTCCGTACTTGTCTATAATCTATGCCAGACATGTATCCTGATCGACCTTTCAATCTTTGAGAAATTGGAAATTTCTTATCCTCTTCGATAGTTATGATTTGAAGTGCATTTGCATGCGATATATAAAACAAGTCGTCGAATTTGAGAGTGAACGCTTGTTCTTTTAACTTGTGCGATTCAGTGTTTCTTCTAGAGTGTTTCTGTGAAATTCTCCATTCTCCATACAGAGCTCCCAATTTCGCGATACAATGTTGAACATCTCTGGTTGGGTTTCGCGCTTTATCCTAAGAAATCAAGAATTCACGAAGAACCAATTTCGAACTTTCTCGCAAATTTAATTTCACACACCTAAGGTTATACAACAGTACACTCAAGACTTGTTTATTCGATGGTCACTTCCTGCTAATAATTTGTTGCGCCACTCTTCCGGTTAAATAGATATCCTGACGTGAAATGGTATCCGACATGATAGTACAACACTTGACATTTACATTGGAAACAAAAATTTCCACTGTTTGACTTTTCAAAAATGAATGAAGAGATCACTAAGAATGACGTTATTTCTAAACGCAAGCACACTTGGACGTATCATTTTGGACCTGTTTGTGAATATTGATGATTCTATTGCTGATTATATTGACACGAATTGGTTACAAGAAAACATGTATGATGGACCGTGATGAATAAACATTTGACGAATCTGAACCTATATTCACCACATTTATTGAGTTATGAATATCGATTCACACCGCAGGTGCTGAATATAGGTTATTATTCTTCAATTGTCACAGTCTATTGGGGAGTGTGCACAAACTTGCGTAAACATCGTCGCAATCGTAGAAACGATACGAAGAGGCTCATTTTGTTGATCTGCGCATAGTGTTGTATGATTGTTCATGAAAAGTATATTCTTTTGATATCATAGACAATAAAAACACATTGTTGTCAACAACAAATTGATATCAAAGAAAGATTTCTTGATTTTTCAATGGTTTTCATTCGAGTGTTCCGATGGGACTTACCTAATGTGCACAATCATGAGGCCAAGCTGGGGCTGGGCGAATCCTGCTATGTCTGGGATAAGCTTTGGCTAGGCTTAGCTCCAAGCTTATACATACCAAGGAATTATCACCCAACACATTCAGGTACTCCGAAACGATGAAAAATTTCGTAACTCCGTGCCTCTGGGGACACGTGTTAATATTGCCTGACCGACCTGGGATCTCACAAGTGGTATTCTTAGGTGAATTTGAACCTCCTTGAGGGGCCTGAGGCAAAAAAAATTGGGTAACATGTATTTAGGGAGTTATGATCTATAATACTTTCAAACTCCAGAATAATGAAAAATTTCCACACTTTGAGCTTCGGGAGGTACGTGTTGATGACGTTTGATTGACCCGGGAGTTTCTGAGTGTTATTCTTGGATGGATTTGAACCTCTTTGAGGGATCTGAGGGAGAGAAAATGTCGGTTATGCCCTTCAAACGGGTCATCATCTAGAATACTTGAAAATTCCGAAATAATGGAAAATTCACAAACTTAGAGCTTCAGGGGGCACGTGTTCATATTGTCCGATCGACCTGGGGGTTTTCAGGTGTTGGTTTGTAGTAAATAGTTACCCTGTTGAAAGCACTAGGGCAAAAAAAATTTGACTCCTGTGCACTTTGGAAGTTGTTACATAAAATACCAAAAACTTTAAAATAATGCAAAATCTTCAAACTTTGAGCCCCCAGGGGCACGTGTGAATATTGTTCGACCGACCTGGAGTTTCGCAGGTCTCATTTTGGCATGGATTGAAACACTTTTGGGGCATGAGACAAAAAAAATGAGAAAATTCGAAAAATAAGGACCACCCCAATCAGCACGTTGCGTAAAGCGACCTAGCCTGCAGTTGAATCAATCTATATGATTGGGTGAGGCAATCATCACGCTTGAAGTAGGAAAATGTGGTTTTGATAACAGTACACGTGAGAAATTCACGCGCAGAGACAATGGCCGTAGAAAAGAAAACCTCATCATACGAACTTAGCACCAGCTCTATGCAACTCCAAGAGCATTACACACAAGAAAAAGAGGCTTACAAAATACCTGAGCTAACAAGGTGCAATCTGGAAAAAATAAGGACCTCGAGGGGCCAGATAGCAGCAGTTAATGTCGAAAATAATCGGAGCAGAAACAAACACGTATCAAGCAATGCTCACAGAGAGAGAGAGAGAGAGAGGAAGAGAGTTAAGAGGGAGTCGGGGAAGGAAGAGGGAGTTCAAAGAAAGAAAGGGAGCGAGATAGAGGTGAAGCGGATAGATTTCTAACTGCCATCCTGTGTTCGGTATCATCGCAACGATTTAACATACTACTTGTGATGTATAGCGAATGTGTGTGCGTGTGCGTGGATCGTCACTGACGATGAGGGCGTGTCGGTAGAAACCGACAAGTATAGTAGTGACTAGCTGACCGGCTTAATGAGTGCCTCGTGCTCTGCTATTATATATTTCAACTACTCTCATATTTCTAATTCTATAATACTCATTATTCTTAATACTAATATGGTTGTATCTCAATTCTTACTATTATCCATACACCACAATTGGCAACGAGGATCATTGGATAATTTTCAGTTTCACGACACGGAAAGACGTGTCAAGAAGTTAGTGCAAGTGCTGGACAGTAAGGTGTTCAGGCAGGACAATGAAATAAAGTTACGTGGTGTGAAAGCACAAGTGAAAATTTATGAATAAAACAGGCACATCGTGGATACTAACAATCAGTAAAAACGATCTAGTAAAAGAGTTAAATTCAAGAGGTATAGCCGCAACGCGTGAATTAACGGTTGAAAACTTAAGAAAGTTGCTCCGCAAGCAAGTGAAAAAAGAAATTGAGACTCAGAGACAAAAGGAAAGTAAAGCGGATGTGCGAAGTGAAAAAGGCTCGAGTAACTCACAAACCGAAGATAAACTAAGTGAAACCGGTGCGAAAAGTGAAGAAAACCCTAGTGATTCAGACTCTAGTGACTCACATACAGAAAAAACATCAAGTGACTCAAACATGTCGAACGACGGCACTCGATTAGAATTTTGCTTGCAAAAAGACGACCGGGAAAATTTCGTAGAACGATTAGAGTTGTACTTCGTAGCCAAGGATATCAAAGAGGAAGAACAAGCAGCACATTGATTGACACGATTGGATGAGGAAGCATTTAGTCTTATTGAACAACTAGCGTCGCCGGCGAAAGTGAGTACAAAATCGTTCAGTCAACTGACGAAATTAATGATGGATCACTTGAATCCAAAGCCCTCGGAGATTATGGAAAGGTGGCATTTCAATATGGCAAGACAAGGAGCAAGTGAATCGGTGGCTGAGTCCGCGGCTAGGCTTAAAAAGTTAGCAATTTATTGTAATTTTACGGACATATCAGTCGCGCTTCGAGATCAATTTGTGAGTGGGTTGAGAGATCACGATACTAAAGCAGCCTTATTCAGAACGGAAAATTTGACTGACGATAAGGCGTTTAAAGAAGCAACGGCAAGAGAAGCAGCGGAGAAAAATGCATCAAGATCTGAAGAAATGTTGGAAAATAAGCATGTAAAGGAAGAAGTGCTTGCTATACAAAGTAACTCATCATCATCATGAAGTAATCAGTCTTACGACTGGTTTGATGAAACCCTCCACCCCTGTCTATTATCCGCCAAACGTTTAATTCCTACATATCTACTACATCCCTTGTCTTGTACGATTTGCTTCATATAACTTGCTCTAGGTCTACCTTTACCAGTTTTATCATTCATTTTCCCTTCCAATATTGTTTTCAATAAACTCTCATGCCGTAATGTATGTCCTATAAGATTGCTTCTCCTTTTCACGATGTGTTTCAAAAGATTTCTTTCTTCATTTATCTGCTCGAGTACTTCTTCATTTTTGACTTTGTCTACCCATTTTATTCTGAGCATCCTCCTATAACACCACATTTCAAAAGCTTCAAGTCTTCGTTGATCAGTTTTCCCCATTGTCCAAGTTTCGTAACCATATAATGCTGTGCTCCAAACGTAACTTTTCAAGAATTTCTTCCTTACTTCTAAGCTTATATTTTTTTAGCATAATAACTGTCTCTTTTGGTGAAAAGCCTGTTTCCCTTGTGCTATTCTTGCTCTTATATCTCTTTCGCTTTTGCCGTTCTTTGTAATTATGCTTCCTAGATATTTGAATTCTTTCACCTGTTCAATTGTCTCGGTATCTATTTTGATTTTCGTTCTTCTAGCTGTTTTCGCTGCTGTACACATCATGAATTTTGTTTTGTCTTTATTTATATTCATACAATAGTTTTCCAATAATATTGTTCTCATAGTGTTGAGAATATTTTCTAACTCAGTACTACTCGTGGCCAATATAGCTATGTCATCCGCGAATCTCAACATACTTATATTTTCTCCCTGAATCTGTAATTTCGATTGAATTTCCTCCTTCACTTCGTTCATTGCTTCTTCTATATACAAATTAAAAGTCAGTGGCGATAATGAGCATCCTTGTCTCACCCCTCTTCTTATTTGTGCTTCCCCTTCCTGACCCTCTATGTCTATTATTGCACTTTGATTCTTATATAATTCGTATATTATTCTTCTATCTTTATAATTGATTCCCACCTTCTTCAGGATCGCGAACATCTTCTCCCAGTCCACATTATCGAAAGCCTTTTGTATATCTACAAAACCTATGTACACAGATTTCTTCACCGCTATCCTTTTCTCTATTACTGCCCTGAGTGCTAAGATTGCTTCTCGCGTTCCCCTATTTTTCCTGAGACCAAACTGATCGCCTGCCAATCTCCTCTCTATTTTATTTTCCATCCTCCTGTATATAATTTTGGTCAGTATTTTTGAAGCATGTGAAGTTAAACTGATCGTTCTGTAGTTCTCGCATTTGTCTGCCCCTTGTTTTTTCGGGATAGCGACAATTTTATTCTTTTGGAAATCTTCCGGTACTTCTCCTTTTTCGTACATATCTCTAATCAATTCAAACAGTGCGTCGCGAGTTCCTTCACTGGAGGCTCTTATAAGGTCCGCACTCATGCCATCTATGCCTGGCGCTTTATTATTCTTCAATTCTTTCAAAGCCTTGTCGAATTCTGATCTCAATATCGAATCTCCCAATCCTTCCTCATCTACATCCTCCTCCTTCTCTAAAAGTGCTATATCATCTTTTCCTCTATAAAAGTCTTCCAAATGATTGATCCACTGTTCTATTTTCTCTTCCGTTTTTATCAATTGTCGTCCTAGAGAGTTTCTAATCTTATTGCTTCTAGATTTCATTTGTCCGAAAAATCTTTTGATAATCCTATATGCTTCATCTATTTTTCCAAATTCAATCTTATTTCTATTTCCTGACATTTCTCTTCTAACCACTGTTCTTTTGCTTTCCTTGATTCTCTTATTATTTTATTTCTCAATGTTTTGTATCGTTGCTGGCCTTCTTGGCTATCATTATTCTTGTATTTTCTTCTTTCATTTATCAATTCTAAAATTTCTCCCGTTATCCATGGGTTTTTAGGTTCTACTCCATCATTCTTCGAAATCTTATCCGCACATTCTCTTATATTCCCCTTCATCTTTGTCCATCTCCTCTCTATTCCCAAGTCTTTCTCTTTTTGATCTCCCAATTTTTCATCCAACATTTTCTCGAATGCCTCATGTGTTTGTTTTTGCTCAAGGTTCTTCAAATTCCATCTTTTCTGCATTCTCCTTCTCTTCTTCAGAGATTTGAATTTCAGAGAACATTTCATCATCAACATACAGGGCGTCCCATTTGAAACAGGACAGCTGAATAACTCTTCAGGGAATGGAGGGGGAAAAAAATTGTTCAGATAAAAGTTGTAGGGTTCGAAGGGGGCCATAAGATGGTGACCTTGAATTTGACTTTGAGGTCAATTTTGAGCATAATTGATGGTCAAAGTATGTTTTTTCAAATGGAAAATCCTACGTTCGACCTCAGAAATGGAAAGAGCGGAAAATTTTACGTCCGAATATGTTAACATATCAGGTCATTTAGAGGTCATTTGAAGGTCAAAAAACCATTTTCTATGGATTTTCACGGAAAAGCCTCAAACGAGTTGTTTCTCTGACCAAAGTTATTAAAGTTAAAGTGAAACCCCACGTTTCGACCTTGAATTCAAAGTGGACAGAACTAACCTTCAGCGTTTATTCTTCATATCAGTACGAAAATGATCATTAAGAAGTTTTCATCGTTTACGGTGTAAGTGCGGGTTCAAAATGGTTTATTCACCTAACGAATGTGTTGATATTTTAATGATCTTGGGTGAGTGTCACGGAGTGTATCAAAGAGCGTCACGATTGTACAGAGAGCGGTTTGGAGATCGGCAGCATCATCCTTCTCCAGAAGTCATTCGCCAAGTTGAAAGAAATTGTCGACAAGGAAGGATTGGTCAACGCCGAAACAATCAAGGTTTCAACTTTAACGACCCTCGATGCGTTGCTGTTTTAGCAATAATACACATGAATCCTCATGTTAGTTTACGTGATATTGAACGCGATTCCCAATCAGAAAAATCCGTAATATGCCAATGTTGACAACAGGCGCAGTACAGTGCCAGTATTGGGTCTCCAACACTTGATCAACACGTACGGGATCAGTACTGGATACATAAAAATGCAGTAATATGCCTGTACTGATAAACCAGTACTGAAAACTTAATACCGGCCAGGTACTAACCCAGTACTGGGCCTGCACTGATTGCGAATGATGGCATCAGTACTCAATCCCCAGTACTGAAAAGAGTTATCATTCCAGACAAATGCCAGTACCCTGCCAGTCTTGGCTAGTACTGGTGCAGTAGTGCGCCTGTTGTAAATTTCTGGTTGGGTTTGGGTATTCCACGCAGTACGGCACACAGAATTCTACAAGCTGCTCAATATCATCCGTACCACATCACACTGACCCAAGAATTATCTCAACAAGATATGCAGAATCGGGTTAACTTTTGCCATTGGGCTTTACAGAGGTTGAACGAAGCGCCCGATTTCTTTCGATATGTTCTTTTCAGTGATGAATGAACGTTTCAAAGTACTGGCTTGTTGAATCGTCACAATAGCCACTATTGGTCAGCGCAAAACCCGCACTGGACTCAACAAGTTGATCATCAGCATCGGTGGAGTATGAATGTTTGGTGTGGAATTCTAGACAATCAAGTTATTGGGCCGTATTTTTTTGATGGAACTGTTAACGGTCCTAATTATCTACAGTTTTTACAGAATGAATTCACCAGTTCTCATGGAAGATGTGACATTGGCAACTAGGCAGAGGATGTAATATCAGCAAGACGGTGCACCACCACACTTTGCTCGATGTGTGAGGGATTATCTCAATATCCTTTTCCCCAATCGTCGGATTGGTCGAGGTGGATTTGTACTGTGGCCGGCAAGATCTCCTGATCTCACCCCTCTAGATTTTTATTTGTGGGGTTACGTAAAAAATGTCGTTTATATCAACCGACCAACAACACCTGTGGATCTACAACAACGCATCAGATACGCAATTGCGAATATTCGTGCAGAAGTTTTTCAGTCTGTTCTTGGAAACTTTCAACGCCGGCTGGAGTTATGTATTGAAGTAAATGGCGGTCAATTCGAACATCTCCTGCAATAAGTGTGTCTCACCCGTCAACGGATTTGTGCCATCTGTAATTATAAAACGACGAACTGGGAAAATAAATAATTTTTTAATTATTGTTTCAAATTTGGCATTCATTATCGTTCTCAAGGTCGAATGCAAGGTCGAAACGTGGGGTTTCACTTTAACTTTGATAACTTTGGTCAGAGAAACAACTCGTTTGAGGCTTTTCCGTGAAAATCCATAGAAAATGGTTTTTTGACCTTCAAATGACCTCTAAATGACCTGATATGTTAACATATTCGGACGTAAAATTTTCCGCTCTTTCCATTTCTGAGGTCGAACGTAGGGTTTTCCATTCGAAAAAACATACTTTGACCATCAATTATGCTCAAAATTGACCTCAAGGTCAAATTCAAGGTCACCATCTTATGGCCCCCTTCGAACCCTACAACTTTTATGTGAACAATTTTTTTCCCCCTCCATTCCCTGAAGAGTTATTCAGCTGTCCTGTTTCAAATGGGACGCCCTGTATTATGGTCACTATCTATATCTGTACCGGGATAAGTTTCACAGTTTTTCACTTGGTTTCCAAATCTTTGTTTCACTAATATGTAATCAATTTGGTATCTCGCTGTATCTCCTGGCATTTTCCAAGTGTAGATTCTTCTTGGATGATTTTCGAATAAAGTGTTTGTGATAACCATCTTATGATTTTCACAAAATTCGACTAAACGTTGTCCTCTATCATTCCTCCTCCCTAACGCGAAATCTCCTATAATGTTGTCCTCTTTTCCTTGTCCTACTACCGCATTCCAATCCCCCATCACTATCATATTCTCTTCTCCCTTCACATATGCTATCACTTCTTCTATTTCTTCGTACGTTTTTTCAATATCTTCCTCCGAATATGCAGATGTGGGCATGTATACTTGGACTATGACTGTGTCTACCGGTTTTGTTCTGATTCTAACCATCATCACACGTTCATTATGTTGCAAATAATTTTCTATTCTATTTCCTACTCTTTTATGCATTACAATTCCTACACCTGCTTGACCGTTCTTTGATCCTGTATGAATTATTCTATAATCCCCACTCCAGAAATCGCCCTCTTGTGGCCATCTCATTTCGCTAATCCCCGTTACGTCTATATTCAACCTATTCATTTCTAATTTCAAATTTTCTAATTTTCCCGCTTGCCTCAGTGATCTAACATTCCACGCTCCGACTCGAAGAATGTTGTTTCTTTTCCCTATCCTATTCTTCGGTTTTCGTTCTTTGCTGATGAAGCTTCCTCGAGCAGCCTGCACCCGGAGATCCGAACGGGAGACTAGTTTACCTCCGGAATATTTTACCCGAGAGAGCGCCATCATGTATTTATTGACTTGTTTGTTTGTTTTTGTTACATAATATTCCAGGTTAGGAAAAGGTGTCATTTCCTCGGGAAGTATTGAAAGATGTCAAGGAAGGTAGTTTCCCCTTGCTTTCCTTCCGTTCAATTTTGCCGATGTTTCTGGCATTAGGATGATTTCGTTTCTCTCAGTTTGTATTCTTTCTCTTGAGTAGTTTATTCCACTCAAAAAAAAGATCCAACTCTGAGATACTTATCCTCCCCACCACTTCAAGGAAGCAGATACTACCAGGGATGGATAAAAAGGATATCAAGGACAGGTATCATGAATATCCCCCTGGGAGACCCGCGATCATCCACGGGGAGGACAAAGTAACTACAAGTCGAAAAAATGGACCAAGAATGGGAAAAGTCCAACAAAACAAGGAGGTCAACGAAATCAACAAAAATTGAAAAAACAAGGTATCATCTGCTATTGTTGTGAGAAGCCAAATCACACTAAGAAGGAATGCCGTTTCCGTAAATTTGAGTGTCATGAGTGCGGCATTAGAGGACATTTGAAAGCAGTATGTAAGAAGACCAAGGACACATCACAACAGGTAAAATCATTGGAACGAGACGACGTAGACCACATAGAAGAGACTTCGCATCGTGATGAATTCTTCAATATCGTAGAGAATAAGAGTGAGTGTAACAGCGTCGAGAATGTGAATAATCGCGTCGAGGCCGGGCCTATGTTTATCGAAATATATATAAATGAAAATAAAGTGTGTCTAGAGGTTGATACGGGAACACGCGCAACGATGATTTCCGAGAAAACACGCGATAAATACTTTAGTAAAATTGAACTCGTGAAAACAAATCGGAATTTCAAAGCTTACGGGGGAAAGAGATTACAACCGATTGGGAAACTAATAGATTTAAGCGTGCGATACAAAAATGAAACGAAAATATTAAAATGTTTTGTTTTCGAAGGCTCGGGACCGGATTTAATTGGAAGGGAATGGTTGTTAGCATTAGGAATGTAGCCATCAAAACTAGAGAAAACAGAAATTAAATAGGTAGATAATACAAGTTCAAATGAAGTCGCTAATTACTTAATCAGTAAATATGATAAATTATTCGGTGATTCGCCCGGCAAGTACAATAAAAGCGAATCAAAGATTTATTTAAAAGGAAATGTTCGCCCAGTAGCGTTAAAATGCAGACATGTAGCGCATGCGTTAAAGCCATTAATTGAAAATGAGTTAAATAGATTACAGACATTAGGACACCAGTGGAAGTGAGCCAGTGGAAATGAGTGGATGGGCAACGCCAATCGTGCCAATTTTCAAAGACAATGGTTCTATTAGAATATGTGGAGATTTCAAGCTAACGCTTAATCCACATATAATTATTGATAAATATCCATTACATTCTATTGATGAAATTTTTTCAACATTGCAAAATGGCACATTATTTTCAGGATTGGATTTAACACATGCGTATAGGCAGTTCCCCGTAGATGAAGAAAGCTCACGACTACTTACATTCGTAACACATAAAGGTTTATTTAGATATAAGAATATACCAGAAGGCGTCTCGCCAGCGCCTGCTGACGTACAACGTAAAATGGATGAATGTTTGAGAGGCATAGATAATACTATTGCATATTTAGACAACATTTACGTGACAGGGCGTACAAAGAAAGAACATATGGAAAATTTAGAAAAAGTTTGTAAGCGTTTACAAGAATGTAATTTAAGAGTGAATAAGAGAAAATGTAAATTCCTACAAAAAAGAATCGAAATATTAGGCTATGTTATCGATAAAGATGGGCTTCATAAATCGAAGTCAAAGATCCAAGCTATGATAAATGCGCCAATACCAAGTAATAAAAAAGAATTAGCTTCATTCCTAGGATTAGTTACATTTTATTCGAGATTTTTAAGAAATAGAGCCGAAAAACTAACTCCTTTGTATACCTTATTAAATACTGAAAGATATGATTGGAATGAAGACTGTACAAAAGCACTAGATTGGTTAAAAAATGAATCAATTCCACCACGCGTACTGGCACATTACGATCCTGCAGAACAAATCATTTGAGCTTGCGATGCATCAAACTATGGCATATCGGCAATTTTGTCGCATAAATACGAAGATGGTTCCGAAAAACCAATTGCATATGCATCCCAAAGAATCGGAAAAAAAGAATTGAACCGCACAATATTAGATAAAGAGGCAATGGCAATAGTATTTGGATTCAGAAGATTTTATGAATTTATTTTCGGTAAAACTATAATTCTTAGAACAGATAACAAAGCATTGCAATTGATTTCAGGACCAAGGAAGGGAATACCAATTACTGCAGACAATCGGCTTCAAAGGTGGGCTTGTTTTCTATCAGGATTTCGTTATACTATAGAACATGTGAAATCAGAAAAAAATGCAAATTGTGATGCGTTATCTCGACTTCTAATAGAAAATAGACTAACTAATGACTTATGTTTAATTAACAATAACGATTTTTCGTATGTAAATTTTTTCGAATCAGGAGTAAAAACGAGAGACGGTAAAATGTTAGCATCCGAAACAAAGAAAGATAAAATGTTGATAAAAATAATAAACTATGTCCTAAATGGGTGGCAGGGAGAAAACAAACCGGAAGGGGATGAAAAACAATTTTTTGCAAAGAAGGATGAATTAATTGTTGATAAAGGATGTTTATTCTGGGGATTACGAGCGATCATTCCTATGTCTATGAGACGATTGATATTAAATGAATGACATGTCACACATCTAGGAATAGTGAAGATAAAAATGCTCGCGCGCTCATATGTCTGGTGGCCTCGAATTGATGCGGAAATAAAAGAAACTGTAAAACAGTGTAAAATTTGTTCAATTGCTCAAAAGGAACCTCCACATACTCCACTAACATCGTGGCCATGGCTTACCAGCTCATGGGTTCGCATTCATTGCGATTTTGCGGGACCAATGTTCGGTAATATGTACCTGATTATTATAGACGCGCATTCAGAATGGCCCGAAATCATAAATTTTAAAACTAACACAAAAGCTTATAGATTAGTAGAGGAATTCCAACAACTATTTGCACGTTTTGGATTACCAATACACTGCGTTACAGATGGGGGACCGCAATTTAAGAGCGAAGAATTCAATAATTTCCTAATCAAAAACGGAGTAAAACACACTTATTCGCCACCATACCATCCAGCTACAAATGGCCCAGCTGAAAATTTTGTACAGACGTTTAAGGATAAAGTCAGTAGAATAGTTGAAGGGGGAGAAGAAGTGGAAGTAGCAATATGTAAATTCTTGGCTGATTACCGCAGCGTCGGGCATTGCACTACGCGAAGAACTCCTTCGTATGTAATGTTTGGTCGAGAACTCCGGACGCGTTTTAGCTTATTAAGACCAAGCGTGGCAGGTATGGTAGACGAAAAACAACGCTCACAAATTGTACATCGCTTAGGCAGTAGGCAAACGGAAGTATGTGTCGGTGACGATGTTATGATAGATTGTTATGGTAGAAATGATGACAAGCGGGTCGAAGGCAAAGTCGTCGAACAAAACTCGCCGTCTACTTATACGATCCGAACAGATGGAAATGTATTGCATAAGCGGCATATTGATCAAATAATCACAAAAAAAACCATGTAATTCAGCGCCGATCACCGAGATTATAATTAAAAGAAGCGGGAGAGATGTGATGTATAGCGAATGTGTGTGCGTGTGCGTGGATCGTCACTGACGATGAGGGCGTGTCGGTAGAAACCGACAAGTATAGTAGTGACTAGCTGACCGATTCAATGAGTGCCTCGTGCTCTGCTATTATATATTTCAACTACTCTTATATTCCTAATTCTATATTAAAGATCCTTAATACTAATATGGTTGTATCTTAATTATTACGATTATCCATACACCACACTACTAGGTGTACAACTTTATTCCCGCCAAATATTCATGATGCCAAGGTTATGCTCTGAATTCGGTGGGATCAGCTCGGTGTTGTGTATTATGAGCTATTGAAACCGAGTGGAACCATTACAGGGGATCGATATTGAACGCAGTTGATGCGTTTGAGCCAAGCATTGGAGGAGAACCGGCCACAGTACCAAGAAAGACGCGATAAAGTTGTCCTCCAACATGATAATGCTCGGCCGCATGTCTCAAAACCGGTCAAGACATATTCGGAAACACTCAAATGGGAAGTCCTCCCCCATCCGTCGTACTCTTCAGACATTGCTCTTTCCGACTATCCTCTATTGCGATTGATAGCACACGGCCTGAGTTATCAGCATTTTCATTCTTATGAAGAAGTTGAAGAATGGATCGATTCGTCGATCGCCTTGAAAGATGCATCATTTTTCGAGATGGGATCCGACAATCGTCAAAACAGATGAGAAAAATTGGTGGCTAGCGACGGCCAGTACTTTGAATCATACACCGAGAGAAAAAGCATACTGCAGAAGTATGACGTACTAAAGTTTCTAATGCATTCGTCATAACTTGCTTCCAACGCTCGGTACCCTCGCTTAGAAAGCATGTGACACATACCCAAAAAGCATGGTCTCGTGCGTTAACTGCATGAGTCCCGAGCGTTAAAAATACGTTGTAACAAATGCGTTAGAAGCATTGAAGTGTGTCATGCTTCTAAAGCATGCTTTTTCCCTCGGTGTAGGTATGTATTCAATTTTTGAGGAGAAAGTTTCAAATTCGAGAAAAAACGGTGGAAGCAAAATTGTACACCTAATACAATAATAGATTATTCATGAATAATGATTAATGGGGAATATCTATCATGTGGTTCAAATTCCCGTTATGGTATTCGTTCCTCTGCTGTACGTTCGGATTATAAACCTTATTCATCCTTGATTCCAAACGCATCTTGGAAGAGATCTAGGTGTCGCTGAGGTCATGAGAAGGTACAAACATTGAAATGAATATGAATTCGAGTTTTCGGTCACGTGGGCAATTACATCACTTTTTTTCACGTTTGGCATGATTAATGAATACTTTGATGTGGAAACAATTCATAATCATAATACGACAAGTTGTTCATCAGTACACGAAGAAAATGTTGTAGTAAAAATCAATATGTTCATATTGCACCCGTGGGATATACTTTTATTTTGGTGGAATAAACCATGAGTATGCAACAAATTACCATGACTCTCCTGGACTTCAACATGCAGAGTAATGGAAAAATACAAAGTTATAGTTTCTTCAGTTACAATCAGGTATATCCCACGGAGACGATACTTTGTTTGATAATCTTCAATACCCACATAGCACAATTGTCTCAGTAATATCTCCAGAATATTCTGCAATGTTCTGGAGACATTGTAATATCGCCAGAACATTCTGGAGATATTACTGAGACATTTGTGCTATGTGGGTATAAACTTTTCTCTGTGTATAAATGATTCCAAATGATGAATTCTGATTTTTGTTGCTGGATGATTTGATATATGCATGCATAATATATGAATACAGCTCAAGTTTTTTTTCTCAACAAAAATCGTCCCTCAGAATTGCAAATAACTTGGAAGTTTCTTCCTATTCACATTATTTTGTTTTATGAAGTTATAGAATATACAAATATCTGTGGATAATCATGATAACTCAAGAGGAATGAAATGAATTGGTAATTATATATTGTAATCTTCATTTCGAATACAGGACGTATATATTAGTATATTCATCAACGCCATGGAAAATTTATTCCAAACTCTGTTTGATCATTCGAAATTTCATCGTATCCTGATACTTATTGGGACCTTTTGAGTCATTTCTAATTCCCTTCTCAAGAAATCAAATGTAGCTCTTTCCTGCTCAAAAAATCCGATAGGAAGTGACTGGATTTTTTCAAGAACCACACATCAACCTGATAGATTCTGTAGATTTCTATATGAAAATCTAAAGCTCGCATTGTTCTTCATCGACATTCTCTAAAACAGAGAAGGTATTGATATATGATATTGATATACCAAGTCTTGATGTATCGAATTATTCATTCAGGCACAGAAACTTCTTCCATTCTTTAGAATACACCATGTGTAGTCGCTTTGGTTGATAATTTCATTCTTATTTGAAGAAAACATCCTTGTGTTCATATTGGTCATATTTTACGCATCCGTTCTTAGCGAATTTCTTCTCCTGAAGCAGTAATGAAGGAACATATTCTACAAGGGTATGTCCGTTTGTGACTAATGAAGCATCATTTGGATCACGTAATGATTCGATATATGGAAGAGTCGACTCTTGAAATTACTTCTGACATGATGATATTGATTATAGTGGATTCAGAAGGAAATTTCACGATTATGTCCATGGTGATACACTGATAGGAGAGTTCATTTGTATTCAATAGAGCTTATTTCGGATACGGCGAAGTCAACATTTTTTATGCATAAACTTGGGCCATTACCTACAAGTAGGATTCATTACCTGTTGAAAAACCTCATATGCCATGTCTTAACTGTGACTGAACATTATTTCAGGGTGATGAGTCATGTTTGTATTAATGAATATCTATTTCGCCGCATTTAAAACAAGATTCATTGAATACAAATGAACTCTTCTCTTAGTGTGGTGAATTATAAATGGAATTTTTGATTTAAAAGAAGATTATTGTGAATTTGAACATGTTTCATGTATCCAAATAATGAATATGATTCCAAAACGTAAAATTTAAAGTACCCTGTGGAGAGTCATCGGAATTCTCTTCCATGCAGTGATCGGAGAATTCTAATCACTGGTTGGGAACTCAATTTCCGGTGTCAAAAGCAATATATAGCTTTAAAATATATCTATTCCAACAGAAATTTCAATTGAAAGCCACAGAAACACAAGCATTCCGAGACATATGCATTTTCTTGGTCATTGCATATGTAGAAGCTCGGTTCAGAGCACCTCATGCAATCGCGAAGCTCCATTGAATGACTTCAATGTTTTGAAAACTTTCATTCGTCATCAGGGTACTCAGATTTCTCGGGTGGCCGTTAACAAGCTCCCCCAACACTTGTGGTATTTAATTTTGAACATATTGCATTGGCACTTCACGATTCACGCATCCCGGCAGACATCAAGTCAAATGTGATAGAAGGTACGATATGGTAAAAAAAATATCTCCTCGATCAAGCGATCTGGGAGAATTTATTAGAGGTAATCCATCAGAATTTGTGACAGCGAAAACACTGGATTCCTTTCCAAGATTTGAAATTCCACTGGGTTTTTTAAAAACAGATCCAGAAACATGGGACTGTAGAGGAGATTTTCAAAAGGGACGGCGAACATCAAGTAAATTATTAGTAGTGAACGATGTGGCAGAAAGAGAAGTTGAATTATTCGGAGAATTTGATGAAATCCTCACGAAAGACTGTTTAGAATCAAACATATTATTTTCTCATCGCATGTTTTATTAACAATATCATACTCAAAATGACACACTTCTGCATATCATTAATTTTCTAGTTAGCCTAAGCGACTAAGATGGATGTTTACTTGAAGACAGATCTCTACCCAATGTCCCAAGGCTTCCGTTTCTCCTCGATTACTTCGGGTACGATGAGTACCGAACATACCCGTCTTGTTGCGCGTGCGCTTAGAATAAAATCGTAGCAGTAAAACGGAACATGCCACCCACCTTGGCCGGAAGAATCGGACAATTATACATTAGCAAATATAGTTATTTTTTCATTCTTTTATTCTATTTATTTTGTTTATACGGGTATAAAAGACCCTTGGGTACATAGAATATACATTATTTGAACCACATAATATATATCATGCATCAAAGCATTAGGCATTATGTTAAGCTCGACTACATGCATCTTATATTACAACAACAGTTAACGTGTATAATTATAGGTGAAAAGGACAATTAGATATTAAATTTGACCAATAAGAGAAAGAGAATTTCTAAGATCAGAATAGGATGAAAATAATTCAAGCACATCACTGTAAGAATTAGCTAGGATAGATATCCGATTTACCGGATCAGAATAACCGTATCTCGATTTATAAGAAATTGGATTGAACAATTTAGGGCGTCTTAATAAACGAGAAGGGACATCAAAACGTACAAGTCCAAGCAGTTGAGGGCAGCGAATTTTCCCATTAACAATTTTATACAAAAATGGAAAATCATTGAACAAACGACGTGATTCCAAGGAAGGCAAGTTAAGTAGAGACATAATTAATGAGTAATCATGACAAGTGACGCTCAACGGACGGCCTATCTGATAGGCAGCGAAACGCAAAAACTTATGCTGAACTCTTTCCAAGTCTGCACAATCCCGAATTGAATGAGGCCTCCAAATTTGAAACGCATACTCAAGATGAGGTCTAACTGAAGTACAATACAATGTTCGAAGTGCAACAGGATCACGAAAATCTTCACAAACGCGCTTGATGAATCCGAGAGATTTCATGGAAGTACCAACTATGTAATTGTAATGATCTGAGAAGTTGAAACGAGAGTCAAAAGAAACTCCAAGATCACGAACAGTATTTATAGGTGATAACAGAGAATGAGACAAGTTATAAGGAAAATAAATAGCATTTCCACCTCTATAAAATTTCACCACATGGCATTTAGTGAGATTTAATGACATATTAGATAGCACACACCAATATTGTAACCGATCCAAATCAGATTGCAGATTTTGAGCATCTCTGTAAGTTCTTATAATCATAAACAGTTTCAGGTCATCAGCAAAAAGAAGATGTGTGCAGTACTTGAAAATCATAGAGATATCATTGATGAAAATAATAAATAATAAAGGACCTAGATGTGAGCCTTGCGGTACACCTGAGGATACAAAAAATGAATCAGCAAAATATTGAGAGACACGAACTGATTGCATACGATTCAGAATATAACTCTGTAACCACGACAAGAAATTGCTGCGAATACCCAAATCACTTAGTTGATTTAACAATATATTATGATCAACTCTGTCAAAAGCCTTTGAAAAGTCTGTATATATAATATCCACCTGGGCATTTCGATCAAGCGCAGAGGACACGATATGAGAAAAAATAGACGAGTCAGTTACGGTAGATTTTCCAGAAGTGAAGCCATGCTGGGAATCAGAAATCATATCAGAAAACAGTGGTGTTATTTTATCAGTAACTATATCTCAAAGTACTAGATGATTTACATAATTTATATGCAAACAGAAATCATCAATATCTCATAATAAACTCGTAACAAACTTGTACGTGTAACTCATAATTCGGTATTCGTCAAAACTGATTCATTCACTCCAAATCAAGTTTCAAAGATATACCAATAAAAGAATACAGAAAATGAAAGAAAAGAAAAAAAACAATCAAATATTAAAGGTCTTTATCATCAATTGGAAGAAGACATATCTTTGTAATAGACTGCTGACAATCACCGGTACGCGTTTTTATGGTTACAACCCTCGTTGACCCGTCAGTCCCAGGATGAAGCGTCGTGATTCGTCCTAGAGACCATTTCATTGATGGTAAATAATCATCTTGTATCAAAACCATCATGCCCGCCCGAAGTTTTTCATTCGGAGCTCTCCACTTATTACTTTGTTGTAATAAACTAATATATTCTCGGTGCCATCTTGACCAGAAATGCTGTCTCAATCGCACCAATCATTTCCAGCGACTCAAACGATTTACTGGAACTTCCATCACGTTCCTTTCCGGGATGGTCATTAAAGAGCTTCCGATCAAAAAATGTGCAGGAGTAAGAGCTTCGAGGTCTGATGGATCGTTGGGAACGGGCAGGGTTGCAACGATTTTGCCCGACCCAAAAAAAACCCACACGGGTTTTTTTAATAAAACCCAGCTAAAAACACCTATATTTCTGCCCAAAAAAACCCGTTTCTATTATTCGATGACAAACTATGATATCAGACTTAATCTAAAGGGGGTTTGCAGAAAATCAAGTCAAACTTGTTTTTTTTTTATTAGTCTTGGTGTAATAATTCATCACCTTTGATTTTATCCAGTACCTAACACAGAAAGAAGTATTTCTTTGAATCTAACAAATTGTTATTTGAATAGGTTCAAATAAATATTCCTTTGACAGGAATAAATGAGAAAATAAGGAATAATGTTCATCCAAACAAATTTTTTATTCAATTCTTTTTCAAAATAACAAATTCGTTTGTATCAAAGAAATATTCATTTCCTTCAAATAAATCTATTCGGACCTATTCAAATAACAATTTCTTAGATTCAAAGAAATGCTTTTTTCTGTTTAATCGTTTCTACGTTGAAAAGATAGTGTACGTAAGGTGAATTTTGTTTGGAATGTAATTATATATAGCATCAATAATATACCGAAGTGTTTGCGTATTCATTCATAAAAATCTATTCGAGGAAGGACTCATTATAATGTAAATTATGAGTGTATACATATACATCCATTTATATTTCTTTTTTCCATCAAAGGATTCTTGATGATTCAAATTTTCAAATTTTCAACCACCTTCCCAAACCGCACAATTTACGACCCTACTCTACTGAATCAAAGAGAATCAGATAGAGTGATAATGGCCATAACAGAACAATTACAACAATAGAGATACAATTAGTATACAAAAATACAATTTTTCGTGTCGAGTTTCAGCACCTCCTCGCATCTCAGTGACTAACCATTTTGAAGGAATACACGTAAAGAATAGGGGTAGTTCGCCACTGAGACTGCAGATGGCCTACTTAGCCGAATTCCACTTCCACATCCATCTGATCCTCTTTGTACCGAACTATCGAAAAACAATTGAAACCAGCAATGTGTATTGTTTCATCTTCGCTCGTTGCATTGTTTGTTGTGTATACATTATAATTGCTTTTATGAAAGTCGTGAATATTTGTTACACATTATCATATATATTCAGTTTGACTTCGGAAGGTAAACAATATTCTTCATATTTTATAATTGAATGATCAGTTCAAATCATTTTCGCATGTGCACTTATTGAAAACCATTTCAATTGTGAAAAATGTTTAACCTCAATTTTGCTTGACATTTATAACTAGACTGCGGAAGTTTATGCAAATATAGAGTTTCCATGTTGCATATTTTCTATAGATTCTACGGAAAAAACATGAAACAATATCCATCATCTTTCAACTTGGACAACAATCACATAGCGTACTATTTTATGTCGTTAATATGAAATATGGAAGAGATATGTTACATGAAAAATCTTTATTTGCATAAACTTCCGCAGTCAGTTTATAACTTTATAAAACTATACATGAAAATAATATATTTCATGATGTCTTATCGTGACATATATCTTTATGCATACATGGGTCTGAACTTTTATAAATGATTGTGTTATTCTACATTATTTTCCAGTTCCTAGTGAACTTTTTTGCTTCCGACAATACACACATTCATTATGGTTTCTAAAATATAACCGAAATATATTTAATACGGTGATTCTGGCCATTCTGCAAAGATTTTCTTGTCTTGTCACAAGATGATTCAAAAGTTAGTCGAAATACCTCTAAGTTAATATTCAGACAAATTAATAGAAATACCGATGCTATCATAAACTTTTGATGTTCATTTGCACGCATCAATCTTACGTTAGAATTTTTATTTCCGATTGTTGTTGCTCAATCGCAATCAACTCCGATTGAAGTATACTTTCTACTCATGAGCATAACAGCTTACCGACGGAGCACGGGTTTTTTTCTACCAAATTACTCTAAACCGAATTCGTAAAAAAATCTGAAATCTCCAAATATGATTCTTCAAGACTTTATCTATGTCACGAGGGAACCCAAATTTTGAATTACAAACAAATTTTTTTCAAAAACATTTTTTCGGAATTGAAAATGTGAGCTTTTTAGCGACATAGATAAAGTCTCAAAGAATCATTCCTGAAAATTTCATTTCTTATAAATTCAGTTTCGAGTATATTCAGTAGAAAAAAACGTGCACACTTGTGTCATATGGTAACTGTCGTATGCTTTTACAGATGATTTGTATATGTTCATCTTTCCTGTGGGTTGAATTTTTTCCAGCAGTGTAACAGAAATCTAAAACAAAAACGGACCTAATAGATTTTTTTCTAGTATATTCATCAGAGATCTTAATGGATGTTTGAGATCTTGAAAAACAAAATCGTCACTAGATTGCACTGTTGGAAAAATTTAATGATAGATTCTCAATGAAATTCCCTAATCCTGTATTGGATCTGTCAGAGTTCTGACATTCAATTCTTATATCTAATTCTGACTGTGAAATTCCGAAAACTAATTGTAGAATTGAAAAACAATGACCATCATATTTCACCAAGATATTATCAAATTGATGTGAAACTTCTTCAAATTGAAAAATGTATCATTCTCTGAATCTAAAAGAATGAGAATTCCACTTGAACGAAAAGATATGTTCCCTTCTGGCTGTTTGAAGAGTGGAATTTCACTCTGTTGGAATGAGAGTTCATTTTTAGGCAGCCAAAAGGGAAACTATTTTCTCGTCCGAGTGAAATTTCCATTTTCTACAACTTACAGAATAATCAAATTCAGTCACATAACCCTAGTAGCACAAAACTTTCATCAAACGTTCTGAGAATGATTGCTGGGCGTTTAAATATTCTAGGAACGTGCGTGAGAATATTTTATGCCCATTGATGTTACTCAAGATTATTCTGCTTGAAATTAGAAAGAAAATTCTATATTGTTCATCCCATAATTTACGATGGGGACAAAGCAAGTGATATATTATTGATCACTGTTGTTGACTATTATAGTCTCACCAAGAGTATATGCCTATGAGTAGGAATTATAGACCATCTTGTTAACCAACAGTGTGTTACAATTTCTACCATTAGCAAATATAAGTATACTCTTGGTGAGGCTATATTGGTTCACGATAATAATGCACTCTGTGACCAAAGGCACAGTCCAAAACCTTGCCCTCGCACTCTCCCTGAGGAAAATTCACAACATTTAGGATCAAAACACTCCATTTTTACGCCAAAAATGCGGAGTAAAAGTGGAGTGTTCTGGTCCTATTAGGTGTACAAATAAGTTTCCGCGGTTTTTTATAAAAAATTAGGAATTTATTGTAAAGGAAAAGTACATTACGTTTTATTCAAAGTATTTCCCATCATTTGCCACTACTTTTCCCCATCTTTCTGGCAACATTCGGATACCCCGTCGAAAAAACTCTTCATCTTTTGACGCTATCCACAAATCTACCCAATTTTTGGTGTCTTCATATGATGTGAAGCGCTGCTCAGACAGACCATGTGCCATCGACCGGAACAGGTGATAATCAGAAGGGGCTAAGTCTGGTGAATACGGCGGGTGGGGTGAAACTTCCCAGTTGAGTGTTTCCAAGTATGTTTTCACCGGCGCCGCAACATGTGGACGAGCATTATCGTGTAAAAGAATAATTTTGTCGTCTCTGGAGTAGTAATGGGCGCGTTTTTCCTTAAGTTCCCGACTCAATCTCATCAATTGTGTTCGGTAGAGAGCTCCAGTAATGGTTTCGCTTGGTTTCAGCAATTCATAATACACGACACCAAGCTGATCCCACCAAATACACAGCATGAGTTTTTTTCCATGAATATTCGGCTTAGCTGTCGATGTTGATGGTTCGCCGGGCTTAACCCATGACTTTCTCTTCTTTGGATTATCGTAGTGAATCCATTTTTCGTCATCAGTGACTATACGATGCAAAAAACTCTTTTTTTTATTCCTGGCAAGCAGTATTTCACTCATGCATAATCGGCGTTCAACGTCTCTCGGCTTTAGTGCATATGGAACCCAATTTCCTTGTTTTTGAATCATTCCTAACGATTTTAAACGATGTGAAATTGCTTGTTGAGTCACTTGTAGAGTAAGTGCAAGTTCTTTTTGCGTTTGGGACGAATCTTCCTCCAATAGTACTTCTAATTCCATGTCTTCGTACACTTTCGGCCTTCCACTGCGTTCTTTGTCTTTAACGTCAAACTCACCGTTCTTAAACTTTTGAAACCATTCCTGACAACTTCTCTCACTTAAAGCAGCTTCACCATATGCTTCTAGAAGCAATCGATGCGCCTCAGCTGCAGATTTTTTCACATTAAAGAAGTGAATCAAAAGTTCCCGCAAATGATGCTTATTCGGAATAAAACTTGACATTTTTGCACGAAAAAAATTATGTGATGCTGATACGGAATCACTAGTACTTTAAGGTTATGGTGTTGCCAGATGACTAAACTTGGGATATTACGTTTTACATCTGACAATTTCTCCATAACCTTCTGGTGGGGCCATCTTTTGACAAACCGCGGAAACTTATTTGTACACCTAATAAATGTAGTAAATTTTCCTAAGGGCTGGAGTGCGGACTTTCTCTGTCTTTTGTGATACTCCAAAGTACAAGAGGAAAGTATAGGAACGTAGGCCAATAATACATAACTTGCTTTTTTTTTTAGTGTATAATCGAAATTTTGTGGAATTCCTCTGTGTAGAGACTTAGTTCTTTGTTGGATAAAATGATTAACAAAGTTTGGAACAGAGATGAGGATTTTTGGACTGGGGAGAGTACTTTTAGTTTGGGTACTTTTTTGACCCCATATTTCACTTTAAAAACATATTTTACACAAAAAAAAGTACTTGAACTGAAAGTATTCCCCCAGTACAAAAATGCCCATCTCTGGTTTGAAATGATGTCATTATTTCACAAGTGCACTATTCCAATGTTGAACAGCTACCGAATTTGGCAATATTGAATCACTGTAATTTCAATGGTCAATCCTCATCTGGTATTTCATAAAAGTTATAAACAATTCTTCATTCTACCGAACACAAGCTCTTTACTTGATTGGATCATTGAAATATTTGCTTTCATTGTTTTAGTATAAAAATGCCGAGTGGAAGTGGTCGAAAAGAAGCTCCTGAATGGGCTGAAGTAATAAAAAATCCCGATAGTCCGCAAAGAGTGATTTGTAAATACTGCAACACAGAAATTAGTGCTAAAATTGAACGAATCAAAAAAATTTTAAAAAAATGTAATCAAAAAGAGATCAATACATAATCATCCAGTGATTCTTCAGATATAATTCCTGTGCAAAATACATCCTCTGATGGTAATTTGAATCCTCCAGATAATTCGATAACGCTTCCCGGAATATCAAAATCTCATGTTCCTAAACGTCCTAGATCACAAAGATCAATTGCAGAAATTTGCATGAAAACTACTGGCGAACAAAAACACATGCTAGATCTTGAAATCGCTGAATTTTCTTATGCTAACAATATAGCTTTCAATGCAGCTTCCAGTGATCAATTTAAAGCGATGATTGAAGCTTTGAGACCTGGATATGTGGGACCCAATCGTTCGCAATTAGCTGGTGCTCTGGTAAATGAGGTTTCTGACGGAGTGGACACTGAAATGAAAACTCAATTATCCAGTGATTATGTTAGCATCACATTGTTGCAAGACGGTTGGTCAAATGTTAAAAATGAACCAATCTTAGCTACAAGCATTCACACTGGAACTTCAACGTTTTTGCTCAATGCTATCGACTGTGGATCTGAAAGCAAGACTGCAGAATATTGTACAGCGTCAATTGAAGAATCCATTGAAGAATGTGAGGAAAAGTTTGAGAAAAAAGTTTCTGCTGTATGCACTGATAATGGAGAAAAATGGAATGAATGTGTCAACTTTTGAAAATAAAAAATCCGAATATTCTAACTTATGGTTGTCCAGCTCACTTTCTGAATCTTATTGGAGAAGAAGTTACTTCACAAACAGTGCTTAAACATATCATTGAAGGCAAAAATTTTTTCGAAATCATCATAAGCCCCATGGATTGTTGAAAGAAAAACATGGAATGATGCCGCAACTTCCCAATTCCACAAGATGGGATTCTCAATTTGATTGTGTCGATACATTTATCAAGAGTTATCACATTCACGTGCAAATACGATCTGAAAAAGATATCGGAGATCATATTCCTCACAATATTACCAAAATTCTAGATAATGTATTGATTTATAGAGAATCTCTCAATTTGTTAAAACAATTGCAAAAAGTTGGCCGAGTTTTGGATCTCCTTCAAGCTGATAGTACAAATTTATCATATGCTGTAGAGCTGTGGTTAGACTTGATAGAAAATACAGAACCTGAGCCTTATAGAGATATAATAAAAAAAAGAATGCAACAAGCAATACAACCTTTCCATCACTTAGCAAATATGATGGACCCAAAATATAAAGGAGCTAGACTGACGAGGACTCAAGAAAATGAAGCTGAAAATTGGATACTTGACAGATGTCCAGATTATCTTCCGTTTATTTTGGCGTTCAGTATTGAGGACCCCAAATATTATCCTCAATCAATGTTCAACGAAAGTGCTGTTCGTGAATTCACAAGCGTCAAGTGGTGGCATGTAATGGAAATTAGAACTCGGAAGAACAATGAATTGCCTGAAGGATTTTGTAAGTTTTTCTCAGATCTTCATCCTTGCCCTGCTAGTTCAGCTGCTACAGAGAGGTTCTTTTCTACGTTTGGCTTAGTATGGTCCAAATTACGAAATAAGCTTGGTGCTGAAAAAGCAATGAAACTAGTGAAAGTACACCGAGTTTTACGTACGGATTCAGCAGTCGATTGAATCAATAACTAAGTGTATAAAACAGATATGAAATTGTTTTGTTTATAATGTTCATCTCATTGATATGTAATTTTTGTCTGATTAAATTTCATTAGCTCCTAATGAATGTTCAAATTTCTTACATGACATTGAATCAGCATCACAAAGCTCATAGTCGTACTGACTACTGACAAACATAATTGTGGAAAAACAAGCCAAATGGTGCGCCAACTTTATTCAGAACTGATTCCTTTACCGGAAGTTTTCAATGTATAATGATAGAATTTATGACCAGAATTAGACTCTGAATGTACCCATTTTATACCTAGGAATTTGATTTTCAACTATCGATAGTTATCGATGTTTTTCTCGATATTATCGATAGTTGTCGATAGTCCAACTATCTAGGTTTGGCCTTCACTAATAAAAATTCAATTACACTGAGTACATCTTATTCGTCTTGGGTAAATTGTTTAATTACTGCAAACGAATTCCCTCACTGTTATTTCCGATAACTAGACTTTTAGTCGCGGTATCTAAAATTTAGCTAAGACAACGAATTTCGGGTTATCTCAAGGGACTTTTCTCTCAATACGATTAGTGGAACTTTTGATGAGAATTGATTGTTAGGAATTGGATATTACACATAGAATACTATAACTACTATCCGCCAGTTCCATAATGATATTTTTCATCTAAAAAGATATAAGGATTCATTCGTTTCTCAAATTTTTCTGTAAGATTCAGTGAGAAATTAGAAATTGGAATCGTCGAAAGAGAGAATTGAGGAATAATTTGAATACATCCTATCGGTGAAAAAACTCAAAAAATTTCGAGTATACCCTAGTAGAAATTTGATCAGGCATTCCATATTTTTAATAAAATCCTGATCAGTTGAGAATCCAGAAACCGTAAATGAGGAGAATCTTGTCAAACCCTTACAAGTGTATCTGATTTTCCCAATAGCATTCAAGTGATGAAGTAACGCAGGGCTACAATAGGGTCCGGATGAGTTTGCCATAAAATCGAGCGAAATAAGCGAACTCGTAACGAAATATAATAAGGACCTGGTAAAATCAGGCATGTCTCGTCAGGCTTTAGTATTTTTCTGCTCAAAATTTCTACCAAAGCAGCTGTGTTTTTTCGAATTTTTCAATTCTATCATGTTCCGAGAATTTCGTTTATTAGGGGCTGGAAATCCCTGCACACATATATATATATATATATACTTTCATCATATCGAAACAATACATCCTTTCTCGAAAGGATACATAAAGATCTTGTATGCAATGTTGAAATATTTCCCAGTTCTCCGCCAAAAAAGTTACACAACCACGCAAATCGGGTCCAAAGGACCCGAGCTGAATTCCAAATAGATGCTACTCGGAAACTAAGTGGCGGATCCCAGATTTCCAAACAGCGTTCAAAGCAGGAAGGTTCGAAGTTGCTTACATTACAATACCAGCCCTTGGCTGTGCATTGCAACAGGAGGAGAAGTAAAAGAGAAAATCGCTCGATTCCAAAGGACCCAGGTGCGTGGTTGAGGGTTAATATGCCTGTAAGTTTGTAGCAAATATTTTCTCGCTTTTTATTAAATCTGAAAGTGGTCATCCACAAACGCTCCATGGCTCTAAAAACAAATTATCTATTTATTTAGAAAATATTCATATACCACGCATAAGAAAAAAAATGTAGATGAGCTGTGAGATTAACTGAAGTTTGAATATGAAAGTTGAACTGTAGCGATATTAAACCTTTCAAAGTTTCGGAACAAGATTGTTAAACTACTTATGGAACCAAATTATGAACGTCAATTGAATATTTTCATTGTGACGCAATCGAATCTGAATGAATTTTATAAAACCCAAAAAAACCCAGGTGGGTTGGGTTTTTTTAAAAAACCCTGGGTTTTTTGCAACCCTGGAAACGAGGGCAAGAGGACGGGAATTTGGGCACGCTTCAATTTGTGTACATACCGTATAAAACTACTCGAAATACAATAAGGTTGAACCCTTCGGAGGTGAATCTTAGCCAATTTGATGGCTGCTCTCCAATACCCACCCATGTGTGGCGAATATGGTGGTATAAAATTCCATTTTATGCCTTGATTCGACGAAAAATCAGAGATAAATGGATCGGAATTCAACGATTGAATCGTTCCTCTAAGCAGACGGTCTGCGCCCACAAAATTACTACTGTTATCTGAGTATAATGAGTCACATTTCCCTCTACGGGAGATGGATCGTTTCAAAGCATTCACAAACGCCTCAGTCCTTAAACTTGACACGAGTTCCAAATGAACCACACGGGTGCTAAAACAAATGAATAAGGACAAATAAACTTTACCAGTGACATTTCTTGATATTTTTATGCGGAAGGGTCCTGCATAATCTACACTTACTGTTAAGAAAGGTCTGGTAGGACTCAATCTTGATATGGGTGAATCTCCCATTTTTTGATTGAGTTTATCAGGATTTGTACGAAAGCACACCATGCATTTTCTAAGTACACTACGTATAAAGTGCTTGGCAGCCGAAATCCGATACCTTGTTCCTAAAATTGCTAACAAAGCTTGCGTCCCTGCGTGTAATTGACGATAATGTTCGTAACGAATTATGAGAACCGTAAAATGATGTTTACTGGGTAACACGATGGGATGTTTTTGATCCTATTCTATTGAAACATTTTTCAACCGTCTTCCGACTCTTATAATGCCATTCTCGTCTAGAAATGGACTCAGGGATAAAAGTTTACTTCGATGATGCAGTGGTTTGTGATTTCGCAAATTATCCTCCCAGTGGCGGGGTGAGAGCTTGTCTGTCTTTCTTCAACTGACACGGAACAAAGGATAAGAGGCGAGAAAATCCCGCCTCTTATCCTTGTTTTCACGCGAATTGAAAGAGGATAGAAATGTTCTCACCACGCCACTGTCTCCAACTCTTGAGAACAACTTTGTGCCTGCACCATCTTGATTAAACACGACAGGCTGTGCTCCAATTCTGGCACGGTCAAGGGTCCATAAATTGAAGATGCAGGATGGTATACGTTATTGATGAATCTTCGACGATAAGCCACAACACGTTTCAAATGAATCAGAGATGAAAATCTCGAAATTATAGTATCATCAATTCTCTGCTTGCTCGTAAAAGTCGCTGTTACAATCGTTGGTTGTTTTCTTGATTCAGGTATTCCCGATTCTCCCAACTCAATCAAGTCCAAATTTGGATAATTTATACGAGTTCCTTGCAGAAATGGTGGTCTATTCCACCATAAGGCACAATGTATCAACTGATCAGGATCTATCCCCTGAGAGACGATGTCTGCTGGATTTTCATTGGATCTTACGTGACGCCATTGCGATGCGTTCGTCATCCGCTGAATTTCCGCCACCCGATTCACTGGATTCAGCTGCGATCCGAGCTAAGGTGGTCATTAAATCAGACCAATAGTGGCAATGGTGTACTGGGACTGTCATAGTGGTTTGAACCGTGTGGCATGGTGGAGCCAAACGTACTGCGCCACATAACTCCAATCTTGGCAATGAAAGAATGTTCAGAGGAGCAACTCTTGATTTGGCGCACTGCAACTTCACCGCGCATTCTCCATGGGAATTCAGGCTTCGAATATATACACACGCACCATATGCACTTTCAGAAGCGTCGCAAAACCCATGGATTTCAGTTCTAGCATAGTTACCGCATAGAACGCGTCTAGGTATCGAAATCTCATTGATGGAATTCATCCATTGTAACCACTGCTGCCATTTAGAGTGCGCAATTCTATGGGAAGTGATTCATCTCAAGTGATTTTCATTCGCCACAACTGTTGTAAAATGAACTTTGTTTGTATTATTATTGGTGCTACGAGTTCAAGTGGATCGAAAATCTGCGGAACGTGTGATAGGATACTTCGTTTTGTAGCCCTTTGTGTAAGTGGTGGTAATTTCACCCTATACTGCAAAACATCTGATTGGGTATTCCAAACCAAACCCAACATCCTCGTATCCTCGCCTAAGTTCATTGTGGAAGGTTCAATCCTTGGTGTTTCGATTAATTCCGTGACGTTCGACTTCCACTTTCCTAATTCAAAGTGTGCCGTATGTAAAACTTCGATGATTTTGGTCTCAAGTTCGATGAGTATTTGAAGATTGTCTCCCCCCGTTAGTCGGTCATCTACATAGAAGTCTCTCAAAATCACCTTCGCCGCATCAGGATACTTGGCTTGACAATCTTTGGCTGTTTGTTGAAGACATCTGATGCACATGAAAGGTGAACTAGCTAGTCCATATGAAACCGTATTCAACTCAAATATCTTGACTGGCTGATCAGGACTGTCTCTCCACAAAATTCGCTGAAATTTTCTGTGTGGAGGTTTGATTTTGATTTGTCTATACATTTCATTGATTTCCGCTGCTAACGTAAACTTATGTTGACGAAATCTTAGTATTATAGAGATGACATCTCCTCGAAGTGTGGGACCGATGAGCAGAAGATCATTGAGTGATTTGCCGTTGGCACTCTCGCACGAACCATCGAATACCACCCGTAGCTTCGTGGTTTCGCTCTCTCCCTTTGATACGGGATGGCGTGGGAGAAAATATCCCTCTGCAACTGATGCTCTGGTCCGATCTACTTCTGACATGTGACCAAGCTTTTGGTATTCCAACATGAAATTGTTATAATCACCTTGCAAATTTGGATTTTTACTCAGTGACCTTTCTACAGAATGTACACGCCTTAGCGCGGTTTCCTTCGATTCACCCAGTTCTGAAGGGCCAGATATGAAGGGTAATCCTAATGCGAATCTCCCATGTTCTCCTCGTTCATAAGTACTGCAAAAATGTTCTTCGCATCTTTCGTCATCTTAAGATACATGATTGATGTGTGGATATGCTTCAATTCACCAAAATCTTTTAACTTGTTGTTGTAAATGATCATCTGTAACGGAATGGGAGACGGAGGTTGTTTGATAATGATGATTGATACTTAATGATCCTGAAACGGTCCAACCTCACTTCGTCTTTTGGAATAATGATTGATTTTTCGATACTCGTATTTGTCCCACACATAACAAGTCTCAGAAGACACCTCCTCCTGATAATAGATCTATCTTATGTGGTGTATAAAAGGAAGGATCCGCCAAAGTGATTTTAGATGGTATGGTCAACTTATTAACATCAATTTGAATCATCGGCAATATTTCGGTGATGTTTCGCATAGTTAGGAATGGTATAGTCACATTATAATTATCATATTTTGATTTAATCCTCGCTGGAACCATGTGATTGATGCTAACCTTTGATTGATTGACATCTTGGATACATTTGTTTGCCCACTGCTTATGTAAACCCAGACGATTGCTCAGTTCTTCAGTCATCAAATTAGACTGAGAACCTGAATCCAACAAAGCTCTGCATTCATGCAGCCTTCCCTCAACATCTTCAATAAACAACAGAGCCGTCGAAAGCAGAACGGGTTGTGAATTCTTATAAATATTACACGCTGAAGGTGTTTCGGCAACATTTAGAACCGATGAAGTTGGATCATTATTACTGGCCGGGCGAGAGGATATTGGTTCGACCTCATTCTCCTTTTCATGGGTAGTTTGAGGTCGAGGCTGTTGATTATTGTGTGTTTCAGATACCGGCATTTGGTCACCGTGTAAAAGAGTACGGTGAGGTTTGAGGCACAATTTGCATGTCCCGTTTGTGCAACTGTACCCATGAAATGGTCTCAAACAATTACGACACAGTTCACGTTTCTTAATCTCGGTGAGTCTAGACGCAAGAGCTAAGTTTCGAAACACATGGCACTGAAATAATTTATGGTTCCCTTGACAAACTGGGTAATTGATATTTGAAGATGTGACATATGAGTATGAAGTACTTGTTGGCCTGGTAGTATTTTGATTGGGTTTGTGTTGACTTGTGACCTTTGATTTAAGTGCTGAATTCGAATTCTCAAATAGCTGAGGACGTGCTACGGTTTCTAAAAATGTGCATTTGTTCGACGAAAAGGTTGATAATTCTTTGAATGTAGGAATCTCTTCCTCATTAATCCTATTCTTCTCCCATTCGCGACGAGTACTTGAATCTAATTTAACTGTTATAATCTGAATTACAAGTGTGTCCCATTTATTTGTCGGTTGCTGCAATTTTTCTAATATTTTCATGTGCTTCAAAAGATCGTTCAATAGATGTCTAAGACTCGTGTGAAATTATTTAGGGATTGCAGGAAGATGTTACGTGACGATGAATCTCGCTCCTGGAATACAGAAGAATACAACCCCTATTCCCGCCTGTATTCCCGTGCGTGGACTATTCCAAATCAAAGGGGAGTCGGGTCCCAAACATTATTCAAAATATATGTATATTTAAATATATACGTATATCGACTCATAGTATGTAAGAAACAAACGTACGCTCAAACGAAACGCTGAGCAGGACGAAAGAAATCTAGGTCAGAGCTCGCATCGATGTCCACATCGATGCATATTTTCGAGGCACCGTGAGGGAACATACCAACGCGGAACCAAAGTCCAACGCCCGCGGATTCGCTGTCTTTGTTCACGGTACCCAAGTGCCCATGTCTCTCTCTCTTCCCGAATACCAAATTGACTAATCACTGCTGATCAGACAGTTGAGTCGGCAGAAAAACCCCTCTTGCCAGGATCTGGCGTGTTCCATCACCCAGATGGAGAACACGTAAATAGGACGGACGATGAAAAATCGGGAGATTCGTTACGCGAAAGTTTTGTTGAACAGCCGATTTTCCATACGCGAAGACAAGTCCGTCCTTTTCCGCAAGAGGGTAGAAACGAGGATACGATTGAAGCCAAGTTGACGATGACATACTTCGAGTTAGCCATAAATCGTAAAAGTGTGTCCCTTTGGAAGGTTCCACGGCGTATTTTGTAGGAAATTCATGTTTCGATAATCTTTTTCCAACGTTTCTAAAAAAAAAAATCATTCCTTTTGAGAGAGAGAGAGAGAGAGAGAGAGACAGGAGGACCATCAGAAGCAACCATCACCTCGTTGTCTTTTTGTTCGGAAAGGAGTACCTAACGTGTACTCTTCTTTTCCACCACGGTGAGTCAAGAGCAAAAGAGAAAAAATATATTAGTTCTTTCTTCCTCCTCCTCTATACACACGGTATACACGACTGCGAGGGAATTTTCTCTCTTTTTCAATCATCGTACATTACGAGTTTCTTCTCGAAAAACTCTCGTGGAAACATCCGTAATAAAATTATATACTTTCAATCTTTGTGCATTACGAGTTTCCTTTCGAAAACACTCGTGGAATCATCTGTAATGAAGTTATATCTGTTCACCTTTGTACATTACGAGTTCCTCTTCGGGAACTCTTGTAGAAATATCAGTAAATCAAGATTTTATCGGATTTACTCATTGTACAATTCAGATCATTTTCGGAAATTCTCATAGAAAGGTTTATAAACAAAATCTCATCTGTTTCATGTTTTCCATAGATTCCTTGAACGGAATAAAGTATTTGTTGAACGAATTCCTCCACATCTAAATTTCTTTCACTTTAACCCTAACCACCACACTGGAGGTGCAAGATAAGAGAATCTATATCTTATCGAGAGCTTGAAACCAGGAGCGGGTACCCACTCGCTTTTCCAATCGAGCCACTCCGGTTGGGAAAGTGCTTCATTTTCTTCTACGTATACAACCAGATTTTTCGTCTTTCACCTACGGAAAAACCCGTTATATAACAAAGATTCAAAATGGCTTGAGTATGATGTTCAACGAGCTTTCTTTCATTTTCGAATCTCTTTGGTAATAAGTCACACGCGAGAGAGTAATTATCATCTACTATGTCCAATGTTTCAATAACTGCTGCTGCTTCACCAGTTAAGGCTGATTTTAAGTAATGTCATTTTTGAGAATCAGATAATCTTTGATCAGCACTAATAAGAGATCTAGAAACATCTTCGAATGTCATTCAATTTTGATAAGTGCCATCAAATTTAGGTAGGTCAATCACTGGTAATCTAACAGATATGTTATCATTATTAGGATTGTTCCCGTTTGGAACTGGCGGTGCTGAACGCGGTACAGTGCCCGTAGATGCTGGCAAAAGGGTTCTAGCCTCTGTGATAAGTTCATAATATGCATCTTCGAATGAATCGCGCTCTTTTTCCTGAACATCAGTATCATCAATCGTTTCAATTCCATTTTGAACTTTATCGAATTCCGTCCACAACTCAGATATCTCCTCCAATCTACTCGGTAATTCAGCTATTTTATTTGCTCCATGGGAACATTCCTGTATAAATGTATCAAATTTGCTCAATTTGGATTTGATTCAACCACGAATTTCAATTGATGATTGTAAGTCCGACATGATGATACTTCGAATTGTTAGACTAAAACATGTTAATTCAGATAGAATAATGAATAAGATATCAAGTATATATGGTTAAAAGATCATTAAACATCGTAACAAACTGAAAGTGTAATAACTTTATTCTTATCTCTCTTTTGTCGTTATTCGTATGTATTAATTTGAAAAATTGAAGCGTGTCTAAAATTAAGGAAAGAAGGAGAATAGGATCAGACTCACTCTTGACTCGTGCAGTAAGCTGACAGATAACCAATGCAGGTATGAGCTGTTGGTGCCAATATTGTAGATAACGAGGATTCGGGCTTCACGTAGACAGTCAGGGAACAATCCGTATGTTGAATCGAAATATGATAAGTTGATATTCTTCCAACAACATATCAACAAACTTGGAGGTGGATGCCCTTGTCGTGCAGTGCGTCGAGCACTAGTATCACTTACCGGCAGAGCTGCAGAGTTGGTAACGGAGATTGTAGAGAGTCAGTGCGCGTACTTATGCATGTATCTGTGTGTAGCGTCCTTCTACACTGTAAGAACTCGTGTACACGGCTGGCGTGTAACGATGATTATTGATAGATTCACATATCCGATTTGATATATATATATTATATTTTGACGTGAATGTTCACATCAGCACGAATGCACGATTGATCTGTCGGATTCGAGATAAACACCGTCTAGATGAATGTGTCACTTGATTCAACTCGTATAATGTTAATCGTCTTCACCGAATTCCATGCGTGAATCGTCATTGATTTCGCACTTCACTTGAACAGAGGGATTATTGTTAACACTCACAATCGCCCGATCTGTCTTTTCCGCAGGTGAACTCGCTGCGTGTTGTGTTTCATGCGGTTGATGTTCCACTGTGCAATACCGATTATGATATCGTGCGAATAAAATCCCGGACGAGCCCCCATTTTCATGTTTAGAATCAAACATCTTATTTTCTCATCGCATGCTTTATTAACAATATCATACTCAAAATGACACACTTCTACATATTCTTGATCTTCCAGTTAGCCTAAGCGACCAAGATGGATGTTCACTTGAAGACAGATCTCTACCCAATGTCGCAGAGCTTCCGTTTCTCCTCGCTTACTTCGGGTACGATGAGTATCGCACATACCCGACTTGTTGCGCGTGCGCTTGGAATAAAATCGTAGCAGTAAAACGGAACAAAGACGAAGGTCAAAAACAATTCCTATTACACGTTGTAAATGAATACAGAGAAATGTATCCTACTTGTACCAAACAAGGCCTAATAGAGCATTCAATCCACTAGTAGAATAAGTTGATGAGCGATTACGGGGATTTGAGTCATTCTCACTGTGAAGTTTGATGATCAAATGCCCCATAAAGAATATCATCATGAATAATAATCAGTCCGGTGATTTTTTCTGAACGTTTGATGGATGCGGAGAGAATTCTGGTTTCATTTAATCAACTCTGGGATATACTGAGTCTTTTGGGTCAGATTATCGTGTGTGATATATAATTCACGTTCTCACATTATATACTGTTTTTTCTATTCCATTGCGCTCATTTCGGAAATCATGGGTTGCAGTAATGGAGTTGCATTCGATTTGACTATCAAGCATTCCGATACATGTCACCATTTTCGGGATACAGTGAGAAATTTCGGAAAAAACACATAATCCGGAAACTTTGAGCTCCTGGTGGCACGTGTGTAACGGTACGAACGTGTAATAACACAGGCCTGCGAAATTTGACTTTTTTTTTCCCCCTCAAACAATAATATCTTTTTCCGAAGCATTTTGATCCGCTGAATCCGAATCTGGCTGCAGAATTGCTCTATCACGTCAGGTTTTTGAGATATTTCGACCTAAAAATGTGAAAAACACTGTTTTTCGACATATTTGGGGTTACGTAAAGTCGAAGGGTAATTTTTTTTCTCAAAACCAATACATGCACCTCAAAGTATAAGTCCTCCTCTTCCAAATGCCGTTGAGTTTGCTCAGATACCTTTTTTTTTCATTGAGATACGACAGTTTGAAAATTGTGTCTCCACCTATTTATTGAGTACATGAGCGCACAAATTTAAAATTGTCGTATCTCAATGAAAAAAAAAGATATTTCAGCAAACTCAACGGCATTTGGAAGAGGATGACTGATACTTTGAGGTGCATCTATTGGTTTTGTGAAAAATTACCTTTCGACTTTACGGAACCTCAAATATGCCAAAAAACAGTGTTTTCCACATTTTTAGGTCGGAATATCCCAAATACCTGACGTGATATAGCAATTCTGGAGCCATATGCGGATTCAGCGCACCAAAATGCTTCAGAAAAATGTTGAATGAATGAAGGGGATTGACTTTGGATTGTATTCTACATGAAACACCTTGAGTAGGCCAGGCGCATCACAACGATACGCTAAATTTTTTTCTTGAGCGAAATACGGTAGAAAATGCTTATAGCATATCACATAAATATATATTTATGCAATATGCTACACTATTATAATCGGACGCCTACAAAATTCTCGCGCCGGGCGGTAATATCCTTCGAGCCAGCACTGCTGAGATCGTAGATTGTTTGTTGCTATGTTCAGACATTATTCCACTAATTCACTCGGAATGGACTGATTGTTGTTCTAATTTTTTCCTCCGTGTACAAGTATCGAGTGTCCAGTAATTGTTGTGAATTTCGTGTATTTAAAAAAAAGTTTCACAAATGGCTTCTCGAAAATGTATCAATGCTCCAGATAACTTCTGCTACATATGTGGAAATTATGTAATAAAGAGACAGCAACAAATAATTTCTAAATGTATTGAAGAACTATACGATAGCTATTTCAAAATCAACATAAAAAACCAAGACAAACAATGGGAAGTGTGTTCGACATGTGTACGTGAACTTCGGAAATGGTCAAGAGGAGAAAAACATTGTTTTAGTTTACAGACTCCAATGATTTGGATGGAACCGCAAAATCATATCAACGATTGTTACTTCTGCTGTTCAAACATAAAAGGATTTAATTCTAAAAATAAAGCAGCGATAAGTTATCCTGATATTCGTTCTGTGATTTTACCTACGTATAAAGATCCTGATAGCAAAGAGTTATGCCATCCTGCCCAACCATTTTCATCTGATCCTAGTTTATTTCAAGAGGCTATAATGAATACTTCAGATCCTGACGATGAATATTACGAGTGCAACGAAACACCACCACTGTTTTCTCAAAGTGAATTGAATGATTTGACAAGAGATCTTAATCTTCCGAAAGATGCTGCGGAATTACTCGGTTCCAGATTGAAAGAAAAAAACATGCTGGATCGTACAACGAACTTTTATTGGTATAGAAATAGAGAGAAGGATTTTCTACCGTATTTTGCTCAAGAAAAAAATTTAGTGTATTGTTGTGATGTGCCTGGCCTACTCAAAATGTTTGATGTAGAATACAATCCAAATGATTGGAGACTTTTTATAGATTCTTCGAAACGGAGCCTCAAAGTAGTATTGTTACATAATGGTAATAAATTTGCTTCTTTGCCTATTGGACATTCTACTCATTTGTTTTCTTCATCAAATTACTCCAATCATAACTGGACTATATGTAAATATTAACTATGTTGCTTGGTCAACAAGGAGGGTATACAAAATACCCCTGTTTTCTATGTGAATGGGATAGTAGGAATAGAGCACGACATTGGATCCAGAAAGATTGGCCACAGAGAGCATCATTGAACCCTGGAAGTAAAAATGTTGTACACGAAACACTAGTTGACCGCTCCAAAATTCTGCTACCTCCGCTTCATATCAAATTAGGCATTATGAAGCAATTCGTAAAGGCATTGCTTAAAGATGGACTTTGTTTCAAATATTTATGTGATAAATTCAAGCATTTATCGGATGCGAAGATAAAAGAAGGCGTTTTTGTTGGTCCAGACATAAGGAAATTGATGCAAGATCCTGACTTTGAAAAAACTATGAATAAAACCGAGAAGCTCGCTTGGAAGTCATTTAAGGAAGTCGTACAACATTTTTTAGGGAACAGAAAAAGCCCTGATTATGAAAATATAGTCAACAGCATGCTTAACAATTTCAAAACCCTGGGTTGTAATATGAGTATAAAACTCCATTATTTGCATTCCCATATTGACTTTTTCCCCGAGAATCTTGGTGCTGTCAGTGAAGAGCAAGGGGAGAGATTTCATCAAGACCTTAAGGTTATGGAGACCAGATATCAAGGAAGGTGGGACGTTAGAATGATGGCTGACTATTGCTGGATGTTAAAGAAAGATGAACCGAGTCATGAGCACAACAGAAAGAGATCAAACAGAAGTTTTGAAGAAACTAGAAAAAGATATCATAAGTCCTTTTGATTTATCTAGTATCTTAGGTCTTGTTTGAAACCAGTGCAGCCCCATGTCTGAATTTTATATAAAACGTATATATTTTTCGTTCATACAAATTGTTTAAAAAACTGTAAATATTCATATCTCACATAAAAATGAATCCCGATGTGCTGTAAAAAAACTGGCGTTATATTTTAGTTCCACAATCTGAATACCTGGAAAGGAACCATTATTGTTCGAAGGGAAAATAAAAACTTATATTCCGCAGGTCTGTGAATTATCAACCCTTTGGGGGACCCATTTTTTTGAAGGGAAATTTTCCTTGAATATGTGAACATATAAGTTTTTGGGTCGCTGAATAAGAATATCGTATTAGAAAATTAGAATTTTCATTCCCATACATCCTGGCAGCACCCTCAGGAGATCCTAGAAATATTATAATCTTGGGGATATATTTCACAACTTGGAATACTCGTAACTCTGCAAGGAGAAATTGTAGGTCACCGATTAATAGCTTATCTTGAAGAGTAAGAGTAGTACTGGATGATGCAATTAGAAGAAAAGACTAAAAAAAATTGTGCACTCAGTACATGAATTCCAAAGTAATCAAAAAACCCATTTTTCGTGGACCTAATCTTAAATATCTTGAAATGCTTACGCGATGGCCCAATTCTGACTCCGGATTTGGATTCTACGCAGAAAATTACTTCAGAAAAGAGAATTTCATTTGAAGGAGAATTTCATTGTCGATCAGTGTAATAAATGCGAATACTCATTCTGTTGTTGGGACATATTACACAACTTAGAATGGTCGTAACTTTGCGAGAAAAAATCGTACATGAACGTTCAATAGCTCATTTTAAACGGGAAGAGTAGTGCAAATTGATGAAGTTGAGAGAAAAGATCAAAAAAATTTTATGCGTCCTGTACATAACCTCAAAAGTAGCGAAAAACCGCATTTTTCGCGTATTTACCCTCAGATATCTCAAAATCCTGACGTGATAGCCCAATTCTGGCTCCGGATTCGGATTCTACGCAGCAAATTACTTCGGAAAATGGTCACCAGTTCCAAGGGGGAAAAACCTCGCAGGCCTGTGTAATACATCCGTACGGTTAAAACATCGTGCGATGATCGAAAAAATATATGTATCACAAAATATTCAAGAGCTGATAATTGAATTATAAAGAAGAGAAGATCTACTTCATTATGTAATAGATCAAAAGGATCGATCGTCGAAGATTAAGTGGAAAGTCGTCGAACGAACGCGTTATGAAAGAATGTGAACATAGTCAGTACACAAATATAATATGTATTGAAACACTTACACGCGTAACGAGTGTAAGAGCGATGACATAATTGCTTCGGTCGACGAAAATCGTGGAAAGAGGATAGAGAATCATATGCAAATGCCCTCCCTTCATTCCTCAGACATAATTAAAGAGCACGACAAAATAATAAATACCTAATTTATGAAGATAAAAGATCCCTTCTCAATTTATTACAAATGACTTGATGATCACTTATACTTTGGATTCGAAAATTTATCTAATCTTAATCGAGATCAAATCGATTAATAAACAATCAATGATAAGAAAAGTCGCAGTCGATCAAATCATTTGATAATCCGATAACAAAAAGTTATAAACAAAACCGGTAGATGTTGGAGTAGCACGTGATTCAAAATAAACTTTTCACGATATGAATATGGGTCAATAATGGAGAAAAGAGGAACTTGATACAACTCTGCTTTTGCACGGCTTGTTATCAGTTTAGATTTGTCTTGAACGAATCTCTCAATTCAAGAGGCTTATCCTCATAGATATTTTGCTTTTCTCTTTTAGCTACGTGTGTTCACGAGTCCTTCTCATTGCGAGCGGGATATGATGAACATTCGTTTTTCTACTGAGATTTCTGTAATACACATACGTGTGCATTGACACCGTACTTATTGCAAGTTACGTAATGCAATGTGTTCCTATGGTGGTCGGAGATGTTTCAAGTTCCTCATAAATTGTAGCATTAACATTTTATAGAATATTTCGCGAATTATATTGTGAGATAGGGGTGGGAGGGAGTGCCATATTGGCAATGATTGAGACGACTTGTGTTTGCGTCAAGCTCGTGTGTCGTCTCCGATATTTGTGAATGAAAGTCGAGTATCGGTTGATATTTTCGCAGTTTTCGATCTAGGAAGAGGTGCTTTTCATTTCTCTGAGTGTTTTCATATTGGGGAGAAGGTGAATAGATGAATTTCCTAATTACAAATGACATTATGGAAGGGAGAATTCATCAAATCTCACATATGTTCAGCAACGAAGATGCCACCTATAATGTGGAATTTCCAACAACTACAGTTACAGACATTTCAAATACTGTATCTTATGCCGATAACATTGCGGAAAATATCAAGGGTACTCGGAATACACATGATGATCATTCAATACAGATCGATCACACACCACGCAACAAAACGCATACTAGATTCCCATCAATGATAGATGAACAAACGAAAGTGCCTTCAATGAGAAATATTACGACACAGGAAGGTAATACAGGGAAATTACCAACAGTGAGGTCTATCTTCGAAAATCAGAGTAATAAAAATACCAAGGTAAGAGCGAACTCATTTGGGTCTATAGAAGGCTTTTTGGAAGAAAAGAAAAAGGGAATACACAAATAGTTCCTGCTCGGAAACTCGAAATCCTTCAAGAAAGAGTCATATTCCTGCTCAATTGCCTATTCAACCAGTTCGAACTGAAACAGACAAAAGGCATGCGAACATGAATGAACACACGCAAGAAGAAAACAGCGCATCAAATGGAATATCTTTATCTGCAAATAGCACTTGTACTATTGTGAATAAGGATGGTCATCCGATGAACGCACTCCTGTTTGAAATCAAGGAAATGCGCCGCGAACATCAAGAACAGTGGCAATCATTGAAAACAGAACTGGTAGAAACCAAAAATTCGAATCATGAAGCAATTATTCAGTTAAGAATAGAATTCAAAGAAGACATGAGAAATTTGGAAAAATGAATGAATACAATCGACAAACGTCTAAATGGATTGAATGGCAGGGTAGAGAAACTAAACTATACAGATAAAATTGAAAATATGGGAAAGAGAATCAATGGATTAGAAACCAAAATGAACAATAAATATCAACAGGAAACCCCAGTAACAGTAACTACAGACATGAATCAAGTCACATCATGGATCAAAAACAAAGGTGAACAAGAGAGAATCGATAGGTTGATAATAATTGGTCTCAATATCAATCCGATAAATGAACTGAACAAATTTCATGAAGAGAAGCTCGAACTCAACGCTTTAGCTATTGAGATGTGGAAAACCGCAAGAGTCAATGAAATGCCGGTGGCGAAAATGGGTCCTCTCGCTTCCAAATTCAAGGTGCTGAAGAACAGAAAGGTATTATTGAGAAGCAATATTCACATCCGACCAGACTCAAGTTATGAGCGAAGTAAGATTGAGAAGAAAATTAGGGACTTCATAGAAACAGGAAAAAGTAAGGGATCTGAAGTGAGACGTGAAAATAACAAAATTCGAATCGATGAAAACTGGATGATATGGAGCAAAGGAGAAATAAATTCGTCCCAACAACGGAAGCACAGGGAGCACATGCTACGACACAAAAAAAATTGAACTCAAAAACTTCAAAAAATTCGCCTACGGGGAGGAGCAAGGACCCAAAAACATAATTTTTAGGCACTCATCGGTATACGTAGTATACCAGCACGGAGTGCCTATTCCACCCGCTATCGTAAGCTCTGACCGTATCTTCTGAAATATTTGAGTAATCCGATTGGAAGTTGGATAGTTTCTCATTCCATGCAATACTGATTGATAATCCGTGGGGTTGTCTGTATGTATGTCTGTCTGTCTGTCTGTACCCGGGATAACTCTGGACCGAGTGGACCGAATTGGATGAAATTTATAGAGGACCTTCTTCGAACCCTTCCCCTGAGACCATTTTTTTTATTACAATCGGACGAGTCCTTCTATTTTTTTCAATTTTTTCCTGGAGAAATAGGTGATGTCGGAGGAAATTTTCTCCACCGTATACATATACAGGGTGTCCCATTTTATCCTTGAATGCAAATATCTCAAAAACATGCATCTTAAACCAAAAGTACTTCTCACCAAAGTTGTTATACAAAGAGGGGGCCACAAAACTACGATATCAGTTTCATCATAGATGGCGTTATGATCGATTAAAATGGGGTCAACATTATTTTTTTAAACGGGAACCCCCACTTTTTATTGCATATCTTGATTCTACGCAAAAAACTCAGTAACTTTTGCTTGAAACGTTTTTCTAAATTTTTGAAGATGGCGCCACGATCGATGAAAAATGAAGTCTTTGAAACAATATGCGGATATCTTGTGGAATGCATCCAAGAGCCGAAATATCTCATTCGAATGTTGTTGTTCAGAGAGGGGACGACACAATGGCGATATCAGTTCCATAGTAGATGGCGCTGTGGTCGGTAGGAATGAGATAAACTTCAATTTTTCAAATGGAAACTCCTACTTTTTATCGCATATCATGATTCTACGCGAAAAAATGAAGAATTTTCGTTTGAAACATTTCTCCTAAATTCTTGAAGACGGAAACGGTGGAAAATGAGGTTGATGAAAAAGTTCTCCTGCATTTTGTGTGAAGCAACGCTCAACAAACAAATCAAAATAATAATAATTTCAGAGAAGGAATCGAACACAAAACACAACGAATGTCATGTCCAAAACATTGTAAATGACTTCAATTCGATGTAACTCTTCTAATGCAGTAGAACTATTTCATCAACCTCATTTTCCACAGTTTGAACTCCAAGAATTTAGGAAAAATGTTTCAAACAAAACTTCCTCATTTTTTGGCGTAGAATCATGATATGCGATAAGAAGTAGGAGTTCCCATTTAAAAAATTGAAGTCGACCTCAGTTTTACTGACCACAGCGCCATCTACTACGGAACTGATATCGCCATTGTGTCGTCTCCTTTCTTAACAACAACATTCGAATGAGATATTTCGGCTCCGGGATGCATTCCACAAGATATCCGCATATTGTTACATAGACTTTATTTTTCATCGATTGTGGCGCCATCTTCAAAAATTTAGAAGAACGTTTCAAGCGAAAGTTACTCAGTTTTTTGCGTAGAATCAAGATATGCAATAAAAAGTGGGGGTTCCCGTTTAAAAAAATGATGACCCCATTTCAATCGATCATAACGTCATCTATGATGAAACTGATATTGTAGTTTCGTGGCTCCCTCTTAATATAACAACTTTGGTATGAAGTACTTTTGGTTTGAGATGCATGTTCTTGAGATATCTGCATTGAAAGATCAAAATGGGACACCCTGTATATATACAGGGTGTTTCAGAACTCGCTGAAACTGGCTGGAGGGATTGTTCTCTAGTAAAAACTAAGAAGATTGGTCTTTGGATCAAGTCGATCCGACGTTTCGTTCTCGACATATCAGCTTTTGAACGTGACCAATCAGCGCGCGAGTTTATCGGGTAGGCAAGCGCGGCATAAGAGTCCTTGCAGTGGGGGCTGCAATCTCCGTTAGATTATGTCATATCGCGGGGTGCCGAAGTAACACCCACTGCAAGGACTCTTACGCCGCGCTTGCCCACCCGAAAACTCGCGCGCTGATTGGTCACTTCAAAAGCTAATATCTCGAGAACGAAACGTCGGATCGACTTGATCCAGAGATCAATCTTCTTAGTTTTCACTAGAGAAAAATCCCTCCAGCCAGTTTCAGCGAGTTCTGGAACACCCTACATATATATACGTCATTTTCTCCGCAGTCTTTGAAAATTCGTTATCTTGGCTCGGATCCATGAATTATTATTGAACATGGGTCCTATGAGTTTTCGAGAGTGCTGAACCCGAATCTGGAGTCAAATCCTGAATTCAAGGTAGCGAATCCAAGATGGCGGACGTGAATCTAGTGAATTTCGCATTTGTGGACAGATTTGAATGGAACATCGGTCCTAGAGGTTTTTGAGGGTGAAGAATTCAAATCTGACGTCAAAAAACAAATTCAAGGTGGCGAATCCAACATGGCGGACGGGAATTGAGTCGTTTTGGCATTTGTGGACGGATTCTCATGAAACATGGACTCTATATAGGGGTTTCCGGGGGTGCTGAATTCAAATCTGGTTTGGAACTGTCACGGATATAGTAGCTGTGGTTCTGACATTAATACGCTTAGTGGATATGCACCCTGGTCAAAATAAACGATTGATTCTGACCAAATCTGATTGAATGAATAGTACGTACTTTGGAGCATCAATATTTAACGATTGAGCTTCAATCAGAATTGGTCAGATTTAAGCAGAACCAATAGACATGCTTTGATAAATGGTACTGAATCAGGGACATACAGGTGAAACAAGGGACACTTTTCCACAGGGAAATTGGGGAAAAAACGTAATCAGATCGAATGCGGTTTGGACATTTTCAAGTTTCTGGATTCAATAGTCATTCGAACGTTCCGATTTTCGCATGATATTTGATAGGATTCAATGATCGTTTCACTGATTGCAATCCAATCAGAATCGAATGGTGGATTGGGAATAGAAAAATCGGAGATTATATTGATTGGGAATTATTACGGAAATCAACGGATGAACGAATGGGGATGAATCGGCATTTGCCCAGTAATGTTGGAACGCAATAGACAATGAGATTGAATAGGAGGAAGAACAATATAAACGGGGAATGGTGGCAATGAGAAATGAATGAGATTGAATCAGAATATTGTGCAGTCGATATCCCGATTGAATACAATTGGATTTATTGAGCATGCCAACGAATCAACCAATATGAATACTTGCGAATCAATCGGTAAATCTACGGAGTTGAGGAATCGCAATGAATAGGGAATTTGAACGTTGTGAGCGAATTTGATTCGTTGAAAGTTTTTCCAGTTGCAAATATTGTCAAAGGGCTGTACATTCGGAATCAGATTCATGATGAGGAGAATAGCTGATTCGATTCTACACTATTCAGTGATTCATGATACGATTGAGACTCAGAAACTCACTGTAATACTCATATGCGATTTTTCATTTTTTCAAGGTAGATTCAACTGAGGTTGGAAGTATTCACCCAGTCGGAGTCAATGAGAGTTTTGCTAATTCTGAATCTCTCTGAGCGAGTGAGATTCCATCAGGAATGGGCTCTATTTCTCAATTGGTTTCGATATGATAATGAACGATTGAATGCTATAATATTCAATGAATTGCACAATTGACCGCATCGGATTCAATAGGGATGTAGCCGATTCAAAAAATCTGTAGGCGACTGGAATTCTATCAGAAATAGGCGCTACTACTCAATCGGATTCGATAAGAACATGACCAATAGCGTTCTATAGTATTCAATGATTTACATCACGATACGGGATGGAAACCACGCTCAGCCGCTGATATACAAGGTGCGCTACTGCAAGTGAGTTGTACACAGGAATCGCCTCATTTACCCAGTCGGATTCAATGAGCGTTCAGTTAATTTGAAACATCTGGAACCGAGTGGACCTTTATCAGTGTAGGATCTACTACTCAATCGGATTCGATAGTGGTATGACCGATGACATTCTATCGTATTCTTTGAGCCGTATCACGGTATGAAATGCGAATGACACTGCGACGCTAATATACGAGGTACACTATTCTGAGTGTTTCGCGAACAGCAATCTCACGAATGACTCAATGGGATGTAATGGGGGCCGAGCTGATTCTAAACATTTGTAGGCGAATGAAATTTTCCCAGAGATCGAGTCCCCTACTCAATCGGATCCAATAGGGATATGACCGACTGGATTCTATCGTACTCATCAAAGTATATTAAGATGTGGAATGGGAAGCATACCGGAACACTGATTATGCAAATGGTACTATTCACAATGAGCTATGAAGAGGAATCGCACGACTGACCCAAGTGGATCCAATAGGGGTTTAACCGATCCAAAACATTTGTTTGTGAATCAAATTTTTCCAGAGACAGACTCTAGTACCGAACCGGATTCGCTACGGGTACGATGGATTGGATTCTATCGTAATAAATGAGTCATATGACGATACACAATGATATCACGCCAAAACATGGTTTTGCAAATTACACTATTCAAAATGAGTTGTGAAAAGAAATCGCACAACTGACCCAATCGGATCCAATGGGCAATTAGCCGATTCACAACATCTGTTTGCGAATAAAATTTCATCAAAGATAGACTGTACTACTCAATCGGATTCGATAGAGACATGACCAATTGGATTCTATAGTATTCTATAGTTCACTGGTTCATATCACGATAGAGGGTGGGAATCATTCTGAGATGCTGATATACAAGGTATACTATTGCAACTAAGTTGTAAACAGGAATCGCCCAATTGCTCAATCGGGTTCAATGGAGGTTTAGTCGACTCAGAAAATCTGTAGACGAATGAAATTCTATTAACCCTCAGTTACCACAACCCCAGAATTTTCCGTCGTTACCACAATGGGTATGTCCTACCCGAGCAATTTTCAATTCGTTGTATCTTGGGACCAATCACATCGATTTCAACATCTTTTTCTCCAATCTGTGAGTTCAGAATCCCAAGAAAACAATGATCACACACGGAACACCGGAAATGCATGGAATCCGAAGATATTGAGGGAAGTACAAAGCAACTTTGTTCAAAAAAGTGTTTTTTCTTCAAACTCCTGTATCTTTGCTTTCTAATGAGATAAAACACTTTTATGGTATATCAATCGAAAGGTTATGAGTTGTACTCTTAAGTACTGATGATGGTTTCACGATCCCTCTTGAAAAACATATTTTTTCTTATAACAGAATGAAGACATTATTCCACAATTACCAAGTTTCGAGAGAGGATATGGAGAAAGGTATTTTTGAGGATGGAAAAAATCAAAGGTCCAATAATGAATATCTATATTCAATACAGTTCAAATGAACTTATTAAACTATTTTGCGCATGTGCAACATATTTTTGCCACATGATTTTGACACATCGGTTTCTCGCAACGCAAACACATGAATCGCGTCTTTTTATCCATTGAGGGAGGACAGAGCTGGCAACGTTTATACTTTTCCATCACATTAGTTCGCAATTCATCTCGAGGATTTTGTTCTTCAGGTTTGTCTTTATATTCTAAGAACTCCTCAATTTTCAATTTCAGAGGCAATTGCAAATTAGGAACCCTTGAGCGCTGAAGTAACATTGGTCTTATCAGAGACATACAAAGGTCCAGAATGAAGTTGCTTCGAGGCAATAACGTGTTCGCATCAATCAAAGAATACAAGATATGTGCATTGACATTGGATTGGTCAAGCATTCCATAAAAAATATGCATTGGCCATCGAGCTGTTCTACGCGTTGTAGTGTAATCGTGACATTTTTTATCAAAACTATCAGTTCCGCCTTTAGTTTCATTATAAAAAAGGACGATTTCTGGTTTATTTTCAGTCTCATCTATCTTTCCTACCCTATGTAAAGAGGACAACAGCAGAACAATTTTCTTCTTCTTCGGATTATATGAAACCAGAGTTATATTATCTTTATAACCAAATTGACAATCGGATCCTGTGGGAGGTATGTTTTTAAAACTCGCTGGAATTTCTGTTTTGTTTTCCCGTATGGTTCCTACTACAGTCAAACCAAATTCGTCTCTCATTTTCATTACAATAGGAACCGACGTAGACCAGTTATCGCATGTTACATTCCGTCCAGTATTATAAATTGATTCCGATAATTCACGCATGTAGTAGGAAGGAACAGCTTCATTGGGGTTTTTGTCAACAGTCCCGGTATACGGAATTGCATTGAACATATAATGCGTGGTTGCATCGTTGCTCGAAACAATTTTTAACCCGTATTTATCCGGTTTCGCGGGCATGTACATACGGAATGAGCAACGTCCGCGGAAAGACAACAATTGTTCGTCGATGGTACAATGCGTATGCGGTTCATAACATGTCGTACAATTGTTGATAAACAAGTCCCAGATTTCACGAATACAAGCAAATTTGTCGGAATCTTTACGCATGGGACGAGTGATTTTATCGTCAAACCTTAGCATCGTCAATAGGAACACGAATCGATTATGAGGCATATTTGCTCTAAAAAAAGGTAAGAGTGTACTGACCATAAATCGCGGGAATTAGTATGATTTGTTTTGAATAAACCACTATAATATAGTAAGCCAATAAACGCTTTCAATTCCACAATATCGGTGTGTTTTTGGTACGACTCATGTTGTTCCTCCGTATTGTTTACACGCGGTACGCTCCGGTCGGTTTGTTCATTCGTGTGACGCACAACAATATTGAGCATGTCATCTGTTATTAGAAGGGACCATGCCTCGAGTGGACTAGTTATTTGTGACGCCATACCTTTCGGACAACCATTATATACATTGTTTCCAGTGTTAGGATATCTCCTACTCCCTCTCAATCCGGGGCTCATCCTCGACCAGGTGAAACCACTTTTTGAATGCAAATAAGAGGGTCGACCCCGTTTTGCAGTTGGTTCTGCTTCTGTTCCTTCTTCGGCTTCTCCACTTGATGAAATATCTTCCTCAGAGTCGCTGCCACTTTGGAAATTATCTGAATCTTCTCCTGAATCGATTTCAGAATCACTCGGACAATCTTCGAAATCGTCCGTGACAGCGTCTGCTCTGGCCAATTCCTCCGCTCGACGAACGCGCGAGCGTGTTTCCATCCTCAAAAATCTGATCTCAAACACCCTCAAAGTGATTATTTATTGATATCAATGTATTCGAAGCAACATTTACCTCAGTAAAATCTTCTTTGTATAGATTTCTCTCACGTTGTTACCACAACGGGTATGACATGCCCGTGTCAAAACTTCGAATCGTACTTCTTCCGTTGTTTCAAGCCAAATGGAGGGACTCTTGTGAGGAAGTTGTAGTACGGATGCGCAAGTTTTTTCCCCACCACTGGCCCGGACTCCCTCTCCACGGACGTTCGAATATCCACTTGTTGAAACATCGCTCGGGTATGTCATACCCATTGTGGTAACTGAGGGTTAAAGAGAGGTTCTACTACTCAATTGGATCCGATCATGATGAAGCCGATTGGATTGTATCTCATTCGATGAGTCATATCAATATACGAAATCTAAACCACACTAAACACCCTAAAAAGTATTATATACCTTCTGATCAAAAAGTACTCGGAATTCTCTATTCAAACAAACCGCGCTTGAGATATTGTCGGAATCTTTCGTTTTCCATGTTATTTCATCTGTTATTTAGCGCTCAAATGTCTGTTTGCGCCTCATTCGTCAGATGTTAGTGCGCGTTGCCTTGTAAACGAGTCAGTGTTTGTTGTGGTCTGCGAATTTCGCAATGTCGAATTTGGTTGAGCAAGGAGTTTGTCTAAAATTTTGTGTTTTTACCAAAATTTCATGTGCGGAAGCGTTGAAGATGTTAACAGAAACCTACGGGGACTCGATGACGTCGAAAACACAAGCGTACGAGTGGTACAAAGAGTTCAAAGCAGGTCGTATTGTGGTTGATGATTTGCCTCGTTCCGGTCGACCATCCACCAGTATGACTGACGAAAATATTGATGGAATTCAAGCAATCGTCCTCTCAAATCGTCGTGTGAGCATCAGGAAGATAGCATTCGATCTTGGTATCTCGTTCGGATCGGTGCAGAACGTTATGCACAATATTTTGGCCATGAGACGAGTTGAAGCACGGCTTGTGCCGAGAGTGTTGAATTTGTTGCAGAAACAGCATGGCATTGATGTTGCTGAACAAATGCTTTCTTTGGGCCAAAATGTTATCGAAGGCATCATTACTGGTGACGGAACATGGGTCTATGAATATGACATCGAAACTAACCAACGATCTTCGGAATGGCGCTTTTCAGACGAGTCAAAACCTAAAAAACCGCGACAGAGTCGATCTAAAATCAAGGTTTTGTTGACTGTTTTCTTTGATTGCCGTGGTGTGGTCCACTCCGAATTTCTCCCACCAGGTCAGACAGTGAATAAGGAATATTACGTGAGCGCATTGAAGCGTTTGAGGGAAAACGTAAGTGATTTATTACCATCAACATGCAAATATGTTATGATTTCATTGAATCAATAATCGAATCGATGTTCGTGGATCTTCTGTGCTTTCTAGCACGGAAAGAAATAGTTGAATTTACTATGTGATCATTTTGCTCGGGGAACATACTGAGTTTCCAATGGAAGTTACTGTGGAGCAGAGCTGCCAGATGGGTATTCCCGCAGAGCGGAAGTGTACCCTACTATCGTCCCGTGTATGTAAGTTACATGTATGTAAGTTACATGTATGTAAGGGTTTCGAGTGGTGGTGAGAATATGTATATGAACGATAGTAGCGGTACTATTCCCCTGAACGGCAATGCCCACCTGGCAGCTGTGCTGCGGAACATTGAAGATTTGGTTACACGTCCATTGGCTCCGCAAAGTAATATGAAAGGAGTGTCATCACCCACATGCGACAGTCACCGATGAATCACGTGGCTCCTCCGTGGAATAAAGGGAGAAGAAAGGGAGCAGTGGATACAGCGTGGTACGAGGAACAGGGAGCGTAGAAGTAACGGAGGAATCTCCAGGCCGTGTTTTCGTGCGGACATTTCTCCATTGCCTCCACGCTGCTTTTCCGTCGTACCACCATTCAAATCGCAGCAAAACGTTTGTGGGTCCTTGGTTGTCAATCCCGATCCAAATCGTGAAAAAACGTATTGGATCTGTTCGAGAGGCCCTGCGTTGCCCTGTGAATCCACTCATGGATTCCAATTCAATTTGGTCTAAATTAACCGGCCACTTGCTCTTTGGAACTCCCCAATGAATCAGCGAAACACCTATTGAATCCTATTGGGATGACTATGTGAATATCACTGACCGTCCAACCCAAAACCATGTAACAACTTACATTGATTCTCATTGAGCTCTTTCGTCATTACACAGATTCAGTATGTGATATTTTACCATTCAAATGCAGATACAGTCTCATTCATCGAATCATTGAATGCCTCATTGAACCCATTCAAATCGCAGCAAAAAGTTTGTGGGATCTTGTTTGTTAATCCCGATCCGAATCATGAAAAAACCTGTAGGATCCGATTGAGAGGTCCCCCGTCGCCCTGTGAATCCGCTCATCGGTTCCAATTCAATTTGGTCTAAATTAACCGGACACTCGCTCATTGGAACTCCTCAATGAATCGGCAGGATACCTAACGAATTCTATTGAGATGACGATATTAATATCACCGACCATGGAACCCAAACCCATGTGCCAACGCGGATTCATTCTCATTAAGTTCATTCGTTATCACCCGGATTCAGTCCATGGTACCCAACTGTCAAAATGCTGATACAATCTCATTGAATAAGATTCTCAAATACCTGAATCGATTGCGATTCAGTGTAATCGAAGCTTATCGTTCTCATACACATTGGAGCCTATTCAATCTATCAGTCATACTCGCTTCTTTTCCTATTCATGAATAAGACAGCCCATGGCAGTGATCCGATTGGATTCAATCAGCATTTCGACTGCACATTGTTCTGATTCATTCCGATTAGTCGATTGATCAATAGTACTTGGTCGGAATCAATCGTTTTTTCCAACCAGGGCAGACATCATATGTTTATCGGAAAAGTGGATCACGGAGAAGCCCGAAGAAACCCTCTACTTCACTCAGGAGTATAACACAGCCTGGATCCCAGCAACCAGAGAAAAAAGCAGAGGACGGCCTAGTGGAGGTTCAGCTGTTTTTCTCAGGAAGTTTTTGGGTGAAATTGAAGTTGTAGATGAATCTGAATTTTGGATTTTCCTACGTTTCGTTACAGATAACATAGAGATGATTGTAGGTTCAGTATATTTTCAACCGTCTGTAGATGTTGCAGTTGTATTGGAATTACTTCAACTATCAATCCTAGATATACAAAAGAAGTATAGATTTCACATGTTTATTTTAGGGGGGATTTTTATTCTAGAGTTGGGGACATGGGCAGCATACCAGAGGATATGCTGGGAGCTACTGCTCTTAATGAAGATAGGAAATCTATGGATGGAATAATAAATAGAAGGGGTTCTCTCTTGATGAATTTTGTGAATGATCATGGATTTGTTTCACTCAATGGGTGAACGCTTGATGATCACCCTGCTCACTCACTTTTGATAGCTCACTTGGATGCAGCGTGGTTGATCTTATCCGGGTAAATGTTTCATCTCTACCATGAGTACAAGATCTCCAAGTAAAAACTGAAGTAACATTATCCGATCATTTCCCAGTAGTTCCAACTCTACGCACCTCAAATGACACACAGGGAATGGAAGTTTCACATAATGAGGAACGTATAATCGATACATGAAACTTGAAGGGGATAATACCAAAGCAAATATTTTTTCTACCACAATGGAATTGTCAAATCGTGTTTCGATTGATTTTGAGGATCAGGGGATTGAAGAAATTTATAAAAATTTTTGTACTGAAATAACTGAAACAGATATCCATTGTAGATTGTTGAATTATGTTGATATGAAATCGTTAAAACAAAACAAAAATAGACAGTAAGAGCGAAACATGGTTTGATGAAGGCTGTAGACCGATGAAAAAAGAATTGCAAGCGCTACTGAGAAATTTCGAGGAATCTAACTACGAACAAAGTATAGGAGCACTTTTTTTCGAGGAAAAAAAATGTATAAACTATTGTTGAAGCAAGAAAGGAAATCAGTAGAACAGAAAACCATAGATATGATTGCAAATGTGGAAAACGCAGCACAATTTTGGGAAACGGTAAGGAGTTTCAAGCGGAAACCTGTTCGATATAGTGTATCTGTTGAAACCTGGAACAACTTTTACTCAGAGATTTTCCCCCCGTGGAGTTTTCCGAAGTGTTTGACCCGGGGCGTCTAGGGCGTGAACTACGGATTCCTATTGGTCCATTCCCATACGGTCTAGATGAAACAACGTATTTTGGAGTCATTGACCCCTTTTGAGACTCATCTATTTCTTCTCACGAAGTAATTCAAGCAACAAACCAGAAGGCTCCACCCCCTGACTGCTGATCGTAACCCACATGTGCTCGCTTCGCTCGCATTTTGAACGAGTCAGATATCCGGGGATACATGGGAAGGCACTCATCAGTTTTTCACTCAATTGAGGAACTTTGTAAACGTAATATTCAGAGAGCCTGAAACTTATTGCCTCCCATCCTTTATACCATCTCCAAATGATTCAGAAACATGTACCTGGAGAACTGCAGGATTTCAACTGTCCTGGTAAAAACGAAGCCTGGAAGCGCGACGAAAGCGTAAGCTGGAGTCATTCAAGCGTGATAAGCGTAACGAAGAGTTATCTATGCGCAATTTAGGAATGAATCGGAATATTTTCAGGCTTCATTTGTTTCAATAGCTACTTCCTTCACTTTTGGGTTCTCACTAGTGCGTGGTTGTCATAAGGTCAAACAGCTCTTGAAGAGTCTTCGGATGCAGTAAAGCTTACACGGGAAGATCGAAATCATTATTTTCCCCCAACATTGGAGCCCAGAGTTTGATTCAACACCCTGGAAAATCCCTAGAACTCGTGTTATATATAACAATATGATTTTGTTCATTGGAGCCGGAATCACTATATTTACGTGTGCCATATTGGATTTGCCATCTTGAATTCATTCTTTTGGCGTCAGATTTGGATTCCTCAGCCTCCAAAACCCCTAGGACCCATGTTTCATATGAATCTGTCCTCAAATACGAAGTTGACTGAATTCATGTCCGCCATATTGGATCCACCATCTGGAATTCGTTTTTCGACGTCAGATTCGAATCCCTCACCCTTCAAAACCCCTAGGACCCATGTTTCATATGAATCTGTCCACGCATGCGAAATTGACTGAATTCCCGTCCGCCGTCTTGGATCCGTCATCTTGAATTCGTTGTTCGACGTTAGATTCGAATTCCTCCCCCTTCAAAACCCCTAGAATCTATGTTTCATATAAATCTGTCCACAAATGCAAGATTGACTAAATTCACATCGGCCATCTTGGATCTGTTATTTTGAATTCGGGACTTGACTCCAGATTCGGATTCAGCATCCTCGAAAACCTTCAAGACACATATTTTATAACAATTCATCGATCCGAGCCAAGCTAACGAATATTCAAAGACTGCGGAGAAAATTTTCTCCGACATCACCTTTTTTTTCAGTGAAAAATAGAAAGTCTCGTCCGATTGTAATAAAAAAAATGGTCTAGGGGGAAGGGTCCGAAGAAGGTCCTCTATAAATTTCATCCAATTTGGTCCACTCGGTCCAGAGTTATCCCGGGTACAGACAGACTGACAGACAGACATACATACAGACAACCCCACGGATTATCAATCAGTATTGCATGAAATGAGAAACTATCCAACTTCCAATTGAATCACTCAAATATTCCAGAAGATACGGTCAGAGCGTACAATAGCGGGTCCAAAAGGCACTCCGTGCTAGTATACTACGTATACCGATGAGTGCCTAAAAAACGTGAGATAGGAAAAGCTCTTGGCAACAATAACATATCAAATGAACTCAAGAGTCTCCCTGGGAATTGGATTTTATATTGCATAGTATTGTTCAAACAGGCTAGAGGCATGAGAAAATAGAGTCAGGGTTCTTCCAGGAATTCAAGCAGGTTTCAGAAGACAGGAAAGATGCACGGATAATTTATTTGTTCTCACCACTGCAATTCAACTTCAATTCAGACTGAGCCGAAGGAATGTATACGGAGTGTTTGTAGATTTTAAACGAGCCTTCGACTCAATACCACATCATAAATTATGGGAAAAGATGTATGAAATAGGTATCAGTCCAAAATTCATTAGAATTATCAGAAAATTATACATAAATGCTACCATACAAATGTGAACCAATGGCCAATTGTCAGACAAATTCTCTGTCAAGCAAGGTGTTCTGCAGGGAGAAATTCTCAGTCCCCTACTTTTTATTCTTCACATGGCAGATATTGAAAAAGTCTTCAGACAAAAAGGACACATCGGTTTAAACTTAGAAGGAGTGAATGACTTATCGATGTTATTGTTTACAGACGATTTGGTCATCCTTGCTTACTCACCTATAGATCTAAACAAAAAACTTGCTACACTAAAAGATTACTGTATAAACAATTGATCAGAAGTCAATATTGAGGGAACAAAAATCATCAATTTCAGAAGCGGCAGAAAGATTCGAGAGAATCTCAAGAATTATTTCAAATATGGGGAAGAAACGCTGAATATTGTCTCAAATTAAACTCATCTAGGCGTACCAATCACAAGTCCGACTTTGGGTCTGCAAGCCACCAAATCTTTCATCACAAAGGCAAAAATGGCGATTTGAGTGAGATCCGAATCAGACAATTGGAGCACTGAAATAAAACTGTTTCACAGCTTGATTGAGTCTACACTGTTTTATAATGTATTCATTTGGGGACTTGCATACCCAGATTTGATAGAAACTGTACAGTTACATTTCTTCAAAAGAGTGCTCACGCTATCCAAAAATACACTCAGCAACATTTTGAGAACTGGGGTTGATGTAATTAAATTGAAATACAAAATCTCAAAATTACCGTATAACTGGATCATGAAAGTAATGGAGATAGACAGCGATAATTGAGAAAGCGATATTTAGATGTAATATTTGATGAAATACAAACGACAAAGGGTGCAGATTTGAGCAGGGATGAAGCAAAACATGAAATTTTATTGAATATGGATTGCAAAAAGAATATGAGGAGACTGTTTAATCGAGACTGTATGTTAAATAGGTTTCAAGACTGAGAGCTTTCATTCTTGATGAATAACCCTGAAATAATCATTTTAATTATGATTAAGTGAAGCAATACTCCACGGCGTTCATTTTCGTTTCGTAGATTCATAAGGTAAATTATAAATTTTTCGGTATATATGTAACATATGGCTACCTACTTGCTATGAGAGACCTTTTGTAAACACTCTTTAGAAGCAATAAAATTTATTATTATATTATTATTATATATTGTGAGATAGAAGTTCCTCGAACTGTTTTAGATCTTGTTGAACGGATCACTGCCATTGGAGGAAGAAGTTCCGAATATGTTTTGATCGTGTTATATGAGTTTTGAAATAAAGTCTTCCTCCTTTTCCATATAAATTTGTCTTGTTCATTCCAACAACCAACCACTCTCTGTTTCCTCTCGTATCACTCGCAATAAGAAGTTTTGTGAATTTCGGGAACGTAGATTCATGTACGGAGGTGAGTATTCGGTAGGCGCGAAGAAGAATAGTCATATTATCATTCATTGAATCTATGATTCAGTGAAGGATTCAATACAATTTTTCACTTCTTATACACGAAATCATTCTCAAGAAAAAAAGAACATTACACGTGTTAACGTAGTTCGATCGGACTGAGGTTTTACATACCTCATTTTGATGGGAATTGGAAGTCTATTAGGGGATAAGACTAGAGGAATTCAAAAATTTCCGAAATAAGGGCCACCCTAATGAACAAGATTTCGGCCTGAAACATTTTGGGCGAAGTGACCGCCTACCATGATTGGGTACATTCATGTTGTGTAGATACGCGGAAGTCGGTAAAAATTCGTGTCCAATCAATTTTGTGTAGTAAAATAATCACTTATCACTCACATCTTCCTATCACTTGAAAATTTGTGTAGAATGAATTATCTGCAGTAGAATAATTGGGTACATTTTTATTGTGTAGAATCACGCAACTCGGTAAATATTTGTGCACCATAAATTTTTTGTAGTGGAAATTTGTAGGATGAATTATTCCAATCATTCATCTCATAGGAAAATAATTGTGTAGTATTGAGGGATCCCCTATCATGAGTATATATCATCTCTTTTCTATGTGCGTACAGAATACTAACCCAGATAGTGATTCAACCTTGCTGCAATGTTGTCAAGCAAATTTGTGACAAGGTTGACATGGAATTTCTAGTTGCCACACGGCAGGGGTACAAACTTACAAAACCCTTGTAGCAGAGTTGTAGCAACCTTAAACTGACAAGGTTGTCAGTAACAAATCAAAAACAATCGAAATACAGTGTAACGTGGGTGTAATTTTCTTCAACTTTTTCACTCAATCAGCCCCTGAAAATATGGAGCCAAGTTTGCATATATGTAACGGACATAATAGTCAGACAGGCACTATTATTTCTCCTCACAGACACCTGTGCGCAGGGTGACGTAGCGCCATGCGACTTGCCAAGGCGTCTCGCCTGATAGGAAGCACGTAAGGGTAAGAGTAGAAGCCTACCCAAACTATGGTCAAACCTACGACTTTGGAGCGACCTATAGACTGAGCTAAGTGGATGAGAGAAGCATTGACGTCGCTGACTCTTTACTCTTGTGTCTATCACAGATGTCAACGCTTCTCGAGTAACAAAGACTCTGTTAGAAAACGCACCATAAACAATGCCGTCAGCCAACGTCTCCGAATACTTCGGATGAAAAGAATGTGCTCTGTGCGCACTCTATAGAACGAATTAGGTGTAGACTAAATTTTTAAGAAATGTATATATTATTTTATCAAATCAATGCTTCTGTCAGGAACAACAATATGTACGATGTTTCATTTTCAGCAATTTGAGGAATCGACATTATCACTACACATTAATTAACACTAAACACATCGAATATAATTCATTATTTGGGATAGATTTTTCTAATAAAATTTAATCGTATGTGAATCATTGAATCTTCCGATATGGATACACTGTTAGAATATTATGAAACTACCATTTGTCAAACAGAATCCATAATGGAATATTAAATTGAATGATATAATTCTTGATGATGGGAAATAATGCCATCGAGGATTTCCTTCTCAATTTATGGTATTCAATCAATAATGGTTACATCTGGTATTAAAATCATGAATCTCTCATAATAGTGTAATAGAATTTCTCATGAAATTCAGTCTAATTCCTCCTCTCAAATTCTCAACTCATAACTTGTATAAATTCTCAATACAAATTGATTCTATCAATATTTCGAAAATTAAAGACGATTCAATACGGTAATTCTTGATCACTTGGATAGATGAATTGATAAATGAGACGTAAATCGTCTCATGAATTCGATAAAATTCAAATCAGATGTTCCGGAGGTCCAAACGTAAATGATCATATTCAAGAAATATTATAAGAAAGACATGTTATAGAAAATATTATATATAAAAAAAACATAACAGGAAATGGTATACCAAAGATATATTATAGACAATTCTCCTATATTAAGAAGAGAATCATATATTCTCCAGAACCATACATATATATACAGGGTGTCCCAAATAAGAATATAAACGTGAACATCTTCGAAAGGAGTAGTGGGAGCCAAAAATATTTTAGGTGAAAGTTGTTAGGTTCAGAGGGGTGCTGTTTATGGTGACATCAATTTTGACCTTGAAGTGAGTTTTGAAGGTCATTCGGCAGGTGATAACACTTGTTTTAATGGGAACCACTAGTTTTGGTTATGAAGTCGTTTTCTACGTGAAAAAACATGAAATTTTATGTAACGCATTTTTTTGTGAGAATCGTATTTTCGAAGATATTGCAGTGACCAGCTAGGGAACTTGTGTTTCGGATGAGACCGAGACTGCTCTCGGTATCGACCCCGAGATCAAGACGAGGTCGAGACTGATACGAGACGACCCGAGCCATTATTTCCCGAAACCGAGACGACATCTGTCAAGCCGAGAGTCTCGACAATACTTAGTTTCTCGAATGTATTGCCGGCACCAAGAATCTCGACTTGAGCCCAAGGATCTGGACTCGAGACCAAGACGATACTGGTTTTTTCGAGACTGAATCAAGACCGAGATCGAGACCCGGTTAGTCTCGATCTCGGGGTCGATACCGAGAGCAGGTCTCGGTCTCATCCGAAACACGAGTTCACTAGCTGGTCACTGCAATGTCTTTGAAAATACAATTCTTACAAAAAAATGCGTTACATAAAATTTGCTGTTTTTCCACGCAGAAAACGACTCCATAACCAAAACTTGTGGTTTCCATTAAAAAAAGTGTTATCACCTGCCGAATGACCTTCAAATTCACTTCAAGGTCAAAATTGATGTCGTCATAAACAGCCCCCCTCTGAACCCAACAACTTTCACCTAAAATATTTTTGGCTCCCACTACTCCTTTCGAAGATGTTCACGTTTATATTCTTATTTGGGACACCCTGTATATATATATATATATATATATATATATATATATATATATTCATATATCCTTTTGACAAATGAATTTTATATATTTTACTTGAAACTTTGAATAATTATCATAATTATAGGAAGATGAGTGAACGAATCATCCGAAATCTCTTTTTCATAACTAAATTATAAGCGAACACAAGGCAATCCTGAAGAACACTCATATTGTGCAAATGAAGAGTGATCTCTCGAACCAAGCGGAAGACAAAACGCTACTGTGCGAGGGTCGAGAATTGAAATTTTTTCGATCAGAGAAAATGAGGAAATTTGACAAGATCCGTCAGTTGAGAACCGGAGTTTGAATCAGTGATTGGGTAAACCTCAGAATTTTCCCACCAAGGAACCATTGACCAATCACTGAGATTTTGTCAAAGGGCACACACATAAATATGAGTGCATTCTAGACAGAATCACCCTCATTCATCCACTCGTCATAATACCAAACGCTCGTATACTCCCTGAATTCATTACAACGTACTTAACAAAAAAGAAGAAGCCGAAGAAAGCCTTCCTCCGACCAAAGGATCTGTCAGATTTGAACGAAGTATTCATCGAGTTACTTTCTGTAGGAAAATTCAGAAGTACGTAGTGCAATCAGAACATGTGTAATTTGTGTTTGATTTGAGAATTTGATTTTTGGATAACATGCAAAAATATATGGGGCATTCTTTGTGAAATCAGCCACCCTACCTGTCCAAAAATTGAATGAACATACAGGAATGGAAATAGGCTCATTTTGAAGCTATAAGTGTCTAGTTGTTTTGGGATCTGGCCTTTTTGCAAATCCAATATGATGGACTGGATACAGCGATAAATGTCATTGGAAAACGGTTGAGAAAAGAAGTAAATGTTAACGAAGTGGCTGGAGATCTCTTTAATCCCTTCAAGGTTTCGTTCTGAGGAGTTCCTTGTGTCGCTGAAATCGAATCTGGAATCAGATTTTGGTAATTCAAGATAGCGTATCCAATATGGCGACAAAAAATCCTAAAATCAAGGAAATTCGCTTGAAATTCACTACTCAGGGTTTCTCGAGGTTGCTGAATACAAATGTGAGAACAGATTTCTGTTGATTAGAGATGGTGGATCCAATATGGCGATCGAAAATCTCAAAATGAAGGAAATTAGCTTGAAACTCACTATTCGAGGCTGTTGAATCCAAATCAGATCCAGATCAGATTTGGATGATTCAAGATGGCGAATCCAATATGGTGACCACAAATGTCAGAACCAACCCTATTCCATGCGAAGTCATTGCTCGTTAGTTTTTGAGGTCGCGAAATTCCAGAATCAATTGATTCGCGCACAACGAGGCTTCCACATATAAGTAGTAGAACTTCTTCATCATCCTCATCTTTGACAATTTGAAGCGCCATCTTCGAGAATTCAGGGAAAATGTTTCGAACAAAACTTCCTCATTTTTCGCGTAGAATCATGATATGCGATAAAAAGTAGGAGTTTCCATGTGAAAAATTGAAGTTGACCTCATCCTTACCGACCACATCGCCATCTACCATGAAACTGATATCGCCATTATATCGTCTCCTCTCTTAAAAACAACATTCGAATGAGATATCCCAGGTCTTGGATGCATTCCTCAAGATATACGCGTATTGTTTCATAGACCTCATTTTCTACCGATTGTGGCGCCATCTTCGAAAATTTGGAAAAATGTTCTAAGCAAAAAGTACTCAGTTTTTCGCGTAGAATCAAGATATGCAATAAAAAGTGGGGGTTCCCATTTAAAAAAATGATGTCGACCCCATTTCAATCGATCACAACGCCATCTATGATGAAACTGATATTGTAGTTTTCCGGCCCCCTCTTCGTATAACAACTTTGGTATGAAGTACTTCTGGTTTAAGATGCATGTTTTTGAGATATTTGCATTTGAAAATTAAAATGGGACACCCTGTATAGCGGGGAATACGGTGCACTGCTCATTATTGAAGTGGAACGCTTGATAGGTGACGAGAGTTTACGTTATTACCTGACGTCGTTTCTCCAACAGTTGTTTTCAGAATAGTTGAAGAAAGATTTCCGGTGAGCAATTGCAAGCTTAGATTTTCCCGAAATAGTTAGCGAAAACTTGGGTAGTTTTCAGCTGTTGTCTCTGCATCAGTCCTTTTCAGGATTGTTAGCGAGAACTTATCTTTTCCACTTCCGTATCTCGAACAGTCCATTCCAGGATAGTTCCAGAGAACTTACATTTTGCGCTTTCGTATCTCCAACAGTCCTTTTCAGGGTAGTTAGCGAGAACTTATCTGTTCCGCATCTGTTTCTCAAACAGCCCATTTCAGGATAGTTAGCGAGAACTCACATTTCGCGCTTCCGTATCTCCAACAGTCCTTTCCAGGATAGTTAGCGAAAACGTCTTCCTAGTAGGTATTGACTTGCCTCAAAGTCCCTCTTAACATAGTTAGCAGGACTCACATCGCTAACTCGAACACGACTATTATCACATTATTCTGTTTAAAGATTTTGTCCCTACAACGACCAAATTTTGATTCATAGAAGGGTTTTGGACATTTGCATCCAGTAATTATGTCTGATAAAATTCGTCATGATAGACGCATCAATCCTTATAATGAAGACAGCGTATCTCATCACCAGGGCAGCACTGCTTGTAGCAGTACAAGTAATATGGAATACGAATACGATTTTTTGAAGTTTTGGAGTTGAAAAAATCGAACATTTTTCCATCTCTGATATTTAAAAAGCCTTTGGATTTGGAAAAAACTTTCTAATCACAAAAATTGGTATTTTGTGCGATCTCACGAACTAGATACATGAAATCAATTTTTTTTGTTATTTGACCCATTTATTTTGCGAATGTTAGAAATAAATTCAAGTTCCAAAAAAAGGCATGCTTGAAATTAATGTCTCCATAATGTAATTTTTCATCACTCCCCATAGAATGTCTCATAAAAATTTCAAAGTGGACAGCTCAATAGTTTTTGAGATATGATTCATAACGTAGAACCACATCGGCTCCAAGCGCGGAAAATTGCATCGTTCACACTGAAGTGTTCATTGCCGAGCGCGTGTCAACATGTTTACATGAATTTATTTCTAAACATCGACAAATCCCACACAGTACAGAAGTTGAAGGAGAACTCTTAAGAATTCATATTGAATTTTTCAAGTCCCAGTTGAATCCTTCAGGATCTCTTCCTGATTTGGTGTGCTGTATGGAATGTGAGTTTATAAATTTACATATTTCGTGCATTCTCTTACATAGTATGTTTGCTTATATGCGTTTGTGTAAGGATAACTCCATTCATTCCGGGTATAGACATAAGTACGGGTATGGTATAACAATTCGAACCATAAAATATTCATACACCTCGGTAAGGAAAAACAGTTCAACAAAAGTTTTGTTTTATAATGAATTTATTATTCATTGCATCCTCGAACTCGCAGACCTTATGATGTGTAAATGATGTACAACTAGTATGTATATACTAATACTATAGTATTCTCAGACGAACGCATAGAAGCAAACATACTGTGTAAGAGAACGCACGAAATATGTGAATTTATGAACTTACATTCCATACAGCACACCAAATCAGGAAGAGATCCTAAAGGATTCAACTGGGACTTGAAAAATTCAATATGAATTCTCAAGAATTCGTTTTCAACTTCCGTGCTGTGTGAGATTCATAGATGCTCAGAAATAAATTCATATAAACATGTTGACACGCGCTCGGCAATGAACACTTCAGTGTGAACGATGCAATTTTTCGCGCTTGAAGCCGATGTGGTTCTACGTTATGAATCATATGTATCTCAAAAACTATTGAGCTGTCCATTTTGGAATTTTTATGAGACATTCTATGGGGAGTGATGAAGAATTACATTATGGAAAAATTAATTTCAAACATGTCTTTTTTTTGGAACTTCAATTTTTTTTTAACATTCGCAAAATAAATGGGTTAAATAACAAACAAAAAAATTTATTTCATATATTTAGTTCGTGAGATCGCATAAAATACAAATTCTTGTGATTCGGAAGTTTTTCCCAAATACAAAGGCTTTTTAAATATCAGGGATGAAAAAATGTTCGACTTTTTCAACTCCAAAAATCGTATCTCGAAAATGGAAGGTATCCGATCAAAATGAGAAAATACGTATTGATTATTTTCCTTCCTAGAATGCGAGAAAAAAGTTTTGTTGAAATTCAAATTTTAGTTGTAAATCTGATATGGAATGACCCATATGTTCATAATTATACATTATGCTCTACTGAAACAGTTTTATTCATACTTTCACTCATTTAACATCAGATTGATAATTCATTTTCGTTCCAACTAAACGTATTGTACAATAATTGAGGTGCCGGGAAGAATAACTCGCTTAGCGCTCGGAACGCATCACAAATTTGGTCCAAACGGTCCCGTCGGAGGTCGAAAAAAAGTCGGAATTTTGAAAATTAAAAAATACTAGGTCATAGAGCTTGAAAAAACAAGGCCAGTGTCCCGTTTTTATTTTCTTCTAGGATGAATAGTTTCCGAGGAAAAAAATAAAAACTACACATTTTTTCATACCAAAAATCAATGTTCTCCAACATTAAATTCGTTGGATCTCATTCATTTTTCGGTGAATCGGAATAAAACTTACAGATTCTGATTTGTGAAACTTCACCGAAGAAATTTGTAAAAATTAATAATAAATTAATTAATTTTCCATTCGAAGTAAAAATCACGTGTTTTATGCTTTGCATTAAAAAAGTGTCGGGGGAAGTATGAGATACAAAAAACTTTTTTTTAAATTTGAGAAAAAAGCCTTATGTTCTGAGTTGAATTCGTTGTTAGGGTGATGATAAACTTGTAGGAAGAGTTTGAAAGTTGGGTGGAATCTATATTGATCAGGAAAGTCCAAATCGTGTGGCAAAAGTTAGAAAATCTGTCAACTTAGCTTACGGCACATGGGTATTCTATCAGTTTTTCTTCACTAAACGTAATCTAGGCAGGAGAAATGTATCAAAATTTAGTAAAATCAAGTTGGTACAGAGTAAGAGGGGACAGATATATTCATTGAATTTTATTGGTTATTATAAAAATGTTGATAAATAAGTAAAGGCTATGTATGACTCAATTTATCGTCTCTCAATATTTTTGTTTCAATGATTTTGTATTGTGTGCATTTTTGTATCTTTCCACTAGTAGGTTGAGGGAACATGTGCATTGAACCTGTTTCATAAATATAATAACATTTATTTGGAGGAACATGATACAACATTATTGGAACAAAAATATTAAAAGACGACACATTGGATCTTCTATAGCCTTTCCTTATTTATCAACATTTGTATAATAACCAATAAAATTCAGTGAATATATCTGTCCTCTCTTACTCTGTACCAACTCGATTCTACTAAATTTTGATACATTTCTCCTGCCTAGATTTCGTTTAGTGAAGAAAAGCTGATAGAATATCCATGTGCCGTGAGCTAAGTTGACAGATTTTCTAACTTTTGCCACACGATTTGGACTTTCCTGATCAATATAGATCCCACCCAACTTTCAAACTCTTCCTACAAGTTCATCATCACCCTAGCAACAAATTCAACTCAGAACATAAGGCTTTTTTCTCAAATTTGAAAATTTCAACTTAAAGAATACTCTTCAATTTGAAGAGTAAAATCATCCAACGCGCTTTAAGTAAATAATTCAAGCTTTTTGGAATTCATTCTAAACATTCGCTTGAGATATTTTTGATCAAATGAGTTCTTCGTGACTCATATTATTACAAAATTAATGTGAGTTTTTTGAGAAATGTGAGTTTTGAGAAATTTAATGTGAGTTTTTTTTCCGAGGGATATTGATGTAAATCAATATTGATATTGATTGATATTGATATTGTTGTTGTTGATATTGTCGTGTATTTGAATAGAATTCATTTTCACCACATCAGCAAATTACGATTTCTTGACATGTTACAACAGCTATGACTGATTTACTAATTCATTTTGCACTTACTAGCAGATTTTTTGATACATATTATTCAAGAAATAACCACCACACATTTCACAAAGATAATTCATCCATTTTTTGATCACATAAATTTAACCTCACATCTGTCAACCGAACTGCAATTCTCACACAGGCTCATAGATTACACTGCCATCTTCTGGCAAATAAATCTTGAAAGGGCCTCAATGATTTCTGACGAGGCTTACAAGCGTAGTAACAGTCTAGATATACTTATAAAAAATCCTCCATAGTTTTCTGAGAGTTTCACTTGTCTAATATATATTGTAAGTAACCGGTGAGTAACTTGCTAGTTTATCTCAACTAGAAGTTCCCTATGAAATCCCTACAGGGGCCTCATATTGACTAGACAATGCCTTGTCAGATTTCTACTTGGGAAGCGAGTTATTCTTTCTGTAACTTCAATCAAATTTTTTATAACAAAAATATGGATGAAGGAAATGAAATCTCGTGAAAATAGTTGGATATTCGAATTCTCCGACCCAAAAAAACATCTAAAGTTGAAAGAGTGAGTGAATACAATCTTTCCTACGGACCCTGATAGTCACTCGGTAAAAGACGCATAATCGTGATAGATTTCCGTTGCGCGCCAACAAATAAATTCCTGTATTTTGCAAACTAATAATCCAATCGATCTGAACTTCCCAAAAAGTTTGTCCATACCTTAGCGAACAACTTTGTCGCTGGGAGTTTTTTGTATCTCATACTTCCCCCGACACTTTTTTAATGCAAAGCATAAAACACATGATTTTTACTTCGAATGAAAAATTAATTAATTTATTATTAATTTTCACAAATTTTTTCGACATTGTCGTCTTCGGTGAAGTCTCACAAATCAGAAACTGTGAGTTTCATTCCGATTCGCCGAAAAATGAATGAGATCCAACGAGTTTAATGTTGGAAAACATTGATCTTTGGTATGAAAAAGTGTGTAGTTTTCATTTTTTTTCTTGAACACTATTCATCCTAGAATAAAATACTAAACGGAAGCTGACCTTGTTCTTTCAAGCCCTATGACCTAGTATTCTTTAATTTTCAAAATTCCGACTTTTTTTTTCGACCTCCGACGGGACCGTTTGGATCAAATTTGTGATGCGTTCCGAGCGCTAAGCGAGTTATTCTTCCCGGCACCTCAATTATTCTTGCTCAAATGTGTGATATTAATTTTTGAGTTCAGTTCTGAAATGAAAAGTGAAGTTTGTTTCATTATTCACATTTCATATGTGAATCAATTTTTGAATGTATTCTTTTATGTTCCTCTACAATAAAAACATTCTGCTCTCTTGATTTTCTATAAGAGAAAGTTCCAAAGTTCCAAGTTGAAGTTTTTGTTAAATCATTTATTTGTGACCGCAAATATACCAAATCCTTATAAAAACAGTTTGAGTACATGTCCTTCATTTTTTTTTCCTTTTGATCTGATACTATATTCGATGGTTATATGTGCAGTTTTAATTTCGTAATTAATTTCGTAATTTCGTAGTTCCGTTTATTACAGGCAATCGACTATGTCCATATATTATTTATCTCTTCCTACACAACAAGAATTTCCCGGCGAAATCCTCAGGATATCCTAGGCATGCTGCAACATCCCCAGGATTTCCTGAGGATGTCGCCACAAGATTTGTGCCGCGTGAGTTACTACGCAGGCATTGTATCACCTTCCATGATTTGCATGTTGCCTATTTTCACGAATCAAATGGTCATGGAAATTCTTCAAAATAGGTCATGGAAAGTCAGGGAAATTCTTGAAAAAGTCAAGGAAAGTCAGGAAAACTCAGTTTGAAAATTTTGTGGGAACCCTGTATATTATTCAAACCTTTGATTCATTGAATTGTGCTCCCGCCAACTTTCCCCAGTGGAAACTGAGGGCATTTGCGCCCAGGAACCCGTGTTCCCATCGAAATTTTGGTGATAGACAAATTTCATTGATAATAAAAAAAAAAGAATTGATCTTTTCCTTTTCATTGAATGTGGTTTTCATGAAGATTATTATGTCACATGTGCAATTCAGTTTTCAATTGAATTGACTGTAGAAGTGTTGGATTCTTCGATTTCCTCTCATTTGCTTGCAATCATCGTGCAATTTTTCATTTCGCAATTTAGTAAAGAAAATAGCTCATATACTCAAATAGAGTGGGGAGTGAATTTCTTTTCCTTTCGTTCGTGTATTCCATAAAAGAATTTCGATTCCTCCGAATCATGGTTTCGTGGAATTTAAATAATCGGATAACCCCCACATCTCTTTTTTTCCTCAGAGAACCAAACCCGTATACAAGAAGTCAAATATATTTCTCGAATCCAGCGAAGGATGAATGACAAATATTGCCATCTGAGAGCAGATATCGCCCCTGAGTTGGGAAGAAAGGGGAAGATCTTCTTCAAAAACCTTTGGAAAGACGAAAATGCATTGGAAGCATTTCCCAAAGAATTGAGGGAATTGGAATGCCCAACTAAAATTCAAATCATCGAATTTAATCCAATTCCTCCTTATTGAGACACTGGTAAGATTGAACAACTGCGTAGAAAACAGGATAAAATAACTTTTATAAGATGAATGGAGAATAGGGGATTGCCTTGTGGTAACAATTGTGAGATTTGTGAAAGATGAAAATAACTTGTTTTTGAATAAATTCTGAAATTTATAACATCAAGAAATTTTCATCGTTTCCACTACAGAAAACCTACACACATTCAAAACTACTACCCCTTCCTTTCGTTAGTTAAATTGGGGAATTGATTCATGTGGGAGTAATCTTTCTGCAAAAGATTACCCTTTCAATCCGCGAGTTATCGCATGAAAATTCACTTTTTATGACGTAACAAGAGGTACCATGAGCTCATGGCAAACTTCCATGTTATCTGAGAAATTGATTTCAAATACATTTGAATTAACTGTGAATAACAAAATCCATATAGTAATACGATGGAGAAGTGTCCTGATATTTCTCGAGTAACAGTAAGGATTTTGCTTCCTCGTTTAGAGAGAAACTCGGTGATAGTTTCGAGGGCACGAAAAATTTTTGCTCTCCGAAGTAAAAATGTATTCGACCAAAATGTTTCCCTGCACTCTGGGGAATATTTTGGTCCCGTGTCTGTCTGTCTGTCTGCCCGACTATCGTGAAGGAGTCCTGTCTGTCAACAAACTGCGAACGCGCATATCTTCCTTTCCACTTATCCGATTCTGATAGAATTCATACCATAATTGTAGAATGAAGCGATAGTGGTCCCATCAAAGTTTCGATTCAATTGATTCAGAGCATCCAGGTAGGGAAGGACAAATGTGGGAGGTTGTGATGTCTGCAAACACGCGTATCTCATCTTCGGCATTTCCGATCCCCATTGAACAATAAGAGTTTCAGTTATATCGAATGGAGGAGAAAAAATTTCTCCTTTCAGAATTGTTATGATTAGGCATTTTTCAAATAGGAAGGGATTTCAACGCGAGAGTTGCAGAAGGAAATACTTTAGTGGACGACTTAATTCTGATATCAGTGTTTTCTGACCGTAGTTCTAGTTGAGATAAAGAATGGAACAACAGAGGTGAACAACTTTTAGACTTCATGGAAGATAGAGGTTTTATATTGGTTAATGGAAGATCATTTAGTGATTTCCACGCCAACTTTACTTATGTCAGTAAATTAAGGAAATCAGTTATCGACCTTGTGTGGAGCAATGTGAACGGTACTGATCTTGTGAATGACCTAGAAGTGAAATATATAACAACCGCTTCAGATTACTTCCCAATTTATCTATCGATCAATCAGGTGGAGTTGGATACACGCACTACCTACCTTGCCGATAACTCTGTTACATTACAGCGGGAGTCAGAATATGCGGAAAAATTTCAAAATTGTCTTCAATTTTCAGTTAATATATGCCGCATGAATGAGGACGTTAATTTTCTGAATAGTAACATAGTAGACTCAATAAGGGATGTCGCGAAGCAAGAGGGTATGATGAAAAGAGCGTTGAAGCATGGAAATCATAAGCCCTGGGTTGATAAGAATTGTATTGCCTTGAAAAAACAATGTAAATCACAACTCAAGAGGTGTAGAAAGTCTAAGTTTAATGATGTGAATGAATTGGCACGCTATCTGGAATTTAGGGAAGTATATAGAGAAACATCAGTACAAAATAAGAGAATTCATATAGATAAGAAGTTAGATTGTATTGCCCTTGCAAAAACTCCGGAAGCGTTTTGGAGAGCTATAAATTTTTACAGGAAAAAATCAAGTCCAAAGGATATTATTACACTTGAAGCGTGGTCCAATTATTTACATGGGTTTTCAGGTTCTACTTCATTATTCTCCAAGATCTCATCCGCACATCCTCTTATATTCCCCTTCATCTTCGTCCATCTCCTCTCTATTCCCAAGTCTTTCTCTTTTTGATCTCCCAATTTTTCATCCAACATTTCCTCGAATGCCTCATGTGTTTGTTTTTCCTTGAGGTTCCTCAAATTCCATCTTTTCTGCATTTTCCTTCTCTTCTCCAGAGATTTGAATTTCAGAGAACATTTCACCATCAACATATTATGATCACTATGTATATCTGCACTGGAATAAGTTTTACAGTTTTTCACTTGGTTTCTAAATCTTTGTTCCACTAATATGTAATCAATTTGGTATCTTGCTGTGTCTCCTGGCATTTTCCAAGTGTAGATCCGTCTTGGATGATTTTCAAATAAAGTGTTTGTGATAACCATCTTATGATTTCCACAAAATTCGACTAAACGTTGTCCTCTATCGTTCCTCCTCCCTAACGCAAAATCTCTCATTATGTTGCCCTCTGTTCCTTGTCCTACTACCGCATTCCAATCACCCATCACTATCAAATTCTCTCCTCCCTTCACATATTCTATCACTTCTTCTATTTCTTCGTACGTTTTTTCAATATCTTCCTCCGAATATGCAGATGTGGGCATGTATACTTGGACTATGACTGTGTCTACCGGTTTTGTTCTGATTCTAACCATCATCACACGTTCATTATGTTGCAAATAATTTTCTATTCTATTTCCTACTCTTTTATGCATTACAATTCCTACACCTGCTTGACCGTTCTTTGATCCTGTATGAATTATTCTATAATCCCCACTCCAGAAATCGCCTTCTTGCGGCTATCTCATTTCGCTAATCCCCATTACGTCCATATTCAACCTATTCATTCCAAATTCTCTAATTTTCCCGCTTGCCTCAGTGTTCTAACATTTCACGCTCCGACTCGGAGAATGTTGTTTCTTTCCCCTATCATATTCTTCGGTTTTCGTTCTTTGCTGATGAAGCTTCCTCGAGCAGCCTCCACCCGGAGATCCGAACGGGAGACTAGTTTACCTCCGGAAGATTTCACCCGAAAAAGCGCCATCATGTCCTTATTAATTTGTTCGTTTGTTTTTGTTTCACGAGTATAATATTCCAGGTTTGGAAAAGGTTTCATTTCCTCGGGAAGTATTGAAACATGTCAAGGAAGGTAGTTTCCCCTTGCTTTCCTTCCGTTTCTGCCGATGTTTCTGGCATTAGGATGATTTCATTTCTCTCAGTTTGTATTTTTTCTCTTGAGTAGTTCATTCACTTAAAAAAAAGATCCAACTCTGAGATACTCATCCTCCCCACCACGTAAAGGAAGCAGATACTACCAGGGATGGATCAAGAGGATATCAAGGACAGGTATCATGAATACCCCCCTGGAAGACCCGCAATCAATCATTCACGGGGAGGATGGACCATATATGGAATATATGTGTATTATGTATGGATTATGCATGGGTCATATATGTTGATTTTTTACTAGGGGCATGAAACAATTATCTTTCCGTAGAAATCATTTGAGATGAACTATATTTCAGTTTGACTGAAACGATTGAGGACACGACGTATGTGAAAATGATCTGAATAAATCAATGTGTGCAAAACAACACAATAACATTTTGCTGATGTATGATTCATATTGAGTTCCAGGTGATGTCGAAATACACTCTTAACATTCATAATAGAGAGCTCAAGATATCAGGAAATAAAAATGTTAGAGAATTTCAATTTAGACGACCTCTGAATCCATTGTGATTCAAAGCCTTGATTTCAGATATAACCTCAGGTGGAAGTATGTCATCTGTCCAGTCACTTTAGTTGAGCTGAACTAAAATTATTCCGTACTAGTGAAAAACTAGTCTCTATACAGAAAGTTTAATTTTATATGCTCGATTCTCTTCAAATACCCTTTGTATAGTCCGCTTCACATTTGTTTACGATTCTGAAAGCAGAGACAATAGTCCGCTGGATGCAAGGATGTTAAGCGTATTCACTATGATTTTGTTTACAAGGAAATTGTGATTAGATATAATACTCTTCATCAAAACTACACAAAGAATGGAATCCTAGTAAACCTACCTTCTCTTATTAGACATCTCTTCACAATTCCCTTTCTGAAGAGAGATGAAAAAGTTTTGGAACAGTCCAACAGTCATATCTGCAGTCGCTTTATCCAGGGCTGAGTCATTAACGATCAGGGTATGCAAGGAGGGTATTTTATCCATTCACTATTCTTTGAGCAGGCTTGATAGTATCTGTTTCATCATTTGTTCACGATTCTGGTTGCAGAATAGTAGATACTAGCAGACTGTCCGTGAGGGGTTATGGTATCCATTATACTTTTGCCTATAAAGAAATAGCAAATCAACTTTAATAACACAGGTCAACATTTGATCTACGCTGGACCACCAGAACAGAGGTAGGTATCCATAAGTTTTGGAGGTCGCAGATCACGATTCCTGGATCCATATGACCCTATCACGTCAGGATCAAGGTCAAATCAAGGTCAAAGATCTCAAATCGAAAGATATAATTCTTTTGACTTCGGATTCCGAACCAGCGGGAAATTTTACATTCAGATACATTTTTACATTTGAATGAAAGTGATATCTGCAGGTCATATGAAGGTCATATGTAGATAAAATCCTGTTTTTGAATCTTTTTTTTTATATCAGGCGAAGCAGGCTCTTGCATTAGTTGCCTCTTACGTATTGAGGGTCACAGATCACGATTCTGGGGCCTATATGACCTCATCACGTCAGAATCAAGGTCAAATCAAGGTCAAACATCTCAAATCACAAGATATAATTTTGTTGATCCTGGATCCCAAACCAGCGTGAGATTTCACATCCAAATACACTTTTACATTCGAATTAGAGTCATATCTGCAGGTCATATGAAGGGAAAATCCTTTTTTTGAACCTTTTGTTCGATTATGGCGGTTATTACGTGTGATTGCGCCCAGGGCACCTCCTCGTGGTGACGGCGGGCAACGGAGTTGTCCCGCATTCCGGCTATGTCCCTGGGTTACGGCTTCCATGCCGTTATGGCAATCACACGGGATAAGGTTACGGGACAGGGTTTCGGAGACCCAGAACCGGCGGCTGGTCAGGGTGGAAAAGCGGGCCCGCAGGCGTCGTCATCATGCGACCGCAGCTCTACATCGGTGGGAAACTTGGTTTTTGTGAAGTCGAATGCGACAAGTCAATCCTCGTATTGCATGAACAGGGTGAACAATTTCTGTGTCGTGTGTGGGGAGTATATTCCCCAATCGAAGAAATTTATGTTTTCGGATTTGATGAAAAAAAAAAAAAATATAACGAGTGCTTCGATATTGATAGCTACACATTCGACAAGATTTGGACGCCTCAATCTATATGTTCTAGATGTCGCAGTGCCCTTAATGAATCTGGTCAACGAATATTTCCGAGGCCAATGATATGGAGAAAACCAACAGATCATACTTCTGATTGTTACTTTTGTTTGACCAACGTAAAAGGCTTCAATTTTTTCAATAGACACGCAATTTCCCATGCGTGCGTGACATCTGTCATTCCCCCCGTGTATATCAGCGCCAAAATCGATGGGAACGACAGTAAAGATGTAGATGATGAAGCCAACATTGATGAAATTCCCGCAGATAATATCACTATCGATGCAGAGACGCCAGATCAAATTTTAAATACTTCAGAGAATGAAGGAAGTGATAGTTTCAATGAAAAAGAATCAGACATTGAGGACAATAAATTGAATCGAGAAAAGATGAACCAAGATGAACTCAGTGACTTGTACCGAGACTTAAGACTCTCAAAAGATAAATCTGAACTATTAACATCCAGACTGGAAGAGAAACAATTTTTGACTCGAGGAACGCGTGTAACACACTATCGTTCAAGAGAACGGCCCTTTAGAAAGTTTTTCTCGAAGTCGCCAAATTTGGGTCATCGCAATAATATCGAAGGTTTGGTCAAAGAATACAGGATAGAGTATACAGCTAGGGATTGGCGTCTGTTCATAGATTCTTCAAAGAGAAGCTCAAAAGCTATCTTGCTTCACAACGGAAATTTCTACGTTCCTTCACCAGTTGCTCATTCTGTCATACTTGATGAGAAGTACCATAACTTGGAATTATTATTGCAAAAACTACAGTATGAGATTCATAACTGGCAAGTTTGTGGAGACTTGGAGATATTCACAATTTTGCTTGGGCAAAAATCAGGTTTCACATCATATCCATGCTTCATCTGTGAATGGAATAGTCGGGCTAGAGATGAACATTATGTTCGAAAAAATCGGCCGTTAAGAGAAAAATTGATTCCTGGTGAAAGAAATATCAAAAGTCTGAGTCTGATATCAAGAGAAAAAGTTCTCTCACCACCGTTACATAATCAATTAGGGCTAGCGAAGCAATTTGTCAAAGTAATGAGAAAACATGAAAGTGCTGCTTTTATGTACATTTTTCAAGTATTACCTCATCTTTCTGAAGTGAAAATAAAATAGGGCGTATTCACAGGACCCGAAATAAGGACACTCTGGAAAAATGAGGAATTCGAGGAGCGAATGAATGATAAAAAAAAACCAGCATGGTGCAGCTTTAGGGAGGTTACAGAAAAATTTTTAGGGAACAATGAAGACCCCGAGTATAAAAATACTGTGGCGAAAATGGTGAATGATCACGAGGGAGTAGGATGTTTGATGAATCTCAAGCTTCACTTTCTTGATTCTCACCTTGACTTCTTTCCAGAAAATCTTGGAGCATTTAGTGAAGAACACGGTGAAAGAATGCATCAAGACTTGAGTAAGTTTGGGAAAAGATTTCAAGGTATTTGGGGGAAGAATATGTTGGCAGACTATTGCTGGTGTTTAAAAAGAGACACAACCGTGTCACATAAAAGGAAAGGTGTTAAAAGATCATTTTTAGAGAGTCAACGTCAGCATTTTAAGCGGTGATACCACATTGTACTTTTAAAAAAATTGGATGAATTTTTCTTGGCTTGGAATACTCTTTATAGATTTGGAAATGATAGGCCATGATCTACAAATCGAGATCTAAAGTGGGAAGACAATTTTTGAAACGTGGAAATGGGGGCGTACACGAGTGCGTTGACGTTCTAGCATGGTGACTTCCGGAAACCAAATCTCTGGCTCATCATCTGCCTATTTTAACCTGTCGGAAGGAAATGAATATCGATCACATAGATGTAGAAGAGATGCAATATGGGCCCAGTAAAGGAAATTAGAGGTGATTTTCATCCAAGTCATCTTGATTCACAACAAACCGTTATGAAAACTTCAAACGTTTATCTGAGAACTGTATCTTGAGAATCAGTGGGAGCGTTAGTTCCGCCAACTTTCAATCAATTGCCTCGGTTTTTTTTAATTGTATTCGTGATATGGTCATCCAATGAAATACATACAGGGTTGACGAGATATTAATATTTACGTTTCTCTTAAGTCACGAATTTTGGGGTGCAAATCCTACGTTTTCCTTCAAATCCATGCCATTTTGTGAAAAAGCATATTTCTCAAAAGCGATACGTATTTCACTGCATTTTGGGTGACAAAGATGAATTATTTTGGGTGCATTGTTTTGGTTCAGTCTTGGACTGGGTTATTTCTCCCACCAAACGACCATGAATTTCCGCAGCGAACCGATCAATCGCCTGTCAGGCCGCCATATTTGCAGAAAAGAATTGAACAAAGATGTTATTCTGAACTTCAATAGTAGCATAACACCTTGCTGCATTCCAATTGAAATGGCACCTTTCTAATTATTCACAAACAAAAATCTTGAAAATTGGCGGTTTTGGAGGGATTACTTAAGTCTTGTCCCTTAAAGCTGACTCTCATGACGAGCAAGAGTAAATCGTTCATATTGAGGTTGAACAGATTTTGTAAGACAGAGAATTCGAAAAAAAAAACATTTGACCTGCAGATGACCTCTCTATGACCTGCAGATATCAGCTTGATCGGATTATAAGAATTTATCAAGATTTGGAATTTCCCGGCCGTTCAGGATCCGGGATTAAAAAAATGATATCCTTTGATGTGAAGATGTTTGTCCTTAATTTGACCTCGATTCTGACGTGATGGGGGCATATAGTCCCCGACATTGTGATCTGCGACCCCAAAAACGTAAAAGTCAACTAATCCAAGACCCTGCCTAGCCAATATCAGAGAAGACATTCAAAAAAAGGATTTCACCTACATATGACCTCCATATGGCCTGCAGATATAACTTCAATTTCAATGTAAAAATGTATTTGGATGTAAGATTTTCCGCTGGTTCGGAATCCGGGGTAAAAAAAATGATATCTTTCGATTTGAGATGTTTGACCTTGATTTGACCTTGATCCTGACGTGATGGGGTCATATGGACCCAGGAATCGTAATTTCCGACCCCAAAAACTTATAGGTACCCACCTCTGTTCTGGTGTTTCAGCGTAGATCAAATGTTGACCTGTGTAATCATCCTTAAGCAGGCTCCGTATGATAATTCTCACCAATTGCCTAGGATCCTATTTGGAGGAATCGATATGAGTTGACTGTCCGTCAGTACTCATGATATATTTCTGACCACCTGGTATGTGGATATTGTGAATAAACTTGAACTGTTTTCCCTTGAGCATACTCGTTATGATCCATTTGATCATTTGCCAACGACTCTCCTGGGGGGACCTGACAGTAGTACACTGTCATGCTGGAGCAAGAGCCCGTAACCGCCAGACATTCTTCATTCTACAAAAGCTGAAAATTCCTCGGTGCCTGCTCCCAACATAGGTAGAGACGATGGCTTACTATGAAGTTTGGATCATCGGTGTCTTTGGCAGATGACAGATGGAAAAGGTACCTGAAAAAGCAGCTTGAATTTTTCAGAGTATCAGGCGTAATTTTCTCACATTCAGTCCCAAATAATATTAGAAATCGGCTCATCCATTGCCAGACACTTTGCACCGTGGCATAACCTTGCCAGACACACTTGAACTTCAATGGATTGTAACTGTGTGACACTGAATGTCTGACGATGAGGGACATGATTTATAATATTTTTCGGGAGTGAATGTAAGAAAATTGCGTTTTAGACTTTGAAAAATTCGCATTGCTCTTCTAGGCACTTTTCTGATCTGTTATCCGTCGAAGTCACCACGATTCAAACTTAATAGTAGGCCATCGTTTCTACCAACGTCAGGAACACGCGCTGAGAAATTTTCAGCTTTTATAAAATGACAAAGGTCTGGCAGTCACGAGCTCTTAGTCTATGAGGGGTTATGATATACCCGATATACTTCCACCTGAGAAGTAATATATTAATTCGGACCATTCTCTTTGACTGGACCTTGTATGATTTGTGTGATCATTAGTCTGTGGTTCTAGTTGAAAAAAACCACAGTAACAGACTGTTCATCAAGGATTATGGTACATCTGCGATGCTTTTTATGCTATTGTGTGTAAAGGAATATTGTATTTTATGGATAATACATCATACAGAGTTGACCTTTTTATATTTTCAAATTTTTCAAAGGTATCAACCAGATTTATAGCTCCATCAAACTTTTCCTATGTTTCTTGTTCATAGATGACCTCTTCATTCATTCATTCATTTTTCATTGATTTTTTGTGTGATTTATATTTTAAATTATTCATATTCTATTTTTGCCCTGATCACATAACCCGTAACCACCTATGATTCATCTATTTGTTGTCCAATTGCCCTTTTAATATCATAATAACCTGTCAACACATCGCCTCCTTGACTGATTATTTGTTTATGTTCATATATACCATACTATACTGAAATGGACGCTACTGAATGTTGGGAAAACGAAAGAGACAGATACATCTATACTATTGCGGAAATTCAAAACTCACCTCAAAGTCCTAAATACACAAGCCAAGTAAACGAAAACGTCCAAACCTTCAGATAGTGAAAATTTATCGTGATAGACGGAATCGCTGATGCAAAAACATTGTGACATTACGATCGCATAAAAATTTGGAATTTCTTTATCTTGGTATCGGATGAACTGAGACAGTTCGAAGTGTGCTGAAACGGAAGTGTGTAGTCGAATCATATATAATTGATATACAGGGTGTCCCATTTTAATCTGTGACTTAGAATATCTCGAAAACGAATAGATTCAGGAGAAAATGCTCCGGGAAAAAAATGTAAGAATCTGAGGAGGACATCCGATGGTGAACTTGGCTTTGAGCTAAGATCCCACTGTAACGAGGACTCGAATTTTCCAAATTTTCTCCTTTCTTTTTTTCTTGTTTTCCTGCCGACTCTACTCTACTCAATACTACAGCCCCTGTAAAATATCAACCTCTCATAAATATCATACCTTCAAACTAATTCAAACCACCCACGCGGGAGAAAATTGGAACTTAGATCGATGACCCGTACTTGATAAAACAGTTTCGCTGTATTATTGGGGAATCCGTCCAATACAGGATAAGGCAGTTTTCTATCATTCCTTGTTCTTTTCTTCCGAGGTCCCATGCAACGAGACCTGTATGCTCCGTGCAAGCCGAACGTCAACGAATTCTCCCGATACACCCTATACCTCTTCTCACATCGAAAATGAAGATTTCATAGAATCGAGTATGGAAACTCGAGTATCTCAAACCAAATAAATACAACCCAATAATGAGCAGAGACTAAACATCAATTTTGTAAACGATAGATTCCGATCAATAAATTAATTCAAAATGAATCTTTCAACGCCGCACATTCCAACATGATGTAAATTCACCTTACCTAACTTATAAATCAAAAGAATAACGATGAACAAACAAATTGTTATTAACAATACACAATTTTCTGAACAACATGAATAATCTCATCATCACTTGAATTCCCCTCTGATACTAACAATAAATAATTATAAACAATTTAAGTTAACAACAATTAGATTTCCAATAGATATTGCTCTACCAACATTACCTCTTCCTTTTATTAACTTTAACAATCATAAACAATAATCCAAAACTCTTAATTGTTGTCTTCAAGCTTTTGAACTCTATATAAATATTCCTAACTCCATGCCTAGATTCCATAACCAACTATATCCGTGCATATAAACAGATCTTCAATTCCATATTCTAACTACAGCTTTCTCCTATAGCTATTCGAAAGAAAACAAGATTTGAACCTAATTGATGAAATAATCAACTATGACCCAAAATGAACCAGCAATTTTTTATAAATCTATTCCTTCTATATCTCCCAATCCTTTTCTTCTAACAGAAACTGGTCTTGAAGGGTTGAAATATAATATACTATCACACTTTGGAGATAAGAAATTTCATATTTCTATAAACCAATATCAATGAATAAACGTAAATTACCAGCAAACATCTAATGGAACTCGACACTGTTCAATAGTTACCCTTGAATAATCAAATTTTCAATAAACTAGAACTTTGAATAATCAATATAGAGAATGACTACATTAGTGACTAAATCTTGACCGATTTTCACGATTCAACTTTCGTAAACAATCGAATTTTGCAACAGTCAGGAAATTTTGATTTGGTTTCAATGATTTGATTTTAACAACAAATAGTGTGAAAATAGAAAAAAGACAAGTAAAGAAAGTTGTCAAGTCGAGATGAATAGAGACAGTCCTTCAAGAACAAAGACAATACATCCTGTAAAGAGAAGGAGAAATAGGCTGTAAAGACACCCCCTCTCCATGCATGAACCGCTAACCGTAAGATTAAGGAAGAATAACACCCCCTACTATGCATGATTGTCACCAATCCTTCATCTGAACTAACCCACTGGACGAAATTCCAATTGCCCCTGACCTCCACCACTATGATTCCCCCCAGATTCCGTCAAACCGAGGTTTCCTGCATGAACAATTCATTTTAAAGATCACTCTCGCTCGCAACGTCGAATAATAACTTCAACTCATTATACGAACATCATTGCTGATATATATTCCAACTTATCTCCGCTAGTCACTCTAAACTGCCTTGTTACTATACGGGCAGTGGACCCTAGCAAAGCACCGACAGACAACATCTATTCACAATTATTTCACTAGGAAATAATTGTGAATTTCATAAAAAACACAACTACTCAAACACCCACGAAGATCTTATATAATATCTATGATCGACAGATTCGATATTATATAAAAGTAAGTTCAAATACAATCTCTAACAGTTCATTAATAATTCCTCTAGTCAAAAGTAAAGTCAATTTCCAATAGTTTTTCGAAAAATAAAACTAGAGTTTCGTTGAATAAAGACATGGTAGTACAGTGAATCTTAAAATTTTATAACAAATAATAAAACACAACATTTCTATTGTAATTTTCAGTGGAGCTGGGAATCAAACAGAAAATTCTCCATTTACAATCAAGAATCATTTCCAGTGAGAAAAGAATCCAAGAGAAAACTTGGAATTTGCGAGCCGGCACAGTCACATTGACTGTTAGGAAGCTCAAAACCTTTGAGAGAAATTTAAGGAGAGAAGAATTCGATTTGATCAAATTGAAAGAAGATTTAAAAAACCTAGGACTTTCTAGGACAAAAACTGAAATTCATGCAGTTTTTGTCCTAGAAATAACTAAAATCAATTCGAATTCATGAGCCTTTCCAATAGAGAAGCGATTATTTATTCACTGATTGATTCATTATAATTTAAATGAAATTAATTTTTTTTCACCAGGATTGTCCTCGATTAGATGACACCGCATAGCTGAATTTGTTTTGTTTCTTGTAATTCAGAACTGGGAATATAGACCTGCAGAAGTGGAAATATGTGGAAATGAAAATATTCAACGTTGATGATATCAAAGAATAGAATTATCTGCAAACAAACGTATTAAAACGAAAGATAGAAGTTCGTGAGAATGGAAATACAATTCAGCTTGAATGAAACAACTGGAGGTTCAAACTTTTAGAGAAAATACCACCTCTGATATTTTAGACTCAATTCTATCTCCAGCTGCATCAATCAGGTTGATCTTCAGGCATTCAAAAACAATATCCGTGATTATAATATCATTTATAACATATATAATACTCCGAAATATTCTTTCTCCCAAATACTCTATTTTCACACTGAGAAAAAAATTGTTTTTTGTCAAGCGCGCCGGGAATTTGACAGGTATGCGGTTGAGTCAACAGAATAACGTTTGACATAAATTTCCCGTCATTTGGTACAAATATACACTTTTGGTTGAGTCAACCCCGCAGCAATATTGTAACTGAATAAGATGCGCGTTCCAATCAATCGCTACGTCATTGATGGAAACACAACAAATTTTGAACGTACCATTCCCAGCAGTTGTTTCAATCACGTATTGAAGTAATCTAAATGCATGCAGGTGTAATTGGAATGAATCAACATTTGAGATAACAGACTCATCCAATTGTTTCCAGTGAATTGGTTAATCGAACGAATATTCAATAAGTTTGACTGAAAATTGGCGGACTTGAAACAACCTCGTCAATGTGATCGCTGTTAATGTGTCATAAAATCTATTTCAACCAAAAAAAATGGATACAGATACAGACAAGTGTTCGTTGAATACAGAATTGTTTTCTATTTGTTGAGAAAAAACACCTGAATTCATGTAGAATGATATTATATGATTCATTTCGATTTACAAATTCGATATGAATTTTTATCCATTTTATGAGACATCATGTCAATTGTATTTCCTGGATCGAGTGAATCATATTTAAAACGGCATTTCTGGGTGGGAGTTATCAATTAGTCTCTATAGCTGAGTGGGTAGAGCGCCAGTCTACAAGACTAGGAGTTACGAGTTCGATTCTCGTCAACGGTGAAGCGAAATTTTTATTCCAGAATTCCTTTATAAAACATTGTCCAGCGAAAACATTTGATCAAGTAATCCATGCCTCGTGGACGGAAGCAGCAAAACGACTCCCACCAACAAAACGGGCGGAGATGAAAGATGACGGATGGTGGTAGGGGAGCCAACAACCATTCTGACAACAGCACTGAAACGAATTTCAGAAAAATTGTGTGAATTCCATCGGAAAGCCCGGCTAAGGAATCATTTTTTTTTCTTTATTTGATCATTGTATCGAATTGCTCTACTGTATTCAGCGAATAACTTATGGAATTGATGAATTCAAGTACGGTAATGATGTCAAGGCATGTAACATCCAAACAAATGTTGAATATTGTCATTTAAAAGTGTTTTGATTCAATACAAATATGTTTTACGTCGTTTCAAAACAAATAATCAATTGAATCAAGTTCTTAAAAATTACAATCGGTTCCTCAAGATTTTGCTCAATTTCTCGCGGAATTGAGACAACTAATCTTCCAAACCCGCAAGGCAGTTTAATCAACTCCTAGATTGATTTCGCCGTATCCAAATGCGCGGTGGACTTGAGGCAACTGAAACTCGATTGAATCAAACCATCCTTCTTCTCAGTGCAATTAAACATTCTCCATCAGAGATCTGTATTCTCAAACATCTTAATTTTCAGAGAATTCTTTCCTACATATCACTGTTGATAAATATCCATTCTCACATATTTCCACTCTCACAAATCCTCATCATCAAATATATGTTGAAATGGGGAGTAAAATGGGCGGTTGAATAAGATTATTTTCATTTGTGACACATATCTAAGAATCATGATCTGTGAATATTAAAATATATGAAAATAAAGATATTTAATATTCATGATATTCGAGGATTGAATCATTTGAAAACAAAGGTAATGAAAGATAAAAATAGAAGTTTGTGAGAATAGAAATGTAATCCAACTTCAATAGAACATCTGGAGAGATAGAACTTTGGAAGAAGATATTCAGAATGAATTGTATCTCCAGTCATATCCGTCAGGTTGACCTGTAGTTATTTTACAACAATTTCTATAATCAGAATACTTTTGTATCTGCTCAATTTTCGTCGAGTTGATCTTAAACAGTCTGCGTAATCATCTGTCAATTGGTCAGTCAAGTGCATCCGATGCGAAAATTTGTGTTATGCCCACAGCGCTCCTGTCTTTTCTGCATTTTCTTTCAACGCTACCACCTCTAATATTTTGGGAACATTCTGTATAAACTTTTTCAGACTTTTGTCAGAGGTTCTCAGAGTTTTTCAGACAAATAGGAACGAAATTGCACTCTAATAAAATTCTGACAAAACTCTGAGAAATTTCTGACTATTAAAAATTTTCAAAATTATATGAATACATTCATATTCTAAATTCAAACATCATATGTGAAAAAGTGTTTGAAAATGAAAAAATTTTACTTCAATAATCAGAAAAATGTTAGAAATTTTTCGGAGCTTTGTAAGAGTTTTTTCAGAGTGCAATTTCGTTCCTATTTGTCTGGAAAAAAAATTGAAAACCTCTGAAGAACTCTGAAAGAAGTCTGAAAAAGACATTGTATGGTATTTACATATTTTGAATTAGAATTTTTTTCATAACTAACCTTCCAAAATGGTATACATTATTTTTTAGAAGCGGAAGTTCTTCAAACCGTTGAGTCTGCTTTTTTCAAATATCAAAGTACCTATTTCATTCATTCAGTTGTTCATTTAACGAGCATTAAAAACTGATACCATTATGCACGCAAAATGGATTCAAAACCGATATCATTATGCACGTAAATTGTATTCAAAACTGAATACGTTATGTGCTCAGAATGTATCCCTAATGGCGTTCAATATGAGTTCTTTTGTGTGGACTAGGTATTCTTTTCAACCTTCCATATGTTTTCATGTTTAGTCGCATAACGGGTGTACATGTTGATGTCTCATAGAATTAATTTGGATGATTCTGGGGATACAAAATAAATTCTCCCAAAAACTGAGGTGTTCTAAATGTTTTCTTCAAGAATTCTTTGTGAAGTGGTGGTGCTGTCTGGGAAGTAACATCTGCGTCCTTCTTGCTTTTTCTTCATCTACCAGTGATTTTATTAGAAGAATCTGATAGTAGTATACTCGACGCAAGGAACTGTTGTATGTCCTCTGCGCTCCTGTCTTTCCTTCATTTTCCTTCTGCGCTACCTGATGATATTGATCCTGCTGGTACATGATATACAGATGTATGATGTATCTGCATCTCGCCTGTTTTTCCTGCATCCACCTGTTATTCTACTCGAAGAATTTAGGGATTCATTATCAATTGAATCCACTTTGTAATCTGTGATGCAAATTGATAGTGGTGATAGCAAACTCACAGATCTATGGTATATTCGCTTCATTTTGTTTCTTTCTCATCCCCCTGAAACATTACGCAAAGAATCTGATACCAGTATTGGATAGATCTGTGATATATCCACTGCACTTTCGCCTTTCCTTTGTTCGACTATGCTGCCACTGAATGAGATTGATAGTGACGATAGCTAGCACACAAATTTGTAATACGTCTGCTTCATTTCCGCTTCGTCTCCAGGCACCTATGATTCTACTCCAAAGAACTGATGAGCCCAGCATGTTGTCAGAATCTGTGACATATCTACTGTGTTTTCGCCTTTGAAAAAATCGTTTCGAAATACTTGAATGTGACTAAAGGAACTGGAGACCAACTTCAACTTCTACCATTAGTCAAACTATTTACATCTCCTTGAGGTTTTGTTATGAACTTCACTTTCTAAAAACTTGTTATATTGCATTGGGGTTCTTTGATGAACTTCCCTTTCTGATTATGAATGATGATTCAGTTATTGATTCATTACATAATCTTTGATCATTTATTTCATGCCATTCATTATCATTAGAATCCATTTTGTAATCTGTAATTCATCCATTCAATACAAAATTTCCACAAGACCGATTATATGAAATTGATAGTGGTGGTGGACGACGTACAGGTCTATGGTATATTCGCTTCTTCTTCGTGTTTTCTCATACACCTGTGATACTATTCAAGCAATCCGATAACAACTCTTGGTCAAGAGAGTATCAGGCCAATGAGGAAAGACAAAAACGAAGCAAATATACCATGCGATCTGTACGTCGTCCACCACCACTATCCATTTCATTTAGGTAATCTCATAGGCAATTTTGTATCAAATGCATGAACTACAGATTATGAAGTGGATTCAATTGATAATGAATGGCATCAAATAGATCATCAAAGATTATGTAATGAATCAACAACTGAATCATCGCTTGTAATCAGAAAGTGGAATCCATCAGATATCAAATATAATCATCAGTCACATCAGTCAAGTTGACCTGTAGTTGTTCTGAAACAATTCCTATAACCAGAATATTGTATCTGCTCAATTTTCGTCGAGTTGATCCCAAACAGTCTCTCTAATCATTCGTCAATTGGTCAGTGGAGTGCACCCGGTGCAAAGATTTGTGGTATATCTATTGTGCTCCTATTTTTTTTGCATTTTCCCTCAACGCTACCTAATGATCATAGTAGGATTTAACGTACAGATGTATGGTACATCTACATCCTTTTTGCTTTTTCTTCATCCACCTATGATTCTGTTGGAAGAGTCTGATAGTCGTAGTATTACCGCAAGGACTTGTATATCCACTGCACTTCTGCCTTTTCTTCATTTTCCCATGACGCTACCTAATGACCTTCATCATGGTGGTACATAACATAAAGATGTATGGTACATATGCATCCTTCTTGCTCTTTCTTCATCTACCTGTGATTCTATTGAAAGAATCTGATGGCAGTGTCCCTAACGCAAGGACCTGCGGTATATCCACTGCACTCCTGTCTTTTCTTCATTTTCTCTGTACGCTACATGATGATATTGATTGTAGTGGTACGTAACATACAGATGTATAGTATACCTGCATTCTTTCTATCTTTCTTGATCTACCTGTAATTCTACTCGAAGAATCCAGGGAAATCATTTTGTACATTTTCATAATTTTGATTCAGGATGTCATATGTTATTAGTATGCATGAAGTGCTCGGTGACTAACCTTATTTTCGAATGTGTTTCATACTTGCTATAATTCATCGATGTTTTTTCATGGAATTTTCAATTACAAGCCATTATCCAATGATTGAATCCACATTAATCTTATCATACCCTTTGATAACCCATAATTCATCCATTCCGTGTTGTCATAAATACCCTGTAATTCATCCATCTCGTATTGTCATAAATACCCTGTAATTCATCCATCTCGTATTGTCTTATCATTTTTTTATGTATTGTGATTCTATTGTAACTGTCAACGCTATACATAATAACATTGAATATTATCTATATTTTTCACTTAAATGAACGTGAACGCTATTGGATGTTTGGAAGATACTGACATGAATGCTATCGGATGTTAGAAGGAAAAGAACGAGATAGATATATTGGCAGAAAAAAAATTCATCTACCAATCATTGCACAGGTTATAAAAGACTGACAAACCATTCGGATAAATACATACTAATGAACAAATGATCCACTATTGGACATTCGAAGAAAGAAAGACAGAACAAATGATCTACTATTGTGCGTTCGAAGAAAGAAAAAGACAGACAGAATAAATCTTTGTAGCATCGGAAATCGCCTCGAGGGTGACAGATCTTCGTGTTGAGGGGTAAAACCTATGTAGAACACAGTTTTGGAAGGTGATTTTTGGAATTTTTTCGTGAGAAAAATTTATATCTTATTGAAAAAATAATTTCATGGCTTCATTATACATGTTTTGAAGTGTATAAATTAATTTTGAGAATGTCCTGAAATACGAAATGGCGGCTGTACAGGGCAACGAGCATCAGACGATTTTTGAAAGAGGCTTCTACGGCCCACACGATTTTTCAGTCAATTTTTATCCAATAAATCTGAAATTTGGATACACGCTTCACAACATCATTTTCTAGGGAAGTACGTACGATTTTGTTGAATAATTGAAAACTTACATTTTCACGGCCACTTTTGTGCAATTGTTTTTTTAAGAAAAAATTTTTTTTCGCAAAACCGTACGCCAAGTTTTTAAAATTCAATATTTTCAAAAACCCGTACGTACTTCCCTTGCTTTCAGTTCAAATGTTGAGAAAATTTTTTATTTTTGTGTTTCATATCACTTGCGGCGACATAAAGTTGCGGGCCGTAGAAGCCTCTTTCAAAAATCGTTTGATGCTCGTTGCCCTGTACAGCCGCCATTTCGTATTTTGGGACATTTTAAAAATTAATTTACACACTCCAAAACATGTATAATAAAGCCATGAAATTATTTTTCCAATGAGATATAAATTTTTCTTGCAAAAAAATTCCAAAAATCACCTTCAAAAACTGTGTTCTACATAGGTGTTACACCTTAACAAGAAACCGATGAATCAGAAATTCTGGAAAAATATTTTGATCGGATAAAAAATTGAAACGTTTATATTTCGGTATCGGATGAACTGATCAAGTTCGTAGTGTGCTTAATCGAAAGTGTATAATCGTATTATATAATGAAAGTGTGGTTCTTTTTTTGTGACATACAATATGTGTCGAGTTATTGTGCATTGAAAATTTTTTCAGGAGGTTAAATCTCGGTTGAGGCGTATAGATACACGGTAGCGTACGACTTCTGTTTTTCTTCACTCATATAAAAAATACTTATACATTATCAATAACATCTTTTTTTCAGGGTTTTTTCATATACTTGGCGTCGAGACGCTACCGCGTCTCTTGATTGAGCCATATTGGATGCACCATTTTGAATTTCAAACAACTCAGCCCGAAATTTAAGTTCAGTGATGTTCAAAACAATATATCATGACAATTCATATCATGACTGCGACTGGCCATACCAAAAATGAGGCCAAAGTGTATACAAATTTCGTGAATACAATCTCAAAAGTAATATTGGGGAGTACCTAATGACATGTGGCGTTCACTTACACATGCTGGAATTACTTATCCATGTTTCTTACACATGTTTACGCGTATGTCGACGTGTTGGTTTTACACTGGAATAATACAATCTATACTTAGACAGCACAACGTGCCACTGGAACGTTTGTGAAAGGTTTATAGAACGTAGGAAAGATTTTCTGAACGTTCAGAAAACGTCCGGGAGACACATTGTGCTGTTAGGGTAGCTGTATCGTATATTATATAGAAGACTCCTTTGATCTTCGATGGAATTCAAAATGTAATCGGTTTACTCCACTCAGAGAAATTTTCAGTCATTTCAACTGATCAGGTTGATTGAAAAGCACGACAACCGCTTTTTGTAATTAATTAAACCATTTTTTTCAGTCACAATGACCAATTTTTCGGTTATTTCAACTAAAATGATACAGTCAACTTAATTTTGTTAATTCAAGGGGGTAAATACAATTAGACGGTCAGAAAAATCGATGCTTTTCCTCTAAAAAGTTAGTGAATTTCCCGTAGAATACGCTCCAAAAAGTTCCAAACCGAAATTCGAATTTCTTCTATATCTTTTCTTCGTTTTTCTAGAACCCCTTTTCCAGCACATAGCAAGTGTACGAGAGCGATCGACCCAAGTGAAAGTTTGATCTATTGTATCGTACTTTGGAATACCCCAGGCCGTTTTTGTATACCTGATGGTAGTATATGTATGTTTATGTGTATACATAATATAATATATATACATGTATTGGAGACATCATTGGCCTACAGAGGGAGCGTTCGCTACAACGTCGAATTAGAACGTAACGGTTATGTTAGTGTGGTTCTCGTATAGCAAGACACAGCCACGTGTATTTTCAGTGCAAAAATGTCGTATCCGAAAAGTGAAAGAAGTGCTCCGTCTCGTGCGAACCGTTCAAAGAAAAGGAAATTTCGCGGCAATCAACATCCTGATAAGAGAGATTCGAGCTCCGATTTGAATTCCTCAAGTTCAAGTGCTGCGTCAAGAAAACTTGCTACTGCCAACTATTCCGAAATATCGAGTAGCCCTTTACTTGCATACCGCATTATTGAATTCTTCACTGTTTTCAATTCTCCTCCTGACATATTATCTTGCCGTAGTTGCAAACAAAATGTGCGGTTCGAAGAAACACCAAATCAAGGCTTGGGCTGCAAGCTCGTAGTGATTTGTCGTTGTGGCAAACGGCTTATTAATTCAGGACCAGTTGTAAATACTGGCTTTGAAATAAACAGACGCATAGTATTGGTCATGCGATTGCTTGGTGTAGGAAGGTAGGGGGTCTTTTTGCCGAAAAAGTTTTTCGCCGAATAAACTTCATTCGGCAATCGCTAGTCATTTCTAGAGATGACTACGAAATCTCCTAGTGATTTCTAGAGGTGACTATCGATTGTCAAATTACAATGCATTCGGCGGAAAACGTTTTCAGCAAAAAGACCCCCTACCGTGTAGGAAGAAATGGAATTAATTTGTTTGTTAATTTTATGGACATTTGTGAAGGTATTTCTCAATCATCCTACGATCGCATCGTCGATTCTCTTCATACGGCTACCTCAACTATTTTTGATTATTGCTGCAAGAGAGCCATAGAAGAAGAGAAGTTGGAAAACGAGAAACGTGAACCGTCTCTTGTACATTTGAAAGTGTCCGGTGATGGAAGCTGGAGAAAAAGAGGCTTCCAATCTCTGTTTGGAGTAACTACATTGATTGGTTATTACAGTGGCAAAATAGTAGACTCAAGAGTTAAATGCAGTTCTTGTCATCAATGTACTCCTAAAAAAAATGGATTAAATATCGAAGATTTTCTCACTTGGTATGAGGAACACGGAGAAACTTGCGAAAAAAATCACGAGGGTTCGGCAGGCAAAATGGAAGTGGACTCGATACTCGAAATGTTTCAGCGACCCGAGGAAAAGTATGGAGTAAAATGCAGCAATTACATATGAGACGGTGATTCTAAAACATTCAAGGCCAAAAGAGTGCAAAAGAGGATGGGAAGCCGCCTTAGGAATGTGAAAAAACAGCACGGTATTGGTGGTAAAGATAAACAAAAGAAATTTGTTAAACTTACCGATGCACTTATCAAAAAGTTAAGTTTATACTATGGCCTTGCCATCCGGCGTAATATCGATAGTGTAGAAGGCATGAGAAGAGATATCTTAGCAACATATTATCACATGTGCTCAACCAATGAAAACCCTAATCACACGTATTGCCCTGACGGAGCGAATAGCTGGTGTAAGTGGAAGAAGGCAGAGGCTACTGGACCAGATGTAAGTCAAATTGAGCATCCCCCAGCTTTGCATCCAGATGTACAAAAGCACTTACTGCCAATTTACGAGGATTTATCGACAGACGACTTGCTACACCGTTGCCTCGGCGGTCATACGCAAAATGCGAACGAAAGTTTTAACGGCACGGTATGGCGCTTAGCACCTAAAACTTTTCATTCTGGTATAAAAATCGTCGAGATTTCAGCTTATATTCCTACTGGAGTGTTCAATGAAGGTTTATCAACAATATTAAAAACAATGAATGCCATGGACATCATCGTTGGCCGGCAGAGCCTTGATTACACGCAGTTAAAGGACTCGGGAAGAATGAAGAGACAAGACATTCGGACTGATCAAACCAGCAAAGAAGCCCGTAAGGCTCGCAGAGAGCTTCAGAATATCAACAATGACGTATACGAAAAGGTTGAAGGTCTATTATATGTCCCTAGAATCGCTGACTAAATCGTAAGTACCGTTTTTCGGTCGTCAAAACTTTGAACGCGTTTTCCTCAAAACAACATTTTTGGAATTTGCGGCCACGATTACTCAAAAACTACTGGTCCGATTCAGCTGAAATTTTCAGGGTTTCCTCTTCATACCATAGGCTTGTCTGTAAACCTCAATGTTTCGGAATTTCATATTGCAAAATTGAGTTATTAATGCAAAACTGGCAGAAAAAACAGTGAAAATCATCAATTTTTCACAAAAAACTTCTACCAATTGTAAAATTTTTTTTTGTTTTTCAATTTTCGAGGTTTACCGATAAACTACACGTATACTCAAGCCAAATTTTTTTCCTGGGCTGTTACAGATCAATAGCACGACTCCCAGAGTGACCGCAGTTTTTTTGGAGGGTCAAGTTCGCGCCAGCGTACAGCCGCCATTTTGTTTTTAAAAATTGAATAACAAATATTTTTACATAGCGCTTCTTTTTTCCAACAATTGTACATAATGCTATAATCATTGTATTAAACTTTCTTCATGGAAGAAAATGTTTTGTAAAGCGTAATTTTTGCCCGTCTAATTGTATTTACCCCCTTAACTGATGCGGGTTTCTCTCAGTGTCTTACCAAGTCAGTGCTGCCATCTTGGAATACCATAATATGAGTTCGTATTGTTCTCATACATCAAAATGATTTGTCTATAACTTCAAACAAATTATCTCATCCCTACAAAAAATGATTACTCGCGTTCCAATGGGCCGCTGATGGTCCGGCAATGCCGTTGAAGAGCCGTCACTGGCCTTTCGAAACACCAGCAGTCGTATTCGCTGGGATATCATCGAGTCAAGGAATACTTGAAAAATCCAAGAATAAAGAGGTTCTGATGAATTTTGATTTTCAGATGCCATTTTGAATCCAAAAAACGATGGAAATCAAAATTGTCAGACCATAGTCTTCAAGCTGAAATATCGGGAATAGGTTTCTGATACTCCAGGAGAGGCCAAAATAGTGGCACCATAGTGCAAAATCCAATTAAGAAAAACCGCCGTTGAAGAATTGCGTTTTTTCAAAAATATTTGCATACAAAAAAGGTGGAATGTTATATTTCGGGGATTTTATGTACACCATTCAGGAGAGCGACCCAGAACACAAACAGGTATAGACTCCCCGATCTTAGTCCACCATTTTTTTCCAAATAGTACGAGATTGGAATCAAGGCAAGATTTTGGCACAATCAGTCGTTGAAGGGTTAATATAACTTTACGAAAAAATCTTGAGATATCTCCAAGATATCTTCTTGTTAATTGGGTCATAACTTCCTATGTGGAAGGAAATGTCCAAAACCGTATACAATTGTATACGATTTGTATACAATTTGTGCACAATCGTATACATTTTTGGACATTTTTCCCACATGGGTTCGAAATTCTTGATAAGAAATGTTTGAATTAATTTCAATTATATTTTCCCTTCCACAAAAAATTAGCAAAAAAAGTATAAGAGAGTGCCCTGATGTTCCGTATTAGATAACTAATCACTTCAATCATCACGTCAACTATGCCTTCATGTCTTTGCCATCTGTGTCCGCGTGAAAATCCTCTTTCTCACCTAGGAAGCCTTGAGAGCTATGTAACGAGTCTTTAGCGTCAGAGTCTTGTCGATTGTCTGGCACACACGTACCCAGACAGCACGCAGTCCTTGAAGATATCTGAAAAAATACTCAATTAAGAGATCTTCAAGCACGTTCTTGGAGAGTTCTTGAAGATATCTTTCAGAAGTGTTGGAGAGACATCGTGTAAAAGATTCCTGAGAGGTCTTGATTCAAGACATCTCCAAGACGACCGTGCAAGATATCTTGGGGATGTTCTTTGGGAGCGTTTGAAAGATATCTCCTTGAAAGACTTCAACAAGATATGTTTGGGAGAATAGATTGTCAGCAGGTTTAGACTACGAATACCTGATCATATGCATTGACATGAATAATAGGGTGGGCCGAAAAAACACATTTTTTAGGTACGGTCTCGCCTGAAATGCCGAAGTTTGTGGTTTCATATCCATATGACGAGGAAAAAAGGTTGAGTTCCTGGGACTACATCTCCAGTTTGCGGAATCGCTTCAAAGATTTGATTTATCAGCGACTGAACATATTTCATTGATTCATAAAAAATTTCATAATACATTCTATGTGACCTTAACTGGCAAAAACTTACATAAAGAACATGTTGGAATATCTATACGAATGTGTCTTCAGAGTAGTAGGCATTCCAAAACACAGGAAACTGGGTTCTGCAGTTGCCAGCTTATCACAGTTCTCAGCAATCACCATAAGGTAGCTGCAAGTCAAGCGCCTTCCAAACCTATTCTAACCTCTCTGCCTCGCAGTTGTCATCTTGGTCAGTCTTGAATTGAGATTTGTACTCAAATTTTGGCATTATTTGCCTGTCTAATAGTCTCGCCCGGATGAATCTATCGCGAGATTTTTCGCCGTACAGATGGGAAGCTGCAGCTGTTACCTCTGTGACACAACTCTCAACTGCCTGACTGTGGCAAGGTGAGGAGAATAAGTCATTCAATTGCTCCAAAGAGGTGCAGTCATGCTCCTTGATTTGATTGAAATCTGCATCTGTGAGCTTCATTGTGATCGATGGCTCAGTAACGTCACATTCCTTCCAATTAATAAGATCAATACAATTCTGTGCATTAAAATTCAGTTTTGGCAGGATGAACTTTCGAACAGTCTTCCTTTTCGATCTTTTTTCCTTGCCTGAAGTACGACTTCAGCAGCCTTGCTGCGCATTTCTGGCCATTCATAGTTCAGCATGGACACAAGAAGATTTTCTGAATGACCCCAATATGCGTTGTTCCGAACGTTTTTGAATAGATGCTGTTTTATATTATCTGGTGAGTACCTAATTTCATCTATTGTCATCCACTGGTTCTTTTGAGCGTCAACAATTGTGTGGTTCTTCTTTATCTGGGACCACATGGGAACATAAATGCGTATCACAAATTCTGTGAGTATTTTCAAGGTTGGACAAGGGCTTTCCGTTGCCATGTATTCACGAATACGACAGGTAGTGGTTAGCCATCGTGCATGGTTAATGGGTCCAGGAGCCATCGCTTCCAAATCTTCAGAACATTCTCCTGTAGTGAGCATACTTCCTCCAAATAATTTTGGTCAGTGCTGAGTTCCTGCGCATCTGAATCGAGGAAGTGTGACTCTATTGGTTCAAATTTCACGACGGGGCGTGTTTCACAGTTCGAAAGGCGCTTTCCTATTCCACCTGAGAATCCATTTGGTCCTGTTGTCTTCCCATCCAGATGCTCCACCAAATGGCGCAAAGTGAGTTCATTGGAATGCAATTGACAAATAATCCATTGAACGGGGTGATGTAAGTACTCCTCTAAACGACGAATAACGCTCCTATGTTAGCCAGTGTTTCTTGCTTCATCATCCGGAGTGATACGGATAAGGGTTGATGAGAGAATTTCATGATTACATAACAAGCTCCACATGGACCGCGAAATTCCTTCGGCGTCGCCTGTTTCTGGTGTTATATAGCCAAGGTATTTGGAACCTGAGTCGCGTATAAGAGTTATGTGCTCCTCGCGATGGATTCGTTGATGCATTTTTCCATCCTTCCCGTTTATTTGAGCCTTTGTAGCGTCCTTTCGGCCGTCGAAGTACAGAGCTTCAATCGTTATATTGTGAGAACGCTGTCCTTGTTGAATTCCACATCGTGTTTCACAGCGTTCTCTCCTAATTTCATTTTTATCAATAACCATGGCAATTTTTTGATGCGCTGGAAGAGCCTCATCCACGTCAGCCAGAATAGATGATGCCAACTGGGCTGCAACTCGATCAGGTACACCACTTCTTTCACAAGCTCTTGAGAACGTCTTCAACTCAATTCTTGTTTGATTTGTAGGTTAAGATTTGTCTTTTGTGGTTGGCGGGCGATAATCTTCATCATTATCAGATTCATTGGACGGCTCTTCAACCTGATCAGATGTTGACGGTGAATCTCGGCTACATTCTAGTTGTTGCTCTTTGCGTTTCTCTAGCGACGCTTCATCCTTCAATGCCCTTTCAGCTCTTCTCTTCTCAATTCGGGTGACATTAACATCCAATCCTCCTACCTCCTGATCTAAAAATCCCCGGAATTCTCTGTTCAAACATCCGCGCTTGAGATATTGTCGGAATCTTTTGTTTTCCATGTTATTTCATCTGTTATTCAGTGCTCAAATGTCTGTTTGCGCCTCATTCGTCAGAAGTTGGTGCGTGTTGCCTTTGTTGTGTTCTGCGAATTTCGCAAGGTCACATTTGGTTGAGCAAAGAGTTTGCCCAAAATTTTGTATTTTCAACAAAATTTCATGTGCGGAAGCGTTGAAGATGTTAACAGAAACCTACGGGGACTCGAAGATGTCGTAAACACAAGCGTACGAGTGGTACAAAGAGTTCAGAGCAGGTCGTATTTTGGTTGATGATTTGCCTCGTTCCGGTCGTCCATCCACCAGTATCACTGACGAAAATATTGATGAAATTCAAGAAATCGTCCTCGCAAATCGTCGTGTGAGCATAAGGGAGATAGCATCCGATCTTGGTGTCTCGTTCGGACCGGTGCAGAACGTTATGCACAATATTTTGGCCATGAGACGAGTTGAAGCACGGCTTGTGCCGAGAATGTTGAATTTGTTGCAGAAACAGCATCACATTGATGTTGCTAACGAAATGCTTTCATTGGGCCAAAATGTTATTGAAGGTATCATTACCGGTGACGAAACATGGGTCTATGAATATGACATCGAAACCAACCAACAATCATCGGAATCGCGCTTTTCAGATGACTCAAAACCCAAAAAACCGCGACAGAGTCGATCTAAAATCAAGGTTTTGTTGACTGTTTCCTTTGATTGTCGTGGTGTGGTCCACTCCGAATTTCTCCCACCAGGTCAGACAGTGAATGAGGAATATTACGTGAGCGTATCGAAGCGTTTGAGGTGAAACATTCGTCGCAAGAGTCTAGAATTGTGGAGAGATGACTCGTGGTTTCTTCATCACGATAACGCACCGGCACACACATCTCACCTTGTACGCGATTATTTGACTAAAAACAATGTTCATTCCGTTCCTCAAGCTCCGTATTCACCTAATACGGCTCCTTGTGATTTTTTCCTATTCCCACGACTCCAGTTACCACTTCGCGGAAAGCGTTTTGAGACGATTGAGGCAATAAAGTACAATTCGCAGGAGGAACTGAAAGCGATTCCGAAATCGGTCTGTGCAAAATGTTTTGAAGATTGGAGGAAGCGTTGGAATATGTGTATTGCTCGCAATGGAGATCACTTCGAAGGAAATGAAGTGAAAATCGATGAATAATTGAACCGTTTCCGTTTCATTAGAAAATTCCGGGTACTTTTTGATCAGAAGGTATGTACAGGTTTCTGCAAGACCGCTGATCGCTCAGAAATTCGCGTTCTATACGAAGTATTTTATTCTTACACGCACAAAGAGAGGAGTCCACACACTTACATGTCGAAATATCGAAGAGCTTATTCGACTCTTCCAGATAATTTTTGATACGCCCCTCAAATGTGGGAGATGGTTTCTTTTCATTGGAATTGTAAGTTTCATTTAGTTCTTGGTCTCCTGGTGTTCCTTCAGCACTAAGGCTTTGATTCTCTGAGTTGAAACTGTGGTTATTGAAGCTGTTCCCCAAATAATTTCTAATTTTCTCGCAACAATATCTCCAATTTCACTAGAAAAAAGATTCACTAGAAGAAGAAACATTAAAGTTCGCATGAACTGGGAATAAATTAAATCTTGAAACGAGTCCGTATTCTCTCTTTAACGATGAGTTTGTCTTGTACGTATTGTACAGTCTACTCGTTATGAGAGAGAATAATTATTTGGCACGTTCCGAGATATATCGGAAAGTTCATCTCTTTCCATCTAACCACATACTCTGAGTAAGGGGTTGTGGTTATTAGAGACATGGATCCACTCGTGTGTTTAAATTTGCTGTATCAGCAACACACGCATCGATTATTTCATCGATCGATGTAAATATGTTTCTTCGCTTCAAGTAAGGCATTGTCAGTCGTATTATTCAGAATTATCGACCGAAGTGACTGCATATCGTGTATTCAATAATTATTTTGTATCAGAACCGTAATTGATTCCAACATTTTACTATGGAGTATTGGAAATGTTCAATGCAAGTCGACTCAAGACATTCTTTCGGAAGATAGCTGATTGCCATGGGGAAATACTATGATTTGAAAATGCTCTGCTTCTCGCTTCCTTTTCTACTTTTCATGTATTTCGAGCGAGGAGAATGGTGGGAAGGAGAGCCTGAAAGAAAAGGGGAATTGTCGAGGAATCACTGACGGATGATGGGCCCGATGCAAGGAAATTCTGATTCTCATCTCCATCGGGGCACTACACTCCACCCGATCAACGCACCTCACTGGTGTACGCACAACGCCGCACGCAGCAACAACACGTGCTCCAATTTGAAAATTGGAGCACGATAATTTGATAATACTCAGCGCGTTGAACTCACCGAATCATGTGGGTAACTTCCGAATTCAGAGTAATTCTGGACCTTTTACGGTACACCTCGTGAGTGAGATTGTAAAGGTCAATCATCTAGTGAAGGTTTTTGAGTGTTCGTTTGTACTCCAGGAGGACCTCTGGTCGTTTGACATTCTCCCTGGAGCCAAACACTAACATTTCACGATATAAATTCTTGTAAAAATATCGTGGGTCATGTCGTCGTAACCTTTTGACCTTTTACTCCATCAACGTCCAGGAGCGCCGTTCTCGCTCACTGGACAGCAGGAAAGTAACTGGAATCACGAGACTTAGTAATTCCATTGGAAGAGATCCACCACTGATTTGCCGGTGGATCTACGAACTCCCAAGCTGACTCCACTGTAGTGTGCCCTGAAATACCCTTTGATGCTCTGAATTCCTTTTATTTTTTTGTCAGTTGCCAACTGCATCCAAACTCGCTTGCAATCTTATGCACGGACCATGATTGTGGAGTAATCGTTAGAATATTCGATTTTTGTGGATCTTCCAACGATGAGCTCGCAACATGTTATTTTGACTCGTTGAGCATTTCTTCGAATTCGATTCCCCTCCTCGACCGAACCATCGCAGACTCAGCTGGAAGCAGTGGCGCATCATCAAGACGAAAAGACTCATTTTCCATATTAATAGCACTTTCGTCCGATAGATTTTTGCATAACTCCGTTTCCATACTATCAGAACTCTTATTATCACGATGCCTGCAATCCCAACAAATCTTTGCATTTGGAGAAATGAAAGCAATCTTTCGTTTGAGATTGTTAGAAAGAAGTCTTGAAGCTTTTCCCTTGTGACCTGAATCATTAAAAGGGTTACAACATCTATCGCCGTGCCTCTTCATTGTTCCAAACATACTGGAGATCAAATCGACAACAACGAATGAAAACTGAAGAAGCGCAATACAAAATGGAATATAATAATAGCGTTGTATGAACCTTTTGGAGAGAATCAATTCTGAAACGAAATATTTCAATAAAAGTTCTGAAAACAACTGTCCGAAGAGTGAACCCAGTAGAGGGGTTCCAGAGCACTGAATTCTGGAAAGAACTGTTCGTTAGTATCAGCTTGGAGAACAGTTGTACGAGAATAGCTCCGTGAAATGTTAGGAAGATTCCAATTCCGTTGCTGTGACAAACTCACTGAGGGGTTGAATTTTATATGAAAATTAATTTTCCGTTATTTCCATCAATGATATACTGCCGTCTTAGCGCATTGGTCGTGACTGATTTTTTTTGGCAAGAATGAGTTATGAGTGTCAGATGATGTAACATCAATAAGTGAACATTTTCGTGGTATATTCGATTTATTCGATTCACTTCTTGATAATAAAATCACTCCATAAAAGTAGTCGTATCTTTGATTGAGTGATGAATTACCACAAAAATCAGCCGTATGTATTAATTACTTGTGAATTATGAAAATATCTTTGTATACGTGGAATACATTCGTTTTGCTTCAGTAATACAGAAAAACTATCCAGGATGATCAGGAATTTCTTGATCATTTGTACAAGAACAATCCTCCATCAGTGCAACATTGCATTGTTTGATTAAGTATTTCTATGATCAAATAAGATAAAGGTACAGAATACTATGTCAATAATTGATGATACATGTGGTATTCACTGATTGATTATGGGAGACCTATTGTTCTCTTCAAGTGTTATATTGGGACGAACGTCAATTTTTGAAGTTGAAAATTGAATAAAACCGTACAAACAGTGGAATATTCCGATTATTTCAACCTGACATTGCATAATGTGTGTTTTCATTTCATTGCAGTTGAAGATTGAATTTTTTTCTGCTCAAAATTCAGTACAATCAATTGAGGTTAATGAAAATTCTGAGATATTTGGATGATTGATATGAATGTTATGAAGCATATATTGTTTATAACGTTCTGTTTCTCATGTTTCACTTGATAAAATGATTGGAAAAACGGATTTCATTGACAATTAGGTTGATAAATTGTGTTGGAATCATTGATTCCCGAGATACGATAAATTACTTCAGTATTGAACCATGAAAATAACAATTCTAAAAGCCGTAATAATGTAGAAAACTGTTATTATCCCATGTAATTTGCTAACGTTTGATATTTTTATCACAAAAATAAGTAATTCAATCAATTTTGTGTATAATTCAATCAAAAGTTGAGAAGTTTTCGGCTTGATACATAATTTCCAGGGATTGAGGAACTTGAGGAGTAACAAATGTGAATATCTAAAAAAGGTCAGGAGTCAAGTTACGACCTCTGCGCTGAGCACGGCAGCATACATCTCTGTTTGACCGTTGTCAACCAAAAGACTCGATGGAGTCACCTTATAAGAAGACAACTGATGTCATCATAAAACTATTTTCCCAGAACTGAATGCTCTGGGACCTCTCCACCAGATTCACTTTTTGAACAGTTTTCTTGCATGCCATTCTATCACCTGATGCCATTTCATCATCTGAGAAATATCTCAATTGGAGTCAGAAACATTTGAAAATGATCACAATTTCATTTCAGAGCCGAACAGGGCAGGAGAAGATGAATCAGTCGCTTAAAAGGAGATTCGACCAGGCTCCGCCGGTCCCAGAAAGACTCAAAAGTCATAGTTCCACAGTACCCAAAACAAAAGAACTATTCAGTCAAAGGTTATTGAGTGCTAAAACTGATGAAAATCTGATTTATACGAAATAGAACGGGAATCATAGGTCTCATCTCTTCCTCAGAATTTCCCCATAATTTGGATTCTTTCTCAAATACAAAAAAAAAAGAGAGGGAGAGGTGTTCTCGAATAGAATCGAAAATCGCATGCTTTCATTCGACATTTTCATGGCCGTTTCCGTGATCAGCAACCCCAAAACCCTCTTTGAGAAGATTATTGAGCGATTTTGAAAATCCAAGTCCACCATATTGAAACCGCCATTCCGGATCCAACATTTTCATAGCCGGATTCGTAATCAGCGACCCCAAAAACTCATATGAAATGATTATTGAGCGATTTCAGCGATTTTGAAAATCCAAGTCTACCATGTTGAAACCGCCATTCCAGATCCAACATTTTCATCACCAGATTCGTAATCAGCGACCCCAAAAACCCTTATGAAATAATTATTGAGCGATTTTGAAAATCCAGGTACGTCATATTGAATCCGTCATTTCGAATTCGACGTTTTCATGACCAGATTCGTAATCAGCGACCCCAAAAACCATGAGAAGGTAAGTTTCGAGCTGTTTTAAATAATTCGAAGAGTGAATATTACCTGAAGACAACAATTTTTCCGTCACTTGATCTCTTTCCGCCACCATATTGAATCTACTATTGCGCAATCCGGATTGGGCCACACGGCATTCGAAAGTGGAGGTATCATGCTTCCATTAGCACCCCCGCAAAATTTTGTCAGACCAACTCAATTCTGGAGAGCATAGGGTCTCCCGTCCACAAAGAATGCCCCCTATATAATAAAAGATATATTTTTCAACTTGGAATCTTGATTGAATATCTTGATACATCAGGTGCGTGTGTATGTGCGTCGTGCGTGTGTGGTTGTCGGTGCCCCTAGACATATATGTAATGTATGTACACACCGACAATTTCCATCTTTTACATATATTGGAATATTCCACCTAGATAAAATGAATAATCCACTAATGTGTATGACGATTTTTGAGGAAAATTTTGTGCCCTCACGAATGAGCCCAACCCGATTACTCTGCACCATATGAGAAAAAAATTAATGCACGTTTCGGTGAAACCTGGTTTTCAACGGCTCACGTCACTTTGAGTGGAGACAAATGCCACTTGTAGGTATCACAGGCGATTCGGGTGTGCATATTCGGATTCCTGGAGAAGTTTCCGATCAGAATGATGAGTTTTAAGATATGAACACGAATAATGAGCGAATGCCATGCAACGATAGAGAGTCGCAACGACCTGTTGTTCCAGGCGATTCGTACGTTAAAGGCGGCATTCAAGGGACGATGAAACCGAAACTAGATCGAATCCGGAAAAAAAGGAAAATACGTGTCAGTTCCATTTGTCCCTAGATGCCCAGAAATAAATTTCATAAAAATCTGAGATGTTGGGTTTCATTCTCCCAATCTGTCGACTGATTTGACGTCAACTGACCTGACTTCATGTCACCTCAACCGTGGAAACCTACATGGAAACGCTCAAATGAGGAGTCCTACCTTACCTGCAATATTTCCCCGATACTGCACCATCCGACTATCACTTGTTCCGTTTGAGGGCACATGGTCTGACTGATCAGTAGTTCCGCTAATATGGAGACATTAAAGCATGGCTTGATCCGTGGATAGCCGCAAAAGACGAACACTTTTATCGGGACGGTGTTCGAGCTCTACTCGGAAGATAGGTAAAAGTTGTAGCTAGCGATAGTCAATACCTTGAATGATCCATTTGTGACCATTTCACCACAATAAAGTTCCATTTTCGAAAAAAAAACAGCGAGAACTCAGTTGCGCACCTGATATAATATATCTATTCTCCCACTTAATTACCACAACGGAATCTGTGAAAATAATGTAACTACCTCGTCAATATCATTCTTCTCCCATATTTTCAATTCTTAGTGGATTTTTGATGTTTCAAATCACAGTGGACAATCAACTATCTCAAATATCCACAATATTATTGAGAATAATGTGACTGAGAATAGTTAGTTATTATTCTCAATATGTTTCGAAACAATATAGAAAATAATATTGATATCTATATGACGCGAGCAACGGTTCCAACATTCCATTGGTGGTTTCATTGTTTTGATTACTCGAATGTTATTGGGTGACTGAAGAACTCGGCTTATTGGACAAACTCAACCCAACGGGTATCTAACCCGACCTGATCTGATATGAATCCGATGTACTCGGGTACCCACACACCCCTAATAAGTATTATTTCCCATTATTCAATCATATTCATTTGTGGAACAATTCAGACTAATGGAACACTGAATTGTCACATACTGGAATATAATTTAGGTATACACGTTGAAAACGTGATGTGGTTTCACGATCAATTCATCAGATTTTGAATGATATAGAATCGTTTCAGTTGTATTCATGAATACCATGTTTCCAATTGAATAAGGTTCAGATAGTTCACTCACCTGTAAGGCATATCAGTGAGATTCGATTGGCTGTGAGAATGTGGGACTCTAGGAGTGGCATTCATATCATGGACTCCGCATATAGCAAGTTCGTGAGCGGATCCTGACAAACTCCTGTCACTTCCTCTTCGTCTACCACCGCTTCCGCTCACACTGCTGATGTTTGTGAGCTGCTGTTGTAACGAACTCGGCGTGGGATGAGGAGTGATTTTCTTCTTAGTTTGACCACCGAAACCGAAAAATCTGTGAACATGATATACCGAATGGATTAGAAGAGTTAATGATAGATCATAAGTTATTCAAAGTCCAACACCATCAAGAGTTGATGCAGTTGGAAAAAGGGTTCGGATTTTAAAATAACTGAGACCTTGGATTTGGTTATATTCATTCCAACAAATCAATAACGAAGGATTTGGATGGTGGACTGTGATCATCCACAGCCCTGGAGTATTCATAAAGAGCTCTTCACGGATTCATCGTACGATTCTTCAAAAATTCTGGTTCACAGGAAAAGACAGCCCGAACAAGATAATCACTGATAAAATCAGTCGTCTGCACGTACACGGAAAGACCGGGTCTATTAATATTCAGAAACAATTTATCAACGGTTAGAAAAATGACTGTCAATTTAAGGAAAAAGGGGATCGCTAAAGAATATTCGTAGTCAAAGTATTACCAGTTGATAGTTTCATTGGTATTTTTCACAGTGAAATTATCAATTGTTAATATATCGGCTACGAATTTTCAGTAGATTCACTACAAATATTTTCCAGCGATCGTCATTTTCCCTAAATTGACAGTCATTTCTTCAAATATTAGTAGACCCGGTCTTTCCATGTAGAACTTAAGTATAGATGGAAAGAGTGCCTTAGATACTTGTCTCGTGTGAGAATACGGGAGAGTAGTCTACGTTGAAACACTTTTCATTTGTTCTTGTACATAAAACATACTTCTGGAATTACGTTCGGACACTGATCAAGAACGGACGTATTATACACTACGTGACAGAATAGAATATATACAAACATAGAGTATTCGATAATGTTTGTAAAAATAAAACTCGTCAATTGTAATGTTGTACTCGTTATATTTCCTTCCGCATTTGATGGCTATACAGCTATGGTATCATTGCCGTCACTGACTCGAAATGCCAGTTCGACCGCGTCACTGGGCATAGCGAAGATGACCGAAAACTGACGATTGCATGTTAACGTATAAAGCTCATGAATTTAATGAGAAAATCATAATAAATCGTGAAATGCGATTACACCACCCACCTTGAGGAACAATGGTTCCCTAAATTTGACATAAGCGGAAATATGAACTAAATTCTCGTAACACACTATAAGCAACTCATCTTGGATCATACAAAGTTTCCAACACAAAAGAAAACACTAAATATTATGATATGAAACCTTCTCAGTAAAAGGTATACACGGAAAAAATAAGTGATCCAAATTTTCGTTGACTGGTATGTCATTTTTGGACGAAGCACAAATTTGAGAAACATTCGTACACTGGATTTTAATAAATCGTTGGCTTTGTTCATTGTTTCACCAATGGAATTCACTCTTCATTTTGATCGTCGAAATAATGGGAAGAGTCCATGAATTATTAAAATCCAGTGTATGAATTCTTTTTGAACTTGTGCTTCGTCCCAGAGTGACATACCAGTCAACGAAAATTTGGATCACTAATTTTTTCCGTGTACAATTTGATACGATGTTACATAGCCCTTCGATAATACTTAAACATCATTTGGACGATATCAATGTGAAATTCACGTACTTGAAAGTAGAATGAAAACACTTTGTTACTCAAATGCCCCATGGTAATATCGCTGGTTTGGTCAAAGGGCGAATAGCGGTTTGTATAACAGCAGATCGTATTTCTCCATCAGCACTCGTGTGCACTGAAACTATTCGCCTCGAAGGCCATTGTAACGGACTTGAACCTGATGCTTGAATTTATACCATTCGACCAATTTTTGATTGTTGATCTTCATCAACTTGCCTCCAGTCAAAGAACTCGTGACGCACTGTTTGAATTGGTCAGAGATATGTACGAAAATGGAGAAGTACTGAAAGATTTCCAGAAGAATAAAATTGTCGCCATTCCGAAAAAATAAGGAGCAGACAAATGCGAGAACTACAGAACGATTATTTTCACTTCACATGCCTCTAAAATACTGACAAAAATCATGTACAGAAGAATAGATAATAAAATAGGGAGTAGATTAGCAGGAGGTCAGTTCGGTTTTAAGAACAATAGGGGAACGCGAGAAGTACTTTTAGCACTTAGAGCAGTAATTGAGAGAAGACTAGAGTTCAAAAGTCGACAGGGTATGATTTGTGCACGGAAGAATCATACACGTATTATTTGTGCACGAAAAATAAAACTCAAAAGTATTTACACTAATAGTTTTTGTCTGACACATAATATTTCATGCAATGATTATTTGTGCACGTTCAATTGATTGACATAGAAATTGTACACGAAATATTTTACAAGCTTTAAAAATGTAATCAACAAAAATTGTACACATATTGTTCATACACGATCAGAAAATGGAATTAATTAGTGTATAATTATTGTACTTCTAATCTAATTCATAGTAATTATTCAATAAAACGAAAAAAATTTCTCATATGAATTTCATTAGGTGTACAATCATTATACACTACTTAATTACATTTTTTGTCCGTGCATGAAGACATGTGTATGATTTTTGTGAATCACTTTTTTTTCGAGCATGGAAAATATTTAGTATACAATCTTCTTATCAAATAATTTTACGTGCACCAAAGCTTATGTGTTGAATATAAGGTATTAAAAAAAAATTATTAGTGTAAATACTTTTGGCTTTTATTTTCCGTGTACAATTGAGGGCCTGGATGCAATAACCGGCTGCGCGCTCGAACTGGGGTAAAAGTATTATCCAAGCCGTACGGAAAGTAAAAAAAATTAAAAGTTGAAATTTCAAAAATCTAAAAATGCTGGATGATAGGGCTTGAAGAATGAATGTGAGAACCTGTTCACGATTTTTTTCTATGAACGATAGGTTTAGAGGAGAAAAATAAGAATCACTCATTTTCCATACTAAAAATCAATATTTTTGAACATTAAACTCGTTGTCACTAGGCCATTTTTCGACGTATCGAGATAAACTTTACGAATTCTGATTCGAAAGACTCCCCCAAAAACAATAGCGTTGGAAAAATTTGTAAAAGTTAATAACAAATGATTAATTTTTTAATCCGAAGTAAAAATCTTATTTTTTATGCTTTGCATTGAAAAAGTGTCGGGGGAAGTTTGAGCTACGAAAAACTTCCAGCGACAAACTTGTTCGCTGGTGTATGGACAAACTTTTTGGAAAGTTTCAGATCGATTTGATTATTAGTTCGCAAGGTACAGCGATTTATTCATTAGCGCGCAACGCAAATTTGTCCATTGGGCGTCATGTACCAGTTGTATACAGTGATGCCAGCATTTCGTCGAACGAGTCGATTTTCCCTCTCCATCACATCTGTCTGTATAGAAATTCCACACACACAATCAAACCTCCGACAAAAGAAATTTGATTATATACAGCGTGATGGAGGGGGAAAACCGACTCGGTCGACCAAATGCTGGCATCACTGGTTGTATAGCGAAGTTCGTAGGAAGGATTGAAATCACGCTATTCCTCATTGTAGGTTTATGTTTTTTGGGTCGGAGGACCCAAATTTCGTACTATTTACGCAGAATTCTTCATCCATTTTTGATTTATAAACAATTCAATTGTTTATAACGTTTTTATGGGCAAACTGTTGACGGTTTGGAGGGAAATCGTTTTGACGAAAAGAGTTTCTCACCTTGTGACAAATAAGTTTCATACAGAACATGTTTTCCACGTACGCGGAGAAAAATTTAATTGAAAAGATTACCATTTCAATCGCAAACTAGAATCATTCGGAAACATCAAACAATAACGTGTAAAATAGATCATAATCATTGCTGGTGAAAATCAAAATTAATTTCGACACGTAATTAATGTCGAACTTACACGTTATTGTTTGATGTTTACGAATGATTCTAGTTCGCGATTGGAATGGTAATCTTTCCAGTAAAATCAAATTCAAGAATTAAAGCGTCTTCTTCTGACTTCAGAGATTTTTCCAATATCGTATAATTCTGAACATCTATTTCATGTTCTTCTTGTTCTATGCTTCTATTATTTGTTTGTTTGTATTGATAGCATTGATTACATACATCTGTTTTTGGCTGCGAAAAAGTATAATTGAGATTGTGGTTGAAAAATCTAGTGTACGTTGAGAGACTAATTAATAATGCGGAGTTTTCACTGTTCTCATAGTAATAATCAACAAATAAATCATATAATATTTTTATAGACAACTCTGGATTATCAAAATATAATAATGAAGATGATGTATAATGAGATTCTGATGTCGGTAACAATTTGCAATGCGCCATAATCATATGCTTTACTCCATCAGTCATCTTTGTTGCATGATTATTATGTTTACCGCGCGTATCATCATGATTTTCTCCAGAGATAATTTCCTCTTGTACAGTTCCTAGTCTGGATTCACTAATACGAAGAAGATCGATTAAAAATTGGCGACAAACAGATATTTCACCTGCAATATCTCGGAAAACGTATTCCCAGCGATTGTCGTTCTTTTGTCCAGTTACCAAAAGTGATTCTGACACTGGTTCCTTGATCATCGCTGACTCCAATTTAAAGTTTTGCGCTTGATAGAGTTTCAAATTCCAAAATTTTTCATGCGGAGATTTCCATGAAGCATTTTTTGGAGCAGCATAATTGTACTATTTGGAATTTTTTAGCTTGCACTGTTTTACCTGATGCAGATACATATTCTTTACCCTACACAAATTGATTAATTCTTATTAATATAAAGCTACTAACAAAATATTAAAGCATTAACTTCCGATTTTTATGATGAAATGGAGATTTCCAAGTAACATGACATACCTGGTTTCGAGATGCCTTGTTTACATTTCTTTTCCAATTATTTTCATTTCTTTGCCTTTTTCGTGATGCGATTTTTGTTGCATCGCTCTTATCCATGATGTTATTTCAGAATTTCAATACTTTATCACACTGCTGTGCTATCTTACAACGAAAAAACGTCTCTGCTGACAACGAATGAATAGTTTCGGTTATGCTACTTCTTCCATGAAACAAAAGAGAATCGCTATTCCCTCCTTCATATACATTTCGATAACGCTATTCATTTGTTGTCAGCAGAGACGTTTTTTCGTTAAAAGACGCTTTAATTCTTGAATTTGATTTCGGTCAAAATCATCCTCTCCCAAAAATTCCAGTGAATGAACAATTTTACCAACGTTCACTTTGGTTACATGTTTTCAATGTACACATATACAATGATGAAGGAGAGAGAAGCTATATGTATACGTTTTTAGAAGGAGAATTCAAGAAAGGTGGCAACACCGTTTGTAATTTTTTGTTGCACGCAATTGAAACAGAATTGGCCTTGAACTGTTATAATAAAATTTATATGTTTTCGGATAATTGCCCTGGTCAAAATAAAAATTACATTTTTCTTGCATTCATGTCAATTTTATCTCAAAGATTTGAAATAGAAATTCAACATTCATATCCAGTACGAGGTCATTCATTCAGCCCATGCGATAGAAATTTTGGATTATATGGGAATAAAAAGAAAGTTGAAGAGTCAATTGAAACTGTCGATGGATATCTGGGATTAATTAAAACTTCAAGGTATCCACAATTCATAACGATTCCAGGAATTCCTGAAATGGAAGATTTCGAATTCACAATCCAAAATGCAGGGAAAATAAAACCAAAAGATTTTTCAATAAGTGAGACTGTGAGAATCATATATTATCCAAATGGTCAGATACAGTCTTATAAAAAATACGATAATACATGCAGCATTCATAAACTCGATGTATCTTTAAAATACGAAGATTTCAGTGAATCTCAAAAACCAGAACGTTCAAGAATTTTTAAAGAAAAATATACAGATTCGAAGACATTAATGCGCTATTTAAGTCCTAGAGGTCGAGAGTTTTTTGATGACTTTTTTGCGAATCAAATCATTAAACCAAAGTCACATAATAAAACGAATACATTGAAAATAGGAAGTTACCTTTAATGTATGTAATTCATTTAAGAATATTTGATCACCCCTGTTTATAAAGTCTATTTTGTAAATTTTATTGGATAAAATTTTATTGAAAATGTAAAAATGCATATATCGAAGAGATATTGACGTTGATAAAATATGTTATTCAAATAAACAAAATAATAATTTATGGAATGAATGAGCCTGATGTTGAAGAACTGGTTTGTACAAAATTTCTTTATGAGAAAATAAGAAGGAATTCCGCTCTGAAGCCAATGTCTTTCTTGTAAACGGAGAGAAATCTTACTGGAAAGATTACCATTCCAATCGCGAACTAGAATCATTCGTAAACATCAAACAATAACGTGTAAGTTCGACATTAATTACGTGTCGAAATTAATTTTGATTTTCACCAGCAATGATTATGATCTATTTTACACGTTATTGTTTGATGTTTCCGAATGATTCTAGTTTGCGATTGAAATGGTAATCTTTTCAATTAAATTTTTCTCCGCGTACGTGGAAAACATGTTCTGTATGAAACTTATTTGTCACAAGGTGAGAAACTCTTTTCGTCAAAACGATTTCCCTCCAAACCGTCAACAGTTTGCCCATAAAAACGTTATAAACAATTGAATTGTTTATAAATCAAAAATGGATGAAGAATTCTGCGTAAATAGTACGAAATTTGGGTCCTCCGACCCAAAAAACATAAACCTACAATGAGAAATAGCGTGATTTCAATCCTTCCTACGAACTTCGCTATACAACCAGTGATGCCAGCATTTGGTCGACCGAGTCGGTTTTCCCCCTCCATCACGCTGTATATAATCAAATTTCTTTTGTCGGAGGTTTGATTGTGTGTGTGGAATTTCTATACAGACAGATGTGATGGAGAGGGAAAATCGACTCGTTCGACGAAATGCTGGCATCACTGTATACAACTGGTACATGACGCCCAATGGACAAATTTGCGTTGCGCGCTAATGAATAAATCGCTGTACCTTGCGAACTAATAATCAAATCGATCTGAAACTTTCCAAAAAGTTTGTCCATACACCAGCGAACAAGTTTGTCGCTGGAAGTTTTTCGTAGCTCAAACTTCCCCCGACACTTTTTCAATGCAAAGCATAAAAAATAAGATTTTTACTTCGGATTAAAAAATTAATCATTTGTTATTAACTTTTACAAATTTTTCCAACGCTATTGTTTTTGGGGGAGTCTTTCGAATCAGAATTCGTAAAGTTTATCTCGATACGTCGAAAAATGGCCTAGTGACAACGAGTTTAATGTTCAAAAATATTGATTTTTAGTATGGAAAATGAGTGATTCTTATTTTTCTCCTCTAAACCTATCGTTCATAGAAAAAAATCGTGAACAGGTTCTCACATTCATTCTTCAAGCCCTATCATCCAGCATTTTTAGATTTTTGAAATTTCAACTTTTAATTTTTTTTACTTTCCGTACGGCTTGGATAATACTTTTACCCCAGTTCGAGCGCGCAGCCGGTTATTGCATCCAGGCCCTCAATTAATACGTGTATGATTCTTACGTGCATAAATCATACCCTGTCAAAAAGTATGTGTATATAGGGTTCATAGATATACAAAATGCATTCGATAATGCTGATTGGAAGAAAATATTCAAGATTTTGAAGAAGGTAGGGATTAATTTTGAAGATAGGAGAATAATATATGAATTATATGAGAATCAAATCGCACTAATTGAAATGGAGGGTTCAAAAGAAGGAGCACAAATTGAAAGAGGGGTGAGACATGGATGCTCACTATCGCCATTGATTTCCAATTTGTATATAGAAGAAGCGATGAACGAAGTGAAGGATTTCAAAGATAGGAGAATTACGAGGGTGGATTGATAAGTTTCCGGCCTGACCAAGAAAAACAACGTTTTTAGGAATTTTTTTTTTTTTATTTCTCAACATAATCTCCTCCAAAGCTGATACATTTCTCATATAGGTGTTCTAGTCTAGTAATGCCATCTCTATAGACTGATTCGTCAAGCTCCTCAAAATACCCATTTACAGCTTCGATTACTTCTTCATTGTCCGCAAATCTCTTACCACCAAGCCATTTTTTGAGGTTAGGAAACAGATAATAGTCACTCGGGGCTAGGTCTGGAGAGTAGGGAGGGTGCGGCATTAATTCAAACTTCAGATCGTTGATTTTAGCCATCGCAACGATTGACGTGTGCGCTGGTGCGTTATCGTGATGAAACAAGATTTTTTTCTTCGCCAGATGAGGTCGTTTGATTTTCACTTTGTGGCTCAAACGTTGCAATAAGTCTGCGTAGTATTGACCAGTGATAGTTTTACCCTTTTCAAGGTAATCAATGTATATAATACCTCTTGCATCCCAAAAAACAGTAGCCATAACCTTGTTCGCCGAAAAAATTGTTTTTGCCTTCTTTGGAGTTGGTTCCCCTGGTCCAATCCACTGTTTAGACTGTTCTTTGGTTTCGGGAGTGTAGTGGTGGACCCGAATTTCGTCAACGGTTACGAATCGACGCAAAAACTCGCTTGGATTACGCTTATACAACGCCAAATTGGCGGTAGAAATGTTCTTTCGAATCAATTTTTGGTCGACTGTTAGCAAACGCGGCACCCATCTTGCACAGAGCTTTTCCATTTACAAATGTTGGTGCAAAATATTTTGTACACGTTCATATGACATCTTACAGGTCTCAGCTATCTCACGAACTTTTAATCTGCGATCTTTCAGCACCATTTGATGGATTTTTTCGATCATATCTGGAGTTGTGACCTCAATGGGGCATCCTGAGCGAGGCTCATCAGAGGTGCTCACACGACCCTTTTCAAACTCGGAAACCCACGGCTTAACGGTTGAATATGATGGGGAGGATGTCCCCAATGTTGAGTCCATCTCTTCTTTAATTTCCTTCGGCGTTAACCCCTTCAAATGAAAGTATTTGATGACAGCACGATTTTCCAGCTTTTCCATTTTTACGAAAAACACAGAGGCGTCTTGGTCAGCGTGCTCTCAAAACTAAACTAACATGGCGATCGGACTGAAACTAAAGCTACAAGCTATCTAAGGATGGTACTATACAGTGGGTGGCCAAATTATTAGGCCACAATTGAGATTATTGAGATTACTCCAAAGTTGAATATCTCAGTGAAAAATTATCGTAAGGAAACAAATGAATACGCAATTTCAAGGGCAAAGTCTACTCTTTGAGCATCATTTGACCTCTTTGGTCTATCATGTTTGCCCGACAACCTACATCGCATTAAGTATGAGCATTTTCCTCGATATTTCCTCAGTTTTTCAAACAGAAGGAGCTCGCAGGAAGATTAAAACATGGAAACACGAAAATAAACATTTTGTAGAGAATTTCCTCAGCTCCAAAACGCTTTTTTTATTCTCCTGGTAGAGTCAGTCCCAGCGGAGTTATGTCATGTTTTATGACTTGTAATTTTGAGACGGTTAAGGGAACAAAAAATTTCCTTGGAGGAAAAAGTTTTGTTTTAAGATGTATTATACGCAGAAAATACTTTTGAAAGCAATCAAAAACCTCTCGAAGTATTTTTTTTCGTATAATACATAGCAAAACTAAACTTTTTCCTCCAAGGAAATTTTTTGTTCCCTTAACCGTCTCAAAATTACAAGTCATAAAACATGACATAACTCCGCTGAAAATGACTCTACCAGGAAAATAATAAAAGCGTTTTGGAGCTGAGGAAATTCTCTACAAAATGTTTATTTTCGTGTTTCCATGTTTTAGTCTTCCTGCGAGCTCCTTCTGTTTGAAAAACTGAGGAAATATCGAGCAAAATGCTCATACTTAATGCGATGTAGGTTGTCGGGCAAACATGATAGGCCGAAGAGGTCAAATGATGCTCAAAGAGTAGACTTCGCCCTTGAAATTGCGTATTCATTTGTTTCCTTACGATAATTTTTCACTGAGATATTCAACTTTGGAGTAATCTCAATAATCTCAATTGTGGCCTAATAATTTGGCCACCCACTGTAGAACGCCACCTCAAGGTAGGCCTAGTGGCGCCATCTCTCGGTCAGGCCGGAAACTTATCAATCCACCCTCGTATATATGAATTATATGAGAATCAAATCGCACTCATAGAAATGGAGGGTCAAAAAGGAGGAGCACAAATTAACAGAGGGGTGAGACATGGATGCTCACTATCGCCATTGATTTCCAATTTGTATCAAGAGACGCAGTAGCGTCTCGACACCGAGTACATGAAAAAAACAGCATATATATATATACAGGGCGTCCCATTTGAAACAGGACAGCTGAATAACTCTTCAGGGAATGGAGGGGGAAAAAAATTGTTCAGATAAAAGTTGTAGGGTTCGAAAGGGGCCATAAGATGGTGACCTTGAATTTGACCTTGAGGTCAATTTTGAGCATAATTGATGGTCAAAGTATGTTTTTTCAAATAGAAAACCCTACGTTCGACCTCAGAAATGGAAAGAGCGGAAAATTTTACGTCCGAATATGTTAACATATCAGGTCATTTAGAGGTCATTCGAAGGTCAAAAAACCATTTCCTATGGATTTTCACGGAAAAGCCTCAAACGAGTTGTTTCTCTGACCAAAGTTATCAAAGTTGAAGTGAAACCCCACGTTTCGACCTTGAATTCGACCTTGAGAACGATAATGAATGCCAAATTTGAAACAATCATTAAAAAATTATTTATTTTTCCAATTCGTCGTTTTATAATTACAGAGGGCACAAATCCGTTGACGGGTAAGACATACTTATTGCAGGAGATGTTCGAATTGACCGCCATTTACTTCAATACATAACTCCAGCTGGCGTCGAAAGTTTCCAAGAACAGACTGAAAAACTTCTGCACGAATATTCGCAATTGCGGATCTGATGCGTTGTTATAGATCCACAGGTGTTGTTGGTCGGTTGGTATAAACGACATTTTTTACGTAACCCCACAAATAAAAATCTAGAGGGGTCAGATCAGGAGATCTTGCCGGCCACAGTACAAATCCACCTCGACCAATCCAACGATTGGGGAAAAGGATATTTAGATAATCCCTCACACATCGAGCGAAGTGTGGTGGTGCACCGTCTTGCTGATACCACATCCTCTGCCTAGTTGCTAATGTCACATCTTCCATGAGAACTGGTAATTCATTCTGTAAGAACTGTAGATAAATGGGACCGTGGACAGTTCCATCAAAAAAATACGGCCCAATAACTTGATTGTCTAGAATTCCACACCAAACATTTATACTCCACCGATGCTGATGATCAACTTGTTGAGTCCAGTGCGGGTTTTGCGCTGACCAATAGTGGCTATTGTGACGATTTAACAAGCCAGTACTTTGAAACGTTGATTCATCACTGAAAAGAACATATCGAAAGAAATCGAGCGCTTCGTTCAACCTCTGTAAAGCCCAATGGCAAAAGTTAACCCGATTCTGCATATCTTGTTGAGATAATTCTTGGGTCAGTGTGATATGGTACGGATGATATTGAGCAGCTTGTAGAATTCTGTGTGCCGTACTGCGTGGAATACCCAAATCGCGTTCAATATCACGTAAACTAACATGAGGATTCATGTGTATTATTGCTAAAACAGCAACGCATCGAGGGTCGTTGAAGTTGAAACCTTGATTGTTTCGGCGTTGACCAATCCTTCCTTGTCAACAATTTCTTTCAACTTGGCGAACGACTTCTGGAGAAGGATGATGCTGCCGATCTCCAAACCGCTCTCTGTACAATCGTGACGCTCTTTGATACACTCCGCGACACTCACCCAAGATCATTAAAATATCAACACATTCGTTAGGTGAATGAACCATTTTGAACCCGCACTTACACCGTAAACGATGAAAACTTCTTAATGATCATTTTCGTACTGATATGAAGAATAAACTCTGAAGGTTAGTTCTGTTTACTTTCAATTCGAGGTCGGAACGTGGGGTTTCACTTTAACTTTAATAACTTTGGTCAGAGAAACAACTCGTTTGAGGCTTCTGCGTGAAAATCCATAGAAAATGGTTTTTTGACCTTCGAATGACCTCTAAATGACCTGATATGTCAACATATTCGGACGTAAAATTTTCCGCTCTTTCCATTTCTGAGGTCGAACGTAGGGTTTTCTGTTTGAAAAAACATACTTTGACCATCAATTATGCTCAAAATTGACCACAAGGTCAAATTCAAGGTCACCATCTTATGGCCCCCTTCGAACCCTACAACTTTTATCTGAACAATTTTTTTCCCCCTCCATTCCCTGAAGAGTTATTCAGCTGTCCTGTTTCAAATGGGACGCCCTGTATATATATATAAAGCGCTACCGTGTATCTTTACTTGGAGATTGTGATTTTACCGACTGAGAAAAATTTCAATGAACAATAACTCACCACACATTGTATTTCACGGAGAAATAACGACACTTTCACTATATAATTTGCATGTACGCTTCCGATTGAGCACACTACGAACTTGATCCGTACATGTGACACTGGGATATAAACGTTTCATCAAATTTTCACGCGATTGATATTATCATATTTTTCTTCGCCATCATCATCAACTTCTTCTTATCTCACGATAGATTCTCGTTATCCAAGAGCGTGTTCGAATATCTGCTACTATCTCCATATTCTCTAGATCCCTAGATGATTATATCCAATGGTATGGTATGGATGCATTCTGTCATTCTTTCTTCTCAACATCCATCCAATAGAGTTCATTTCAGTGTTATGTATAAAAGTATACATAATAATATAGAATTTATGTGTGATAGGTTATATGTATATATAAATTGATAGCTTATATGTTTATGAATGAATGATTATGAATAAATGATGAATATCGAAGGAATTGAACATGAATGGATTCCAGGTTTTTACGGTATAATTCTTCGTATCGAGTATTGCATAATATTGCATAATAGGAGAAACTCAAACAAATAATCAGTCAATCCTGTGTTATAGGTTATGCGAAATAAATGATGTATACCAAAGGAATTGATTGAAAATGGATGAATTGCAGGTTTCAACGGTTTCAGTTATTCATGTGATACAATGAAAGCTAAATAACTTTTCACATATTTTAACATGGATATATGAAATTCATAAAAAATATAAGAAATAAACAAATGGACAAAATGATTAATGATCAGGTGCACAATGATGATTTGTACGGGAAAATTATTATGAATCAATCAGTGAATGATTCCTCGATTGGTTCTTGGAAGTAAAATCACGAACAAAGAAGACATACAATGAATCTGTACTCTGTATGTCAGCTACAAACCACTGATAATTCCATTAAGTGGGTTCGTGAGCACATGAAGAAAAGACAGGAGCGCAGTGGATATATCACAACTTCTTTCGTAGGGTCCAGTGCTATAAGATTTCACAGATTGATGAGAAAAAGCTGGAGCGAGGCAGAAGTACCAAAGAATTAGACATTAGTTCCCCTCGCTACCAATTATATTGGGTACCCTTGTGGGTAAATGTGAAGGAAGCAAGGGTACAGTGGATATACTACAAAACTTTGCAATATATCTACTTCACAAATGCACTGGTGAATAATTACAAGCAGATTATTCATAATTCACTCGATGGAAATCAAACATATACAATAATATTCTGATTATATAAATTGATTCAGATTTAGAATAACTAGAACTCAACTGGACTGGAGTGGCTGAAGATACAATTCATTTTAGAATCTTAATCCCAGATGTGTTACCTCTTCAGTTATATTCTATCCAAGCAGGAACGTATTTCCTTTCTTGAATTCCCTATTTTCATTTTCATCATCGGATGAATTTCTTCTCAAATATCATCAATATGGTTCTGAAAGAAATTTCTAATTGAAAAGAATTAGAAAGAATTGAAATCTGAACAATTAGATTTGAGTTTGGAGGGCACAAATTAATTCCAAAGGAATGTTATTCTTATCTATTTCCCCTTATTCCACAATGGAATCTCATTCTAAATCTATGGTTTGAATTCAATTTTGCTAAGGTATTCTTGTCGTATGCGGTCTACCGGAGACTGGTGGTCTACCGGAGTAGACCGCGTACTGCCCCACATAGGGTTGCAGTATGCGGTCTACTGCGGTAGACTGCAAGGTGCTTACTATATGCTTCTTGTATGGGGTCTACCCTAAATAGAGTGCATACGACAACGGTGACGGTTGCAGTATGGGGTCTACCCGGGCAGACCGCAAGGTGCTTCCGTAACGACTGTTGTATGGGGTCTCCCGTGAGAAAGCGGCAAAGCATAGGAAAAGAAGCAGGCAAGTAGTACAGAAAGGAAACTGCAGGAACTGAAATGAAAACTACTGGACACATTTCATCGGCTACTGCACACGTATTCCAAACACGACTGCTATAATTCACAATCGAACTGATATCTGACTCTCACTTCATTCAAAAGAGACTAACAGTTTGTGATGAAAATTCTTCACACGCACACGTACGCACATACACGTAGTTGTCGAAAATTCATTGAATACACGCGCGTAAGTTTCCTACATATTGACTGTTTCATTCATAACGTCGTGGGATTCCAGGTACTTCTTGTACCAAGACTTTAATGTACAATGTGCTTCCATTCAGGTCGTGGATAACGTTATTCTTTCTCTTTTTCTCTTTCATTTATTTCCATTTCTGTGGACTATTCTTTTTTCTTTTCACTATTCCTCTCATTCTCCTGCTCCACTCAAATTTCAGCAAGGTTCGGTGCCTCCACATAAGTACCAGACTGATATTTCTCTGCATTTTTACCTGCACTCGAACTGCTTTTCATTACGCATGCTGCAGTTTATCGAGATGGTTTCCCACCCACCGGGGTAGACCGCATAATACAATCCTTACCCTTATCATATGCACTCTGCTCAGGGTAGACCCCATACAAGAAGCATATAGTGAGCAGCTTGCGGTCTACCGAGGTACGACAATCCAAGGACCTACGTAGACCGCATACGACAAGAATACCTATCATCAATATGGTTCTAAAAGAAATTTCTAATTGAAAAGAATTAGAAAGAATTGAAATCTAAACAATTAGATTTGAATTTGGAGGGCACAAATTAATTCCAAAGAAATGTTATCCTTATCTATTTCCCCTCATTCCACAATGGAATCTCATTCTAAATCTATGGTTTAAATTCAATTTTGCTAAGGTCAAACACAGAATATGATTCAAAAGTTGAAAATAAATGTCGTGAATAGTTTTGATTCAACATTTTTTTCTTATTCCACTGCAAGAATGATTCCAATGCAAGAATTCAACACAGGATAACAACTGAATATTACACTAAGGATTGAAATCTGAATTTAATAGTTATAAAATGGATGGAATTGAAAAATTACAATGAAACAATCAGTGAAGGATGGCTTGATTGATTCTTGAAAGTAAAATCACGATCAAAGAAGACATACAATGAATCTGTACTCTGTATGTCAGCTACAAACCACTGATAATTCCATTAAGTGGGTTCGTGAGCACATGAAGAAAAGACAGGAGCGCAGTGGATATATCACAACTTCTTTCGTAGGGTCCAGTGCTATAAGATTTCACAGATTGATGAGAAAAAGCTGGAGCGAGGCAGAAGTACCAAAGAATTAGACATTAGTTCCCCTCGCTACCAATTATATTGGGTACCCTTGTAGGTAAATGTGAAGGAAGCAAGGGTACAGTGGATATACTACAAAACTTTGCAATATATCTACTTCACAAATGCACTGGTGAATAATTACAAGCAGATTATTCATAATTCACTCGATGGAAATCAAACATATACAATAATATTCTGATTATATAAATTGATTTAGATTTAGAATAACTAGAACTCAACTGGACTGGAGTGGCTGAAGATACAATTCATTCTAGAATCTTGATCCCAGAAGTGTTACCTCTTCAGTTATATTCTATCCAAGCAGGAACGTATTTTCTGTCTTGAATTCCCTATTTTCATTTTCATCATCAGACAGAATTCATCTGTTACTATACAGGGTGATTCAGAATTCCCGCACTCTTTGTTGGGAGTAGATTCCTGATGAAATTCTAAAACGATTTGTCCTCTTGCACAATGCTCTCCGACGCATAATTTCCGAGATATAATTAATTAAAGTTGACTAATTATGAGGTGGATCCATCGGTCATTCAGGAGCGTCATAACAGAACAAGAGAGGAAGGTGCTTGCAGAGGGCGCTCATACGATCAGCTGATCGGTATAATCGATACGATTTACCAACATACAAATTGGTAAATTTTCTATGTAGAACGATTGAATTCGTCGACACTGTGGAAAAATTGATTATTGTCATGAATTCTTATCACGATATGCTGTAGGTGAAAGTTGTAATTTCAGTAATGATTTTTATTACGCAGACAAATGTAAAATAGTGTTATTTCGTAGGGATAGGGATTCAAGTGGGAGAAAAAAGTATAACTACTCGTTTTCAATCAGAATTTTCATGTAAAGAAGAAAACATGAGAATTTTCATTCATCCGACACCTAATTTGAACGGTTTGATTAGTAAGTTTAACACAAGAGATTGGATTCCGAATCCTGTATTCTGATTGGTCGAGAATCAATGTATGTTGGATCAATCCTCGGCCGTTTCAAATGATTCTTCTGAAGAATGTGTTTTCGACTTATCCTAACCACAACATTGAACAATGATGAATTTATTCGAATTCACCCTTTTTACATCATTCGATGATTATAAAGGGTTCATCGAACGTTAATAACTTACTTCAACTTGCAGAATCCATCAATTTCGACGAAAATACAAGGTGTGACATCGTATACGACCCAATCATTGCACTTGATTGACATTGTAATCACATACGGTTTGTTTAGCTCAAATCAACCATTCGTGATACGAATCAATCAATCAGGTGACAGCTCGAAACAGTTTCATTTAAAGGACATATGACTTTAAAGGGCAAATGGGAAAAGAATTGTCTTTGAAGATTAACCAAATCCGTCCATTTTAGGACGAATACATTTTCTAAACGTAGAAACGCGCTCGAACTTGCACACAATTTGAATTAGATTTTGATTTAAACATGAATGATCTTGAGTGATCTCAAGTAAGTTATTAACGTTCGATAAACCCTTTATAATCATCGAATGATGTACAAAGGGTGAATTCGAATAAATTCATCATTGTTCAATGTTGTGGTTGGGATAAGTCGAAAACACATTCTTCAGAAGAATCATTTGAAACGGCCGAGGATTGATCTACTTACATTGATTCTCGACCAATCAGAATACAGGATTCGGAATCCAATCTCTTGTGTTAAACTTACTAATGAAACCGTTCAAATTGGGTATCGGATGAATGAAAATTCTCATGTTTTCTTCTTTACATGAAAATTCTGATTGGAAACGAGTACTTATACTTCTTTCTCCCACTTGAATCCCTATCCCTAAGAAATAACACTATCTTACATTTGTCTGCGTCAGAAAAATCATGACTAAAATCTCAACTTCCACCTACAGCATATCGTGATAAGAATTCATGACAATAATCAATTTTTCCACAGTGTCGACGAATTCAATCGTTCTACATAGAAAATTTACCAATTTGTATGTTGGTAAATCGTATCGATTATACCGATCAGCTGATCGTATGAGCGCCCTCTGCAAGCACCTTCCTCTCTTGTTCTGTTATGACGCTCCTGAATGACCGATGGATCCACCTCATAATTAGTCAACTTTAATCAATTATGTCTCGGAAATTATGCGTCGGAGAGCATTGTGCAAAAGGACAAATCGTTTTAGAATTTCATCAGGAATCTACTCCCAAAAAAGAGTGCAGGAATTTTGAATCACCCTGTATGTATATAATATGCTTTTGCTGCCAGACATATGAAATAAATATTCTTACAATATTTGGAATATTTATTGAATATGAATTCTCTATGGAAAATTGGTCATTTTAATATATATACAATATATAAAACACACGGGCTGGATATCAACACATATCTTATAAAGATTTGATATTTTGAAAACTATATTTATATTATATGAATAGAATGTACGAGGTGTGTTCAAAAAGTAAGGTGACTTTTCAAATTTCGCGGGCAACGTACTTTCGATTATCGATTTTTTTTGTTTTGTTATGTTGGCACACTCTTCCCGAACATCTGTACCAAGTTTCAAGTGTATAGCATTTTTTGTTCGGTTGTGAGAGGCGTAAAGGTTATAAGTGTTTTGCGTGCTCGGCGATTTCTTGCTATCGAAAAATATGGATCAAAGGATTTGCATCAAATTTTGTGTAAAAAATAAAATGAAGTGCTCCGGAACACTTGAAATGTTGACAGTAGCATACGGTGAAACTGTTCTGAGTAAAAAAAATGTTGACCAGTGGTACAAACTCTTCCAAGATGGCCGGGAAGATGCCAATGACGAGCCTCGCTCTGGACGCCCAAGCACGTCAACAACTGATGAGAACCTTCAAGCAGTGAAGAAAATTGTTTTGGAAAATCGTCGAATCACTATCAGAGAAGTTGCTGAGGATGTTGGTTTATCGCTTGGCTCGTGCCATGAAATTTTTTCTAACGTTTTGGGCACGAGACGTGTGTCAGCGAAGTTTGTTCCGAAATTGCTAAATTTTGACCAAAAGAACCGTCGCATGAGCATCGCTCAAGAACTGTTGAATGACGTCAACGACGACCCAGATTCACTCAAAAGGGTCATAACTGGTGACGAATCATGGGTATATGGTTATGATGTCGAAACCGAAGTCCAATCGTCCCAATGGAAGACCCCAGATGAGCCAAGAATGAAAAAAGCACGCCAAGTTCGATCAAATGTCAAAGTTTTGCTCACTGTTTTCTTCGATTACCATGGCGTGGTGCATCAGGAGTTCTTACCATATGGTCGTACGGTCAATAAACAGTATTGTCTTAAAGTTATGCGCCGTTTGCGACAAGCAATACGAAGGAAACGTCCAGAATTGTGGAAAAATAATTCATGGCTTTTGCATCACGATAATGCCCCTGCTCACTCATCTTTGCTTGTGAGAGATTTTTTGGCCAAAAACAACACCACAATCATGCCTCAGCCACCATATTCACCGGATTTGGCCCCATGCGACTTCTTCTTGTTCCCAAAACTAAAGAGACCTATGAAAGGACGGAGATTTGCAACGATTGAAGAGATGAAGACTGCATCGCTGGAAGAGCTCAAGGCTATACCGAAAAGTGCTTATGAGAAGTGCTTTGAGGATTGGAAAAACCGTTGGCATAAGTGTATTGTATCTGAGGTGGATTACTTTGAAGGGGACAACATAAATATTGATAAATAAATAAATATTTTTTCTTAAAAATACAAAGTCACCTTACTTTTTGAACACACCTCGTATTTGTGCTGTGTGGGTTGTTGAGACTCTGGCGCTATCTGCGATAGAGTGAGAATATAAATATAATCCAGCTTGGAAAATAACAAGAGTAATCAAACTTTTGAAGAGATCATTTTCGAATCGATCGCATTTCCAGTCCTTTCAGTCAGACAAAGCTGCCCTGATGAAACTGACCGTTACAAACGGACAGAACCTCTATCGGAATCTAACGGAGTCAATATGTGTTTTCAAAAAACACATCGCTTCCGTTAAGTTCAGCTAGAGGTTCTGTTTGTTGCTAACGGCAATTTTGATCAGGATGTAGCTACGCTATGTGCATCATCGTTTTGAGTATAATCTCATTCATAACGTATATATTCATATAATATTCCGAAATATCCTCACTCTCAAATACTGCATTTTCCATTAGATATCCGTATTTTGAATTCTGTTCAATTTCAGATAATTCTTCTGTTGAATATCAACGATGATGAATATCTATTTTCACATCCCACACAGCGCCATAGTCTCAGAAGAATTTTTATTGAATTCATTTTGTTCTTCATGAATTTTTTGAAAATGGTTTTGAGGCTGTATTACCATGTGGGATATTCCTACTCTCACAGATCCTCATTCTTGAACATATATTGACAGGATGGGAAGGATATGTTGTTGAATGAGGTTGTTTTCCATTCTCAATGAATATTTACAGATAAAGATCTGTGAGAGTCCAAATACGTGAAAATGAAGTCATTCGACTTAGATCCCAACCAGCACAAATGATCCATTTGAATTGATGAAGACTCCCTGAAAACCTCTTGAATACTTGCCGTTATGCTAATCGAATGCCCGGACAATTCATTAATCAATCTCTGTATACTCCTTTCTGAACATCAAGTTGTTCATTAATTGTTCATTTTGAATTCGAGGTATTTATAATGAATGCATATTGATGAGCATAACGGGAATTCTTCGCAGGAACTCGTGTGCTGTTCCGCATGGAGAAATCACATTACACTTCCCATGAACCCTTCATAAATGTGATTGAATTGAGATCGATTAGTTTGGTTATCATCCCGCATAAAATTTGATCGACAAAATTTTTATTCATTTATAAAAGAGTGAGGACCATTTGTTTAGAGAAAGAACGATCTTCGATTATGATGAAGGAATTGTACGTGTAACGGTCAATTACCGATACATCGTTTTCTGCACATTATTCTACATACGGTTATGTGAAATATTGATTTCATACACACATGCATAGTCCACGGGAAATGCAACGCAATTTTTACACTAGAATATTTGTTTATGCGGAATCAAATCAACGATATACATTATCACTTTCACAGCACATTATGGGGTGAAATTGTAGAAAATTCAGGATTGAAAAAAATTTTTTTTGTTATTCTGAACATAGTAAAAAATACTTACTCCAAAACGTCGCTGTTAACTGCATTTTGCGATATTCTCAAAAGCAACACGGCGACGGCGAACTGTCAAATCGTCTCACGTATTTACGAATTTTTTACAGGAAATAGAGGTAAAGCCCACACTGAGAGATATTCATTATCAAAAAATACTGGTTTTCCCATTAGTCGGGGGATATACTTGACCTAACGATTTTATATACCTGGCTTGAGATCACAAATTGATGAGAAAAAACAGTAATTTTTCATGCTCCGTAGTTTGAAAATTAAAACCAGAGAGAGATGAGAAGAGATGAGATATGAATTGAAAACCATCCCATTTTCAAAATTGTCGCGTGGCTTCGGGGAAATAAGCCAGGTTTGTGATCACGAACAATGATGTTCGATGCCGGTGAGGATAAAATTTTTTTTCCAATTAAAATAACGCTATAAAAAATTACTGATATTCCCCATCAATTTGTAATCACATGTCAAGTATATCCCTCGTCTACTGACAAAAACCAGTAATTTTTAATGATGAATTCTTCTCAGTGCAGGTAAACACTGGGCAATCCCAGGTAAGCACAGTGGTATAATATTTTTTCGTATCAATTACTATTCCGCACAAACGTTTGGCGCAACATAGCAATCGAGATGAAATTTGAAAAATATTACACCATAGTGCCTGGAAGTACGCCTTGAATATGAATCCAGCGGTGGAATCCAAGGGCGTATCCAGGGGATGGGTCCAAGGGGTCCGGACCCCTCCCCCCCAAATCCAGCATTTTTTCGTTGTTTATATATCCATATATTCCGTATATATAGATATACATCCTTAACATAGGCCCCTTCCAAAAAAAAATTCTGGATACGCCCTTGGTGGAATCATTCTGGATTCATATATATATAAAGAAAAATTCGTACATACGTCAGACGATTTGACATTTCGTCACCGCCATGTTAAATTTGGAAATATCGTGAAATAAAGTTGGAGGTTGCGTTTTGGAGAAACCTAAACATTCTTTCTATGGTCAAAATATCAAAGTTTTTTCCCATGATTATAAAGCTCTTCAAAAGTTCACACTGTAAAACAAAATATGTTGTAAAAGTGTTGTAACGTATATAATTGACATTACTTATCATAAAATACATTTCAGTATCAAAATTATGTCATATTTCTCGTGAACTATACTTTTTTGAATGACATAAAATTTTAACATAAACGTACGTAGAATTATAATCAAAACGATATATCGGTAATTGACCGTTACACGTACAATTCGTTCATCATAATCAAAGATCGTTCTTTCTCTAAATAAATGGTCCTCTTTTTTTATAAATGAATAAAAATTTTGTCGATCAAATTTTATGCGGGATGATAACCAAACTAATCGATCTCAATTCAATCACATTTATGAAGGGTTCATGGGGAGTGTAATGTGATTTTTCCATGCGGAATAGTTTCATTTGTATATACATATAAGTTCTATTACGATAAATCACGTGCAATATTGAAAAATTCCATCAATCGATTGATTATTTCGAAAACCTTGAAATTTTGAATATAATAAAACATAATCAAATGGTTACTTTGAAACACAGCTGCCATTTGCATCTCAAGATATTTTCGAAATCAACATGGTGACGACGAAATGTCAAATCGTCTCGCGTATTCACGAATTTTTTACAGAGAATGGAAAGTGATTTCACCGCTCCATTTATAATCATGGCGCAATCCCAAATAAGCACTATGGTGAAATATTTTTGAAATTTCACATCAATTGCTATTTTGCACAAAAGTTTGGAGCAAAGTTTCCCTCGCTTTAACTATACCTATGTGCTATGTGCTATATGCGTGTACCTACACATTCACAGTTCTACTGTGCTCGAGGGCTCTTAAGCACGCATTGCAACAGTAATTTCGACATTTACGGGTCTGGTGCGGACCTGGTACAGCTCTATTGTATGCATGTTCTGGGCTTGGTGTGGTATTGGTGCGAACACGTTCCGGGATTTATCGTCCATCGTCATTCACTGTGTGCGGGTTTAATGCAGCTATGGTGCAATCGTGTTGCGGTTGTACGGTTCGCCAAACGACCTTGGTGCAAACGTGGTGCGGGCGTGATCATTTTTGTGTGCAGGAGTGTTGCAGATGTGGTGCAGGCATATACGGTACTGTTATGGGCGTGGTGCGGGTGCTTACAGTATTATTGCGGGTTCAGTACAGATGCGCCCGCAACACATCCGTAACAGTACCGTATATTTTCATTTCAGCGATTTAAAAATTTTAACTCGGGTATATGATATAAATTTCAGGCACATTGGAATTGGGGGAGTAGAAAAAAAGCAAATCAGGTCCCTTTTTGTCTGTCTATTTGTCAGTGTGTATGTAACAAATTTGCGGACGTATATACAGGGTGGGGCATTTAAAGTGTCGCGGGCGTTTTTTCCAAAAAGAAAGTGAGATACGAGAAAAATTTTCGGACAAAAGTTGTAGGGTACCGAGGGGGACATCCGATGGTGGCCTTGGCTTTGACCTCAAATCTCATCTTCAAGGGCATTCTGAGATCAACTCTTGTTTTTTAAATAGCATCTCATATTTTTTACTGCAGATTTGGATTCTAGGTGAAAAACCAAGACGCTTTTGTCTGAATCATTTTCCTGAAATCCGCAAAAATGGCGCTCTAATCGATATTGTTCCATTTTGAATCTGACATTCGAATAACTCGAAAACGAAGGGTCTTGCAAAAGAATGTTTCGTACAAAAGTTGTCAATACACAACACATTTCAATCGTCTACATTACCACCATTCAGAGCTCACGCGATGTAAACAAACGACGGGGTTCAGTGAAAATTCACGATTTCGAAAGTCAGTTTGTCAGTTACATTTGATTATTACTTGGTTTATGACAAATTGAAAATCATGGATATCCGATACACGGTTTCTGAAAAGATCGACATGATCTACATTTACGGTGAAGTGCATAAGAACCCCAGACAAGCATATGACTTGTATGCAGAACGATTTCCTGAAAAAACAACGCCATCCATTAGGTATTTTCAACGCATTACAAAATTATTCTCAGAAACGGGAAGTGTTACAAGGGAAAAACGACATCGAATGAGAACTGTTAGCGGAGAAAATGTGGAAGTTAATGTACTAGCTGCAGTAGCCAATAATCCACACGTGAGCTCTCGTGAAATTGAACTCCATTCGGGAATTTCTCGAAGAAGTGTTCTTCGAATACTGAAACGTCACAAAGTCCATCCGTATCACATTTGTTTGCATCAAGACCTTCACGGTGATGATTTCGAAAATCGTGTACAGTTTTGTCGATGGGGTCTAGCGCAAATGCACAATAACAACTTCATCAACATATTATTTTCTGATGAGTCGACGTTCACCAATCATGGTCAAGTAAATCGACATAATATGGGCGACAGAAAATCCAAGATGGTTACGTCAAGTAGAGCATCAAAGATAATGGGCTGTGAATGTTTGGTGTGGTATTTTTCGATCTCGAGTAATTGGACCGTACTTCATTGCAGATACGCTAAATGGAGAGAAGTACAGACATTTCTTAGATCAAGTACTTCCAACATTACTTGAAGACATACCTATTCAGGAACGATTGAATATGTGGTATCAACACGATGGTTGTCCATCCCATTATGCAGTCACAGCTCGAGAAATATTGGACAGAGATTATCCTGGACGATGGATAGGACGTCGTGGACCAGTTCATTGGCCTGCCCGTTCTCCGGATCTTACTTCTCCAGATTTTTTTTTATGGGGATACATAAAAGATACAGTTTATCAACAAGCACCGACTACACCTGAGAATATGCGTCAACGAATCATCAATGCATGCGCGAGCATCAATGGAGATATTTTAGCACGAGTTCAGCAATCTTTTGTAAAACGTTTTGAAATGTGTATTGAAGTCGAAGGCCATCATTTTGAGCATCTACTGCATTAAAATTATCCAAGTGATGTAGACGATTGAAATGTGTTGTGTTTTGTCTGTTATACCCCATCACCTCCGTTTCAGTTCAAGGGGTCCCCCTTGGAATCAGACAACTTTTGTCCGAAACATTCTCCTCCAAGACCCTCCGTTTTCGAGTTATTCTGATGTCAGATTCAGTATGGAACAATATCGATTAGAGCGCCATCTTTGCGGATTTCAGGAAAATGGTTCAGACAAAAGTTTCTTGGTTTTTGACCCAGAATCCAAATCTGCAGTAAAAAATATGAGATGCTATTTAAAAAACAAGAGTTGACCTCAGAATGCCCTTGAAGATGAGATTTGAGGTCAAAGCCAAGGTCACCATCGGATGTCCCCCTCGATACCCTACAATTTTTGTCCGAAAAATTTTCTCGTATCTCATTTTATTTTTGGAAAAAACGCCCGCGACACTTTAAATGCTCCACCCTGTATCTTTTGTTCGTATTATTCAATCGTGATGAAATTTCCACCAGAGTCATGTGCAGTGTTGATAGTGGTTCCATATAAGTTTCAACCTCATCGTTACAGGAGAACGGGAGAGGTGAGGAGAAATTTTTCGAAAAATCGTGATTTTGCAAACGCGTTTATCTCCGTTTCCTATTATTCGATTGCAATCAAACTCATACCACGTTCTGGTGGCGATCCTATAGTGGCCCCATATGAGTTATTTGACAATATTTTGAAAGCATGCCTTCCCCATGTCGGTATCATCCAAATGCCATGAAACTTGTAGTATAATCAGTGTACGGGAGGTTAGTTGTATAGTGTGAATTTCGGAGAAATCGGATTTGAAGGAAGAAAGTGGCAAGCACTGAGCTTCGAAACAAAATTTGGAAATTCCGTAAACATCGTTAACATGCGGATAATTTCCGTTTCTATCATCCAATTGTCGTGAAATTTCCACCACAGTTTTATGCAGTGTTGATCGCAGTCCGATATGAATTTCAACCTGATTCTCTAAGGAAAACGAGAGAGAGAAAGAAAACATATATTTTTTTTTCAATACAAACGAGGGAGCCATGTGCCAATTGGCAGAGTTTTTTTAGATGGTGCGAGTCACTTGACATAGTGATGCTTCCGATTTTATGTGGTAACATTAGCCCTGTTAACATAGTACTGATAACCACGTTACATTGGAGACAGTAGTATGCAACTAAACATGAATCCAATGCTATAAAGTGATATTGACCATGACTTTTTCATTGATTATAACCTAAATTAAACTATTGCCATGTATATACACACAAAGTTTCTCAGTGAATGAGGTTATAAATGAATAAATGAGGTTATGAAATGGTCATTAGAAAGAGAAAAGAGCACACAGTCAGAAACAAATTATAATTTATTTTATCAATGAAAATTTTATTGCTCCATTACTTATTTTTTTTTTCATATTATCAAGTACAATTATAATAAGTAAAAAAAAATAGTGATAATTTATGTCCCAAGAAACCGGTTTTGAGGAAAATTCATACAGTTTCTATATACACATTTAAAATATTAAATATTACATTACAGTTTTGCAGACAATTGTCTTTTCTTACGCAATATTATACCGCCGCTGAGTGATCCCATATACAGATGATATATATATATGCTAGTAATGAAGTTGGATTTGTAACTTCTACTTCTCTTAAACGCATGAGGTATTAGGTGACGCTCTCTCTCTGGGGCTGTAATTTTTAATCCATCCTTTTCCTAAATAATAATCAAGGTTCCTGTTCAAAGGCCTCTGTTCTTTCAAGTTCCGCGAGTTTTAATAATCCAATCGCATGGCATGGTTACAGCAAAGGAATAGATCACAGGGTAGAAATAACTATGAATCGTCTTTTTTCTGATTGGTAATGGTATTCACTACAAGCGCATGATTAATGATTTCATTTGGGTTTTGAGGTTAGGTTTCATATGCATTTTGAAGAATGGCCTCGATGTGATCTTTGTTATGTCACTTGTGTCTTCTGAAATGTATAATATTTTCATGATTGTAAATGAAAGGAAGTCTGGTATTTGCATGGAGCTTGTTTGATACATAACCTCAAAGTCTTGATATATTCTCAATTCGGTATGAAGTCTAGGGGTTTAACATACAAAATTTATCTCCGCGTAAAACAATATGAGGAGTTTCGAATATCTTGAACATTCATCCAATACATATTCAATTATATGCTGTAGAAAAAGCTCATGAAACATTTTAATTTGACATCCGGGAACAGTTCATGATGAATTCTAAATATATTTTGATTGGAACTCAAAATGACTTCTTTTAGAATTGTATGGTGAATACAAATGGTTGTGAAGATGAATTCTTTGCGAACGCACGTGATATGTCGATTTAATACCACTCCCTGGTCAAAAAAACTAAACAAACCTGAACAAAAAATTTTTTTTATGACTACTTCCGACGTATTAGGTGTTTTTGTCTCGGAAATTTCATAACTAAAACTAAACCTTTGATTTAGGAGTTACTTCCGGATGAAGGCAATCAACGGCTTTCCGATTGTTTCAGTATTTCATTGATCAATTCACTTAGGTGCATTTCAAGTTTTGATGAAACAAATTTTTTCCGCTCACTTCCGCAATTGAGGAACTGGATTTTTTAGGTTTCGTTCCGCATTTGGGAAAATAATTTATTTGAAATTCAACATCGGATTTACCAATAACTGGAGCAAAAATAAAAATGAAAATTAATTCAAACACTCGATACATTCTGTGAATTTGTGGACACTCAAATTGTTGCATTCCACTTGGAAATGAGGATAAATTCATTCCTACCCAAAGGGGATTTGAACTCTTACCGGACCTATCTACCTATAAGACCTACCTACTTAACCTCTAAGCTATCCTAACACGCTGCTCCAAGGGCAAATATTGTCTCAGATATTGTACAGCTGATCGGAAGTTTGATCACGCATGCGTGATTCTGTTTCGGTTCATTTCCGTGTAGATGCAAGAAACCTGTTTCCATGCATTTCCGATTTATTTCCGCACGAATATACTCGGGAGTAGTTACGTTTATTGACCGCGTCAATGACCTCCAATTACTTAGGTACATCTTAGGTACCAATTTGTTTAGGTTTACTTATGAAAAATCGGAAATGGAATTTTGAGAAATATTTACGGTGTCATATGACCCGATCAACTTCCGCGGACTTCCGTTCAGACCTAAAAACACAGTTTTCATGTATTCCCGATCTATTTCCGCACAAATATACTTGGAGGTACTTACGTTTACTGACCGCGTGGATGATTTCTTATTACTTAGATACATCTCAGGTTCCAATCTGTTGAGGTGTACTTATGAAAAATCGGAAATGAAATTTTGAAAAGTGTTCACGCATACTGTGAATTAATTCACTTCCGCGACTTTACGCTGAGACCTAAAGAGAATACTTCGGTTTACTGATGCTTTCTTTCCGGCTCGATGTACTTGGAAGAAGTTATGAATAATATGCACATACTGTTTTTCTATTACTTGGGAGTATTTGAGGTTCTAATCTACTTCCGTTCGAATATGAAAAATCAGAAATGAAATTTTGAAAAGTGTTCACGTATACTGTGAATGAATTCACTTCCGCGACTTTACGCTGAGACCTAAAGAGGATACTTCGGTTTATTTATGCTTTGTTTCCGCACCGATGAACTTGGGAGGAGTTATGAATAATATGCATATAATGTCCTCCTATTACTTGGGAACATTTTAGGTTCCCATCTGCTTCCGTTCACTTGTGGAAAATCGGAAATGAATTTTTGAATAGTGTTTACGCGGTGTTTTGAATAGTGTTTAGCGAGCGGGAGAAATTTGTTTCATCAAAACTTGAAATGCACCTAAGTGAATTGATCAATGAAATACTGAAACAATCGGAAAACCGTTGATTGCCTTCATCCGGAAGTAACTCCTAAATCAAAGGTTTAGTTTTAGTTATGAAATTTCCGAGATAAAAACACCTAGTAAGTCGGAAGTAGCCGTAAAAAAATTTTTTCGTTCAGGTTTGTTTAGTCTTTTTGACCAGGGATCAGCTCACATGACACCGTTGACATTTGTCAACATTTTCTTTCCGATTTTTTATAAGTACACCTAAACAGATTGGAACCTAAGGTACAACTAAGTAATTAGAAGCCATCTACGCGGTCAGTAAACTCAACTACGCTCAAATATATCCGTGCGAAAATAAATCGGAAATGCATGGAAACAGTTTTCTTGCACCTACGCAGAAATGAACGGAACCACAGTTTAGTGCAAGTCATACGTAAGTAAACCTCAACTCTCTACGTGTGGATTGCGGAAATCGGCGGAATCAGTTATCATGTGGAAGAAAATCCCAAGTAGAAACTCCCTACATGTGTAAAATCTTCGTTCGGAAGTACTCGGAAGAGATCCTTAGTGATTTGAAAACATCTACTTCAAAAATATTTAGCCCTGGTCAAAAAAACTAAACAAAGAATTTTTTCACGACTACTTCCGACTTACTAGGAGTTTTTGTCTCGGAAATTTCATAACTGAAACTAAACCTTCGATTCAGGAGTTACCCCGGGTACTTATGCTAGCGACGGTCGCGCGCGATATCATTAGAAGAAATAAGAGGAAAGATGTTTTCAACTCGGATCTCCTTTTCCTTCTAATGATGTCGCGCGCGACAGTCGCTAGCATGAGTACCCGGGGTTACTTCTGGATAAAGGCAATCAACGATTTTCCGATTGTTTCAGTATTTCATTGATCAATTCACTTAGGTGCATTTCAAGTTTTGATGAAACAAATTTCTCCCGCTCGCTAAACACTATTCAAAACACCGCGTAAACACTTTCCAAAATTTCATTTCCGATTTTTCATAAGTGAACGGAAGCAGATTGGAACTCAAAATGTTCCCAAGTGATAGGAAGACATTATGTGCACAGCATTCATAACCGTTCCTAAACTTATTGGTTCGCAAATAGAGTGGAAGTGTACGGAAACAGTTTTTTTACTTCCACACGGAAATAAACGGAATCACAGTATAGTCCAAATAATACCTAAGTAAACTTAAACTGCCTACGTGTGTAGTGCGGAAGCCGGCGGAATCAACTGTGAGTCGGAAAAGGATCCTAAGTGATTGGAAACTCTCTACTTGTGTCAAATCTCGGTTCCTAAGTAGTCTAAACAGATCCTAAATAATTTGAAAACATTCACTTCAAAAATACTTAGGTTTCTTTAGATTTTTCAACCAGGGCTACGAACAGTTTTAGGCGAACATAACTGGTATTTTCCTTGAACTTCCTATGAATCCGTTTTCAATACATCCGATGTTCGTGAAGAACTCTGTCGAAAATCTTGGTATTCCAAACGAATTCTTACACTGAAAAAAAAATTTATTCCAGTCAAATAAATATTTATTTGTCCTGTACCAAAGAAATATTTATTAGAATTAACAAAATATTCTTTGGAACCAAAATAATTTATTGAGATCAAATAAACAATTGAAACCATCTATTTAATTCAAATCAATTATTTTGGTTCCAAAGAATATTTTGTTAATTCTAATGAACATCTCTTTGGTACAGGACAAATAAATATTTATTTGACTGGAATAAATTTTTTTTTCAGTGTATGGAATAACTTGTGTTGTCTGGGTTATACTGTTTTATTTTTTGCCTGCCAGGTAACGTGGTTAATCGCCACGATGTAATGATAACTGGTAAAATGTTTGATTGTCAGTTAGACTTCGAGAATTCAACAAGTGTCGAGAATGAGCGATTAAAAAAGTTTCAGTTTTTACTAGACTTTGGCTTTGTGAAGAACAACGATAAATCAGTCTCCTGAATAATAACTGTGGTTTCACTTGATTATTAATAGTGGGCTGAATACCGTAATAATACGTACACTGTTAGAAAAATCTGTTTGAAATTTAATGTAAAAAGTTTGGAAGCAATTAACACACACAATTGTGTATTAATTTTCAAACATTTTTATATCTCCAAAATAATAGAAGGAATTTTGAAATTCAAGCCACAACATTATAAAAATCGATGTAAAAACATGCATGAATTTTCAACACCATATTACTTAATTTCCAAAATTTCTCCCAAATGTTTCATCATGTTATGGTGTGAAATTAATACAAAAAATTCTGAAAATCAAAATACATATATGAATGAATCATTAGAATCGCGTGATTTGATTTTACGATGAATTTTCAGCACCACATTATTTGCTTCTAAAAATCCCTCCTGAATACTTTATCATGTTTTGTTACAAAATCAATACAAAAAATTCTGAAAATGAAAATACATATATGAGCGAATTATTAGAACTGCGTGATTTGATTTCACAATTAGTGATGTTGATTTTACAACAAGTAATTTTCCCTACAAAAATTCACATCGAAAGGGTAGACCACGATTGTCCCGAAATTTCCTGATTTATTCAAAACTGGTACTTTCTAGTCATTTCTCAAAATCTACTAGTTTTCAACAGATCGGGGAATTTCAGGTTCACACACTTTCGCAGCTTTCGGGGACTTTCAGGTTCACATATATCAGGATATGAATTTTCATAAACTGTGGTGAATATCAGAAACTTTGTTTGAAATTTGAGAAATATGTGATTGATTTTCCAATATTCAAATAAATACAGAAATTCAATATCTACAGTTATAAATTTCCACAAACTGTTATGAATTTCAAAACTTTTGTTTGAAGTTCATGAAATATGTGATTGATTTTTCAACATCCAAATGTGGAATACAATTCATATAGCGCCCTTGAAAATCAACGTACTTTTTTCTATGAACGTATATTGAATTCACAAACATTTTCAACAGATTATAATATATGTATGTCTATACACGTCGTGTGGATATTGCCCACAGCGTGCATATTTTTATTGACTGGAATGACAGCTACTGTAACATGGTAATTAGTACCATTTCACATTGCTTTGAGTTCTATTTGTCTGATTTCTATGTAGTATAGTAATCATTATCAGAAAAATGGCGAAGGATTGTATTCCCACATAGTAACATTGAGGATTTTCAATAAAATAAGAACGAATACTATGTTAGGATGGTAAATATTACCATACATTTCTCTCCGTGAAGGAAACGGACTCAGTGATCGGAGCATTGCTATTTTTTCGGATAATTTGAATCACGATACAATCGCTGTGTACGAATTCCAAAAAATTATAATAGCGTACCTGGAAGAGCATTTTCGACCAAGAAAAATTTTCTATTTTACGGATGGAGCATCTCAGCACTTCAAGAATAGATATAATTTCAAACATCTTTTGTATCATTACAAAGATTTCGGAATAGCAGCTGAATGGCATTTCCATGCAACCGCCATGGAAAAGGACCTTGTGACGGTATCGGTGGTAATCTGAAACGACTAGCAGCTCGAGCGAGTCTTCAAGCGAGGTCTAAGGAGCAAATTTTGAATCTTGATGCGCTTTCCGAATGGGCAAAGAGACATCTATCAGAAACTGTTGTTTTTTTCAGTTCAAAGACGAATCAAGAAATCACTGCTAGAAAGCTCAAAACTCGCTTCGAAACTGCATAAACAATCCCAGGAACGCTCAAATATCATTGGTTCATCCCAACTTCGAACATGGCTTCGCATTTACGAGTATTTTCGTCATCATCGAATGTAGATGTTTTCCCGAAGATGGAAATTAAAAAAAAAATTGATACGAATAAGAAATTGCGCTAAATATATTGCTTCGAGCAGAATTATTCCATATTTATTATATTATGTGTATTTATTCATGATTATGTTTCATAATTCCCAAAGCTGTTATTGATAAAGTATGATAATATAATGGTACCGTGAAATTGTATGAAATTATTGGCATTATGAAAAAATCATATTTTATTGAAGAACAGTTCGTTTCACTTGTATTCCGTGTCAACGGTATGACGAACCGTATCAGGAGATAATGAGAATATGCGACACGCGCGCTTCAAACCGTTGCGAATGACAGATGAAATTCTCTCCCCATAATTTCCCCTACACGATTCGAAAGCTGAAGAATCCAGCTTTCAGATGAGCTGACTTAAAAAAATTTCAAAATCGTCAAAATTGAAAAAAAATGCAAAAATAACTTTGAACTCGCTAAATTTGTTGAAAAAAATTCTCTCTCACAGAAACAGATTACACCATTGTAAAGAACAGAAAAAAAGCTACGAAAAAAATATGGAAAATAATTTTATAAGAAAATGTAATTCAAGATATTATAACTTCAAAAGAGCTGAATCAACGAAATCTGTGAATTTTGGACCCTTATAGTTTGATAACCAGGGGTCCCAAACCGAAATCCTTTATAGGATCAAAAGTCACTAACTAGTACTACATTTCAGTGAAATTTCAGAAAGATTGAGGGGGTAAAAATTTTTGAGCTGGTACGTTCGAGAAATTTCGCCCCTTATAACATGATGTTCTTACTTCCAAGTACTTGGATTTTCATAAAATATTCGTATTGTTATTTCTGTTTGTTTTCAGAAAATTCTTCTCTTTAATACCATATCTGACCATAAGTATCTATTCCTACATATTTGTACTCTAACAGGTCCCTATTGTTGAATATAATATTACAGGTCTTCATTTTCTAGTACTTATCAAAAGGGAAAAAATTGCTGTTCAATAGAATTTTCTCCCATCTTCGACATATATTTGGGAATACAGGCCTGCAGAAGTGAGAGTATGTGAAGATGAAAATATTCAACGTTGATGATATCAAAGAATAGAATCATTTGAAAACAAACGTAATTAAAACTAAAGATAGAAGTTCGTAAGAATGAAAATACAATTCAGCTTGAATGGAACAACTGGAGGGTTCAAAGTTTTGGAGGGAATATTTTAGAATCAATTCTATCTCCAGTTACATCAATCAGGTTGATCTTCAGTCATTCAAAAACAATATCCGTGATTATAATCTCATTCATAACATATATCAGGCCCGGATCTAGAGCATTCTCGTGGGGATACAAAGATGGAATTTGCCGCCCCCCCCACCCTTCGTCTCTTCAGAATAATAGGAAATTTGATGAAACCCAAAACATTACTATTTTATGATGTTCAAAATGTGTGATATAGAGATAGGCGATTTAAAGGAAGAAACCGATTTGTTCATCAGAATCATAGAACTATAAATTAAAAAAAAAATGATTTTGAGAAACAATATTCCTTGAGAATGAAAAAAACTCACACTTTTGAAATTTTTTATTCTCTGTCCTTCTTGAAAATTGTAACTTTTGAGAATTCTAATTCCATATCACCAATTGTATTCAAGTTCTTGTGATTACAGAAAAATTCTCCTCATGAGGACAAAAATCTTTCATTTTCCCCCGAAAACTGGAAAAATTCTAAATCACAAATCAAATAAGAATTTGGAATACAGAGATTAATTGTTGTAAGAATCATTCTGCAAAAATCCATAGAAAAAATCGAAAAATCGAAGTGAAAAAAGAAATCTTGTACAAATCAAATCGAGATGGCTCACCCCTAGTCTGATATCAGGTAGGAAAGGTTGTGCTTTTTGTATTGTCTATCACAGTTCGACTTCATGTTGCATGAAATATTTGTAATGAGATAACAGAATTCAACTAGTCGACTTTTTTCAAAATTTTTTTTATTCTCCATTCAAAAACATCAAAGCACTTAGAAGAAGAATATTATTCAACTGCAGTGTTATACAGTATAGTGTAATATATGTGAAGAATCGAATAATAGTATTGAACAGTATTTGGAGAAGTGGAATATAATACTAAGCAAGTAGCAAGTGTAGTATAATCTTGTATTATTTGTTATACATATATTACCCTAGAGGTTTAACTCAGTTGAATCTCATCTTCAGTGCTTTCAATTCCGCAAATTTGTCAACAATCTGTGAAAAGTCAAGGCTATTGGCTTCTTCATGTTCAATACTGAGGATAGCAAGTCCCGATAGACGCTCCTGGCTCATAGAAGATCTTAAATAATTCTTTATGAGTTTGAGTTTACTAAAGCTACGTTCACAGCTTGCAGATGATGTTGGTAACGTACAAAAAATTCTCAGTGCAATACAAAGATTGGGAAAGGCATCTTTTTTACACTGTAAAAAAATTTCATGTAGTCCATAATATATCATTGATAGTATACAGAACATTATTGTGACTTCTCACAATGTTATACTGCATAAAATCACAATTTTTGGTGGAATCACATTATAAATCATTGGGGGAAATGACAAATTCCTTATAAAATTCCACAATATATCATTGGCCGACATATTACCAATGCTATATTGTGTAATTTTCACATAATTTTTTTACAGTGAACATAAAACTATAATTATTTTTCACATTGGGTTTGAAATGGAAAATTTCGATTAGTACTCGTTGTGCCACCCCCCTGATATTGCCGCTCGGAGCAAGATGTCCTGTTTGTTCCCCCCCCCCCCCCCCTTGACCCGGGCCTGACATATATAATATTCCGAAATGTTCTTTTTCTCAAATACTTTATTTTCAATTGAACATTTTCCATTTGAGATCTGTATTCTCAATCATTTGCATTTTCAGATAATGCCTCCTCACATATCACTTGAATTATATCTCCAGGTATATCAGTCAGGTTGACCTGTAGTTATTATACAACAATTTCTATAATCAGAATACTTGTGCATCTGCTCAATTTCCGTTGAGTTGATCCTAAACAGTCTGCGTAATCATTCGTCAATTGGTCAGTCAAGTCCATCTGATGCAAAAATTTGTGTTATATCCACAGCGTTCCTGTCTATTCTTCATTTTCTCTCAACGCTACCTAATGATCCTGCTAGTACATGATATACAGATGTACAGTACATCTGCGTCCTTCTTGCTTTTCCTTCATCTACCAGTGATTCTATTGGAAGGACGCTACATAATGACGTCCTATAACGCTACATAAGAATATTGATCATGGTTGATTGAGGATCGCTCATGCTGCTATGTACTGTGCAGATGTATGGTATACCTGTATCCTTCTTGCTTTTTAGGGGATGGGGGCCAAATTAACGAAAAACCAAATCAACGAGAAGTTGGTTGAAAAGAGAGATACGCCACACTCTCTCTTTTCAAACACTGATTTCGTTGATTTGTCTTTTCGTTGATTTGGCCCCCATCCTTTTCAGGTACTCATCGGTATACATAGTATATCAAGCACAGGGTGCCTATTGCACCCGCTATCGTGCCGTGTGACAGTATCTTTTGAAATATTTGAATAAACCGATTGGGAGTTGCACAGCAGGGCATAATATAAGGGTCAGTTCTTACCAAAAAGTTAGTTTCAAAAGAAAACGATCAGTTCTAAAACGTACAAACGGTTAGTTCTTAAAAAATTATCCGATTTTCAGTTAAATGTTTTCCTTTTTATTTTTATTTTTCAAAATCGAGTATCCAATACTGCCCTGTTACAAAATAAGTCTTTCACCTCATATCGAGGGATATCATTAATTCAGTAGTGATATTCATTCTAAAAAAATAAATCTTGATGCCAAAAATAAAATCAACGAAGCATCAAATAATTCAAGAAATACTTGTCACACAAATTTCTCACTTCATATTGGAAGGGGTGTTTTCGAAATGGAAAGACTATTTCTTTTTTTTCAGCTGATGTTCTCACAGCATAGTTTATAAAAGAGGAATCTTGATTAAATAAAACGTAATGAGATAGATATATCATTTATTGAATGCATAAATAGATATTAAGTTCATTAATTCTCATATACCGTTTTATTAATTCATGAAGACGATACAGTACCTTTTTTTATTTAAAAATTGAGTGCCCACCGTTTCGGTTAGTTCTTAAATTTCCTTACATTATGCCCTGTTGCACAGTTTGCCATTTCATGGAATACTAATTGATAATCCGTGGGGTTGTCTGTTTGTCTGTCTGTCTGTATAAGGGATAGCTCTGGAGGAAGAGAGCGAAATGGATTGAAATTTACAGGGAATTTTCCTGAAACCCTTTCCGAGATACTTTTTTTTTCATTGGAATCGGACAAGTCCTTCTACTTGTTTTTTTTATTTTTTCCGTTGAAAATTGGTGATCGCGGAGGAAATTTCTCCCGCTGTATACATATATATATACTGGGTGATTCAAAATTGCCGTGAACTTTTCTGAGAGCAGATTCTTGATGATATTCTGAAAAGATTTTGGTCCGAAGTATTCAGATCTAATCCTTAGATCCGGAGATATGGGCATTTTTCAATTTTTTGAAACATCCAAATACCTCGGAAGTACCATATTCCTGACTTTTGAACCCAACACCATTCACTGAGTCAGATCATGGGGTATCCCTGGAAAAAAATAAATCTCATTCAGCTTCCTTCGTTGTGGAGTTATAGCGGTTTGAAATGTTTTGCATTCTAGCCAATAAGAATTCAACAAGTTCAAATCGCTATACCTCCACTAAGAAGGGAGCTGAATGAGATTTATTTTTTTCCAGGGATACCCTGTCATCTGACTTAGAGAAAAGTGTTGGATTCAAAAGTCAGAAATATGGTACTCCCAAGGTATTTGGATTGTTCAAAAAATTGAAAAATGCTCATATCTCCGGATCTAAGGATCAGATCTGAATATTCCGGACCGATATCTTTTCAAAATTTCATCAAGAATCTACTCTCGCAAAGTGTACGGCACTTTCGAATCACCCAGTATATAAGTCATTTTCACCGCAGCCTTTGAATATTTGTCATTTTGGCTTGAATCGATGAATTATCATGAAACATGGGTCCTAGGAGTTTTCGGGGGCGTTGCATCCGAATCTGGAGTCAAATCCCGAATTCAATATGGCCGAAATGAATTTAGTCAATTCCGCATTTGTGGACAGATTTATATAAGACATGGGTCCTCGGGGTTTTTGAGGGTGAGAAATTCAAATCTGACGTCAAAAAACGAATTTAAGATGACGGATCCAACATGGTGGACGTGAATTTAGTCGTTTTGTCATTTATGGACGGATTCTTATGAAACATGGCTTCTAGGGGTTTTCGAAGGTGCTGAATTCGAATCTGGGGTCAAATCCCAAATTCATGATAGCGGATCCAAGATGGCGGACGTGAATTCTCAGATAACACACGGAGAATTCTTTGTCAAAAGCAAGAATAGAACTCTTCAAGAATTCTTTTCGAACTGATGAATTCATACCCTAGTAAAAATGAATCATATAAGAACATACATAAAGCATATAGAAACCATATATGGTCATATATGACCAAATATAATTCATACGCAATCCATATTGAATCCGTATATGATCATATATGGCCCATACAGGATCCATATATGACCTTTCGATGCAAGACTTTCCCATACATGTGAAAAAATTCTGTCACATACGAAATATTTTTCGTATATGGATTTTATATGGATTATATATGAGTCATATATGATCATATATGGATCACATATGGATTAAATATGGATTGTATATGATTCTATGCATTTTCATATCTGAATCATATATGAATTTTATATGTATTATGTATGGGTTATGTATGGGTCATATATGTTCGTTTTTTTACTAGGGTATAGAGCTCTGGAGGAGTTCAATCTGTCGAACATTAACAAGCTTTTTGAGGATATCAGAAGTATTGTTGGAGTACTCTCAAAGAACTTATTAATGTCCGACAGATTGAACTCCTCCAGAGCTCTATATGAATTCATTGGTTCGAAAAGAGTTCTTGAAGGATTCTAATATATCCCTTGAAGAAGCATTCTTCGTGTGTTATCTGGGTTTAGTCAACTTCGCATTTGTGGACAAATTTATATGAAACATGGGTCCTAGGAGTAGAGGAGGGTGGGGAGTTCGAATCTGACGTTGAAAGACGAATTCAAGATGCCGGATCCAAGATGGTGGACGTGAATTGAGTCAACTTCGCATTTGTGGACAGATTTATATGAAACATGGGTCCTAGAGGTTTTAAAAGGTGAGAAATTCGAATCTAACGTCGAAAAACGAATTCAGGTTGGCGGATACAACATGGTGGACGTGAATTGAGTCAACTTCGCATTTGTGGACAGATGCATATGAAACATGGGTCCTAGGGGTTTAGGAGGGTGAAGAGTTAGAACCTGGGGTCAAATCCGGAATTCATGATAGCGGGTCCAAGATGGCGGACGTGAATTTAGTCAACTTCGCATTTGTGGACAGATTTATATGAAACATGGGTCCTAGGGGTTTTGGAAGGTGAGGAATCTAAATCTGACGTCAAAAAACAAATTCAAGATAGCGAATCCAATATGACACAAATGAATATAGTTATTCTGGCTCCAATGAACAAAATTATATTGTCATATGCAACATGGGTTCTAGGGATTTTCAAGAGTGCTGAATCAAAATCTGGGCCCAAAGGTTGGGAGGAAATAGTAATTCCGACCCTCCCGTGTAAGCTCTACTGCACCCGAACACTCTTCAAGAGCTGGTTGACGTTATGACAGCTGCACAATAGTGAGAATCCAAAAGTGGAGGAAGTAGCTATTGAAACGAATGAAGCCCGAAAATATTCCGGTTCATTCCCAAATTACGCCTAAATAACTCTTCGTTATGCTTATCACGCCTAAATGACCTCGAGCTTACGCTTCCGTCGCGCTTCCAGGCTTTATTTCCACCAGGACAGTTGGAATTCTGCAGTTCCCTAGGTACATGTTTCTGAATCATTTGGAGATGGTATAAAGGATGGCACGCAATAATTTTCAGGCTTTCTGAATATTACATTCACAAAGTTTCTCAATTGGGTGAAAAACCGTTGGGTGCCTTCTCATATATCCCCGGATATCTGAATTGCTCAAAATGCGAGCGAAGCGACCATACCCCCTGATCGAAAAGTACGCGGAATTTCCTAATGAAATGAAAACGGTTCAATTATTCGTCGATATTCACTTCATTTCCTTCGGAGTAATCTCCATTGCAAGCGATACACATATTTTAACGCTTCTTCCAATCTTCAAAACATTTTGCATAGGCCGATTTCGGAATCGCCTTCAGTTCCTCCTGCGAATTGTACTCTATTGCCTCAATCGTCTCAAAACGCTTCCCGCGAAGTGGTAACTGGAGTCGTGGGAATAGGAAAAAATCACAAGGAGCCATATTAGGTGAATACGGAGCTTGAGGAACGGTATGAACATTGTTTTCAGTCAAATAATCGCGTACAAGGTGAGATATGTGTGCCGGTGCGTTATCGTGATGAAGAAACCACGAGTCATCTCTCCACAATTCTGGTCTCTTGCGACAAATGTTTTACCTCAAACGCTTCAATACGCTCACGTAATATTCCTTATTCACTGTCTGACCTGGTGGAAAAAATTTGGGGTGGACCACACCACGGCAATCAGAGAAAACAGTTAACAAAACCTTGATTTTAGATTGACTCTAACGGTTTTTTAGGTTTTGAGTCGTCTGAAAAGCGCGATTCCGATGATTGTTGGTTAGTTTCGATGTCATATTCATAGACTCATGTTTCGTCACCGGTAATGATGCCTTCGATAACATTTTGGCCCAATGAAAGCATTTCGTTAGCAACATCAATGTGCCGCTGTTTCTGCAACAAATTCAACATTCTCGGCACGAGCCGTGCTTCAACTCGTCTCATGGCCAAAATATTGTGCATAACGTTCTGCACCGATCCGAAAGAGACACCAAGGTCGGATGCTATCTCCCTTATGCTCACACGACGATTTGCGAGGACGATTTCTTGAAGTCTATCAATATTTTCGTCAGTGATACTGGTGGATGAACAACCGGAACGAGGCAAATCATCAACCAAAATACGACCTGCTTTAAACTCTTTGTACCACTCGTATGCTTGTGTTTTCGACATCGTCGAGTCCCCGTAGGTTTCTGTTAACATCTTCAACGCTTCCGCACATGAAATTCTGTTAAAAACACAAAATTTCAGACAAACTCTTCGCTCAACCAAATTCGACATTGCGAAATTCGCAGAACACAACAAACACTGGCTCGTTTACAAGGCAACACGCACCAACTTCTGACGAATGAGGCGCAAACAGACATTTGAGCGCTGAATAACAGATGAAATAACATGGGAAACAAAAGATTCCGACAATATCTCAAGCGCGGATGTTTGAATAGAGAATTCCGGGTACTTTTTGATCAGGAGGTATGTGGGCTACGACCCATTCAAAATAATCGGAGCGAATTTTGAAAGGGGTCGGACTGCTGAGCGAAGCGAAGCAGTCAAGGGGTGGAGCCCTCCGGTTTTTCTTCCACCAGTGATTCTATTGGAAGAATCTGACATTACACTGAGAAAAAAGTTTTTGTAATGGTAACAAAAGTGTTTTGTTGTTTGATTTCTCATGACCATACTATATAATTTGGTTAAAGAACCCAAATGGAGAAATCATTTTGTACCTCGAACTATACTGATTTCGATTGTTTGGTTGAGATCAAGTACATTTCTTGGTTACCCACATCCTTTGAAAAGAACATATTATTTGGTTGTTTTCACAAAACTCACGCGGTTTTGTTCCACAAACAAAATAATTTGGCATTTCATAATGACTTTATCTTTGTGGGGAAAATATTCTTTTGCATTTCTGAAACGTCAATTCACATGAAAAGTTTTGTGTCGTGAATAAAATAATACATTCCTGCATGGAAGAATACTTTGATTTATTACAATCATATAAACTTGTGCACTGAGATGCATTGTTAATTGAATCTTATAAGGAGATGTCGCAAGAGCCCGGAGCTGCTTTTCAATGAAAGTCATGTGTGCATGTACCATAGATATTCGTGATGAAAATCATCCTCACTTCAATCCTAACACGGCTTAGTATTTGAAGTTCGAGTTTGAAACATGAACACAACTTGTTATATGCAAAGAAGGTCCCCCTATCCAAGTGATCGGCATTGGCTTGAGTGATAGAGCCTCCGCCTCCAGTCCCGGAGACCTGTGTTCAAGTCTGCTGGTGGTAATGTTTTTTTTTTCAATATGACCCATGATTTTCTCATCAGGACAAAATATTTTCAGTCTGCAGACGATATGATTTGGTTTCCCAAGCAAAATGTATTCACTCAGAAACCAAGGGTGTGCAACAAAGAAATAATATGGTTTTCAACAAAACGTTTGGTTGATCACATTTCAACAAAATTCTTTTGTTGAGACAACAAAAGTTTTGTTGTTTTAACAAAACATTTTTTTCAGTGTAGTATACCTGATGCAATGACTTGTTGAATATCCACTACGCTCCTGCACCGAGAGAAAAAGCATGCTTTAGAAGCATGGCACACTTCAATGCTTCCAACGCATTTGTTATAACGTACTTTTAACGCTCGGGACTCATGCGGTTAACGCACGAGACCATGCTTGTTGGGTATGTGTCACATGCTTCCTAAGCATGGGTACCGAGCGTTGAAAGCACGTTATGACAAATGCATTATAAACTTCAGTGCGTCATACTTCTGCAGTATGCTTTTTCTCTCGGTGTGTCTTTTCTTCATTTTTTGACGACGCTACCTATTGACATTGATCCTGCTGGTACATAATATACAGATGTATGATATATCTGCATCTTGCCTGATTTTTCTCTATCCACCTGTCATTCTACTCGAAGAATCTAGGGACATCATTTTGTACATAGTTTGTATTTTTGATTCAAAACGTTTTATATGTTTCAGTTTAATCAAAGTGCTCAGAGACTGACCTCATTTTCAAATGTTTCCCAAACTTCCTATATTTTATTGATGCGTATTCATAAACTTCGATTTTTGATTACAAACTATTATTCACTGATTGGAATTACATTCATTCTATGATAACCTTTAAACATCCACTTCCTGCCATTCATCATTATTTTATTCGAATTTATTCTATAATAATAACCTGTAATTCATGCATCCCGTGTTGTAATTTCATTCTTCAATGTCTTGTGATTAGATTACAGTACAATGAATTAACCAACTCGTATTTTTTCGTATCATAACCTATCACACTGTTGACATATGAGACCACCTTAACAGCACATCCACCGATTTCGACGTCGTATCTCCGTGGACTCTACGTGGATAAATGGTGAACGTGGAAGAAACGTGGATGAAGGAAGATTCCACGTGGAAGTAACGTAGAGAGAACATAGAAACTTTCGGGCTGTACACACCATCATACACATATATAGATAAGGAAACGAACGCTATTAAATGTTGGGGGGAGAAAAAGACGAAATATATATCAAGGATCAAAAAAGGAAGTGACAGAGTTAGTGTTGCCGCGATATTATCGTCGATGATTGAGGACTAATCGATTATCTCAATTCTTACAGGTTCCTATGGAATATATAATCCACGAATCTTCGATTATGCTCATGATGAAACGGAATAATGAATGATTCCAGACTTGTACACAAAATAAACCAAGATATGCTTCCATTTATCGTTACGATAGTGTAAGAATATTTTGATTTATTTTGTTTAAAAGACCAAGATGATCCATTATCCCGTTTCATTCCGTGCACAGTCGAAGATCTACGCGTCAAAAGTTCCATGAAAACCTGTCAAAATTAAGATAATCGATTATTTCTGAATTTCGACGATAATATCGCGGCAACACTAGACAGAGTGGATGAACGGATTCTATCGTATAAGAAGAAACCGATTGACAAGACGTCCTGATATTTCGATCGCATGAAAAATGAAAATTTTTATATCTCAGTATCACATGAACGGATCGAGTTCATAGTGTGCTCGATCAAAAGTCTATAGTCGAATTACAGAGTGGGAGTGTAGTTATTTTTTCGTGACATACAATATGTGTTGAGTTATTGTCCATTGAAAATTTTTTCAGGAGGTTAGATCTCGGTTCAGAAGTATAGATACACGGTAGCGCGAGACTTCTGCTCTTCGATTTATATGTTTTTTTCTAAGGTTCTTTCATATACTCGGCGTCGAATCGCTACCGCGTCTCTTGATTACGTCAACACCAATTCTAGGACAAGAGGAGCATTGGTCTCAACAAACTGATTGCATTCATATCTAGGTTATACACACATCGCTTGACGATAAGTTGGAAGAACAGCTATATGGGCACGTACAAAGGAACAATACACATTTCCTAAAAAGAGAAACACTCGAATTTGGGCAGCATGTGCGAATGCATGATGAAACATATCGTGAAACACCGTAAAATATTATCAGTAATTCAATTTCGCAGCTGCAAACACGAGAAAACCCAAGAGTCCTATTGAAGAGGGAAAAGGAGGAATAAAGTATATGCGAAAACGAATAACCGAAGAATTGGAATCCTTTCAATGAAAACTCACACTGCTCGCTCATCAAGCCGGAAAACAGATCACGATAGGAAATAGAACCTCATCTTCCAATAATAGCCCGAGAGCTTATAATATCTGATCAAATGTAAAGAGGTGCAAGAAGAAGGCAAGCCATCGCTTATGAATCACGTACGAGCGATTATACGTGATGAAACGTGCCGAATTCGCAGTTTAGCGCTCCGCAAATGTCATTTGCACTTCTTCTTCCCCTTTTTCTAATTTCCCTCCTTCACTGAATAAATCAGTGGACTTCGATACATAACAATGAGAAATTATAATCAGCAAAAAAATAGATCATACGACTTGTCCCACTGGAGTAGGAGAATCAAACCACTCTTCAAGGAGAACATAAAAAGACCAACTTCAGAGGAGAATAGCCGTCTTTGACTAGGAAACGCGATCCGCAATTCCGAGGTTCATCACACAAATTTCGGGAAAATGAACAAATAAAATTTTTTTGTTCTACTTTAGTTGGAGAGAACAGCCGAGTGTCGTTTCCGGCACTGATTTAAGAACTCTAGTTTGACCGTCCCTGTCCGGCGAGTTGAATGAACTCATTCGTTCATCTAAATCTATGAATTGAGTGAAATTTTTAGCTGACATCCACTATTTCGGTTCGAGTAGTTATAGCACTTTTGGAACTCCCTGTACCAAATTAGCCATCTCATATTTCCGAAGAAGTTCTGTTTGACAACACAGAGCTTCAGACAAGTGAACAGCCGGCTTTCTGCCTTGACACTTCTCTCAAATCCGGTAGTGTGAATAAAGAACATATTATAAATTTACACCAAACAATGTAGATCATTGTTAATGATTCTGCTGATTATAATATACGCATCACATACACACGATATAATACGCGATCACATACACATCTAAACACACAATTTTCTTTCGTACGACATACACAAGCTTGTGGAGAGAAAAACTTCATCGTTTCTCGTCCAAAATTTTTTTCTTCATTGTATTCAAATTCCACTCTCCCTCTGAACTATCCAGTGAAACGCCGCGTGGTGAGTGCCTTGAGTGTTCACACACACTCAACAAGCTTGAACTCAAACAAGGACCTTTCATTCACTCAAGTGGATTCATCTCAATTGAGTAGAATAGAAATATACTGTGGGCAAAAAGTAAGGTGAATTTTTAATTTAAACTTCGCGGGCTTGACATTTCAGGCTAGTTCTTTTTTTTTAAGTTGGCAGGACTGTTAATGATATCTGTGCCAAATTTCATGTCAATGTCATTATCAGTAATACATTTACGCTTGTGTTTACCAAACGACCAAGAGTGCATTTTTCGATTTTTACAATGTCTGATTCAATTGAGCAGAGAAGTGCAATCAAATTTTGTTTGCGGAATGAAATTTCGGCTGCGGAAACTTTGGGGATGTTGCAGAAGGCCTTTGGTGATTCTACCATGTCGCAGACAAATGTTTACAAGTGGTACAAAGACTTCAAAGAGGGTCGAGAACGTGTTGATGACTTGGAGCGCTCCGGACGACCATCGACGTCAACAGATGACCAACACGTCGATGAAGTGAAAGAATTAGTGCTCAAAAATCGTCGTTTGACTGTTAGACACCTTACTGATATGATCGGAATATCTGAAGGATCTGTGAAAACCATTTTGAAAGACCATTTGGGCCTACGAAAAGTCAAGTCTCGTTTGGTACCGAAAACGCTCAATTTCTTGCAAAAAAGTCGTCGCGTTGATGTGTGTGAAACGATGCTTTCTGACTATCAGGATAAGCTCAAATGCATGATTACGGGAGATGAGACTTGGATTTATGCTTAAGACCCTGAGACAACCGACCAATCAAGCGAATATCGTGCTAAAGGCGATGCCAGACCGAAAAGAGCACGTCAAAGTCGTTCAAAAATCAAGGTCATGATGACAGTTTTTTTTCGATTTTCGTGGTGCGGTGCACCATGAATTCCTTCCACCTCACCAAACTGTCAATGAGGAATATTATTTAAGCGTTATGCGTCGTTCGCGTGAAGCAATTCGTCTAAAAAGACCAGAATTATGGGCCAACAACTCTTGGTTTTTGCATCACGATAATGCAGGGTTCCCCCAAAATTTGAAGAGTCATTTTCCCTGACTTTTCCTGACTTTCACTGACCATGTTCAGAATTTTCCCTGACTCTCAAATAAGTATACCCAGATAGCACACAAGTTGCTTCAAATTGTACCAAACCAATCAATTTGTTCCTATCACTGGAAATAGCAAATCCGAAATACTTGGAGCAAGTTGGGGTAACTTAGGACGCCACTAAGCAAACTCAGCTTATAAGTGAAATTGTGAAATTGTCATGATTCATGATGGAATATTGTTACAATTCACCAGTGTATCGCATCGTCACCAAATTCCTTTGAATATGAGTGTGATAAGTACATACATTCTGTCAAAAAAGTACCGGGAATTCTTGAATAAAACACAAAATATTTTTTACTCTCCCAAATCTATTGTATCGCCTTCAAAGTAGTCCCCTCCCGAAATGATACATTTATGCCAACGAACAATCCGATCATCACAACATTTTTTATACGCTTTCTCCGGAATCGATTTCAGTTCTCGCCGTGGATTCTCTTTAATATCTTCTATCGATTCAAAACGGGTGCCTCGAAGTGGTAATTCAAGATTTGGAAACAGAAAAAAGTCGGCTGGAGCCATATCAGGTGAATACGGTGGCTGTTCGATGATATTTGTTGAGTTTTTGGCCAAAAATTGGTTCACAATGAAAGCCTTGTGAGATGGTGCATTATCGTGATGCAAAATCCATGAACTTTCTTTCCACAAATCTGGCCTTTTTCGACGAATTTGCTCTCTTGAACGCCGCATAACGCTTAGATGATATTCTTTATTCACCGTCTGACCTTCTGGCAAGAATTCCGAATGTACAACACCGCGATAATAAAAAAACACAGTCAACATTACCTTCACTTTTCGGCTTTGGCGTGGCTTTTTCGATTTCGGCTCAGCTGGAAGCCGCCTGTTCGAGCCGTAAAATACTACTCTACAATGTTCTTGAGTAAGTAATTGTTCTGCCTCTTACACAAATGTTTCATTCATTCTCAAAACAGTTTGACTATCAATAAACAAACAAAATACAAATTTTCGAATTAATAATTCGGATGAGTTAAAAAAAGACGTGTAACTTCGTCGCCTGTTATAAGGTGAGTGAGTTATGGCGTTGTACGTTACAACGTCCCACCATGTCGAGTTTTAGTGAAGGACCAATATAGCTGACAGGTGGCGCTAGTATTCATACGTTTTACAATTAAATGATCCAAAGTAATTTTTCATGAATAAGTAATAATCATACAATACAAAAAAGTTTGAATGAAAGAAATTACAAACCAAGCATCTTAAATTGTGTTGCAAACTTCAACATCCTGCCCCCGTTGGAAGGCAAAGCCGTACAAAATTTTTCGAATAACATACAAAATAAAATAATGAGAATCCAACACACATTTCTTATACATGAGACATAAAACTGAAAATTCTTTGATCACTGAATTATTGTGTCACGTTTTCCTGGTTATCATCAATTGGCAACACGCAGATTTTTGCAGTAGATCGCTGATATATCCCGTTACGTGTCTTGACGGTGACCACCCGTACCAATCCGTCATCTCCAGGATGAACGCTCAAAATCCTGCCCAATGGCCATGTCATGGGCGGAGCATGATCATCCCTTATTGAAATCATCATTCCAGGAACCAACCGCGTGCTAGATCCCCTCCAATTGTTTCTTCGCTGCATCATACCAATATACTCGCGAAACCATCGTACCAAAAATTGTTGTTCTAACTGAACTAGCAAGCCCCAGCAAGTCAAGCGATTGATTGGAGTTTGGAGTAAATCTTCCTCTCGAATCGTGGTCAAAGGTCCTCCAACCAAAAAGTGAGCAGGAGTGAGAGGCTCCAGATCCAATGGATCATTGGATATCGGGGTGAATGGACGGGAATTCAAACACGATTCGATTTGATTAAAAAGAGTATAGAGTTCCTCAAAGCTTAATACAGTGGTCCCTGAAATCTTCCTAAGATGAATCTTTGCAGACTTAATACCTGCCTCCCATAGCCCACCCATATGTGGTGAATATGGAGGTATGAACTTCCATTGTATTGACTGATCAGACAAAAAATCAGAAATCTCAGATTCAGAAGGCAACGTCTGAACCATGTCTTTGAGTACTGCTTCAGCTCCAACAAAATTGGTGCCATTATCAGAGTGCGAAGTTTGGCACTTCCCTCGACGTGCAATGAACCTTTTAAGAGCATTCGAAAACGATTCGGTGCTCAGGCTCGAGACCAACTCCAAATGTACGGCACGCGTAGTAAAACAAACAAATGAACACAAATACGCCTTCCCAGTCGCATTCCTTGATACTCTTATGGAGAAAGGTCCAGCGTAGTCAGCTCCAGAAACAACAAATGGTCTCGTTGGATGAAGTCGTGAAGATGGGAGATTACCCATTAGTTGTTCGAATTTAATTGGTCGAGAGCGAAAGTATACTATGCATTTTTGGAGAACACTCCTTATGGTAGATTTAGCTGAGATAATTCAATAATTTAAGCGTAGATGTGCCATCAGAGCCTGGGAACCTGCATGCAGTTGACGATAATGTTCATATCTGATCAATAACGCGGTAAACTGATGTTTGCTAGGCAGTACGATTGGGTATTTCTGAGCATATCCAATCAATGCATGCTTCAAGTGACCTCCCACTCTGATTATCTCATCCTCGTCCAAGAATGGATGTAGACTGATTAATTTACTTTGAGAAGATATGGGGGGTTGTCAAGTTGGAGAGTACGTAGTTCTTGAGAGAAAGCTTCGCGTTGAACGCATTTGATAATACACATTAGACCAGCATCCAATTCTTCAACCGTCAAAAGCCCATGAATTGGTGAATCAGGATGCAGGGTATTTCGCTTGAATCTTAGACAATATGCAACCACACGCTTCAACCTGCTGAACGATGAAAATCTGGTGAAAATTGCATTATTGTCTTGTTGCTCCTGAACGCCAGCTGTAACTGTGGTCAAGCCCTCCCGTTTCCGTTCAGGTATTGGAGTTGTACTGGATATTTCTCCTTGGTGTGACGAATAGTCAGTGTTAACTTGATGCAGCCACTCTGAACCCTTCCACCAGAGACTGCAATTTAGGAGTTGATTTTGTTCGATTCCCCTGGATATTACATCCGCAGGGTTCTCATCAGACCGTACGTGATGCCAATTGTGTTGGGCTGTCAATCGATGTATCTCAGATACCCTGTTAGCGACAAATGTGCTCCATTTGTTTGGTTTCGCCGCAATCCACGCTAGGGTGATGGTAGAATCACACCAATAGTGAATCCCACTGAACTCCACATTCGAAGAGGTTTGGACTTTAGACACAAATTTGCCAAAAGTACTGCGCCGCACAGCTCTAGTCGTGGAATGGATAGATTTTCCAAAGGAGCGACCCTAGATTTAGCGCAGTGTAGCTGAACCGAGCACTTACCTGACGAATTGATGCTTTCAACGTAAATACACGCTCCATAAGCCACCTCTGAGGCATCACAGAAACCATGGAGCTCGATCCCAACGGCATCATCGCAGATAATTCTTCGTGGAATTTTTATACCGTGAATAATAGGAACCTGATCTAGCCATCGCTGCCACGTAGAATTAAGCTCAATGGGCACTGATTCATCCCAGTCAATCTTGAGCTGCCATAATTGTTGTAGAATAATTTTGACTTGTATATTAAATAATTTATCCAATTAACCCAAGTGGGTCAAATATTTGTGATACGTTGGACAAAATAGTGCGTTTCGTGAACCGTTGTATGGAATTGGATCCTTTGAATTCATATCGTAATGTGTCATCTTGTGTATTCCAAGTTAAACCTAAAATCTTGGTTCCTTGGCCAATATTTACAGCTACAGGGTCGTCATAACTCGCACCGATTAATTGGAGTCCATTTGATTTCCATTTGCTTAATTCCAATTTTGCAGTCTCTAGCACATTAATGATTTCCATTTTGAGCCGCAAAACCTCCGTCAATTCGTCAGCTCCAGTCAGCAGGTCATTCACATAAAAGTCGTTAAGAATGGTTTTGGATGCCTCGGGATAATCGTGCTCACAATCCCTGGCTGTTTGCTGTAAACACCTGATTGCCAGATACGGTGAACTGGCCAAACCATAGGTTACTGTGTTGAGTTGGAACGTTTTTATTGGCTGACTGGAGTCCCTTCTCCAAAGTATCCGTTGCAAATCTCTGTGTTTTGGATGTAACAGGATCTGCCTGTGCATCTCAGCGATGTCAGCTGATAGGGCAAATTTATGTTGTCGAAAACGAAATACGATGGATGTCAAGTCCTGTTGAATAGTAGGTCCAACCAGCAAAATGTTGTTCAATGATATTCCATTTGTGGTGCAACATGATCCGTCGAAAACAACTCTTATCTTCCTCGTTTCTCCAACTTCTTTGAGAACCGGATGATGAGGCAGATAATAAACCATGGTAGATGTTGTATCATGAGTTGTTACTTCTGACATGTGATTTAGTTATTGATATTCAAAAATAAAATCATTATATTGCTCTTTGAGTGTCTTGTCTTTCTGCAACCTCTTTTCAACGGCCTGCAAACGTTGGGTAGCTATCTGTTTCGACTCTCCAAGTTCAGTAGGAGGAGTCCTGAAAGGTAGTTCAACCACAAATCTACCTGTTTCATCGCGACTGTAAGTTGATAAAAAATGTTGTTCGCACCTTCGCTCATCCTTGGACAAATGAATACCACAATCGACTTCTTCGATTTTCCAAAATTTTTCCAATTGGTTAAGCAAGCCGTCTCTGACGTTAGAATAACACTGTGACTGTGCCTGTGGAAGGGATTGACAAGTTGTGTTGATTTCACCAGAAGCAATCCAACCAAATTGTGTTTTCTGAAGAATAGGCTGACTCCTTGATGTTTTTATTTGTCCGACACATAACAATTTCCAAAAAACACCCGCCCCAAGGAGAATGTCGATTCGGCCTGGTGCATGAAAACCTGGATCTGCTAGCGTGATGTTAGATGGGATAGTGAAGTTACCTACATTCAGTTTAATGATAGGCAAGCGTTCTGTAATTGTATTTATAATTAGAAAACTTAGTCTCTCCTGGAATCCGCTGGATTTTGATCTGATATTAGCGTTAACCACATGATTCACCTGAATATTGGAATGACTTATGCTCAGAATAGATTTATTTATCTTATGCTTTGGTAATTGAAGACGTTTGCTAAGTTCTTGTGTTATTAAATTCGATTGAGAGCCAGAATCTAGCATTGCTCTACATTCATGCATATTGTCTAATGAATCTTCAATTAAAATCATTGCAGTAGATAATAGGACGTATTGTGGATCAGCGCAATAAACTGGAATGTCTTCGGATACATTTAAAACAGATACAGGTGAGGCACTGCTATGTGAAGGCTTACTGGTTCTGGAAGAAATCCCTTCTGTGCTGGGATTGGCTTGAGGTTGATGAGTACTCGATTCAGATTGTGATTCACTGTTGTTGGTTGAATCAATATGCAAGAGTGTGTGATGATTCCTATGACACAGTTTGCAGACACCGAATGTGCAATTGAATCCATGAAAATTATTCAAACAATTACGACATAGCTTGTGTTCCTTAACTACATTATATCGAGACTGAACAGTGGAATTTCTAAGAACGCTGCATTTAAATACTCTATGTTGTCCTTGACAAAGAGGACAGTTAGGTTGCGAAGCTACAGCATATGAATATAAAGTGCTTGTTGATTTTTGAGCTGAATCATTGCCTTTATGTTGAATTGTAATCTTTGTCTTGGATGATTGCAAAGTACTCTAAAATGATTTAGTCCGTGAAACGGTTTCGAGAAATAAACATCTATTAGCTAAAAACTCTGTGAAATCCTTCATGTTGGGAATTTGTTCTTTATTAATTCGTTCTCTTTCCCATTCTCTTGAAGTATTAGAATCTAGTTTAGGAATTAAAATTTGAATCAATAATGTATTCCATGTATCGGTGGGTTCTTCTAATTTCTTCAAAATTTCTAAATTCTTTGTGGTGTCATTCAATAATTGCCTCAAAGCAGTATGTGATTCCTTTGCAATAGTTGGCAAATTCAAAATTGCCTGGGTATGATGTTCGACAATTTTTCGTTTGTTATTGAAACGTTTATTCAAAAGATTCCAGGCAACTGCATAATTGTCGTTGACAATATCCAGCGTTTCAAGTACAGTTGCTGCTTCGTTGATTGATATGGATTTCACATGATGAAGTTTTTGAGCTTCAGACAATCTTGGATTCGCATCAATTAACGAATTAAAAACATCCTTAAAAGAAACCCAACCCTGATAATTTCCACTGAATTTCGGTAAATTGTTGAGGCGAGAATTGGGTAGGAACGAGGAGTGTTCCTCGGATATCGGGAGAAACGGAAAACATAAGAAGTGACTCTGAGCAATTCAGGCCATATGGATATGGAATCTAGTGAGTAACATTCTGGTTTTGCCGTGTTCAGCAAAACTTGTTTCGATGTTTCCCGTTTCATGGACGGAAATTGAATATGAGAAGGCTGTGTTGGCGAGCATTCGGGTGATTGACTCAGCCACGGTGGGCCTGACTACCATGAGGGATGCTGTTCGATTTCTGTCGCTGAAATGCCCCGTCAAGCGCAATCAGCTGGATTATCAGAAGTTGGAACGTATCTTCACTTGACTTGAGGAAGTCGTGTTTGTATCTCGGATACACGATTGACCACATAGATTTTCCATGCGTTCGGTTCTTTATTAGGTCAACCGAGAGGAATCTGTCCAGCAATGGATCAGGGATTGCTCGAACCCATTGGGAGCTACGAAATATTTCACCAATCGAGCCAGCAGGATGGCTTCAGCAAGTTCCAGCCTTGGTACGCTCAAGCGTTTCACGGAAGCCACCTCGGACTTGGCGATCAATAGCTTAATCAAAGCGTGGTTTGGGCCTAATCAAATTTTATAATATATGGCTGCTGCATACATCCTGTTGGAGGCGTCCAAAAAGCCGTGGAATCCAGTGGAACGTCAACTTCACGTGGGCTCAATCTTCTTGGGATCTCCAGTGAATCTAGATGGCTCATTTCTTGGCAGTATTGTAGCCATTGACGACATAATTCAGGAGTCAAGCAATCATCCCAATCCAGGTTCTGAGACTACAAAATCTGCATTATGATTTTGGCGCTAACTGTTACAGGCGTGACCCAGCCCAACGGATCGAAAATACCGGAGATCAACGATCACACCGTTCGCTTGGTGGAAACAGGAGAGGGGTTAACTTTGAAGAGAATCTGAAGTTATCTTTCGAATGAAGCCATCAGACCCGGAGTACCCTGATCTCATCAAAACGCCGAAAGGGTTTACTTTCCTCAAAATTACAATCATTGGATTCGATTCCATCTAATGAGTGCGGATGATTGCTGGCTCATTTGCCTAGAGAAAAGCCAGCTGAACCAAGAAGTTGAGAGACTTGGCTGCGCAATGCTATAGCTTGAGAGAAGGTATCTGCCCCAGAGAGGAGGTCATCGACGTAGATGTTTTTGAGTAAAATCGAAGCTGCCAAGGCAAACCGTTCACCCTCATCATGAACCACCTGTTCAACGGATCTAAGAGCCAGAAACGGCGAACAAATCATGCCATAGGTAACAGCGGCCAATGCTAAGGTTGTGAGTTGCTGTGAATCGGAGTTCCGCCGCAAAATGCATTGGAATTTCCGATCTTGGGGGTCGACCCAGATTTGGCGGGGTATTCTCACCATATCAGGAGTGCAAACGTATTGAAAACATCTCCATTGAAGGAGAATACGAGGTAACTCGCTCTGCAATTTCGGGCCGCATATTAAAACATCATTCAAGGATTTTCAATCCGAGTTGGGCAAGAAGCGTTGAATACCACCCACCCAGAGCGTTTGCCGTTGGGATCGTGGAAAACCGGATGGTGTGGAATATAAACCCGTTGAATTGTATCGTTTGTTTCAATGAGAATGGGATTCAGAGGGCCCAGTCGTTCATATTCGTCTAAGAAGTCGGTATACATCTAACTTGCAGTCATATCTAGTTTGAGCCGACGTTCAAGTTGTTTCAACGAATTTACGGCGATTTGATCAGAGTCTCCCAACTCAGTGAAGTGGTTGCGTTTGAATGGGGGTCGAACGACGTAACGTCTATCAGAATGCCTAGAATGAGTGCTAAGACTGGGACAAGCTTGGGTTTTGTTTAGTCTTGTCAATACCTGCATAGGGAGGACATCTTGGGATCTTATGAAGAATTCTTCAAGATCAATTGATTCCCGTGTATGATCACATTCGATAGACCTATCACCTATACCTAGCCTATCAACATTGAGTCAAGTTCCATTCTTATCAAGATCAGCCATACCTATTTGAGTGTGTGAGATTAATCATGGGATTGGGCCAGTCTTGGCCCGATGGTTGGGCACAAGTTTTAAGCCTTTGTGAACTCGAAATTCAGCGACTAATTCAAAACATTGTGCCACTCATGTGGACAATATTGGCACAATTGTTCTCAACGAATGCTTGATTTTTACGCTTGTATCAAGCTTATAACAAGTGCAATGGCCATTTCAAAGATATGAACAAATGTATCATGACCGACTATCCATTGGAAACAACGGGAGAATCATGGTACAATATTGGTCCAATTGTTCCTAACGGAGGTTTGTTCCTGACACATGTGCTAATCCTGGGACAAGCTTGGGTTTTTTTCAGTCTTGTCAATACTTGCATGGGGAATAGTAGAATTCGATGCGTATAATAAATCAATTACATCTACAAAAATCAGTGAAATCCCCCAAAAAAACTCAAAAGAAGTGAGAAAATAACGCTGAGTCCATGAAAATATGTGAACTTCTGAGAATAACAATTTTAGAGAAATCCTTGGGAAAGGAACTCCATTCTTCCTAGAATCTCATTTATAAATATTCCATTGAAAGAAAAAAGATGTGAAATCACCATTGAGTACTAAATACATTTGATGATCCAAATGTTATTCGAACAACTTTTGGTATGCTGTAATTCTGATGCGTTGAAAGTGCATTTGGGGTACATTATAATTCCTGAGAAAAATCTTCGTCCCGAAAATTCTCAGATCCCGATCAATGCAGAATACTTGGCGTGGTCGATGGTGAGAGTTTTGAACCATGATTGAATTGGAATTCATTCCATGAAACCATTGAAACTTCACTGGATGACTATCACTATCACTATCACTTGAATGATCAAATTTCTCAAAATTTCCATTGGCCACGCCAAGTATCCTGCATTGATGTAGATCTTAAAATTTTCGGGACGAAGATACTTCTTGGAAGTTATAATGTACCTCAAATTCACTTTCAACGATCAGAATTACAACATACCAGAAGTTGTTTGAGTAACATTTGGATCACAAAATGTACTGGGTATTGATTGATGATTTTATATCTTTTTTTTCTCTATGGGATATCTATAAATAACATTCCAGGAAAAACGGAGTTTGTTTCCCAAGGATTTCTTCTCAAGTGTTATTCTGAGAAGTTCACATATTTTCATGGACTTGACGTTATGATTTTACTTTTTTAAAGTTATTTTTCATCGATTCACACTATTATTACACTATTTAGGTCTATTGAAAAACTTGAAAAACATTATATCGGTTCATCCGATCCGAAAAATCGGTCATCTCAGAACGAGAATCAAGCATGGAATAGAGTAGTTCCCGATTTCAAAATCCGAATCGATAGCAACTATCTGGAACTGAAATCTGGAATGCTCATTGGTTCAATGTCTCTAGAAACCTTCCCAAAAGAGTTCCAACCAATCTCTCCCGTTCTAGAAACATCGCATCCTTCAAATATCGCGATTTTCCGAACTTTTTACACACTCATTCAACAAAAATTCATTCTACCACACGACTATTCCAACAAACTCTCAAGTCTAATTCAATCTACAAACACTTAGAATCTATATTTCACTCCGTGTTCAATTTGACATCGGTTCTTGTATCAACGATTCTACACCATTGGATTCACTCATCAAAAAATTCTCTCAATTCAACTTCAACTAAACTTGGATCAACCTACATTTCTACATCGAATCAATTTCACATCCAATCTTCCTTGGGTTCCGTTTGGATTGTATATCCATTTTCATCTTGGAAATTATTTAAACTCTTGGAGCAACGATTTCATCCGAAATCGCAATGTTTAGCGGTCACTGCAGTTCTTTCTGGGTCACAGACAACCCGGGCCAATCAGCAGTTTCAAACAAACAGTCACAAGTACCAGAGACGAGTGTTATGACACTCGTAGGGAAAAATATTGATGAAAAAGGTGTTGTTAACACAATTCGAGTGGGACAAGGAACCTAGATTCCTTTCTGACGAGGACTTTCTTATTCCATTTCTATCGAATTACCGTTTCCTTCTGGAGTGTTACCTCTTATTGATAAATTCATATTGAATTCAGGGTCAAACTTTGAGAGTGTTGACTAAAAGTGTCAAAATCTTATTCAATATAAATTCAAATCTTATCAAAAATGTGTTTCTATCAACAAAATGTTTCTTTCGTGGGAGAGTTGTTTCCTTAATCAACAATTAACAGTTTCATTTTCCTTCTATGGTGGAAATGTGGAATCATCCATTCGAACTTTCCTTCCCCCTTTTCATTTCTCTTCTCTCCTATCGTTGTCAATCGTGATTTGCAAATTTGAATTAGGTTAACCTTTTTTTTTCATTTTCTCGAGAATCATAATTGCAGGAAACGAATTTACAGTCATGCTCAATTCTTACTTTTCTCAAGCAGAAGGTAATTTCAAGAATTCTATATACATGCCTTTCAGCGTCCTCTAATAGGATGAATCAACGAAAAAAAACCATCGTCAACCAATTTTCAAATATTACTTTTGACTCAACGTAAATTTTGAAGTGTTTGGAATGAAATTTGTATCAAACTCAACATCTTCTCTTCTTGAATAAATTATGTTGTCAAATTTCGAATCACGAAACAATTTCATCGAAGATTCCTTTTCCCCGATCCTTGTTCAGGATTTCCCTAACTAAAGCGATGTATTAAAGGGGTTGTCAGACTCTGATTTGGCAATTCCTTGAAACATCCGTCATTTGTAGATGAACTCAAAAAGTTTTAACGTAACAATACGCACGAGAATATTCGATTAGTTCTCATTGATACTGAAACAATTCTTTGAGTATTGGAACTCGTTAATGTCTCGAGAAGTGAACTCTTTTGAACCTCTTCATGAATTCATTGATCTGAAAATAGTTTATGAAGAATTCTATTTATATTTTTGAAAAAAATTCTTCGACTACTATATGAGATCGCTTGGCTTGTCAGAGCGAATTTCAGCGCAGTGAATTTATATCCGCGCATCAAACCTAAGACGGACTAAAATGTCCACAAGTTAATTACGCAAACTGAACATCATTGTTCCGTCCCAGGGCCGAATTTACCATAGAGGCGGACTAGGCGCCATCAAGGGGCCCCCACTCATCGATCAGGTTTTGCAGAAATCGGAATCACAATTTCTTAACCCTTATGAGAAAAATGATCTCGCTCACATACTTACTGCGAGAACAGTTTTGGAAATCAAAAGAATCAAACACTCTCCAGTAAATAAAATGTATCTAAAAAAGTATTGGAATATAATACTTCTGAATACACTCAGAAAACGCTATGTTTGACATGAAGTCAGTGATTCTTTCTGTAGCTACCAACAACCCAAACCTGGCGTTCTCTCAATGTGAAGAACTCTAGATTTGTTTGAAAAACTATGAACACCTCTGAAATCCTCTTCAAGACTCTTCTATGAAAATCCGTGAAATGTTAAGAGATTTTCAGTGAAATTTTCCCATCAGGGTAACGTTTCCTGGGCGTATTATTTTTGCAATGAGTATTTGAATTGGCTTGATCAATATTATTTCTTTTATAAAGAAAAATAACACTTCTGATTAAAAAAATAGTATCAGCTCTAGTACTTATAGTGAAAATAGTATTGAGAAGAATTGAATTTCAGTACTTTTTTAATATCAGTACGCTTTTTCATTTTTCGGAATTTCATCCCATATCACTTAATACCTATGGAATTGATCAAGAAAGTTACATTGTTTGAAATTCAAATTACTGAATCTCTCGATTCGCCTGAATGTAAAGAGCTCTCGAGTAAGGGTTTCCAGTTGAAACAGCTAGTTTCGAAAATTAATTTCTATTTGTATTCCTTCAGAGGAACTCACAAATCGTATTCGTTCTCATAAAAAGTTTCAATTCCCTTGAGGTGATACCAGTACTTACCAACCGAGCACGTTGGTTAGAAAAGGACACGCCTGTACGATAGAAAGAGAGGTTCGATACCATCGCGGGTATCCCCTCAAATAGGATCAAATGGATAATTTTTTATAGGGTCGGTGAGCTTATGATCAGCATTCATTATGGGGAAGTTACATAGTCTTTCTGTTCAAGAAATTACACATCATGCATCTAAATTGCTCGAATTTCATGAGGATGATTTGGAAGAAAACTTAACGATTGAACCCATACAATTCAGAGAATTTGTTAAAAAGTTTATAGCAACTGACGAAAATGTGAATGAACAAGGAACATTGAGCTATGAAGCTAGAATGTATAAGCTATTAGCAGAGAAAGGAATAAAAGAAACATTTACAAATGCAGGAATTCTCTTAAAATTGTATTTAGTTCTAATGACTACAAACAGCACGAGTGAAAGATCTTTTTCGAAATTCAAGTCAATAAAAAATAGATTACGTTCATCAATGAATCAGGAGAGATTGAATAGGCTCACTGTGATGAGTATTGAAAATGACTTACTGGAAGTGCTAGATTATTCTGATATTATACAAGAGTTTGCAGAGAAAAAATCTCGTAAAATTCTATCAATATAATGGATGAACATATTCAGGAATGGAATGGATTATAAAATGAAAATTGATAACAAAATCTTATATTCAGTAACATCACTGCCGTGAAGGAGCATTATTTTGATAATCACTTTGATATTGTCCTCATTGTTTATAGAGCAAGAGCCCGTAACCGCCAGACGTTCGTCATTTTACAAAAGCTGAAAATTCCTCGGTGCATGCTCCCAACATACGTAGAGACGATGGTTTACTATGAAGTTCGAATCATGGTGCCTTTGGCAGATGACAGATGAAAAAGGTACCTGAGAAAGCAGCGTGAATTTTTCAAAGTATAAGGCGTAATTTTCTCACATTCACTTCCAAATAATATTAGAAATCAGGTCATCCATTGCCAGACACTTTGCATCGTGGCATAACCTTGCTAGACACACTTGGACTCCAATGAATTGTAAGTGTGACACTGAGTGTTTGACGATGAGTGACATGGTTTATAATATTTTTCGGGAGTAAATGTAAGAGAATTGCGTTTCACACTTTGAGAAATTCGCATTGCTTTTTTAGGTATTTTTCTGATCTGTTATCCGTCGAAGGCACCACGATTCAAACTTCATAGTAGGCCATCGCTTCTACCAACGTCAGGAGCATGCGCTCAGAAATTTTCAGCGTTTATAAAATGACGAAGGTCCGGCAGTCACGGGCTCTTAGTCTATTATATTGGAATGAGTTATATTCAGTGTAAGGAACGGAAGTTCATTATGAATTATAATGTCACGTCTCATATGAAATAATAAAATAATAAATACAAATATTAATTCAAGTTCTGTGTATACCTGTATATATACATATATATGTATTTGTATGGGGGTTCCACTTCCGGTTCGTAGCAGCATCGTTGCTTATGGAATAGCTCGTGTCTTTTTTGCTCCTCAATAAATGCATAAGTGATATTGAAATTGTATTATGACTGCAACTCAACAGTGCTTTTGTGGCTAATCAATATGAACACTATCACGTTACTTCGTGTATGAGTTTAAGGAAGATTCTACGAAATAATACAGCCTAACCTAAAACCAGCCAAGTTTTGTTTTTGTTTGTTTGTTTATTTTCTTTGAAGTTGAGTTAGTCATTTATGAGTCAAATGAGTGTATACAGGAGCTTGTGTCGCAGATCGGTGCCTTCTTTGTGATTATTCATAATCATGTGGAACATCCTATATAATCAAATATATTCACAAAGGAATACAGTGAATTCTTCGTTATCAGTGGTCTACGATCCAGCACAGGTGGCACTATATCTCGGTCCATGTCAAGTGCGTGTTGTACAGAGGCAGCGCACAAGACTGTTGCTCCAACATCGAGTGAGGAGAAAACCATAAACGTAATTTATCACACATCGCAACACAGGAACAAACAGGAAAGTAAAGTAGAATCTACGAGACGGGGCAGACCACGCGAAGCGCGTGCGTGGGGCCGTGCACGTGCCAATAGCGATAGTTCCATCATCGAATACATCAACAGCAAGAGGAAACGCGATCCGAATCAATCGCTCTCTGACAACGAAAGCAAGACAACGACAGATATAGGAAAAGAAGAGAGAGAGTTTAATTCGTCGGTAACGACACATGTAAATAAAAAGGGACCGGTAAATTTGAAAATCAACTCAACAACTACTACGATGGAGGCAACTATAAATGCGAAACTTGACAGTATAATGAGAATGATAGGGGACTTGGATACCAAACGACAACAGGACAAGGAAAAGATTGAAGGAGAACTAAAAGCAGAGATCCATGAACTACGGGACGACCTTAGTAGCAGAGTGACAGAATTAGAATTGGAAATTATAGAGCTGAAAAAACAGAACCAAGAGCTACTTAAGAGAGAAAGGAAAATGACATATATTGTAGAAAAGCACGAAAAGGAATTGAAGGGAAATAAGGCAGTGATCGATGGAGTTATAGATGGAAATTACCGAGGGAGTTTTGCAGGGGGGGAACACTCAGTCCTCTTCTTCTCGCGTTACTCCTTACGGATATTGAAACGTTTTTTGGAGAAAATGGCTGTATTGGTATGGATATCGATAGCATCAATGACATATTGATGTTACTGTTTGCTGATGATGTTATTATATTTGCACATTCACCCATAGACTTACAACGGAAACTTAGACTCTTATACGAATACTGCAAGGACTTACTGTTAACCCGGCGAAAACTAAAATAATACCCTTTCCGAAAACTAGGAACAAGAGAACGTGCAAAAAATACAGATTCATGTATGTTAGAGATCCGATCGAAGTCGTTACTTAGGTAGAATATTTAGGCTGTGTAATGAGAAGTTCCTCTCTGGGCTTAGGAGCATGGCACGAGAGGGCTATTTCTAAGGCTAGACAAGCTATGAGGGCAGTACTTCGAATCTTAATGACTAGTAAATCAGACGCATGGCCAACGAAACTCAAATTATATGAGGCAATAGTTTCTTCTGTTCTTTTTTATGGAATACCTATTTGGGGATTGGGATATTATGATAAGATTGAGATTGTACAAGTCGAATTTCTTAAGAGACTGCTCATGCTTCCGCGCTGCACACCAGGGTACGCTCTAAGATTAGAGCTTGGGTTGGTACCACTAGCATGGAAGGCTATGAAGCTCACATGAGGATGGCTAATCAAAATTCTCAAAATGCCTGATATCCGTCTTCCCAGATTACGTTTGAATAGATTATGTAGTCTAGCGTTATCAGATAATTGTAATGACCGGTATAACTGAGCCGCGCAATTTCGAAATTTCTTAATGAGGGTCGAGCATCCTGGCATATGGAACTGCTCGCCTGCCGAGAACCAAAAGCAATCAGAAGATTTAGTTTTCAAAAAATATTCGGAAATTTGAAAGAATAATGACATCGTAAGATGCCATAGCTCGACCTTCATCCAGAATAAGATGAAAATCAGCCCGGCCCTCCGTCCAGCAGATTATTTAGAGCTGCGCTGCCCGTTACACTGGCAACGCATTATTGCGAACTTCAGACTGGCGAATAAAATATCATTGAGAATCCGGATTAACTCAGTGCCTTATTGTATTGATCCTAATATGACATGTCTTATATGTAATCTAAACGAAACCGAAACTGTAGATCATGTACTTCGTAAATGTCCTATATACCTGTCTCTAAGAAAAAAATACTTATCATACTAGAAACGAGATGTCAGTAGTGTTAATGTTGAAGAAATTTCAGATGTTTACTCCTTGTCAGATCTCAAATCTTTATATAATTATATAAGTGGTATTTTAACACTGCGTGCATTCATACTTGCAGGATGAGATTGAATATATGCGCTACTGAGCCTTGCGAACATATGTAATATAAAACTATGTGATTGTATAACGGATACCCCTTGGGAGAAGGGTCAGGTCCTTAAGCAAGAAAGTAATTCATTCATTCATTCATATATATTTAAATATACACGTATACACGAGTTGAACATTCTTGATTCAAAGAACCTCAATGTTTGGAAATCGGTCGCCGTACATGGACCCCCCACGGAATTCCGCTTAGGGGCCCCAACATGGGTAAATCCAGCACTGTTCCGTTCAGCACTCTTGGATGCGAACTTTGAACTTCCATCAAGGGATTCCATCCGTAGGAGCGGATTAGAACAAGGAATTTGTAATGTTTCTTTCTCTTTATAATTCTTTCTTGTATGAAGAAGGGAGCAGGAATTGAATTACCTATGAAATCATAGATTTAGTGGAGGATGCTTCCACCATTCCTCTTTAAGCCTACCAATTACTCTTCTCCTTATATGAATTCAATTTCTGGAAATAGAGCATCCCGAAATTCAACAATATTATTGATTGATAATGACACGATAGGAAGAGGAGAGTGGGCGATTGTTGAAATGAGCGATACCAATTTATATGAAAAAAGGAGGAAGAGTTCATTTAAAACTCATATAAAAATCTTTTCACAAATTATTTGGAACTACTTCCTCCAATGGCGTTGATCCGTTTATCAAGATCTAAAACAATTCGAAAAACGTCTCTCTTACAATGTAATTCGCGAGACAAGCTATACAATGGTAATATCACATTTGATGGGGAACTTGAAACATCTCTGATCGTCATGAGAACACCTTGAACTACGTAACTTGCAATAAATACGTTGTCAATGCGCACATATGTGTATTATAGAAATCTTAGTGCGAAAACGAATGTTCATTATATTCCGCTCGCAATGAGAAGGAGTCGTGAACATACATACCTGAAAAATTAAAGTATCTGTGAGGACCAGCCTCTTGAATTGAGAGATTCGTTCAAGACAAATCTAAACTCAGGGCCGGCTCGTCCATATAGGCAGTATAGGCGGCCGCCTAGGGCGACAAGATTCAGGGGGCGGTAAAATTTGGAAAAACAACAAAATCCTAGAAATCATGAGTAAGAACCATACTGAACATACACATACACATGACACACAAAATACTTATTAGAAACATTCTCTGTCTTCCTAAGAATTCATGGTGGTTCAATTACTGAATAAGAATTACAATTTTCCTCTAAAAAAGAGATTTTCCTCTAAAAAAAGTGTTTTGCAAAAGTCTTCATGCATAAATTTCAGTACACATTTTACAAGAAATAAGTTATTTTTTAATTCAGTTTCAGAATGGCATCAGAAAGATGACCTGGTGAATAATGATAATCAGGTGATGTATGCAAGACATCAAATGTCGATTGAGTGAGAACCTAGTTATCATCCGACAATAGCATTCAACATTGTCTCGCAGCAGTATTGGAAGCAGTATCCTAAACAGCACCGAAAACCAACGTATCAATGGTTTCACAGATTTTCGTTTTCAAAAGTCCGTTTTCCAAACGTTTCGAGAACATTGGTTTATCATGTTGGAATACACGTTTCGATGACGTTTCTCACGTATGCTATGGTACGTTCTCAGAGGGTTGTCGAAACATCATATGAAAACCAAGTATTTTATTCTCAACCTGAACAAATGTGTATTCATGTACGTATTTATGGTGAATCGTAAGCAGAAATTCATACCCTGCAAAAAATTTTCCGTAGAAAACGATAAAATTTTCCCTATGGATTTCAATGCGGTTCCTGAAACTGGAATTCCGGGGCTGTATCGTGAATTATTTCCGATAGAATTCTGTCGATTCTTATCGTATTCTATAGGATTTAAGAAAAATTCACGTGGTTCTAAAGTGAACTTCCCATAGACAAAGTATTAATTATTTGGAGAATTATAACCTTTTTTTTGCGAATAATTCTTTTTTCTACTACAGGAATTTTACGATAGAACTAGGTACATTTCTCAAATCCTGTAGGATGCGATGAGAATCAATAGAATTCTATCGTAAACGCACGATACAGCATGGGGATTCCAATTTCAGGAACCGTATTGAAACTCGTAAGAAAAATTTTATCGTCTTCTATGGGACATTTTTAGCAGAGTAGGACTTCGTGTTTTACTTATGAATATCCTGTTGAGAAATCCATGAAGTTGCATAATAAGAACATTTTTTTATGAACTGCAATAAGATACCATTCAATTTTGAATCGCTTCATTGGAAATTTGTAATATGTGTTTTGTTTTTCCTCCATGCAAGATTCATAGGTTAACAAAAGACTATCGTATTGTCGGTGCATTCATCTTTTGTTTTATTGTGTGTCGAAGTAATATTGCATGGAGAACCGACGTCTACTCAGGGTTGATCAGCAATTTTTCATTTGAACGAGTTTTCAAGTAAGGCAAGTTTTGATTATAATGAATTTTGAAGTATATTATGTGCATGAGAATTAGAATATAATGAAGCGTACCACCAAAAAAAGTCGGAAGTTTTCAAAACGTGTCAGTGGTGTGGATTTAAGTTCCAGAGAGTACGTGTTTGAGAATTTGTGGAAACCTGCATTTTTTATGTTACGTAAGACGTTCGGCAAATATCATTTGTGTGTGCTGAAATATTTCTTCAGAATGTTCCTGAAACATTCCATGAAAATATAGTACTTTATTCCTAATCTATACAAAATTTAATTCTTCTATTGTTCTATAGTTAACCAAATATCCTAATTTTCGTGTTCAATTGCGAATTGACGATGCGAATATACCATTCACTGTAATTGACAGGTTTTTTTACAGGGTAGTGGGCGGCGTCTTGGGATTTCGCCTAGGGCGGCAAAATACCTAGGGCCGGCCCTGTCTAAACTGATAACAGACCGTGCAAAAGCAGAGTAGTATCAAGTTCCTCTTTTCTTCATTTTTTACCTATATCTATATCGTGAAAGGTTTATTTTGAATCACGCGCGACTCCAACATCTATCGGTTTTGTTTATGAGTTTTTGTTATCGAATTATCAAATGATTCGATCGACCGCGACTTTTCTTATCATTGTTTCTTAATCGATTTGATCTCGATTAAGATTTGATAAATTTTCGAATCCAAAGTATACGATATCATCAAGTCATCAATGAATTGCGAAGGGATTTCGTCTTTATAAGTTATGTATCAATTGCTGGGTTGTGCTCTTTAATTCTTTCTAAGAAATGAATGTAGGGCATTTGCATGTGATTCTCCTTTCACGATTTTCATCGATCAAACGCGATTATGTCCTCGTTCTCACACTTGTTACGCGTGTAGTTGTGTCAATACATATTATATTTGTGCCCGCGCTATGTTTACATTATTTCATAACGCGTTCGTTCGACGACTTTTCACTTTACCCCGATGATAGATTCTTTTGATCTATGGCATAATAAAATAGATCTTCTTTTCTTTATAATTTAATGATCAACTTTTTAACATCAATGAAAATAAATATTCTTCTCATAAATATCATTCTTTTTTCATATTTTTAAATGTGAATGGAGGAAGCACAACTCTTCCACATGTTTTGTCAGCAATCTTGATCGAGTTGCTGTCACAATATTTCCTACTGAGGGAAACGTTTGCTATATTTGAATCACCCGAATGTAATGGGGTACCCGAAAAACCCGGGTAATTGAAAAACCCGACCCGACCCGATAAAAACCCGATGACTCAGGTACCCGCACACCCCTATTCTTTACCAATCAAACGAAGCTACATCGAAATATCTACTATATTTCACCAGGCTTGTGACAACCGGGAATTTTTCTCTTTTTGATTGGTTATTCTATTTAGAAGAAATGCATCATTGATCGATTTCGTTAGAATTCCCAGTTGAAGCATTTCCCTGTTCACCTCCTTTGCGAATATCCAAAAAAATAATCAGCTGCTCTCATGGCACTGGTATCTGCTTAAACACAATGTTTCGTTTTTCTTCAAGTTTCAAATCACATTTGTCCAGGAAAACTGCCGCTCGTATTTCTTGGACAGGATACTATAGTGAGGGTGCTATAGCACCCTGATGTTAACCAAATTGTTCATACGAGACTTTTCGAATACCTTGCAATTCATTCTCAGAATATTGTTCTATGCCTCAATCGTTGAATACTTATATGACTGCAAAGAAATACTTTACAGAGCGATATTCAAAAACTTGTGAAGAATATTCTAGAAACTTCACATGAACGATTCACTTAGAGGGATGCTAGGGCCGAGACGCTAGCTATTTTGTTTATAACATTCAAAAAATCTTCTAATCGAATCAAAATAATGCCGTGTACAGCAGTTCTTCAATAAACTTTGAAAATTACTGTGTACGAAGAGATATTTTGATCATATTGAATTGATTCTATCCAGTTTGTTGTAAATAGAATGGCTAAGGTCCTGGTATTAGTATCACATGCTGTAAGGGGATACCAGTGTACCCTCTGAGCAAACATTCTCTTGGTAAAAATTCTCTGAACTATATTCATAGAAATAGATGAAATTTTCAAGAAATAATCTTCAGTACTTTATCGCAGTGCAGAATCCGAATTTGGAATTTCAAACTTTCTCACAGATGTTGGAAAAGAATTTTTTGGAATTTGAAAATTTGGGCTTTGTATCGCAAATAAAGTATTAACGATTATTCCCTGAAAACTTCAGATACATTCATGAATCCAGTTTAGATCATTCTTACCGAGGAAATGTTTGTCGAGCCCATATACTGTTATATTTTCAACTGCGTGCAATTAGTTCTTGAAATATTTCCACACCATTACTAACATATTTAATATCAACAGGTGTGAAATATTACTGTAATATTGACGTAATATTACAATATTGCTGTGATATAACTGCAACATTATTGCAATCAATCTACGCGGACACGAACTATTACGGCAATATCGCAGTGATATTTCCCTGCGATATCACAATATCACAGAATAATATTACTGCGATATTACTGCAATATTCTGTGCTGTGTGGGAATGGAAGTCGATAGTTTATTATTTACGGAGGAAGCATAAATCGAGCAATTTTTTTATTCATGTTTCATGTGTTCTAATGGAATACTCGTTAGAGGTTCTGTCACAGGCAGTATGTTGTAGAATTGTTGGAAACACATGAATAAAACTCGCGAGCACAAAACTTTGATAGCCGAACCGAATAATCCCACACAGCACCGAAGATTTCATTGAGATTGCAGAAATCTAACATCTGAAACATTGAAATATTTCTATGACATTGCTGTATGTCACACCGAGGTTTCAAAGTCCCTTCAGAAATATTGCAATGTCCGCTAATCTTACATTTCAATGCAATATTTCTGAATTATTTCTGCAATGTTTCAAGAATATTTATGAAATATTTCATTGTAATGTTCCTCTGGTAATATATCTGAGACATTGGAAATAGGTAACATTTCAATTGACAGATTTTTGACATATTTCTGTAAAAGTATACTGAAATGCAATGAAGGTGAAAGATTGAAATGTAATTGAGACATTACTGAAATCTGTGGTGCTGTATGGGATGGTTCACTCAACACAAACATCACAGTCATATTGCCCAATATTATTTCAATGATCCAATATTGCTGTAATATTACTGTAATATTGCTGCAATATTTGTGTTGGGTGGGGGGATCCGACGTTCGAACGGGTCTCGAAACACAATGCGGTGGATACGACAGAATTCCGTCCAACATGTATTTTGCTACTACGTACTAAAAAATGATCAGAATTACTTGAACTTTGGTTCACGATATTGTCATTCATTCTCAAAAACAACAAATCGATTGATTCCGTCAAAAAATTACGTTGATGATTGATAAATACTGCACGCAGAAAAATATATTCTTAAAAGTCCCATAATTGATTGAGGATCAGCGCCAGTCTGTGATGAATGAAATTATTTACCTGAATATAGCTTAAAAAGTACCATAATTCCTTGTAGAAATACATCTAATTATGGGAGTTTTTAAAAGCAAATTCAAGTCAAAACTCTATGTGTCACAGACTGGCGCTGATCTTCAATAAATTATGGGACTTTTCAACACATCTATTTTCTGCGTGTGCATGATGAACTTATATCGTCAATACCACGTGCATGAGTTTCGACGAAAAAACCTATCAAGGGCAGTGATGCCAGTAAAGACGGTGTGGACCGAAAAATTAGCCCCTCTACCGTGCACACGATGCAACTTTCGTATACATGTGAGTCACACGTATACGAACGTGTCATTGTGTGAACAATGGAGGGGCTGATTTTTCGGTCCGCACCGTTTTTCCTGGCATCACTGATCAAGGACTTTCGATTTCGACAAATTACAAGCAACAAAGATTTTGCTGTATGTTAGAAGACATTTACTTGGAATCCCCAGATATTTTACTTCACCCTCACAGCATCTCAGAGAATTCATGAGAAACACAATTAGTCCAACAAGGATTCTTTATGGATTCTTCTGGGACTGTAGTGCTGTGTGGACAATATGAAATTGAAATACGTATGATTTTCTATGAGCGCGGCATCAATTATTCCGATCACGTTGATGGAGAATCGTCCGTAACTCATACAAAACTGGAGTGAAATATTTCGGGATTTCAGGGAAACTTCTTCTAGCATAGATCGACATTGTTATTGCTTGCAATTTATCGAAATCGAAAATGCCCTCGATAGTTTTTTCCGTTAAACTCATGCACGTGGTATTGACGATATAAGTTTGTGATGCAGTATTTATCAATCATTACCAAAATTTTTTGACCACATCAATCGATTTGGTATTCTTCAGAATGAATGACAATATCGTGAACTAAATTCCGAATCATTCCAATTATTTTTCAGTACGTAGTAGCAAAATACATTTCAGATGGAATCCTGTCTTATCCACTGCATTGTATTCCGAGACGTGTTCGAGCATCGCACAGTGGTCTGAAAAGCCCTGATTTGTGCCGAAACCTATTTTTTGAACAAATTGGTCAAACTGAGTGTGAATTTTCATGTATTTTTAGGCGCCTGATGGAATTAAACTATCAGCAGATCGGTGCTACAAACAATTTTCGAGATATATCAGTTTTTTAGTACCAAAATGGATTTTCAGTATTATTTGTATTCGTAAGGAATGCGGATATATACTTTCACATTATGATACATGACATACTTCTGTTTTCCTCCCTTTCAAAATATGAGATCACTCAAAATGTAACTCTCAATGGAGAATTGGAGACGAAGATAAGGAAAAATATTCATCTCATACATAGAACGCATTCTTTATTAGTCCATCAAACAATAAAATCCTTGCAGCTAAATATTTTTCACTCACAAAATCAATTGCAAAGCAGAATCACTCAGAGGAAGACTTGCTCTTTTGAATTCAGGTCCCAAATGCGTTATGAGGGGATCCGAAGAAATCATAATTCAATCGGAAACATTTTCGTTCGTTGCCTCTCGTGGACATCTCCTTCAATGACAACTGCGGGGGTATTTTACTGCTTATTCCTGCTGTCTCGAGCTCCTCCAGAGAGTATTCCAATGGGTGAAGGGAGATTTTCAATAATATCAGCTCCGTGGAGGAGAATTTTATGTACAGTGGCCGGTAAATGGTACTAGGGATACAAATCAACGGCTAGTGCTGCGGTTTCTTTTGTGTATTGTTCAAATTCCGTGTGGTCAATGGCTCATCACTCCAAGAATTGTTGCCAACCTTCCAGTCAATCGTACATCTGTCTTCCTTATCTCACTGGTCAAAGCTGGATTTGCGAAAAACCTTCGCGAGGTGTTTCCATCGTTCGATGTTCCTGACCCTTGTCTGAAAGAATTGACTCGCAGTCTCATTTTGGCCATGAATTCTCATTGGATGTTTTTTTTCATTCTTTCCAAAGGGCGAGTAGCTGCTGATATCCTCCATTCTGCAATATCCAAGTTATAGCCGAGGTAAAGAATATACTCCATGAATTTTGTTCTTGCATGTAATGTCGCCTCCCCGTGGATGATTGCGGGTCTTCCAGGGGGATATTCATGATACCTGTCTTTGATATCCTTTTTATCCATCCCTGGTAGTATCTGCTCCCTTCACGCGGTGGGGAGGATAAGTATCTCAGACTTGGATCTTTTTTTTGAGTAGAATGAACTACTCAGGAGAAAGAATACAAACTGAGAGAAACGGAATCCTCCTAATGCCAGAAACATCGGCAAAAACGGAAGGAAAGCAAGGGGAAACTACCTTCCTTGACATGTTTCAATACTTCCCGAGGAAATGAAACCTATTCCAAACCTGGAATATTATACTCGTGAAACAAAAACAAACGAACGAATTAATAAATACATGATGGCACTCTCTCGGGTAAAATATTCCGGAGGTAAACTAGTCTCCCGTTCGGATCTCCGGGTGGAGGCTGCTCGAGGAAGCTTCATCAACAAAGAACGAAAACCGGAGAATAGGATAGGGAAGAGGAACATTCTTCGAGTCGGAGCGTGAGATGTTAGATCACTGAGGCAAGTGGGAAAATTAGAAAATTTGAAATTAGAAATGAATAGGTTGAAATATAGACGTAATGGGGATTAGCGAAATGAGATGGCCACAAGAAGGCGATTCCTGGAGTGGGGATTATAGAATAATTCATATAGGATCAAAGAACGGTCAAGCAGGTGTAGGAATTGTAATGCATAAAAGAGTAGGAAATAGAATAGAAAATTATTTGCAACATAATGAACGTGTGATGATGGTGAGAATCAGAACAAAACCGGTAGACACAGTCATAGTCCAAGTATACATGCCCACATCTGCATATTCGGAGGAAGATATTGAAAAAACGTACGATGGGATAGAAGAAGTGATAGAATATGTGAAGGGAGAAGAGAATTTGATAGTGATGAGGGATTGGAATGCGGTAGTAGGACAAGGAAAAGAGGGCAACATAATAGGAGATTTCGCGTTAGGGAGGAGGAACGATGGAGGACAACGTTTAGTTGAATTTTGTGAAAATCATAAGATGGTTATCACAAACACTTTATTTGAAAATCATCCAAGAAGAATCTACACTTGGAAAATGCCAGGAGATACAGCAAGATACCAAATTGATTACATATTAGTGAAACAAAGATTTAGAAACCGAGTGAAAAACTGTAAAACTTATCCCAGTGCAGATATAGATAGTGATCATAATATGTTGATGATGAAATGTTCTCTGAAATTCAAATCTCTGAAGAAGAAAAGGGAAATGCAGAAAAGATGGAATTTGAAGAACCTCAAGCAAAAACAAACACATGAGGCATTCGAGAAAATGTTGGATGAAAAATTGGGGGATCAAACAGAGAAAGACTTGGGAATAGAGAGGAGATGGACAAAGATGAAGGGGAATATAGGAGAATGTGCGGATAAGATTTTGAAGAATGATGAGGTAGAACCTTAAAACCCATGGATAACGGGAGAAATTTCAGAATTGATAAATGAAAGAACAAAATACAAGAATAATGATAGCCAAGAAGGCCAGCAACGATACAAATCATTGAGAAATAAAATAATAAGAGAATCAAGGAAAGGAAAAGAACAGTGGTTAGAAGAGGAACGTCAGGAAATAGAAATAAGATTGCATTTAGGAGAAATAGATGAAGCATATAGGATTATTAAAAGATTTTTCGGACAAATGAAATCCAGAAGCGATAAGATTAGAAACTCTCTAGGACGACAATTGATAAAAACGGAAGAGATAATAGAACAGTGGATCAATCATTTGGAAGACTTATATAGAGGAAACGATGATATAGCACTTTTAGAGAGAGAGAGGATGTTGATGGGGAAGGATTGGGAGATTCGATATTGAAATCAGAATTCGATAAGGCTTTGAAAGAATCGAAAAATAATAAAGCGCCAGGCATAGATGGCATAAGTGCGGACCTTATAAAAGCCTCCAGTGAAGGAACTCGTGACGCACTGTTTGGATTGATTACACTGAAAAAAAAATTTATTCCAGTCAAATAAATATTTATTTGTCCTGTACCAAAGAAATATTTATTAGAATTAACAAAATATTCTTTGGAACCAAAATAATTCATTTAAATTAAATAGATGGTTTTAATCGTTTATTTGATTCCAATAAATTATTCTGGTTCCAAAGAATGTTTTGTTAATTCTAATAAATATTTCTTTGGTACAGGACAAATAAATATTTATTTGACTGGGATAAATTTTTTTTTCAGTGTAGAGATATGTACGAAAAAGGAGAAGTACCGGAAGATTCGCAAAAGAATAAAATTGTCGCTATCTCGAAAAAACAAGGGGCAGACAAATGCGAGAACTACAGAACGATCAGTTCAACTTTACATGCTTCGAAAATACTGACCCAAATTATATACAGGAGGATGGAAAATAAAATAGAGAGTAGATTGGCAGAAGATCAGTTTGGTTTTAGAAAAAATAGGGGAACGCGAGAAGCAATTCTAGCACTTGGGGCAGTAATAGAGAAAAGGATAGCGCTGAAGAAATCTGTGTACCTAGGTTTTGTAGATATACAAAAGGCTTTCGATAATGTGGACTGGGAGAAGATGTTCGCGATCCTGAAGAATGTGAGAATCAATTATAAAGATAGAAGAATAATATACGAATTATATAAGAATCGAAGTGCAATAATAGAAATAGAGGGTCAGGAAGGGGAAGCACAAATAAGAAGAGGGGTGAGACAAGGATGCTCATTATCGCCACTGAATTTCAATTTATATATAGAAGAAGCAATGAACGAAGTGAAGGAGGAAATTCAATCGAAATTACAGATTCAGGGAGAAAATATAAGTATGTTGAGATTCGCGGATGACATAGCTATATTTGCCACGAGTAGTACTGAGTTAGAAAATATTCTCAACACTATGAGAACAATATTATTGGAAAACTATTGTATGAATATAAATAGAGACAAAACAAAATTCATGATGTGTACAGCAGCGAAAACAGCTAGAAGAACGAAAATCAAAATAGATACCAAGACAATTGAACAGGTGAAAGAATCCAAATATCTAGGAAGCATAATTACAGAAAACGGCAAAAGCGAAAGAGATATAAGAGCAAGAATAGCACAAGGGAAACAGGCTTTTTACCAAAAGAAACAGTTATTATGCTCAAAAAATATAAGCTTGGAAGTAAGGAAGAAATTCTTGAAAAGTTACGTTTGGAGCACAGCATTAGATGGTTGCGAAACTTGGACAATGGGGAAAACTGATCAACGAAGTCTTGAAGCTTTTGAAATGTGGTGTTATAGGAGGATGCTCAGAATAAAATGGATAGACAAAGTCAAAAATGAAAAAGTACTCGAGCAGATAAATGAAGAAAGAAATCTTTTGAAACACATCGTGAAAAGGAGAAGCAATCTTATAGAACACACATTACGGCATGAGAGTTTATTGAAAACAATATTGGAAGGGAAAATGGATGGTAAAACTGGTAAAGGTAGACCTAGAGCAAGTTATATGAAGCAAATCGTACAAGACAAGGGATGTAGTAGATATGTAGAAATTAAACGTTTGGCGGATAATAGACAGGGCTGGAGGGTTTCATTAAACCAGTCGTAACACTGATTACTTCATGATGATGATGATGTAATGTCGACATGCAGACGAAGTATCAGTGACTACTTGTGTCATCTTCCCATCTATCACTGTGGAATGGAAGATGGGTATAACCTTGAATGTACGATCACCTCGACATATTACAGTTTCCATCAGTTCTTCAATTCGATCATCTACACGATTTTTTCTGATCTAGTTAACTCAGGTGTTTCTTTCTGGAACTGAAAGTGGAGTGCTTGGCAATAATTCGTCGAAGATGGATGGGTATTCTTCTACAGTTTTACAGTACTGTTGTTTGCTGGAGTTATCATTAGTGGTATAAGAGATTAAGGAAAATATTTGCTTATATTGACTCTGTCCAGATGCACCATCTAGACCCCGTTCCTTGTGAAGCACAAGATTATCACTCCAGTTTCCGATTTGTGAATTTGAACACGTCTTCATTTGAACACGAATAATTCTTGTCACAGTATGGCTCAGCAAACTTTGTAAGGGGACTTTTGCTGATGTCTCAGGAATTTCAATGTTTCCGGCATAACATTTAGTTTTAGCTTGCAGCACTTTTTCATAACTTGGAAGAATGTTAAACCCTTTGTTTCTGATAGCTCTCCTAATAATTTCGTATTGATTCTTGAACAATCGAGCCTGAATTATGATGGCTAAAGCCAAATCACTGTCGAAAACATCTCCTATATTTTCCGCTCACGCAGATGAAGCTGCATCAATCAGCTCCTGAGAGTAGGTTTTACGTGAATTATTAATTTTATAATACCGAGCTCTCTTCTCACAATCACTGAAGTACTTTAATGGCCTGCTGCCACGATTCACTCCACAAACGAAAGGATTTTTTCTCGAAGTATACCACAAATATACCTTCGAACCATTCACTAATTCTACGCCAGAAATTCTCTTCGCTATGTTTTCCTTGCTTCTTCTTTCTATTGCACTATTGGAATATATTTTCCATTTCTGCAGTCATTTGTGACAATGACGCTCCTCTGAGGTTTTGATACTCCTCACGCACAAAACACTGTACGGAATAGTGAACTCCGACATTTATTGGGAACAAACTGAACGAGAGAAAGAAACGTGTGAAAGACTGTCCAAATGTCAAATAGATAATGAGACGGAACTAGGGATGTCAAACCGGTTATAACCGAAACCGGTTGACCGATTTTTAGGGTAGATTTTGAACTAACCGAAAAACGGTTAATGGATTGGGTAACCGGTTATCTAGGACCAACTTTCAAAAGCTCGAAAAACTCACGTTCGTATGTGCCTGAATGATGAAAGACTAATCAAACCGTAGTAGTTTTGATCTCTATGAAATCAGCTGAATGAACCTTTTTGAATTTTAACCTTTTGAGAGCCTTGGAATAAGCTCATCTTACAATTCCGTAACCCACTTGAATAATTTTTGGAGATGTATCGAAACCTTTGAGTACTTTTCTGAAATTCCACAGAAGGTTCTCAAGACATCCACAAAGTTTTTATCAAAGTTGTTATGAAAGTATTGTACACACATTTGTAGCATATGTGAGTATACGTTGAGAATATTCCTTCAAAAAGCAAGTTTGATATGTAATTAATTATTTTTTGCAAGTGACTTGAGGTTGATTGGAAATCTCCGACATGATTTTGAATTCACTCAACGAATCTCATTCCATCACTGTAAACGCGAATTGGAATCGATTAAATATCATTTGTTGAATAACTATTTATTCCACCTCACCCCGTCCCAGTCTTGTACATGAAGGTTTAAATTGTCGGACCATTGATTTATAGTCCACACTGGATAGTGCATAGCATAGCGTCCCGTACGCGAACTTGGTTCCCGTCAGGGCGCGGTCATTCTTCGTGAAGGGGCAATTCCACCGTCTTCCCATTCAACAGTCACGCGGAACTGATTCAACACTGAACGTGTTCCGTAATGAGTCAGAATTTCTCAAACGGGCCACCCAAATTCAATGAAATTTATTTTCAGTGGCTAATACATTTTTTCGATGGCATTTGACATAACTTACATGATCCCGAACGGATTTCGTGAGAAGAATTTTTTTGCCCACAATATGAAGAATCAAATTTTTTCGTCGTTTCTTATTCATTTATTCATTATGGGCGATCTAATCGACCGATTCCGACGCTCGACCTAGCATTCGAATCGTCTTTAAACACAGATTTGGTGATTTTTTTTAATGGAAATAAATTTATTTTGGTGAATTCATTATACATTTGTTTATAACAAATTGAGAAATAAATGTGTTCTGCGTTATATTTTGATTTGAAAAAAAAACTAAATATACTACTCTTATTGCTTATAAACATACAATTGAGGAAAAAAATCGCCCACAGTTGGAAAAAAAGTTATTTAAACCTGACGTCTTTGCGTGAAGCTTACGATCTCGCTTGGACGTGTCCACGGTGTATCATATAGGTGACATTAGTTTCAGAAGTAACTGTGATTTCAATGCCGTCCTTCCTTCGATCACCACCGCGGTGCCAAACAATGAGACGAAATGACCGATTCGCTGGACATAGCTTTTTCATGCAGTTATGAACGTACAAAAAATTCAGTTTAGGCCTTATTTCAAGTATTTTTTCATGCTAAATCGGATGGTGAAGTTCTTTTGGCGATAGGACTGAATGGGGAGGAGCTAGAACATATGGCATATTTGGTTATCGAACAGGTTTTACTTTTAATTAGTCTAATAATTACAAAATAATAGTGAACTTGTTTTATACACTCCAAAATGGTTTTTGATCAAGGAAAAAAATGAAAAACTATCGTACATAATTTTCACATACATCAAGGTACGTATATTAGTAAAAAATAAATCAAATCCTTCAATCAACTTCCATTATATGTGTACCATCTATTTCTTCGAGGAACTTTGGATCAAAGTCACAAATCTTCTTCTTCCACGCTTCCCAGCATGTCCAAAAAGTCTGGATCAGGATCCCCTACTTCGGGGACATCAGCAATAAGAAGCAAACTTCGTGAGGGGATTAGCGACGCGATTTCTGCTTCCATTCTTTCAGTTTCGAGTTTGATTATTTCTGGAGTTTCTTCGCGGAACACGAATTTTACAGGCCTGCAAAAATGTATAGATGAGGGCCTCAAGTTTTCTCAAACAACTGATGAGTCATCAGATTAAATCAACTTGATCGGAACTAGCGTAGTCAAGTATAAAGAAGAGTCATCCCCATCATTGTTGTCAGGCTTGGACGAAAATCGTTGCTTGTAGAGACTTTGACTGGACGAACCATCGCATCCCCATTTCGAAATGAGCTTTAGGTTCTCCATATCTAGAGAACTTTTATCCATGAGAGTAAGGGATAAGATCCTTGAGACTGTGTGGTCCATCAATGCCTGAAAAGGAACTTCCGCTCCCCACTCAGTCATCTCACGTTTTTCAGGATAGCATTCCTTCTCGGTTTTGCCAAGCGAATAATAGAAGGGGAAGATTTCGAAACCGGCATTCATGATGGGAGTTCGTAAAATGGAATACTGTGATTTGGAAAGATTAAGGGACGTTGTTAGAGCCAGAGTATCCTCAGTTTGAAACATCTCTGATTTTTCATCTTCCGAGATCGATAATTTTTTTAATTCCTCAGAATCGTTGGAAAGGTTGAGTATTTATTTCCCCGACAATTCTTGTTTTTTCAACGTGTCTTCCTTTCCTCAAATTGATTTTAGTGGCAAAAAGCAATTCTTCCCCCGTATAACTTGCTCGCAACTCTTCAACCCTGCGCATTTTCTGCCGATCAGGTAAATTGCTAAAGGGCTTGGGCAAAGATGGGTGTACATGAGCAGACGGATGTGGCTCAAAAAACTCCTTAGGATAATCGAAATCTCTATCAAGCCAAGATTTATTGTTGTCCAAAAAAAAACTGTTTTCTGTAACCGCAATCTTTCAATTTTTTCTCAAAATGTGAACAAAACGTTTCAAGTTTGTCAGTCAACGTTGCGATGGTTCCCTTGGAGACATTCGCAGTTACGTAACGTGAAATTTCATCTTTCAAAATGCTCGCGTTTTGTGGTTCGGTGGGACTTTTCAAAGAAAGGAAAAACTCACGAGTGGTCTTCAACATTTTAAGAACTTCGAAACACTCGCCCCACTGATCGCACCTGAGAACGAAATCAAATTATTTTGATCACAAAAATATTGATGCGGAGATGTTTTAGAAATTGAAGATGATTATATTATTATACCATAAGACGAGAGTTCACCAATGGTTATGACTTTCACGCAGAATACTTTAACAAGAGAATGTTAGAATATCCAACAATGGTAATTCGTATCTTGATAACTCTCAACTTCCCAAAGATTTCCAAAACCGTGACAATATTAATTTTGTAATTGAATAAAATGAAACTGAATCTGCTTAGCAGGTCCAACAGCTACACAGAGAGAAAAATGATGGACTCATCCGTGCTGCCATCTTAACACAATCACTCTAACCAGTAACTATAGAGCGACTGCAAGCAACGAATGGGATTTCTCCATGTCTTGGTCAGGATGATTGCGTCAAGGTGGCGTTTTCAAGCATTGCTGCGTTGAAGAATAACTTTCGACATCGCATGCTTCCATTTCACCAGCATCTCGCAAGGGATTAGTCCACCATTTTTCTATCCGTGTACCAAACATCTTTAATATTGACTACGGAGACTATATAGAATAAGAACGATCGGCATGAGATCATTTATGAATTCAGCATCATAATAATATCCATTTATAAAGCTCATAATCCCAACGCACTCAAAGTTGGCACTCAAAGCTACTTGTTCAAATACACCTAGTGGATAAAATGGGACGAAGTGGGCTCTGATTCCTTCTCATTTCTCTTGGTCAATGCCAAAAGTAAGCACCTGTGAAGCCCGTTTTCTGGCGGACCTCGGCACTTTTTGTACGAGTTAATTTTGCCAAAAGATCTAACGAAAACTGTGTTTTGGGGAGGGGGGAAGTCATATTCACCGGTGATTGTTCGCCTTTCCTTACATAAAGCAACTCCCTACACTATAAGAAATGAGTTCACAGACACCCAAGACCGAAGACTTATCATGAGCTTGATACAGTTGCAATGATTATTAATGAATTTTTCTCGAAACAGTTAATTTTCAACATCGTTTTCCAACAGACTTCTCTGAAAAACAGAAGGAAGAACGAAGTACTGGGCCTCTCACCTTTTTTTGTATTCACTGAAGCCTATATAACAAAGTGTCGTGTTTCAAAGAGCCTCAAAAGAAACTTCAAATTTTGACCTATGTCGCGGTTTTTACGTTATCCCTCCCACTGTGCACCACATGCACTGAGTGTACGATCACGTGATTCATATACATATATATGTATATGTATATATAAATATGTTTATAACCTAAATTGAAAATTACATTACTTATAAGCTGAGATATGATATGCATAGAGAAATTGCAATTTTTCTCTGTTAATTTGTCGGGAATCGCTCACGTATTAGTGTTTTTCTGAATCAATCATTATTAACCTTCGGAAATCCATCATTTTGGATATTCGCGGTGTGAAGTTGTATGAATGGGAACAAAATCACCTGACATGTAGACAAAAATCAGGTAGCGCCGCTGGTGATAACAATGTGAAGGGCAGTGTAACGTATGCCGAAATTTTCGACATTTTTCAACCCCTGAAGACATACTGTATATAAACGTCTAACGACATACATATATATGGGGCATTCTTTGTGAAATCGACCACCCCCCCCCCCTGCACATCTCAATTTTGAAGATAGAGATCTCGGAGACCAATCGAAATTTTCGTTGAAGTGTCTACTTTTCATTGCCGTATGGTGTTTTTTGAACATGGCGGCCATTTCGCCAATATGGCGGCTGAAACGAAGGGGAAACGTGTTGGGAGAAATCAAAACCAGTCCTAGAGATATGATACGTGGGTGTTGGATAGTTCTGTGAACTGGAGCATGTAATTCGAGCCTTCCAGATTAATTGCATGCGGTTGGAATACTGAAATTGCAAATGGCGGATCCAATATGGCGGCCGGAAATTCAACATTGCTTCGAATTTTTTGAAACATGGAGGAAGGGGTTTTTTCGAGTCGCTGATGACGAATCTGAACTCAGATTTCCGGAATTCCAGATGGTGGATCCAATATGGCGGTCGGTAAAATTAAAAATCGCTCAAATTTGCGGGAACATTGGCATACCGAAGTTTTTGGGGTCGCTGATCAAGAATTCGGACTCGAATTTCCGGAATAGCGGATGGCTCATCCAATATGGCGGTCGGAAGAATTATAAATCGCCCGAATTCGTGGAAACATTGTCATACTGAGGTTTTTGGGGTCGTTGATCAAGAATCCGGACTCAGAATTCCGAAATAGCGAATGGGTAATCCAATATCGCGATCGGAAGAATTATCAATCCCTTGAATTTATGGAAACAATGTCATACAAACAACCAATCAAATTTCAATCAACAATGTCAATAAAATTTGGGGTCGGTGCCGAATCAACGAAAAACCAAATCAACGCAGAAAAATTTACTAGCAGTATGAAGTTGTCATTTTGTTGCAGTATGAAATGAAATTAGTCATGGATCATTGATTAAATTAAACGAAAATTCTTCATGTTAACCTATTTACTGCACCCGTTTATTACAGTAGACACGTAATTCATCATTCCAATAAAATTAATAATGATCTTCCTAATCGATCGGTACAATCAAACTGTTTCAAACGTCTGTAGAGAACGAGAATCGGTTTGTTGTTATCATAAACATAACCATACCATAATCATAAACATAACAAAGGGAAATTGAGTTTACCGTGGAGTTGTGTTAGCAAATCAATGTTTTTTACTTTTCGTTTAATTTCATCAATGATCTATTACTAATTTCATTCCATACTGCAACGAAATGACAACTTCATACTGCTAGTAAATTTTTTTTCGTTGATTCGGTTTTTCGTTGATTCGGCACCGACCCAAAATTCAATAAATTTAGTAACTTCGAATGTCACTGTCTCTCTCACTCTTCCCTCATTTCACTCACGGAAACTGATAAAATTTTGCTACACTGATTTCTCCTGATTCATTGAATGAATTATGATTCAATTGTCTAAATGAAGACCAAACAGAATACCCTGAACCATCTAATCAGAGAATCCAATGTCATGTTGATACATGTATATACAGGGTGGGGCATTTAAAGTGTCGCGGGCGTTTTTTCCAAAAATAAAATGAGATACGAGAAAATTTTTTGGACAAAAATTGTAGGGTATCGAGGGGGACATCCGATGGTGGCCTTGGCTTTGACCTCAAACCTCATCTTCAAGGGCATTCTGAGGTCAACTCTTGTTTTTTAAATAGCATCTCATATTTTTTACTGCAGATTTGGATTCTAGGTCAAAAACCAAGAAACTTTTGTCTGAACCATTTTCCTGAAATCCGCAAAGATGGCGCTCTAATCGATATTGTTCCATACTGAATCTGACATCAGAATAACTCGAAAACGAAGGGTCTTGGAGGAGAGTGTTTCGGACAAAAGTTGTCTGATTCCAAGGGGGACCCCTTGAACTGAAACGGAGGTGATGGGGTATAACAGACAAAACACAACACATTTCAATCGTCTACATCACTTGGATAATTTTAATGCAGTAGATGCTCAAAATGATGGCCTTCGACTTCAATACACATTTCAAAACGTTTTACAAAAGATTGCTGAACTCGTGCTAAAATATCTCCATTGATGCTCGCGCATGCATTGATGATTCGTTGACGCATATTCTCAGGTGTAGTCGGTGCTTGTTGATAAACTGTATCTTTTATGTATCCCCATAAAAAAAAATCTGGAGAAGTAAGATCCGGAGAACGGGCAGGCCAATGAACTGGTCCACGACGTCCTATCCATCGTCCAGGATAATCTCTGTCCAATATTTCTCGAGCTGTGACTGCATAATGGGATGGACAACCATCGTGTCGATACCACATATTCAATCGTTCCTGAATAGGTATGTCTTCAAGTAATGTTGGAAGTACTTGATCTAAGAAATGTCTGTACTTCTCTCCATTTAGCGTATCTGCAATGAAGTACGGTCCAATTACTCGAGATCGAAAAATACCACACCAAACATTCACAGCCCATTGTCTTTGATGCTCTACTTGACGTAACCATCTTGGATTTTCTGTCGCCCAGTAATGCATATTATGTCGATTTACTTGACCATGATTGGTGAACGTCGACTCATCAGAAAATAATATGTTGATGAAGTTGTTATTGTGCATTTGCGCTAGACCCCATCGACAAAACTGTACACGATTTTCGAAATCATCACCGTGAAGGTCTTGATGCAAACAAATGTGATACGGATGGACTTTGTGACGTTTCAGTATTCGAAGAACACTTCTTCAAGAAATTCCCGAATGGAGTTCAATTTCACGAGAGCTCACGTGTGGATTATTGGCTACTGCAGCTAGTACATTAACTTCCGCATTTTCTCCGCTAACAGTTCTCATTCGATGTCGTTTTTCCCTTGTAACACTTCCCGTTTCTGAGAATAATTTTGTAATGCGTTGAAAATACCTAATGGATGGCGTTGTTTTTTCAGGAAATCGTTCTGCATACAAGTCATATGCTTGTCTGGGGTTCTTATGCACTTCACCGTAAATGTAGATCATATCGATCTTTTCAGAAACCGTGTATCGGATATTCATGATTTTCAATTTGTCATAAACCAAGTAATAATCAAATGTAACTGACAAACTGACTTTCAAAATCGTGAATTTTCACTGAACCCCGTCGTTTGTTTACATCGCGTGAGCTCTGAATGGTGGTAATGTAGACGATTGAAATGTGTTGTGTATTGACAACTTTTGTACGAAACATTCTTTTGCAAGACCCTTCGTTTTCGAGTTATTCGAATGTCAGATTCAAAATGGAACAATATCGATTAGAGCGCCATTTTTGCGGATTTCAGGAAAATGATTCAGACAAAAGCGTCTTGGTTTTTCACCTAGAATCTAAATCTGCAGTAAAAAATATGAGATGCTATTTAAAAAACAAGAGTTGATCTCAGAATGCCCTTGAAGATGAGATTTGAGGTCAAAGCCAAGGCCACCATCGGATGTCCCCCTCGGTACCCTACAACTTTTGTCCGAAAATTTTTCTCGTATCTCACTTTATTTTTGGAAAAACGCCCGCGACACTTTAAATGCCCCACCCTGTATACAGGGTGAGGCATTCATCTTGATACAACTCAATATCTTTGTGAGATCACTTTTTTTTGGAGAATGTTTCATGCGAAAGTTGTAGGTTGTCAAACGGGCTATGTAACAGTGACCTGAGAAATGTCCTTGACCTCGATCTCCAATGTCATTTGAAGGTCAAGTTCAAGATTTCAACTCGGACACCCCCTATTCGACCCCGGGAATGAAGAGAGCGCGAAATTTCACGTCGAAATATGACCTCGACCTCAAGGTCAGGGCAATACCGAGGTGATTCCGAAGTCAAAAGAAAAGGAGTTCTGTCATACGAGAGTTGTTGCGCAACATGGAGGTTGGAACAGGTAGGACCTTAGAATGACCTTGAACTTCAAGGTCGTTTGAGGGTTACCTTAGAAATTGAACGAGTTCGTTATCAAACGAGTTTGTCTTCATCTTCTCACCACGCGTCGGGGTGCTTGTTGCCGGTGATTCCCCTCGCCTCTCACCGTTTCGAATGGTTTTTTTGTTTGGAATTAATTTATTCCAGCGGATGCTCAAATTGGGGACCTCCAACTCCAATGCATTTATCGATCCGTACTCCAAAAGATCGTACACAACTGCGAAGCATATCCACATCAGAGTGGCGCTTATTCAGGCTTCCCTAGGATTCCAATGAGGACCCCTCCTGAATGAGTTTGAAAAAAAAACCCTCGCGAAAGCGTTTTACTGTATCTTAATAAGAACACGTGCCACAGGGCACCCACTTTCCTCTACTTGATCTCAACTCCATCATTATCTAGCATCCCTACTGTAAATCCCCAGTTAGTTCGCATGGGAATTCGGTGGGTCGCATGGGTCTTCGCATGGGAATTCGGTGGGTCGCATGGGTTTTCGCATGAAAATCAAGTGGGTCGCATGGGGATCAAGTGGGTCACATGGGTCTTCGCATGAGAATCAGGTGGGTCGCATGGTTCTTCGCACAGGAATCAAGTGGGTCGCACGGGTCTTCGAATAGGTTGCATATGTCTTCGCATGGGAAGCAAGTGCGTCGCATGGGTCTTTGCATGGGAATCAGGTGGGTTGCATGTGTCTTCGCATGGGAAGCAAGTGGGTCGCATGGGTCATCACATGCGCATCAACTGGATCGCATAGGTCGTCCCATATGAATCACGGGGGTTTTTTCCTCGGTGAAAAAACGGCCTATTTTCAACAATTTTTCCCCATATAAAAAATGAAATATCTCATTCAAACTTCTTACTGTCCCAAAGATACATATTTGACAAAGAATATCTGAAATGTTCGTAGGAGATGAACAAAACTCCGCGATTGCGACGTCATTTTCGACGCCCCCTCGAAAAAAGGTGCATCCGCGTTGACAGCAGAACTCATAACAGAATCATCCAAAATGAAAAAAACCAAAATCCGTGTTTTAGTTGAGACCATAAAATAGAACTTGGACGAAGGAGAAAAAAAACAAGTGAAGATTGGATTTTTGGCAGATGTTTTCATAAAAAAATAAGAATTTCGGTGAAATTTACACTACATTTTGAAGAAAAAAAAATAATTGTAATTGGAAGGAGGAGACATGCTTCGTCCAAGTTCTTGTGAATTGAATCTCGAAGACCTGTGTGAAATTTCATGGGAATCGGTCGTGTAGTTCTTGAGAAATCTTGACAACCGTTTTTTTCCGAGATGCGTCGGAGAAATGTTTATAACTGGCTCAATTACCAGAATTTCAACATTCAAATTTGACAAAATATAGTTCAAAGGTTACACTGGAAAAAAATGTAGTGGAGCCAACTGCATATGAGTTTGGATACGGCGAATCCCGCCATGCGGTTGACTGAACCGAATATCGATGGGATCAAATGCTTATACGGTCATTTAAATCGATATTCGGTTGCGTCAAGCGCATGGCGGGATTTGCCGTATCCAAATTCATATGCAATTAGCTCCACTACATTTTTTCTCAGTGTATTTTATATGTACTCAATAATGCAAGTGATAACTTGTCTTCCTCATATGTAAAAAAAAAATGAGAAGATGAGCGTTGTTTTTTCGCCTCTGAGACCCCTCTAAACCTCTGAATATCAAATATCAGATGTTTTTTCGACTATTATTGCACATTTATGAAGTTTTTTGGTTGATGCCACATTTTCCCATGGGTGAGCCATGCGACATCTTCCCATGGGTGACGCATGCGACACCTTCCCATGGGTGACGCATGCGACAGTTTCCCATGCGTGACCCATGGGACACTGCCGCATGTGTGACTCACGGGAAAATGTTGCATGTGATACCCAGTCTCGAATTCGCATGGGTATCCTCCCATGCGACATTTCCGCATGTGACGCACATGCGAAAAATCCCCATGGGACATCATCACATGCGAAACAGACCCAGTCTTAAATTCGCATGGGTCTCCCCATGCGACATTTTCCCATGTGACACCCATGCGACACCTTCGCATGGGAAATCCATGCAACATTTTCATATGGGCCACCCATGTGAAACTTTCCCATGAAATATGATCGCATGCGTAATAAATCCAGTCCCAAATTCGCATGGGAAATTTCGCATGCGAATTAACTGGGAATTTACAGTAGGGATGGACAACATCCCTGACGGAAAAATTCCATTGAATTTTGTTGAATTCCCTTTACTTTTGGCACATTCAGTTTCCATTGAAAATTAGCGAAACTCAGCTGAATTCAAGAAAAATTCGGTGCATTCCAATAATTATCCACAAAATTCAAAACCCTTGAATCGAATTTTTGACTCCCATTAAAGTTCGTTCGAGTTTACGGAATCTTGTTGAATCTCATTAAAACCCTACTGTGCCAAAAGTGAACAAAATTCAACAAAAGTTTTCCACCAGGGATCTATCAGAAAAATATCATTCTCATACGGTTTCATCAAGTTCTTCATGTACTTCTTGCGAGAAATTCTCAGTTTTGGGGATTCTAAGATGGAGGTTTTAGTATGTCACTTCGAAAAATCATAACTGATCGAGATATCTAGGCCGTCATCTTGGAGTTTCCAAAATTGGAAAATCTTCTTCAAAAAGTACATGGATAACTGATTAGAACCGTATGGAAATCATATTCTTCTGATAGTTGGTCTCCATAATACATAATAGTGGAGGTGAGAGCAAATGGGCAAAAGTAGGTGCCCTGTGGCACCTGTTCTTATTGAGGGATAGTGAAGTGCTTTTGCAAGGATTTTTCAAAAATTTTTTTGCAACTCATTCAGGCAGCGCACTCATTGCAATTTGGGAAAAGCCAGAATAAGCGTCAGTCTAAGCCACACATTCGTTGCCTTGGAACCACGTTTGTTGGTTTACAGCTAACATTACATCCACAAGCAGAAGCGGAAGTTGGTTTTCCAAAAGATCACGATATTTTCTATGGTTTGAGTTACCTCCAATGAAGTGGGCACTCACAAGCTTGTGATCAATTATTCCACACCAAATGTACACAAACACGGGCGTAAACACCAGGGCTGCGGAGTCGGAGCTTTCACACAGCCGACTCCGACTCCGGCTCCGACTCCGGCTCTAGTGTTTATTCCCATGAATAAAAATTTCGAAAAAACCAAACTTGGACATAAGATATACATTATTCGTTATCGAGGTTTTTCGACCTGTGTTTCAATATTTTATTTATTGATATATTATTCAAGTTCGATTCGCTAAATATGTCGAGGCTAAAATGCGAACAATTAACAGACTCCCAAGTCGTAACTAATTGTAATGTTCTATTACAAAATTGTATGTATGAATTATTCCTCCCATCAACATTGTTCGACAGATATAAATATTCCAAATGTTAGGAAAAAACTTTGTCAAAACTTTCGACAAACAATTTCCTCTACAACTTTCATTCATGAACCGTTGATCTGATGCGGTACATAAATTTGTATGTTTTTATATGCAGCAGCTTATTGATCAATTAAAACCAACAGGGTGGATGAAAGAGCACGTTTCTTGATTATTTCAACATATAATAAACACAAGAAACAATAAATGAAAAATATTTTGTTTCTGAATGTTTTCATTATTCACTTTAAGAAACAAATGTGGTATATTGGACCAAAAATATTCCACTGTGAATAGGGAACTTGACATCCTGATTTGGTAGAGTTTGCCCTTACTTTTCGAAGGATTCAACACCCAAAAAACAGAATAGTTCCTCAAAATGGAGGAAAAATCCCCTATTTCTGATGGAAAAATAATTCTCCCACGACCAGGGGATGGAATCCGCCATTAAAGTAAGGATTGACTCCCCATATTTCCTCTAGTGTTTGTGAATCTGTCACATTTCTGATAACATCAGTGAATCAACACAATCTGCGAATGATTCTCGAACAACTCCAAAACGATTTCCGTTCCGGTAATAAGAATAAGTGCAATATAAATCTATGAGGCAAATTAGCATGGAGTGATAGCAAGATTCGTTGGAAACGAGCAGTATGGAGCTTCTTGAATAATTAGGTGATAATTAAGGACTTATCTTTCATTCGAAACTTTCGTATTCATTGCAATACTGTCGTAATACAACTTTTACACTATCTGGAATACATTAATCGAAACAAAATTTTGCATAAGAAATTTTGAATTCATTTGGGACATGAATAACAATCTATGAAAAATTTCAAATGATGAAATAGTCGATTAAGAATTCGTTCTCAAGAATAGAATGGCTTCTATCAAATCATTTTTCAGAGAAGCGTGTGAATCTGATTTAATGATTTTTAAAGAAGAAAACAGTCTTCCAACACTGACTTGTGTAGATGGCAATCCTATAACAGCTCTGGCAGCATCTTGAACTATCAGTGGATATTTTTTTATAGCCTCTCGGACAGTGATATTTGATTTTCTATTGAATTTTTCTACTTCGTTCAACGAAGAGTTGAATTCAAATTTAAATCATACACGTGGATTTGATACTCCTATTGCATCTTCGTCTAGCTTAGGTTTCTTTGTGGATTCTGATAAATCTAGGTGATCTCCATAGGTTGGATCGTTTGAATTCAATATGAATTCTTCAGAATTCTTTTTCTACTCCTATGCCGTATACCTATATGGGATTTCAGTGCTGCAACGACCTTAGCTCTCCCTGCAGAAACGAAATCATTCCGAACGATTGATAGTGCAAATCTCTGTTGGAAAATGATTCGGACTTATTTAGAATCATTTGAGTCTGAAACGGGAAATTTGAGTCTGAAATGAGAAATGTACTAATTCGAAATTTGTACATTTCTCATTGGAAAAATTTAATTTTGATGAGAATCAACCCAGCAAAGAATCTGGAATGGAAAAGAATAGGAAAATCCTATTTTGAATCCTTTTCAATTCGAGGTTTGTATCAAAAGAATAGAAAGAAATAGAAATATTTGGATTGTAATTCTGTGTCTGGAATTCAGTTGCTATTCTTCTTTGAAGTCTTGCCCTAGAATTGAAAATCGCGATACCAGTGTCATCAACAACATATTCATTCACAACATAGCAGTTGTATTCTGAATTTGACATTAGAAAAATTAAAATTGAATAGCACGTTTGGAATAAGATTTCACTTGGAATATGTTAGAATAGACAAGAATAGAATTTTTTCAAAATGAATTCTATGACTTCAAAAATCGAATTCAAATTCTTCAATCTCAATTCTTTTCTATTTCTGTCAATTCAAGATTCTTTGCTGGGAATTCTTTGCATGAACTCAGTTTGACGGGGACGTTACATTCCCACTCAGAGATGTTCTATGACTCTCTTTCTCCATTCTCATACCTTCATATTTCCATTGATATGAAGAATTATAGCACCTTCTTACCGAACAGATCATGAAAACAAACACATCAATTCCTACTCTCATTTCTTGATTTATCTTATTTATGTCAACAGAGAATTTTATGCATTTGATTTCGAAACATTACACTTTGAACTTCGAATCGACGTGTGGAAATACATTGTCCATTAATTCACATATGGATTCCTCGTTTGTGTTGGAGAAAAATTGAAAAAATTTTTTGCATGCAAATTTCATCTCTCAACTGATGCACCTGAGATCCATAAGAGTTCATTAGGGAACCACTGTTGGAATCTATTACACTGAGAGAAAAATTAGCTTAATCAGAAGAACATATTTTTTTGATCTAAGAATATATTTTCTTTCTTATCTCAAGAAAATGTGTACTTGGAGTAAGAAAATTTTGTCTATATCACACTGTGTAGTTTCAAACTGAGTAATTTCTTCTTTCAAAGAAAGTTTCCTTGAATCAAGAAAATATCGGATCGGACTCGGTCAGACCAATATTTTCTTAGTTCAAGATTTTTTTTCTCTCAATGTAATATGAGTTTATTACAATTGAATGATCAGAAGATTGGATATGTTTATTCTCAAAAATGAGTCAAAGAAATGAGAATATATTCCAAAGAGCACACGAAGTTCTCTGAGAGTTTTAAAAACATAGCCTGGGTTCTGCGAGTCTTAACCTCCAAAAGCACATATTTTTACAGCATTTTCACTTTTAATGCAGCAAAACATGTTCTGAAAACGTTCTTCTCATATACTACAGGACGTTCTCGTAATATTCTTCTAACTTACTTTCGTGAAAACTAACTTTTTTCATAATGAGACGAAAGTGGAGTCGGAGTCGATGAAATAACATCCGACTCCGACCGCCCTTTCGACTCCATCCATCATTCCACGACTCCTCGACTCCGACTCCGACTCCACAGCCCTGGTAAACACAGTCGTACACGGTCGTAAACATACAAGGTCGTTGAATCCAAAGCATTAGATGAAAACAAGACATACCACATCAAATCGGTGTGTGTAATTGCGTTCTGTCTCTCGATATTTTCGGTTCATAACTCGGCACGCCAACGAATATTCTGATTTCTGTATCCTGATTTCTCTAATCCTTTCTTTTGCTGATTGCTGATTTCGTCTCTGTGAAACTGTCTCCCGAAGATGGAGGCCATTCCTGTGGGAGGGAGAATGGAAATGATCCTCATTCATGGTGAATGTGCCAGGAATGTTGATGCCTTTGTTACACATTATGCTGAGCGTTTTCCCAACAACGTGCGATCTCAAGCATTTCTTTATCGGGTCGTTAAACAATCCATGGAAGAGGAAAGTGTGGGAAAGAGAGAAAGAGTCCGTCGCAACACACTCACTGGAATCGACAATGAAATCGCTGTATTAGCTGCAGTGAATGCTGATCCTCATGTCAGTACTCGAGAAATCAAACATCATTCTAAAATTTCGCAACGTAGTGTATGCAGGATATTGAAAAGACATGAATATCACCCCCACCACATTTCATTGCATCAAGAACTCCATAGTAATGATTTTCAAAACCGAATTATTTTTTGCCAATGGACACGTCAACAAATCCAATTAGATCCTGATCTCTCTGCTGAAGTGCTATTTTCGGACGAGTCCTCTTTTACCGACCATGGCACGGTTAATAGGCATAACATACACCACTGGAGTGATGGAAATCCACATTGGTTACGTCAAGTTGGACATCAGCGTCAATGGTCTGTAAACGTTTGGTTTGGGATGATTGATGACCAGCTTGTGGGTTCACACTTCATTGAGGGTCACTTGGACGGCGGGAAATACCGTGATTTTTTGGAGAACCAATTTCCGCTTCTACTTGGAGACGTAACGTTCGCTGTGGGGCAACAAACGTGGTTTCAACACGATAGATGTCCGGCGCATTATTCTCAAGTTGCTCGTCAAGTTTTAGATCGCGAATTCGACGGACGCTGGATCGTGAGGAGTGGTCCAGTGAATTGGCCAGCAAAATCACCAGACCGCACCTTACCAGACTCCTTTGTATGGGAATACTTGGAGAGCGAAGTTTACAAACAAGTGCGAACATCTCGAGGGGACGTGATGCAGCGGATCAAGGTTGCTTGTGCCAAAATACCACGTAATATGCTTCGAAGTTGTGTACGATCTTTTGAAGTACGGATCAATAAGTGCATTGAAGTTGAAGGTCACCAATTTGAACATTTGTTGGAATAACTTGGTTTCAAACAAAACAAGCATTCAAAATTGTGAGAGGCGACGGGAATCACCGGAAAAAGCACCCCAACACACGGTAAGAGACGAGGGGACTCACTGGAACCAAGCACCCCGACGCACGGTGAGAAGACAAAAAAACTCGTTCGATTTCTGGGGTGACCTTCAAACGGCCTTAAAGGTCAAGGTCATTCCAGGTCCTGCTGGTTTCAGCCTCCGTGTTGCACAGCTCTCGTATGACAAGATTTCTTCTCTTTCGACCTTGGAACCACCTTGGTATTGTCCCGACCTTGAGGTCAAGGTCACATCTCGACGTAAAGTTTTCCGCCCTTTTCATTCCCGGGGTCGAATAGGGGGTATCTGATTTGAAATTTCGAATTTGACCTTCAAATGACCACGGAGGTGGAGGACATTTTCAAGGTCACTGTTGAATACCCCTTCTGACACCCTACAACTTTTGTATCAAATATTTTCCCAAAAAAGGTGATCCCACCAAGATATTTCGTTGTCTCAAGATAAATGCCTCACCCTATATATATGAGATCATTCATTTCAGCATCCTCACCCTGGTCATAGATGAGTTGAAGAGATTGCTCACGAGATATGAAAACCATAGTCCAGTTTCCGATTGGCAGCATCACGTTTTCCGTTTATCTCTTAACGCTGGTTCGCTTAGAAGAAAAACTCAACCAATCATATATTTCTCTTCCAAAGAACGAAACGTGATACGGACCATGCTTTTTAACATTGCATCAGCAATTTCTGCAATTCATCTCTGCCCTGGTCCTTGTGCAGGCACATCCCTACCTGAAGCGGGGTTATCGAAAGGGTTGTCAGACTCTGATCCGACAATTTCCTGAAACATCCGCTCGTTTTAGATAAATTTCAAAGACCTTGACGTACCAGCAGCATTAAAATCACAAAACTTTATACAGCCAAGATATGAACTTGTGTCACCTACGAGGTGTGTTCAAGAAGTAAGGTGACTTTTCAAATTTCGCGGGCAACGTACTCTCGATTATCGATTTTTTTGTTCTATTATGTTGGCACACTCTTCCCGAACATCTGTACCAAGTTTCAAGTGTATAGCATTTTTTGTTTGGTTGTGAGAGGCGTAAAGGTTATAAGTGTTTTGCGTGCTCGGCGATTTCTTGCTATCGAAAAATATGGATCAAAGGATTTGCATCAAATTTTGTGTAAAAAATAAAATGAAGTGCTCCGGAACACTTGAAATGTTGACAGTAGCATACGGTGAAACTGTTCTGAGTAAAAAAAATGTTGACCAGTGGTACAAACTCTTCCAAGATGGCCGGGAAGATGCCAATGACGAGCCTCGCTCTGGACGCCCAAGCACGTCAACAACTGATGAGAACGTTCAAGTAGTGAAGAAAATTGTTTTGGAAAATCGTCGAATCACTATCAGAGAAGTTGCTGAGGATGTTGGTTCATCGTTTGGCTCGTGCCATGAAATATTTTCTAACGTTTTGGGCATGAGACGTGTGTCAGCGAAGTTCGTTCCGAAATTGCTAAATTTTGACCAAAAGAAACGTCGCATGAGCATCGCTCAAGAACTGTTGAATGACGTCAACGACGACCCAGATTTACTCAAAAGGGTCATAACTGGTGACGAATCATGGGTATATGGTTATGATGTCGAAACCAAAGTCCAATCGTCCCAATGGAAGACCCCAGATGAGCCAAGACCGAAAAAAGCACGCCAAGTTTGATCAAATGTCAAAGTTTTACTCACTGTTTCCTTCGATTACCATGGCGTGGTGCATCAGGAGTTCTTACCATATGGTCGTACGGTCAATAAACAGTATTATCTTGAAGTTATGCGCCGTTTGCGAGAAGCAATACGAAGTGAACGTCCAGAATTGTGGAAAAATAATTCATGGCTTTTACATCACGATAATGTCCCTGCTCACCCATCTTTGCTTGTGAGAGATTTTTTGGCCAAAAACAACACCACAATCATGCCTCAGCCACCATATTCACCGGATTTAGCCCCATGTGACTTTTTCTCGTTCCCAAAACTAAAGAGACCTATGAAAGGACGGAGATTTGCAACGATTGAAGAGATAAAGACTGCATCGCTGGAAGAGCTCAAGGCTATACCGAAAAGTGCTTATGAGAAGTGCTTTGAGGATTGGAAAAACCGTTGGCATAAGTGTATTGTATCTGAGGGGGGTAACTTTGAAGGGGACAACATAAATATTGATAAATAAATAAATATTTTTTCTCAAAAATACAAAGTCACCTTACTTTTTGAACACACCTCGTATATGATACACCCTCGACGTTTCCCGCTCGACACGTATGAGCACGGTTGTGGCTCGAGTGTCGTTCTAATATGCAATTGAAAAAAAAATCATCCGCAGTGTGAAACAAAGTCGAATTGGGAACCTTTGCTGTGTGAAAGTCTCATCAAATCAATCCCAGAAACTCTTAGAATGTTCTGGTTTTTATTCATTATTATGTCACTCCACTGGATGGAGCGAAGCAATTTCTTGCCTCATGTTATAGACCTTTTGCCTGATAGTTTCGGTTGTTTCTTCCGTGAAAGTTGACTTAACTGGTCGACAATTCTTGATCGATGAAGGTGTGGGATTCGACCAAATGATTTCTCTTCCCTCCGCTCCTTTTTTTTGGAAATACATTTGCAGTGGCATCATGGAAATACAAAACAAATTTTCATCGGAGAAAGTATCATCTTCAATTTGTTGTCTGTATCGACTTTGGTTAGCCCCATCACATCCCCATTCAATGACCATCTCAACCTTTCCGTCCGACAAATTAGGCAAAACTTCGAGAACTTCGACTAAATCCATGAATAAACGCCTTGCTGTGTGATCGATTAGTGATTGCAAATTCACGCCAACTGACATATCTGTAATGGTAATGCCAGAAGGATAGCAATCCTGTTTAGCCTGCTGTACACGATGATATGGAGGACATAATTTGCGACTTATATCGAGCACGTGAGCTCTCATTGAACGATATTGGTGAGTGGATAGGTTGCAGTCCATCATTATAGCAAGTGATTTTTCGGGCGCTGAACAAATTGATTCACAATCAGTGGTTGTCCTCAATTTTTTCATCATTGTCGCCCGAGGTGGTGACGCAAGAGATGCTCCATTCACTAGTGCAGCTGAATCCCTTTTTCCAAGTGAATTTGAGCTCATGCTTACAGCTGCTGTCAGTTCTTTGTGGGAGTGACTATCTACTGAGGTCCTCACTCTACGTTTTTGCGTCCTGGAAGAGCCTTCATCGAATAGCTTGATGGGTCTGCTCCTTCTATTACTGAAAGAATAAAGTCAACTACTATTGAAAGCAATTGATGTTATGTTTTCACGCAGCCTGCTTGAGACGAAGGGCGAGAGATGCTAACATCCAAATATACGTACTGTGTGTATTTAAAACGAACAAACCTTGAAGTCGTTGGAATTTCCGAGGACCGAAGATTTTCAAGCACGGGCATGTTGAATCTAGCCTGCAGCCATGATTTGTTCGTGTCCACAAACTTTGTTTCGAAACGTCTCGCCTTTTCCCACCTCCATTCCAGCTGTTGTAAAGAAGAACGTGCACCGATTTTGAGGCGACTTAGAGCGTTCTCCGATAGGTTTTCATTTCTTATTCTTTCCCGGAGAAATGGAAAAACTACATGTTCCTTGTCTTCTCTTGTACCGGCCAAGCGGACATCAAATAACACTTGATTTGAAATTATGCACATCTTCAACAAGAACCCGTTTTTGACTATTCCGACTGAAAAGGCCAAAAAGAGCAAAATTTTTCCACTATTTTGTCTTCCTTAGACCCTCAAGTGTGGGTACATAACCTACTTACGACGATATTTTACGGTATAAGGAAGTTTTCCTCTGAAACGTAACGATACTTCCGGAGCAAATATCCTAACTCACAGATCGCGCTTAAGAAAAATGTGGAAGCCGAAATTCACTAAACATATTTGCTATTACACACCTATTTTGATGTAGAATGAGGAAAAAATATTGATAAAGACATTAAAGAAACTGCGCACAATCCAGACTAATCGCACAACTGTGAAGTAGTAGTGAGAAGTGAGTGCTTCGCGAGATCGAGTTGAAACACGTCACCCGGTCCTCTATCGGTTTTGAAAATTCAAACTAGTGTGTATTCAGTATCCTCAGACTCTATAGTAAGAGACCTTGTTGTTGATAACTCGAGAAAAAAAAGTTCATTTTTCTGTTTTTGTCCTCCTAGAATGCTGAAATTTCACACTGTCGGCTGGTTCAGAATATTGATATTCGCGTCTTTCTTTCATCGCAACAGCTTTTGCAAAATGAGATTTCAGATTTTTCCTCTCAGTTTTGTATTCGGCTGTAGTGCAAAAGTTCTAAGAAATGTTCATCATCTCTTTCTGATTTTTCTCAACATCAGGAACATTTCTTCTAATCTTTGCACTATAGCTGAATACAAAACTGAGAGAAAAAATCTGAAATCTCGTTTTTCAAAAGCTGTTGCAATAAAACAGATACGCAAATATGAATCTCCTGAACCAGCCTCAAGAGAAAAACATATTGAATGTGAAATAATTTCAGCACTGGATAAGGGCGATTTGCGCAAAATTGAAAAACAAAATGGTTCAGGAGTCGAATGAATTTATCATTGAAATGATCCTACTGTTGTTGATGTTATTGTTTCCGACATTAGAAACTTCCGTAGAATGCCTCCGATGTCAAAGTTTTCTGTGATTGTTGATGGTCATTTGTCGATGATTTTATGAAATTTCAAGGAGATAGATTAGAATTGGTAAGGCAATTCACAATAATCTCAAAAGACATTGTGGAGTGCCATGATAATGCATGATGAATAAGAACCAGAACATTTCAAGAGTTTCTGGAATTGATTTCATCAGACCTTCACACAAAAACGGTTACCAATTCAACTTCTCTCTCACACTGCGGATGATTTTTTTCTCAATTGCATATTAGAACGACACACGAGCCACAACCGTGTTCATACGTGTCGAGCGGGACACAGCCAAGCACGATCGTGAGCTTCACGCAAAGACGTCAGGTTCAAATAACTTTTTTTCCACCTGCGGGTGATTTTTTTCCTCAATTGTATATTTATGAGCAATAAAAGTAGTATATTTCATGTTTTTTCTCAAATCAAAATATAATGCAGAACACATTTATTCCTCAGTTTGTTATAAACAGATGTATAATTAATTCACTAGGATGAATTGTTTGTCATTGAGAAAAATCACCAATCATCTGTGTTCAAAGATGATTTGAATGCTGGGTCAAGCGTCGGAATCAGTTAATTAGATCGTCCATAATAAATAAATGAATAAAAAATGACGAAAAAATTTGATCCCTCATATTGTGGGCAAAAAAATTTTTTCTACGAAATCCGTTTGGGATCATGTAAGTTATGCCAAATGCCATCGAAAGAACGTATTAGCGACCAAAGATGAATTTTATTGAATTTGGGTGGCCCATTCGAGAAATTCTGACCCTAATACAAACAAAAATCAGAAATAGGAAGGAACCCGGATTCTCAGATGTTTTAGTGTATTCGAAATATCATTTTTTGAAGGGTAAATGTTAGAATTGAAATATTTTTTTTATTCAAAATAATTTATTATTCATTGAATGGATGTGTTTGAATAGAGAGATATATGATGATTTGTTTCTACAATTACTTATATTTGTTTGTGTGATATCAATTCATATGAATACAACAATTGTCAGTCAAAATTCAGTAGTTTATCATATTGTTCTTCATTCAAGTGGAACAACCACCGGTCAACCGGTTATTTACGGGGGAAATAACCGAATAATCGGTTATTGAGAATTCCCGGTTATTTGACATCTCCAGACGGAACCCATTCGTGCATTGTAGGAACAAATAGAACTGAGATTGATGTTCAAAACAACAACACAACAACCAATGTTACTGAAGTTCGAATCGTTGATTGAAACGAATTCATAATTAACTAGCGAAATACTCAGCTATCAAAGACCGAAATTCTTGCAGTATATTCTCCAAACGATGTTTTCAATTCCCAGGAATCAATTCGAGAAGATAAATAATGTTAATTCATCAGATTTTGTGACTTTGAATTTTCTTTTTGTGTATATAAATGATTCGAATTTCAATAGCATGAAAACCAAGGACAAATCATTCCCACCGTCCCTCGATAACTCCTGTGTAGATTGTGAACACATACGGCGGAGCACGGCAATGAAATTCATAGGCTAGTTATTTGGATATATAATCTCCCTGGGGATTCCACTCCGAAGATAACCGTCAGTGACACTTTCATTTTCCAAGCTGCTGAAACTTTGAGAATACATCATTCTCACCAAACTGTTGAAATAGACCGTACTGAATACGTAACCAATATTCTTGACGAAAGGCTTAGTTTCGTATACCTATATGTATGTGATCCACAGCCAATATATGATCATTATTTCATCACAATGAATAAGTTATGAAAACCACAATCTAGAATTACAATAATGAACGGTAATTCCATATAAGTACACGGAGGAAAACGCATGGGGAATGTGTAGCACGGTTTACCATAACGATGGCACTTTTGGGGCACATAAGCATTTATGTGCACTCCTCATTCGATTATGGTATTCCATGGCTCATTGTGGTGAAAATCATTTCGCAACTGGCACATATCACTATGAGTTTGGAAAAAATTACTACAAATTAAAGGAGAAATGTTCATAAATGCTCATGTGTCCCAAAACTGCTATTATTATGGGGATCTCTCCTACAAATTTTTTTCCGTGTATAGAAAGGCGTAATAATCAATCCTGTGTTCAACTTCAACATACGAATATTTGTGAATTTATCACAACTCACTACTCCTTAGGCATCTAGGTATAAAAAAATAATAGAAGGAGCAGAATTTGAAAATTTTGGTTCTGAAGGTTTTTGTATCCTTTCGACCACTTTGCGTCGGATCCCATTATTCAGTTCGGCTATTGAAGTTTTGTGCTCACGAATGTTATTCACGTGATTTCAACAATTCCACAACATACTGCCTGCAACAGAACCTCCAACGGGTATTATACCATTGAAACACATGGAACATGAATTAAAAAATCGCTCGATTTATTCTTTATAACTTTTTGTAGTCGAAAAGGCATCAGAACTCAATTTTCTTGGGGAATCAACTTCCGATTCGGTTTTCTCATGCCAGTAGAACCCCAATATTCAACTTTGAATTCAAAATACCTGTGCGATCCACGAGCCGAAAGTTTTCACCGAAGACACCAATGAAGCAAAAAAACAAAATGGTGAACTTGGAGTGCGGCAACTTCGAGAAGATGATGAAGCCGTGGATCCACGCCGGATCGTAGGGATCGGACAATCGGTTGACGGGCGTAAATGAATGTACGAACACGGAATTGAAGTTTCAACACTGATATTTAATTGAAACGTGTTCACACGATGTGACTAACAATATGCGAGAGTTATCCACAAATCGCTATGACTCTACTAACATAAGAAATCCAGTATAACGTGAACGAATTCATATCATCAAATTCAACGAAAATTTGGTTCGAAAACTCAAATTATACTCGTCGCGAACGACACGTTAGATACAACGTTGAGTCGCCGGTGATTTACAACGAACTAACTGTCGATTCTATAGAGGTTACAGGGGGGCCCTTTTGTTGATATCATTGAACGAGAAACTAATGAATAGATCGCACAATACCGTTCGATGATCTCATCGAAGAAGGATGTTGGCCTTGAACAGGGATTTAACGAAACTTAGATGAGAAATCTCACGCGAAACGAGAACGGTATGCCAAATTAAAACTTTATATAAATCAAATAAATTCCTTCAATGCTAAATTTGCTATGAATCTCGAACATACCGCCCGCCTCGGGTGGATACAGCCGAAGTACTGAACTATAACTGATGTACAGCTGATATAATGATGCGAATATTACAAACTTGTCGCATGTGGATGCGTTTGGAGCAAAACTTGGAACTGAGTTTATTCTAATAATGGCCTATATTACAACTCCCCACGGAGTAACCGGTGGGTCGCGTTGTGGGGTGTCACCGCCCGCCATGTCGGCTTGGGGGCCAGCGCCGGATTTACCCCAGCGGGGGCCTCTGGGCACTTATTATGGTGGGGGCCCTCGGATTGTCCAAGCACGGTAGCAAAAAAAGGTGCTTGGATCGTATGATCATTTCCTATCAATGCCGGCTTATGAATATTGAAAATATGAAAAAACAGTTTACAAAAGCATTCCATTTTTAATTATGACGTACATATCAAAAAGTACTTTACAATAATATATAGTAACGGAATAAATGGAAAGTGTTCAATGAATTTTTGAATAATATTCGTAATCTACATGTTTTGTTGTATTTAAGAATTAACTTCATCCTATATAGCTTTCTAAATGGAACACGTTCCACGAGCTATGCACTATCCAGTGTATACTATAGATCAGTGGGTCTAGTGTATTATATAGAAGTCTGTAGTGACAACTTTGGCTTATGGCCCAAGCACAAAGACAGGAGAGACGTAGACGTAAACGTTGACGGACGCGCAAAACCTCATTTCTGGTTTCTGCGCAGTCGTTTACGTTTACGTTCGCGTTGACGAAACTTATGTGCTTAGGCCATCACTATCAGATGGTGTCTGTGCTTCAATTAGGGCCACCGTTCGGAATCCATGATGCATCCAGTTATTATATATATCAGTGATCACAACTCGTCCTGAGGGCGCTGCAGATTGGTCGCAACTTCGAGCGGAAATTTGAATTACATGACAACATCATACAGAAGTATAATTTGTATGAGAAGTCTCCAAAATCTTGAAACATTATCCCCAAATGATTTGAACTTTGAAGATATCATTGATCCAGTGATGATAGGATACATACACTGTAAGAAATGCTTCTGGAACACACCAAATATTTTTACCAGAAATCCATTGTTTTTGCAGATGTTGAGCACACGGCTGAACGGCAATAGTCTCGGAAAAAAAAGTTGGTTATGTTTCTTCCCATTTGCAGACGATTAGTAATGTATAATTATGTTACGGGACTATTCCCCAAGATAACACTAACGTTCAAAAAACCATTAATGAAAGTAAAATAAAGCTATGGACATTTGAAGATCAAATGAACGTCCATTGAATGTAAATTTATCTAAAATCAACCTGAAATCGATCTATTTGGCTCATGTTCTCTTGGGGTTGCCATTCGGGATTATGAACTTCAGGTCTACTGTGCTTCGAGATTGTTTGTATGCGGGCTTATTGTGGTTTACCTTTGGTCATATGATATCCTGCCAATCAAAGTATGACCAATAACCCGCAATAATTCTTCGAAGCCCATTCCATTCGGGTTTATTCCGGTTAACGAACATCCGAGTCAACTGTTCTTGGATCTATCAATCCCTACCAGTAGGAGATCAATTTTAGATTGGTACAGAAATCTACGGGTATATGATATTTTTCATACTCTGATGCTTCCCAGATAGCACACAAGAGTCCCAAATGAATTCGAAAAAAAGAACTCTTCAGTAACTCTTTTAGAGTAAGAAGAGTTCTGAAAGAGTTTCAAAAAGAATACGATTCGTCAGATATTCGCGAGTTCTGTAAGAATTCTATGAGACTTCTTTCAGAACTTCAACTCAACTCGCAAATGTCTGACGGATCGAATTCTTCTGAAACTCTCTTAGAACACTTTGTATTTTAAGAGTTTTTCAAGATTTCTCCTTTCAGAATTCATTTGGAAGTTTGTGTGCTGTCTGATATGACAGTTGATAATGAATTACTCTCATTTTCAGATTCTTTTTCACAATACGAATATTCCATGGAATTTATAAAGACTTTATAGACTCAAAATGAATTTACATCAAAAGCACGCGTAAAAATCTCGCTCATTACTTATAACTTTTTTCATGCGCAGTGCCAGATTTACTCTTTGGAGAACTCCAACTAGGGTATCAGGAAGCAAATCAATTGATGATTCATTTTATTGCTGTGGATTTTGGGGGCCCTGGGCACGTGCCCCAAGTGCCCTCAAGTCAATCCGGCGCTGTTGGGGGCTAGAACTCGATGTGATGTCCGCGGGTAAGGAACAAAGTTTCGATATCGGCCTCTCAAATGGGGATGTAGCGGTTTTCACTGAAACTACTCGAGTCAGACCATCAGGACCGGGGTGATACGCCAGAACACGGCCCAAATCCCACTGAGTGGGAGGGAGCGCAGGGTTGCGCAGCAGAACTGATCGACCAGGCACGGCTAAATTCTGGATGTGCTGCCATTTCGGTCGTTGATGAAGCGAGTGCAAGTAATCAGTCGACCATGATTTCCAGAAATCTTCACTCATTCGCCTCAAAATTTGCCAGCGAGAAAGGCGGGATCCGCTTAAATCCAATAAGGATGGATCTGGGACGGCTTTCAATGCGGACCCGGCCAAGAAATGACCCGGCGTAAGACAATCATAGTCTTCGAAATGATCGGACATGGCTGAAATCGGTCGGGAGTTCAAACAAGCCTCAATACGGCAGAGGACAGTGTTCAACTCCTCGTAAGTAAGAGTGTGACCACCCACCACCCGTTTGAGGTGATGCTTGACACTCTTGACTCCCGCCTCCCACAACCCACTGAAGTGGGGTGCGGATGGAGGGAGGAAGTGCCAAGTAATCTGGTCACTGGCAGAACGATTCAAAAGATTGGGATCATGAATGGCAGATTTAAACGGAGCGGTCAGTTCTCGGTCGGCTCCGCGGAATGTCGTCCCATTGTCAGAGTACATATCACTGGGACAACCACGTCGAGCAACGAACCGGTCGAATGCGGCTAAAAATGCGTCGGTAGTGAGCTCGCTGACAAGCTCCAAATGCAATGCTTTTACAGCCATACAAACAAACACCGCAATGTAGGCTTTTCTTGTTGTTGTCCCACGCCCAGGAGCGTTCCGTATCAATATGTGATTGGCGTAGTCAATGCCAGCATGCGAGAACCCACGTTTTGGAACGGTGACACGAACAGCAGGCAGGACTCCCATAAGTTCGGTAGGAATAGCAGCGTTCCCCCGAGTACATGGAAAACATCGGTGTATAATGGATCGTACGACGCTACAGGCACGAATTATCCAAAATTCCTGTCGGAGCACAGCCGAAGTGAGTTGGGTACCTGCATGGAGTGCGCGCAGACGATAGTTGTGAATGAGTTTAGTTAAGAGTGGATGGGATTGCAGAATGATTGGGCATTTCGTGGCATAGGGTAACTTGGCATTCTGTAACCGACCTCGAGCGCGTAGAACTCCATCGTTATCGATGAATGGGTTGAGCGAAATAATGGAGCTTTTCTTTAGGAGTGGTAACTGGTTGGTCATAGCTGAAATTTCGGAAGGAAACAGTTCATGCTGCATAAACTTGATCCAAAAGAGCTTAGATCGGTGAATGTCTGTAGGACGAAGAGCAACGCCGAAGTGTGATGAGGGAGCGCGCATTGGAAAATTTTTCTGAGTGATGTCACGTGACGAAAAGATATTTTGAACAAAACGGAGGATATAGGCCGTTACTGTTAATAATTTGGGCCATGACGCATATCGAGTTGACAAATCCCAAGGTTCTAGGGTAGTGAACATTAGAGTACAAATAGTGGCTTTGGCTTCGGGTGCAGCGTCACCACAAATATCTGGACGAGTTGGCCACGACTTCTGATCTGAGCGTAACCAGTTCGGTCCAGTCCACCATGAGTGATGGTCTTTCAATTGACCAGGCGCTATGCCACGAGAGGCAGCGTCAGCGGGATTGTCTGCTGTTGGTACGTGGCGCCACAACGCTTCGGATACCTCGGATTGCATTTTAGCGACACGGTTCGCGACAAATGTTTGCCACGAAATGGGGGGCTTACTGAGCCAAGCCAACGTTACGGAGGAATCAGTCCAGCAAAAACAAGATAACGATTGGCAATCCCAAGAGCTCCGAACATAATTCAACAAACGCACTGAGAGCAACGCAGCTGATGGTTCCAGCCGCGGAATACTTAAAACCTTGATTGGAGCGACTTTGGATTTAGCCACCAAAAGAGTAGTCGTGAATGTGGCGTCGATCGAAATAACCCGCAAATATACGGCGGCGGCATATGCATGCATCGAAGCGTCGCAGAAACCGTGCAATTCTCGATGAATCATGTGACCGCCAGCCCCTGTCCAACGAGCGATCGAAATGTGATTCGAAAGCGGGAGTTCGGATTGATATTTCTCCTACAAGCAAAGAAGATCGGGGGACACAGGGTCATCCCAGTCGCACTTTTGGAGCCACAGGCGTTGCATAAATATTTTTGCTCGAATCGTTACAGGAGTGGCCCAACCAAGAGGATCGTACAGTTTGGCGATGGTGGATAAGATTTTCCGCTTGGTGGACAATTCAGAACCTATCCCTGAGACGCGAAATTGAAAAGAATCAGATTTAGGTGACCAATAAATGCCGAGAATTCTGCAATGATCATCTTCCGCTAAGTCTCGCGAAGGATTCGCGCCACAATCATTGGGGTCCAAATCGTCCAAAAGATTTGGCCAATTACTCATCCACTTTCTAAGGACAAAGCCTCCGCTGGATAATATATCAATGAGCTGTTGGCGGGTTTGACGAATGAGGGCAATATCATCGGCGCCGAAAAGGCAATCATCAATATAAATTTGGGGCCTCAAAATTGGAGCAGCAAGGGGAAATTTCTCCCCTTCATCGATAGTAAGTTGAGAAATGACTCTCAATGCCAAATACGGAGCACAAGCTAGACCGTATGTGACGGTCAGAAGTCGATATTCGTCAAGTTCCCCATCGGGAGATGACCGCCAAAGGATACGTTGAAAATCCGTGTCATCTTTGTGAACCCGGATTTGACGGTACATTTTTGCAATGTCACTCGAGTAGACGTAGCGATATTGTCGCCATCGACAAACAACACTGGCTAAATCAAGTTGCAGTTTCGGCCCCACCAAAAGGTGATCATTTAGGGACGCCCCATTCGATGTTGGGTGTGAGGCGTTAAATACAACTCTCAATTTATTCAGATTTTCATCATCGCGCAGTACCGAATGATGAGGGATATAAACTTTCAGTGAATCACGTGGAGATACATGACGATTCGATTCAGCATTGGGATGAGAATCAGCTTTGCTCATGTGTCCAAGTGACACATATTCAGGAAGGAATTCATGATATTTTGATGCTAACTTGGGATTTTTCATTAATCGCCGTTCCAATCGTCCCCAACAATTTACGGCTTGAGTCTGAGAAGACCCGATATTACGGATGAAATCGGGAGATTTTGACGGCAATTGCACGATATAACGGCCGTTAGCATCACGGCAATGAGTAGCACGAAAATGCTCCTCGCAAGCTTGCCCCTCCGGTGATTGAGGTGTTCGTTCGGGCACTTCCTCAACATCCCAGAAGCGGCTTAATATCTGGTTCAACGAGGGTTCGGATACCGAGCGATGGGAAGTGTGCATGAGGGAATTAGACGATAGTGCAGAATAAGCGATCCCCGACAGGACCCAACCCAGAGCGGTGCATTGCGCGATAGGTTCGCGCTCGGTTCCCTTACGCAATCCATCGAGTATTAGTTGGCCGTATAAGTCGGCTCCAATAATGAGGTCTATAGGGTCCGAACTCATGGGAGTAGGATCGGCGAGTTTCAAATCGGTTAGATGAGTCCACGACAATGGCCCGGAAATGCGAGGTGGTCGATATTTAGTTAACGTCGGAAGAATTGATACTGAAGTTGATCACGCCAGCCCATAGTTATCATACGGCGCTACGGTTACAACTGTCGAAAATCGGGCAGATGTTCTCACATCCGACACACCCGATATATTGATAGACGCACGTGTTCGAGAAACACGCAGCTGCTGAGCTAGGTTTTCGGATAAAAATGAAGCGGCGGATCCTTGATCCAAGAGAGCTCGAACCTGCTCGGATCTACCGTTAGAATGACGGACTCGGACCCTGGCGGTTGCCAATAGAATTTTCGCATTACAAAAAGATGTATTTACAGCACAATGAGATGTCATAATTGAATCGATAACAGCATTACTCTCAGATGAGGTACTAGAAGTCGAGTCGGTGTTAGTTTGAGCGGAATCAGAGTTGAAATGTAGCAGAGAATGATGTCGTGATTTATGTTTTTGACACGAGCGAGAATTCGAGCGATCTTTTACATGATGCTTCGGGCTGAAACAGTTTATACATCGTGAGCAAGATTTGATAAAGTTGAATCGTTGTTGCGGCGTTTTATTCAAAAATGTAGAACATTGATTAAGAAAATGGTTTGATTTGCACAGTGAGCATTTAAACGAAGTGACAGTAGTTGAATGAGTGGATACCGAATTTGGTTTCGAAAACTCAACATTCGAGGTATCAGATTTCTTTCCGGACGGAGATTGGATGGGGGCAATGACCTCCAAACCATGAATTCGTGCTTCTAAAAACCTTTTCAAGTTATCGTATGTCGGATATTCAACCGAATCCCCTAACGATAGTTCCCACGCTTTTCTTGTGGCCGTATCTAATTTTCAAGTGACTAAAAATACCAAAATGTCACTCCACTGTTCAATTGGCCGTTTCAAATTAGTCAATGACTGCACGGAAGGAGTGACTGCATCTAACAAATGGCGAAGATCTCTGGAATTTTCATAATTAACCTGAGGTAAAGAAAATGATGTTTGTAAATGAGCGTTGATGAGTCTGCGAGTATTTTCAAAACGGGCTTCCAAAAGATCCCATGCTACTGTGAAATTAGCTCCAGTAAGCGCGAGATGACTGATTACTTGACTGGCTTCACCGGTTAAACTAGTAACTAAATAGTGCATTCGAGCAACGGGCGATAAATTTTTATCATCGATAATTATTGATTGAAATCGATCGCGGAAACTCTCCCAAAGGTGAAGCCGACCATCAAACGAAGGTAGTTGTATGCGAGGAAGTGAAGCTACTGTGATTCGTGGTGATTCCGCAACGAAACTCATGTCAGCAGCAACCACGGCGGGTGTTGTTTTCAAGACTGAGGGGATCTCCGTCATAGCATCTATGGACGTATAGAACTCGTCCTCACAACTCAAAAATTGATTTTCGGTGAAATAAGGTTCAATTTTTCTCACCACATCGTCCGCCGCGGCCTCCAGGGTCACGTCCAATTGTTGACATTGTGCAACCGTCTTCTCCAGGAGGGTCATCCGATTTTGCACTGTAACCACAGTGAATTTCGCCTGACCAAGCTTCTTCAGATTCGGAAGAGCTCGGTATACAGCCCTCATGACCTCCCGTTGTTGGTTCAATATCTCCTTCATATTGACTATAACGTTGATGCGAAATATCACACCGTTAAATATTCACATTAACGGATTAACCAGAGCAAAATCGGAATCGAAAACGAAAATCTCAGTATAGGTTAATGCACTTGCAAGTCTGTACGATCTTGCATTAAACGATCGCGAGAATAACGAAACTAGAATAGCTGTCAATGTTTTTTAGACACAACGGAAGAGTGTCACCGTGATCACGAGAATGAATCATATAAATTTTGAATCAACAGCACTGATTCAACTGCCGGTTCAAAGAAACTCCGTCTTCACCCGACGGCAAAAACACGTGAATTTTCACAGAACTTTCAACAGAATGAAGCGTTTAAATGTATTTGAATTACACTTCATTCAACCAAAGTTCACAAAAGATATTATCCTCAAACCATGAATGGTTTTAACGGCGTGCACATGGAACGGATTCACACAAAAGAAATCGATACCATCTCGATCCGACGGCAAATGTACGTGTATGTTCACCGTGGTAATCACAAAGAGTCAATTTAAATGTATCGATGAAATACACGTCACTGTTCATCCGTATTTTACTGACGGATATTATCTTTAATCCACGAATGGGTTGGGAAAGACCGAAAAACAAAACTTACATGTGAACTATTGATGATGATAACAAGACGCCATGCGAGTTTGACGTGCATTTGCTGCTCCGATAATTTTCTCATCCGTTGCTCTTAATAGTGTATATTTAACTGCTATTCAGTTTGCTCGGTATAGTGTTTTTTACTGTGCATCTCGTGTAGTATTTCACTTTTCGGTTTGTGCCTTATCTTCCACGTTTTTACTGATTCGAAATCATCATTTGTCGAAAAGTTTCGTCTCACGGATACAGTAGCCTAACATACATACTGTCACTTACATTGCCGCTTCGTTGTGTGATACGAAAACAGTAAACAGACCATGACTCGTGTATGTGTGTTGTGTGTTACTAGTACCAGTGATTATCATGTGCTCTACGTTTTGATCTTTTCATATATTCGAAATGTCACAACAAGATAAGGAAATCTGTAAAGGTTGTACTAAACCTGTCTCTCATCCTGTGAGCTGTCATACGTGTAATATTCATCCGCATCCAGGATGTGTGCACAGATGTGATCATCCATGGAGTGTGAACAAACTCATCGATTGTTCAGATGCTTCTTCACATCAAATTGATTCATCTTTGCCAGAAGACTCGTCTCTGCTGGTAAATATGAAGGAGCTCATCCATGAAGAATTTTCGAAATTTCGTGATGGAATGGCTTGGGTTTATGAGGACAAAATAGTTTCTCTTAGTCGAACTATTCTTTCCCTCACTGCGAGATTGACTGAAGTTGAGAACAAACTCGACGTTTTAAAACAAGACCGCGATTCTCGTGATCTTGAAACGATTATTCATGAAGTCAACGAGCGACAGAAGTGATCCCGCAATATTATTATTGTTGGTATTGATGAGACGCCGGACAATCAACAGCAAAATGATGCAGCGAAGGTGAAAACACTACTCCGAAATATTAATCCTTCCGTTCATGATGATATTAGGCTGCATAGAATCGGTAAAAAGGTTGCGAACAAACACAGACCTATTTGTGTTTCTTTTCCATCGTTTCAGGATGTTATAAATATCTTGAAACGTAAATCTAATCACGATGGACCGTTTAAAATCCATCAAGATCGAACTGTTCAAGAAAGGAATTATTTAACCACGTTACGTGCGGAACTCAAGAATCTGATCGATGGTGGTGATACCAACAAAACAATCAAGTATATAAATGGATTGCCAGCAATTATTGACACGCGTACTGTGCCCCAGAAAAAAAACCTATAACTCACCCTTTGATATACTATCAGAATGTTCGTGGTCTTCGTACTAAACTTCAAGATTTGCAGAATTCACTTTCATCTCTCACTTCTACGTATGATGTCATTATCTTTTCTGAAACCTGGTTAACGGATAACATATTTGATGAAGAATTGTCCTTTAATGATTATGTCTTGTATCGGTTGGACAGGAGCAGGTGCACCAGTGTTTTTTCTCGGGGAGGTGGTGTGCTGATTGCGGTCAAAAAGTATTTGAATAGTGCATTAGTTGATTTGCCGCCTACTAGCGTGGAACATATTCTTGTCAAGTTGCAGTTTAATTCTAAGTCTGTTTTTATTGGAGCAAGTTACTTCCCCCCTGCCTCATCATCATCTCTTTACCTTGAACATTGTGTTTCTCTGGCCGAGGTACTGTGTCAGGATTATGATTCTTCAATTTTCCTCTTCGGTGACTACAATCCTCCGCATGTGGTTTGGCGCAATGACGACTCTTCTCTAACGGCATCGTTTCGTCCTGGTGTGACGCTGAATGAAAGGTCTTCGGTAGAGATTTTGACTCAATATTTCAACTACTTTAGTTTATATCAAGAAAACAATATTGACAATGATTTCAATGGTATGCTGGACTTGATTTTGACCACCGATGAGTATGTTGAAACTATTAGTCCGGTTGATTACCTCCCACATTGTGATGCTTATCATCCCCTTATTGGAATTAGATTGTATTCTCTTTCATTGAGATCTTTGTCTTGTACCGACACGTACCGGTACAATTATAAATTGGCTGATTTTTTTTCTATACGGCAGCATTTGAATCAAAGTGATTGGGATTTGGAGTTAAAATGCATGGATGTAAATACCGCTATCAGTTTTTTGTATGATCAACTTTCTGTGGCTATCGAGTTGTACGTTCCTAAAACATTGATCAAAAGATCTATTAATCTATCTATCAAATATACATATATTTATCCTCTTTGGCTTACTCCTGAGCTCAGAAAATTGCTTAGAAGAAAGAAAGTTGCCCATATGATTCACGGATCGTCTTATAGTCGCGGCGATTATTTAGCGTTCTCTTTTTTGCGTGCTCAATGTAAATCGGGCTTGTTATTCGAATCACATTCACCAAGTTGAGACTAATATTCAAAAGGATGTTGAATCTTTTTGGAATTTCATTAACAGTAAGCGTTCATTTAATGACTTACCTAGTACTATCATGTTGAATAATGTAGTTGCTGACTCTGCAGCTGGAATGGCTAACCTTTTTGCTAATCACTTTTCATCGGTTTTTGCTTAACATAACTCGGTTAATGTTAACCATTCTAGACATGATATGTCATTTAACATGCTTTCTGATTCGGCTATTACCATAGGAGAGATCTACTCTGTTCTCGATTCGTCAGATACGAGCAAGGGCCCAGGATTTGATGGTCTTCCGCCGTTGCTGTTCAAGTCTTGCAAATTCATTCTTTCTCGACCGCTTCGGATTATCTTCAATAAATCTCTTTCTTCCGGATGTTTCCCTGCTGGATTGAAAACGAGCCTGATCTCTCTTATTTTCAAGCATGGTAATAAACTAGATGCTAAGAATTATAGACCTATAAGTATTTTAAATGTTATGTCTAAGATTTTTGAGCGCGTGGTTGTTGACAAGATTACTCCTTTGTTGTCTCCCCTTATTATCCCGGAACAACATGGTTTCATGTCAATGAAGTCTACTACTACGAATTCGGCTGCTTTCTGTAATTACACCGGCATAGCGCTGGAGAATAACTCACAAGTTGATGCTATTTACACTGATTTCAGTAAAGCGTTTGATACTGTATCTCACAGCGTTCTTCTATCTAAGTTGAGTAGCTTTGGGATGTCTGGTAATCTGAAACTTTGGTTCCAAAGTTACTTAATTGATCGGGTGCAGATGGTCAAAGTTCGGAATTGTTTTTCTGAACCGATTATACATTCTTCGGGAGTGCCCCAGGGATCTCACCTTGGTCCACTTTTATTTTTGCTATTCATAGATGACATTGGGCAGGTTCTCAATGATTGTGATTCCCTGGTATTTGCTGATGATCTAAAAATCTTCAAGAACATAAAATGTCTTGCGGATGTCCATCACTTACAGTCACTATTATCGAGATTAGATTCTTGGTGCACCTGTAATTCTCTGCATCTGAACTTAGAAAAATGCTGTGTAATGAGAATCTCGCGGTCAAGGAATCCCCTCATATTCTCCTACAAGATTGCAAATGTTACATTGAATACTGTTAAATCTTATGTTGATCTTGGTGTAACTATAAATGATGAATTGGATTTTTCTCGAGCATTCTGTAAAAGCTTGTGGTACTGCGCTGAGAAATCTCGGCTTCGTCAAAAGATTTTCTAGTGATTTCAAAGATGTCAGGTCATTAGAAGTACTATATTCCACTTTAATCAGACCTCATCTTGAATATGCGTCCCCTATCTGGTCTCCATACTTGAAGAAGGATATTAGAATGATTGAGAGTGTGCAACACAAGTTTTTACGCCTTGCTGCTTTTAGAATAGGCTGCCCTATGAGATATTCTGACCATGATTACTCCAGAATTCTTCACAGAATGAATTTGACTACCCTCGAAGAGCGGAGACGAATGAATGATCTCCTATTTCTTTTTAAATTGATTAATGGTTCCCTTGATTGCGAGTCATTGCTGAATAAAGTTGATTCTAACATCCCCGGTAGACCAGTTGGGAGAGCACATTTATTTAGACCAGTACAATTTAAATCTAGATTTGGAAATTATGATCCGATTTCTCGCATTTGTGAATTAGCAAATAATTTCGATCGGTCGATGGAATTGTTCGGTGTTTCCTTGAATCGGTTTAAACTGTCGGTTAATGCATGACCATATTGTAATTGTATTTTATGCGTCTTTGGACGCTGTCTTGTATTGACTCTGTATTTACTTTTTATATCAAAGGGTGCTAACCCGTGTATTGCAATAAAAAAATCAAAAAATAAAACTGGAAACTTGTGAAACGAACAAGTATTACTCCAACGTTGATTCCGAAAGTTCCGCACACCAGCTTGAATATGATGAGATATTCTCAAATTTCAGCATCAACACGAACAAAGTGCACTGAAAAATTGTTTTGATACAATATCGTTGTCGATTTCACGAATTTGATAGTTATTAACGAAAGTTATCGACGAACGAACGAAGTGTGCACTACAATTAATGATTCAAATCGACGAATCGATTTCTGAAACTCACGGATCTGATAATGTTGATAACGATTCACGTGAGTCACGTTGGAAGTTCGTACATTCAGAATGAAGGTTGAACCGATGACCGAACGATCCGGCTCGAAGGACCATATGTGCGTTCCACGAGCCGAAAGTTTTCACCGAAGACACCAATAAAGGAAAAAAACAAAATGGTGAACTCGGAGTGCGGCAACTTCGAGAAGATGATGAAGCCGCGGATCCACGCCGGATCGTAGGGATCGGACAATCGGTTGACGGGCGTAAATGAATGTACGAACACGGAATTGAAGTTTCAACACTGATATTTAATTAACACGTGTTCACACGATGTGACAAACAATATGCAAGAGTTATTCACAAATCGCTATGACTCTACTAATATGAAAAATCAACGGAAGAAAATGGATCCAGTATAACGTGAACGAATTCATATAATCAAATTCAACGAAAATTTGGTTCGAAAACTCAAATTATACTCGTCGCGAACGACACGTTAGATACAACGTTGAGTCGCCGGTGATTTACAACGAACTAACTGTCGATTCTATAGAAGTTACAGAAAGGCCCTTTTGTTGATATCATCGAACGAGAAACTAATGAATAGATCGCACAATACCGTCCGATGATCTCATCGAAGAAGGATGTTGGCCTTGAACAGGGATTCAACGAAACTTAGATGAGAAATCTCACGCGAAACGAGAACGGTATGCCAAATTATAACTTTATATAAATCAAATAAATTCTTTCAATGCTGAATTCGCTATGAATCTCGAACAATACCATCTTACCAAAAAATACCCAATTTACCATTCAATCTGAACTTGAACTCAAAATTTTGTGCAACACGAGGACAAACTGAGATAGCAGTTTTGTTCGTCCTCAAAAGGACTACAAAATGGCATACACCAGAATAGTCAATAGCTGTTCCCTATAGTGGGGTTTTCTTGTAAGAATGCATGATTACAGATGTGGAATAATTGAAAAAGTCAATGAGTTTGCGGTTACATGCTGAAGTTGATACTGATGGGAATTGCTATTTCAACAGTCTTTTTTCTAATATCCTGACAAGATTCGTGGCATCATATTCTGAAAATGTTTAGAACAGTCTCATCCAAACATTCTGAGAATGTGCGTGAAATATATTGACATGTAGAGGAAAGGGTCCGAAAATGGGCTACCACTTTGGCTTCATCTCATACTGGCCAGTCCTCACGCAAAAAATCCAAATAAGAATCACAACAAGAACCTACAACTATTACCAGAGGTGTGTGTTTGTGCAGTATATTTTATTTTCAATGATTGAAGGGGTGATAAAATGTTTCCTCGGGAACGTGAAAACTGTGATTTTTCAAAGTGGGGTCCGAATATGGGCTACCCGTAAAATTTTGTTGAAACTGTTGGCAGCTGGGGATTTTTGGTGAAACTGTTATGATATCAATTCATTCTCCGGTTAATTTACACTTCTATACTTCCCGAATAAGCTACATATCGTGTCAGATCCAATGGAACGGATGACTAGTGATAATATTCAACACATCGCATACCTGAGAAAGTTTCGAGAGACACCGAAAAATATAAATTCACTTTCAGAACAAACACGTTTTACACTGAGAGGAAAAATTTCCGGGAACAATGAAATATTTAGTTGAATAGTCGCCATAAAATACCTAATTGATTTTAATAAACTTCCATTGACTCGATTGAATATTCATTAAATCAAACAAATATTTAATAAGCTATGAAATATCTCATCAATCGAAACAGTTATTTGATTGAGTCAATGGAAGTTTATTCAAATCAATTAAGTATTTCATGGCAACTATTCAACTAAATGTTTTATTGTTCCTGAAAATTTTTTTTCTCAGTGTACTGTAATCACCAACTGCTGTGCACGCAATTGGTCGGTGGTTAGGAACATGTTGAATCGGTCACCACCAAGTGGCAGCGCCATACAAGCCTACAACTTCGATTGCCCATATTCGGGCCATAGCCCATTTTCGGACCCTTTCATCTAATAATAACCTTTATGGAATATTTGAATATCTCCAAATGTACATTTCCAGAACATCCTAAGGATGTGCGTTGTTACCTGGGGAATTATAACCAAAAAAGAAGACTGTATCGCCTGCGAAATGAATACAAAAAACATACCGTTTCTTTTGAAGAGGTTGAGCACCAGCCACCAAGAGATTTCGATAATAATCAGAACGTATGAATCTGGGATAACAATCCTTTTTCAGGAGTAACGTATATACATGTTCAGCGGCGGAATCAAAAGTGAACCTGCTTGGATTCTTCATTTCTTGAGTTACTTTTTCCATCGTTTTTCCATCTATGTTGATTTCACATGGAGCTCCAGGTGCCAAGAATTCTCTAAACAAAGGAATGATGATGATTATTCTGAACGTACGAATGAAGCTTAAACTGACGAATTTTATCACTTACTTGTAAATCTCATTCACTTTATCAGGTATTTGGACTTGATAACTGTGTCTTAAATCTTTCACAGCCAACCAAAAACGTATATTTTCGTGACTATACTCTCTCCTCAAGTAATTTGTGAATTCTTGTAAACCTGAAAGGAATAATACATGTAAGTGGAATTGAAAATTGTTTGCATGAGTCTTGAAATAAAATATGGCGTAATATTCATTGAAATTATTCACCTGATGGATCACGCATGACTTCCTCTAATGATATAGCCCAACGTTTCACACGTTTTACTGTGGGAACCTCTACCCTGAATGAACAAAAATGGGGAAACCATGAGATCACATGAATTGATCATCGACATTGTGATATTGCACAGTTTACAATGGAAGTCCCTCAAAATACCAATCATTCGAAAGTTCGACATACAGATGTTTGCTTTGTGATATGTTTTTGTGGATTGTTCATTATAATCATAAATCTCAACAAACGACTAGTACGCACGCACTATGAGCGAGACAAGAGTCCATATAGATCGGGTGTACAAACGCCCGACTGTGGAACATTCATCTGTGAAATGTTTTTTCATTAATACAGCACTGCCAAAATGAATTCTCAAATTCCACAAGAGAAATACAATATTTCAGCCTGCTAACATAGCTAACTCGTAGTGATGAAGGAGTTGAATTGTAAGTGATTAAGTAATATTATGGCCAAAATTAAAAATTCAATCACATCTCTATTGAGTATCACGTGGTTGATTTCGTTTTTATTCTTCGAGTCATCAATTAGCAATCAAAAGTGTATCTCAGGTGAATAAGACAAATACCGAATCATAATACCACAATAGTAACACGCGCTGCTGAAAAGCAGTGAAAATGTGATTTTCCGTGAGAATCAAGTTCTTCCGATGCTGTGCGTGGATGTTTCATATCAACCATTCATACAGGGTGGACCATTTTAGGTGATATAGTCAAATATCTTGGGAACCGGTGGATATGGAGAAAAATGTTTCAGATAAAAGAAAATCAGGATTCCACAGGGAAAGTATGATGCGGACCTTGACAAATTCCTCAGGGGTCATTTTGAAGGTCATTTAGGGGTCAAGATGGTTTTTTCGAACATGACACCCATTTTTTTATCGTGGCATGTGAAAGCTGGTTTCAAACCCTCCATGAAACACTGGTCATGGACTCCCTTTCGCCCCGTAGGGTGCAAGTTATGGACCACCGGAGTTATTGCTTAACTACTCTCAGCGCTATCCAGGAACATCGACGTGGACATAGTAGTTTGCTGTTCCCTCCGGTATGCTTAATTATTGTGAAGCCTCTTGCCTCTTACATGTGGGGTGCTTGATTATTGTGAGTCCCCTTCCCTCTCACATGTGGGGTGCTTGAATATTGCGAGTCCCCTTGCCTCTAACATGTAGGGTGCTCGATGGCGGTACAATGATTGTTCGAAGTTATTTCTCTCTACTTGGATACACAACTCCAGTCTCCACCGGAAATACCGTCAGTAACAGTTGTCAGTAACACTGATCAGGGTATTTTCGCACAAACAGTGCGAATTCGATCGAACATATCTTCCCTCGTTGTTGGTGGGGCTTTGAACACTTCATCTTTCAGGAATCCCCACAAGAAAAAGTCGAGAGATGTCAAGTCGAGTGAGCATGGAGGCCACGCAACTGGCCCACCTCGTTCGATCCACCTCTCCGGGAAATGGTGATCAAGCAATTCTCTCACAATCAAGGCGTAGTCAGGTGGCGCGTCATCCAGTTGGACCCACATCCTGTGCCTTGTTTGTAAATCCAGATTCTTAAGCAAGCCCGGTACCCGTCAGAAATTCCAGAAACATGAGACCGCTCAAAGTTCTGTTGAAAGAATGTGGACCGACTAAATAGTCATCCATGATCACGCACCGCACATTTACGCTACAGCGGTGTTGGTTGTCGATTGTTCGGTACTAATGCAGATTAACATCCGACCAGTAATGATAGTTGTGTGTATTTAAATGCCCAGCGCTCTGAATACACGCTTCGTCGGGAAACATTACATAGTCGGAGAACTGAGCATCGTCAGCTAGCCTTGCCTGCGCCCAGTCGCAAAATCCAATCCCAAGTGTCACGTCGTTTAGAGTAAGAGCTTGGGTTAAGATAATGTGGTATGGTCAATACTTGACATGCTTCAAGATTCTCAAGATAGTTTTCTGGGGTATACCAGTTACTCGTGCCAACGATCTGCTACTAATATCAGGGTCCAAGTGGATAAATCCCAATATGGTAAGTGCACGGACATCATTCTCATCGTACTGCTGATGTCTTCTATGGCACATCAATACTCCCCGTCGAGCCCTCATTTCGAGTCGACGGATAGTCATGGAATTCACGATGCAGCGGTCGGGATACCGGTCCCCGTAAACTCTTGCAGCTTCGTTGTAATGAGTCTGACATTCGCCAGCCACAAGCAACATACTATCATAGTATCAACAATTTCAGAGGGTTGATAGTCATCCATTTTTCCGATTGAATTGAATAAAATAAATTAACGAATTGAGGTGATTGAATCAGCAAAGAAAAATAACGATTGTGATGGCCCAAGTTTACAACCAGTGTTTGAATGATCATGTATTTCCATGGTCATCCACATAATAACCAACCATAATAAATAGAGATTCGATGTTCATGTTTGTTTATGAATTCTTGATCGTCGCTTTTCTTGGAACATTATGACCGATTTCAATGGGGATTAGAGTCAATTTCATTGGAGAAAAACGTAAATATGAACAAACGGGAACACCAAGTCTCAGAATATAATGGATGGCAGTTATGCGTTCGGTTCATTACGATTCACTATTGCATTTGAAATCCCTTCAATTATCCCATTTGATTCAATCAGGGCTATCAATGAGCATCGACCCTCAAGAATTTTTGAAGGGTTGCTCCCACATCGAAAGTTTGACCTTACCTCATAACGTTGATTGAGATGCGAACAGACACAAACATCTTCCGAAATTTCAGCTGATTCACCAACGTGGTGGGGTTATCACTAATCTTTGTCTCTCTACTGGAATTATCACGCCCATCCACGCAATCACGCTTTCGATGGCTTCAGTCCGCGCGCGCTGTCATCAATTACTTCGACGGTCCATAACTTGCACCCTAATGAGCGAGAGGGCGTCCATGACCAGTGTATCGTACAGTGCTTGAAACCAGCTTCCACATGGAATGGCGAAAAAGTGGGTGACTGGTTTGAAAAAACCATCTTGATCCCTGAATGATCTCCTAAATAACCCCTGAGGAATTTCCAAGGTCAGCATCATACTTCCCCTTGGAACCCCCAACTTTTCATTCGAAACATTTCTCCCATCTACACTAGTTTCCGAGATATTTGACTATATCACTGAAAATGGCCCCACCCTGTATACTTCAGTACATCTTCATGTTCTCATAGTCTTTCGCTACTCATTCCTCATTGTGACGGGAAACTCGAAATGGTTTGAACACTTGAAGAGAATTCTAAGAAGTTTGAGAATTCATGGTCAATTTTGCATCTTCAAGGCCTCTGCGCAAACGATAGATTTTGACTGATTGAAAGAAATTGTTCTCGACCTCTGTGTCTAATCAAGAGACAACTTCCCCGTGCTATAGTGATTTGAAAATAAAATGGTGTTCTTCGACCCATTTTAATGCGCAAATAAGGAATCAATATCAATCCACACCCGACCGTTACTGAGGTATTCACCTGATATCGGACAGATGAAGTGGACGAAATTTCTATTAGGACACTATGATTCATTATCAAAAGTTCCTCCATCTTGTGAATATGTTACCCAATGTGTGGAACTCTCTCGGTACACATCGTATCATTCCTACGGATCATGGACGTAAACAACCTCATGCGCTCAACACTTCATAGATGGAAACAGTATTATGCCGGCCTAAACAAGAACGAAATTTGCATGAAAACAGTGAGTTGTCCGCAGTTGTATTTCATCGAACGTACGGGCAACCATGACCAAATCTCAATAAGAGTGGGTATCGGAACTAAAATGCAAATTCCATCCATTCACATTCAATGGCCTAATCTGTACGTTCAAATGCCACGAGGAAAAATTTTGAACTCGCAGGAGAAAATACAAACTGCCGCTTCATAAGACGCAGAATTATCAATTCGCCAGATATTGAATAAAGTGAATAGATCCAGTTGGTGCGTATATCATTATTGAAAATTACGCAACGAATATGGCAAGAACTATCATACAAGTGGGGATACCAAATTAACGAAACGTGAGCACATTCAAATTATCAGAGGAATGATATGGAATAATACAATTGCTGCTGAAATTAGAAAACATTCACAGCTGCCTGTAACTGCACAACGTATGAAGCAAATATTACCTCGTGATACATGATTTGAATGAACCAAAACGCCACCTAACAGCCACAAACGACAAACAACAAAGTCACTTGGTTTGGGTAACAAAGCCACCTCTCACTGAACAGCAGGGAGATCCTAGACTAGCAAATCCGAGAACTAACATGACTCACAACGGAGTACGGGAAGATGTAATATGTCCAGGTGGAAAGAATTTTGATTTTGATAATCCAAACGGATCCAAATACTCCTAGCAGGAGTCACAGAAGAATGGAACCATAGATATGGGTAGAAATTCTGGCGGTGGAACTTCAACGATATGGGCACCCTGGTCGAAAGAATCAATTGAATCTAACCAAATCCTATCAAATGGCGGGGTAATTGGATTCGACCAAAATATACAGGTATTATAGCGATTCAATCCGATGGGATGACAATTCGTTTGTGCCTGATTTATGATGGGGAATTGTGACCGAATCCCCAATATCATTCATGCAAAAGAATAGATTCATCAAAAATGAGGAATATCGTATTCAATAGGATTTCACAAGGGATGGTGACAGTGTTCTCTGAGAAAATTCTATAAGAATGATTGGATACTTTGTCAACTGACGGGGTCATGAAAGCATCGTTTATCATCGGAATGGATGTATATTTTGATCAATTGATCACCTCAATGCTGTGACGGTCTTCTCAAGATCGTCACTGTTAACAAATTCGAAAAGATAGCGCGACAAGGCTTCCCTCTCTTTCCTCCCGAGATGACAATTCATTGGAATTATTCTAAATATAACTAATGCCGAGCTACACTGTTTATCACGAGGGTTGCCATCTACCGTCATTGCCACGTATCGAACAATCGAATATTGATACGGCGATGTCATTTATCGACCGTGGATCTACCGCCCCCAAGTGTCAAGGACTGTGTGGGGATTGCCTCAGTTGCGTGCGCAGGATTACGAACCGTTGGTGGTTCGACGCACATTCGGGCAAAATCTCATTCGATTACTGAGAGTTTCCTGAGTTAGACGTCCCACTTGGTGCACGACGTGGAAACGTGTTTGATATTCATATTCTAATGTATAATAACTTTGAATATATGTAAAATCAGTGTATCACGTTTGCAGCCTCTTCCGTTGAATCCTGAGGCACGTGTTGTTACAATATATGTAATTGATCGTTTGCACTCAGCAACAAATCTTGTGATTATTGGTTTGTAGGATACCTGTAATTCACAATCCTATTTCCTGAATACCATATTCCATCCAATGGTTATCCTTAATTACTAAAAGGGACTCAGCCTAGTATCAACGAGTTTGGTATATATCCAACATATACCAGCAACAAAAATCACTACATTGGTGATCCGACGTTGAAAGTCTACATCGATGAATCGACTAAAGTTGCTGATGAGAGAAGATTGATCATCGTTTTATCATCGGTGATTCAAAAAGAAAAAAAAACAATCAATTAGAAACAGTGTCATTTCTACGGAAATATCGTGCCGAAAAGTTATATTGGACGATATAATTGTGAAAGCACGTTGATGAACGATTCCGGGTTAAAATCGTATTTTAACATTCCACGTGAACCGGAACCGGCATTGTTCGAACACGTGCGGACCCTGTTGTAAACCGGGAGCATCCATTTTAATTTTCGTTCATCTTTACGTACGAACGTAGACGGAAGTCGCCATCGTCGTGGCATAACAGAACTCTTGTTCATCAAGGTGGAAATCCTCGACAAGAAAAGCAACGCCTCCCATATTGCCCTTTTACAAACGTGGTGAAATCAACTCTGACTGGACATCATCATCATCGTAATTCTTCAGTTTGAACAGGCAAATAAAGAAATCAATCTTTTAATTATGTAACGTGGTGGAATCACGTTCCAAAATTCATCGTTTGAAGCTCCGAATGGGAGCCTACCGGCCAGGAAACGAGCCATTGCGAGTCCCGGACACACCTTAGGATTAGAATGTAAAACATTAATAGCGGATTATTTCCGAGGTACTCGAGGACCCGGCACGCATCACCCCGGATGCTTTTTCTCCCCTCCCGACGATGGGTCCCCTGGTGAAGGACGTCCTCGCGGATGGCAAGGAGCTTTCGAACCGACCTATGGGATGGTTCCAAGAACGGAAACTTCGGCGCCGATTCGACAGCCCTCAGCATCAACGGCGAGGTCAACGTACCATCATAATGCGACAGGGGCAGATATTGCCATGAGACTTATCACTTCCCGTCTTTTGTTGAATTTTCTCATAATCTATATATATATATATAACAGTCAACGATTGCAATTTTATAAAAACGATATTCGTTCCATTATACATCCATCATATACATATGTATATACATTTGCATTATAGTACGCTTTCCACAATCAGATTACTCGTCATAAATCATCGTCAGTCAATCCACTGGGAATGATTAACAAAACTCATATGAACTCTTGGCAAGCAATCAGTTTCCCTTGATCAATAAATTTGATGGGTACCTTCAATTTGTGCAAATATGAATAAATTGTACAAGTTTTGTTTTTCTATTGATTTTCTTGTTTGTTTCGATCACTATCGGAGGAAGAACTTTGAGTTACTTAATATTCACATTACTGTGCATCTAATCCAAAAGGAATGAGAAAGCCATGTGCAGATCCTATACAATGTTAGTTATTTGATTTTTTTTTTTAGTATCTAGATATCTCTCTTTTCGTATAAAAATTTTGTATTTACGATGTAATTCTCGTTCCGAGCAAGTAGGATAATTAGAGATAAGTTTCCCCGAATGGACGGATGCGTGCGAGGGTGACGAGTTCACCGGGCCCGCCGCACAGTGGTCGTTTTTCCCAATCTAGGTGGACAAAATTCAAAACTCTATCATATTCGCTTGAAACTCGGTGTCAGGGGGTTTTTGAGGTCGCAGAATCCGAATCTGGAGTCAGAACTTCGAAATTCAAAATGGCGGATTCAATATAGCGGACAAAAATTCAAAAATGGTTGATATCTCCTTGAAACTTACTATCAGGGGGTTTTGGGGTCGCATAAATTCAATCTGGACTCAGAATTTTGCAACTTCAGGTTACCACACTATCTAAATGAAACAAAAGCGCCACACTAGGGTCCTACATACCTCATTGTTCGAATCACTGTTATTATCCCAATTTTCATCGTTGAAACATTTGTTTTTTTTTCAACTTTGCGTGGAAACTCTCAAAAAAACAAATATTCACTCATTATCAATCCTTACAGCGATAAATAGAAATGATGAACAGAAAGAAAGCGAAATGGAATTTTTAATTCACTTCCGAATAAGATGAAATGTATTTTATTGAACATCAATCTTGAAGATGAAGCAGCAACTTACAAAAAACTGGTGAAATTTCCAAATGCCTTAAAAATCAACTCTTATTCATTCCTCATTCAGATGTTGGAGAAGCATGTGATTGTCCAATATCAGGTTCACGCAGTAAATCCAACACTTCCACAGGTAACGGTTTGCAGGTTTTGAATTGAGATATCCTATTATCACGATTAGACAAGATAGAAATGTGGGGATCAGAGGAATACAGCAAAGTGTGTAACAAATCTTCCATGTTCTGATGCCGAGACATTTTTCTCGTGTTGGATTCTCGGTATCTTCTGATATCTTTGTTCCTGGCCTCTAAAGCTTCTTCTGACATCATACCTATAGGCAATGCACAAGAACTTATTAACTCCCCACCATGAATCAGTAACCTATGCACACTAGAAGGCATATGGTACCACGAATACGACTTCACGTATAAATCCGCTGTTTCTTTGGCGTGAAGAGAAAATCTCTCAACATCAATGTCAAATCCACTTGATATGGTTTTCAATATTACGTTAAACCTCTTCAATAAATTTTCGTCAAGTCCTGTTATTTGAGCGGCCGTTGGAAAATTCTCAAAGAATCGAGCTGCGGTATTTCCGTCATTAGTTGTTCCGTAACCTTGTTTCACAACGTCAACTAACAATCCCATTTCCTGCTGAATCGCCTTAGTGATACGTTCTTTATTATCCTCTAAAACTTGCTTGTCCTGTTTTTCTGTTATCCGGTACTTCTTTATATTATTGCGATATGCAATGTGAAGCATATAGTCGAGGCATCTTATGTATGCATGGAGAGATGAAAGGCCCAGATGGTATCTAGTCTCATCACACTCTCTCTCATAAACGGAAGAGAGATTGTTCATCAGTTTAGGAGTGACTTTGCAAATACTACATGTTTGAACCGATGTCTCTGTGATTGTGCTGAAGGTTTTGCCATCGATCATAGTTAGCATTAACTGATGGTCAATTTTTGCTGTGATGTTGTCTAGGGTAACTATAGTCGGAGAAAGCCCTTCGATCTGACTTTCTATTCCCGAAATTTCTTTTCGAATTAAATCAGGGGTTTCCTTTTCAAAAATGAGTTTCACTGGTAGGCAAAATCTTGTAGAAGAAGCCCGACGATTATTCCAGATTATGGTATTTCCATCTTTCGTTTGTAATCGAAGAGGCACAATGCAAACTACATATAGATTACCGTCTGTTTTTTCACGGTCTTCCTCATTTTGAATACGAATTTTATACATAGATTGTCCCCCACTTCCATCAGCTCCCCATTTATACAATAAAACAAGATCTGATTGTGAATTTCCACATACGCTTTCTAAAATATCTTTCAGAGCGAGGCATAATCTTGATGACGTATGATCCACTATGGCTTGAAGTCGAATTTCTGCTGAAAATTCTGTGATACTTATGCTGTTGTTTGGTGGATAACATTCTTTTTTTGCCACCAAGATGTTTTCATAACTCGGATATATATTGGCTTTCCGATTTTTAGCTCCTTGTTGCATCAGGATGTAGCTATTTTTGGAGGAACGTCCATCTATATACAAAGCAAGACCTTCTTCGGGTGAATAAGTTTCTGGTTTCACATTTGGGGTATCAAATGCATATTTGATTTTTGTTGCTCTGGTGGGAGAGCTTTCTGTAATCTTTTTTAAAACTGAAGATGCGTCTCTTTTACCAGTAGTATACAAATTCGAGCAAGTTGCAAACGTCAATTCTTCTGTAGTATGATTATCCAGCAAGTTTTGAATTCTTCTTTTTTTCGATTTCTCACTCAAATTCTGGAATTCTTCGGACGGTCTCCCTATAGAGCTCTGTTGACCACTTGGTTCAGGAAACAAATTGATCGTTGAATCTAGCCATTCAGAAAAACGTTGTTCGAATTTTTGTTTCGACCGATAGCACTTTTTCCATTTGTCCCGCAAATGGCTCAGAAAATTGTTTATAATTTGCAGTACACATTCGGAAACATGGGTTGAGTTTCCCGACACTGACGTTTCTCCTTTTACATATCGCAACACCGCATCAAATTTCTTGGACGCCTCTCTTTCGGAATACCACACATCAAACAGCTCTCTCTTGGTGATAGACATTATTCTGATAGAACGGAATGGGAATATATCCTAAAATATTGAAAAAAACAATGAACAGATTATTGCTTGCGAATTACAACTTACCAGGATTGACATTACAGTGATTATACCAAAAGTTCAGAAATTACAACTTCCTAAGATAGGACAGTCGCGTCACTAACAAATAAAACAAAAGTGTAATCTCGTCCAGTCGTCGTTTGTTGCTAACGTCACGCCGAATGCTTGACAAACTCTAAATCATTATGAAATTCATGCATTTTTATTATATGAGGTCCACAATAATGAACATATAGGAATTATAAGGAAAAACACATTGACAGAGCGATACCGGAGCCAAACCAAGAGACAAAACGTCAGTATTCTGAAAGAAAGTGATACCTCATCAATTTTATCACTCAAATATCATTGAAAATCATATACCACTTGAATCGCTTTTCGAGGCGTATTAGGTAAAACACAATGTAGACTTTTTTCATTGAAAAACCGAGAACGAACAAACGCAAAAATGAGTGATTGAAACATACACATTTGGACATGATTAGCAAACTTCTGACTGTTGATCATCAATTTTATCGTGTTCACAACTATCCTAAATGACATACGAATGTTCACTTAATCCATTGGGAGACTTTGATTTTTGGACTTTTGCCAGCTAGATTGGGAAAAACGACCACTGTGCGCCGATGCTTGGTTCAATCTCTTTCCCGGCGCTCGAGGGCAGCATCGATCAGTGGATCGATAATTAGGTCAATAGTGCAACGCGACTCATGACGTCACGGGAACAGGGACGAAGGCAACGGCGCCACGCTGCCTCGTCACTCGTATTCTGGCCGGTATCTAGTGACCACGTCGATCATGACGAATAGTTACAGTGCTCCCGCCACGTGCACCATTGAAAATTATCAATTACGGTGAGCGAAATTTTTGTATGCGCCAGAGTGTGTCCGGGAAGTGAAATGTGCCCTTTTTTTTTGTTCAATTTTTCCCCAACATTGGTAATATTATTTCGCCTTCGAAGGAAGATTCCACATGTGGGAAATATATATCCACCAGACAAAGTACCTGGTCTACTTGTTTTTTGGAATTCCCGACCACTCTCCCCTCACCGTGCGACCATCGGTAAGATCATTCCAAATTTATCCATACCAAATTCACGGATCCCCGGTGGGGAAATTGACTCAACGACGGTGATGCTGAGCACGGAAATCCAATAATTTTATTAAAGTTTGATCCCTTCCTCGGCGATCACGTCATAATTAATATTCACTTCTTTGTTCATCTTCTCTTTGAATTATTCGAACGAAATAATAATTTCACATTTATCTCTAATCTTGCATTCGTTCATACTATTGTTATAAAAGAAGAGAGATAAAGAGTAGGAAATCAATTGCTGTCTTTACGAATTCTATAAAAATTGTTTCGAAGAATCTCATTTTCTTATTATAAATGGATTATGATTCTTGAATTGACATATATGCTATGCTATTGTGTGTTCTTTATGTCATTCCTTGTTTGTTTGTCTCTATGTTATATTGATAATTGATTTCAAAATTTTGAGACATTATAATATTTAACAATGAGAGGTATATAATCAACTAGTAAACTGTCATTATTGATTTATATTCTTGATCAGTTTGCTGGTTTCATGTTATCAATCGATAATATTTCTTCATTCTCAATTCCAGAGTGTTTGGTACCGATGAAAAATATGAAATTATCTATTATACTCGGTCAACGGAAACATTTTTGATATTCAATCTATACAATAGAATTGTATTTCATTTCATTGTTCAAATCGTCTTGCCCAACGCTCTTTCAAGAGATTTGAACTTGGTGAAACTAAATACATATTTGAGTATATGCTGTGGGTTGTTTTTGTGTTCACAGAAATTGTTGTACTTTTAATTCTTGTTTATTATATAAATAGCAAGCGAATGTTGATATGGATGATCCTGTTATTGAGGATGTTCTTTTGGCTGCTGCTGCGTACAGGATTCCTAAAATCCCAAGATTCCTTAGCGAGAACCCAGCGGTGTGGTTCATTCAGGTGGAATCCAGTTTTCGTACCGCAAATATAACTCAGGATCGCACGAAGGCGGATTATGTTATTTTTGGATTAGATTGTGATTGTATTGTCACAATACAATATTTGATCACTGCACCTAATCCTCCCAATGATCTGTATGAACAAATCAAGAAACAGACTGAGTCACCATTTCTCGGCGTCCCCCGAGACTCAGTTACGTCAATTGCTCAGAGGTGAAGTTCAATATGATGGTGAACCTTCGGTATGTTTTAGCCGTTTGGTTACATTAAATCAAGGAAGGTGCACTGATCGAATCATTCATTCTATTTTTATTGAACATTTACCTGTTCAAATTCGCAATTTCGTAGCCATCCCTGAGTTCACAAATTTGCAAGAATTATCTGCTTTAGCGGATAGAGCTGCAGAATATATTCAGCCTGAGAATTTTCAAACTTCAACAATTTCTTCTGGACACAAGAAGGGTTCTGATTCAAGATCCTGCATTGACCCATCATTCCCAGGATACGACAATGCCATTTGTTCCTTGCAGAAACAATTGAATTCGTCAAAAAACGTGGTAGATGAATTGAAACATAATCATATACGGAATCGTTCTAGAAGTAAATCTCCTGATTTTCGCCAACGCAGTAAAGCCAGGAATAATAGCCCTGGGGATTTATGTAAATATCATCGTGAATCCAAAAAGAGAGCATATAAATGCATCTCACCTTGCTTTCGGGAAAATCAGGATACTTCAAAAAACCAATTTTTCCGTCCTATGTCGAGACGATGGGTTCGGTATTAGAAACTTCTAAACCTCTCCACGTACGTGATATCAATACCAAGAAATTGTATTCGATAGATACAGGATCCTATGTATCAATTATTCCGATTGGTAGAAATGAACCTGCTCAACAAATTAACGCTTTATGCCGCAAACGATTCGCGAGTCCTGATGTACGGCGAAAAACGGTTATCTTTAGACATTGGATTGCGGCGTACCTTTTCATGGAATTTCATTGTAGCAGAAGTTCCGGCTCCAATAATCGGAGCAGACTTTCTTGCTAATTTCCGATTAGTTCCGGTCTCACATGACTCGTGTTTAGTTGATTCCATGACCAAACGTGAAATGAAATGTGTACTTGAAGGAACCTATACATTTGGGTTGAGCCTCATAGATCGCTCGTCTAAATTCTCTCATATTCTGGCTGAGTTCCCTGAAATCACGGGTGCAACCAGATTATCCGATACCGCGTCAGATTCGATTTTGCATCATATTTCTACTACCGGTCCTTCTGTCGCGTGTAAAGCTAGATGTCTTCGGCCTGATAAACTGTCAGCTGCAAGGAAACAATTTGAACAAATGGTGAATAATGATATCTGTTCTCCTCCCAAAAGTCCGTGGGAATTTCCGATCCATTTGACCATGAAAAAGAATGGCCAGTGGCGTATTTGTGGCGACTATAGGCGATTGAATGCCGTTACGATTTCAGATCGTTACCCGGTTCCTCACATCCATGATTTCACGGCGAATCTTTCAGGAAAAACAATTTTTCCAAAATTAGATCTTCATAAAGCTTACAATCAAATTTTTGTAGCTACTGAAGATATTCCAAAGACTGCCGTAATAACTCCGTTTGGCTTGTTTGAATTTGAACGTATGGCGTTCGGCCTTCGTAACGCTGGCCAAACGTTTCAACGATACATTCATCAAGCTCTTGGAGATTTTGATTTTGCGTTCGCATATATCGATGATCTTCTCATAGCTTCTGATATTTTAACAGAGCATGGAAAACATCTGAAAATGGTATTTAATCGATTAAAAGAATTCACATTGCGCTCAAACGTAGGCAAATGCGTAGATCAAAGTTATTATAAACTCTCCAAAACCTAAAGTTAATCAAGATCTACGACGTTTTCTTGGGATGATTAATTTTTACCGCCGCAATATTCCTAAAGCTGCCACAATTTTAGCGCCATTGAATCGTCATCTCATTGGTTCAAAAAAGAATGACCAACGAACCATTGACTGGACGGCGGAGGCTGAGCAAACTTCTTCCCAGTCTAAGGACGAGTTGGCGGAAGCCGTTCTGTTGACTCATCCTGTCAGAAACGCAGATATCAGATTGGTGACAGATTCAGATTTTGAAATTGGTGCAGCGTTAGAACAAAACGTGTCTGGTTTATGGAAGCCGTTAGGCTTTTTCTCCCGCCGTTTCACTCCCTTTCAACGTGCATACAGCACGTATGATAGAGAGTCGACAGCACTTCATGAGGCAATTCGTCATTTTAAATATTTTCTCGAAGGACAAAATTTTAAAATTGTTACCTCTCAAATACGCTTCTCAACAACGTTCTGAAAAAGCTCCGTCACGCAGACTCAGACAGCTAGCTTATGTTTCTGAAATTACCACCCGAATTGATTTTTCGCCCGGCCAAAGTGATAAAGTGGCGGATTCACTGTCTCGCATATCGTCTTTAGGTCTTCCTACTGGATGGAGCTTGACAGATTTGGCTCAGTTCCAAAAAAATGATGTAGAAGTCAACGATTTGCTCAAAGATCCCGACACATCTTCGAATTTGCGAAAAATTCAATGGGGTGCGAATCATTCAACTACCGTTCGTGATGAAAAAATCTCTACAACTGTGGTGTCAGAAACACCATCTATCATACCATCACTGACAGCGAGCTCCATCTAGGGGAAGTTTCCTTGGCCGCCTACGTAGCAACAATGGGAGTATAACGATCACAGTGTTGCCCGGTTTTTTCGAGTCACAGATGGGATTATATCGACCTTCCGCGTCTACCGGGATGGAATTTTCTTACGGGCATGTTCTTGTAAGGAATGAGATTTTCTGTGTACAGAACAGTTTTTTCATGTATGAATAAAAGTCATATGACGTATGTGTGTAATCACTGGTGTTGCTTCTCCGTCTCTTGGAGACGGGATATCGTAACGCCGCCTCCGCGGTCTGCAGCTATCGCCAGGGATATATCGAGAGAGAGAGAGAGACGAAGCGGGAATGGTCGTTTATGGAAATTCGCATCAAGGGAAAAGGTAAGTCCACTGAAGGATTTCACGTCTGTCCGTGTTTGAGCTGGACGTTCTACCGTCCTCGTCGTTTCATTTCTCGTCGAAGAGGCTTTGGGGCCCTCCTTGGCATAGATCTATCGATTTACGACCTGACAATGCATGCGTGGAATCATACAATTTAATGAGAAATCGTAGGTGTTCCGACAAACGGTCCGGTCTGAGTGAAGACGATTAGATTCAATGGAAACCATTGGGCATCTTGACCCGATTCAAGCAAGGGATCGTGTAGGCATGGAATCATGGGTTTTCATCAGATGCAAGGAGTATGTCAACCAACTGAACACCCTTCCCCCCCCCCCCCCCCCCCCAATGGCACGTGCGTGAGATAATAATCCGGTCTGATCGAATGAGCCATTGGACGATTGAATTCAGTGAGAATCGTTGGCCACTTTGTCAGCTCATAAGAAGAGTCGACTTTTCGAATATCGAATTGAGCAGAAAATTATGGGACCTTGAAACCATAGGCTTCAGTCAGACACAATGAGTACCCTGATCATTCAATTCGTCCCAATAACACATGCCGGTGATCAGAGGAATCAGCAAGGAGTCGTTGGCGTTCCCGTCAAAAATTCAGTCACATTGAACGCGTCTTCAGAGTGTTGCATTCCCATACAGCACAAACATCTCAGTATTATCTCCAGAATATTCTGCAACATACTGTTATTGATGTAATCATTACAAATGCAAAGTGGGGTTCAGCATTGCCTTCCGTGCGAGTAAGACGTGTTTTCGACCGCTGCGTCAATTGTATATATTTACTCTGATATTGTGTTCTCAGTTTCACACACACAATGACGACATTATACGATCTGAAATCATTAATTGAAAGATCGAGTGTAGACATTGAAAGTATGGAAGAAAGTATTGATAAACTTGGGAAAACAGTGTCTCATTTAGAAAATTCAATAGATGGGATGAAAATTTCCAACCAGGATGTATTGGGTGAAATGAATGAAATGATTCAGAAGTGTCTGAATTTAGATAAAGAATGTGCCGACCTCAAACAAGAAGTGCATGTGTTGAAAACTGAAATCAATTGGTTGAAACCTCGTGATCGTATGAAAAGTTTGTTGATATTTAAATACCCCGACTCGCAACAAACTTATTCTGAACTATTGAATACAGTGCTCGGCATATTCAAGAACGTTAATGTTGACATACCGGCTCATCATATCGATAACGTGAAACGTCTCGGCCGAACCGTCAACACGAGACCTATTCTGATCACATTCACCACAACACGCGAAACGGCTGATTTATCAAAATATCAAGGCATCCAAAGCAATGAATATAACACTCTCCAATGATCACTCGGATGAGGGAAGAAAGACTCGGAGACTTTTGAAAGAAGCGCTAAAGCAGTTGAATGATATAGGAAAAACTGCAAAACTACGAGGAATCAAGCTCATTCTTGAGGATACTCCATATGATCTTGTCAACATTGAAAGGATACTCGAAGAGCATTAACTAAAAGACAATGAACATGTGAGCGAAGATGAGGACATTCGAAGTATATGCTCACAAAACTCCATCGCATCATCCACGAGTCGTAAACGAAACCAGCCAAAGAGTGCAGTGGTGAGGAATGATGAAAAAGCGAAAACGAACGTCACTACAATACCGTCTTACTTCCAAAATACGCACCCATTAAACAAGAATACTCATCCAGACGAAGGGAAATAGCAATTACACGATTCTCAAACTTGTCTGACCTTCAACATTTGTATTCATCATCCGACATCATCTGCATCTCGAAAACTTGGCTCAGAACCCAACCAATTCACTTGCCTCACGGATTTAACACCTCAAGAATCATATTTTCACCAGCAGAAAAAGTAGCATCCAAGGGGAGAGCTATGGGAGGACTCATCATACCGCATCATGACTCACCTGCTATTACATCGGAGCTCTCACACATCTCTCATGATTCAATACTCGCTAAAATAGGTTGTATGAACTGGGGATTCATAATATGTCTGATCTACTCATCTCCCACTTCTGATTCTGAAGCTCTATCAGATAAACTTCAGGACTTAATTTTGAAATTGACCGAAAAATATCCACAGACGCCGTTGCTACTGGGGGGTGACTTAAACTGTAGAGTCGCGGATTTGAATCAACTGGATCCTTGCATTATGAAGAATCACCTTCCTCTTCAAGTTGCTAGATCATCATTGGACAAAGTTATCAATTCCAGGGGTAAAAAACTAGTAGAAACCATGGAAACATGTGATTCATACCTATTGAATGGCAGAACACTCAGGATTCACCCGCTGCTTCCACCTACGTCAGCCAGAATGGCTGCTCGGTCATTGACCTCATCTGGTCCAAGGACGTGGAAGTTCTACAACTCTCCACACTATCGGATCGCTTTCCGGTATCCGTCCAACTCAACTTTGAGTTTATGTATGAACGAAGTGTGCATGAAAATCAACCAAAACTTACATGGAAACAGGATCTTGCTGACACATACCAATCACATCTAAGTCACTTCCTAAAACTAATGTCTCATTAATTTTCACCTCTCTTGAAAATCCCTCGGATAACCTGACTACCACGATCATGAATGCATCCCACTATCTGAATATGCAAAAGTCTACAGAAGATTCTTTTTTCTGTTGTACACTGTGGTTCGATTTAGATTGCAAAAGCAATGAACAAAAAGTGAGAAAAAGCTTGAGAGACTGCAAGAGGGACAAATTTTCTTCTGAAACAATTTTAATTTACTTAGAGAATAAGAAAGCATATAAAAACATAATTCTTGAGAAAAAAGCAACGTATAGGGACCATGTTTCGAATGAATCAGCTACACCGTTAGACCCTCCCACTTTCTGGAAAATTATGAATGGATCAAGATCTCAATCACCTCCTCAGGAACTTATTGACTCAAAATCGTGAGAACTTTACTTCAAGTCCCTCCACCGGACATCCGAAAAAATATACATCACAACCTTCCCAGAGACGGAAAATGCTATATTGAACGTTCCTATTTCCACAGCACAAGTCACAACTAGCATTAATGAGTGTGAATTTGGCAAGGCTCCCAGAGCTGATGGCATTCCATCTGAATTTTATGTTCACCTATCACGAAACTGGATTTTATATTCGCAACAATTCTTTAATAAAATACTTGAAGTGGAGGCAGTCCCTGACTCTTGGTCACAAATTCTGATTAAAATGATTCATAAAAAGGGTGATAAGACTGATCCAGCCAACTACCGACTAATAGCCCTAGTAAACTCGATGGTAAATATATTCACCACTATACTTCATACCAGCCGGAAATGAAAAATTGTTACCTGAATCCCAATCTGGTTCCAGAAAAGATCGAGGAACCCACGACAACATATTTACGATGAATTCGATTATTTATATACACTTAAACAGGAAGAAAGGAAAAGTTTTCACCCTCTTCGTCGACTTCAGCCGTGCATTTGACTCCATAGTACATAACCTCCTGTGGAAAAAGTTGCATTCAATGGGTTTCGGCTCAAAATTCATCAAAATACTGATTAACTTATATTCCGAAGCCTCTTTCTCGGTTGAATCCATGAACGGTTTATCTGCCCCAATTCAAATCACCGAAGGTGTGCTTCAGGGAGAAATATTGAGCACAACCCTTTTTGCTCTTTTTATCGCTGATATTGGAGATTTCATGAGAAAGAGAGAAATGAGAGGAATTTCCATCAATCATATGGTAGAAATATTGATGCTTGCTTATGCGGAGGACCTTACTTTCTTTGCAGATACTGTAATGGGTATGGAGGGGATCCTATCGGTCTTACACAAATACTGCCAATCAAACGGGCTTACAGTAAACACGAATGAAACGAAGATTATAATTTCTCAGAAAGGAGGTAATTTCAAATAAAAGTGGTATTTGCAGGTTATATTGACGTCATATGTAGGTAAGATCCTTTTTTTGAATCTTTTCTCTGATATCAGGATGAACAGGCTCTTGGATTAGTTGACTTTTCCGTTTTTGGGATCGCAGAGTGAGATTCCTAGGTCTATATGATCCCATCACGTCAGAATCAGGGTCAAATTGAGGACGAACATCTTCACATCAGAGGATATCATTCTCTTCAATCCCGGATCCTGAACGGCCGAGGAATTTCAAATCTTGATCAATTCTCATAATCCCATCAAGCTCATATCTGCAGGTCATATAGAGGTCATCTGCAGGTCGAATGGTTTTTTCCGAATTCTCTGTCTTCCAAAATCCGTTCAACCTCAATATAAAAGATTCACTCTCGCTCGTCATAAGAGTCAGATTCAAAGGACAAGACTAGAGTGATCCCTCCAAAGACGCCAATTCTCAAGATTTTTGTTTGTGAATAATTAGAAAGGTGCCATTCAAATTGAAATACAGGAAGTTGTTATGCTACCATTGAAGTTCAGAATAACATCTTCGTTCAATTTTTTCCTGCAAATATGGCGGCCTGACACGCGATTGATCGGTGCGCTGCGGGAATCCATGCACAGTGGTGGAATTCAGGAATTTAGTGTTCAAAATCTACCACAGGTCGTAATTCTTAACCGATTTGGATGATTTTTCATTTAAAATGCTCAGGAATAAATTCTTGAGAGAACTGTCGTTCCACATTTTTCAGTTTCTCCCTCAATTCTTCAAGAAATGAACAAATAGAGTGGAAAAATCTCCAATTTTTTGTATTTGAGCTTGTATCTTCCGGAAAAGTCTCGAGATGAAGTTACTATTCAGCAAGATCATTGCAGGTGTGCTCATTGAACATGAATAATTCGCATAATTATGAATCCGATTGTTAGAAACAATTTTATAAAGAATTTTCGTTGAAAAATCAATAATTGGGATAATTCTCGATGTAAAAATGAAGTTCTTATTTTTAGGTCCTTGGAATTATTTCAAGGAACATATTTCGTGAAAGAACAAAGATGAAAACTGATATCCATCATTGTTATAAACAATTTTATAAACAAATTCTCAAGTCAGAGGTATTTTGAGGGGGTAAAATGATTTTTTTTCCCCGTTTTTCATATAGAGTTTCCATCAGTCACAATCTGTAATTGAATTTCAACAAAAGTCAACATCAACAATTGTTATTAACAATTTTATAAACAAATTTTCAATTCGGAGGTTCCTGAATGGGAAAGGAATTCTTTTTTCGTAGTATTTATTGAGAATCATCATGAATATTCATAGATATCGAATAGATTTCAGATGGGATTGATATTCATGATTGTTATAAACAATTTCATAAACAAATTTTCAACTCAGAAACAGTCATGATCGTCGCATGACTACACATGATGACGTATGATGGAATCTAAACGTTTCGTTGTTTAGTGGCCTGCATTATTCTTTTATCCTCGGGGCTCTCTACTCTCCACTCACAAATTTCCAATTGATGCGCAATATGGAGGATGCATTCCATGAATCTTATCCAAGCGTGCAAATCTTGATTTTTTCTTTTAAACGATCCAGATTGTTCATTTCCGATGATTTGCAATTGCAAACAAATGAACGAGTAACAACACACATCCATTTTACGAATAGACTAATACTAACGATTCAATTCAACAAAATATGAATCAAATGAACGAGTAACAAAACACATTCGCAAAATAGATGTGTTTTGTTACTCGTTCATTTGTTTCTTATTTTGTTGGTTTGAATCGGTAGCATGTGTCTATTCGTAAAATAGATGTCTTTTGTTATTCGTTCATTTGTTTCATATGTTGTTAGATTAACTCATCCGCATGTGTCATTTGTGAGATTGAAAATACGAAATTTTTCCCTCGCGTACGGTTCAGAATCGCGATTTCTGTTTTTTTCTCAAGTCAATAGGCCAAAAGACAAACAAACATTGTCAACCGCGGGTAATCGAATATGGATTCTTTCAAGGTGTCTAAGAGGTTCCTTTGTGATTTTCTCATCGCCAATCCGAATGCAAATGTCGAAGATCTCGTAAATCATATACGATCACCGTACAATCTCCAATGTGGCGAGCAATTGAAGGTTTTAAGTGATAATTTGAAATTATACTTTCTAAGTAAATTCAAACAAAGATGGAAACAGTGCTTCTACACGAAGAGTCATTTTGAGAAGAAGTTTGAAAATTGGTTGAACACTGATTTCGTTGTATCTTCCTCAGAATCAAAAGCAAAGCCGGGAAGGAGAATTACTGATCAAAAATTTGAAGATGTTTCTACCTCAAGTAACAGACGAAGATTATCGTCCGTTGAAGAAAATTTCACGATCTCTGAAATTCAGGAAACATTTCTGCGAATGTTGCGTCAAAATGGACAGAGAAAAATAGCAAATGATATAATCACTATTTTAAATGCTAACGCTACTGAAAGTTGCGAAGTTTCTGGGCAATCAGAATCAACAGCATATGTCGCATACTCTCCAGAAGAAGCTTTAAGTTTAATGGAAAAAGTTAAATTATCCAAATATCAATACGAGATAATTCAATCACAAGCCAAGTTGAGAAATGCGAATATTTATCCTTCGTATGATCGAGTGTTAACAGCAAAAAAAGAATGTTATCCTTCGAAAATATATATAACTGAAGCGCAAGCGAGTACCGGAATTCAGTGTCTCATTGATCATTCAATTCAACGAATTTTCAAAGATTCCACTTTATGTCTTCCAACTCCAGAGAAAAGATTGAAAATTATCCATCTAGATTTCGAAATGAAGTATGGAATTGATGGATTGTCAACTGGTGTAAGATACAATCAGAAATTCAGTGATCCAAATGTCACGGACGACTATATTTTGACGGCATCAATGGTACCTATCTGTTTGAGATTAAAAGACACATCCGAAATAATATGGATGAATCCTCATACTTCTTCGGCAAAACGGTGTATACCAATGATGATAAAATTCGCGAAGGAGACTGATGAGATCACTAAATCAGAGATAGAAAATATCAAATCTCAAATTCAGAGCCTTCAGCCCACTACAATCACTACGATGAATTGCAAGTACATAGTTGAAACGAAAATGAAATTAACTATGGTGGATGGTAAAGTTTGCAAGGCACTGACTGATACTCCATCAGCCTCTACGTGTTACATTTGCGATGCAAAACCATCGGAAATGAACAATCTGGATCGTTCAAAAAAAAAATCAATCATGACATCCAATTTCGAATTCGGTCTTTCCACTTTGCACGCTTGGATGAGATTCATGGAATGCATCCTCCACATTGCGTATCGATTGGAAATTTGTAAGTGGAGAGTAGAGAGCCCCGAGGATAAAAGAATAATGCAGGCCACTAAACAAAGAATTTGTGCAAAATTCGAGGAGAGAATGGGATTGATTATAGATCAACCTCGTCAAGGATCCGGTAATTCTAATTGCGGCAATACAGCTCGCAGATTTTTCGCTGATATTGAAGAAACGGCGGAAATAACTGGGATAGACAAGACATTGATAAAAAAGTTTGGTCAAATCTTACAAATGCTGACAACAAGCAAAAAGATTTCTTCAGATTTTTTCGATAATTTTGCGCATCAGACAGCAGAACTGTATGTTAAATTGTATCCTTGGTACTATATGCCTTCTAGCGTCCACAAAATCCTTTTGCACGGAGGGAAAGTTATGGATAATTTTCTCTTACCCATTAGTATGTATTCGGAAGGAGCTTCTGAGGCCCGTAATAAGGATATTAAACAAATTCGACAATTCCACACAAGAAAGATATCTCGATTCCATATTGTAGAGGACCTCATTCATAAACTTCTTGTATCGTCGGATCTCTATATCGCATCTTCGACGCGTGAATGGATCAGACATCCAACTTGATCCAGATCTGATCCAGAAATTGAACAATTGATGGAAAAGTTTTCCATTGAAAATCAGTGATTAAATATACATTGAAATTCTCCTTCAACGTGATTCTTTCGTTACGAGTGAGATAATGTGGACTCCTCCATGTGGATTTGGGAAGTTCTTATGAGCCAAAAGGAGAAAAATTGAACACGGGAATTCATCGTCTGCATGATTTTTATGTGTGATATGCATTCGTTGAAGAAAAGTCGAATTATCATTGGAAGATGAAGGTGAGTTTCATTATATGTATACCCTAGTAGCAAGCGAACGTTGTATATATACTATGCACATTCATAGTATATCTAAATATACTATGAACGTGCATAGTATATATACAACGTTCGCTTGCTACTCGGGTATTATTAGTACAGTTAATTTATGAATATTGAAACGTTTAGATTCCATCATACGTCATCATGCGACGATCATGACTGTTTCTGAGTTGAAAATTTGTTTATAAAATTGTTTATAACAATAATGAGTATCAATTCCATCCGAAATGTGTTAAATATCTATGACTATTCATTATGATTTTCAGTAAATATCACGAAGAACAAATTTCTCTCCCATTTAAAAACTTCCCAATTGAAAATTTGTTTATAAAATTGTTATTAACAATCTTTGATGTCGAATTTGGGTGAAATTCAATTACAGATTGTGACTGATGGAAACTCTATATAAAAAACGGTGGAAAAAATTATTTTACCCCCTCAAAATACCTCTGACTGGAGAATTTGTTTATAAAATTGTTTATAACAATGATGGATATCAGTTTTCAACTTTGTTATTCCACGAAAAATGTTCCTTGAAATAATTCCAAGGAACTCAAAATAAGAACTTCATTTTTACACCGGAAATTATTTCAATTACTGATTTTTCAAGGAAAATTGTTTATAAAATTGTTTATAACAATCATGAATATCAATCCCATCTGAAATCTATTCAATATCTATGAATGTTCATGATGATTTTCAATAAATGCCACGAAAAAAGAATTCCTTTCCCATTCAGAAACCTCCAAATTGAAAATTTGTTGATAAAATTGTTAATAACAATTGTTGATGTTGACTTTTGTTGAAATTCAATTACAGATTGTGACTGATGGGAACTCTATATGAAAAACGGGGAAAAAAAATCATTTTACCCCCTCAAAATACCTCTGACTTGAGAATTTGTTTATAAAATTGTTTATAACAATGATGGATATCAGTTTTGATCTCTGTTCTTCCACGAAAAATGTTCCTTGAAATAATTCCAAGGACCTAAAAATAAGAACTTCATTTTTACATCGAGAATTATCCCAATTATTGATTTTTCAACGAAAATTGTTTATAAAATTGTTTATAACAATCGGATTCATAATTATGCGAATTATTCATGTTCAATGAGCACACCTGCAATAATCTTGCTGAATAGTAACTTTATCTCGAGACTTTTCCTGAAGATACAAGCTCAAATACAAAAAATTGGAGATTTTTCCACTCTATTTGTTCATTTATTGAAAAATTGAGGGAGAAACTGAAAAATGTGGAACGATAGTTCTCTCAAGAATTTAATCCTGAGCATTTTAAATGAAAAATCATCCAAATCGGTTAAGAATTACGACCTGTGGTAGATTTTGAACACTAAATTCCTGAATTCCACCACTGTGCGATGGTCGTTTGGTGGGAGAAATAACCCAGTCCAAGATTGAACCAAAACAATGCACCAAAAATGATTACTTAATATTGGGGTTGAACAGATTTTGAAAGACAGAGAATTCGAAAAAAAACATTCGACCTGCAGATGACCTCTATATGACCTGCAGATATCAGCGTGATTGGATTATGAGAATTCATCAAGATTTGAAATTCCCCGGCCTTTCAGGATCCGGGATTGAAAAAAATAATTATTTTTTGTGCATTGTTTTGGTTCAGTCTTGGACTGGGTTATTTCTCCCACCAAACGACCATGAATCCCCGCAGCGCACCGATCAATCGCCTGTCAGGCCGCCATATTTGCAGAACAAAATTGAACGAAGATGTTATTCTGAACTTTAATAGTAGCATAACACCTTCCTGAATTTCAATTTGAATGGCGCCTTTCTGATTATTCACAAACAAAAATCTTGGGAATTGGCGTTTTTGGAGGGATCACTTTAGTCTTGTCCTTCGAAGCTGACTCTTATAACGAGCAAGAGTAAATCGTTTATATCGAGGTTGAACAGATTTTGAAAGACAGAAAATTCGAAAAAAAACATTCGACCTTCAGATGACCTCTATATGACCTGCAGATATCAGCTTGATTGGATTATAGGAATTTATCAAGATTTGAAATTTCCCGGCCGTTCAGGATCCGGGATTGGAAAAAATGATATCCTTTGATGTGAAGATGTTTGTCCTTAATTTGACCTTGATTCTGACGTGATGGGGTCATATAGACCTAGGAATCTTACTCTGCGACCCCGAAAACGTAAGAGTCAACTAATCCAAGACCCCGCCTAGCCATCATCAGAGAAGACATTCAAAAAAGGATTTTACCTACATGTGACCTTCATATGACCTGCGGATATAACTTCAATTCGAATAAAAAAATGTATTTGGATGTAACATCTCCTGCTGGTTCGGAATCCGGGGTAAAAAAGATTATATCTTACGATTTGAGATGTCTGACCTTGATTTGACCTTGATTCTGGAGTGATGGGGTCATATGGACCCAGCAATTGTGATCTTCGACCCCCAAAATGTGAAAGTCGATCAATACAAGAGCCTGTTCAGCCTAATATCGGAAAAAAGGTTCAAAAACAGGATTTCACCTACATATGACCTCAATATGACCTGCAAATACCACTTGTATTCGAATGTAAAAGTGTACTTGGATGTAAAATTCCTCGCTGATTTGGAATCCGGGGCAAAAAAAATTATATCTTTTGATTTGAGATGTTTGTCCTTAATTTGACCTCGATCCTGACGTGATGGGGTCATATGGACCCAGGAATCGTAATTCTCGACCCCAAAAACTCATAGGCACCGACATCTGTTCTTGTGTTCTGGCGTAGATCAAATGTTGATCTGTGATATCCAGACCGATTAAATCTGGGACTTGCCCCGATAATTTGAGTTTTCGTGATCCCGGTCTCATTTGTCATACTCGATGGGTAACAACTGCGAACCGAATACTGCGTTTGTATATTTCAACCACAAGACCTCCAGCGAAACTCAAAACCCTGGTGATATGCATACTCATGGTCGATGTACCTGTATGGTTCCTTATGAAATGGGATAGCTTGTTGAATGACGGTGCGAAACATGTCTACGAGATAATTAAAAGATCTCGGTCCTCACCACTGTGATATTTGAAGATCGTAGAACGAGTGATCAGTCATAACGCTTTTTCTGTCCATCCCGAGAGACTTCAAAATATACAATAATCTGATTTCTCAAAGTACTATCAGTGAACTCCATGGCCTCGGAATACTTTGAGATGATTGCCTGGTCAGAATGCGTTTCAATACCACCCCCAGTTCCAAGCAAGCTGAGCAACGAGGAATTGAGAAGAATGATGAGCACAACCGATGCGACACATGATTGGGGATCCCTCCATCTTCCTGGTCACACACAAGCTGTCAATCGAACAGTCAATCTCGTGACTGAGATGTCAGCCGCAGTGTGTGGCTGCAACGCAAGAAACGGCATGATCCGGGCAACTGCGCTGTCAAGGAATATGACGCCCAAACTTGACACGAAACAACAATATGAATTGTGAAAGGAAATGTTGAATAAGACAAAAAATCAACAATAATTTTGAACTGTGAAAATAATTTGAATGAATGAATGAAAAAATCGGAAAAAAATTCATCTAGTTCTACGTGGAAGGGGAGTTTCGATTATTCTACCATATTACTTACTATTCCGGTGTGGGTCTTTTGGCTCTACTCTCGACCAAAATACTGCACAATGGTGCATAACTGACAGTTTTCATCAATACGAAGTGACGTTCAACTGAACAATGCAAAATGTCTCATGAGCGCATATTTTAGAAATCCCAACCGAAACTTCGAAACATTGGGAGCAATCCCCGAACAGAAGATATCATCTGATGGGGCCGTGCTCTTGCACACTTTCATTTGATGTTCTAGAACAACTTTTTTTCACTATTAGAACCTGATCTGAGAGAAACAATTTTTTTCGCTCCACCCTAATCAACACCTTGTCAATTGAACATGTTCGAAGTCCCATGGCATCCAGATGATACGAACATAGGGGATGCATTGTTCCGAAATACTGTCGGATCATGCGGATCGCAAAAAAAAATTCCCCACAGTTTTCAACCGATTGGGATGCAATTCATATGAGATCACCGTCGAATCATGATCACAACGTGGTGTAAGTTCCATTGCAAGCGAATAATAGTGTGAGGGTCATCGGTTCTGCTTTCCTTTTTGATCATTCTTCGGGTGAACCGAGTAGCTTGAGGGGTGATCGGGAGGAAGGTATGCCGAATTCTCTCTATTATTCTAAATTCCGTCATGTGACTAATCACATGACCATCGACTCTCTGTACATGTAACGAGAGTGAAATTCAGTCAGCCGCCAAACTTTCTCAGAGAAAGAGCTGCCAATATCCACCTCACCCCACCTCACGGCTTACCGCGCTTTCCTTCCAGAGCACAGGAACGTGTTATTTTAAGATGTAGTCTTCCGCGTTTCTATCGTGATTAAATTCTCCCAAACTATATGAATTATATTGGTTTTTGAACCTGTGATTAAGTGTGTGTAATACGGCTTTGTTTTCGATTTAATGGAATCGAAGTGCACCAGACATTCGTGAATCCTCGTTTTAACAGACCTTTGTTCTCTACCACGCTCCCTGATCTTCCCTCTTCACTCCTCTACATCCTCAAAAATACAGTCCACTCGATTCATAGGTTTTCTTCCCAAATTTTCTCAACATGCTTTTTTTCCCTCCATCCTTTTGGACCTTTGAGCCGGATGTCCGGCTCGTTCCTCTAGTGACAAGTGCAGTTGAGGTGCATAAAAGGTACAGTTTGAAATCGAACATATACATCGATTTCATTGTGATAGTGAGCATCTCTCTCCCCCGCTCTACCTGTGTACATCGGTTTGCGCGGGAAGGATATCACACTGATAAGGATACACGTGCTTGCCATCGTCCGATACCCCTCTTCTCATCATCGAAAAGGAAGATTCACGCTTGGACCGCCATCATAGTTCGTCGTGGGAACACGTAGCTCTTCTCCTCAACGTTGGAATCAGCCTCGCTGCGGGAGTGGGGATCATCGTCGTTTCACTCGTTTCGCGACACTATGCGGAACGACATATGAATTTTTCTCCTTCTTTTAGTCTGATGAGTTTCTCTTTCGCACGCGTCAGATTTTAGGGATTTTCGTCGACACACGTTCATCGTTCCAATTCAGCTTGAAATTGCTGTTTCCCTTCGCAGCTACAGTTTGTTTTCTCCATGAAAGGTCTGTTCGTTCTATTCAATTAATTTGGAACATTCTGAAATATTATTTTACTAAAATTTTCCAAATAAGGAATTCATTTCGTGAGAAACTTCTTATTCCGATCACAATCAAATCACATTCGTATTTCATATACGTTTTTTTTCCAATACCGTTGATTGCATGGTCCGGATCATAATAAATATTTGAATTCTGTGTTTGCCTTGCATCATGGAGGAACATATAGCGGATCAAATGGAAACCCATTGGGTCTTCTCTAGATTAGTTGTCAATATGGAAAAGATGGGTGGAGCAAAGATTACTGCGGGTATAGTTACGGCACGATTGAATCGTTTGGAGAAATTGTGGCAGGAATTTGATTCTCGTCATCAGAATATGTCATCTTCACGCGATGACGATTCTGCTGATTAGCCGTATTTCGCAGATGACTCCTATGCAAAGGCAGAAGGTGATTATCTCACTCAAGCGGAACTGCTTCTCGATTATAAGAGTTCTTTTAAGGACGAAACCTTGAATAAAACCCAAGGATTGGTAGCGCAAGGGGTTGCTCATGTCACAGATGACCACAATCCGCTCCCTCGGTTATCATCGCCCAAGTTTCCAGGCGCTTATGAGGATCGGCGTAATTCCAAAGATTTATTTAAATCTTTAGTCGTCGATCGTATTGGAATTTCGGAAGTTCAGAAGTTTCAACATTTGAAAACATGGTTATTGGGAAAAGCCGCTCAGCTTATTCGAAATATACCCGTTACGGAAGCGAATTTCAGTTTAGCCTGGACTTCTTCAAACGATCGTTATGACAACAAACGTCTTCTAGCAAACGCACATGTCAACTCTTTGTTCCAAATGGGAGGAATTGCTATCGAGTCCGCCTCTGAACTTCGGCGTGTGCATTCCACGACCACTGAAGCTTTGGCTACTATCGAAGCCTTGGGTCATTTCACGGAAAATTGGGACCTCTTGTTAACTCATATGATATTACAAAGGTTAGATTCTCAATCACCACGCGATTGAGAACTAGAAAGAGGCCAAGATACAGAACCTTCAGACTCCGCTGATTTGAAAACTTTTATCGAGGGTTGAATCCGAGCACTCAAATCTCTTACAACTGCTCTTGGATCCCGACCAAAAGGCTCGAATAATAAGTCAAACCCTTCACGATTCGGGAAACCTTCCGGAATTTCTTCGTTTTCGTCGTCGCGTGCGACTTCAACCTCATTTCATTCTCCGACTCCTCCGTCTTTTTCTTCAACGAATAGAGCCATCAACACTGAACGGTGTTCGCTCTGCAAACAAGCCCATTACATTCTCGCATGCTCTGAATTCCGAAACAAACCCATGAAGGAACGACGAGATCTGGTAAACAGACTCGATTTATGTTCCAACTGTCTAGGCAACCATGCAGTTCGTGACTGCAGATCCAAACGTAGGTGCACCGATTGCAACGGTCAACACAACTCGTACCTTCATAGGGCAGAAAATGCAGTTGCGATTTCGGAAAAGCCTCCGGTCTCTACACCCTCGTCTTCCGGTTCTGGCACAACGCCAACTCTTCCAAATATTCCAGGCTGCGAGCCAGTGACAAGCCATATGGCTAGCTTCCCTTCTCCCTCTCGTAAGAGGCTTTTGGCCACGGCGAGGGTCAGGCTATTTTAGGCATCTGGGAACTCCGTTTTGGCGCGAGCCCTATTAGATCAGGGTTCAGAAGTAACCTTCGTTTTAGAGGCAACTGCACAAATTCTACAACTCCCTAGGATCAAAACTGGAGTGCCGTTGCTGGGAGTTCCAGCCGCAACAACGGGTTCAGCCAGGTTTTCATCGAGAGTGTTCGTCTCATCACCGATTGAGCCCGACCTTAGGTTTGCAGCGGATGTGCTCATCCTATCGAAACTCACGAACATGGTGCCGGCTGCTAAGATCAGCGATTTGGATCTATCGATACTCGATGATTGCCCATTGGCAGACCCGGACTATAAGCAAAATATTGGGGTTGGCATGATTCTCTGTGTGGATTTATACGGCCGAATTATGAGAGACGGGCGTCGTTCCATACCAGACACCTCAGTAACGGCTCAAAACACAGCTCTCGGCTGGATTTTGTCCGGTTCCATCGCTCAAGTATCAGAGCGTGAATCACCTTTTCCTGCCCAATACTCTTCGTTCCATTGCACTACTAATACCGATTTGTTTAAGGTTCTGCACAGATTTTGGCAACTAGAGGAGGTGCCTGCTGTCACGAACCACTTGACTCCAGAGAAAAAATGGTGCGAGGAGCATTTTCAACGGACTCATGCACGCAACGAGCAAGGACGATACATTGTCAGGCTGCCATGCGAGCCTGAACTTCCTCACGCTACGAACGAGTCCCGACGGATGGCTCTCTCTACTCTGGGTGCTCTGAACAGACGTTTCGAGCTCAACTCCGAATTGAACGAACAATACACGGCATTTATAAATGAATACGCACGGTCAGGCCATATGGAAGGGGCAGATTCCAAGACGAACTCGCCTTGCTCTGCCTGGTATTTGCCTCATCACCCGGTTTTCAAATTGACGGGGTCAATTTGAAAAATTAGGGTAGTTTTCGATGGATCACGACGTTCATCTTCCGGTATTTCGCTGAATCAATGTCTGTTGCCAGGTCCCGGCTTACAAAGGGACGTCCTCCTCAATTGGCGACAATATAGATATGTCTTCACGACAGACATCGTGAAGATGTTCCGTCATATCCTGGTGCATCAGGATGACCAGGATTACCAAAGAATCGTTTGGAGGAATTCATCCCCAGCTCCTGTGAAAGATTACCGTCTGTGCACGGTTACTCACGGCACTACATCAGCTCCTTTCCTTTCTATCAGGACTCTCCTCCAGTTAGCTACCGATGAGGCAGACAGGTTTCCTTTTGGGGCTTACTTCCTGCGTCATCAAACATTTGTTGACATTTTATCGGGAGCCGATACCATCCACAATGCTATTCGGATTTGAGACGAAGTAATCAACATTCTCAAGGCGGGTGGATTCGAATTGGACAAATGGTCCTCGAATCATCCAGATTTGTTGGCTGGTTTAGCTTCCGGTTCAACAGAGGAAGATACAACTCACCCCTTCGATCTTCATGAACCTGTGAAAACTCTTGGCTTGATTTGGATTCCGTCTGAGGACGAATTTAGCTTCCGAATTCCATCAAGTCTAGGAACATCCCTATCTGGTCCACAAGTCGTTACGAAACGACTCATTCTTTCCTCAGTAGCCCGAGTATTTGACCCGCTTGACTGGATAGTTCCAGTGACAATGACCACCAAGATTCTCATTCAGGATCTCTGGTTGCTGAGAGTTGATTGGGACACTCCTCTACCTGAAAGTCTTAAGAGGGTATGGGAAGACTACGGCAACTCATTCAAGGAAGTCAGTTCTATTCGTATCACTCGTCCATTTGGGTACTCACCTCTGGTATCCGACATTCAGTTGCATGGATTTGCAGATGCATCCATGCGTGCGTATGGTGCAGCAGTTCATGTCAGGCTCGTTGATAATGAAGGTCATGTAAAGTTTCACTTCTCGCTGCTGAATCCAAGGTCGCTCCGGTGAAAACCGTGAGTCTCCCTCGCCTTGAATTATGTTCTGCAGTCCTGTTAGTCAGGCTGCTACTTCACATTCGCAAGATTTCCTTCTCGAAAAATGCGCCGATTAATCCCTGGCTAGATAGTCAGGTGGCGCTGTCTTGGATCAAGAAACATATAAGCAGCTGGACAACCTTTGTCGCTAACAGGGTGTCTTACATTCAAACATCTCTTCCTGAGGTGACTTGGAGATACGTTTCCACAAAGGAAAACCCTGCTGACATGGCTACCAGGGGTGACACCACTTGAACTGGGCACACCTGCCCTGTGGTGGCAAGGTCCGTCATGGCTCAGAGATGAGGTCGAAAAATGGCCTGCTTCTTCAGTGGTTGAGGAAATTTCATTGGAAAGGCGTAGCGGTTTTGGAATCACCCTGGCGACTCAATCTCCTGTCAACATGTTCGTCGAGTTAACAGAACGTTTCTCTTCTCTGGATAAGCTTCTGCACGTGGTAGCTTATTGTTTACGTTTCATAGAACTCATAACACGTAAGAAACCTTTGCTTCCTGAGTTTCTCACGGCGGAAGAGTTGCGTGGCTCTCGCATCTCATTGGTGACATACGTGCAAAGAGAGAGCTTCTCAGAGGAGTTATCAGTCCTCAATTCTAATGTAGCACTTCCGAGAAAGAGCCCACTGCTCAAACTCAATCCTTTTATTGACGCACAGGGAGTGCTGAGAGTCGGCGGTCGTTTGAGACATTCAAATCTCGAGTGTGACGAGAAGTTCCCACCAATTCTACCTCGTTCCTCTGCCTGGAGCAGATTATTCATTGCTAAGGCCCATGTACAAGCATTATATGGAGGCCCTTCACTTACACACGCTATGCTGATGAATTCAGTGTGGATTCTCAGGGCCAAACCTCTTGTAAAGGCGCATGTTCGAAGTTGTTCGTTGTGCCGTTGGCACAAGCCCAAGCTAGGTACCCAACTGATGGGTGATCTCCCTTCATCCCGCGTCACTCCAGATTGGCCGTTTGCTAGAACGGGCTCAGACTACGCCGGTCCTTCTCATCTGTTGATGAGCAGAGGGAGAGGACAGCGAACCTATAGAGGCTACATATGCGTTTTTGTTTGCCTTGCAACGAAGGCATTACACCTCGAAGTGGTGAGCAATACCACGTCAGAAGCCTTGCTCGCGGCATTTCACCGTTTTCGTGGTCGTCGAGGGGTTCCTCTTGAACGACATTCAGACAACAGTACCACCTTCCGTGGTGCTGATGCTGAGATCTCAAAGTTGTTTCGTTCATCTTCTGAATTTTATTCCGAAGTCTCTCAGGTTTCTGCTGGTCAAGGGATTTCGTGGATTTTCATTCCACCGCATTCGCCACATTTTGGCGGTCTGTGGGAGTCGGGGGTGCGCTCTGTCAAGTTTCACCTCGTAAGGATTGTGGGCACTCAAAACCTCACTTTTGAGGAATTTTCGACACCACTCACACAGATAGAGGTTTGCCTGAATTCGCGGCCATAATGTCCATTGTCGGGTGAACCCGAGAATTTACAGGCACTTACGCCTGCCCACTTCTCGACAGGCTCGTCTCTGCACACTCTTCCTGAACCAGGGCTCCGAGATGTGCGAATTAGCCATCTCTCTCGATGGCAGTTACGCCAGCACATGCTTCAGCACTTCTGGGTCAGATGGTCCAGGGAATATCTTCACCTACTGCAGCAGCGCTACAAATGGCGCTCGGTACAGGAGAATTTCAACGTAGGACAATTAGTATCAGTTCAGGACGATCGATATCCTCCTTCGAAGTGGCCATAGGGCGCATTGTTCAAGATCATCCGGGTTCAGACGGTCACGTTCGAGTCGTGACAGTGAAGACAGCCACCTCCACTTTGAAACGTCCTATAGCTGAACTGAGAATTTCGCCGGTCTGCACTGATTTTCAGGGCCCTCATGGCGGGCGAAATTCCCCAGATCCTACAACGCAGAGCATGGATATCGTCTAACGTCGAGGCGGGCGGTATGTTAGGGTTTCCGGTTCTGCTTTCCTTTTCGATCATTCTTCGGGTGGACCGAGTAGCTTGTGGGGTGATCGGGAGGAAGGTATGCCGAATTCCCTCTATTATTCTAAATTTCGTCATGTGACTGATCACATGACCATTGACTCTCCGTACATGTAACAGAAGTGAAATTCAGTCAGCCGCCAAACTTTCTCAGAGAAAGAGCTGCTAATATTCACCTCACCCCACCTCACGGCTTACCGCGCTTTCCTCCCAGAGCACGGGAACGCGTTCTTTTAAGATATAGTCTCCCGCGGAACCTATCCTGATTGAATTCTCACCAACTATATGAATTATATTGATTTTCAAACCTGTGATTAAGTGTGTGTAATAAGGCTTTGTTTTCGATTTAATAAAATCGAAGTTCACCAGACATTCGTGAATTCTTGTTTCAATGGACATTTGTTCTCTTCCACGCTCTCTGATCTTCCCTTTTCACTCTTCCACATCCTCGAAAATATAGTCCGCCTGATTCATAGGTTTTCTCCCCAAATTTTCTTAACACGCTTTTTTCCCCTTCAAATAGCACGCGGAAATATGCGCAATCGCAAGATTACAGTACGTCAATCGATGTAGTAGGAATCTCATGGTGATCATATCACAGAAACTCAAATTATGGGAAACATAGAGTACGTACGTACAAACAGATAAAATACAGACGAATACGGAAATGAACCCGTTTCTCGAGCTGCCAGTCGTTAGTCACTCTTCAGGCATCACTAGCAATCGTCAAATTAGGGATTAGAATTTCGGAGACGACAAACTCCAGTCCCCTGACACGATCACACACGTTCCTCTCAACGAGGAAGCAAAACAGTTCCGAGGAATAAGCGTTTGAAGACCCGAGCCCAATTTTGACAGTTTACACCATGGAGAGTAGGACTTGCCTTGATTCCGCATATGAGTTCATTGAAAGATGCACCCAAAACTACCCCTGTTCTATCTGCGACTAGGGGACCAAAACACATGCTGACACACTGGGAAAGACTGAATTCCAGTCAATGTTTCGAGTAAGATACAGCGACTTACAGTCGGACTTTTTGCGAAGTCATACGATGGTATGTTATACTGAAATTTTCTCACAAGAATCCTCCTGAAAAACATGTTCAGAGCCTCCAAAAGCGTTCGAAAAGAGTCCTCAGGAATTCTTGAGAAATATTTTCGAATCCTTTTGAAACGGGTACGCTGTATGGGATTTCATATATGTGTATATGTATTGATCATCAAAAATGAATTCATCATGGAATATTGGGAAATCGAGTTATGGTGAAAAGTGTCATATATTGACTAATAATCACATTCTTATATCCTTACCGTATATCACATATACGCGTGGGCGTTGAGTGATGAAAAATACAGTTGTTGAGAGAATGGATAGTGACCACCTAGTGTGTATTCAAAATTTGAGAGAATAAATGGGTGAAAGAAGGATTGAATCGGACTCTGATATGAATTGTGTAACGCACCTTCATGCAGAGCCCGATTCATTGAACCATGACAGAGAATGCCAAAATACGACCTCATCAAGATCAGATCTGGTTGACCCTACTGAGGCGTGCTCAACTGTGGCCTTGTCAAGGTCAGATCTGGTGGACTGAACTGAAATATGCCCTTTTATTGCCCGATCGAACTCAAATTGAACATGACACTGGCCATGAAATTTTCCTGTTCGGGATCCCAATCATATATACAGATGATTGTTCGATGAATGACAATACTCACAAAGGACTGTTTAGCTGCCAAAATGTTTGATCATCGGTAATCCATGGGTTGGAAGGTTGAGGTGGTACGCACATTGGATCATAGTCCACATACGTATCGTAATGGGATTTGAGATTTTCAATTGCAGTTGATACTTTGATTCTGATCCGTGTCAGACTATTCTTCAGTAGCTCCACCTGAGAAGAATCAAACAGAAAGGTTTCATGAATGAATTGATTTTGAAAACAATTAGAAAAAATTTGGGTAGTAGAATATGTAATCATCAACCATTCAACAAGTTTCCAAGTTAATATTCTGGAATTGTCTGATGAACTTCGAATGTATATTGATATTGGAATATTCATTGAATGTCCTCGGGATGTCAAGAAATTCACAAAAACTAATAAGATTCCCCATGTGGGAAAAATGTTCGAAACTGTATACAATTGTACACAATCAGTGTACAATTTTATACGATTTTTATACAACTTGAAATTTGTACAATTTCATACATTTTCCGACATCTTTCCCACATGGGTCATTATATTGTACAAGGAATTTATAATAAGTAATTCATCGAATGAGATAATACAAATGTTTCCACTCCTTGGGTGTAATATTTCATTTTCGAATGCATATTTCCTAGTATTCAACAAATCCATGCTGGAAAATAAATATACCATACATTGTATTCAATGAATAAGTTACTTCCTCCTACCTGCACGGAGAGAGGGGGGATAGTTGCAACGACTATAGAATAGTTGATTTTCGACGATCTACTCAAGTAGTTGCAGCAATAACTCAAGTAGATGGTCGAGAATTGTCTATTTGAGTAGTTGCTGCGACTAATCCTTTTCTGCCACGCAACAAAATATAACTCATAAGTTCCCTTTTATCCATTCACATGGATCATTCCATGAAGGAGAATCAAGGGGATTGAGACGATCGAGCATGTGAAAATTCTACCCGCATGTATCGAGTTCAGATTCACATCACAGATAACTATGGGTTCACCATACAATTATCCCGAAAGCCAACTTCAGAATCCACGTTGCTAGGATATTATAGAGGGGGAAAGTTGAATCGGAAAAATTGATTTTGTTAAAAACTGCTGAGGTGATTTTGATGGAAAAATTACATGTTATAGTTTCCAATAAGACCATTCAGGGGAAAGAGGTGAGAGATGTTTGGATGAGAAGTACAGATGGAAAAATTATTGTTGATTCTCACAGAATTTTTTCAAGGTTATGTTGTGATGATACTGATTAGAGATTAGGATACGGGAGCTGTAAACTCATAGGAGAAATTGAGAGGGGGAGAATTGGAGCACGAGGTTTATTATACAAAATATCACGATATAGTTTTCAGTAACGATATAATGAAACTTTTCTCCGTACACTTTAACAGTTCAGTAATAGCATTTGATTATTTAGTAACAATAAGGCACTTCCGCGCAACCGAAGATGCAGAATTCACGTACTTTGACGAGAAGGAGAAGACACGAGGGCGAGAGTCGGAATTAGAGTTTTGAGTCGTGATAGAGAAGAAAACACGTATTGCTCTTAGCGAACGATATGAGCAGACTCTCTCGCAAATTACCATCCCGCCGCGTTGAAAGGCATGGTATTTCCCTCTAAGGAATACCAGAGTGAGGTAATGAGAGTAGGGGAGGGTTTGAGGAGGCTACGGAGACCGCTCGACTACTTACAAGCTACTCGGTCCACCCATAAACAGCCAAGGGGGATCTTTCACCTCCAAACCACCAACAGATACAGATACCAATTATCTCTCATGATCCTGAGACCATCTCCTTCGACATATGTTTCATTGAGATTCTCTTCTAAAGTTACTTCATAACTCAAATATCAAAATCCGGCATGAAACGCGGTACACAAGTGATCATTGCACTTAAGAGGATACAATCGCATAGGTGGCTTCATCTGATGGCATTTCTTTCGGACCAAAATACTCGAAACTAAACGCATAAGAAAGTCTGAAATCTCCAGGGATGCGCCTTTGAAGGTTTCTCTAGGTCTGTATAGAGCCGGAATTATGAACTTCGAAAAGAAGCAAAAAAAATCTTTCATTAGGCCTGAATATTGACTTTTACTATAATCACATCTCAAGTAGAATGCGAACGCAGATTCTTTTGTATGTAGTACTTCTGAATAATTTTCAGTGTGATGAACTTCTTCATTCGGGAAAGCATCTCGTTTTTTTCCAATTCTAGCTGCTAATTCTATCGAAGGCTGATTGAATTGAATTGCTTTCCAACAATTCTGTAGCTCCCCTATACATTGTGCGTCTTGATGCATTCTCAATTGAAACACGCGGTCTTCCTGTATTTTCACTCTTCTCACGAGGGCGACCTCCTTGATCAATTCTTATTTTTGAATAATTTTGTCTATTCATTCTGAAATAATCCCAAGTGACAAAATAGATTGGGAATGCTCTGTAATCCGTGAGAAAGAAGAAGGAATATTGAATCTCTCACGTAGTTTATGAATGATTCCCAACAACATTCTCGGAAAGTTGTATGCTCATGCTCAAAACATCCAAATTAGATTGTTTGGAATCATCTCATACTATATTGACAGAGTTATCCGGAAGTGATCCCGCTCGCAATGAGGAAGCCTCGTGAACACACGTAGCTGGAAAATTAAAGTGTCTATGAGAACAAGCCTCTTGAATTTGTAGGTTCGTTCAATCTAAACTGATAGCAAGTCGTCTGTCTTTCATTTGAAGAAAAATTATGTCTCTATCATACTTCTATCGAGAGCTCTACGATTTTGATACAAACATTCCCGATCTGTCTCACTGTGTGCCGTATCGAATATTTTCCGACCATCCGAATCAAAAGAAATTACTTCATCGAATCATAAAATTTGGTTTCAAAAACCACATGGGATGATTCATACATAGTTAGTTTGCATTAGTTCCTCCAAATGTTCGATCAAAACTTGATATGCTTCTTATTGAAAACATCGATTCTTCTCGGAATCATTATCGTGAATGAAAGCTTATATACTTGGTTTGACATGACAAAATTTAGGCTCTCAGAACAAGTACAGTAGGCATTCGAATTTCTTCCGTCTGCCCTCTGTTTTCAATTCTTTTCTTCTTCATCGGTGAGAAAAAGAGACGAGGCGAAAGAAAATCGAACGCCTCCTGTATTTCATTGCTCATGATAATTCAGATCTGAAAAAGTGGAAGAAAACATTGCAGGGACAAAGTTCCCCTGTGTAGCATTCTTCCATTCATTTGTAGATTGTTGTCAACCTATAGTTTCTATCGAGATAAACTGAATAGACGATCCGTTTCACGGGCAAGTGAAGTGGCGAATTGTCCCCTAAACTCCCCAACGTCTCGAACAGCTTCTGAGCATTTTCGAGGGGACAGAACGTAAGTCCGATGGAGATTCCGTCTCCATGGGGAACCCGTTGACGTGCGGATTGAGTGGAATCATAGTGGAGAGTAGAAATGGCTGAATGAAGTTTTATCAATAACTGTTTCGTTCCCTAGAAAACCCTCAAAAGCTGGGCGAAATGTTGAGAAGTATGAGGAATCAATCGCCACTCCGCTTGCTCATCAAAAGAATTGTTGACTCAGTTTATTGAAGAAACTTCATTCGTGCATTTTTACTCTCCACTATCATTCTACTCAATCCACACGTCACCGGATTTTCCTTGGAGACGGAATCTCCATCGGACCTACGTTCTGTTCCCTAGAAAACCCTCAAAAGCTGGGCGAAATGTTGAGAAGTATGAGGAATCAATCGCCACTCCGCTTGCTCATCAAAAGAATTGTTGACTCAGTTTATTGAAGAAACTTCATTCGTGCATTTTTACTCTCCACTATCATTCTACTCAATCCACACGTCACCGGATTTTCCTTGGAGACGGAATCTCCATGGGACCTACGTTCTGTCCCCTCGAAAATGCTCAGAAGCTGGTCGAGACGTTGGGCAATGTGAGGGATATATCACCGGTCCGCTTGTCTGTGAGAAGAATTGTCTACTCAGTTCATTGAAAAAACTTCATTCAGGCATTTCTACTCTCCTGTATTGAGATAATCTGAGGGGAATTCGAAATATTGCGTGAAAGATGGGATTTCAGAATGGAAGACATTTTTTGATGATCAAATGATTGTGTGATAATTCCCACAACATGAAATCTTTGCTCACGTAACATATACGAGGGTGGATTGATAAGTTTCCGGCCTGACCAAGAGATGGCGCCACTAGGCGTACCTTGAGGTGGCGTTCTATAGTACCATCCTTAGATAGCTTGTAGCTATAGTTTCAGTCCGATCGCCATGTTAGTTTAGTTTTGAGAGCACGCTGACCAAGACGCCTCTGTGTTTTTCGTAAAAATGGAAAAGCTGGAAAATCGTGCTGTCATCAAATACTTTTATTTGAAGGGGTTAACGCCGAAGGAAATTAAAGAAGAGATGGACTCAACACTGGGGACATCCTCCCCATCATATTCAACCGTTAAGCAGTGGGTTTCCGAGTTTAAAAAGGGTCGTGTGAGCACCTCTGATGAGCCTCGCTCAGGACGCCCCATTGAGGTCACAACTCCAGATATGATCGAAAAAATCCATCAAATAGTGCTGAAAGATCGCAGATTAAAAGTTCGTGAGATAGCTGAGACCTGTAAGATGTCATATGAACGTGTACAAAATATTTTGCACCAACATTTGTATATGGAAAAGCTCTGTGCAAGATGGGTGCCGCGTTTGCTAACAGTCGACCAAAAATTGATTCGAAAGAACATTTCTACCGCCAATTTGGCGTTGTATAAGCGTAATCCAAGCGAATTTTTGCGTCGATTCGTAACCGTTGACGAAACTTGGGTCCACCACTACACTCCTGAAACCAAAGAACAGTCTAAACAGTGGATTGGACCAGGGAACCAACTCCAAAGAAGGCAAAACAATTTTTCGGCGAACAAGGTTATGGCTACTGTTTTTTGGGATGCAAGAGGTATTATATACATTAATTACCTTGAAAAGGGTAAAACTATCACTGGTCAATACTACGCAGACTTATTGCAACGTTTGAGCCACGAAGTGAAAATTAAACGACCTCATCTGGCGAAGAAAAAAATCTTGTTTCATCACGATAACGCACCAGCGCACACGTCAATCGTTGCGATGGCTAAAATCAACGATCTGAAGTTTGAATTAATGCCGCACCCTCCCTACTCTCCAGACCTAGCCCCGAGTGACTATTATCTGTTTCCTAACCTCAAAAAATGGCTTGGCGGTAAGAGATTTGCGGACAATGAAGAAGTAATCGAAGCTGTAAATGGGTATTTTGAGGAGCTTGACGAATCAGTCTATAGAGATGGCATTACTAGACTAGAACACCGCTATGAGAAATGTATCAGCTTTGGAGGAGATTATGTTGAGAAATAAAGAAAAAAAAATTCTTAAAAACGTTGTTTTTCTTGGTCAGGCCGGAAACTTATCAATCCACCCTTGTAAGCATATTCACCACCGATCAATTTTCAGTCATGATGCACACATGAATTTACGCTTGATGTCACCTTGACTAATAATATGAAATTATTACCAAAATAGTATCAAGATCCGATCAGTTATTGGTCAATATGGAACGCCATTATTCAGTCTTTATGAAGTGACTAGATTCTATCGTTCCAATGTCACCCAAGCAGCACAACCACGTACATGGGCCATTCTACCGACAGTGATTTCCCATGATCACGAGAGTGGCCCTTATTTTGGAAATTTTCTAATCCCTCTGGTCTTATACCCTACAAAACTCCCAATTCCCATCAAAATTGAGTATGTAAAATCTCAGTCCGATTGAGCTACGTTAATACGTGCCGCCAGGAGCCCAAAGTTCCGGAATTATGTGTTTCCTCCGCGAATTCTTGCTGTATCTCGAAAATGGCGACATGTATCGGAATGCTTGATAGTCCAATCGAATGCAACTTCATTACTGCAACCCATGATTTTCGAGATAAGCGCAAAGAAATAGAAAAAACAGTATATAATGTGAAAACGTGAATTATATATCACACACGATAATCTGACCGAAAAGACTTAGTATATCCCAAAGTTGATAAAATGAAACTAGAATTCTCTCCAAATTCATCAATCCTTCATAGGAAATCACTGAACTGATCATGATTCATGATTGTATTCCTTATGGGGCATTTGATCATTCAACTTTACAGTAAGAATGACTCAAATTCCCGTAATTGCTCATCAACTTATTCTACTAGTGGATTGAATGCTCTATTAGGCTTTGTTTGATACATTTCTCTGTATCCATTTACAATGTGTAATAGAAATTGTTTTTGACCGTCTTTCGTGAGGATTTCATTGAATTCTTCGAATAATTCAACTCCTCTTTCTGCCACATCGTTCACTACTAATAATTTACTTGGTGTTCGCCGTCCTTTTTGAAATTCTCCTCTAAAGTGCCATGTTTCTGGATCTGTTTTCAAAAAACGCATTGGAATTTCAAACCTTGGGAAGAAAACCAGTGTTTTCACTGTCACGAATTCTGATAAATCATCTCGAATAAATTCTTCCAGATTGCTTGATCGGGGAGATATTTTTTCAAAAATATGTTCTGTTTCTGTATTCAACTTCGTACCTTCTATCATATTTGACTTGATGTCTGCCGGGATGCGCGAATCGTAAAGTGCTGATGCAATGTGTTCAGGAGTAAGATACCACAAGTGTTGAGGAAGCTTGTTAACGGCCACCCGAGAAATCTGAGGATCCTGATAATGAACGAAAGTTTTCAACAGATTGAAATCATTCAATGGAGCTTCGCGATTGCATGAGGTGCTCTGAACCAAGCTTCTGTGTTTCTGTAGCTTGAAATAGTTCTTGTAAATTGAAATTGCTGTTGGAATAGATGTATTTTAAAGCTATATATTGCTTTCGACATCCATCTAGCATGATGGACTGCACCGGGAAGTCAAAAACTAATACCACGAGGTGGACTTGCTCCCAAAAATATGACTGTCAACTCTAATAATTACCTGTGGTAATCCCTACAATGTTGATGTTCTAGACTTTTCATACAGAATCGCAATACACGATCTCGATGGATTTGAACAATGGACTCTACGAACTCATCTTCCCATCCAGGATCAAATGTGTTTGGCAATATTTTGAATCTCGGAATTTTTGAGCAATCGGTACATATGGTCCGGATGCTGGCAATTTGAGTTCTTTCCCGAAGACCGCTTTCAAAATTATTCTCAGAATATGGTGTCTACATGGGAGATACAGCAAATCACGTTCAAATAAGTGCTCTGGTAGCACACATGCTCCATTCAAACGATCAGTGTTGGGAACTGTGGTGTCGCAGCATTACGCTTGTGCTGTGTCACTAAGTCCCCATTCACTAAAAATTGTGAAAATCGCATTCGCCTGATTCCTCCCAGTAGATGACCCAAGCTTTGGAACGCCAAAGAGTTGGATGGATCCTTTGAATAATATAATAACCGGAAGGCGATCGATTTTTAAATTTTCGAGCAAATCAGGAAGAAGTTTTCCATCCCAATGCACGAGAACAGATTCCATTTCCTGCGATTTGAGTTGTTTTTGGAGCTCTTCTGACTTTTCTTCGCGGAGTTTTTGTCTTCAACGTTGTATCGAAGATTGATTACAATTTATTTTTTGAATATCATGCCCTAAAGCTTCAGCAGTAGCCATAATTATATGTACTGCTTCACGATCAGTGATTCTGCATTTGTCTAATGCAAAGGATAATCGGGGATTCATTATTTGCAACGCTCCTTCTTCATTTGTAGATGATATCTGAAGCTGTATATCTTCATCAGGACGTTCACTTGGATCAACAAATTCTTCTCCGACAAAATTTGCTTCATCACTGTTTGAAAATTCAGAATCATCACCTTCCCTTGAGAATGATTGTTTGAAACCAAAATTATATTAGGATGAGTGCATCAGTGAATTCACGGGCACCTGTGAATGAACGGTGTGCATAAAACGTATTGAAAAATAATTTGGAGCTGATTCAACTCAATGAAATGTCAGTACAAGAGATATCAGTATTTTTCACACAATAAATTATTGCTTCAGAGTTCCATAACATGCATTCTTCAAGATGTTCATTTACTGGTAAATCGAGAAAATCTACATATTTCCATGAATATCTTTGGGATTAAGAATGGATCCAAGGGTACTTATGGGAGTTTATGATGCTGAATGCTTCCTGAATTCATATGAAACACAAGAATGAATGATTTCATGCATGTTGTTTGAAAAAAGTATCTGTTTATAGTAACGGTGGTTTAATCGTTCATTCACTGATGCACTGACCCTATAATATCATGAGAAATAATGCAATATTTCTTATGTATAGATTGAGACTTTATTTTTCTCATATTCAAATGAAATTTCTGATGATTCAAAGTTGGGAAAAAAGATGATAGAAATTGAGTTAGATATAGATTTTTAGAGGTCATTTTAAACTACTGTACCAACACAGCATACCAGTTTGCAAAGAGTTGGAAATAAATTCATTTGACACTACGAGAATTCAAAATGAATTAATCGTGAACTCTTTTCGCACTGTTGTGTGGCTTGGGTGGAAACACAAATTGAATGAGTACCACTTTCAACCCACCGCTCTGTTTCATTTCAGAAAAAGATCTTTTTTTCTCTTCTCAAACCCAATTAATCCCCCTGTCACTCGCTGTCTGTTTTGGGCCAGTTTTTTATCAATTCCAAGCATACAACCGGTCCTGCTAAATTTTCCCAATAAAGAACGATACAAAACGATACATTTCTTCCATAGTTTTCAATGAGGTTTCTGAATACGGAATTTACGAAATTATATCGTTATTGAACGATAGAATTCTATCGTTCCTTATCGTTTTCTATAAAAATTCAAAAGAATGTATGGGATTTTATCGTGGAATTCGTATGACAAAAGTATCAGTTATTTGGAAAAAAATAGTTATGTGTTCCAGAATAAGTAGTACTTTTCCTATACGAATTTCACGATAAAATTCCATACATTCTTCTGAATTTTTATAGGAAACGATAAGGAACGATAGAGTTCTATCGTTTCATATCGATATAACTCCGTAAATTTCGTATTCAGAAACCTCATTGAGAACTATACTAGAAATTTATCGTTTTGTATCGTTCTTTATGGGGACAATTTAGCAGGGGGGTCTCCCTTCCTGTCTTCGCTGGATTAGAAATTGTTTATCCTCTTCAAGACGTATGATTTCTGATGCGTCAGCGTGAGAAATATTAAAAAGACCACTCAATTTTTTGGTAAAATCAGCAACTTTCTGTTTTCTGATTCCCGATACTTTTTTCTGATGATTTTTGCAAATTCCGCCAATTCTGATATAAATTTTTCAATTTCGCAACACAATGATGATCTGCTCGCACAGGAATTCTCGCTTTCTCGCAGAATATAAAAGTTTCCTTGATTACTAACTTCACACTTTTTTGTAAATCAAGCTTCACATGCCGTAAATTATAAAACAAAACACTAACGAATTGTTGATTAGATGGTAATTTACTACCAACAATTTGATTTGATACATGTCCTACAAGATGCACTGAGTTATGCATGCGAAGGCGCACTCTCGATGTTGATGATAGTGGTAGAGTCATTTCAAAAATGAACGTAAGTACTCGATAATTCTATCACTCATGAAAATAAGAAGAAAGAAGACAATTGACGTTCACGAAATCAGAACCGCAAATGAATACATTCGAGCAAAATGAACCACAGTACACGAATGACAAATGAATATACAACGCCATAGATATCAGTTGTTTTGTTCAAGCGCATGTGAAACATATGAATGTACATTCTCACTCCTGAACATATTTACATCACATTTGAAAATGCACGTATACTGGCAAACATCAAATTGAATATGACACAAGGAACGAAGTCGAATATAGAAACAGAAAATATGATAATACTGCAGAAAATAATATCTCCTCAATCAAGCGATCTAAACGAATGTGTCGCAAATAAGTTGACAGAATTTGGGACAACGAAAGCATTGAATTCCTTTTCGTCATTCAAAATTCCAATAAACTTTCCAAGGGGATTTCCCAGGGAGAAAGAGAGAGTGATTTCGTAACACAAGTGCGGTGCAAAATCGAATCCCTTATTCATTACCATCTCTTTCTACAATGTCAGTCAAAGACTTACAAACTGAGACACTATTTTACTCATACGTGAAGTCAACCAGTGTCACTAAAAGTTTTACGTACATAAAGTCCAATTTGGATATTTCTAAAAGTTCCGTTCTTGTTCCATTTGATAAGTCAATCTCTCTGTATCTTGAGATGTCTCCTTTTTCTCTCTCTCCCTCCTTCTCTTGTCCAACCCGTTGCATGGAAATTTTTCTTCAAGGAAAAATAGGGAAAGTTGTGAGGAAGGTAATCGCGAGTACTATGTGTTACAATATCCTTTTCCAAAGTTTTAGTGCCCCTTTCGAATAAATGCATGAGAAATAGGGGGAATTTGGTTTTCTTGAATGTTTGGAAGCTTGTTTTCCTGGTTATCATAACTAGATTTCACGTCACTGTAACCGTGAGTCCTTAACCATGCGAGGATGCCTACCCAACACATCACAGTCTTTGTAACGAGAACGGTGCTGCAACAAGCTGGTTGCGAGTAATCTAACACTCAAGCATGTAACAGGTTACATGGAATGTGTTATATCAATGTTCTGTGACTATATCACAAATGTAGACGCAATTGTATATCAATATAACAGATGTCCTCCCAGTGGGATGATTGCGGGTCTTCCGAGGGAATATTCTTGATACCTGTCCTTGATATCCTTTTCATCCATCCTTGGTAGTATCTGCTTCCTTTACGTGGTGAAGAGGATAAGTATCCCAGATTTGAGGCTCTTTTTCGGGTGGAATAAACTATTCGAGAGGGAGAATACAAACTGAGAGAAACCGAATCATCCCAACGCCAGGAACATCGGCAAAAACGGAGGGGAAGCAAGGGGAAACCACCTTCCTTGACATATTTAATGATTCCCGAGAAAATAGAAACTTTTTCCAAACCTAGAATTTTGAAATGATAATTTATTGACAAACGAACAACAAGATCATGATGACGTTCTCTCGAGTGAAATATTTCGAAGGTGAAATAGCCTTCCGTTCGGATCTCCGAGAGGAGGCTGCATGAGGGAGCCTCATCAAACAAGATAGGAAACCAAAGAAGATGGGGAAGGAAGAGAACATTCTTCGAGTCGGAGCGTGGAATGTTAGATCACTGAGACAAACAGGAAAACTAGAGAATTTGAAATTAGAAATGCATAGGTTAGGTATCAATGTAATAGGAATTAGCGGAATGAGATGGCCGCAAGAAGGGGATGTTCGAAGTGGGGATTATAGAATAATCCATACAGGATCAAAGAATGGTCGAGCAGGTGTGGGAATTATAACGCATAAAAGGATAGGGAATAGGATAGAGAATTATTTGCAACATAGCGAACGCGTAATGTTGCTGAGAGTTAGAACAAAACCGGTAGACACAGATATAGTTCAAGTATACATGCCGGATGAGAACCAAATTAACAAAAAACCAAATTAACGAAAAGTTGGTTGAAAAGAGAGATCCGTCACACTCTCCCTTTTCAAACACTGATTTCGTTGATTTGTCTCTTCGTTGATTTGGCCCCGATCTCACATGCCCACATCTGCGTCCTCGGAGGAAGATATCGAAAAAACGTACGATGAAATAGGAGAGGTGATAGAATATGTGAAGGGAGAAGAAAATTTAATGATCATAGGCGATTGGAATGCGGTAGTAGGGCAAGGAAAAGAGGGCAACATAATAGGAGATTTCGCGTTAGGAAAAAGAAATGAAAGACAACGTTGAATCGAATTCTGTGAAAGTCATAAAATGGTTATTACCAACACATTATTCGAAAATCGTCCGAGGAAAATCTATACTTGGAAAGTGCCAGGAGATACAGCGAGATACCAAATTGATTACATATGAGTGAAACAAAGATTCAAAAATCAAGTAAGAAGCTGTGGAACTTATCCAGGCGCGGATAAAGATAGTGATCACAATATGTTACTGATGAAATGTTCTCTGAAATTCAAAGTCCTGAAGAAGGAAAGGAAAATGTAAAAAAGATTGAATTTGAAGAATCTTTAACGAGAACAAAGACGGGAGGCATTCAAAGTGATGTTGGATGGAAAATTGGAGGATCGACAAGAGAACGACTTGGGAATAGAGAGTAGATGGACGAATATAAAGGGGAACATAGAACAAAGTGCAGATGGAATTTTGAAGGACGATGGAGTAGAACCTAATAAACCACGGATAACGGGAGAAATTCTCGATTTAATTAATGAAGAGAGGAAATACAAGAATAAGAGTAGCGAACAAAACCAACGGACATACAAGGCACTGAGGAATAAGATAATAAGAGAATCAAGGGAAGCAAAAGAACAATGGTTGGAAGAAAAATGTCAGGATATAGAAGTGAGATTACATTTGGGGAAAATAGATGAGGCATATAGGATTGTGAGGACAAATGGAATCTGGAAGCAGTAAGATTGAAAATTCTCAAGGGAGACAATTGATAAGATCGGAGGGAAAAATGGGACAATGAATATTCATTCAGAATATCTGTATAAAGGAAGCGATAATATAGGATTTTGAGAGGAGGAGGGAGTTGTCGATGAAGAAGAATTGGGAGAATCAATTTTCAGATCAGAATTCGACAGAGCTCTAAAAGTATTGAAAAATAATAAAGCGCCAGGAATAGATGGCATAAGTGTGGACCTTACCAAAGCCTACAGTCAGAGAACTCGTGATGCACTGTTGGAATCGGTCAGAGATATGTACGAAATAGGCGAAGTATCGAAAGATTTCCGGAAGAATAAAATTGTCGCGATTCCAAAAAAACAAGGAGCAGACAAATGTGAGAACTACAAACGATTAGTTAAACTCCACATTCCTCGAAAATACTGACAAAAATCATATACAGAAGAATAGAGAATAAAATAGAGAGTAGATTAGCAGAAGATCAGTTCGGTTTCAGGAAAAATAGGGGAACGCGGGAAGCGATATTGGCACTCAGAACAGTAGCAAAAAAAAGTCTAGAGTTGAAAAAGTCTGTGTATATAGGTTCTGTAGATATACAAAAAGCATTCGATAATGTTGATTGGGAGAAGATGTTTACGATTTTCAAAAAAGTAGGAATTAATTCTAATGATAGGAGAATAATATATGAATTATTGGGTTGGCAACTGAGTAATTGCGGATTTTTGTCAGAAAATCGAAGACACTTTTTTCATGGAACTAAATAACTTCATTTTGTAATGTATGATTTGACATCATCATCATTACTGAAATTTTTATCATTCAAGGAGTTTTGGAAAGGTCGAAACAAAAAGTAATCAGATGGTGCAAGGTCAGGACTATACAGGGTGTCCCATTTTAATCTGTCACTTAGAATATCTCGAAAACGAATAGATTCAGAAGAAAATGTTCCGGGGAAAAAATGTAAGAATCTGAGGGGGACATCCGATGGTGAACTTGGCTTTGACCTCAGATCCCACTTTCAAGGTCATTCTGAGGTCAACTCATGTTTTTTGAATGGAATCCCCTATTTTTCACTACCGGTTTAGATTCTACGCTAAAAACCAAGGAACCTTTGTCTCAAACGTTTTTTCGAAATCCCCATAGATGGCGCTCTAATTGATGAGAAAATGAGAATTCTCACACCCTCGGGTTGTATTCTGTCTAACATAATGCTCAACTCTTGAGTGTTTCTCATCTCCCGGAAATTGCCGTCGGTTGTGTTTTGTTTTGGTTTTGTTCTTGGGAATTGTTATTGTTTTGATTCACGTGTGAATACCTTAGAAATTTAGAATTCCCAAACTGCTCAGTTCTCTGTTATCATTTGGAGGGAACACATTTCTGAATATCATGTCTGATTACGCGCCAAACGATATTGTTGACGTTTTGTTGTGTCTTGGTGAAGCGCGGGGAAATTATGTTGAATCTGTGAGAACGTTTCAACGTCGTTCTCCGGATCGGAGGTGTCCAAATCGCATTACGATCCGATTTCTTGAACAACGTGCTCGTCAAGGTCTCCTCAAACGACAGAGGAACGAGGAAGTTTATGCGGATGACAATGATCCTGATGTGAGATCGCTGGCTGTGCTGGCATTGTTTCATATTAATCCCCATATCAGTCTTCGGGATATTGAGGAAATGACCGGGATTCCTCGATCCACAGCTCAGCGTATCTTGAAATCGTTGGATCATCATCCGTACCATATCACTTTGGTGCAATCTCTAACAGCTGAGGATTTCATAACAAGATTGAATTTCTGCACGTGGGCCCAACGGAGAATTGCAGAAGATCCTACTTTCTCTCATCACGTTATGTTCTCTGATGAGGAAATATTTCACAATGTTGGAATTCTCAATAGGCACAATTGCCATTATTGGAGTGCTCAGAATCCTTACTGGGCTCGTACAATTAATCATCAATACCGTTCGAGTGTGAACGTTTGGTGCGGAATTGTAGATTCCAGGATCATAGGGCCGTATTTTTTTTAAGGAAACCTCACTGGCGCGGAGTATCTTCGTTTTTTGCATTTTGAACTCCCTGCTCTTATGGAAGACGTAAGTCTTGACGTGAGATCAAGGATGTGGTTCCAACAGGATGGAGCACCCCCTCATTCCATGCGAATGATTCGAAAATTTCTGGACGAGAAGTTTCCCAGAAGGTGGATTGGCCGTGGAGGACCTGTGCGATGGCCACCTAGGTCACCAGATCTGACGTCGCCCGATTATTTCTTGTGGGGTCACATAAAAAATGTTGTATTCCGTGAACCTCCAACAACACGCGATGACATGGAAGATCGAATGAGAAGAGCATGCACAGCAATAACACCTGCTACGTTGCAAGCAACTGTAGAAAACTTTCATAAAAGAATTGCGCTTTGTCAAAGGTGAAACGGCGCTCATTTTGAACATCTCTTGAATGCCTAATGCGTTCCCGAGGATACACCTCCAGTTCAGACAATCGGCCCTTTTCAGGGCCACAATGATGTGTAAAGTCCGATCGCGCAACCTCCTTGTGGTGCACATTGGGTAACGCTGATGCCGACGGCAATTTCCGGGAGATGAGAAACACTCAAGAGTTGAGCATTATGTTAGACAGAATACAATCCGAGGGTTTGAGAATTCTCCTTTTCTCATCGATTAGAGCGCCATCTATGGGGATTTCGAAAAAACGTTTGAGACGAAAGTTCCTTGGTTTTTAGTGTAGAATCTGATCCGGTAGTAAAAAATAGGGGATTCCATTCAAAAAACATGAGTTGACCTCAGAATGACCTTGGAAGTGGGATCTGAGGTCAAAGCCAAGTTCACCATCGGATGTCCCCCTCAGATTCTTATATTTTTTTCCCGGAGCATTTTCTTTTGAATCCATTCGTTTTCGAGATATCCTAAGTGACGGATTGAAATGGGATACCCTGTATGGTGGATGTGGCAAAACATCCCAACCCAGCTCCAATAATTTTTGCCGAGTGACCAAAGATGTGTGTGGCCTTGCATTGTCATGATGGAATACAACACCTTTTCGATTTGTCAATTCGGGCCGCTTTTCTTCAACTGCATCGTATAATTTCGTCAGTTGTTCAATGTAGACATCAGAATTGATCGTTCGGTTGGGTGGTAAGGGTTCAAAGTAGACAATTCCTTTGTAATCCCACCAAACTGATGACAAAATCGTCTTTTGATGAATATCAGCTTTTGCTGTTGTTCGAGTTAGTTCACCTGGCCTGCTCCACGATCTTTTCCGCTTGATATTGTCGTACACAACCCATTTTTCATCGCCAGTTATCAGTCGTTTTAAAAATGGATCATTTCCATTACGTTTCTTCAGCAAATCGCAGACGTTAATGCGTTGCGTTGAATGCCTTTCTTTCAGTTCGTGAGGAACCCATATATCGAGTTTTTGAATATAGCCAAGTTGTTTTAAGTGATTTTCAATGCATGTATGTGATACATGAAGTTTCTCTGCAATCTCACGTGTCGTACTATGACGATCCGAATCGATTATTGCTTTGATTAGGACGTCATCAACGTCAACTGGACGACCAGAGCGTTTTTCATCTTTGAGTGAAAAATCACCAGAACGAAATTTCGCAAACCAATTTTGACACTGCCGTTCTTTCAAGGCTCCGTCACCAAAAACAGCACATAACTTTTTATGAGCTTGCGATGCGTTTTTCCCTTTGCGGAAATAAAAAAGCAAAATATGACGAAAATGTTCCTTTTGATTTTTCATTTTTCAACGAACGCCAAACGAAAACTACGCAAGAGATCAAAAAACTTTTGTTACTGATTGACAGCTGAAATGCCAACTATCAAATGAGAAGATGTGTATTACATTTGTACGACGTCTGCAAACCTAAAAATTTAACTGACACCATCTATGAGTGAAATCCGCAATTACTTAGTTGCCAACCTGATATATAAGAATCAAACGGCAATGATAGGAATGGAGGGTCAAAAAGGAGAAGCACAAATTAAAAGAGGGGTGAGACAAGGATGCGACATGGATTTCCAATTTGTATGTAGAAGAAGCGATGAACGAAGTGAAGGATCAAGTGCAATTGAAATCACAGATTCGAGGAGAAAAGCACGTTGAGATTTGCGGATGACATAGCTATATCAACTACGAGTGGTGCTGAGTTAGGAAATATTCTCAACACTATGAAAACAATATTACTAGAAAACTATTGCATGAATATAAATGAGGACAAAACAAAATTCATGATTTGTACAACAGCGAAAACATCAAGAAGAACCGAAATCAAAATAGATGCAGGGAAAATTCAGCAAGTGGAAGAATTTACATATCTAGGGAGCATAATTTCAAGAGATATAAGAGCAAGAATGACACAAGGGAACCAGGCGTTCTACCAAGAGAAACAGTTACTATGTTCGAAGAATATTAGCTCAACAGTGAGGAAGAAATTCTTGAGCAGTTACATTTGAAGCACAGCATCACATGATTGCGAAACTTGAACAATTGGAAAAACGGACTAACGAAGACTTGAAACTTTTGAAATGTGGTGTTATAGGAGGATGCTGAGAATAAAGTGGATAGAGGAAGTAAAAAATGAAAAAGCACGTGAGAAAGTGGATGGAAAAGGAAGTCTTTTGAGACATCTCGTGAAATGAAGAAGTAATTTGATAGAACACTCATTGGGGCATGATAGCTTATTGAAAACAATATTGAAAGGAAAAATGAATGGTAAAACTCGAAGAGGTAGACCTAGATTGAGTTATATGAAGCAAATTATACAAGATAAGGGTTGTTGTAGATATGTAGGAATTCATCTTTGGATGCTTCCGATTGCGAGAGCTTCTGGTCCCAGGGGCCATGATTCAGCCAATAGGAATTCAGTATTCTAGCCCTAGGGGTTAGCCCCCGCCTGCAATCGGGAGCACCCTTTGTGTCTTTCTTTGAGACTCAAATTTTGAATAAAGACGACGAAATAGCCCTTGTAGAAGCTTTTCCAGACTTGGATGATCGTAAGATTTTCAATTGTACAATTTCACATTGATCGACACACGTAACACAAAATATTCCACATATCTATAAAATACGTATACTATACTATTCACATGCATATTGGTTCACGGCATGCAATTCGTGTTTTCAGCATTCAAAGATGAAGTTATCCTCGTAGCGAAAGGAAAATCAAGAAGAGAAAAATTAAAGAATCAGGAGAGGAAAAGGTGAAAAGGAAGGCTGAACTACAAAAGTTCTTCGTTCACGTCAAGGTTTGTTACTAATCGTTTCACAAGATTTTCCCATAAATTGTAGAATTCATTTCTGTATTTGTTTGATGAGGAAACACCCCTCGATTGTGATTGGAAAACGTATCACTTGAATCATCACGGATTTCCTTCACTGTTGAACTATCCTCGAAAATTTTCGAAGTATTACTGAACCAAAATTTTTTAGTCATCATCCACTCGATTATATACACATTATCCATTTATCACTCACAATCAAAATAGACCCCGATATAGGTCCCACATGATGGACATATCGTCGTTACTATGTCAAAACCTCGTATCTCGATTTTCGACAGTATCGAGGTTCCATCGGAAGTATCATCAGTACACACTGAATACACATATAATCAAGTTATATGTGATCAATTGTGCTCACTCAACAATAATCGAAGGCTCCTTCGTTAAGAAAAGTCTTGTTCATATGTGTATTAGCACGTGCTGACCATTTTTCCGATGGAACGACCGAACCGTCAAAAATCAAGATACGAGGTTCTGTCATAGTACCGACGATATCACCTGTGTGGAAATTAATTCTCGGCGGCAGTTTGGGCCGAACTAGGCGTCCTTATTTGATTTCAGGCCCTGTTTTGGTTACCCTTATAGGGCCTGGACAGAATTGTCACGCACTCATCTTCAAGACCTGCATAGTATCCCCAATTTGGGCCCATGTAGGATACCCATCATGAAGTCAATGCAGGCGCCGAAACTAGAACCTTGAAGAGGATAATAAATTCTTGCGGATACTATGAAATTGGATAAATATCGCAGGGAGAGAACCCCAGGTGGAAACTTCTTCGATTGAAAATTGGGCTATCCAAGGCCCTATCTGTACCCAGACCCCTCCAACTTGAGCCCGGATAGGGCCTGGAATGGGCCGATTCCAATTCCACTTAGGTATTCCACCCAACATTACTTTGTTCATACATCATCGGACTGTAACAAACACAAAACAGCCTTATTATGTCTCGCAATTAACCATACAGTCATGTTTTTTCGATTTTTTGACATTATTCACCGGAGGTGTGAATATTTTTTTGTATGCATGCATCGCAAAAAATTGATCACTCTGCATTCTAACACTTTTTGTTGAAGAAATAGTTTTTTATACAGGGTGTTCCATTTTAATCTTTAAATGCAAATATCTCAAAAACATGCGTCTTCAACCAAAAGTACTCCATACCAAAGTTGTTATACAAAGAGGGGGACACAAAACTACGATATCAGTCTCATCATAGATGGCGTTATGATCGATTAAAATGGGGTCAACATCACTTTTTTAAACGGGAACATAGACGGGGACATAGACTTTATTTCTCATCGATTGTGGCGCCATCTTCAAAAATTCAGAAAAACGTTTCAAGCAAAAGTTACTCAGTTTTTTGCGTACAATTGAGATATGCAATGAAAAGTGGGGGTTCCCGTTTGAAAAAATGATGTTGACCCCATTTTAATCGATCATAACGCCATCTTTGATGAAACTGATATCTTAGTTTTGTGGCCCCCTCTTTGTATAACAACTTTGGTATGAAGTACTTTTGGCTTGAGATGCATATTTTTGAGATATTTGCATTTAAAGATTAAAATGGGACACCCTGTATATTGCTATACGTGCAGTCACACTGACATATAATGTATACTGATACACATCAGGGTTATAATCAGTGAAACAGTCACATGAGGAAATCAACAATATGATTTGAGTCAGTTTGTTCCCACTAGGAAAAATAGCATAGAAATTAATACGTTTTATTATAATCTGATGAAAGTGTTCAAATACCACTATCGAATCTCACAAAATCATATGAGGATATGTGGGATTCCATAGCGGTATTTGGACATCCATCAAATTTTCCTAACAGGATTTTCAACTTAAGTTCATATTTGAAGAACGAATCAACATAAGGACGAGGCCCTATGCGGACTGTAGTTGGGTGCATTCGGATTCACAGAACAGGGGGGAACGTTGAAAAAGCAGTCTGCCCTCACATGGGTTGTGTACAGGTATGCTTAAATAAGGATTTTTGGGCGAATACGGGGAGCCTGGCAAGGCCCTATGCAGGCAGTAGTTGATGTGCCTAGATTCTCAGAACAAGAGAAACCATTGGCAATGCAGCTTGGCCCGATATGGGCCGTATATGGGTGTTTCTGATCTGGAGAAATCAGGCTCAGTATCAGCAACCCGACTGGGGCCCTTAGTGCCTGAGTCTAGGACATCCTAAGCCGGGGCACCCAATATAAGCCCGTACGGGGCCTATATTGAGTACAGGACGTCCGGGAGAATTTCCACACTGACAGGGCTACATAAGCCCGCATCAGGATCTAATGTGGCTTAATGTGGACCCTATATCAATTTCTCAGAAACTCTCCAAAAATCCAAATGATTATCATTTCAGAATGAAGAAGAATGGGATGAATTCGTAAGAGAAAAGAAAATTTCAAATACAACCAATGAACCATTGCATCCCTATATCCTTCCGATTGATGGCGATAACGATAACAACAAAAAATTCTTCAGCGTCGTCAATAAAACTCGTTTACGGATGAACTCATTAATCGGGCTCTGATATGAACGATCAAAATTTTCCTCACTCATAACTTTCCATTTCCAAAAGTGGTGCATAATGCCTGGATGCTCATTAGGGTGGATCGAAAAATTCATCTCTTGAAACTTGTAACGTAATCGTGCGGAAAAGTTGCGAAATGTGAGACAAAATACGTGTGCAAAACCCTCATCCGGTGAGATAATATCTTTGGTCAGTAACTTTGATTTGAAGTTTCAGAAAATGTTCATTTTCCGACCGATTTTCAGTAGGTGGTATCCGTTTTCTTTGTCGTTGGGTTTTCAGACGTTTCTATCAAGATACAAAACCCAAAAATACCTCTTTTGCACTGGATTCGCAATACATCTCAAACAGGATGATTGAGATTCAATATGAATAACCCTAGAACTTCCAATGAGGCCCTCTCGGATACTTATGGACTGAGCATGTTCATATAATTACTGTACGCATCGTAATTTTTCCTTGTTCTGTTTGCGACGGCTCTTAGCTAATTTTACTTCGCAAACTACCCAGAACTCACCACGAGGAGGTGGCCGTCCATTGAGTCACGCCCTGAGCCCAGCCCAACCACTTAATCACTTGAGCTCACTTCTCATTGTTGGAAATCCGATTTAGTTCCAAAATATGGTGAAATTTGTCGTTGTTCTAAGATGGTTCTGGCATATCCATCTCTCTCTTTTTGATTCACTATCTTCACTGACAATCCCGTTATCAATTTGACACACCTTCCCACACTCTGTGTATGGTTAGGAAAGCGTGATAGATGTTCAAGATGAGGAGGAAGGTTTTCGAGATTGCCTTCAAAAAGTGAAAGATCTTCATTCGATATGTGGCGTAATAAGGGGGGTTCTGTCACAGTTATTCGGTTCCAATATATTATGTCGACATGATCAACAGCTTCAAAGATGAGTTTTGAAATGACAAATTTTCGAAGTTTTTTGTTTGGTCGTTTTCTCGCATCTTGAATCCGTCCAATAGCGATCATTCTAACAGGAGAACGTTCGTCCCACAACATTGCGAATAGTTGATTTTCTGTATGGGCGAAGAATGCATTTCTCTGAATGACAGGGTCAATGACGTTTTTCAAGCTATCATCAAGGTATCGAGATGACTGCTCAAGGTGATGCACATGAAGAGGCCCGTTGATGCATGTATTCATCACTTTGATACGAAACCATGATGGCGCATAGACCTTTAGAATGTACTGGACTATATGTTTAAGTTCATTGGAAGGTTATTCTGATGATATGTATAGTCTCAACACCCTGTTGGCTGTTGTAAGCCATCGCACATGAGAAATATTTCCAGGATTCCTGAGAGCGAGACTGGAGGAGCACTGTCCATTCGATATAGCAGAACTGATCTCATATGAATATTCCTGATCAGTACTCAAATCGTTGAAATCAACTTCTGGTAGATCATTCTCAATTGCTCTGAATTGAGAAACTGGCAGAAGTTCACAGTTTGGCAAAGCTTGAGATATAGGACCAGCACGCTGTGAAGGACCAGTAGTTGCTCCATCAAGTTTTGTATTAAGATACCGAAGAGGAAGTTGGTGTCATCAGAGAGTTGGGAATCACTATCATCGTCTGAAAGTTCGACTTTTTGGAAAAACCGGAGATATTTTGACTCATATGACGTTAGCTCTCAAGCCTCTTCAACGACTCTCTTTCCCTTTCAGCCCGTTGAAAGTACTTCAGAGTTGTTTCCTTATCTACAGTAGATATGAACATTTTTCTCTCAGTCCTTTCATCTGATAGAAATGCCTGTTCTATCACTGGAACTTTTCTATCTATTAGGCAAGTGCAGGATTGAAAAATCGAACATTAGCATGACGGAATATCCGAAAGCTTCTCCATTCCTCCTCTAAATTTCTGGATTTTTTCTTTCGTGCCAGGGATGTCGGGTTTCAAATATACGAGTTCCCTAAGTGCCAAGCATTGATCATGATATTTTTTAATTATCACTTCTATTCGCTAATGGCTGACAACAGGGATTGATGCTGTTTGCCATATTGTTATCAAGAGAGAAGCAACTTCTTTTATGATGTCTTTGATGGATGGATTTTGTTTATTTTCCTCGAGGCATTCAAACCTCATCCACTCAACGTGTCTTAAAACAGCACCGCCAGGAACATTAGGATCGCCGAGAATTGAACATTTCTGTTGCAACCTTGTTAAGCGGACAGCCGTAGCCAAAATCTATCCGCGAAAAAGGCACGAGATACAAGAAAAAAGCCACAACCTTATGGGTGATGTGATCGAGAAATGATATTCCAAACGTACTGAACACAATCATTATGGGAGCTTGTATAAAAAACTCCGGAAGAACCAAAAATATTTTTCAAAGAATCAGGTTGCGGTTTGGTATCTGAGAATTATATCAATAACCTTCATCTAATCTGATGCAGTATATCTTTGAGAATATTGGTTGTACAGAAAAGGACGAGGAAATACTGAACATTGGAGAACGTTATGTGATATTTCTACATCTGATGATTGATCAACGTCAGTTTCAGTCAATACGCAAAACAAAAGAGAATAGTACAGATTGCACAGCGCCAACTGATTGGAGCGTCTTTGCAAACATTGTATGATACAAACTCAGTGCAAAAGGTGTATTTCTCGTTTTTTCGACATAATTTTCAAAACTATATGTATGGCAAATGATTGGTTAGGATTCTTTCCCACCAATAATCTCATTCATTTGTGCCAGATTTTGATAGGAGAATCCAAGCATCAACGAGAATGATTAGGGACACCACCTTTTGAAGATCGATCAAAAAATGAACATTCCCTGAAACTTCAAAGCAAAGTTACTGACCGAAGATATTATCTGATAGGATTAGGGTTTTGCACACGTATTTTGTGTTACATTTCGCAACTTCTCCGTACTATTACGTTACAAGATTCAAGACAATAAATTTTGCGATCCACCCCAATGGACTAGTCTTCTGGAAGTAAGCTTTTAAGAGGGGGCACAGACGTTTGGGAGGGAAAAGACAATGCTTTCTTTCTTCCTATGTCTCGAGACTTTTTCTATATAGATTTTTCTATGTTCCAATACTCTCTCATGTTTCGAATAGTATTCTGTTGGAATTTCGGGTGATTCAATTATTACAAGGGTTTGAAATTATTGAAAATAGTGGGTTTCTCATAGTAGGATCCCCAAAGTTATATAACAAGCTCATCTTGGTGCATATTATTATTATGTTTGTTTGAATATCATTTGTTGTCTTAATAATTGAATTGCGATTGGAGAGAAGGGGTTTTCTTGAACATTATTCAGAAATTATCAAGGGTTCAATATAATATTGTTGTAGAACGTAACTCAAAATGTTTGTACTGTAGTTCGAATACTATACTCATTGAACAACCAAATCTTGTTGAAACAATATACTTCAAGAACACGGGTTGACATATAGTTGAATGTTCAAAATCTTATCAAAGAAGAAATCACAATATTGTTCAAACATCTTGTTTCGATATTAAAAAAAGAATAATCCATATATTATTTCGAGAAGAACAATCAATTTATGTATGTTTCGAAAGTTGATAACATTATTGTTTGTTGTTTGAAAAACATCGTTTGATTCCAACCAATTGTGATTATAGTTGAATGTGTTCTGGTTGATCTGTGAATTCGGAAGTCAAAATATTGTTGTCAAAAAGAGAATGTTTCCAAATAATAGATTTTTGACTATAAAAGAAGTTGACTGAAAATATTTTATATTTCAATAATTTTGATCATTTTCGAAAGTGCACATAGGCTAGAGTTTTTCCTATATGAAGTCAAGAAATGTATAGGTTTGCATGGCATAGCCTGCTAGCGGAACAACGCAAACCTCTGTTCTGATCTCGATTTTTTATGCATGCTTTTCATTGAGTGAAAGACTTCTCTGAATCTGTCACCCAGATGGTTATTCGGTGTGTTTGTATACACCATAAGTTTTTTCAAAGTGGCTTTGTTCTCTCGAAAATAATGCAAGATTTCAACAAATACGTTTTTTCAACAAATTCTGAGTTTTCCCCGCAATAGTGAGACTCATTATGAGGCAGAAGTGAGCAGTGTGGATGAATCAATTCTTCCAAGCCGGGGGTCAATTTCACAGTGTCACGTTCGAGAAAATTTTCCCACGAAATTTTTCCAAAATTCTATACAATAATTGACGATACAATTATAATTCACCTTAAGTGAACATGAACTCAATTTCAAAACAATTTCGCCGACTTCACAGAATTATACTTCGTTTGGAAATTTCCTTGAACGTCGATTGTGCATCGACGAGCGACGAAGCGACTCGTAATATTTCTCTTTTTCCCTCGTTCTCTACCTCTTTTCTCTCCCTCGTGTGTGTGCCTCGGCGTGACCACGCAACGGATGCCTCTTTCTACTTTGTCGTTCTTTTTCCCTTCTTCACGCCATCTTCAACCTTTTTTTCTCTTACGCTTATGACTTGCACGATGGCTGTCGCCGAACCTAGCTACAATAGCTATTCACGTGTATGCGGGTGCATATATGTATTCATATATGCATTTGTATGCATGTGTATGTACGTGATCGCCAGAATTCTGAATTCTTATATTCCTTTCTTTTGGACACACGGTTGATTGCTCTCCGCGGAGCCACGTGCCGTGGCTTCCATTGTTGGGGCCAGCAAAATGCAGGCCTCAGCAACGATAAGTCACGTACGAAGGCCCATCGGCAGGGAAATTTGACACCGGATTTCCTAGAAATCTTGGTGGCATGTTGAAATGCTGATTAGGCTGAGAACAATCAACCACCCACTTTTCACCATAGATTTCCTTCTTGGTCGGCGATTGCCATCGGGCAGTCAGTCTTCTCTCAACCGCGTTAAAAACCGTTCAAAAAAAAGTAAGTACTGTTTCTCTCTCCCTCTCTCTCTGGGGCGTTGTCTCTCATGGGTGAGGATGCCGGCGCTACGAAAGCTCCACCAGGGGTTTATGCTTTCCCCTGGTGAAAATCTGAAAAGTGAACTCGTGTATCCACCCTTCGAGCTATGAAGGGATGAGCGAAAAAGGAAAAGCTCAGGGGCCTTCCGCTCGGAGGACGGATATACACTGAAGCCCTTTTGATGGTGTCGGGTTATTCCTCCGCACTCATGGATGCCTTCGCTCCTGCGAGGGATCGAGAAAGAGAGAGGAACTCGACAAATAGTCTAGTGCATAAGTGTATTGGTTCATTTCAGTTTTCATCAGACGAAAAAAAAGGGATTTGGACAAGACCTACACCCCGAACAATAAGTCTATAACAATAATAGTAAACCATAGCCAACAATCCTCAAGAATAAATCGAAATGGAAATAAGTGCTGACAGCAACTCGCAGAACGGCGAGTGAGATTCTTTTCGATGGCTTTTCTTTCTTTCTTTCCTCCTTATTCCGCTCTTTCTCGATGCCCCATTTTTCTTCCTCCGTCATATACATATATATATATACAGGGTGATTCAAAATTCCCGCACTCTTTTTTGGGAGTAGATTCCTGATGAAATTCTAAAACGATTTGTCCCTTTGCACAATGCTCTCCGACGCATAATTTCCGAGATATAATTAATTAAAGTTGACTAATTATGAGGTGGATCCATCGGTCATTCAGGAGCGTCATAACAGAACAAGAGAGGAAGGTGCTTGCAGAGGGCGCTTATACGATCAGCTGATCGGTATAATCGATACGATTTACCAACATACAAATTGGTAAATTTTCTATGTTGAACGATTGAATTCGTCGACACAGTTATTAACGTTCGATAAACCCTTTATAATCATCGAATGATGTAAAAAGGGTGAATTCGAATAAATTCATCATTGTTCAATGTTGTGGTTGGGATAAGTCGAAAACACATTCTTCAGAAGAATCATTTGAAACGGCCGAGGATTGATCTAACATACATTGATTCTCGACCAATCAGAATACAGGATCCGGAATCCAATCTCTTGTGTTAAACTTACTAATCAAACCGTTCAAATTGGGTATCGGATGAATGAAAATTCTCATGTTTTCTTCTTTACATGAAAATTCTGATTGAAAACGAGTAGTTATACTTTTTTCTCCCACTTGAATCCCTATCCCTACGAAATAACACTATTTTACATTTGTCTGCGTAATAAAAATCATTACTGAAATTACAACTTTCACCTACAGCATATCGTGATGAGAATTCATGACAATAATCAATTTTTCCACAGTGTCGACGAATTCAATCGTTCTACATAGAAAATTTACCAATTTGTATGCTGGTAAATCGTATCGATTATACCGATCAGCTGATCGTATAAGCGCCCTCTGCAAGCACCTTCCTCTCTTGTTCTGTTATGACGCTCCTGAATGACCGATGGATCCACCTCATAATTAGTCAACTTTAATTAATTATATCTCGGAAATTATGCGTCGGAGAGCATTGTGCAAAAGGACAAAGCGTTTTAGAATTTCATCAGGAATCTACTCCCAAAAAAGAGTGCGGGAATTTTGAATCACCCTGTATATATATATATATATATATATATATACATATATACATACACATTTATAAACAAACTTTTTCATTATTTTCTCCGTATATAAACAATTATTGTTTGTAACCTCGGTTACTTCAAAAACATATCTATCAAATCGAATTTCTCAACTGAAGTGGTGAACCTTCACTTCCTTTTTCTCATCCACCTCTACCAATCTTAAACAGGAAGGGTGTCTCGATGCCCTTTAAGGCAGAAAACCCAAATTTCTGAGTTCCATCGGTCTTACCGCTCGGGCCGATATAATTCATTCCAGAGGCCACGCTGAACCACAGTCATGCAACGATGGTTCGACGACCTCTCGGGTCGTCTCCTCCACTGTCATACCAAAAATGATTTTCATGTTTACCTCTTCTATCATCAACAATTTCGCTGTTCAAAAATTTTCTTTGAATTATGTCAAGTCGTTTTACACATATGTTGAGAACTTGATGTAGGAACTTTTTGCAAACGAGCATCGTATATTTTCAATTTGGTGATCGAAACTGTATTCCCATCTGGTAGTTTTGCATTCCACTGTAGATGGAATCATTTCCATCATGCTGCAAATCATTGTATCTTCCGCTTTGTAATCACCCAAATTCCAAAATGCCTTATGCAGGTCTTCCTGTTGCCCACTTGTATTTTTTCGGAAGCATTCTCTGCAACAACAGGGGGAAATCGGTCGTGAGATTTTCTGCTTGACTGTTTCCCTTGGTTTTGAGATGTATTCTCCCTACAATAAAGAATACGAAGAAAATTGAATCGAATAGGTATCGATATCAGTTAAATCTCCAAGGAAATAAATATTTAAATCAAATATAACACATAGACTTACTTTGTTACGAGCTACTTTGGACACATTCCTCTTTCAAACACTTTCATTCTTCCTACGCTTTCGGTCAATTTTAATAGAATCATTTTTTTCTGCCATTTCTGGTCCGTCAACTGCTCATAAAACAACGAATGAAATCGCTTGAAGTTGTTGTATTATTATGATTTCACTTTTGAATTAAATCAGTTTACATGATTGTTATTACGGGAAAAAACATAAACGAATCAATCGCTCAGAGTTCTCGTATTATTGTTATTTTACTTGTGCATGGAGTCAGTTTATACGATTCTCATTACTGATCAGAACATAAACAAATCAATCGCTTAGAGTTCCTGTATTCTTGTGATTTTATGTTTGGGTGAAGTCAGTTTACATGATTCTTATGACTAAACAAAACATGAACGAATCATTTACGACACGATCATTTCAAGCGACTTCATTGCACATAAATGGTCAGCATGCCAAAAAAGTCCGAAAAAATGAGCCAATTGAAACTGGCCGAAAGCGTAGAAAGAATGGAAGTAATTGGAAGAAGATTTCCAAAGTAGCTCGCAATAAGGTAAGTCTGTGTTGACTGTTTGATTTCATTATTTGTTTCCTCGAAGATTGGAATAATACTGATACCTATTCGATATCAGTTGCTTCATATTCTTTATTTTAGGGAGGAGAATACTTCTCAAAACCAGCGAAAATGGTATTGTAGGAATTACTTCCGGAAAAAATGGAAATTCCGATACATCTTTGGAGGGGATGGAACACAGGAAATCAATTGTCTCAGTATCACAGTTCTTCATGGTTATCGGAATGAGTTCCGTACACGGAGAAAATTTGACACGAGTGACCAATATTCCGCACATTGATCATCAGTGTGCGAGAAAAGATGATATAAAACACTGCTGGCTAATGTGTGTACATCAGTGACCAATAATACGCACAATGATCACCAATGTGCGATCATTGACAATTGATAAATGCACATCAATGCACATTAGCCATTAATGTTTGAAAATGAATTTTTCTTAGTCATTAGTACGAAGTGAGCAGACATTTGCCGCTCGTGTCAGTTTTTCTCCGTGTATGAAACATTCTTCTAATTTCTCAATTGTTTATACGAAATATCATCATTGAGGTCATGAGGATATGATCACTTTGAAAAATGACGTATTCAAAATTTACTCATGCCAATCTGAGGAACTTTTTTTATCCGGACAATTTTCCCATCGACCCGATATTCAGAAACTGTTTTGAATAAATACATAATTTAATTAATTAAATTTTGTATGAAAAAAATATGTGATGAAGAACCCCACAAAAATTTTATGATACTCGGGTTTTCTGACCGAAATCACATAAATCCATTTCAAGATATGCATTTTTTAGAATTATTTTCTTATTCATTGAAATACGGTAATTATATTCAAATAAACAATTGAGAAATTGGAGGAATCTTATATACAGAACTCATTACGAAAAGGTAAAGAATCCTGTCATGAACATAATTTTTCTCAAAAGTGAATAGTTTGTCCATAAAAACGTTACAAACAATTGAATCGATTATTTGAAGGAAATCGATTACGAATCTTGCAAAAATACTTCGCCATTCAAATTCATCGACCCCAAAAACAGGAACCAGGGTTGGAAAATCGAGTGGATATAATCTTTCCTACGGTCCCTGATATTCTGCTGTTGAAAGACGTAAAATGTGATGAATTTTAGTTGTACGTTTATAAGTAAATCGCTGTATTTCGCGAATCATAATAATTAATAATAGTCCAATCGATTCAAAATTTCCCAAAAGGTTTGTCCACGCAAGTTTTAATGTTGACAAACATTGATTTCTGAAAACAGAAAATTCGCAGTTGTTATTCTTTTACTCAAAACTATTGATCACAACAAAATCGTAAAAAGAGACTCACATTGATTTTTTGAGTCCTATCAACCAGTATTTTTTGAATTTCGAAATTCCAACTCTTAGTTTTGACGTGTGACGTCACGGCTTGAACAATCTTTTCAGTTTTTTTGACCGTACACCACCTTATTGCATCCGGCCTTTCAATCGTCCTCAAAATGAAAATTTTTGAAGAAGTTCAAACTCGTTTTCGTGTATTGCAAGTTTTTCTATTCGACTCTGGTTTGTCTTATGAAAAACAGTTTTGATATGTGTTGTTTTCGAATAATCCTAGAGCGTTTGTATGATTTTGTGTTACAGATCAGTGAACTCAGATGAGCTCCGAACTGAGGGGAAGAGTATCCCCCACCACTATGCCATATATACGTGTAACTTATGTGTTGGTGCACCACTACATATGTTCCTAAATATATGGCATAGTGGTGGGGGATACTCTCCTCCTCAGTTCGGGGCTCATCTGGGATCACTGTTACAGATACTTCTCACTAATACACGCAAAGTGTGATTCCGAAGAAAAATTTTTGGAATTGTTCAAGAAGTAGCTTTTAATGAAAACCAGAAAATGCATGTCATGGAACCATTGTTGCTTGATGAACAAGAGGAATGTCAACAAGAGAAAATATCAATGTAAATACGAACAATTTAACGTAACGTGGATTGGTTGATTGTGGCGACGACGTGGAGGGAGATCTGAATTTGAACAAAACAGTAAACATGGGACTTGTGTTCATGTTTCTAATTGAAGACACTTATTCTCAACCCATTGCAGTCTTCGCATCGCTTAGACCAATCCCGGGTACTACCTTGGCCTAATCAATTCTTGAGAGTGTGATATTGCTTGAAAAAGCGGGAGCTCCCCAAGTAGTAGAATAGTTTAGTCATCCACGTTTGTAACGCTTGGACTAGCAAAAAACTAGCCAAATCACTGAACACTTACGAGACACTTATCAGTCCCTAGTTTTTCGTTAATGCAGGTGTTACAAACTCGTGACTGACTGGACCATTTCTACTAGGGTCGACTTCACGGGGTGATCAGTGACGAAGCAGCTACGAACAGGAAATTTTGGGACATCTTCGGCATAAACGGCAATGCAGCCGCTGGGGAAATCATAAGTTCTTGTAATCATCCCGTAAACAGTTCTCGGAAGTCCTGTTTATTTTCGGATAAACCTCATCCCATTGAAAATGTGTGGAACTAGATGGAAAAACCCAATTTACAGGCAAGGATCAATTCAGTCGACTGGATCTCTTTTCGTAATGCATATCTAAATTCTAATTTTATTTCAGTTGCATCCAAACGAGCCGGAAATGAAGTGGGAGCATTTGAGAATTCTGTATGAAGTTGACCAACAGCATTTGTGCCCTAAACTTACGTTCAATCACCTAAATTCAAATTCATTATTGAAAATGAAGATGTCTCTTGCTACACAGGTATCATTTGGTTGGATTCCTCTGAACGATTTCATGTTATTCATCTGTCGCTGCTTGATTTCAAATTGTTACACCTCGTTCAAGGTGTTGAATGACACGGTTGCAAATGGTTTACAATTTCATATGAAAACAATAATAGAGTTGAAAGATTGTCAGGGAACTGTGAATTTCTGGAGATGGGTCAACCGCCTTTTCGACGGTATAAATCGATCCTTATCGAGTATACCGAAAGCTAACAAATGTTACGTGATATCTTGTCACAAAAGGGATCGCGTGGTGGCGCCGCGCATCATCGTTGGAGTTTGTCATGTCATTTGCGAACACTTTAGTCCACCAGAGAGAACACTGCTGTCGCTCGCTCACATGAGAATCGGGAACACATTTCCCCTCCTCAACGAATCTTGACCTCCTCTAACCCCTGTCCTTCTATGATTGGTCGAAGTTTCCCGTCCCGAGGAGGCAACGCCATCCGCCACAAGGTGACACGGCGGTCCCTTACCACCGGAGGACGATCCACCAATCACGGGAGTCCATCTTCTCCCACCCCAGGCCAACCAACAGCGGAGGAAGGAACGCCCTCTCGCCAAGGCTGTCGATCCGAAGGAAAGAAGCAGGCCGCATGCGCCGTTCAACATGCCCCCAGGAGAGGAGAAAAAAAGGACGAGAGAGACAATCCGAACCCTGACCCTTCCCGTCACTCTCACACGGGAGAAATCAGTTAATTGGAGGACAGAACCCCCGCCCCACCTATACCGACACTCACCTAACGATCAATCAGAGACCACCACCGTCAGAACCAATGAAACGAGCTCAACAGGTGAGCCCCAACGGAAAGTCACCGACGGGGTTCTGTGTATCACTTTGCAAACTCACCCGCCGGTGGAGAAGAAGAAAAGGCCATTTTGGATTTTCACTTCTCATGTGACCGAGCCACGGCGAATCTTTTTTTTTTGAGTAATTCGGAATACGGTGAGTGTACGGTGCCACTGGGGCCTGGTTTTGGGTCAACTCGCATCTGCCGTATTGTCCATCCGGAGTGAGAGTGCCAGTGTGGTGGATTTTTGGTGAAGTATCGTGCCAAAGTTCCCCTTCTCGTGGCATCCTCCACATGCTCCCTTGTTCGAATTTCCCTTCGCCCTTAGTGTTTGCTCCCTCGAATCACTCCCTCGTCCGATTTAGCCCACCCTCGTGTACTATTTTATGGTCGCGGTTTCCCTGAGCCCTCCCCTTTCTTGTGAATGTAAACGGCATGGTCCATATAGTATATTCCATCGTAGTTTGCCCTCCGTGTTTCTTCGACTTCCCCTAGATCGATATATCGAGCCTCAAAGGATTGTAAATATTCTGGTTTCTGCGACGAAGTCGCATGTGTATTGTATAAATCGTAGCGAGAAATACATACGTGCTCTGGCACGTGGTTGATAATAAACCAAGATTGTTTATTCAGTTGAATTAAAATCAACCCACCCCTCTCTCTGAGCTACCCTTATCCCTTGACTACATCCACCTTATCGTGAACATTGTACCTTTGCAATTTTGATATATTTCGGGTGCCGCCACTACTTATAAATATCCACGACGGGAGTCGTGGAGGCGCTCAAAACCCTATGCGCCTTTGTGTATGGGTTCAAAGTGGACCCATCACACAAAGAAAGTAAAGATTCCAAAATGATTTCAAAATCAATCGTAAATTCGGAATCATGGGTCAGTGGAAGCGAGACGAAGGAAGCATTTTAATGTAGTTTTTACAACATCCGATACGCAAATTGGACGCTTGAGAAGAAAACGTTAGACATGGGCTCATCGATAAAACGAAACTTTTGACAGTCTACCGGACACGGGTTAAGAGTTGCTCTCCATTCGATGATTAGCATGATTGAATTCTCGACAACGGAATACAAGTTTCCAAGAGTGGCCACTGGGAGGCTGAATCAAGATTCGCTCCAGGTTTGATGATTCAATTTAACTTAATGACATTGAAAAATATAGTTGAAGTTCAATACTTTGAAATCGTTTATCAACTCTCTAAATTATCTTTCAAGATCATTTATCTTTTGGAGTTGATTTTTCAGCGACGTGTATAGATAGCAATCAAATTCCCACACAGCACGGAAGTTCAAAAAGGATTCTTGAGAATACATAATGAATTCTTCGAAACCCAGTTGACCTCTTTATGAAATTTATTTATTAAATATTTAGGAATGATGAAGTGACTTCGGAGTTCACATGTTCCATAATACAGACAATTAGCAATACCTGAAATAAAGCTAGTTGTTACTGTAAGATTGATGATTATAGTAACCACTCAATTCACTTTCATCAGCGATGTTCTGGGATTAAACAACAATCATCCGGATCATTCTCCAACCCCAGCCTCCTTACAATTGTATAACATCCTCTCCTTTTTTGGCATTATCTCACCTCCGATAAAAGATAACTGTTCCAGCCCTGAAAATCCTATGGAAACCCGAATGTCATCAGAACGTATAAAAAATTTGTATTCCAATTCGAAATTTGATTTGCCACCACCAAAAAAAAATACGCAAAAGAATTGAGAATTTAGTAAGTTGTGAAGACTGGGATTTCCATGATATTGTTGGTAATGAACACGATTTTTCATCTTCTCAGGTGATAAACTGTATCGCATACTGTTCAACTTCTCATCTCGCTCAGAATTTCTCCAATGTACGTTGTGAAACTCGTTTATCATGTTTGAGGATTGAATCATTTGATGAATTCACCATCTGCAGTATCAACTGATGGCGTAAGCAAGTGTTTCGGCGCAGTAAATAAAAAAAACTTTACCAGTTTATTCTTTATTTGGAACAACTGTTTTCTGAACACGAAGAAAGTGTTTTCGTTGCGAATAATGTTTTACAAGGTGCATTTGGAGAGAGTAGTTTATTGTTCCCAAGTGATGAACACAAAGTTGATATTTTATTTTATTTTATCTTTGTTTTATTTTGTTTATACGGGTATAAAAGACCCTTTGGTACATAGAATATACATTATTTGACCCATATAACATATTATGCATCAAAGCATTAAGCATCATGTTAAGCTCGACTACATGCATCTTATATTACAACAACAGTTAACGTGTATAATTATAGATAGACTGGACAATTAGGTATTAAATTTGACAAATAAGAGGGAGAGAATTTCTAAGATCAGAATGGGATGAGAATAATTCAAGCACATCACTGTAAGAATTAGCTAGGATAGATATCCGATTCACCGGATCAGAATAACCGTATCTCGATTTATGAGGAATTGGATTGAACAATTTAGGGCGTCTTAATGAACGAGAAGGGACATTAAAACGTACAAGTCCAAGCAGTTGAGGGCAGTGAATTTTCCCATTAACAATTTTATACAAAAATGAAAAATCATTGAACAAACGACGTGATTCCAAGGAAGGCAAGTTCAGTAGAGACATAATCAATGAGTAATCATGACGAGTTACGCTCCACGAACGGCCTATCTAATGGGCAGCAAAACGCAGAAACTTATGCTGAACTTTTTCCAAGTCGGTACAATCCCGAATTAAATGAGGGCTCCAAATTTGAGACGCATACTCAAGATGAGGTCTAACTACAGTACAATGCAGTGTTCGAAGTGCGACAGGATCACGAAAATCTTTACAAACGCGCTTGATAAATCCGAGAGATTTCATGGAAGTACCAACTATGTACTTGTAATGATCTGAAAAGTTAAAACGAGAGTCAAATGAAACTCCAAGATCACGAACAGTATTTATAGGCGATAACAGAGAATGAAACAAGTTATGAGGGAAATGAATAGCATTTTTACCTCTATGAAATCTCATCACATGGCATTTAGTGAGATTTAATGACATGTTAGATAGCACACACCAAGATTGTAACCGATCTAAATCAGATTGCAGTAAGTTCTGATTCTGTAAGTTCTTAAAATCATGAAAAGTTTCAGGTCATCAGCAAAAAGGAGACGTGCGCAGTGTTTGAAAATCATAGAGATATCATTAATGGAAATAATAAATAATGGAGAACCTAGATGTGAGCCTTGCGGTACACCTGAGGATACAAGAGATGAATCAGGAAAATATTGAGAGACACGAACTGATTGCGTACGATTTAGAATATAACTCTGTAACCACGACAAAAAATTGCTGCGAATACCTAAATTACTTAATTTATTTAACAATATATTGTGATCAACTCTGCCAAAAGCCTTTGAGAAGTCTGTATAAATAGTATTAACTTGGGCATTTTGATCAAGCGCAGAGGACACGACATGAGAAAAAATAGACAAGTTAGTTACGGTAGATTTTCCAGAAGTAAAGCCATGCTGGAAATCAGAAATTATATCAGAAAACAGTGGTGTTACTTTATCAGTAACTATATCTTCAAAAATTTCCGGCATACATTCATGATACTAATTGGTCTATAGTTTCTCACGTCAGAACGGTCCCCAGATTTGAAGATAGGAGTAATTAAGCTGGATTTCCATTAAGAAGGAAATATTCCAGAGGATAAAGAATTGTTGAAGATCAACCACAAAGGCCGAGAAATGACAAACTCGCAAGATTTCAGAAAATTAGGAGGAATACCATCATCACTAGGACCGGAAGAAGTTTTCAAGGATGAGATTTTATTGAACACTTCACCGATATTGATGGATAAATCGGAAAGATTGACATTGAGAGTAGATTCTGGTAAATGACAAGGAACAACGGGATAATTTCGATAAACTGATCTGAAAAAAGATGCAAATAAGTTCGAAATAGCAATAAAAGTATTGCCAATAGTACCGTGTAAATGCATCACCAGGGGTATACCGTTCTGATCCCGCTTACTATCAACAAAGTTCCAAAAGCTTTTGACATTTGTAGGAATGGACCCTTGAACATGATGAAGATGAGACAAGTAACATTGGCGAGTCAAAACTTTACATTGAGCTCGCAAGTGACTGAAGATTAAGTAATCTCCAAAGCAATTTGACTCTTTGTACCTATTGTGAGCAATTTTCTTTTGACGAATAAGTTTAATTAATTCTGAAGAAAACCATTTTGGATAAGAGCTATTCCTTAATACATACTTGCGTACAAATGAATCAACTACATTATATAAATGAAGATACAAAAAATCAACAGCTTCAATAACATTAAGATTACGCAATTCATCGTCCCAGTTGATAGAACCTAAATATTCACAAATTGCACTGCAATTCGCCTTATTAAAATTATATTCGATGATTCTATTGGGGACCAGTCAAATACTTTCACGTAGGTTGAGCTCAGATGAAAGAGCAGGATGCAAGTTGTCACAGCGAGAAAAGGATCCAGAGCAATATTGACATCAATACGATCGTTATCAGAAAAAATAAGATCAAGTATGTTACCATGAGAATTTCTGAACGTATTAAGTTGAAACAAATTCAATTCATTGAAATATTCGAGAACATATTGCGCAGAAGTCATTTCATTGAGAGTCGAACCAGGTAACATTGAGAAAGATAATTTGGAATCAATATTGCTCTAGGAAATATGAGGTAAATTGTAATCCCCGTATAAGTATAAGGAGTCAAAGTTCTCCTCGAGGAGGATTCCGCCAACGCTTTTACAATGGTCCAAGTATATTGAAGAATCCGAAGCAGGTGGAATGTAGACAGCCCCAAACAACAACGACAAAGAACCAAAATAAACTCCGACGTAAAGACGTTCAACTTTCGAATGAGAAGATGAGACGACACAGCTCCGATGGGTATCCTTAACGGCGATTAAGACACCACCTCCCCGTGAAAATTGACTGGTGAGTCTGTTTCTATCCATACGATGAACTGCATAGCCATGTAAACCAATTTCAGAAGATAGAATATCTTCGCGCAGCCAGGTTTCAGATGAGATAATAATATCATAACATGGATCTGATATAGCAACAGAGCAATGAAGTTGATCAAGTTCAGTTCTCAAGCCACGAACATTCTGATAATACACCAAAGGGTCGATTAAGCGTTTTTTCTTTGGTGAGCAGGAACTATCTTAGGTATCCCATTGAAATAGCGAATAGTGCTTGAAGCATCATTCAGATTCTTCAACTCTTCCCGTGAGTTCGACAGATGATTCCGTTGCTTCAAGGTACGATCTTGCAATATTCTAATTGAACCATTGTACAACGATTTGTTACGAAGAATCTCAATGGGTTATATGAATTGAATGTAATCCATAAAATTGTTCTACTCAGGCGTATATCAAGGACATGACATTCTTGTGTATATTGTTAATGAACATAGATATATTGATTGATTCACGTAAGGTTTCTCGTCAGTTTCTGATACCAATCGTCAATTCTTTTACTAGCGTACTCGTCAGAAGGTACTTTATAATAACATTTGATTCGTTCGGAAAGTGAGAAGTTTATGATCATGTTCACGTAATGTATACTTCGAGTAAGCGATTGTGATGAGTACAGGTGTATTGATTGTATTGATCAATCAGTGAGAATCAATTTCGCTTTGTGACACACTTCGCTTTGGACGCATTTTTTGCACAGTAACTGTCGCTCAGCGTTGTATCGAAAATGGCCCTACTTTTCAAAATCCCTCAGTTTATCATAACCCAGTATGGGCTCTGGTGGTTAGAGGAGGATTGAATATATTTTTGGTAATATAAAATGTATAGCGAAATGATTCCAATGTGATTCACTTATATATGAATGTGATTTATGTCACTGATGTTTGTTTTTACTGATCGGCGTTTTGATTCCGGTTATATTCGCAACGATTCTCGTGTTTTTGGTTGATGTGACGTTGGATACTTTGTTCGAAGGCTTTTTCGCTCTTTTGGTGTAGAACATATAGTCGTTGACATTGTGAAAATGGACAACGTGCCATTTGATCGATTTTTATCTGAAATATTCATGTACGTTCCAGGGGATTGTTGAATTTCTTCGATAATACTGAATATAATTCTTCGGAAACTTTGTTCTGGAATTGGAGGAAACTCCTGAATAAGTGGAAATTCACTATTCCATATGAATTTCCGGAATGATTAAATGTGTCACTATCTCAAAACTCTAGCTGTTTTCAATGACGAATAGAAAGATCGCAAAAAATTCAGGAACATCACCGAAATTCACCTATGTGCAAGGAATTCATGCGGGATATTGAGGAAACGAGTGCGTGTGTCCATGCACTGAGAGGAACAATGTAGCCGAATTTGTATTTGTCTCCATTCTGTATCAACCGTAGCTTCATTATGACCATCGAAATATATAATAGAATTAACCAAATTCCCCGGACAGCACACCTTCGTGGCATCCACAAAGAACAAACCCATGCGTGAGTTGGCCATCGTGCCGAAATCGTTTCTGAACCATGTAGAAGTTGGTCAGAAATCGGCGGGGGGAATTGGGGACTGAAATCGAACCAAGCTACCAAATCAATATGCGAAGAGAAATATGGAATAATGGAAGATCGGAAGAGCAGAAGCACTGTTACATTGATATCCGCATAGTCATGTGGTCTCTGTATCTTTCTGATACTTAATAAAGAAAAATTCAATGATTCAAGTGAATGATGAATTTGATCCATGATTATTCATACTTTATGTGGAAAAAAGGAGCATATACAGTAGAACATTATAAGCGCATAATGATTAAACTTTACATCGTTCTGATACAACAGAATCTCGTCCCAAATGAATCCTTGTTCTGAAAGTTCACAGTTTAGGATCATGATGGTAGATCCAAGTCTCGTCCACAGTTACGAAACGACGCAAAAAATCGGTCTTATTCTGCTCAAAACGCTCCAAATTACGCTGAGAAATTTGTTTTCGATTCAGTTTTTGTTGAATTGTCAACGAATGCGGCACTAACTTTCCAAAAAGCTTTTTCATATGTAATTCTTCGTGTAAAATATGGAGTACTCGTTCATCCGGAATGCCTATGGTATCAGCAATTTCACGCTTAGTCAAACTCGGATCTTTACAAACAATATCATAGACTTGCTCAATCATGTCTGATTTCGTTGCACTTTTTGGACGTCCACTACGTGATTGATCTTCAACGCTTGTACGATCACGTTTAAACTCCAAAACCCATCGATGTACAGTTGGAAATGAAGGAGCAGATTCCTTCAACACTTCCTTCATTTGAGTATGAATTTCTGTTGCTGATAGAACCGTCCAAAACAAAGATTTTTATCACTGCGCGATATTCGGATTTTTCCATTTCCACAAAATCCACTGACACGTCAACTTCGAATGGCTTGTGAACAAAGAATGAATTGACATATCGGAATAAAATTGTGTGTGTGTTCAAATGAAGGATGAAATATAAAAATAGCGTATAAATTTCGATTCCTGTACTGGTTGATAGGTGTCGCTTTCAAAACTTTTCAACCAACCTGTATATCCACCTGATCAACTTGTTTTGGATTCTAAAAAACAGTGTCATCCTGAAAAGTCCGGAATTTCTGTCACTGAAAGTGGAGCCAAAGTTGAACTCCAAGCTTTGCTGAATCATACAGCTGAAAGAATATCAATTGTGCAATCGGACGTTATTAAAAGTCTCCCTCAAAACGAACTTGGCGATCTAGAATTCATATGCAAGTGGGGATGCGATGGCACTTCTGGTCAAAGCACGTACAAACAAAAATCCAATGATGGAGACGGCAATAAAACGGATGCCAACATTTTCTTCATTTCACTTGTTCCCTTACAAGGGCATGTTAGAGTCAACCCAAACGTAATCATTCGGGAAAATCCACGTCCTCCGTCTCCGAGATTTTGTCGCCCAATTAAAATTAAATTTCCGCGCGAAACTGCCGAAGTAACCAGGGCAGAAGTTGATAATGTCAAAGTGCAAGAGGAAAACCTTGTGCCTTTTCAAATTGCGATGGGGGGCAAAAAAATTACCATCACATTCAACCTTGTCTTGACGATGATCGATGGTAAGGTGTGTGATTCTGTTACGGATACATCGTCAAGTATGCGTTGCTACCTTCGTGATGCTACGGCAGAAGAATTCAATGATATCGACGATATGTTGCAAAGACCAATTAATACAGATCACTTGCAATTCGGAATATCGTCGCTACATGCTTAGATCCGTTCTTTTGCTTGCACGTAGCTCACAAATTAGAAACTCAAAACTGGAAAGGGAGCGGAGAGGATCAAGAGAGTATTGATAGAAGGAAGAAAAATATACGACAAGGTTTTCGTGACAGATTAGGGCTTCTGGTTAAACAACCAGAACCAGGATGTGGAAGTTCGAATGACGGAAATACAGCTCGAAGATTCCTTGAAGATTCTCAAATTTCCGCCCTACTCACGGGAATTGAAGAGGAATTGATAAACCGATTCCGTGTTGCAGGTCATTTCATGTGGTTTCGAAATTGATATACCAAAGTTTCGCCAATACACTGAGGATACTGCACGAAAATTTGTTGAACTCTATCCATGGTACTTCATGCCAACAGCAGTGCATAAAATTCTCATCCACGGTCACAAAATTATAGAATGTTCATTACTTCCTATCGGACAAATGTCTGAAGACGCTCAGGAATCATGTAACAAGTTTATTAAAAGATTCCGAGAAGATTTTTCACGAAAATGTGACCGCATCAAAAACATGGAAGATATTTTTTGCAGACTTTTAGTAACGTCATACCCATTGATTTCCAGTTTGCGGTAACAGAATCAAGTCAGACTTCTTTTAATAATACAAGCGATGTATCTGACTGTGAGGAGGATTCTCAAGATAGTGATTAATTTCAAGTGCATATATTATACGCACACTGTATTGAATGAGTGAATGTGAGAAGTATGTTTTATGAATCAATTGTTAATGTTCATTGTAATCGTAATAATGATGAATTACTTTCTTCCAATCCTTTTCTTCCCGAATCTTCAAATGTAAATCGTCATTACATTACGTATTCAACATATTCATAATCGTAATTTTCAAAATGTAAGCTGAAATTTTTAACCTTCTTCAGATTCAATTTTTCGTAATCAGCAATCCCGAAAACCCATTTATAACGAGTTTCGAGCGAATTGAACGGAATTTTCAATTCATGGTCCACCATATTGGATCCGCCATTTTGAATTCTGTATTTTCAACTTGTAATGTTCTTTTCTCTCGAGAAGGATTTTGTGGGTGTTACGTGAAAATTTGCAAGGAATTTTTCACTTTGTCATAACTTCACCGAATGATAACATGACCATCCTCTATGCACTGACCGAATACTCACCTCCGTCAACAGATCTCTGCTCTCGAAAGTTACATTAATTCCCACTGATAGTGATATTATAGGAAACGGAAGGTGAGTGGTTGTCGAAATGAGCAAGACAAATTCATATGAAAGAAGGAGGAAGAGCTTTATTCCAAGTCCAACGAGAATACTTAGTATAATTCAATTACTTCTTCCTCCACAGGCATTGATCCTTTCACTAAGATCCAAAACAATGCGAAAATGTCTACATTACAATATATTCTTCGGATATTCTATGTCATGGTATTGTTATATTGTATGGCGAACTTGAAGCATCTCTGACCCCCACACGAGTATAGTGAACTATGTAACTTGTAATGAGCACAGTGTCACCGTACACGTATGTGTATTGCGAAACTTTCAGGAAACCGAATGTTCATTATATCCCGCTCGCAATGAGTAGGACTCGTGAACACACGTAGCTGAAAGAAACAAATGAAATAAATGTGAGGATAAGCCTCTTGAATTGTGATATCCGTTCGAGATGAATCTATACTGATAATAAGTCGTGCGAAAGCCGAACTATATCAAGTTCACCTTTTCTCCATTTTTGACCTATATTTATATCATGGAAAGTTTATTTTGAATCACGTGCTACTCTAACATATACCGGTTTTGTTTATGACTTTTTGTTATCGAATTATCAAATGATTTGATCGATCGCGACTTTTCTCATCATTGGTTGTTCCTTGATCGATTCGATCTCGATTAAGATTTGATAAATCTTCGAATTCAAAGTATAAGATATTATTGAGTTACTTGTGATAAACTGAAAAAGGATATTTGATCTTCATAAATTATCAATCAGTTATTTTGTTGTGCTCTTCAATTCTTTTTGAGAAATATATGTAGGGCATTTGCATGTGATTCTCCTTTCACGATTTTCGTCGAACGGACGCAATTATGTCATCGCTCTTACACTTGTTACGCGTGTCGGTGTTCCAATACATATCATATCCGTGTACCGACTATGTTTACCTCTTTGCTTAACGCGTTCTTTCGACGACTTTTCACTGTATCTTCGACGATCGATTCTTTTGATCTATTATATAATGTAATAGATCTTCTTTTCTTGTCATTTCAATTGTCAACTTTTTATTATTTTATTGTTCATGTATATTCTTTTCGACTATGACGCGGTGTTGTAACCGTACGAATGTATTATTACACGTTCTTACCATTACAAACTCCAGATTCGTAATCAGCGACTCAAAAAACCCCCTCGTGACGAGTTTTGAGCGAATTGAACAGAATTTTCAATTTGTGGTCCGCTATATTGGATCCGCCATTTCGAATTTTGCATTTTCAACTCCAGATTCGTAATCAGCGACCCAAAAAACCCCCGAGTAACAAGTTCCATGCGGATTTGAAGGTTTCTTATACTTTTGGCCAGCTTTTTCGGATTTAGGGCCACTGTGCATCGCTCCCTTCGAAATTGAGGACTCCTCACTTTCCTAGTATGGTAGATTCTATTCCCCCGTTGAATTTAAACAAAAAATTATCCCATTATCTCCACCCGTTCAGGAGTTATTTGGGTGTATCCAGACTTTTGCACCACCCTGTATATCTGGCCAGATAAGTTGAGAAACAATGATCACATGGATCCATGATTAATTTATTGGTCACTTTGTACTGTAATATTGCTCTGAAAAAATTAACGTATTATGCTCATCGCTCATTCTAGTTATCCTTTCAAAGCGATGATTCATTTGGTCTATATTAATAATTTGCGTGCTTCTGAAACCTAGAATGATTGAATCTTATGATCACTATATGATTTATCGGGTTTTAAGAAATATACTATATAGGCTCAGATTCTTGAGACAAGTTATTCCAGTTCCTATCATCGATGTCCGGTTTTTTTTCCATGTAGTTTCGTCGAAGGCTGACACAACAATCCTTCATGAAAGATTGAGCATGAAAAAGGTTTTTCCCAAGTGGGTGCCGCGATCGCTTTCAGTGAAACAAACACAGCAACGAGTCAATAATTCAGAGAGCTGTGTATCGCTATTTACTAGCAATAAAAAGGATTTCCTGCGTCATGACCATGGATGAAACATGGATACATCATTCGACTCCGGAGTCAAATCGGCAATCATCTGAGTGGCGCATGGCTGGTGAAAGCCACCCAAAGCGTCCAAAAACGCAGTAGTATGCTGGCAAAGCCATGCTGTCTGTTTTTGAGATACACATGACATGATTCCCATTGACTATCAGGAAGAAGGTAAATCGATCAACAGTGATTATTATATCGGCTTGTTGGTACGTTTGGAGAAGGAGATCGCAGCAAAACGACCGCACATGAAGAAGAAAAAAATCCTTTTCCATCAAGACAATGCACCATGCCACAAGCCCATGAAAACAATGGGAAAGTTCCACGAGTTGGGCTTTGATTTGCTTTCGCACCCCCCATATTCGCCAGATTCAACCCCCAGTGACTACTGGCTCTTTGCTGATCTCAACAAAAGGCTACAGGGAAAAAAATTTGGCCCGAAAGAGGAAGTCATTGCCGAAACTGAAGCCTATTTTGAAGCAAAGGATAAATCCTTCCATAAAAATGGTATAGAAGTGTTGGGAAGGCGTTGGAAAGATTATATCACTCTAAAAAGAAATTATATTGATGAATAAAGATGATTTTTGAGAAAAAAAATGTTTCCGTTGTTAGTCTCGGGACTTATTGAACGACGTGTTAAGATTTGCCATATTTGATGTGAATTTCAATCGTTCCTCCTGTAGTGTTCCTGATAAGAACACCCACTCTTTCCTTTCAAAGCGAGGAAAAAACCTTCCGAATAAAAGGGTGAGCGTTCTTATTGAGAGGTATTACCGTATATGATGCTCTTTGAACTTGGTCCAAGTATGGTATTATTATGAGAGTTCAACGAGATTCTGTTTGCCAAAGGAATCGAAGATTTATGTATTTTACATTCGTCATGAAATAGAGAAGCGTATAATATGATATATATTTGTCCTCTCTAGAAAATTCGAACAGGCTTCTCAGCGAACAAAGAGCCGAATTACGAGCTGAAATGAAGCAGGACATCTGGAGCTGCAAACAAAGCATGTTATATGAAATGAGAGAAACGCGGGATTACATCTTGAATTCCGTGAAAAATAACAATACTCGAATACAGAATACCTCTGATAAATTCAAAATCCCAGTTTTCACCATTGAAGTCTTTGAAGAAATTGAAAATTCTATTGAGACTGAAGAGAAAGCGGAAGATGTGGTGAGAAATAATGATTACGAATATGCCCAGTCTGCAAGTCATAACACAGGATCAGATCAAGTCCTTTCCCGTAGAATCGCCTGAGCGTTGACCTACCATTACCGTGATCATGGACAAAGTTTGGTGTATACTTGGGAATGAGGGACTTGGATCAATAGTTGGACCAATAGTTTCGCCAGTGTCTGACACAATGCTTGCTCGGAAAGCACGGTTAACTATGGACCGTACTGTTAGATCATGCATTCACTGAAAACATGCCCCGAAGATGAGAGATAAACCCGTTTTCTCATTCACTGGAGAAGCGTTGATGTGTATTTGATGAATCTCCACTTGGATACAAATGAACTTCCCTCTGAGTGTTGTTTTCATGCTGGACCCATGTTTATCGCACATCATAATCAATTGAGTGTCATTTGGATCAAGTTGTTTCCAGCATAAAACCAGAGGAGGAACTATCGCCAAGTCAAGTTGATTCTAGACATGTGAAAGTATTTCAGAGTATAATGATCAAAACCATAAAGAAATGGATCAAGGAATATTATGGACTAAAACTATATGATTCTCCAACTATTCTGTAACTTTTCTCTTCTTTTATTCCAAGTTTTTATCCTTACTCCTTGATCTTTCAATCGAGTAACTTACACAAGAACACAAATGTACATACGCACGCATTATACTTGACATTTTGAAAACACAATGACCCCATTGAGCACAAAAATTTTCACCGGTGGTTTTTGACCTGGACGTTCCGAGTGTGAATATTTTCGCAATGATATTGAATTGAATATAGTTTATACATGAGTTTATATATAAATTATATATAATCTAGAAAACTTCTTCACTTGGGGTCAACTCCCGGGTTTTTTCAATACCTCAAGATCAAATAATATTTTCAAACGTTGATTTCTTCTATCAATCTTCCAACTCATTCTCTCCAATCTCTTCAATTTTATTTGAAATGAATGAAAATTTATTGGGATGAAATAAATTTCTCATTTGATTCAACCAAAACTCTATTAGATTAATGTTCGAATAGAAATTCAATTGATTCAAATAAGTTCAGTCAATCCGAATCAATCCAAACATACAATGTTTCTCGGTGAAATGTTTCTCTTAGAAGTATCCCAAAAGCAACAGTTGAAAAAACCAAAGGGGGACTTGTGTTGTGTCCAAATCGACCCAAATATACAATTTTCCTCGGTGAAATGTTTCTGTTAGGAGTATCCCAAAAGCAGCAGTTGGAAGATCCAAAAGGTGTAATGACTTGTGTTATATTTTGTCCTGTTACGAATTTTCAGATAACATTAATGAGGCTGTATTCGAAGTCAACTATTGAACAATCAGTTAACAGGATTTTAACCAGTATCATGGTGAAGTCAGTACAACTGGAGTTCACTGGCAAAGGGCGGAAGATGAGGGGGATCACAAAAAGAAATTTCAGTGCTACGAATATGTTCAAATATATGCATGGTATCAATAGACAATTATTCAAACATCCTCTTAGAGTTTGAATCGTTCATAGGATCGTTCATTCTGTGATCACAGGGTTGGAATCTGTGGGTCCAACCCAATTGGACCCAGTGGGTTTTTTTCGGGTGGGTACGGATTGAAAAAAACCCTAAAAAACCCAGTCAAAAACCCACATGGTGCTCAATTAAATGGTTATTTCATACAATGTATTTTTCTATTTGTTCTTCTTTCTAAATTTGAATCAGTAGAATTTCATTGATTCTACAGTTATAAGTATCCCACTGGATAGAATTGGATGAATTTGACTACGTTATCAATTAAGACTCACTATTTAGTGAGTGAAAGCTTACCTAAAGCTCGAAATGATGATTGATCGAAATGAGTCATATTTCATTGGGAAACTCAACACCGAAAAAAATAATTTATTTGATCGAATGAACTGAAGTTAGTTGTGAAAATGAGTTCCGAGTAATAAAAGAATAGGAGCCGGTGATAAAAGCTGTAGTAAAGGCAACTTCAAATTAGTAACAGCAACTAAAGTCAGAGAAATTGAATTTGAATTTAGTTGAGCCAACGCCCGTTTCAGTTATCCAAATATCAACAACTGTATCTAGTTGCTGAAACTAATTTGGAGTAAGGGTAACTAATAATTTTTCTCGGTGAATGGATATTCACCAATGCAGTGCATTGGAGTGAAATACTGATAATCGCGATCCAGTGGAATTCCACTGATCTAAATACAGAAAGTTATTTAATTGAGATTTGTTCAAATGTTGCTCGAATACCGTTGAAAGACTTATTCATTGAAGTGTGATTTTTTTAATGAAAAAGAATCCGTGAAAATTGCCCAGAACTTTTCATGCATATGTGGTAGCCATTGTTTTGGATCGTCGTTTTGTATTCTCGAAACCTTCCAAAGCATTGCCTAGCCAGATTATAAATGCTTGAGGAATGTTGAAAAATTTCAAAAAACACGTTTCCACTAAAAACCACACCTCCACTTATTAGTCAATAGGATGTGATAACTTCCTACAAGTATAGAAAAATATGGGAGACAAACATTGATAATTAAGAATGAATTCAATGGAAAACAATTTGTACAATGTAGATTTTAATTATGACGAGACAGCATTTAATATGATTCAATAAAATAGCATAAAATTATAATTTGAATATGAATGTTCATATTTCGGTACAAATACAACGGTACATATTCATTCTTAATTTCTACATAATAAATGAGTTGATAACTCTATTTGTTTATTTCTTATACACTGAGGGAAGAAATTCATTGGGACAAAGAAATATCACATCCAATGGTATCTATAAAATATTTCTTGAGATCAATGAAATTTTACTCCAATGGATGAAATGGTTTTTCAGTTGATGAAATACTTCATGCGGTCAAAAACCATTTCATTCATTTGAATAATATTCAATTGGTTCAAAGAAATATTTTATAGATACCATTGGATGAAATATGTTCTTGCCTCAATGACTTTTTTCCCTCAGTGTACTTATGTGGGGTTTTTGTATTTTTTTTATTCAAAGAAAATATCACAATAAAAATTAGGGTGAACTACCTAGTAAATGTACGATGGCCTAATGGAATAAAGATAAAAGAATAAAAGAAGTAACTATTAAAAATTTCTACTGCGTTAAAATAATTCGGTTGTTTTCAAAATAGTAACAACTTCTTATGAAAACAATAAAATTACTTTAATGCAGCAGAAATTTTTATTAATTACTTTTTTCATAAATCGTTCATCTACTGGGTAGTTCACCCTATTTTAGAAAGTCTTAGTTGTAGTTAATCATCGTGTTGTTCATTTTGATAAAATTTGTATAGTTTAACTAATTTAGTGGCCCTTTCTGGAACTAGTCTATTCCTCAGACTATTCTAAATATGCCCGAACGAAGAAAAAATTCTTTCAATCCCAGCACTGCTAGGTGGACACCTTAACAATTTGGCAAAAACATGCAAAACCACCTGGTAGATTGTTTTGATGTGCAGTGTGGTGTTGCATCAAAATTAGAATGGACACAAAATACAAGGATTTGTAACGTCCAATTTGAATTGTGGCGATGCTGATCGAATTGCAGTAGAGTGCGTTAACGGTTGGAGTAAATTGCACTTGGAAATTCCACTAGTTTCAAACTTGATTTCAGCTCATGTAAACACAAATCTTGGTCCAATTTCAATCTGATCGAGGCCCGACCTTGAAAGCTCAGGCCAAAGTCGAACAAAAATTGATCCCAGATTGGTGCTCAGATGAGAGATTATATGAAAAGTAACTTTTCAGTTTATTCGGTATTTCTTGGTGACAATATAAAGTGAAATGGAACATGGTAGGGAGTCTTTCGGCAGAATCGACATGATTTGACAATCACTAGTCGCTTTCAGAGAACACTAGGGAATGACTAGCGGTGGTCAAATCATGTTCATTCGGCCAAAAGACCCCTCACCATGGAATAAACATATATAAATATATTATTCTATATCATCATATACGAAAAATGATAACATAGTACGATTAAAATGAAGATTAGTAGGTCATACTAAGAATCATCAGAGAAAACCAATGCCAATCAGCATTGCCAGTATTCCCTAGAAAAATCTTCAGCATCTGATGATTGGTCATTTCTTGTACAACTGGCCAATCATATTTTCAATTTGGAAAGAAATGACCAATGACAAAAAATCTGAAGATTTTCCTAGGAAATACTGGCATTACTGATGCCAATTTGATAAAACCCGAAAAAACCCGAAAAAGCCCGAAAAAACCCGAAAAAACCCGAAAAACCTGATTGTACCCAGTGGGGCGGGTTTTTAAGAAAAAACCCGGGTTTTTTCCAACCCTGTGTGATTAACAGTTCTCCTTGGAACTGGAAACGTCGTTTAAAAAATGTATTGCAAGATTTGAGATCTTTAACAGCTGAGTATTTCGTTATTCCATTACTAATTCGTTTCAATAAACGATGCAAACTTGAGCAACTCTATTTAAACGCGATTAAACGATAAACGATTAGCAGATAATACATCCAACTATTCAAATCTTCTAATAGAACCAAGTTTCATATCAGTTAACTTAAGGAGATACTACCATCGATATAAGATCTTCCTTTATACTTTTGTCTGTTCCAAACCAATGATGCGGATTACCGATGTTAGTATCCCCTTAAGGCAAATTTGATGATGAATAAACTTTTTTTGGCGTAGATGTCATTTGTACCCATTTCCATCATGCCACTACCAATGTTAACAAAGAAGTTACGAGCAAATGGTTGGCTGATGCCAAGGATAGAGAAGGGGACCGAAGATCTCGTTTAGAATGAAATTCTTTCAATACCGATTTCATTGTTCGTTTTCGATGGTTCAAATTTTATATTTCTCTTCGATTGTATTTATAATGAAACTATTCATCGAATCATCAATCCATTGTGACATTCAATTTCCACATCTATCAGATTGGGATTTGGGATGGCTGCCAGATCAACGAAAGGAAAAACTTACAACATGTTCAAAGATAGAGGTTATGTTATACTATTCTTCGTAACCCTCAAACCCTGACCTTCCTCAAAATCACGTCAACCGTAACCCCCGGTCCAACAGACCGCTATTACCTCCTTCCAGGTGCTTGAAGCTGTTGAGAGTGGAGAAAACATTTTTCCGATCATTAAGAATGTCTACAGGGTAGGATCAAACAGATTGACCAACAAATTCGAATTATGAGCAAATACAGTTTTGATAACGGTCTGTGGAACCGGGGTCACGGTCACAGGGTTAACCCAAGTTCAGTGAGTTTGTTTGTTCCTGGATTCGGCTACCATCTTTGAATTGAACACTCAGGCAAGATATGAAATATAATGAAAGTTCCAAGAACGTTTGGTAAGTATTTGACCTGATAAGCATGGAGTACTTTCAGGTCCGAACGTTTAAAAATTGTTCAGTAAAGGATTTTTTTTACAGAATTTCAAAAATTTTCTCACCTTGAGAGAACACAAGCTTCAACGGTTAATTTCAATTTCATTTCGAGTTGATATGGGTTCAATGAAGGTTCATTGAACGTTTTAACGTCCATTCTCTCAATTCACATTCATCGAGGATTTATCAGATCTTCAACTTTTCAGAACCTCAGTAATTTCCTGGAAAATTCGGGAATTTTCATTCGAGTTCAACGACATTTTTTTCACCTGGATATCGCTCATACAGAACATATGTGATCCATATATCCTGTTATTATAACCTCAACAATTACTCACCTTCGACGTCCCGGGTAAAAAAAATTCTACATGGATCATGTAGAATCCATGTGCAGAAATGGTTCTATATGATTTCTACATGATTCCTGCATGGATTGTATATGGATATTCACGAAACTCAAAATATATAATGGATGTTTATTGTCTAGTACCAAAAAATCCATACAAAGGAGTTACGGAATATATATAAAAGAAACATACAGAGTATAAAATATATGCATTTATGTGTACAACGCTTCTTAAGATACGGATGATCGGCAGATCCATTTCAAGAAGTTACACGTTTTAATCATTCGTTTTTTATCCAGCTTGTCCAAGATATGGATCCAGGGATCTGTCACATCCTCAGTGAGGCCAATAGAGTGGAAAAACTCTATTCTTTGCATCCTTATCTCTGTACATTCAGCTAGGAGGTGGAACAGATTCCTGTTTACAATTTGTTCCCAACGCAAGCACGTGATTTTAGAACGCATGAAATATGTCTGTGCTTCTATGATAAATCTCGGAGTAATTTCGGTGAATAAGCGCAATTGTACAATGAGACCTCTCAGAGCAGGGCTGATTCTAACCTGCAAATATGGTTGAGGCCCTTGGGATGATTGAGGATGCGGCAGAATTCCCAGAGAGGAGGATAGCGTGATTCTTTGCAAGTCTGTTCCGTGTAACGCTTTAGCGTGAGCTATTATGAGGGTGGCTTTTTTATTCACAATGAAGGATAAAGATGAGCTCAAAATTTCTCCTTGTAACACGCCTTTTGTAACATCAAACGGGCGAGAATCACCGGCGTTGGTTTTTATTGTGGAAGGGGCTTTGGAATATAAATTTATGAGTATCCTAATGATTTTAGAGCTCAAGCCCAATAAATATAATTTGAACCATAACAATTCCTGAATTATCGAGTCAAACGCCCGACGGAAATCGACGAAGAGAGCATATATGCGGCCTTTATTACGAGCTAGGTGAATTTGGACCATCGAGGTTGATGTGGAAATATTATCCATACATCCTCGTGCAGATCTAAAAACGGATTGCCATTCGGGAATTACATTAAAACTCTCGGCCCATTCACTTATTCTCTTATATAAAATTTGTGTAAATATTTTGACAATTGTGCATACCAAAGCAATCGGGCGACCTGTATGAAGCATTCTTACATGTAAACGAGCTCAGGAACCCGGCACCCTCTCTTCTTCCATGATCTCATTAAACAAGAGATTCATATAAAGGATCCAGTTACTCGGAAGAGCACTAAAAAATTCATTCCTGATACCATCTGGCCCTGGGGCTTCACCGCTTTTGGCTTTACACAAACTGATAATAATTTCCTCTGTCGTTATGATAGAGTCCAATAACGGATTATGAGAGAGGGCCGGACTCCACTGCATACTAGCGTACCGGTTAGGGTACAGACCTTCGAAGAAAGACTCCCATGTATCTATATCAATGCACTCTGCATAACTCGAGCGAATTCTATTCCTAATAACTATTCTCCAAAATGTTATCGGGTCCCCCGAATTCGATAATTGATCCAGTATCAAGTTTTTATGCGCTGATAATTTTAATTGAACAAGGTTTTTATATTTTTTTTTACTTTCTATATAATTTTCCAAAGAGTCTGGCACAAAATGGGTTCTTCTACACTCTCTTAGCAACCTGGATGAATTCGCTCCTGCAATATTACAGTCTCTATCGAACCAAAGTTTATGTTTGATTCTAGATTTTTCAAAATTTTGGGTTAG